>OENG01000015.1:288926-1675924 GCA_900239735.1 Blumeria hordei DH14
AAAAAAAATTAAAAATAAAAAAAATTCATTTTAAAAGGAAAAATAATAAAATATTTATAAAATTTTCTTAGTAAAGTCTATAAGAAATAACTTCAAAAAACTGGCTTATAGAATATTCCAATCCAAAATGCCATCTAAACCAGAAACAACTCCCAGGAGCTCACCTTCTTCTTACCATCATCCCCAATCATGGATATGTCTGGTCTTGCAAGCTTTCAGAGTCTGTTTGGAACACAAAACCAACTGCAACACCTAACAAATATCATTTCTACTGTCAGACCAGTTAAACTTTCATCCAAAATTGATGTCTTAGTAGTGACCCAATAACTCTACAGATCTAGGGGCACATCACCTATTCAATAAAACTCCATTTTCTGAACTCCCTCGGAAAACGAGGTTTTCACCTACCAATACCACTGCATCACAGCCATGCAAAATTGTCAAGATCTCTGCTCCCTGCACTATTAAACACACCTTTGATACTGCTATCTTTGAGGCAAGAGATCTCCTTGTTCAGGCATATGGACTCACACATGGAAAAAGCCAAACAAGAAGCTGTCTTAGACATGATCCAGGTCTTCCGAACATTATTCAAGAGGGAAAGGTCTTAACCACCAAGCCATCAGACCAAACTTTTCAACTTGATCCAAAAATATACTGAAAATTTTCCTGAGGCTTCCACCTGCCCCAACTTATGCCCAAAAGCTTAAGGAAGGTATCCCTGTGGCTCCTATCACAAGAGCAGCAACCATCAAACCAGCCATGACAGTACTTGGTATAAAAGAACCACATTCAAACCCCACCACAACAAGATCTAGACCTTCAACCTAAAACACAATTACAGCCACACCAGCTATAATTAATCCTATTGAACCTACAAAATTATCTCATCCTATCACTGTTGCCTACCATGCTGACTCAGAGAATGTCATAACATTGGTCACCAAGGCTGGCTGCAGACTACCTAACTATGCAGCATTTGATATTAGGGAAAGGATTAATAAGATCCTTGGAAAAATGCCATCTCTAGGGTCCATACTTCACCCAAAGGAAATCTTGTTCTCAGCTGCATGGACTCCACTCCAGCTGAGCTTATTACAAACCAGGAGAAATGGGAAGGAGAATTTGCTGGATGGCCTATAAAACAGGCTCAAAAAGTTGACAATTGGCCAAAGATTGTTGTACATGGTGTAGCTACTTGTATACCAATTAACCAACTAAACAACGAGATAGAGACATTCAACAAAGGCATCAAAACCCAAGGTGAACCAAGATGGCTGGCTAGATCACCTCAAAATATGACAAGGGCATCAGTGGCATTTTGTGTCACTAATGAGGAAGAGAAGACACACTATAAAGTCAGGGGTTCTGATAGGAGGCCAACTACTGAAGGTAGTCAATTTTCAACAGTCCACTCAGAAAACCCAATGCCAAAATGCCTTAAATATGGCCATCATTCTTCGACCTGTCAAAAAGCACCAATGTGTGCCATATGTCTGGGAGGACACTATACAGCAACCATAAATGTGCCACTTGCAGCTCAACACAAAGCTGCGTCCACCATGCAGTCCAATGTGCTAACTGCAGATCAAATACCCATATGGCTTTCCAAAGAACAGACTGTGACTACTACAAAGCTATATCATGCTAGACACACTGAAAATCTGCCAACATAACACTGCTAGGGGTCGAGAGATCCAGCAGTCCTTCTTTGAGGTTGCCCTCAGGGAAGAATCAGATTTGCTATTTGTTCAGGAACCATACACATTCTACCACAACTCAACACATTCATATATACCTACTCACCACTCAGCCTTCCAACTTATACCACCACTTCAAACTACCAACCTGAGGCCCAGGGTCCTGACCTATGTCAAAAAGTCAAGCAATCTTCAAGTATCACCTAGGTATGACATGGTCTCTGACCCTGATTTCCAGATATTAGAAGTGGAATTACCAACTGAATCATTTTATGTGATTCATATTTACAATGAAAAGCCAACATCTCACTACTCAAACCAGCTCACAGTGGAACGCTTCTTGGATCTACACTTGATACTTGATAAGCCATATCTATTGCTGGGGGATTTTAACTTGCATCACTCATACTGGAATCCAATGGTCCAGAACAATATTCCTCTAGCTAATCAATTGGTCATGTATCTAGATGAAGTAGATGCTCAGCTCCTAAATAGACCATCCATTATAGAACAGTTTGGAGGAACATTTCACAGAGCAAATTCCAAGTCCACCTCCATCATAGATCTCACATTTGCAGTGGGATTTCGACAACTAAGATGGGTTGACTGGAAGTATGGAGAATGCACTGGATCAGATCATGAGGTGATCACTATTCAGACAGACCTACCAACAGCAAGCCATGGATCATTCCACGCTAATAACAACAACAACAATCCACTACCAATGAAGTTCAACCTTAACAGGGCAGACTGGAGCTTGTTTAAGGACCAACTACTTCTGAGACAGTCTCAATCACAGACACAGTTGGAAGAAGCCATTGAATGTAATGATATAGATCTCATTGCATCAACATTACAACAAGTTGTCCTTGTTGCAGCTCAGAATTCAATTCCAAAGCTCAGTATTTCTGCCAGGTCAAAGCCATGGTGGACCAAGGAGCTCACAATACTGCGACAGAGATTTCACAAACTACGACGCCAACAGAAAGTGAGACCAGGTGCTTGGAATTGGGAACAGGCAAGGGCTGCCAGAAACAAGTATTTTCAACATATTCAGCATACTAAAAAGGAACATTGGATGAACTTTCTTGCCACTGCTAAGGAGAAGACAGTCTTCACAGCTTACAGCTACTCAAGACCTGATTTGCATCAATCTAGAGTCATCCCAACACTTGTCTACACACCTGACCAGCAAAGCCAGAGTGTTCAAGCTATCACCTTCCCTGAGAAATGTTTGGCCTTTGCTAACACACTTTTTCCACATCCTAGGGTCGAAGATCTAGTGTCTAGCCAACAAACTTGCCATGGATATTCTGATGGACAGCCCTCCTCAAATGCAGTCACCAAGAATAAATGGGACTGGCCTGAACTAACCATTGATGAAGTACAAAATGCAATACCAATAAAGAAAACTGCACCAGGCATTGACTGCCTTGATTGGACTATTATCAGGATGGCAATGACTATCATACCTCAGTTCTTCTTTCAAGCTTACAACAGTCTATTTATCAGTGGAGAACATCCAAAGCAATGGAAAAATGCAGTGGGTATTATTATCCAAAAGAGGAACAAAAAGGACTACAGTGCACCAAAAGCCTACAGGCCAATCTCCCTTCTTCCTTGCCTCTCCAAGTTGCTAGAGAGAATCTTTGCTAACCGCTTGTCCTACATTGCTAACACAAATTCTAACTTACTGCATTCCAGCCAGCTCGGGGGTCGCAAGCAGAGATCAGCCATTGATGCCGCCCTTTTGCTACAGGAATATGTAGAACAAAATTTAAACAAACAGAAAGTTGTCTCAACAATTTTCCTTGATATTCTTGGGGCTTTTGACCACCTTCAACCTGCCAAGCTGGTCCAATTAATGCGAAGTTTACAACTACCCATATCAATGGTATCATGGGTGGAATCTTTTCTGACAGGAAGGACAATGCAACTGCAATTCAATGGCCAACTTAGTGCAATCTTCCCAGTGACAGGCACCCCTCAAGGCAGCCCTATCTCACCAATACTATTCTTGCTTTCAATTAGTCAACTTCTTCCATCATCAACAAGTAAAAATTATCTTCAGCTTTCCTACATGGATGACATTTCAATATCAGTCTCATCAACATCTGTTGACAAAAACCTAAGGACCCTGAAGAAACTAACTGAAGAGTTGATGAAAGAGGCCAACCAATATTCAGTTACTTTTGAAATGGACAAGTCAGAACTTATTCATTTTAGTCATCAGAGGAAGCATGTCATGTCTCCTTTGATCCTGGAAAATAACATTATCTTAGAACCAAAGGAAGTTGTCAGGTGGCTAGGAATCTGGTTTGATCGGAAATTAAACTTCAAAACCCATGTGGACAAGAGGATACAGCTTGCCCATGGGGCCCTCAGTCGGATTCGGAACTTGGCCTCATCTACTCGAGGGCTACACTGCCATGCTCTCCGTCAACTATACCTAACTTGTGTCACTTCAGTTCTCGACTATGGCTCTGTCCTTTGGCATGGTAAGAGGGGAACAGGATCACTGACAAATAAATGTCAAAGGCTTCAGAATCAGGCCCTACCAATGATCACTGGAGCTTATAGAAGAAGCCCTATAAAGGCCCTTGAGGTGGAAGCTGCTATTATGCCAGTCAAAGTCAGACACCAGAAACATCTGATCTATTATGGGCTAAGGGTTTTGAGACTTCAGAAGGACCACCTCATACAAGAACATCTGTTCTGTCCTTTGGAGGATGAATTGACAAGCACCAACCAGATTGACCTTGGCTTACTCAACTTTATTGACAAGCCAGTCACCCAACTAATGAGGATTGGATGTACATTGAAGCCCCTTGCTTCATTCAACAAGCTGGAGGAGCAGAATACCATCTGGACACCTCCATGGCACCAAACTCAGATTCTAACCAGCATTTCTTCTGAAACAAAAGAGTTCACTAAGTTGTTGCACTTACAACAACTCAAGAATATCCCAATTGAAGATGTAATAGTTTATACAGATGGCTCCCTTTCAGTCACAGGAAGCAGCATTGGCTTTGTGGTATACTTGCCAATCAGCAGAGAGATCAAATGTTTCTCATATCACCTTGGTGACACTATGGGTATCACAGATGCTGAGACTTACTGCCTATTGAAAGCAACTCAATATGTGAAGAGACATTTTTCAACTAAGACAATATATATATTCACTGATAGCCAGGCCAGCATCCTTCGGATCCAACACAGCAGTAACCACTTTTCACATCAGATCAGGATGGTATCTCAAGGGTGTACCATTCATCTTCAATGGTGTCCTGCACATGTTGGTATAGAAGGAAATGAACTAGCAGACAAACTAGCCAGAAACAGAATTAAAAAACAAGCAATGAGAAGAGACAAGTTTATAACTCATTCATTTATGAAACAAAAAGCAAAAGAATTGGTACTAGAAGAATGGAAGAGAGACTGGAACCTCGAGCTTTGGCATGAGGAAGAAGGCCGGAAAGCAAAAGGACTGGGCAAGTACTACAGGATCCAGGCTCAGACTAACCAACCCAGCCTTTCATTCAAGTTATTTAAATTTCAAGATCATAGCAGGGAGACAGAGTCAGGATTTTTTCAGGCTAGGCTGGGAATTGGAAATACTCGAGTGTATCTGCACATGATAGGAAAAGTTGAAGATCACATATGCAATTTTTGTTCAAAACAAAGGCAGACTGTGCAACATTTATTGTTACATTGTCCAAAATTTAAAAACCAAAGGAACAGATGTTTTAAGGGCATAGAACCAAGAACCTTACCTATATTATTTCGAACAAGAAGAGGAAAAGAAGCACTTCTTAAATATTTGGATACATCCAAGTGCATGGTGGCACATAAAGGGAGTTGAACTAGGATAACTAAATTGGAAATTTGAAAAGTTTTTGAAAGATTGTATTTCAGAAAGGAGTTTTGGGGAACTAAATTATGTAAATAATGTGTCATAGCTAGATAGCTGAATACACTATGATTAAAAAAAAAAAAAAAAAAAAGGTTAGCCAAGGTGGAACCCAGTTTTGTCTAGACTGCTCCATACTTCCAAATTTGCTCAGTTGTTTCAGATGTTTGGCCAGTTGAAAAAGCCTAGATGGACACTGGTCAACAAGACTAAACATTCCAATATCACCTGTTGTTTGAGGATGATTGGTGTCTAATTCATCCTGCAAGGCCTGAGTTAGTACTTCTAGTATTGGATGATTAGTTTGGAGCCCTAGTATTCTAAGTGCATAGTTATTCTCTAGTTTCAAATGCCTCACTGTTGTTGGTAATATTGCTGCTTCCACCTGCAGAGCTTGTGCAGGGCTGCTTGGATATGCACCAGTAATGAATCTGACAGCCCTATTTTGGAGCTTTTGGTATTTATTGGTGAGTTGTTGTTTACCATATCTTCCAGACCACATCACAGACCCATAGTCAAGCACAGATGTGACACAGGATAAATACAACTGCCTCAAAGCATTGAATTTGAGTCCTTTGGATGGAGAAGCTAGCCTTATGATCCTCTGAAGAGCTCCATTGGCCAGTTGAAGCCGCTTGTCCACATGAGTCTTGAAGGTTAGTTTTCGATCAAACCAAATACCAAGCCATCTGACTATCTCCTTTGGATGTAGTGATATCTGATCTACTTTTAATGATGTCAGGATTTGTAAGCGCTTATTACCAAAGTGTATAAGTTCCAATTTATCCTTCTCAAAAGTAACTGAGATTGACTTGGCTGTTGAAAAGATGGTGTTGAGTTGGACTTCCAGCTCCCTTATATTTTTGCTGACTGAGGTTGAAGCACAAGAAATTGATAAATCATCAATATATGAGAGCTGGAGTGTGTTATTAGTGTGATTATTTGCATGTAGGAACCTTATTGAAAGGAGAAATAGTATAGGTGAGATAGGGCTTCCTTGAGGTGTTCCAGAAACAGCAAATTCTTCACTCAGCTCCCCATTGAAAAGCAGCCTGATGGTCCTGTTAGTAAGGAAGGAACCAACCCACTTAATAAGCTGTTTTGGTAACTCCAGCTGACCCATGACTTGGATAAGCTTTGCTGGCTCAAGTCTGTCAAAAGCTCCAAGGATGTCCAAAAACACTGTGCTGACTATTCTTCCTCTCTTGGTATTTGATTCAATAAAATGTTGAAGCAGGATTGCAGCATCTATAGCACTACGCTGCTTTCGTCCTCCCATTTGACTGTTGTGGAAAAGATTAGTGGTTGTGTTGCCAAGAAAAGATAGTCTGTTGGCATAGATTCTTTCCAACAGTTTGGAAAGACATGGAAGCAAGGAAATTGGGCGGTATGCCCTCGGCTCTGAGTAGTCCTTTTTATTCTGTTTGGGTAGAATGATTCCAATTGCTTGCTTCCATCTGCTTGGATGTTGACCACTGTTGAATAGATAGTTGTATGCCTTGAAAAATGTTGTTGGGACACACTCCATAGCAGCTTTGATAATTGTCCAATCTAGCTGGTCTATTCCTGGGGCTGTCTTCTTGTTAGGTATTGCTGCTTTTATTTCTCCAATAGTTAGCTCTGGCCAATCCCAATTTTGTCTATCAGAGCAAGATCTGTCAAGTAGTGAGGAAGCTGATGCAGTGTTACAGTCTAATGTTGCTGTTAACCCATCACCAGTAGGGCTTAAACAGCTTTTTGGGAATAAACCTTGCACAAGGGCTTGACACTTGTCCTTGAAAGATATTGCTACTCCAGACTCAGTCTCATTGGTTAGTGGATTAGTTCTTTGGCATTGAAGTGCTGGGATAAAATGGCGAGGCTGATTGGATGTTTTAGTGTAGTTATATGCTTTAAATATCATCTTCTCTTTGGCAGAGTTTAAAAATTGTTCCCAATGGCTGGCTTTTGCATTGCTGATGGCTTTGAAGTATGTATTCCTCACAATTTTGGCTTCCTCTTGCACTGCTGGGGCTGAAAAAAGCTTTGCCCTTCGTCTATGCTGATGGTAACTGTGCCTTAAATTTGTTAGATTTTCAGTCCACCATGATTTTGATCTGCTGCATGGCCTTGACTGAGGGATAGAACAATCAGCTGCTACTTGAACCATATCCTGAAGAATACCTGCAACAGAGTCACTGTCTGCTAATGCTATAGATGTGTCCAGCAGTTGGTTGATGTAGTCCTGGTTTCTAAGCAGGTAATTGTTAAATGAGTCCCAGTCTGCTTTCTTCAAGTTATATCTTGCTGGGAGTAAATTTGTAGTCAAGTTGGATTGATTCAGGGGTGCAAGAGCCTCAGCTTGGAAGATGATAGCTTCATGATCAGAGCCTGTGCTCTCTGCATATTTCCAGTCCTGCCAACTTAAATGATTGAATCCCGAAACAAATGCTAGATCAATGACTGAAGTATTCACAGTATTTGGCCGATGGAATGTTCCACCTAGCTCTTCAATGACAAATGGATCCATCAATTGATGTGCATTTATTTGATCCAGGTAGTTAGCAAATTGTTCTGCTTGTATGGAAGGCTGTTGCACCAATGGATTCCAGCTAGGGTGATGTAAATTAAAGTCCCCAAGCAGAAGAAGTGGTTGGTTGGCTGGTAGTTGAAGATTGAGAAAGCGTTGCACTGTATTTCGATGCTCATTTTGATCCCTGGATTGCTCATTATAGATATGAATGATGAGGAAGCTTTCCTGGGGATGTGATACTTCGAGGATCTGGAAATCAGGGTCTGTTGCAAGGTCATACCTTGGTGTAAGCTGGAATGGACACCCCTGTTGAACGTAGATTAGAACCCTGGGCCGGATGAAGCATTGAATTTCTGGAAGTATTGGAATAAAAGATGGGTGTGAAATTGGAATAAATGAATGTGATGATTGATCTTGTACCAAATATGGCTCTTGAACAAACAGTAATGTGGCCTTCTCCTTTAAAGCAACTTCAAAGAAGGAATGGAGTATCTCCCTACCCCTAGCAGTGTTGTGTTGAGCAATTTTCAGTTGTCCTAACATGTTAGTACTTTGAAAACCTCACAGCTATGCTTCTGAAGGGCATTGTGGGAAGGTGAATGGCAGTTGACACATTTGACTGCAAAGTGGGTACAGCCATGAGACGATTGACATGTTGCACAGTGGTGGTTATCAGTGGCATGTGAGCTTCGACAGATGGCACATACTGGTTGGCTGCGGCAGACTGAAGCATGGTGTCCAAACTTGAGGCAGGTCCTGCACTGTGTTTTATGAGTTGTGGACTGGTAGTTGACCACCCGGAGTAGCATGCCTCCAATTATAATTCCTGTTTTGCTTAGTAGTTGTCTTTCTTCTTGGCTTTTGACTGTGAAGACCACAGATGAATGAGCTTTCTTTTGCTCTCTAAGAAGCCATCTTGGTGCTCCTTGGATTTGCAGGCCAGGGTTGTAGTCTTCAGCTTCCTCCTTGAAGCTCGTTATTGGTATGCATGTTGGGACGCCATGTACAACAAGCTTGGGCCAGTTATTAACCCTCTGGACCTCTGCAATTGGCCATCCTTCGAAAATTGGCTTCCATTGTGTGAGCCTCTCCAGTACCTCATCTGCAGTTGCATCAAGGCAGGTTAGTACCAAGTTGTGGTGTGGTGAAGTGTGTACTCGAGCAATGGCTCTTCTTCCCAGAATCCTGTTCAGCTTGTCCCGAATTTCTGTTGCTTGATATCTTGGTAATGAACTACCTCTGACAGTTACAAGTGTGATAATTTTGTCTAGGTTCTGACTGAAGGGAATAGGTGCTGCCTGAGCATTATTCTTGCTATTGGTGATAGGTTTTTTTTTTTTTTTTTTTTTTTTTAATTCATAGTGTATTCAGCTATCTAGCTATGACACGTTTATAACTTCTAATTCTAAGCTTCCCCTCCTTACTAAAAACCTCACATCCTTTCAAAATACTTTATATCCCAATTATATGTCCTAATTTAACTCCCTTTATGTGCTGCCATGCACTTGGATGTATCCAAATATTTTAGTAGTGCCTCCTTCCCCCTTCTTGTCCGGAATAGGGTAGGAAGTGACCTTGGCTCTATGCCCTGAAAGCATTTATTCCTTTGATCTTTGAATTTTGGACAGTGTAACAACAGGTGCTGCACATTTTGCCTATCTTTTCCACAAAAATTGCAGATATTGTCCGGGACCTTTCCAATCATATGAAGGTATGGTGATAGGTTGCTGATTGGTATCTAGGGTTGAGACAGCTTCTGGTCTGGCTTGGGATGTTGAGGGAGGAAGGGAGGCCTTCAATTTCTCAGCATAGGTTGGCTGCTCATTTGAAGCTGGGATAGCTTTGGGTTTCAAGGTGGTTGGTGTTTGTATTGGAGTTTCTGTAGTGATGGCCATAGGTTGAGATTGGGTTTGTTGCTGGGTTTGTGGCTGAGGTAGAGCTGATGATTGATGGTTAAGAACCGCTGTTGTCAGTGGCCCTAGATGTCCTTTCTCAGTAAACTTGCGAAATACTTCCACAAGGTCTAAGAGATTAGTTTGCTCAGCTCTATCTTTAGTGAGTTTGTAGGCCTCAACCAAAAGGTCTCTAGCTTCCAAGATATTGCCCATAGAGGTTTTGACCTTTACGATTGATGGATTTGTCCCAGCTTTAGAACCAACTCTTGTGTATTTTGAAGGATGGTAATGTGGATCAGTTAGAGCACTGGATGTCCTTTTTTTACTAAGTTGGTGGTTTTGTTTAGTTGTGGTTATCCCTGATAAAAATTCAGTCCCAGTAAGTGGATCACTACTGAAATCTGAAAAATTAGTCTTGGTTTGGTCCAAATTCCACCTTGAATCAGCAAGTCTAGGCTGATTGGTCAAGTTGATTAATTCTGGAAGAAGTGGTGAGGAGCAGAATGTTTCAATGATGGGCTCTGAGGGTGTATCAGGTGGTTGAGGTTTTTTGGACATGATGGATATTGCCCCAGGTAATTTTTTTTTTATTTTTCAATTTTATGTTTATAATTATAAAATTAACTTGATTAATATATTTATAATTTTTATGTTTTTAATATTTTTTATGATTTTTATGTTTTTTATGATTTTTATGATTTTTATGTTTTTTATATTTTTTATGTTTTTTATGTTTTTTATGTTTTTTATGTTTTTTATGTTTTTTATGTTATTTATGTTTTTTATGTTTTTTATGATTTTTATGATTTTTATGTTTTTTATGTTTTTTATGCTGTCAATTTCTTGCCTGGACTTTAAGGCTGATGCGAAAAATTTTCCAAGATGGCAAAAATGTCGGGTTTCTGGCAAAAGATATTGGTAGAGGAGGCTGTAAATGTCGGAAATTATATGGATAGGATGCTGCAAATTTGGCGAAAACGAAAATCGAGTTTATAGGGGCGTAGCTGATGGTGGGCAAAAGTTACAGATGAAATGGCGATTTTTGATAGTATTGTGTCAGTTCTATCAGTTTTTCATCAAAAAATGTTGGAATTGGTGGATGCCAATGTCGAAATTTATATCAATGGGAAGCTGCGGGCAAGGCGAAAATGAATATCGAATTTATAACAGCGTATCTGATGGTGGGCTGAAGTTGTTGATGAAATGGCGTTTTTCGAAAGTATGGTGGATGTTGGTGCGTTGACTGATGATAAGGGAAAGCAAGATGCTGTGCTGGACCTTATAGAAGTCTTTCGAAATTTCACTGAAGAAGGGAGATTAAGAGAGCTCAAGAAACAGGCACCCACCTGTGTAACAAGTGGGCCAATCAATAACAAAAATGAAACATTGCCAATCAAACCAGCAGCAATGTCATATGCCCAAATATTAAAGAATGGGGCATCAGGGGCATCTCAAACTCCTCTCATTCAAACCCCAAAGAGCAGAATGATAGTGATGGGCAAGGGATCCAATGAGCTAATTGCTGAGCAAAAATCAATAGGATCATCAACATCAACTGCACCACCAACAACAACATCAATAGAGCCACTTCAAACAACAACTTTCCACAATGAAAATGTTATCACTCTTGTCACCAAATCAGGTGGAATCCTTCCAACTTACCAACCATTTACTGTCAGAGAGAGCATAAATAAGATATTGGGAAAGAGAGCTATATCAAGAGTTCACACCTCAGTTAAAGGCAATGTTGTTTTAACCTGTATGGATTCATCCCCATCAGAGCTTTTGCTAGATCAGGAAAAATGGGAGCCAGTATTTGAAGGATGGCCTATTCACAAGGCTCAGAAAGTCAGCCACTGGCCAAAACTTGTGGTGCATGGAGTACCAACTTGCATACCAATTGAGTCAATCAATGAAGAGATTGAGGGATTCAACAAGGGTATTTCAACTCAAGGCCAGCCTAGATGGCTGAACAGATATTACAAGCAGTCCATGAGGGCCTCTATCACCTTCTCGGTTTCCACAGAGGAGGAAAAAGATCATTTATTAAGTTCAGGTGTAATGATTGGTGGGCTCTATCTTAGAGCTGTTCCATTCCAACAGTCAACACAGAAGACTCAATGCAGAAGGTGTTTATCCTATGGACACCACCAATCAACCTGCAGGAAAATGCCAGTCTGTGCCACCTGCTTAGGTGGTCATATGACATCTGATCACAGCTGTGTCAAATGCCAGTCAAAACAGAGCTGTGAACATCATGCCATGCAATGTGCAAATTGCAAATCAAATACCCACTTGGCCTTCCAAAGACAAGACTGCGACTTCTACAAAGCATTGGCATGCTAAGTCACATTAAATTTAGTCAGCACAATACTGCAAGGGGTCGCGACATCTTGCAGTCCCTCTTTGATGTGTCCATCAAAGGGGAAACAGACATTCTTTTAGTTCAAGAACCATATTTATTCCATGACCAAAATTTACAAACTTTCAAACCTATCTTACATTCAGCTTACCAAGCAATACCACCTATTACTCATCAGTTTCTCCGCCCAAGGGTCATGAACTATGTCAAGAAGGCAAGCCAGCTTCAGGTGATGCCCAGATATGACTTGGTGTGTGACCCAGACTATCAAATCCTGGAAGTTGATCTTCCAGGGGAGGCCTTTTACATCATTCACATATACAATGAGAAACCTCTAACTCCTTCCTTTTCTCAACATACTGTTCAGCGCTTTCTCAATTCACAACTGCAGCTGGATAAGCCATTTCTACTCCTGGGAGACTTCAACTTGCACCACTCTTCCTGGAACCCACTCATTCAAACTTTCAACCCATTGGCTATCTCATTTGCCAACTACCTGGAAGAAACACATGCACAACTTTTGAATGACTCATCAGTGATGGAAGAGTTTGGGGGAACATTTCATCGCTCAAATTCAAGGAGCACTTCAATAATTGACCTGACATTTTCAGTTGGTTTTAGAGATTTATTGTGGCAAAAATGGAACTATGGTCAATCAACTGGATCAGATCATGAACTAATCACTTTGAGGCACAGCTTCCTCCTGGTGGTACCTCATCCTCTATAAATAGCCTGTCCCAAATGCCAGCAAAGTACCACCTCAAAAAAGCAGATTGGAAACTCTTTAATTCGGAAATAAATAATCAGCAAAATATTCACCTGCCTGAATTGCAAGCAGCCATTCAACACAATGAGTACGAGAAAGTTGCATCACTCTTACAACATGTAGTCCAAAATGCAGCTCATGCTTCAATTCCAACTGCTAAACTATCATCAAGATCTAAGCCATGGTGGACAGATGAGTTGAGGCAGATGAGAATAGCTTTTCACAGGCTACGTCGCCATTTTAAGAAGGGGGCCTGTTCCATATTGGAAGTATATGTGAAGGAAGCTAGGAATAAATATTTTCACCAAATTCAATACAATAAGAAGCAGCATTGGACAAACTTTCTAGCTGAAGCAAAGAATAAATCTGTATTTACAGCCTACAATTATTCAAAGCTAGATAGAGCCCAATCTTCACTAATCCCAACCTTGAGCTATACTCATTCTGGTAGCATGGAAGAGAATATAGCTATCAGTTACAAAGATAAATGTCAGGCTTTGATTCACTCACTTTTTCCACCAACCAAGGTCCAAGAACCAACTCCCTATCAGCCCTGGAACCAGCACACCAACTTAGCACAAGACACAACAACTAGTCCAGCCTCAGCTAATAGGAATATCTCTAATACAAGCAGCTTGAATACCTGGGAATGGCCAGTCTTGACTCTAGAAGAATTAATAAATGCAATCCCAAGCAAATCTACTGCTCCAGGACTAGATCAAATCAACTGGATAATTATCAAAGCAGCAGTCACAGCCATCCCTAGCTTCTTCTTCCAAGCCTACACCTGTCTATTTAACAGTGGATACCATCCAAGTCAATGGAAGCAGGCAGTGGGAATTATCATACCAAAAAGAAACAAAAAGGACTATAGCTCTCCAAAAGCCTACCGGCCATCTCGCTTCTTCCCTGTCTTTCAAAGCTGCTGGAGAAAGTATTTGCCAATAGGCTGGCTTTTCTTGCAAATACCAATATGAATTTGCTCCACAACTCACAGATGGGTGGAAGGAAGCAGAGATCAGCAATTGATGCAGCCTTACTCCTGCAGGAATATATAGAAGAAAATAGATCCAAGCACAGAATTGTGTCAACTGTTCTGCTTGATATCCTGGGTGCATTTGACAGGCTACAGCCCAAGGCCTTGATAAGTGTCATGAGATCTCTACAGCTTCCTGCTCTATTTATTTCCTGGGTACATTCCTTTTTGAAAGACAGAAGCATGAAGCTTTTATTCAATGGGCAACTAAGTCAGGAGTTTCCGGTCACTGGCACTCCTCAAGGGAGCCCCATTTCACCACTACTTTTCTTACTTTCAATTAGGTATCTCTTCCCACCTGAAGATAAATTTTCTTACTTACAACTTTCTTACATTGATGACATCTCAATCTCTGTGTCATCTACATCAATAACCAAAAATGAGAGACAATTACAGCATATATTACAACATGTTATGAAAAAGGCCAAAGACTTATCAATTTCATTTGAGATGGAAAAGACTGAACTGATTCATTTCTCTAACCATCGAAAGCCACTTACAGATCCATTGACCATTAGTGAAGGAATTACCTTAATCCCCCAGGAAAGGGTAAGATGGTTGGGTATATGGTTTGACAGGAAACTCACTTTCAAGACTCATGTGGAAAAGCGTCT
This sequence comes from Blumeria hordei DH14, assembly GCA_900239735.1. Taxonomy (NCBI): domain Eukaryota; kingdom Fungi; phylum Ascomycota; class Leotiomycetes; order Helotiales; family Erysiphaceae; genus Blumeria; species Blumeria hordei. Next base: position 303,722 of record OENG01000015.1, read on the forward strand.
CCAACTAGCACACGGAGCTCTTTTGAGGGTCAAGCAGCTTTCATCATCAACCAAAGGACTACACTTCTATGCTCTGAGACAGCTCTATCTAAGCTGTGTTATTCCAGTCCTGGATTATGGCTCAGTTCTTTGGTACAATAAAAGAGGATCAGGTGCCTCAATCAACAAGTGTCAAAGACTCCAGAACCAGGCATGTAGAATGGTCACTGGAGCCTACCATAACAGCCCCATTAAAGCACTTGAGGTCGAGGCAGCAATTTTACCAACTAGAGTAAGACTACAAAAGCAGGCTTTTACTTATGCACTCCGACTACTTCAACTACAAAGATCACATCCAGTTCAATCCAAATTAATTGCTCCACTGAGGGATGAGTTGTCACTATCCTCAGATCTGGATCTTGAAGTCTTCAACTTCCTATCAACTACACCTACTCAACTCACTCGGATTGGACAACTGTTGAAACAATTTTCACATCTGAAGAAGCTAGAACAAAGAGATGACAAATGGGTCCCTCCATGGCTTCAGCCCAAAATTTCAATTAACATTTCACAGCTTCCAAAAGATCTAGCTGCACTGGAACACAAAGCACATATCAAATCTCTTCCCAACAATACCACCATTGTCTACACAGATGGATCTCTTTCAAAGGGCAAAGGATGTAGTATTGGCTTTGTTTTGTACCTACCAGTCAGTAGAGAGATAAAGGTCTTCTCCTTTAACCTAGGGGAATCCATGGGGATTACAGATGCAGAGACTCTGTGTATCCTTTTTGCTATTAGACATCTGAAAAAGATAATACCTAATGGAACCTACCATATCTTCACTGACAGTCAGGCCAGCCTTAGAAGGATCCAGAAGAGGGATAATTTCTTCTCTCACCAGATCAGAAAAGAATCAGAAGCTTGCATCCTTCACCTCTCTTGGTGCCCAGGACATGTAGGCATTGAGGGAAATGAGCTTGCTGATAGATTAGCCAGGGGGGCTGTCAATAAGAAGGTTATGAGAAGCAATCAGTTCACTACATACTCATTTTTAACTCAAAGAGTTAAGGAGCTTATAATTGAAGCATGGACTCATGACTGGACTTCTGAGCTCTTCCATGAGGAGGAAGGGAGAAAAAGTAAGGGTCTAGGCAAGTTTTACAGGATCCAGGCTCAGACATCAATACCAACCTTTTCAACCAAACCTATGAATTTTCAAGGTCATAACAGGAGTACTGAGTCAGCATACTTCCAGGCAAAGACAGGAATTGGCAATATAAGAGCATATCTATTCAAAATTGGGAAAACCAAAGATGAAAAATGTAATTTTTGTAAAAATGGGAAGCAGACTATGCAACATTTGATATTGCATTGTCAAAACTAAAGCAAAGAAAGAAAGGAATCATTTACTAATATAGAGCCATTAATACTCCCCATATTGTTCCGAACAAAAAGGGGGAAAGAAGCATTGCTAAAGTTTTTGAAGGCTTCAAAGTGTATAAATGCACAGAAAGGAGATTAACTAGAAACACAAAAAATTGGATATATAAATATTTGAGCAAGCAGGAGTAAGGGAGGGATAAGAAATTTGAAGTTGCCACTGTGTAATTATTAGATAAATTGTCATAGCTTTATAGCTGAATACAAAATGAAATAAAAAAAAAAAAAAAAAAAGGCAGGGGAGAAGAGAAATGGGTCGATAGGCTTTTGGACAGCTATAGTCCTTCTTGTTCCTCTTTGGTATGATGATTCCCACTGCCTGTCTCCACTGCTTTGGGTGATATCCACTATTAAACAGTGCTGTATATGCTTGGAGGAAGAAGCTTGGGATTGTGGTAATTGCTGCCTTTGTAATGGTCCAGTCAATTTGATCTAGTCCAGGAGATGTTGATTTATTAGGAACTGCATTGATGAGTTCCTTCATAGACAAGTCTGGCCAGTCCCATTTTCTTTTACTATTTCCACTGGAGCAGCTGTGGCTGTTAGGTGATAGATCGATAGGGATCTGGTTTGATAGGAAGCTCAATTTCAAGACACATGTGGAGAAGAGACTGCAGCTAGCTCATGGGGCCCTCAGAAGGATCCGGAGCCTAGCCTCAACTACTCGAGGACTACACTGTCATGCCCTTCGACAACTTTACCTGGCCTGTGTCACTTCAGTACTTGATTATGGCTCAGTTCTTTGGCATGGAAAGAGGGGCAGTGGAATACTAACAAACAGATGTCAGAAGCTTCAGAATCAGGCACTGCCATTGATAACTGGGGCTTTCCGAGGTAGTCCTGTTAAAGCATTGGAGGTTGAGGCCTCAATTTTACCAGCAAAGGTTCGACATTATAAGCAAGCAATTTACTATGGACTAAGGATTCTTCGACTTCAAAGGAACCACCCTATCCAGGAACATCTGTTCAGCCCCATGGAAGATGAACTGGCAAGCATGAAGAGGATTGACCTTGGGTTACTGACCTACATTGATAAACCAGTGACCCAGTTGATTAGGATTGGAAGTACTTTGAAGCCATTGGCTTCTCTAAAAAATCTAGAACAGCTAAATGCCCTCTGGATTCCACCATGGCATCAATCCAATATAAATACCACTATCTCCAATCACTCAAAGGTAACAACAAAAATATCCCACATCCAGCAAATCAAGGATATCCATTTGAATGATGTTATAGTCTACACTGATGCATCGCTTTTAAAGACAGCTGGGAGCAGCATAGGATTTGTGATATACCTACCTGTCACCAGAGAGATGAAATGCTTTTCATACAACCTTGGTGACTCTATGGGTATCACAGATGCCGAAACCTATTGTATCTTGAAAGCAGCAAAATATGTGAAAAAATATTTTGCTAATAAAGTTATACATATTTTTACTGATAGCCAGGCAAGCATTCTTCGAATCCAGCATAATAGCAATCAATTCTCTCACCAGATCAGAATGATATGTCAACAATGCACAGTTCATCTCCAATGGTGTCCAGCTCATGTTGGCATAGAAGGAAATGAGCTGGCTGATAGGCTAGCTGCAGGAGGTCGAAACCAGGCAGTGGTGAAACGGGACCACCATACCTCTCATTCATTCATCAAGCATCAGGCTAGGGGATGGATTCTTGAAGCATGGAAAAAAGATTGGGATATGGAGCTCTGGCATGAGGAGGAAGGTCGAAAGGCCAAAGGACTTGGCAAGTACTACAGGCTCCAGGCCCAGACTAACCAACCCAATTTCTCTTTCAGACTATTTAGATTCCAAGGCCACAGCAGGGAAACTGAATCTGGATTCTTTCAGGCAAGACTTGGAGTGGGAAATACAAGGGTCTACCTTCATATGATTGGAAAGGTCCCGGACAATATCTGCAATTTTTGTGGAAAAGATAGGCAAAATGTGCAGCACCTGTTGTTACACTGTCCAAAATTCAAAGATCAAAGGAATAAATGCTTTCAGGGCATAGAGCCAAGGTCACTTCCTACCCTATTCCGGACAAGAAGGGGGAAGGAGGCACTACTAAAATATTTGGATACATCCAAGTGCATGGCAGCACATAAAGGGAGTTAAATTAGGACATATAATTGGGATATAAAGTATTTTGAAAGGATGTGAGGTTTTTAGTAAGGAGGGGAAGCTTAGAATTAGAAGTTATAAACGTGTCATAGCTAGATAGCTGAATACACTATGAATTAAAAAAAAAAAAAAAAAAAAAAAAAAAAAAAAAAAAAAAAAAAAAATAGGTGATAGATCGGTTTTATTTATAGTTGGGGTTGATATTTCCTGGTAATAATAATAATCCATTTATGTCCTATTTGAGTTTACAACTATGTAGGACAGACTATTTAAATACAACTTATCTTTTCCATTCTAATTTGGGTTTCTTTAATTTGATGGTGGGATCCCCATTACTGGTTCACCAGGAGGGTACTTTGTACCTGACAAAAGAAATAAAATAAAAAATAATAACAGTCAAGCCACACATTTCAAAATCATATCTCTTCATATCTGTTTCTAATATATTAGTCAAATTCCTGTGATGCCTTTTCTTTAAATTTATGACTCCCCTAATCAGGCCATTCTCCTTCACTGAACCATTTCAAGGTTGCAATGTGAGTGTTCCTCAGGTATTCTATTGTTAATTTTATTCCCTTGGTTGTATTGAGAAGTAATTCCATTGTTGGTCTTTCCACTCTCAGGTCCTCAAGTAGTTTCCTTCGTTCATTCTTATACTTAGCACATTCCAATAGGAGATGTTTAGGTGTTTGTTTTGCTGTTCCATTGCAGTCACAAAGACCTGTGCTATGTCTCTTTATATTGTACATATATCCTCGGAAATATCCATGGCCAAGTTTTAGTTGATAGAAGGAGCTTGCAATCTTTCTGGGTACTCCTGAAGGTATTTGTATTTTTTGAACAAATTTGGGTTGAAAATTGGCTGAGTAGGCGGATGGTTTGTTTTTCCTTGCCCTTGTTTTATACTTGAGATAGTCATCTTGCCATTCATTCATTGTCAATTGGGAGAGGTTTGATTTTATGGATGCTAGACTACAAGGAACTAAAGATGGGGAAACTTTGGTTCCTTGTTTAGCTAGTCTATCAGCAATTTCATTTCCTTCAATGTTGAGATGTCCCGGCACCCACTCAATGGAAATTTCTTGCACTCCATTCTGGATAGCTAGAATTGCTGCTTGACTGGCTCTCATTTGCCAGGCTTGTCCAGGCTTTGGTAAGTTTGTTTGCAATCTATAAATAGCTGCTTTGTTGTCTGAAAATATTTTGATTTTATATCCCTGAAGAGATATCTGTTGTCCTGTATACTCAAGAGCCTGACAGAGGCCTTCTAGCTCTCCATTGTATACAATCTGGTCTGGTCCAATATTATTGAATGATTCGTAGACTGCCCTATCTTTGGCAAGGTCTATGGCTATTAGTCCTACTCCCACACCTTCAGACTCTAAGAATGAGGAAGCATCTGTGTAAATATAAATCACCTTGGTTCCCCTATCTCTTTCAAGGTTGCTGTTATGAATTCTAGCCACTTCTTCTTTTGGATGGTTCAGGATGATGTAATGAATTGGGGAATTAGGCAAAGAGGTATATGGCGCTGAGTAATGTATTTTTTCTACATTCTCTGGCCAAAGATCCTTGATTGATGTCCATAGAAGACATGATTGGGTTGGTTTCTTTTGATTTCTGGACTCATCTTCATCTTCTTCCTTGTTTTGCATAAGGATCTTTCTTACTGGATGACTTTGTTGAAGAGTCAAGATTCAGAATGCATATGCTCTGCTTATTTTGTTGAGTCTAATTTGAGGAGGTAGGAGTCCTGCTTCTATTTCCATGGGTTTAACTGGTGCTGTCCTGAAAACACCCAGGATCTTTCTTGCAACCTGATTTTGTAGCTTTTGTAGCTGATTAGATAGTCCTGCCTGATTCCTCCACCAAACTGGGCTTCCATAATCAGCAACACTAGTTATGCAGGCCAAATAAATCTGCCTAATTGAGTGTGGGGAGAGTCCTTTGTTGATGTTGGCAAGTCTAGACATCCGAAAAAAGGCATTTCTTGCTTGTTGGGTTCTAAGATATTTCCTGGTTGATTAATTCACATGATAAGAGTTGTGCTTCATGATTCCGAGGAAATAAAGATTGAATTATAGCATTGCATTTTTCTTCGAAATTTATTGCTATTATTTTCAGACACAAAATTTTCCAAATTAACGTTTTCATCAACAACTCTTGAACCACACAAGCTACATCCAAATAAATTACATATTTGGTTTCGCCTACTTCAGAGCTTTATATTGATATAATTTATTATAACTGTATTACTGTATCTCAGCCAATTAAGGCAAAACCTTACATTTTCCATCAATCTGGGTGAAAAATTTTCACTTCAGCCTTGCCAAGCCTTGTTGCACCTCGAGACAGACCTGCCATCAATTGAAAGGAAATGCCACCACCATTGAATTCCGAGGGAGATACCCCTCATCCTACATCATCTGGTCCATCAAAGGCCCCAGCTCATCAATCATCTGGGTCATCAAAATCCCAGCCTATCAACCATCCAGTCCATCTAAAGTCCCAACTCATCAATCATCTGGGTCATCAAAATCCCCAGCCCATCAACCATCCAGTCCATCTAAAGCCCCAACTCATCAACCATCACTGGAACCATCATTGGAATCATCCATGTGGAGTGACCTCCCAACACCACCACCAATTAAGAACCCCACAACTAAATTCAACTCATCAATGGATGACATTTTTATGGACTTCAGCAGTGACCCTATAGCAGGTCCCTCTCATGATCCAAAGAAATTCTCAGGATCCAATCTCATGGGTGACACTAGAAAGCGAGGTGGTAGCCTCACTCAGCCACAAGATACTAGACGAAAAATCCAAATTGTTTCAGATCTGACAGAAATGACATCATTCAAAACACCCCAGGATGCACTGTTAGCAGCCAGAGATAATATTATGCATGCCTATCACCTAACTAAAAACCGAGCAGAGCAGGCTAAGCTCCTAGATCTACTTGATATTTTCAGGGAATATACTGAAAAGGGGCAATTGTCAAAAGCATCTGCTATCATTACCAGCCAAATAGTAAACTTAGAACAAGCCACCAAGAAAATTGAAGACAAAACCAGGGATTTACAAAGCACTAATTGCAATGTCAACAAACCCAATCCAGCAATGAAAGCTACAGCCAGCTCATCCAAACCTTCCCAGCCCATTAGCTTTGCAAATATCCTGGCATCCAAGGGTGAATCATACACCCCAGATCCCCAAGAATGGACTGTTGTTGGGGGAAAAAAGAAGACCAGTACCACTCAACCATCCAACCATACACAACAAAAAGAGAAGAAAGTAAGAAGGCTGATACTAGTTCAAGCCCCACACTCACCAGCAATGAATTCACCACTTGCAGCAAGAAATGCCCTTAATAGAGCTATGGCTGAGAGGGGAATCAAGGGACCAGTAGTCAACTTGGTGAGCAACACATCAGCAAAAAATATTTCCATAACAACAACAGATGACTATACAGCTGAATTCCTATTGGAAAAGAGGGAAATCTGGGAGCACCTGATCCCATTCACCTTTGCACAAATAGACAAGCCCTGGCACAAGGTAGTTGCCCATGGCATTCCACTGCAAGATTTTGACACTCCAGATGGTATGGAGATGGTCAAGGATGAAATTAAAACATTTAATAAAGGCCTCACCCCTATTGGAACACCCTACTGGTTATCAACAAGGGAAAATCGCACTATCAAAAGGGCAGGGTCAGTAGCTATTGCCTTTGCCACAGAAGAAGAAGCCAATCGAGCTATTAGAAATCGAATCTACATAGCAGGAATCAGTGTGAGAGTAGAGAAATTTTACAATGTCTCTCTTTCCACACAGTGCCAAAAATGTCAAAGCTTTGGTCACCTTGACAGCTATTGCAGAAAATCAGCCGTCTGTGGTCTATGTGGTGATAACCATAGCACTCAGCAACATTACTGTAGTGTCTGCAAGACTAAAGGAAAGAGCTGTTCCCATCTAGCTCCAAAATGTGCCAACTGCTCTGGCCCCCATGAGGCCAGCTCCAAGACCTGTGAGGTTTACCTTGCAGCTAAAAATAAGTTTGATCAGGAGGAATTGTAATGTCAGACACACCTGATATGCGCGTCCTTCAAATAAACCTCAACAAGAACCAATATGCAACTGAGAATACTCTACAGCTGGCTGTGGAGCTAAAAATTGACATCATAGTTGTCCAAGAACTGACATCATAGTTGTCCAAGAACCTTGGCTGATTCCCAGACAGCAAGGGAGACTGGACTATAGTAATACAAGATCTGTACATCATCCACAATTCCTCCAAATATTTCCAGCTTTTCCTGCACAGCTTCGACCCAGAACTTTGGTATATGTTATCAGGAGGCTTGGAAACAAAATTAAGCTTGCCAGTCCATCACCACAGGATCCAGATATCCAGATCCTGAGTGTTGATGACTCAACTTCAAATTTCGAGCTCATAAACATCTACAATCAGTTGGGTCAGATGGGGGAAAGGGGTAAGACTTTTGAAGCCCATCTATACAATAATCAACCCAATTCAAAGACAATCCTCCTTGGAGATTTCAACCTTCACCATCCTTTATGGGAGCCTGAATCAACTGCAGACATTTCATCTGAAAGATTGGTAGAATGGTGCGAAAACCAAAGAATGGAGCTCATCAACTCACCAGGATGTGGAACCTTTTTCCGGCCTCACATGAAGAAAGCATCAACAATTGATCTGACATTTGCTAGCAAAAGTATGGTAAATAGGATTCTTGACTGGCAAGTTTTAGATGACTTAGGATCTGATCACTATGGAATCTTATTCACCATTGCTAATACTAGTATTCCTACAATGCCATCAGAATCACAACCAAAATTTAACTTAGCTAAAGCTGATTGGGGCAAGTTCTCTATTGCCCTCAAAAGTCAAGTAAAACAGAGCAAAGTCCTACAGAGATTAAAATGCAATCCCTCATTCATTCAGCCTGTTGGGCTTCAATATCTCCAATCAGGTTTGCATTCACAATCTGAATTTCTTGATCAAGCAGCTGAAGATCTTTCAAATGCCATCAAGATAGCTGCAGGTGCCAGTATACCAATCAAATATTTTCCTCACAGATCTAAACCTTGGTGGAACAAAGAGCTAAAGAAACTAAGAAAAGAGATGATTACAAAGCACAAGACCCTGAAAAGTGACAAGGATGATTCACTCTATATGGTTGAATATAAAGAGGCACGGAATACTTACTTCTCAGCTATCAAATCCGCCAAGCAAAGCCATTGGAACAACTTCCTTGAGAAGGAAGATCCTAGATCAATATTCCAGGCTATGTCTTATACCAAAGAAGCAACAACAAAGATTATCCCCTCCTTATCAAGAGGTGATGGCAACATGGAGGTTTCATTTGAGGGGAAATGTAGAGCCTTCAGAACCACACTATTTCCAACTCCTCCTGTGACTAGACCTACTGAATGGGATGGTTACCAGGCTGGACACTGGATATGGCCAGAATTAAAGCCATCAGAGTTGGAGAGAGCATGTTCTTCAAATATCAAGGGAAAGACTCCAGGACCAGATGGAATCACCCAAGAAATAATCACTCAAGCATATGGAGCCATTCCAGACACTTTCTTCCAGCTTTACTCGCGTCTGTTAGATGTAGGATACCATCCTAGATGTTGGAAGCAAGCCACTGGAGTAATATTAAAGAAACCATCCAAGCCTGACTACTCTCAGCCAAAGGCCTATAGGGTCATTTCACTTCTCAACTGTCTTGGAAAAGTAAGTGAAAGAATTCTGGCCAAAAGATTGGGATATCTAGCCGAAACAACAGAGTTACTACACCCATCCCAGATAGGTGGCAGGCTCAAAAAATCAGCCATTGATGCAGCTCTTCTTCTGACAAATGAAGTTGAGATCAATAAACAATTGAATAAGATCACATCATCTCTCTTCTTGGATGTCAAGGGGGCATTTGATCATGTGGCTAGAAATCAATTACTAAGAACCATGCAGAAATTGTTGAAAATAATCACTCAAGTGTCATTGAGTTGGGTGGGAATACAAGTAGGCCAAACAGATAGGTCACATGATTTAGCTTAGACTAAGTGCACAGACCACCTTTTCATGTATATAAGCCAGCCATTTCCCACTTAGATAGTTCATCATCATTCATCAATACAACAACACTTCTTGTTCATGATCAACCACTCTACTTCCACCAACACTCTTCATTTGTTCAATCTTTATCAGTACCCTTAAATATAATTCAGGTATCTATTCTTTGAATATAATTTTAGCTGATCAATAGGTTATGAGCCCGGAGCTCTAACACTGCCAACACAATATAACCTCTCTTAATTGAACACAGCCTACTCTAGACAACCCAGACATAATCACTTTCATCATGGATTTCATCTCAGCTTCTTTTGCCAAACTCTCTGGCACCAAGAACTATCAGGTTTGGTCCATAAAAATGAAATCATATCTAATTTCTTTAGATCTATGGAGTGTTGTTGAAAATACAACCCACAAGATTAAAGTAGATGATAAAATGTCTCAAAACTCAAAAGCTATGGCACTCTTAATCCTATCTTGCGAAGATCATATCATAAGTTTACTTGACCCAGATGATCTAGCAGCAACGGCATGGAAAAAGTTAAAAAAGCATTATGGTAATGTTGGATTCAGTGCTCGACATCTGGCCTTTCAGTCACTTGTATCAACTAATATCTCATCATGTCAAAATGTGGATCACTTCATAGATCAATTTCGCTCTCATATCCAAACACTTTCACAAATGTCAACCACATCACTTCCACCATGGCTCCTCATATCAATTCTGATCAATAATGTAGGAAACCAGTATGAAGCATGGTCACAATCAGTCATGCAAAAATTCGCCTCAAATCATTAGCAGAAGATTCTAATAACTATTTGGAGGATATTATTGCAAGTCTGATTGATGAAGCCAGGAGAATGGGCAACATTAATCAGAAGACCACACAGACAGCAATGACTGCACAATTGAATCCAAAATTAAAACCAATCTGTACACACTGTGGAAAGAAGCATAAGTCAAACAACTGCTGGCAGAATTACCCAGAAAAAAGGCCTATTTATAGACACCCATCAGATGACTTGGAAAATAACACAAAAATCAATTTGAATCAAGCATCAAATAACATTGCCTTTTTATGCCATCAAACTGCTGAAAATCTCGATTCTTGGATATTGGACAGTCAAGCCAATCAACATATGTGTAATGATAAAACTCAATACTTAAACTTCAAGTCATTTTCAACCATAATCACAACTTCCAATAATTCGAAAATAAATGCAGCTGGGAAAGGGGATATCAACTTAAGAACAAAAGATGGCAATAACTTCACCCTTCTAAATGTTCTCTATGTTCCCCAGCTTGCATCAAATATTCTCTCAATCAGTTGTGCATTAAATAATCCAAATATAAGACTAAATTTTTCAAACAATAAATGCCACATCATACACAGCAATAAACTTCTAGCAACTGCAATATCTAAAGATTCACTTCTTGTACTAGAAACAATCCATCAAGTTGGGCAAGCCAATAGGAAGTTTGTACCAAAAAGACCAACTGAAAATCAAACTAGAAGACACAAGACTTCATTGAATGAAAGGAATATGAATATGTCTTTGAGAAACAACTCAAACTGGTCAACATTAAAAATGCATGTGAATCCAAAGCACATGTCAAATATCAGTCATGCCAGAGCATTCATCAGCAGAACTCTTGCTGCAACTAATTCAAGTACACAGTCTATTCTAGAAAGGGTCCCACTCAAAACAGCTCAAACACAATTGGGCAAATGTAAGGAAAGCAGGAAGTACAAGATGAATGATATCATGAAAAATGCAAATCAGCAAATTAGATCAGACTCTTTATATGATCCTAAAAACAAACAAGAGCTACAATGCAAATCAAAAGAAATTGACTAACAAATACTTTTAAGATAAAATTAAGAGTGAGACTATGAAATCAAAAATAAATAAAATAAAATACTCACCAGAATAAAAATACAAGTAATGGTCAATGAAGCAGTTCTATCAACCCAGAAGGCAAACATTGGTATCAATATCATGCAGGAATTAATATGGAAATGGATACTACAAGAAACCATCAATCAGATGCATTCAGGAACATCATCCATTTCAAAGATTTGACATTCATCCATTCATTTCATGAAATATCCTCAAACACAAAAATGCTTCTCAAAATAACTTGTTGAAGCTGGACCATACTACATGCTTAAATTCAGCTTAAAAACCAGTTTTAATCTATGCAGACATAAACATGAAAGGCACACTTAGTATCAACAATTCCACTTTCTGATTATGGGGGACTGTTGAAAATAATCACTCAAGTGTCATTGAGTTGGGTGGGAATACAAGTAGGCCAAACAGATAGGTCACATGATTTAGCTTAGACTAAGTGCACAGACCACCTTTTCATGTATATAAGCCAGCCATTTCCCACTTAGATAGTTCATCATCATTCATCAATACAACAACACTTCTTGTTCATGATCAACCACTCTACTTCCACCAACACTCTTCATTTGTTCAATCTTTATCAGTACCCTTAAATATAATTCAGGTATCTATTCTTTGAATATAATTTTAGCTGATCAATAGAAATTGCAGCTCCCTACAAGTCTTATTGCTTGGACAGCTTCCTTCCTGGAGGACCGAGTCTTGCAGCTGGCATTCAATGGGGAAAAAGAGGATTTCAGCAAGATAGAAACAGGAATTCCACAAGGGAGCCCTATTTCACCCATTCTTTTTCTGATCTATATCCGAGATTTATTTCCATCCAAAGCTATCCATATCTTATCATACATGGATGATATTGTTTTATCTACAGCTTCAAGCAGTGTCAGAAAAAACATCAAAATCCTTGAGAGAGAAGCATCCCAAATCTTCAGCCTTGGAAGCAAGAGTGCAGTTCAATTTGATCTGGCAAAGATTGAATTGATGCACTTCACCAATCAGAAGAAAGCCCAAGACATGACACTAATGCTTCCTAATGGAGACTTAGTCAAGCCAAATGGATCAATTAGATGGTTAGGTATCTGGTTTGATCCAGGTCTTAAATTTAGGAAACATATACAAATAAGATCAACACAAGCCAGCCAATCCTTTCATAGGATGACAAGGCTGGCAAATACAGAGCGAGGTCTCTCACCAGCTGCACTGCGACAATTATACCTAGCTTGCATCACAAGTGTAGCAGACTATGGGTCAGTAATATGGTGGAAAGGACAAGATCATATTTCAAGCTCACTCCAGAGACTACAAAACATGGCCCTGAGGAAGATACTTGGGGTATTCAAAACTGCACCAATATTGCCAATGGAAGTAGAAGCATGTCTAGCACCAACAAGGGTAAGGTTATTTCACCAAATGCGCCTCTTTGCATTTAGATTAGCCAAGCTCTCAAAATATCATCCAGTCAATATTCAGATGAATAAGGACTATACCCTTAAGAAGCCTACACAAATGAGCCGGATCCAGAACTCAATCAGCCAAATATTAGGTGATAATGTGCTGGAGAAGATACATTCATTTAAATTTCCACCATGGGAGCTGGATCTCCCATATACAATTAACATAGAAAAGACTTCTAAAGAGGAAGTCTCTAGCAATCATTTACATATTTTTAAAAATATCAATTGGAAAAAAAATACATTTATATATACTGATGCCTCGTTAATGGTAGACAGCTCTGGTGTTGGAATTGCTTTTGTAGCTACTGGGAGCAGCGGGAGAGTTCAACACAGAGCTAGCTCAAATATTGGACTTGAAGCTTCAGTGTACAATGGTGAGCTGGAGGCTATCACACAGGCAATGGAATATGCAAGTTTATATCCTGAAAAAAGACACAAATTTCATATATTCTCAGACAACCAAGCAGCTATATCCAGACTTAAGAATGCCACAGACAGCCCAGGGCAAGACTGCCAGCTGCGAGCAATAGCAGCTGCAGAAAACATTCAAATCAGAAATTCAACAATAGAATTACATTGGATACCTGGACACTTCCAGATACCAGGAAATGAAGAAGCAGATAGACTAGCCAAGCAAGCTTCAAAAGCTCCTGTAGGGAGTGAAAAAGTCAGTCTTTCTTGGGTGCAATCCCAAATCCAACAACAATTCAAGCAATCATGGTTAACATATTTGCAACAAAATGATATCAAATGCCATACCAAACCTCTGGCTTACAGACAGAAATTTAACTGGAAAATCAAAAAGAAAATTGATATGCCAAAGGGTGTAAAAAGGGATGTGGCAAGTTCCTTTTTCCAACTCAAGATTGGCCATGGCTATAATAAGTTATACCTCTACAAGCTAGGTCACAGTGAAAATGATTGGTGCAGGTGTGGTAAAAGAGAAACACCAGACCATCTTTTACTAAGCTGTAGTAATTATCGGCATGAAAGACAGAAGCTGAAAGAAAACCTAAATGGAAATAAGTTAAGCCTCAAATTGCTCCTTCACACTAAGGTTGGGATTGAGAAAACCATAACTTTTATACAAGAGACAAAAATATCAACAAGAAAATGGCATGAACAGAGACAAGGAAGTGGAGATGGAAGTAGAAATGGAGATAATGTTGGTGTATAAAGATTGAAGAAAAGGCAGCAGGGGGAGTAATAAGGGCATGACCCTCAACATCTATTGGAAAAGATAAAACAACCACAATTTAAAAGTGAAATATTAGCCAGAATTTAGTTGGTAGATTCTAGAAGTCCTTCATAGTCTCAGACTCAGAAGGGACTATAATAAAATTCTTATTCTTATTGCTATTATTTCCTGATCATTGTTTGGTGAAGTTGATTTCAGAGTTGGGATCAATTTTGATTCTGTTCTGCCAGGCTTAGAGTACTGGTAGGCAGTGAAAACTGACTTATCTTTGGCCTCTGCTAAAAATTTGATCCAATGCTCTTTCTTGTTTTGTTGTATCTGGTGAAAATATTGATTCCTTGCAGCCTTGGCTTCTATTTCAGATTGTTGGTTGGCATATTTTTTGAATTGGCGAGGCAGTCTGTGAAACTTCATCCTCATTTGAGTCAATCCATCAGTCCACCATGGCTTTGATCTAGATGAGATCTTAAATACTGGAATTGAGGCTTGAGCAGCACTTTGAATCACTTCTTGTAAAATTGTAGCTATTTGATCATAATCTTGCATCTGAATGGACCTTTGGAGTTGCTCCTCAAAATCTGCTTCTTTTGCTTCTAGTTCAACATTGAATTTCTTCCAATTGGCTTTTTTGATGTTAAATCTTGATGGTAGCAATGGAATATGGTTAGTTTTGTCTGATGCATGACATCTAGGTAGCTCTGCCTTGAAGATGATGAGTTCATGATCTGAACCCGTTGATTGACCATAGCTCCAGTCTTGCCATATTATTTGTTTAAATCCTACAGCAAATGTTAAGTCATTAATTGATGTGCTCTTTGAATTTGATCTATGGAATGTCCCTCCAAACTCCTCAATCACTGATGGACAATTGAGCAATTGAGCACTAGTTATGTCGAGGTATTCCGCAAAAGAGTTAGCTAATGAGTTGCTGGTTTGAATAAATGGATTCCATAATTGGTGGTGGAGATTGAAGTCTCCCAAAAGGAGAAAAGGCTTATCCAGATTTAATTTTAGATTAAGGAAACGTTGCACTGTATGATGAGAAAAGGAAGGTGTGAGAGGCTGCTCATTGTATATGTGTATGATGTAAAATGCTTCTCCTGGAAGATCAACTTCCAGAATCTGAAAGTCTGGGTCTGAGACCAAGTCATATCTGGGCATTACCTGAAATTGACTTGCCTTCTTGACATAGGTCATGACCCTTGGGCGAAGATATTGATGGGTAATTGGTGAAATTGCTTGATAAGCTGAATGTAAAATAGGTTGGTAAGTTTGTGAATGAGTGTGGTGGAACATATAAGGTTCCTGAACTAAAAGAATGTCGGATTCCCCTTTGATGGAAACATCAAAGAGGGACTGCAAGATCTCACGACCCCTTGCAGTGTTATGCTGGCTGAAATGGATGTGGCTCAACATGACAATGCTTTGAAGTAGTCACAGTCTTGTTTTTGAAATGCCAAGTGGGTGTTTGACTTACAATTGGCGCATTGAACTGCATGATGGACATAGCTTTCATTGGATTTGCATGTATTGCAGCAGTGGACTGAGCTCAAGTGTGCTCCTGAGCAGAATGCACAGACTGGGGGCTTGTTGCAAAGTGATTGGTGATGTCCATATGCAAGGCAATTGCGACATTGTGTTTTGTGGGTGGCTTGTTGGTAGTTGACTGCCTTCAAGTAGAGACCACCAATCATGACACCAGATTCCAAAAGCTGACTTTTTTCCTCCTCACTTGTTTTTTTTTTTTTTTTTTTAATTCATATTGTATTCAGCTATCTAGCTATGACAATTTGGTATATTTAACAGTTTAATCAACATCAAAAGCAAAAAAAATAAAAAATAATTTAAACAACACAAAAACCACTATCATCAGATTACATTTTGGATGCCATTTCTCATCCTGTCAGACTTCTCTAACCATAACTCATGCTCATTTCTATTATTTTTTTGCCTTATATATCTCCTTTGTATTTTGATATACACTGAGAAGTTTTTAAAAATTTTAGTAAGGCTTCCCTTCCTCTATTGGTTCTGAGTTTTATTGGTAATATTCTAGGCTCAATGCCAGCAAATGCAATGTCCCTTTCCCTTCGAAATTTGGTGCAGTGGAGAACTAGGTGCTTTGTTGTCTGCTTTCTGGAATGGCAGAAATTACACCAATGATCTTTCACCTTTCCAATAATGCTTAAGTATGCTCTTGTATTGCCTATTCCAGTTAGGACTTGAAAATATCCAGATTCTTCTAGCCTGCTGTGGCCATGGAAGTTAAATGGTTTTAGAGTGATATTTGGTGTATGAAGTTGAGCTTGGATCCTATAATATTTGCCAAGCCCCCTGCACTTTCTTCCTTCCTCTTCCCTTAGCAATTCTGTTTCCCAATATTTTTGCCATTCCTTGACTATATATTCTTTTGACTTTTGCTTTAGAAAAGAATGTGAGGTGAATATGTCTTTCTTGAAAGCCTTCTTTTTTGCCGCTCCTTTGGCTAGTGAGTCTGCAAGCTCATTGCCCTCAATTCCTAAGTGGGCTGGACACCAATCTATTTTAAGGGAACACTCTTTAGCACTATTCCGAATCTGATGTGCTTGATGATTAGTTTTCCCCATAATCCTTTGTAGGCTTGCCTGGCTGTCTGTGAAGATCTGGTATGGAGCAGCTGGAATTAATTTCTTCAGGTATTGAATAGCTTTAAGGATGCAATAATTGCATCAGTTGATGCACATCCTACAATAGTCTTAGACTTAGACAGGATGTAAATGGATTAAACAAACAAGGATGCAATAAGTTTCAGCATCTGTTATCCCAATTGATTTTCCTAGGTTGTAAGAAACGCATTTTATCTCCCTTGTGAATGGTAAGTAAATGACAAATCCTATGCTGCTTATATTATCCTTTGATAAAGAACCATCTGTGTAAACAATGCGCGGAACCCACAAGAGTCTACAATATCTACTAGTTGGTTCAACAGAATATACAGATCAGCTTGACATAGCAGCCCAAAACCTTACAAATATCATCAAAGAAGCAGCATGTCAAAGCATCCCACTTCTCAAAGAAGGGCTAAGAGTAAAACCATGGTGGACACCTGAACTCAAACAACTGCGAAAAAATATGAGCAGGTGTCAAAGGTTCCTCAAAGCCAAAAGAAATGATGTGGATTTAATAGCCAGGTACTGCCATGCAAGAAATATATACTTCTCATCCATCAAGAATGCTAAACAGGCCCATTGGAACAGATTCTTGGAGAAAGGAGATGCCAAATCAGTCTTCAAGGCAATGGCTTATACCAAAGATTACAAGGTTCACAAAGTCCCTCCCATCATAAATCAAGATGGGGTTGTTATGGAGTCATTTGAGGGCAAATGCAAAAGTTTTCGAAGCATTCTTTTTCCATCCCCACCCAGTTGTTCACTGCCAAAATTAGAAGGATATCAGTCTGAAAATTGGACTTGGCCAGAGCTCACAAAGAATGAGCTAAAGGATGCATGCTCAGCAAAGATCAAAGGAAAGACACCTGGGCCAGATGGAATCACCCATGAATTGATAACCAGGGCATATAATGCCATTCCAGACACATTCTTCCAAGTTTATTCCCAACTAATTGATATTGGCTATCACCCAAAATGCTGGAAACAGGCAACAGGAGCAGTTCTTCGGAAGCCAGGTAAGCCAGATTACCAACAACCAAAGGCCTATCGAGTGATTTCATTACTCAATTGCCTAGGGAAAGTAAGTGAAAGAATTTTGGCAAAGAGACTGAGCTACCTTGCTGAGACTACCAATCTTCTACATCCATCTCAGATAGGAGGAAGGCTCAAAAAATCAGCTGTTGATGCAGCTCTCCTACTTACTAATGAGATAGAGACAAGCAGGCAAATGAAGCAGATTTCATCAACCATATTTCTGGATGTCAAAGGTGCTTTTGATCATGTAGCAAGGAATCAACTGATTAGGGTGCTCCTAAACTTAAAAATGCCCGAGAGTTTGATAAGCTGGGTAGCTTCCTTTCTAGAACATAGAACACTTCAACTTAAATTTGATGGTGAAGAAGAGAGGGTACAAGGAATCAAAACCGGAATACCTCAAGGAAGCCCCATCTCGCCCATTCTATTTCTCATCTATATCAGAGACATTTTCAAGACCAAATCTATTCATACCCTATCATATATGGATGACATTGCAATCACCACTACTTCAACAAGCATGAAACGAAATGTAAAGATACTAGAAAGGGAAGTAAGGCAATTATTTGAGTTAGCTGAATCAAACTGTATCCAATTTGACCCGTCAAAGACAGAATTGATGCATTTCACCAATAGGAAAGCATCCAAAAATTATCCCTTGACCCTACCTGATGGACAAGTAATAATTCCTAAAGACTCCATCCGTTGGTTGGGTATCTGGTTTGACCCAGGACTCAAATTACGAGGACACGTCTCCATTAGAACAGCCCAGGCTACACAGGCATTTTTCAGAATGGCTAGATTAGGTAACACTGAACGAGGACTTTCACCAGCAGCTATGAGACAAATTTACATTGCTTGTATTATAAGTATTGCCGATTATGGATCAGCTGTCTGGTGGAAGGGACAGGAGTTTATTGTGGCATCACTGCAGAAACTTCAAAATTTAGCCATGAGGAAAATTCTTGGAGTTTTCAAAACTTCACCAATTCTCCCTATGGAAGTCGAATCATGTTTACAACCACCCAGAATCCGAATGAGAGCTAATATGTCCAAGTTTGCTTTCAGGATGTTGAAGCTACCCCAAAATCATCCTGTAAACCTCGAGATGCAGGAAAAAGATTATATTCTCCCTAAACCAACCCAAATCATGAGAATTAAATGCATTCAAGATATAATGTTGGATGATCCAACAACTGAGAAGATAATTTCCCATTCTTTCCCACCATGGTTTGAAAGACCTAAATACACAGTCCACATAGAAAATGGAGCCATTGAACAATTGACAGAATATCACCAACTTAGATGCACTAGTCAGACACAAAATTTTCCAAATTAACGTTTTCATCAACAACTCTTGAACCACACAAGCTACATCCAAATAAATTACATATTTGGTTTCGCCTACTTCAGAGCTTTATATTGATATAATTTATTATAACTGTATTACTGTATCTCAGCCAATTAAGGCAAAACCTTACATTTTCCATCAATCTGGGTGAA
This sequence comes from Blumeria hordei DH14, assembly GCA_900239735.1. NCBI lineage: Eukaryota > Fungi > Ascomycota > Leotiomycetes > Helotiales > Erysiphaceae > Blumeria > Blumeria hordei. The sequence goes on from OENG01000015.1 coordinate 323,116, forward strand.
AAATTTTCACTTCAGCCTTGCCAAGCCTTGTTGCACCTCGAGACAGACCTGCCATCAATTGAAAGGAAATGCCACCACCATTGAATTCCGAGGGAGATACCCTCATCCTACATCATCTGGTCCATCAAAGGCCCCAGCTCATCAATCATCTGGGTCATCAAAATCCCCAGCCTATCAACCATCCAGTCCATCTAAAGTCCCAACTCATCAATCATCTGGGTCATCAAAATCCCCAGCCCATCAACCATCCAGTCCATCTAAAGCCCCAACTCATCAACCATCACTGGAACCATCATTGGAATCATCCATGTGGAGTGACCTCCCAACACCACCACCAATTAAGAACCCCACAACTAAATTCAACTCATCAATGGATGACATTTTTATGGACTTCAGCAGTGACCCTATAGCAGGTCCCTCTCATGATCCAAAGAAATTCTCAGGATCCAATCTCATGGGTGACACTAGAAAGCGAGGTGGTAGCCTCACTCAGCCACAAGATACTAGACGAAAAATCCAAATTGTTTCAGATCTGACAGAAATGACATCATTCAAAACACCCCAGGATGCACTGTTAGCAGCCAGAGATAATATTATGCATGCCTATCACCTAACTAAAAACCGAGCAGAGCAGGCTAAGCTCCTAGATCTACTTGATATTTTCAGGGAATATACTGAAAAGGGGCAATTGTCAAAAGCATCTGCTATCATTACCAGCCAAATAGTAAACTTAGAACAAGCCACCAAGAAAATTGAAGACAAAACCAGGGATTTACAAAGCACTAATTGCAATGTCAACAAACCCAATCCAGCAATGAAAGCTACAGCCAGCTCATCCAAACCTTCCCAGCCCATTAGCTTTGCAAATATCCTGGCATCCAAGGGTGAATCATACACCCCAGATCCCCAAGAATGGACTGTTGTTGGGGGAAAAAAGAAGACCAGTACCACTCAACCATCCAACCATACACAACAAAAAGAGAAGAAAGTAAGAAGGCTGATACTAGTTCAAGCCCCACACTCACCAGCAATGAATTCACCACTTGCAGCAAGAAATGCCCTTAATAGAGCTATGGCTGAGAGGGGAATCAAGGGACCAGTAGTCAACTTGGTGAGCAACACATCAGCAAAAAATATTTCCATAACAACAACAGATGACTATACAGCTGAATTCCTATTGGAAAAGAGGGAAATCTGGGAGCACCTGATCCCATTCACCTTTGCACAAATAGACAAGCCCTGGCACAAGGTAGTTGCCCATGGCATTCCACTGCAAGATTTTGACACTCCAGATGGTATGGAGATGGTCAAGGATGAAATTAAAACATTTAATAAAGGCCTCACCCCTATTGGAACACCCTACTGGTTATCAACAAGGGAAAATCGCACTATCAAAAGGGCAGGGTCAGTAGCTATTGCCTTTGCCACAGAAGAAGAAGCCAATCGAGCTATTAGAAATCGAATCTACATAGCAGGAATCAGTGTGAGAGTAGAGAAATTTTACAATGTCTCTCTTTCCACACAGTGCCAAAAATGTCAAAGCTTTGGTCACCTTGACAGCTATTGCAGAAAATCAGCCGTCTGTGGTCTATGTGGTGATAACCATAGCACTCAGCAACATTACTGTAGTGTCTGCAAGACTAAAGGAAAGAGCTGTTCCCATCTAGCTCCAAAATGTGCCAACTGCTCTGGCCCCCATGAGGCCAGCTCCAAGACCTGTGAGGTTTACCTTGCAGCTAAAAATAAGTTTGATCAGGAGGAATTGTAATGTCAGACACACCTGATATGCGCGTCCTTCAAATAAACCTCAACAAGAACCAATATGCAACTGAGAATACTCTACAGCTGGCTGTGGAGCTAAAATTGCATCATAGTTGTCAATTGATTTGACATCATAGTTGTCCAAGAACCTTGGCTGATTCCCAGACAGCAAGGGAGACTGGACTATAGTAATACAAGATCTGTACATCATCCACAATTCCTCCAAATATTTCCAGCTTTTCCTGCACAGCTTCGACCCAGAACTTTGGTATATGTTATCAGGAGGCTTGGAAACAAAATTAAGCTTGCCAGTCCATCACCACAGGATCCAGATATCCAGATCCTGAGTGTTGATGACTCAACTTCAAATTTCGAGCTCATAAACATCTACAATCAGTTGGGTCAGATGGGGGAAAGGGGTAAGACTTTTGAAGCCCATCTATACAATAATCAACCCAATTCAAAGACAATCCTCCTTGGAGATTTCAACCTTCACCATCCTTTATGGGAGCCTGAATCAACTGCAGACATTTCATCTGAAAGATTGGTAGAATGGTGCGAAAACCAAAGAATGGAGCTCATCAACTCACCAGGATGTGGAACCTTTTTCCGGCCTCACATGAAGAAAGCATCAACAATTGATCTGACATTTGCTAGCAAAAGTATGGTAAATAGGATTCTTGACTGGCAAGTTTTAGATGACTTAGGATCTGATCACTATGGAATCTTATTCACCATTGCTAATACTAGTATTCCTACAATGCCATCAGAATCACAACCAAAATTTAACTTAGCTAAAGCTGATTGGGGCAAGTTCTCTATTGCCCTCAAAAGTCAAGTAAAACAGAGCAAAGTCCTACAGAGATTAAAATGCAATCCCTCATTCATTCAGCCTGTTGGGCTTCAATATCTCCAATCAGGTTTGCATTCACAATCTGAATTTCTTGATCAAGCAGCTGAAGATCTTTCAAATGCCATCAAGATAGCTGCAGGTGCCAGTATACCAATCAAATATTTTCCTCACAGATCTAAACCTTGGTGGAACAAAGAGCTAAAGAAACTAAGAAAAGAGATGATTACAAAGCACAAGACCCTGAAAAGTGACAAGGATGATTCACTCTATATGGTTGAATATAAAGAGGCACGGAATACTTACTTCTCAGCTATCAAATCCGCCAAGCAAAGCCATTGGAACAACTTCCTTGAGAAGGAAGATCCTAGATCAATATTCCAGGCTATGTCTTATACCAAAGAAGCAACAACAAAGATTATCCCCTCCTTATCAAGAGGTGATGGCAACATGGAGGTTTCATTTGAGGGGAAATGTAGAGCCTTCAGAACCACACTATTTCCAACTCCTCCTGTGACTAGACCTACTGAATGGGATGGTTACCAGGCTGGACACTGGATATGGCCAGAATTAAAGCCATCAGAGTTGGAGAGAGCATGTTCTTCAAATATCAAGGGAAAGACTCCAGGACCAGATGGAATCACCCAAGAAATAATCACTCAAGCATATGGAGCCATTCCAGACACTTTCTTCCAGCTTTACTCGCGTCTGTTAGATGTAGGATACCATCCTAGATGTTGGAAGCAAGCCACTGGAGTAATATTAAAGAAACCATCCAAGCCTGACTACTCTCAGCCAAAGGCCTATAGGGTCATTTCACTTCTCAACTGTCTTGGAAAAGTAAGTGAAAGAATTCTGGCCAAAAGATTGGATATCTAGCCGAAACAACAGAGTTACTACACCCATCCCAGATAGGTGGCAGGCTCAAAAAATCAGCCATTGATGCAGCTCTTCTTCTGACAAATGAAGTTGAGATCAATAAACAATTGAATAAGATCACATCATCTCTCTTGGATGTCAAGGGGCATTTGATCATGTGGCTAGAAATCAATTACTAAGAACCATGCAGAAATTGCAGCTCCCTACAAGTCTTATTGCTTGGACAGCTTCCTTCCTGGAGGACCGAGTCTTGCAGCTGGCATTCAATGGGGAAAAAGAGGATTTCAGCAAGATAGAAACAGGAATTCCACAAGGGAGCCCTATTTCACCCATTCTTTTTCTGATCTATATCCGAGATTTATTTCCATCCAAAGCTATCCATATCTTATCATACATGGATGATATTGTTTTATCTACAGCTTCAAGCAGTGTCAGAAAAAACATCAAAATCCTTGAGAGAGAAGCATANGCCAAAACAGATAGGTCACATGATTTAGCTTAGACTAAGTGCACAGACCACCTTTTCATGTATATAAAGCCAGCCATTTCCCACTTAGATAGTTCATCATCATTCATCAATACAACAACACTTCTTGTTCATGATCAACCACTCTACTTCCACCAACACTCTCATTTGTTCAATCTTTATCAGTACCCTTAAATATAATTCAGGTATCTATTCTTTGAATATAATTTTAGCTGATCAATAGGTTATGAGCCCGGAGCTCTAACACTGCCAACACAATATAACCTCTCTTAATTGAACACAGCCTACTCTAGACAACCCAGACATAATCACTTTCATCATGGATTTCATCTCAGCTTCTTTTGCCAAACTCTCTGGCACAAGAACTATCAGGTTTGGTCCATAAAAATGAAATCATATCTAATTTCTTTAGATCTATGGAGTGTTGTTGAAAATACAACCCACAAGATTAAAGTAGATGATAAAATGTCTCAAAACTCAAAAGCTATGGCACTCTTAATCCTATCTTGCGAAGATCATATCATAAGTTTACTTGACCCAGATGATCTAGCAGCAACGGCATGGAAAAAGTTAAAAAAGCATTATGGTAATGTTGGATTCAGTGCTCGACATCTGGCCTTTCAGTCACTTGTATCAACTAATATCTCATCATGTCAAAATGTGGATCACTTCATAGATCAATTTCGCTCTCATATCCAAACACTTTCACAAATGTCAACCACATCACTTCCACCATGGCTCCTCATATCAATTCTGATCAATAATGTAGGAAACCAGTATGAAGCATGGTCACAATCAGTCATGCAAAAAATTCGCCTCAAATCATTAGCAGAAGATTCTAATAACTATTTGGAGGATATTATTGCAAGTCTGATTGATGAAGCCAGGAGAATGGGCAACATTAATCAGAAGACCACACAGACAGCAATGACTGCACAATTGAATCCAAAATTAAAACCAATCTGTACACACTGTGGAAAGAAGCATAAGTCAAACAACTGCTGGCAGAATTACCCAGAAAAAAGGCCTATTTATAGACACCCATCAGATGACTTGGAAAATAACACAAAAATCAATTTGAATCAAGCATCAAATAACATTGCCTTTTTATGCCATCAAACTGCTGAAAATCTCGATTCTTGGATATTGGACAGTCAAGCCAATCAACATATGTGTAATGATAAAACTCAATACTTAAACTTCAAGTCATTTTCAACCATAATCACAACTTCCAATAATTCGAAAATAAATGCAGCTGGGAAAGGGATATCAACTTAAGAACAAAAGATGGCAATAACTTCACCCTTCTAAATGTTCTCTATGTTCCCCAGCTTGCATCAAATATTCTCTCAATCAGTTGTGCATTAAATAATCCAAATATAAGACTAAATTTTTCAAACAATAAATGCCACATCATACACAGCAATAAACTTCTAGCAACTGCAATATCTAAAGATTCACTTCTTGTACTAGAAACAATCCATCAAGTTGGGCAAGCCAATAGGAAGTTTGTACCAAAAAGACCAACTGAAAATCAAACTAGAAGACACAAGACTTCATTGAATGAAAGGAATATGAATATGTCTTTGAGAAACAACTCAAACTGGTCAACATTAAAAATGCATGTGAATCCAAAGCACATGTCAAATATCAGTCATGCCAGAGCATTCATCAGCAGAACTCTTGCTGCAACTAATTCAAGTACACAGTCTATTCTAGAAAGGGTCCCACTCAAAACAGCTCAAACACAATTGGGCAAATGTAAGGAAAGCAGGAAGTACAAGATGAATGATATCATGAAAAATGCAAATCAGCAAATTAGATCAGACTCTTTATATGATCCTAAAAACAAACAAGAGCTACAATGCAAATCAAAAGAAATTGACTAACAAATACTTTTAAGATAAAATTAAGAGTGAGACTATGAAATCAAAAATAAATAAAATAAAATACTCACCAGAATAAAAATACAAGTAATGGTCAATGAAGCAGTTCTATCAACCCAGAAGGCAAACATTGGTATCAATATCATGCAGGAATTAATATGGAAATGGATACTACAAGAAACCATCAATCAGATGCATTCAGGAACATCATCCATTTCAAAGATTTGACATTCATCCATTCATTTCATGAAATATCCTCAAACACAAAAATGCTTCTCAAAATAACTTGTTGAAGCTGGACCATACTACATGCTTAAATTCAGCTTAAAAACCAGTTTTAATCTATGCAGACATAAACATGAAAGGCACACTTAGTATCAACAATTCCACTTTCTGATTATGGGGACTGTTGAAAATAATCACTCAAGTGTCATTGAGTTGGGTGGGAATACAAGTAGGCCAAACAGATAGGTCACATGATTTAGCTTAGACTAAGTGCACAGACCACCTTTTCATGTATATAAGCCAGCCATTTCCCACTTAGATAGTTCATCATCATTCATCAATACAACAACACTTCTTGTTCATGATCAACCACTCTACTTCCACCAACACTCTTCATTTGTTCAATCTTTATCAGTACCCTTAAATATAATTCAGGTATCTATTCTTTGAATATAATTTTAGCTGATCAATAGAAATTGCAGCTCCCTACAAGTCTTATTGCTTGGACAGCTTCCTTCCTGGAGGACCGAGTCTTGCAGCTGGCATTCAATGGGGAAAAAGAGGATTTCAGCAAGATAGAAACAGGAATTCCACAAGGGAGCCCTATTTCACCCATTCTTTTTCTGATCTATATCCGAGATTTATTTCCATCCAAAGCTATCCATATCTTATCATACATGGATGATATTGTTTTATCTACAGCTTCAAGCAGTGTCAGAAAAAACATCAAAATCCTTGAGAGAGAAGCATCCCAAATCTTCAGCCTTGGAAGCAAGAGTGCAGTTCAATTTGATCTGGCAAAGATTGAATTGATGCACTTCACCAATCAGAAGAAAGCCCAAGACATGACACTAATGCTTCCTAATGGAGACTTAGTCAAGCCAAATGGATCAATTAGATGGTTAGGTATCTGGTTTGATCCAGGTCTTAAATTTAGGAAACATATACAAATAAGATCAACACAAGCCAGCCAATCCTTTCATAGGATGACAAGGCTGGCAAATACAGAGCGAGGTCTCTCACCAGCTGCACTGCGACAATTATACCTAGCTTGCATCACAAGTGTAGCAGACTATGGGTCAGTAATATGGTGGAAAGGACAAGATCATATTTCAAGCTCACTCCAGAGACTACAAAACATGGCCCTGAGGAAGATACTTGGGGTATTCAAAACTGCACCAATATTGCCAATGGAAGTAGAAGCATGTCTAGCACCAACAAGGGTAAGGTTATTTCACCAAATGCGCCTCTTTGCATTTAGATTAGCCAAGCTCTCAAAATATCATCCAGTCAATATTCAGATGAATAAGGACTATACCCTTAAGAAGCCTACACAAATGAGCCGGATCCAGAACTCAATCAGCCAAATATTAGGTGATAATGTGCTGGAGAAGATACATTCATTTAAATTTCCACCATGGGAGCTGGATCTCCCATATACAATTAACATAGAAAAGACTTCTAAAGAGGAAGTCTCTAGCAATCATTTACATATTTTTAAAAATATCAATTGGAAAAAAAATACATTTATATATACTGATGCCTCGTTAATGGTAGACAGCTCTGGTGTTGGAATTGCTTTTGTAGCTACTGGGAGCAGCGGGAGAGTTCAACACAGAGCTAGCTCAAATATTGGACTTGAAGCTTCAGTGTACAATGGTGAGCTGGAGGCTATCACACAGGCAATGGAATATGCAAGTTTATATCCTGAAAAAAGACACAAATTTCATATATTCTCAGACAACCAAGCAGCTATATCCAGACTTAAGAATGCCACAGACAGCCCAGGGCAAGACTGCCAGCTGCGAGCAATAGCAGCTGCAGAAAACATTCAAATCAGAAATTCAACAATAGAATTACATTGGATACCTGGACACTTCCAGATACCAGGAAATGAAGAAGCAGATAGACTAGCCAAGCAAGCTTCAAAAGCTCCTGTAGGGAGTGAAAAAGTCAGTCTTTCTTGGGTGCAATCCCAAATCCAACAACAATTCAAGCAATCATGGTTAACATATTTGCAACAAAATGATATCAAATGCCATACCAAACCTCTGGCTTACAGACAGAAATTTAACTGGAAAATCAAAAAGAAAATTGATATGCCAAAGGGTGTAAAAAGGGATGTGGCAAGTTCCTTTTTCCAACTCAAGATTGGCCATGGCTATAATAAGTTATACCTCTACAAGCTAGGTCACAGTGAAAATGATTGGTGCAGGTGTGGTAAAAGAGAAACACCAGACCATCTTTTACTAAGCTGTAGTAATTATCGGCATGAAAGACAGAAGCTGAAAGAAAACCTAAATGGAAATAAGTTAAGCCTCAAATTGCTCCTTCACACTAAGGTTGGGATTGAGAAAACCATAACTTTTATACAAGAGACAAAAATATCAACAAGAAAATGGCATGAACAGAGACAAGGAAGTGGAGATGGAAGTAGAAATGGAGATAATGTTGGTGTATAAAGATTGAAGAAAAGGCAGCAGGGGGAGTAATAAGGGCATGACCCTCAACATCTATTGGAAAAGATAAAACAACCACAATTTAAAAGTGAAATATTAGCCAGAATTTAGTTGGTAGATTCTAGAAGTCCTTCATAGTCTCAGACTCAGAAGGGACTATAATAAAATTCTTATTCTTATTGCTATTATTTCCTGATCATTGTTTGGTGAAGTTGATTTCAGAGTTGGGATCAATTTTGATTCTGTTCTGCCAGGCTTAGAGTACTGGTAGGCAGTGAAAACTGACTTATCTTTGGCCTCTGCTAAAAATTTGATCCAATGCTCTTTCTTGTTTTGTTGTATCTGGTGAAAATATTGATTCCTTGCAGCCTTGGCTTCTATTTCAGATTGTTGGTTGGCATATTTTTTGAATTGGCGAGGCAGTCTGTGAAACTTCATCCTCATTTGAGTCAATCCATCAGTCCACCATGGCTTTGATCTAGATGAGATCTTAAATACTGGAATTGAGGCTTGAGCAGCACTTTGAATCACTTCTTGTAAAATTGTAGCTATTTGATCATAATCTTGCATCTGAATGGACCTTTGGAGTTGCTCCTCAAAATCTGCTTCTTTTGCTTCTAGTTCAACATTGAATTTCTTCCAATTGGCTTTTTTGATGTTAAATCTTGATGGTAGCAATGGAATATGGTTAGTTTTGTCTGATGCATGACATCTAGGTAGCTCTGCCTTGAAGATGATGAGTTCATGATCTGAACCCGTTGATTGACCATAGCTCCAGTCTTGCCATATTATTTGTTTAAATCCTACAGCAAATGTTAAGTCATTAATTGATGTGCTCTTTGAATTTGATCTATGGAATGTCCCTCCAAACTCCTCAATCACTGATGGACAATTGAGCAATTGAGCACTAGTTATGTCGAGGTATTCCGCAAAAGAGTTAGCTAATGAGTTGCTGGTTTGAATAAATGGATTCCATAATTGGTGGTGGAGATTGAAGTCTCCCAAAAGGAGAAAAGGCTTATCCAGATTTAATTTTAGATTAAGGAAACGTTGCACTGTATGATGAGAAAAGGAAGGTGTGAGAGGCTGCTCATTGTATATGTGTATGATGTAAAATGCTTCTCCTGGAAGATCAACTTCCAGAATCTGAAAGTCTGGGTCTGAGACCAAGTCATATCTGGGCATTACCTGAAATTGACTTGCCTTCTTGACATAGGTCATGACCCTTGGGCGAAGATATTGATGGGTAATTGGTGAAATTGCTTGATAAGCTGAATGTAAAATAGGTTGGTAAGTTTGTGAATGAGTGTGGTGGAACATATAAGGTTCCTGAACTAAAAGAATGTCGGATTCCCCTTTGATGGAAACATCAAAGAGGGACTGCAAGATCTCACGACCCCTTGCAGTGTTATGCTGGCTGAAATGGATGTGGCTCAACATGACAATGCTTTGAAGTAGTCACAGTCTTGTTTTTGAAATGCCAAGTGGGTGTTTGACTTACAATTGGCGCATTGAACTGCATGATGGACATAGCTTTCATTGGATTTGCATGTATTGCAGCAGTGGACTGAGCTCAAGTGTGCTCCTGAGCAGAATGCACAGACTGGGGGCTTGTTGCAAAGTGATTGGTGATGTCCATATGCAAGGCAATTGCGACATTGTGTTTTGTGGGTGGCTTGTTGGTAGTTGACTGCCTTCAAGTAGAGACCACCAATCATGACACCAGATTCCAAAAGCTGACTTTTTTCCTCCTCACTTGTTTTTTTTTTTTTTTTTTTAATTCATATTGTATTCAGCTATCTAGCTATGACAATTTGGTATATTTAACAGTTTAATCAACATCAAAAGCAAAAAAAATAAAAAATAATTTAAACAACACAAAAACCACTATCATCAGATTACATTTTGGATGCCATTTCTCATCCTGTCAGACTTCTCTAACCATAACTCATGCTCATTTCTATTATTTTTTTGCCTTATATATCTCCTTTGTATTTTGATATACACTGAGAAGTTTTTAAAAATTTTAGTAAGGCTTCCCTTCCTCTATTGGTTCTGAGTTTTATTGGTAATATTCTAGGCTCAATGCCAGCAAATGCAATGTCCCTTTCCCTTCGAAATTTGGTGCAGTGGAGAACTAGGTGCTTTGTTGTCTGCTTTCTGGAATGGCAGAAATTACACCAATGATCTTTCACCTTTCCAATAATGCTTAAGTATGCTCTTGTATTGCCTATTCCAGTTAGGACTTGAAAATATCCAGATTCTTCTAGCCTGCTGTGGCCATGGAAGTTAAATGGTTTTAGAGTGATATTTGGTGTATGAAGTTGAGCTTGGATCCTATAATATTTGCCAAGCCCCCTGCACTTTCTTCCTTCCTCTTCCCTTAGCAATTCTGTTTCCCAATATTTTTGCCATTCCTTGACTATATATTCTTTTGACTTTTGCTTTAGAAAAGAATGTGAGGTGAATATGTCTTTCTTGAAAGCCTTCTTTTTTGCCGCTCCTTTGGCTAGTGAGTCTGCAAGCTCATTGCCCTCAATTCCTAAGTGGGCTGGACACCAATCTATTTTAAGGGAACACTCTTTAGCACTATTCCGAATCTGATGTGCTTGATGATTAGTTTTCCCCATAATCCTTTGTAGGCTTGCCTGGCTGTCTGTGAAGATCTGGTATGGAGCAGCTGGAATTAATTTCTTCAGGTATTGAATAGCTTTAAGGATGCAATAATTGCATCAGTTGATGCACATCCTACAATAGTCTTAGACTTAGACAGGATGTAAATGGATTAAACAAACAAGGATGCAATAAGTTTCAGCATCTGTTATCCCAATTGATTTTCCTAGGTTGTAAGAAACGCATTTTATCTCCCTTGTGAATGGTAAGTAAATGACAAATCCTATGCTGCTTATATTATCCTTTGATAAAGAACCATCTGTGTAAACAATGCGCGGAACCCACAAGAGTCTACAATATCTACTAGTTGGTTCAACAGAATATACAGATCAGCTTGACATAGCAGCCCAAAACCTTACAAATATCATCAAAGAAGCAGCATGTCAAAGCATCCCACTTCTCAAAGAAGGGCTAAGAGTAAAACCATGGTGGACACCTGAACTCAAACAACTGCGAAAAAATATGAGCAGGTGTCAAAGGTTCCTCAAAGCCAAAAGAAATGATGTGGATTTAATAGCCAGGTACTGCCATGCAAGAAATATATACTTCTCATCCATCAAGAATGCTAAACAGGCCCATTGGAACAGATTCTTGGAGAAAGGAGATGCCAAATCAGTCTTCAAGGCAATGGCTTATACCAAAGATTACAAGGTTCACAAAGTCCCTCCCATCATAAATCAAGATGGGGTTGTTATGGAGTCATTTGAGGGCAAATGCAAAAGTTTTCGAAGCATTCTTTTTCCATCCCCACCCAGTTGTTCACTGCCAAAATTAGAAGGATATCAGTCTGAAAATTGGACTTGGCCAGAGCTCACAAAGAATGAGCTAAAGGATGCATGCTCAGCAAAGATCAAAGGAAAGACACCTGGGCCAGATGGAATCACCCATGAATTGATAACCAGGGCATATAATGCCATTCCAGACACATTCTTCCAAGTTTATTCCCAACTAATTGATATTGGCTATCACCCAAAATGCTGGAAACAGGCAACAGGAGCAGTTCTTCGGAAGCCAGGTAAGCCAGATTACCAACAACCAAAGGCCTATCGAGTGATTTCATTACTCAATTGCCTAGGGAAAGTAAGTGAAAGAATTTTGGCAAAGAGACTGAGCTACCTTGCTGAGACTACCAATCTTCTACATCCATCTCAGATAGGAGGAAGGCTCAAAAAATCAGCTGTTGATGCAGCTCTCCTACTTACTAATGAGATAGAGACAAGCAGGCAAATGAAGCAGATTTCATCAACCATATTTCTGGATGTCAAAGGTGCTTTTGATCATGTAGCAAGGAATCAACTGATTAGGGTGCTCCTAAACTTAAAAATGCCCGAGAGTTTGATAAGCTGGGTAGCTTCCTTTCTAGAACATAGAACACTTCAACTTAAATTTGATGGTGAAGAAGAGAGGGTACAAGGAATCAAAACCGGAATACCTCAAGGAAGCCCCATCTCGCCCATTCTATTTCTCATCTATATCAGAGACATTTTCAAGACCAAATCTATTCATACCCTATCATATATGGATGACATTGCAATCACCACTACTTCAACAAGCATGAAACGAAATGTAAAGATACTAGAAAGGGAAGTAAGGCAATTATTTGAGTTAGCTGAATCAAACTGTATCCAATTTGACCCGTCAAAGACAGAATTGATGCATTTCACCAATAGGAAAGCATCCAAAAATTATCCCTTGACCCTACCTGATGGACAAGTAATAATTCCTAAAGACTCCATCCGTTGGTTGGGTATCTGGTTTGACCCAGGACTCAAATTACGAGGACACGTCTCCATTAGAACAGCCCAGGCTACACAGGCATTTTTCAGAATGGCTAGATTAGGTAACACTGAACGAGGACTTTCACCAGCAGCTATGAGACAAATTTACATTGCTTGTATTATAAGTATTGCCGATTATGGATCAGCTGTCTGGTGGAAGGGACAGGAGTTTATTGTGGCATCACTGCAGAAACTTCAAAATTTAGCCATGAGGAAAATTCTTGGAGTTTTCAAAACTTCACCAATTCTCCCTATGGAAGTCGAATCATGTTTACAACCACCCAGAATCCGAATGAGAGCTAATATGTCCAAGTTTGCTTTCAGGATGTTGAAGCTACCCCAAAATCATCCTGTAAACCTCGAGATGCAGGAAAAAGATTATATTCTCCCTAAACCAACCCAAATCATGAGAATTAAATGCATTCAAGATATAATGTTGGATGATCCAACAACTGAGAAGATAATTTCCCATTCTTTCCCACCATGGTTTGAAAGACCTAAATACACAGTCCACATAGAAAATGGAGCCATTGAACAATTGACAGAATATCACCAACTTAGATGCACTAGTCAGACACAAAATTTTCCAAATTAACGTTTTCATCAACAACTCTTGAACCACACAAGCTACATCCAAATAAATTACATATTTGGTTTCGCCTACTTCAGAGCTTTATATTGATATAATTTATTATAACTGTATTACTGTATCTCAGCCAATTAAGGCAAAACCTTACATTTTCCATCAATCTGGGTGAAAAATTTTCACTTCAGCCTTGCCAAGCCTTGTTGCACCTCGAGACAGACCTGCCATCAATTGAAAGGAAATGCCACCACCATTGAATTCCGAGGGAGATACCCCTCATCCTACATCATCTGGTCCATCAAAGGCCCCAGCTCATCAATCATCTGGGTCATCAAAATCCCCAGCCTATCAACCATCCAGTCCATCTAAAGTCCCAACTCATCAATCATCTGGGTCATCAAAATCCCCAGCCCATCAACCATCCAGTCCATCTAAAGCCCCAACTCATCAACCATCACTGGAACCATCATTGGAATCATCCATGTGGAGTGACCTCCCAACACCACCACCAATTAAGAACCCCACAACTAAATTCAACTCATCAATGGATGACATTTTTATGGACTTCAGCAGTGACCCTATAGCAGGTCCCTCTCATGATCCAAAGAAATTCTCAGGATCCAATCTCATGGGTGACACTAGAAAGCGAGGTGGTAGCCTCACTCAGCCACAAGATACTAGACGAAAAATCCAAATTGTTTCAGATCTGACAGAAATGACATCATTCAAAACACCCCAGGATGCACTGTTAGCAGCCAGAGATAATATTATGCATGCCTATCACCTAACTAAAAACCGAGCAGAGCAGGCTAAGCTCCTAGATCTACTTGATATTTTCAGGGAATATACTGAAAAGGGGCAATTGTCAAAAGCATCTGCTATCATTACCAGCCAAATAGTAAACTTAGAACAAGCCACCAAGAAAATTGAAGACAAAACCAGGGATTTACAAAGCACTAATTGCAATGTCAACAAACCCAATCCAGCAATGAAAGCTACAGCCAGCTCATCCAAACCTTCCCAGCCCATTAGCTTTGCAAATATCCTGGCATCCAAGGGTGAATCATACACCCCAGATCCCCAAGAATGGACTGTTGTTGGGGGAAAAAAGAAGACCAGTACCACTCAACCATCCAACCATACACAACAAAAAGAGAAGAAAGTAAGAAGGCTGATACTAGTTCAAGCCCCACACTCACCAGCAATGAATTCACCACTTGCAGCAAGAAATGCCCTTAATAGAGCTATGGCTGAGAGGGGAATCAAGGGACCAGTAGTCAACTTGGTGAGCAACACATCAGCAAAAAATATTTCCATAACAACAACAGATGACTATACAGCTGAATTCCTATTGGAAAAGAGGGAAATCTGGGAGCACCTGATCCCATTCACCTTTGCACAAATAGACAAGCCCTGGCACAAGGTAGTTGCCCATGGCATTCCACTGCAAGATTTTGACACTCCAGATGGTATGGAGATGGTCAAGGATGAAATTAAAACATTTAATAAAGGCCTCACCCCTATTGGAACACCCTACTGGTTATCAACAAGGGAAAATCGCACTATCAAAAGGGCAGGGTCAGTAGCTATTGCCTTTGCCACAGAAGAAGAAGCCAATCGAGCTATTAGAAATCGAATCTACATAGCAGGAATCAGTGTGAGAGTAGAGAAATTTTACAATGTCTCTCTTTCCACACAGTGCCAAAAATGTCAAAGCTTTGGTCACCTTGACAGCTATTGCAGAAAATCAGCCGTCTGTGGTCTATGTGGTGATAACCATAGCACTCAGCAACATTACTGTAGTGTCTGCAAGACTAAAGGAAAGAGCTGTTCCCATCTAGCTCCAAAATGTGCCAACTGCTCTGGCCCCCATGAGGCCAGCTCCAAGACCTGTGAGGTTTACCTTGCAGCTAAAAATAAGTTTGATCAGGAGGAATTGTAATGTCAGACACACCTGATATGCGCGTCCTTCAAATAAACCTCAACAAGAACCAATATGCAACTGAGAATACTCTACAGCTGGCTGTGGAGCTAAAAATTGACATCATAGTTGTCCAAGAACCTTGGCTGTGGAGCTAAAAATTGACATCATAGTTGTCCAAGAACCTTGGCTGATTCCCAGACAGCAAGGGAGACTGGACTATAGTAATACAAGATCTGTACATCATCCACAATTCCTCCAAATATTTCCAGCTTTTCCTGCACAGCTTCGACCCAGAACTTTGGTATATGTTATCAGGAGGCTTGGAAACAAAATTAAGCTTGCCAGTCCATCACCACAGGATCCAGATATCCAGATCCTGAGTGTTGATGACTCAACTTCAAATTTCGAGCTCATAAACATCTACAATCAGTTGGGTCAGATGGGGGAAAGGGGTAAGACTTTTGAAGCCCATCTATACAATAATCAACCCAATTCAAAGACAATCCTCCTTGGAGATTTCAACCTTCACCATCCTTTATGGGAGCCTGAATCAACTGCAGACATTTCATCTGAAAGATTGGTAGAATGGTGCGAAAACCAAAGAATGGAGCTCATCAACTCACCAGGATGTGGAACCTTTTTCCGGCCTCACATGAAGAAAGCATCAACAATTGATCTGACATTTGCTAGCAAAAGTATGGTAAATAGGATTCTTGACTGGCAAGTTTTAGATGACTTAGGATCTGATCACTATGGAATCTTATTCACCATTGCTAATACTAGTATTCCTACAATGCCATCAGAATCACAACCAAAATTTAACTTAGCTAAAGCTGATTGGGGCAAGTTCTCTATTGCCCTCAAAAGTCAAGTAAAACAGAGCAAAGTCCTACAGAGATTAAAATGCAATCCCTCATTCATTCAGCCTGTTGGGCTTCAATATCTCCAATCAGGTTTGCATTCACAATCTGAATTTCTTGATCAAGCAGCTGAAGATCTTTCAAATGCCATCAAGATAGCTGCAGGTGCCAGTATACCAATCAAATATTTTCCTCACAGATCTAAACCTTGGTGGAACAAAGAGCTAAAGAAACTAAGAAAAGAGATGATTACAAAGCACAAGACCCTGAAAAGTGACAAGGATGATTCACTCTATATGGTTGAATATAAAGAGGCACGGAATACTTACTTCTCAGCTATCAAATCCGCCAAGCAAAGCCATTGGAACAACTTCCTTGAGAAGGAAGATCCTAGATCAATATTCCAGGCTATGTCTTATACCAAAGAAGCAACAACAAAGATTATCCCCTCCTTATCAAGAGGTGATGGCAACATGGAGGTTTCATTTGAGGGGAAATGTAGAGCCTTCAGAACCACACTATTTCCAACTCCTCCTGTGACTAGACCTACTGAATGGGATGGTTACCAGGCTGGACACTGGATATGGCCAGAATTAAAGCCATCAGAGTTGGAGAGAGCATGTTCTTCAAATATCAAGGGAAAGACTCCAGGACCAGATGGAATCACCCAAGAAATAATCACTCAAGCATATGGAGCCATTCCAGACACTTTCTTCCAGCTTTACTCGCGTCTGTTAGATGTAGGATACCATCCTAGATGTTGGAAGCAAGCCACTGGAGTAATATTAAAGAAACCATCCAAGCCTGACTACTCTCAGCCAAAGGCCTATAGGGTCATTTCACTTCTCAACTGTCTTGGAAAAGTAAGTGAAAGAATTCTGGCCAAAAGATTGGGATATCTAGCCGAAACAACAGAGTTACTACACCCATCCCAGATAGGTGGCAGGCTCAAAAAATCAGCCATTGATGCAGCTCTTCTTCTGACAAATGAAGTTGAGATCAATAAACAATTGAATAAGATCACATCATCTCTCTTCTTGGATGTCAAGGGGGCATTTGATCATGTGGCTAGAAATCAATTACTAAGAACCATGCAGAAATTGCAGCTCCCTACAAGTCTTATTGCTTGGACAGCTTCCTTCCTGGAGGACCGAGTCTTGCAGCTGGCATTCAATGGGGAAAAAGAGGATTTCAGCAAGATAGAAACAGGAATTCCACAAGGGAGCCCTATTTCACCCATTCTTTTTCTGATCTATATCCGAGATTTATTTCCATCCAAAGCTATCCATATCTTATCATACATGGATGATATTGTTTTATCTACAGCTTCAAGCAGTGTCAGAAAAAACATCAAAATCCTTGAGAGAGAAGCATCCCAAATCTTCAGCCTTGGAAGCAAGAGTGCAGTTCAATTTGATCTGGCAAAGATTGAATTGATGCACTTCACCAATCAGAAGAAAGCCCAAGACATGACACTAATGCTTCCTAATGGAGACTTAGTCAAGCCAAATGGATCAATTAGATGGTTAGGTATCTGGTTTGATCCAGGTCTTAAATTTAGGAAACATATACAAATAAGATCAACACAAGCCAGCCAATCCTTTCATAGGATGACAAGGCTGGCAAATACAGAGCGAGGTCTCTCACCAGCTGCACTGCGACAATTATACCTAGCTTGCATCACAAGTGTAGCAGACTATGGGTCAGTAATATGGTGGAAAGGACAAGATCATATTTCAAGCTCACTCCAGAGACTACAAAACATGGCCCTGAGGAAGATACTTGGGGTATTCAAAACTGCACCAATATTGCCAATGGAAGTAGAAGCATGTCTAGCACCAACAAGGGTAAGGTTATTTCACCAAATGCGCCTCTTTGCATTTAGATTAGCCAAGCTCTCAAAATATCATCCAGTCAATATTCAGATGAATAAGGACTATACCCTTAAGAAGCCTACACAAATGAGCCGGATCCAGAACTCAATCAGCCAAATATTAGGTGATAATGTGCTGGAGAAGATACATTCATTTAAATTTCCACCATGGGAGCTGGATCTCCCATATACAATTAACATAGAAAAGACTTCTAAAGAGGAAGTCTCTAGCAATCATTTACATATTTTTAAAAATATCAATTGGAAAAAAAATACATTTATATATACTGATGCCTCGTTAATGGTAGACAGCTCTGGTGTTGGAATTGCTTTTGTAGCTACTGGGAGCAGCGGGAGAGTTCAACACAGAGCTAGCTCAAATATTGGACTTGAAGCTTCAGTGTACAATGGTGAGCTGGAGGCTATCACACAGGCAATGGAATATGCAAGTTTATATCCTGAAAAAAGACACAAATTTCATATATTCTCAGACAACCAAGCAGCTATATCCAGACTTAAGAATGCCACAGACAGCCCAGGGCAAGACTGCCAGCTGCGAGCAATAGCAGCTGCAGAAAACATTCAAATCAGAAATTCAACAATAGAATTACATTGGATACCTGGACACTTCCAGATACCAGGAAATGAAGAAGCAGATAGACTAGCCAAGCAAGCTTCAAAAGCTCCTGTAGGGAGTGAAAAAGTCAGTCTTTCTTGGGTGCAATCCCAAATCCAACAACAATTCAAGCAATCATGGTTAACATATTTGCAACAAAATGATATCAAATGCCATACCAAACCTCTGGCTTACAGACAGAAATTTAACTGGAAAATCAAAAAGAAAATTGATATGCCAAAGGGTGTAAAAAGGGATGTGGCAAGTTCCTTTTTCCAACTCAAGATTGGCCATGGCTATAATAAGTTATACCTCTACAAGCTAGGTCACAGTGAAAATGATTGGTGCAGGTGTGGTAAAAGAGAAACACCAGACCATCTTTTACTAAGCTGTAGTAATTATCGGCATGAAAGACAGAAGCTGAAAGAAAACCTAAATGGAAATAAGTTAAGCCTCAAATTGCTCCTTCACACTAAGGTTGGGATTGAGAAAACCATAACTTTTATACAAGAGACAAAAATATCAACAAGAAAATGGCATGAACAGAGACAAGGAAGTGGAGATGGAAGTAGAAATGGAGATAATGTTGGTGTATAAAGATTGAAGAAAAGGCAGCAGGGGGAGTAATAAGGGCATGACCCTCAACATCTATTGGAAAAGATAAAACAACCACAATTTAAAAGTGAAATATTAGCCAGAATTTAGTTGGTAGATTCTAGAAGTCCTTCATAGTCTCAGACTCAGAAGGGACTATAATAAAATTCTTATTCTTATTGCTATTATTTCCTGATCATTGTTTGGTGAAGTTGATTTCAGAGTTGGGATCAATTTTGATTCTGTTCTGCCAGGCTTAGAGTACTGGTAGGCAGTGAAAACTGACTTATCTTTGGCCTCTGCTAAAAATTTGATCCAATGCTCTTTCTTGTTTTGTTGTATCTGGTGAAAATATTGATTCCTTGCAGCCTTGGCTTCTATTTCAGATTGTTGGTTGGCATATTTTTTGAATTGGCGAGGCAGTCTGTGAAACTTCATCCTCATTTGAGTCAATCCATCAGTCCACCATGGCTTTGATCTAGATGAGATCTTAAATACTGGAATTGAGGCTTGAGCAGCACTTTGAATCACTTCTTGTAAAATTGTAGCTATTTGATCATAATCTTGCATCTGAATGGACCTTTGGAGTTGCTCCTCAAAATCTGCTTCTTTTGCTTCTAGTTCAACATTGAATTTCTTCCAATTGGCTTTTTTGATGTTAAATCTTGATGGTAGCAATGGAATATGGTTAGTTTTGTCTGATGCATGACATCTAGGTAGCTCTGCCTTGAAGATGATGAGTTCATGATCTGAACCCGTTGATTGACCATAGCTCCAGTCTTGCCATATTATTTGTTTAAATCCTACAGCAAATGTTAAGTCATTAATTGATGTGCTCTTTGAATTTGATCTATGGAATGTCCCTCCAAACTCCTCAATCACTGATGGACAATTGAGCAATTGAGCACTAGTTATGTCGAGGTATTCCGCAAAAGAGTTAGCTAATGAGTTGCTGGTTTGAATAAATGGATTCCATAATTGGTGGTGGAGATTGAAGTCTCCCAAAAGGAGAAAAGGCTTATCCAGATTTAATTTTAGATTAAGGAAACGTTGCACTGTATGATGAGAAAAGGAAGGTGTGAGAGGCTGCTCATTGTATATGTGTATGATGTAAAATGCTTCTCCTGGAAGATCAACTTCCAGAATCTGAAAGTCTGGGTCTGAGACCAAGTCATATCTGGGCATTACCTGAAATTGACTTGCCTTCTTGACATAGGTCATGACCCTTGGGCGAAGATATTGATGGGTAATTGGTGAAATTGCTTGATAAGCTGAATGTAAAATAGGTTGGTAAGTTTGTGAATGAGTGTGGTGGAACATATAAGGTTCCTGAACTAAAAGAATGTCGGATTCCCCTTTGATGGAAACATCAAAGAGGGACTGCAAGATCTCACGACCCCTTGCAGTGTTATGCTGGCTGAAATGGATGTGGCTCAACATGACAATGCTTTGAAGTAGTCACAGTCTTGTTTTTGAAATGCCAAGTGGGTGTTTGACTTACAATTGGCGCATTGAACTGCATGATGGACATAGCTTTCATTGGATTTGCATGTATTGCAGCAGTGGACTGAGCTCAAGTGTGCTCCTGAGCAGAATGCACAGACTGGGGGCTTGTTGCAAAGTGATTGGTGATGTCCATATGCAAGGCAATTGCGACATTGTGTTTTGTGGGTGGCTTGTTGGTAGTTGACTGCCTTCAAGTAGAGACCACCAATCATGACACCAGATTCCAAAAGCTGACTTTTTTCCTCCTCACTTGTTTTTTTTTTTTTTTTTTTAATTCATATTGTATTCAGCTATCTAGCTATGACAATTTGGTATATTTAACAGTTTAATCAACATCAAAAGCAAAAAAAATAAAAAATAATTTAAACAACACAAAAACCACTATCATCAGATTACATTTTGGATGCCATTTCTCATCCTGTCAGACTTCTCTAACCATAACTCATGCTCATTTCTATTATTTTTTTGCCTTATATATCTCCTTTGTATTTTGATATACACTGAGAAGTTTTTAAAAATTTTAGTAAGGCTTCCCTTCCTCTATTGGTTCTGAGTTTTATTGGTAATATTCTAGGCTCAATGCCAGCAAATGCAATGTCCCTTTCCCTTCGAAATTTGGTGCAGTGGAGAACTAGGTGCTTTGTTGTCTGCTTTCTGGAATGGCAGAAATTACACCAATGATCTTTCACCTTTCCAATAATGCTTAAGTATGCTCTTGTATTGCCTATTCCAGTTAGGACTTGAAAATATCCAGATTCTTCTAGCCTGCTGTGGCCATGGAAGTTAAATGGTTTTAGAGTGATATTTGGTGTATGAAGTTGAGCTTGGATCCTATAATATTTGCCAAGCCCCCTGCACTTTCTTCCTTCCTCTTCCCTTAGCAATTCTGTTTCCCAATATTTTTGCCATTCCTTGACTATATATTCTTTTGACTTTTGCTTTAGAAAAGAATGTGAGGTGAATATGTCTTTCTTGAAAGCCTTCTTTTTTGCCGCTCCTTTGGCTAGTGAGTCTGCAAGCTCATTGCCCTCAATTCCTAAGTGGGCTGGACACCAATCTATTTTAAGGGAACACTCTTTAGCACTATTCCGAATCTGATGTGCTTGATGATTAGTTTTCCCCATAATCCTTTGTAGGCTTGCCTGGCTGTCTGTGAAGATCTGGTATGGAGCAGCTGGAATTAATTTCTTCAGGTATTGAATAGCTTTAAGGATGCAATAATTGCATCAGTTGATGCACATCCTACAATAGTCTTAGACTTAGACAGGATGTAAATGGATTAAACAAACAAGGATGCAATAAGTTTCAGCATCTGTTATCCCAATTGATTTTCCTAGGTTGTAAGAAACGCATTTTATCTCCCTTGTGAATGGTAAGTAAATGACAAATCCTATGCTGCTTATATTATCCTTTGATAAAGAACCATCTGTGTAAACAATGCGCGGAACCCACAAGAGTCTACAATATCTACTAGTTGGTTCAACAGAATATACAGATCAGCTTGACATAGCAGCCCAAAACCTTACAAATATCATCAAAGAAGCAGCATGTCAAAGCATCCCACTTCTCAAAGAAGGGCTAAGAGTAAAACCATGGTGGACACCTGAACTCAAACAACTGCGAAAAAATATGAGCAGGTGTCAAAGGTTCCTCAAAGCCAAAAGAAATGATGTGGATTTAATAGCCAGGTACTGCCATGCAAGAAATATATACTTCTCATCCATCAAGAATGCTAAACAGGCCCATTGGAACAGATTCTTGGAGAAAGGAGATGCCAAATCAGTCTTCAAGGCAATGGCTTATACCAAAGATTACAAGGTTCACAAAGTCCCTCCCATCATAAATCAAGATGGGGTTGTTATGGAGTCATTTGAGGGCAAATGCAAAAGTTTTCGAAGCATTCTTTTTCCATCCCCACCCAGTTGTTCACTGCCAAAATTAGAAGGATATCAGTCTGAAAATTGGACTTGGCCAGAGCTCACAAAGAATGAGCTAAAGGATGCATGCTCAGCAAAGATCAAAGGAAAGACACCTGGGCCAGATGGAATCACCCATGAATTGATAACCAGGGCATATAATGCCATTCCAGACACATTCTTCCAAGTTTATTCCCAACTAATTGATATTGGCTATCACCCAAAATGCTGGAAACAGGCAACAGGAGCAGTTCTTCGGAAGCCAGGTAAGCCAGATTACCAACAACCAAAGGCCTATCGAGTGATTTCATTACTCAATTGCCTAGGGAAAGTAAGTGAAAGAATTTTGGCAAAGAGACTGAGCTACCTTGCTGAGACTACCAATCTTCTACATCCATCTCAGATAGGAGGAAGGCTCAAAAAATCAGCTGTTGATGCAGCTCTCCTACTTACTAATGAGATAGAGACAAGCAGGCAAATGAAGCAGATTTCATCAACCATATTTCTGGATGTCAAAGGTGCTTTTGATCATGTAGCAAGGAATCAACTGATTAGGGTGCTCCTAAACTTAAAAATGCCCGAGAGTTTGATAAGCTGGGTAGCTTCCTTTCTAGAACATAGAACACTTCAACTTAAATTTGATGGTGAAGAAGAGAGGGTACAAGGAATCAAAACCGGAATACCTCAAGGAAGCCCCATCTCGCCCATTCTATTTCTCATCTATATCAGAGACATTTTCAAGACCAAATCTATTCATACCCTATCATATATGGATGACATTGCAATCACCACTACTTCAACAAGCATGAAACGAAATGTAAAGATACTAGAAAGGGAAGTAAGGCAATTATTTGAGTTAGCTGAATCAAACTGTATCCAATTTGACCCGTCAAAGACAGAATTGATGCATTTCACCAATAGGAAAGCATCCAAAAATTATCCCTTGACCCTACCTGATGGACAAGTAATAATTCCTAAAGACTCCATCCGTTGGTTGGGTATCTGGTTTGACCCAGGACTCAAATTACGAGGACACGTCTCCATTAGAACAGCCCAGGCTACACAGGCATTTTTCAGAATGGCTAGATTAGGTAACACTGAACGAGGACTTTCACCAGCAGCTATGAGACAAATTTACATTGCTTGTATTATAAGTATTGCCGATTATGGATCAGCTGTCTGGTGGAAGGGACAGGAGTTTATTGTGGCATCACTGCAGAAACTTCAAAATTTAGCCATGAGGAAAATTCTTGGAGTTTTCAAAACTTCACCAATTCTCCCTATGGAAGTCGAATCATGTTTACAACCACCCAGAATCCGAATGAGAGCTAATATGTCCAAGTTTGCTTTCAGGATGTTGAAGCTACCCCAAAATCATCCTGTAAACCTCGAGATGCAGGAAAAAGATTATATTCTCCCTAAACCAACCCAAATCATGAGAATTAAATGCATTCAAGATATAATGTTGGATGATCCAACAACTGAGAAGATAATTTCCCATTCTTTCCCACCATGGTTTGAAAGACCTAAATACACAGTCCACATAGAAAATGGAGCCATTGAACAATTGACAGAATATCACCAACTTAGATGCACTAGTCAGACACAAAATTTTCCAAATTAACGTTTTCATCAACAACTCTTGAACCACACAAGCTACATCCAAATAAATTACATATTTGGTTTCGCCTACTTCAGAGCTTTATATTGATATAATTTATTATAACTGTATTACTGTATCTCAGCCAATTAAGGCAAAACCTTACATTTTCCATCAATCTGGGTGAAAAATTTTCACTTCAGCCTTGCCAAGCCTTGTTGCACCTCGAGACAGACCTGCCATCAATTGAAAGGAAATGCCACCACCATTGAATTCCGAGGGAGATACCCCTCATCCTACATCATCTGGTCCATCAAAGGCCCCAGCTCATCAATCATCTGGGTCATCAAAATCCCCAGCCTATCAACCATCCAGTCCATCTAAAGTCCCAACTCATCAATCATCTGGGTCATCAAAATCCCCAGCCCATCAACCATCCAGTCCATCTAAAGCCCCAACTCATCAACCATCACTGGAACCATCATTGGAATCATCCATGTGGAGTGACCTCCCAACACCACCACCAATTAAGAACCCCACAACTAAATTCAACTCATCAATGGATGACATTTTTATGGACTTCAGCAGTGACCCTATAGCAGGTCCCTCTCATGATCCAAAGAAATTCTCAGGATCCAATCTCATGGGTGACACTAGAAAGCGAGGTGGTAGCCTCACTCAGCCACAAGATACTAGACGAAAAATCCAAATTGTTTCAGATCTGACAGAAATGACATCATTCAAAACACCCCAGGATGCACTGTTAGCAGCCAGAGATAATATTATGCATGCCTATCACCTAACTAAAAACCGAGCAGAGCAGGCTAAGCTCCTAGATCTACTTGATATTTTCAGGGAATATACTGAAAAGGGGCAATTGTCAAAAGCATCTGCTATCATTACCAGCCAAATAGTAAACTTAGAACAAGCCACCAAGAAAATTGAAGACAAAACCAGGGATTTACAAAGCACTAATTGCAATGTCAACAAACCCAATCCAGCAATGAAAGCTACAGCCAGCTCATCCAAACCTTCCCAGCCCATTAGCTTTGCAAATATCCTGGCATCCAAGGGTGAATCATACACCCCAGATCCCCAAGAATGGACTGTTGTTGGGGGAAAAAAGAAGACCAGTACCACTCAACCATCCAACCATACACAACAAAAAGAGAAGAAAGTAAGAAGGCTGATACTAGTTCAAGCCCCACACTCACCAGCAATGAATTCACCACTTGCAGCAAGAAATGCCCTTAATAGAGCTATGGCTGAGAGGGGAATCAAGGGACCAGTAGTCAACTTGGTGAGCAACACATCAGCAAAAAATATTTCCATAACAACAACAGATGACTATACAGCTGAATTCCTATTGGAAAAGAGGGAAATCTGGGAGCACCTGATCCCATTCACCTTTGCACAAATAGACAAGCCCTGGCACAAGGTAGTTGCCCATGGCATTCCACTGCAAGATTTTGACACTCCAGATGGTATGGAGATGGTCAAGGATGAAATTAAAACATTTAATAAAGGCCTCACCCCTATTGGAACACCCTACTGGTTATCAACAAGGGAAAATCGCACTATCAAAAGGGCAGGGTCAGTAGCTATTGCCTTTGCCACAGAAGAAGAAGCCAATCGAGCTATTAGAAATCGAATCTACATAGCAGGAATCAGTGTGAGAGTAGAGAAATTTTACAATGTCTCTCTTTCCACACAGTGCCAAAAATGTCAAAGCTTTGGTCACCTTGACAGCTATTGCAGAAAATCAGCCGTCTGTGGTCTATGTGGTGATAACCATAGCACTCAGCAACATTACTGTAGTGTCTGCAAGACTAAAGGAAAGAGCTGTTCCCATCTAGCTCCAAAATGTGCCAACTGCTCTGGCCCCCATGAGGCCAGCTCCAAGACCTGTGAGGTTTACCTTGCAGCTAAAAATAAGTTTGATCAGGAGGAATTGTAATGTCAGACACACCTGATATGCGCGTCCTTCAAATAAACCTCAACAAGAACCAATATGCAACTGAGAATACTCTACAGCTGGCTGTGGAGCTAAAAATTGACATCATAGTTGTCAAGAACCTTGGCTGTGGAGCTAAAAATTGACATCATAGTTGTCCAAGAACCTTGGCTGATTCCCAGACAGCAAGGGAGACTGGACTATAGTAATACAAGATCTGTACATCATCCACAATTCCTCCAAATATTTCCAGCTTTTCCTGCACAGCTTCGACCCAGAACTTTGGTATATGTTATCAGGAGGCTTGGAAACAAAATTAAGCTTGCCAGTCCATCACCACAGGATCCAGATATCCAGATCCTGAGTGTTGATGACTCAACTTCAAATTTCGAGCTCATAAACATCTACAATCAGTTGGGTCAGATGGGGGAAAGGGGTAAGACTTTTGAAGCCCATCTATACAATAATCAACCCAATTCAAAGACAATCCTCCTTGGAGATTTCAACCTTCACCATCCTTTATGGGAGCCTGAATCAACTGCAGACATTTCATCTGAAAGATTGGTAGAATGGTGCGAAAACCAAAGAATGGAGCTCATCAACTCACCAGGATGTGGAACCTTTTTCCGGCCTCACATGAAGAAAGCATCAACAATTGATCTGACATTTGCTAGCAAAAGTATGGTAAATAGGATTCTTGACTGGCAAGTTTTAGATGACTTAGGATCTGATCACTATGGAATCTTATTCACCATTGCTAATACTAGTATTCCTACAATGCCATCAGAATCACAACCAAAATTTAACTTAGCTAAAGCTGATTGGGGCAAGTTCTCTATTGCCCTCAAAAGTCAAGTAAAACAGAGCAAAGTCCTACAGAGATTAAAATGCAATCCCTCATTCATTCAGCCTGTTGGGCTTCAATATCTCCAATCAGGTTTGCATTCACAATCTGAATTTCTTGATCAAGCAGCTGAAGATCTTTCAAATGCCATCAAGATAGCTGCAGGTGCCAGTATACCAATCAAATATTTTCCTCACAGATCTAAACCTTGGTGGAACAAAGAGCTAAAGAAACTAAGAAAAGAGATGATTACAAAGCACAAGACCCTGAAAAGTGACAAGGATGATTCACTCTATATGGTTGAATATAAAGAGGCACGGAATACTTACTTCTCAGCTATCAAATCCGCCAAGCAAGCCATTGGAACAACTTCCTTGAGAAGGAAGATCCTAGATCAATATTCCAGGCTATGTCTTATACCAAAGAAGCAACAACAAAGATTATCCCCTCCTTATCAAGAGGTGATGGCAACATGGAGGTTTCATTTGAGGGGAAATGTAGAGCCTTCAGAACCACACTATTTCCAACTCCTCCTGTGACTAGACCTACTGAATGGGATGGTTACCAGGCTGGACACTGGATATGGCCAGAATTAAAGCCATCAGAGTTGGAGAGAGCATGTTCTTCAAATATCAAGGGAAAGACTCCAGGACCAGATGGAATCACCCAAGAAATAATCACTCAAGCATATGGAGCCATTCCAGACACTTTCTTCCAGCTTTACTCGCGTCTGTTAGATGTAGGATACCATCCTAGATGTTGGAAGCAAGCCACTGGAGTAATATTAAAGAAACCATCCAAGCCTGACTACTCTCAGCCAAAGGCCTATAGGGTCATTTCACTTCTCAACTGTCTTGGAAAAGTAAGTGAAAGAATTCTGGCCAAAAGATTGGGATATCTAGCCGAAACAACAGAGTTACTACACCCATCCCAGATAGGTGGCAGGCTCAAAAAATCAGCCATTGATGCAGCTCTTCTTCTGACAAATGAAGTTGAGATCAATAAACAATTGAATAAGATCACATCATCTCTCTTCTTGGATGTCAAGGGGGCATTTGATCATGTGGCTAGAAATCAATTACTAAGAACCATGCAGAAATTGCAGCTCCCTACAAGTCTTATTGCTTGGACAGCTTCCTTCCTGGAGGACCGAGTCTTGCAGCTGGCATTCAATGGGGAAAAAGAGGATTTCAGCAAGATAGAAACAGGAATTCCACAAGGGAGCCCTATTTCACCCATTCTTTTTCTGATCTATATCCGAGATTTATTTCCATCCAAAGCTATCCATATCTTATCATACATGGATGATATTGTTTTATCTACAGCTTCAAGCAGTGTCAGAAAAAACATCAAAATCCTTGAGAGAGAAGCATCCCAAATCTTCAGCCTTGGAAGCAAGAGTGCAGTTCAATTTGATCTGGCAAAGATTGAATTGATGCACTTCACCAATCAGAAGAAAGCCCAAGACATGACACTAATGCTTCCTAATGGAGACTTAGTCAAGCCAAATGGATCAATTAGATGGTTAGGTATCTGGTTTGATCCAGGTCTTAAATTTAGGAAACATATACAAATAAGATCAACACAAGCCAGCCAATCCTTTCATAGGATGACAAGGCTGGCAAATACAGAGCGAGGTCTCTCACCAGCTGCACTGCGACAATTATACCTAGCTTGCATCACAAGTGTAGCAGACTATGGGTCAGTAATATGGTGGAAAGGACAAGATCATATTTCAAGCTCACTCCAGAGACTACAAAACATGGCCCTGAGGAAGATACTTGGGGTATTCAAAACTGCACCAATATTGCCAATGGAAGTAGAAGCATGTCTAGCACCAACAAGGGTAAGGTTATTTCACCAAATGCGCCTCTTTGCATTTAGATTAGCCAAGCTCTCAAAATATCATCCAGTCAATATTCAGATGAATAAGGA
Organism: Blumeria hordei DH14; assembly: GCA_900239735.1. Taxonomy (NCBI): domain Eukaryota; kingdom Fungi; phylum Ascomycota; class Leotiomycetes; order Helotiales; family Erysiphaceae; genus Blumeria; species Blumeria hordei. The sequence goes on from OENG01000015.1 coordinate 352,322, forward strand.
CTATACCCTTAAGAAGCCTACACAAATGAGCCGGATCCAGAACTCAATCAGCCAAATATTAGGTGATAATGTGCTGGAGAAGATACATTCATTTAAATTTCCACCATGGGAGCTGGATCTCCCATATACAATTAACATAGAAAAGACTTCTAAAGAGGAAGTCTCTAGCAATCATTTACATATTTTTAAAAATATCAATTGGAAAAAAAATACATTTATATATACTGATGCCTCGTTAATGGTAGACAGCTCTGGTGTTGGAATTGCTTTTGTAGCTACTGGGAGCAGCGGGAGAGTTCAACACAGAGCTAGCTCAAATATTGGACTTGAAGCTTCAGTGTACAATGGTGAGCTGGAGGCTATCACACAGGCAATGGAATATGCAAGTTTATATCCTGAAAAAAGACACAAATTTCATATATTCTCAGACAACCAAGCAGCTATATCCAGACTTAAGAATGCCACAGACAGCCCAGGGCAAGACTGCCAGCTGCGAGCAATAGCAGCTGCAGAAAACATTCAAATCAGAAATTCAACAATAGAATTACATTGGATACCTGGACACTTCCAGATACCAGGAAATGAAGAAGCAGATAGACTAGCCAAGCAAGCTTCAAAAGCTCCTGTAGGGAGTGAAAAAGTCAGTCTTTCTTGGGTGCAATCCCAAATCCAACAACAATTCAAGCAATCATGGTTAACATATTTGCAACAAAATGATATCAAATGCCATACCAAACCTCTGGCTTACAGACAGAAATTTAACTGGAAAATCAAAAAGAAAATTGATATGCCAAAGGGTGTAAAAAGGGATGTGGCAAGTTCCTTTTTCCAACTCAAGATTGGCCATGGCTATAATAAGTTATACCTCTACAAGCTAGGTCACAGTGAAAATGATTGGTGCAGGTGTGGTAAAAGAGAAACACCAGACCATCTTTTACTAAGCTGTAGTAATTATCGGCATGAAAGACAGAAGCTGAAAGAAAACCTAAATGGAAATAAGTTAAGCCTCAAATTGCTCCTTCACACTAAGGTTGGGATTGAGAAAACCATAACTTTTATACAAGAGACAAAAATATCAACAAGAAAATGGCATGAACAGAGACAAGGAAGTGGAGATGGAAGTAGAAATGGAGATAATGTTGGTGTATAAAGATTGAAGAAAAGGCAGCAGGGGGAGTAATAAGGGCATGACCCTCAACATCTATTGGAAAAGATAAAACAACCACAATTTAAAAGTGAAATATTAGCCAGAATTTAGTTGGTAGATTCTAGAAGTCCTTCATAGTCTCAGACTCAGAAGGGACTATAATAAAATTCTTATTCTTATTAGATGCACTAGTGTTAACTGGGCAAATACAACACATATCTATACAGATGCCTCGTCTCATACCAAAAGCACTGGAATTGGAATTGGTATTGTAGTCACCAATAGCACTGGCCAGTTCACATACCAATCAATGTCAAATATTGGGAACAAAGTTTTAGCCTACAATGGAGAATTGGAAGCAATTACACGAGCACTTGAATTTGCTAGTACAAGGTGCAACCCAGGACAATATTTTGAAATATTTTCTGATAACCAGGCGGCACTACAAAGGCTGGCAACCCTTTCAGACTATCCTGGGCAGTCCTGCCAGATAAGAGCTTTAAGTGCAGCAAACCTAATTTCAGATAAAAATGCTTCAGTATCATTACACTGGATTCCTGGACATTCAGGTATCAAAGGCAATGAAATAGCAGACAAACTAGCAAAGGAAGGGTCAAGATTGCCTCCTGAAAAACACGAATTGAGCATTGCCAAGATTGGAGCTCAGATGAAAAGCAATATTAGAAACCAATGGCTTGAATTTCTCTATAGTATGGATAGAAAATTACACCCAAAGTTATCATCCTATAAGAAAAAATACCCATGGAAACTGAATAACAAAATTCTTGTGCCATCTGAAGCAAAAAGGGCTGTATCTAGTGCTTTCTTTCAACTAAAGCTAGGCCATGGATACAACAAGGCATACCTTTACAAACAAGGACATAGCACTAATGATAAATGTAGATGTGGGAAGCGAGAAACACCAGAACATCTTCTGCTCAGTTGCAGCAATTACAAGCATAAGAGGAAAGAACTCAAAGAGAGATTGAACAGCAATAATATCACATTGAAGCTAGTCCTTCATACCAAAATAGGAATAGAAAAATTGATGGAATACATTGACAGCACTAGAATCTCAACCAGAGCATGGCATCTAGAAAGAAGGGATGAAAATTCAGAATAGGAATAAGATAAATAGTATCTGGAACAAATTTACAAACAATGAAGTGTGTAGGGATTTTCTATTCAGAATATAAAAGGTATAAAGTTTTGAACAAAAATATAAATCATTAAAAGGGAAATAAATAATTTTCTCTATCTATATCATAGGGCTTGACCCTCACTGTCCAAGAGATCATAGTTAAAAATTTTAAAATTGGAATAAATTAAAAAATGTAGCTAGTATCTTATATATAGATTCTAGGAGTCCTCTATAGTCATTGACTCAGTTAGGACTATAATATAAATCTAATCTAATCTAATCTAATCTGTGTAAACAATGGCAACATCTAAGGGAATTTCTTTGATGAAGGTTAGATGTTCAATGCAGGCCAACTCCTTGGGTTTGGTAGAAATGTTGATACTGATTGATGGTATATCCCAAGGTGCCATCCACATTGAATTATTTGCTTCTAACTTTCTGAGTGAAGAAAATGGTTGTAGCAATGCCCTCAACCTTGATAGTTGTGTCTGTTGCTTGTCTAACATATTGAATATTCCCAGGTCTGGACATGTACTTGCATTTAGCTCATCCTGAAGTGGGTCAATTAGTTGTTGCTGGACTGGGTGGCTCTGCTGTAATTTTAGTAATCTCAAGGTGTAGTTGAACTCATGCTTAATATGTCGTATTTTTGATGGCATGATAGCTGCCTCCATTTCAAGGGCCTTGATAGGGCTCTTTGGGAAGGCTCCTGTGATATAAACTATTGCCTGGTTTTGAAGCTTTTGAAATTTGTTATTTAGTCCAATGGACCCCCTCTTACCCTGCCATAGCACAGATCCATAGTCCATAACCGAGGTGACACATGTAATGTAAAGCTGTCTCAGTTGGTGGAAGTGGAGTCCTTTGGAAGCTGATGCCAGCTGTTTGACTCTGTGAAGTGCACCATGGGCAAGCTGGATTCTTTTATCAGTGTGGCATTTGAAAGTTAGCTTCCTGTCAAACCATATCCCTAACCATTTCACTGTCTCACTTGGCTCTAGTAGGTTACCATTTTGAAGGAAGAGTGTTGATGTAATTGGCTTTTTTTGGTTTGAAAAATGGATGAGATCAGACTTCTCCATCTCAAATGTAACTGAAAGATTATTTGCTTGTATCATCAACTCTTCAGTTAACTTCCTCAAAGATTGAAGGTTTTTCTCAACTGAAGTTGATGCCACAGAAATAGCAATGTCATCAATGTAAGATAGCTGAAGGAAGTTGCACTGAGTCTCTATTGGGTGAAGATTTCGAATTGAAAGTAGAAAGAGCATGGGAGATATTGGGCTGCCTTGTGGTGTGCCTGTGACTGGTATTTCCTGGCTCAACTGTCCATTAAAATATAGCTGAATTGTCCTACCTTTCAAGAAGGAGGAAACCCAAGAGATGAAGCTAATTGGAAGCTGTAATTTCCTTAGTACCTGGATAAGGGTTTCTGGCTTAAGTCGATCAAAGGCCCCTAATATATCCAAGAAAACTGTGGATACTATTTTCCGGCTCTTTGTATTTTTCTCCACAAAGTTTTGAAGGAGTAGAGCTGCATCCAGAGTTGACCTCTGTTTACGACCCCCCATCTGGCTTGGGTGAAGCAATTGATCAGTTGAATTGGCCATGTAGGCAAGTCTATTGGCATATATTCTCTCTAGTAGCTTTGAAAGGCATGGAAGTAAGGAAATAGGCCGGTATGCCTTGGGAGCACTATAGTCCTTTTTATTCCTTTTTGGTATAATGATTCCTATTGCCTGCTTCCACTGGCTAGGATGCTGTCCACAAGAGAATAGGTATGAGTAAGCTTGGTAAAAGAAGTCGGGAATAATTGAGATGGCTGCTTTGATTATGGTCCAATCAAGTTGATCCCTACCAGGTGCAGTAGATTTATTTACCTGATAAAATTATATTCAAGAATATTGTATCTGAATTATATTTTAGAAGGATGATGGAGATTGAACAAAGGTAGAAGTCTGATGGAATTAGAAGATTGTGGTATTGAAGTATGTTGACTACAAGATGATGTTCCAAGGTGGGATAGCAATCAGGTTATATACAACTTTGATGAGTAATACATGCCAGGGATGATTTGAAATGAATGTGAAGTGTTGAAGAAAATTCAAATGTGGGAAACCCAAACTATCCCACTGCAGATCATCAGCCCCACTGATTTTTGTCTCAGAACAGATTTTTCACACCCTGGTCAAGACTACAGTCAAAGCTAATGCAAGATTGACTTTGACATATTCCCTTGTACACCTTATGCATGCAATCCTTCATGTAATGCATGTACACCTTATGCATGCAATCCTTCATGTAATGCATGTAAACTCAATGCATGCAATCCTTCATGTAATGCATGTACACCTTATGCATGCAATCCTTCATGTAACCCTTGTAAATCCAATGCATAAGATTTCTTGTTCACATCCTGGTCTCATTCATAGCTATGCATAATTGTGCATATGGTTGGGTGCATAGTTTATGCAAACATTTATGAATAGCACACAACTCCTTCTACTCTCACGAGTTTTCAAATGCACAACATCAACCACAAATTTTCAAAAAATCGTGAACTTGAGCTCAAAACTAGTGTAACCTATGCATTAAGCTGAGCAGATTCCGAATATCCAATCTAAAATTCAATCTGATAACTGGTTCAAGAGTTATTAAGACTCAAAGTTGGATCAGTTGATTTGAAGTCAAATTTGGGTTAAAGCCCCAACAATTCAATCAACAACAATTGTCAACAGCTAGCAATTGAGACAAAATTTTATCTACAGATATTTCAGTTACTCCCCTAGCTTATTACAAATTTTCAACCAAATTCAGCTATTTTTCACCGAGTAATCTTGGTTCAACATCAAATTTTCCAAATTGACAATTTTGTCCATAACTTTTTGCGACAGACAGATATCATCAAACCAACAATTGTTTCCAATTCATTACATCAAGCGCTATTGATTAAGATATTTTTCAGCCAATTTGACCCACTGGTTGAGCTGATAATGTCGAAAAAGCCGATTTCCGGGGCCTCCCCATCTAAAGATCCACCATCCAGCCCACCACCATCCAGCCCTCCTCCATCAGTATCTCAACCACCAACCCTAAAATCATCAATTTGGAGGGATCTTCCAGCTCCTCCAGCTATCACTAACCCAGCTCCAGCTTTCAATTCATCAATTGATGATGTTTTCATGGACTTCTCCAGTGATCCAATTGCTGGCCCATCTCATGATGGAAAAAAATTTTCAGGGACCCACTTGGCTGGGGACTCTCGAAAACGAGGCTGCAGCCTCAACCAGCACTCTGAGCTTTATCGAAAAATTCAATTAGTATCTGCAGGTACTGAAAATTCATCATTTAACTCCCCCCAAGATGCACTTCTTGCAGCAAGGGACAACATCATCCAGGCTTACAGCCTTACAAGAAATAGATCAGAGCAAGACAAACTATTGGATCTATTAGAAATCTTTCGAGAATTTACAGAAAAGGGGCAATTATCAAAGGCCTCTGAAATAATTACCTCTCAAATAGCTAACTTGGAACAAGCAACAAGAAAAATTGAGACTAAAACCAGAGATCTACAGACCATTCCCAGTGCACCTCAAGCAGTTGAGCCAGCAGTACCTCGAACCGTTACTAATACAAAAGGATCAAAGCCAATGAGTTTTGCAAGTGTTTTAGGTGCATCAAGCAGTAGCAATACTTCCAAGCCCCAAGAATGGACTCTTGTTGGTGGAAAGAAGAATAGTCAGACAACCCAACAACCCAAGCCAAACAAGTCAGTTGAGAAGACAGTAAGGAGACTTATTCTTGTACGAGGCTGTGAATTTCCAGTCATAACATCACCCCTAGCAGCCAGAAATGCACTCAATAAGGCATTAAGTGATAGGGGAATCAAAGGTCCAGTGGTCAACTTGGTCAGCTCTACCACTGCTAAAAATGTGTCAATCACAACAACAGAGGACTACACTGCAGAGTTCCTCCTAGAGAAAAGAGACCTGTGGGAGAAAATTATCCCATTTACATTTGCTCAAGTGGATAAGCCATGGCACAAGGTTGTGGTTCATGGTATTCCCATCCAAGATTTTGACACACCAGAAGGTATGGAGATGATCAAAGATGAGATTAAGACCTTCAACAAGGGATTTACACCAATTGGAACACCCTACTGGCTTTCAAGTAGGGAAAATAGGTTAATGAAGAGGGCTGGTTCAGTGGCCATGGCATTTGCAACAGAAGAGGAAGCAAATCGAGCTATTAGAAACCGACTGTACATTGCAGGAATAAGTGTAAGGGTGGAAAAATTCTACAATGTAGCCCCATCAACTCAATGCTGTAAATGCCAAGGATTTGGACATCTTGACAGCTACTGCAGGAAATCAGCTATTTGTGGACTTTGTGGAGACAACCACAGCACCCAGCAACACTACTGTAGTGCCTGCAGGACCAAAGGAAAGAGCTGTAGCCATCTGGCACCAAAGTGTGCTAACTGCTCAGGGCCACATCAATCCAACTCAAAGACCTGTGAGGTGTTCCTTGCAGCCAAAAATAAGCTTGATCAGGAGGAATTGTAATGTCAGACACACCTGATATGCGCGTCCTTCAAATTAATCTTAATAAAAATCAGTATGCAACGGAAAATGCTCTCCAGCTGGCTGTGGAGCTCAAAATAGACATTATAGCAGTCCAGGAACCTTGGCTGATTCCCAGACAGCCTTTGACCTTGGACTATACTAACACTAGATCTGTTTACCACAGCGGATTTAACCAAATATTTCCCAAGTTTCCAACACAGCTAAGACCAAGAACCATGGTCTATATTGCTAGGAGATTGGGGAGCAAAATCAAGCTTGCTAATCAGTCACCACAGGATCCAGATATCCAGGTACTTGAGGTCACTGATGAAGTAGGCAAAATACAAATAATAAATATTTATAATCAAGATGATCAGGCAGGTCTGAGGGGTAAAACCATTGAAACTCACCTGTATAATCATCAACTCGAAACCAAGTCCATCCTTCTTGGGGATTTCAACCTTCACCATCCACTATGGGAACCAGAGGCAAATCCATCTGGACCCTCAGAGCAATTGGTTGAATGGTGTGAGGCACAAGAGATGGAATTAATCAATAATCCTGGTGAAGGTACATTCTTTAGGCAGCATATGGAAAGAGCTACAGTAATTGATTTGACCTTTGCATCATCAAATGTTGCAAATAGAATCAAGGATTGGCAAGTAATGGGTGATATAGGATCTGATCATTTTGGGATCCTGTTTACCCTGAGACTCCCTCAAACCTCCAGCCTGGGAACCAATCTCAACAAAAGCTAAACTATCAACAAGCAGACTGGGGGAAATTTTCTACATCCTTCAAGAAGCAGTTAAAAAAACTATTGTACTTAGATCAATTGATGAAAGCTGTCCTTGCTACCAACATGTGGAATGCATTACTTAAGAACAGGCTGTCATTCCTCATCAGACCAACTAGATTTAGCAGCTGAAGAACTTACTAAATGTATCACTGAGGCTGCAAAAGCATGTATACCTATCAAATCATTTCATCATACATCAAAGCCATGGTGGAACAAGGACTTGAAAATGATGAGGAAAGACATGGCAAAAAGACATAAGACTCTGAAATGCAATAGGAATGATCTCAACCTCAAGAATTCATATTTAGGGTCTAGAAACAAGTATTTTTCAGCAATAAAAGTAGCAAAGCAGAATCATTGGAACAAATTCTTGGAAAAAGAGGATGCTCAATCCATATTCAAGGCCATGTCTTACACCAAGGATAGAAGACAAAGCAGCATTCCATCCATTATTTCAGCAGACAACCAGTTAGAGGACTCTTTTGAAGGAAAGTGCAATGCCTTTAGGGGTGTACTATTTCCAGCTCCTCCATATGCTGAAAATGCGGAATGGAATACCTACCAGCCAGGCAGATGGACTTGGCCCTCATTAGAATGGTCAGAGCTAGAAAGAGCTTGCTCAACAAATATCAAAGGAACTACACCAGGACCTGATGGAATACCCCATCAAATTATTAGCAAGGCTTATGCAGCTATCCCCAATGTCTTCTTCCAGCTATATTCCAATCTTTTCAAGGCTGGATATCATCCTCAATGCTGGAAGCAGGCAACTGGGATTATACTTCGGAAGCCAGCAAAATCTGATTATTCTCAGCCCAAAGCCTACAGGGTCATTTCTCTTCTCAACTGCCTTGGGAAGATCATGGAGAGAATCATGGCCAAGAGGCTAAGTTATCTGGCTGAAACATCAGACCTGCTACATCCATCCCAAATTGGAGGTCGAATGAAGAAGTCGGCCATTGATGCAGCACTACTTCTAACCAATGAAGTAGAAATAAACAAACAACTGAATCTAGTTACATCAACTCTCTTCCTGGATGTCAAAGGTGCTTTTGATCATGTGGCTAGGAATCAACTTCTACATATACTACATAAGCTTAAATTACCCATCAACCTTATAGCTTGGGTTGGATCTTTCTTAGAGGGACGAAGCCTGCAGCTTTCATTTGATGGAAAAAAGGAGGAATTTCGGGGGATTAAGACAGGTATTCCTCAGGGAAGTCCTGTCTCGCCAATATTATTCCTCATCTATATCCAAGGTTTATTCAGGAGAAATTCTGTCAAGGTCATTTCCTACATGGACGACATTACCTTGACAACAGCTTCAACTAGCCTGAAGAAAAACATCAAAATACTTGAAAGAGAAGCAGCTCAGATCTTTGAGCTGGGGAATAAGAATGCAGTCCAGTTTGATCTTTCAAAGACAGAACTGATGCATTTCACAAGGAAAAAAGATGCACAGAACTGTGCAATAACATTATCCAATGGCAATACTGTTCAACCAGTACAATCAGTAAAATGGCTTGGCATTTGGTTTGATCCTGGATTAGTCTTCAAAAAACATATTCAGGTCAGATCATCTCAGGCAGTGCAATCATTTTATAGGATGGCTAGACTTGCCAACACAGAGAGGGGCCTCTCACCAGCTGCTCTTCGACAAATCTATCTTGCCTGTGTCACCAGTATTGCAGATTATGGATCTGTCATCTGGTGGAAGGGGCAAGAATTCATAACAACATCACTCCAGAAACTACAGAACTTAGCCTTGAGAAAGATACTGGGGGTGTTCAAGACTGCTCCCATTCTGCCTATGGAGGTAGAAGCAGCTCTTGCACCACCAAGGGTCAGGCTTTGTAGAAACATGAGGCAGTATGCATTCCGCCTACGTCAACTCTCCAAATTCCATCCAGTAAATATGGAAGCAAATTACGAGCTTGAACTAGCCAAGCCTACACAGCTTGATAGGATAAGGCAATCAATTGAGAGCCTGGTGGATTTTGATGCCATGGAGCAAATAAAACATTTTCATTTCACACCATGGAGGCAGGCCCTCCCTTTTACAGTAATTATTGATAAGATCCAAAGGATGAAGCAGCAAATAAACATCAATCTTTGCTCCAACAGACTGACTGGTCTTCCACAACATTCATTTACACAGATGCCTCATGGATGGCAGAAAGCACTGGTGTTGGAGTCAGCTTTGCAGCAACTGGGAGCTGCAGCAGAATCCAACATCAACATCAAACTAATATAGGACCAGAAGCCATGGTTTACAATGGAGAGCTGGAAGCCATCATTCTAGCCATGGAGTATGCAAGCTTGCAAGCTCAGCCTGGAATGAGCTTCCATATTTTCACTGATAACCAAGCAGTACTTCACAGATTGCAGACTCCCTCTGACAAACCTGGACAGGCCTGTCAGCTCAGGGCAGTAGCAGCTGGGCTATCAATTCACAGCAAACAATCTACTATTCAGCTTCATTGGATTCCAGGTCACCAGGGAATAGAGGGGAATGAGGTGGCTGATAAACTGGCAAAGGAAGCATCAAAGATTTCACCAGAGGTCAATGAGACTAGCTTTTCAATGGCTAGTCATCTTATCCAAAAAAGATCTCAGCAGCAATGGCTAGTCTATCTATCAAGGAATGACCAAAAACTGCAAAAAAATCCGCTCAAATATAGAAAGATATTCAGCTGGAAAATCAGCAGCAAAATTAATATACCATCAGGAATAGAAAGAAAGGTGGCCAGTGCCTTTTATCAACTCAAAACTGGTCATGGCTACAATAACAACTATTTCTACAGGCAAAGGCAGAGAACTAATGACAGGTGTAGATGTGGGAAGCGAGAAACACCTGAGCATCTCCTGCTAAGCTGCAGTAACTATAGACATGAAAGAACAGAACTCAAAAAGAGCCTGAATGGAAACCAACTCAGCCTTAAATTATTGCTGAGTACAAAGATAGGTATTGAAAAAATCCTGATATATATAAACAAAACAAGAATATCAACAAGGAGGTGGCATTTGGAAAGGTTGGAAGGGGGAGATAATGCAGGAAGAGTTGTGTAGGAATCAAATCAAAGAAAGAGGAGGATTAAGAAAAATTTTATCAGGGCAAGACCCTCAATATCAATTGGAAAATATTGAAATCAAACATATATAAAAACTAGAAAATTATGGTAGCAATTTGTCTACTTTTAGCAGTCCTTCATAGTCATAGACTCAGTAGGGACAAAAATATAATTCAATTCAATTCAATTCAATTCAATCTTGGTTCAAAGAACGAATCAAGCGGATTTTGCGACAAATTGCACTTTTGGTTTTAAGAGGTCACCCTATAAGAAAAATTTTCATTGGTCAGAGACGCGTTTCGCGTCACTTTACGCGTAAATCACGTGGTTTACGCGTAATTCCACCAAAAATAAATTCGAGCAGGTCACGTGACTTTGAATCACGTGACATTTTCGATATCCAAGAAATAAAAATTCAAATAAATTGGTAAAAATTTAATTTAAATATATAAAATATATAAAATATACATATAAAAAGAATAAAAATAATTCATTATAAAAAAAAAAATATATATATATACTATGTCAAATTTCAGTCCACAGTCACCTGGATCTAATTCTCAATCTGCATATGACCCAGCATCAAAAGTCATGGATATGGATCTCAACAACTACCAATCAGCCAGTAACCAACTGATGTTGCACCCAGGTTATTCATCAGAGGATGACTTTCCACCCCTTATGCCCAGTTCAAAGAAACCCAAGCTTTCAAACATTGATGAGGTAATGGAGTTTAGCAGTGACCCCATTGCTGGCCCATCCAATCAATATCAGTTAAAGACAGGAGCTCCATGCTATGCAGATCCCAACCCCTCAGTCAAAGGGAAAAGCAAAGAAACACTTTCCTCATCTATCTACTCCACCCCACAAGTTGAAACTAACCATAGCATTGAAACCACCAAATCAGTACTCCTTCAGGCAAGGGACCTCATAATCAAGGCATGTAACCTTACAAAGGACCATACTGAACAAACACAGCTACTGGATCTCCTTGAAGTATTTAGAGAATATACTGAAAAGGGAAATATAAGCAAGGCATCCAACATTATAGCATCACAAGTAGCTAATTTAGAGACTGCAACAAGGCAGATTGAAAACAAGGCAAGAGCCCTGAACAAATGTGTGCCACCAGCAGTACCTTTGCATACAAACAGAGGCTCAGGACCTAACAACCTAAACAATCCCAATCAAGCTACATACCAACAAGCTTCCATGGCTTCAATGGCTGCAAGAGGGGTAGGTCAGTCTAGCAACCCCTTACAGTGGACAATAGTAGGAAAGAAAGGACAGCCACAGCGGCCCCATCCTCAAGAGCTCACCCAATCAAAGAGCAAAATCATTCGAAGAGTTATCCTTGTGCAAGACCCAGAGGCAATGACCAATTTCACCCCCCTAATTGCAAGAAATCAAATCAACCAAATGTTTGCCAGCAATGGAATCAAGGGACCAGTAGTAAATACAGTTCTGAAGACACAGAATGGGAACATGGCAATCACCACTACTGAAGACTACTCAGCAGACTTTTTCCTGGAGAAGAAATCAATTTGGGAGAAAATAATACCATTTACAAATGTGCAAAAAGATGAGCCATGGTATAAGGTGATTGCTCATGGAATACCTCTAGCTGATTTTGACAATGAAGATGGCATGGAAATGATCAAATCAGAGGTAAAAACATTTAACAAGGGACTAAACCCATTGGATGCCTCACTGGATATCTACCAGAGAAAACCGTCAGATTAAACAGGCAGGATCAGTGGCCATTGCATTTGCCACACAACAAGAAGCAGAGCGAGCCATCCGGAACAGACTCTATATTGCTGGGATAAGCTCAAGGGTAACCAAATTTTACAATGTAGCACAAACCACTCAGTGTGACAAATGTCAGGCATTTGGACATGTAGAGAGCTATTGTCGACGCAGTGCAGTATGTCGTCTCTGTGGAGCACGAGATCACAGCACCCAACAGCACTACTGCAGTGTCTGTAAATCTAAAGGAGTTCATTGCAGTCACTTGGCCCCAAAGTGTGCCAACTGTGAAGGAGACCATACAGCTAATTCAAAGACCTGCCAGGTTTACCTGAGCATTCGACACAGGACTGAAGACACCGAACTTTAATGTCTGGTACACCAGAAATTAAGGTTCTCCAAATAAATCTAAACAAAAATCAATTTGCAACAGAGAGTGCCTTACAAAGGGCAGTTGAACTAAATATTTCAGTAATAGCTGTACAAGAGCCTTGGCTAATTCCTCATGAAAGAATGCAGCCAAGCTTCTTGAATACAAGATCCATTAACCATCCAAATTTCATTCAAATATTTCCAAACTCACCACCAAATCAAAGACCTCGCACAATGATCTATGCTGCTGTTCAGCTAGGTCCTAAAGTCAAGCTTTCCTGTCAATCCCCCAGGATCCTGATCTCCAAGTCCTTGACATTATTGATGGACTTGGGAATATAACATTAATTAACATTTACAATCAATCACGAGAAAATGGCCCAACCATTCAAGCTCTCACTCAATACCACCTTCAGGGCAGCAGGATCTTACTACTTGGTGACTTTAACCTGCATCATCCAAGATGGGAACCAGAAGCAAGATGCACTAGTGAATCAGAAGAGGTGTTAGATTGGCTAGACAGTATGGGCTTGGAGCTCATGAACTCCCCTGGACAAGGTACATTTTACAGGCCACACATGAGGAAGCCAACAGTGATTGACCTTACATTTGCATCCCAGGCAATGGCTGATCAGGTAAAAAATTGGCAAACACTGGAAGATCTTGGATCTGATCACTTTGGCATACTGTTCACTGTAGAAGGCAAATTTGATAAGTTAAAGCATCCAATAGAGAAATCTCCTCTCAATACCAAACATGCAGACTGGGATAAGTTCAATTCCATTCTAATTCACTTGGTAAAGAATAGCACTTGCCTCAGTAAAGGACGGCCTGTAACACCATCCAGAACCAATGAGGGGTTACAATATCTTTTCTTGGGCTCTACAAAATACACAGAGGAACTTGATAATGCAGCTCAAACCTTGACTACTATCATTCAGGAAGCTTCCTATGCAAGTATTCCACTTGTCAAACATGGACAGAGATCAAAGCCCTGGTGGTCACCTGAGCTGAAAAAGATGCGAAAAAACATGAGCAGGTGCCAAAGGTCCCTGAAAGACAACAAAGAAGATCATGCATTAAAAGCTGGGTACACACAAGCAAGAAACCTTTACTTCTCTTCTATCAAAAATGCCAAACAGGCCCATTGGAACAAATTCTTAGAGAAAGGAGATGCCAAATCAGTCTTTAAGGCAATGGCTTACACCAAAGAAAGTAAGATCTATAAAGTCCCACCTATAAGAAATCAAGAGGGGTAATTATGCAATCATTTGAGGATAAATGTAAAAGCTTTCGAAGCACTCTTTTTCCAACACCACCTGCCTGCTCACCACCTGATTGGGAAAGATATCAGCCTGGAAATTGGAGTTGGCCAAAACTTACAAAAGAAGAATTGGAAAATGCCTTTTCTACTAACATCAAAGGGAGGACACCTGGGCCAGATGGAATCACACATGAGATAATAACAATGGTATTCAAAGCAATTCCAGAAATATTCTTCAAGTTGTATTCCCAACTCATAGATGTGGGATATCACCCAAAGTGCTGGAAACAAGCTACAGGAGCAGTTCTGAGGAAGCCAGGCAAGCCAGACTACAGCCAACCAAAAGCATACCGTGTAATTTCACTCCTTAACTGCCTAGGAAAAGTAAGTGAACGAATTCTTGCCAAGAGGCTTAGCTATCTTGCTGAGACCACTCATCTCTTGCACTCCTCTCAGATTGGGGGGAGACTCAAAAAGTCAGCAATTGATGCAGCACTCCTCTTGACAAACGAGGTTGAGACCAACGACAAATGAACTTGATCTCATCAACTATTTTCTGGATGTCAAAGGAGCATTTGACCATGTAGCCAAGAACCAACTTTTGAAGGTGCTCCAACAGCTCAAGCTTCCAGTGAGCTTGATATGCTGGGTAGCTTCATTTTTAGACTATAGAACACTTCAACTGAAATTTGATGGGGAACAAGAGGCAATAAAAGGTATCAAGACTGGAATCCCACAAGGCAGCCCTATCTCACCAATTTTATTCCTCATTTACATCAGAGACATTCTCAAATCAAGACTTGTCCATGTCTTTCATATATGGATGATATTGCTATCACCACTGCTTCAACAAGTATGAAGCGAAACATCAGAATCCTCGAGAGAGAAGTTAACCAGCTTTTTGAAACAGCTAAATCCAACTCCATTCAATTTGACTCATCAAAGACAGAATTGATGCACTTCACTAACAGGAAAGCATCAAGAAACTACCCATTAACCTTACCTGATGGACAACAAGTAATCCCTAAAGACTCCATCCGTTGGTTGGGTATCTGGTTTGATCCAGGACTCAAATTTCGAGGACATGTCTCCATTAGAACAGCCCAGGCTACACAGGCATTTTTCAGAATGGCTAGATTAGGTAATACTGAACGAGGACTTTCACCAGCAGCTATGAGACAAATTTACATTGCTTGTATTATAAGTATTGCTGATTATGGATCAGCTGTCTGGTGGAAGGGACAGGAGTTCATTGTAGCCTCACTGCAGAAACTTCAAAATTTAGCCATGAGGAAAATTCTTGGGGTATTTAGGACTTCACCAATTCTCCCCATGGAGGTCGAATCATGTTTACAACCACCCAGAGTCCGAATGAGAGCTAATATGTCAAAGTTTGCTTTCAGGATGTTAAAGTTACCAACAAACCATCCTGTAAACCTTCAGATGCAGGAGAAAGATTTTATTCTTCCAAAACCAACTCAAATAATGAGAATTAAATACATTCAAGATTTGATGCTAGATGGGACTGAACCTGAGGAGATAATTCCCCAAGCCTTCCCACCATGGACTTCAAAGCCATCATACAAAGTTCATATAGAAGAGGGTACCAAAGACAAATTGGCAGAATATTACAAATTGAAATACAATAGTGTTAATTGGGCAAAAACAACACACATTTATACAGATGCCTCATCACATAAGGAAAGCATTGGAATTGGGATTGGATTTGTAGCCACCAATAGCATTGGTCAGTTCACATACAAATCAATGTCAAATATTGGTGACAAAAATTTAGTCTACAATGGAGAATTGGAAGCAATTACACAAGCACTGGAATTTGCTAGTGCAAGGTGCAGCCCAGGTCATCATTTTGAAATATTTTCAGATAACCAGGCAGCACTACAAAGGCTGGCATCTCTTTCAGACTATCCTGGACAGTCCTGCCAGATGAGGGCTTTGAATGCAGCAAACCAAATAACAGATAATAATGCTTCAATTTCATTACACTGGATTCCTGGACATTTGGGTATTGAAGGTAATGAAATAGCAGATCAATTGGCAAAAGACGCATCAAAACTGCCTCCCATAAACAATAAGATAAGTTTTGCAATGATAGGAGCTCAAATGAAGAGGAATTTTCAAAAGCAATGGCTGGAATTCCTTCAGAGTAATGATAGAAAAATACATCCTAGATCTCTAAAGTATCAGAAAAAATTCCACTGGAAAATAAACCATAAGATTCAGGTTCCATCAGTAGCAGAAAGGGCTGTATCCAGTGCTTACTTTCAACTCAAGCTAGGCCATGGATATAACAAGGCTTACCTTTACAAACAGGGAAAGTCAACCAATGACAAGTGTAGATGTGGTAAGCGTGAAACGCCAGACCATCTTATACTCAGCTGCAGTAATTACAAACACAAGAGAAAAGAACTAATAAAGAAAATGAATGGAAATAATCTAACAATGAGGTTGCTCCTTCATACTAAAATAGGGATAGAAAAATTAATAGAATTCATTGACAGCACTAGAATATCAACTAGGGCATGGCATCTGGAAAGAAGGGAGGAAAATTCCGAACAAGAATAAATTAATTTTGAAAATAGAAAGAAAATCTTGAAATAAAAGGTTATGGCAAAAATAATATACAAACAATTTAAAATTTAATTAGGGCTCGACCCTCACTGTCCATAAGAACATAGTTGAAAATTGTTAAGTTGGAATATAACAAAATATGTAGCTAGTTTCTTATATGTAGATTCTAGGAGTCCTCTATAGTCATTGACTCAGTTAGGACTATAATAAAAATCTAATCTAATCTAATCTATGAATAGCACTTTCATGATTACAGTAATTATTTTCAACAAGATTTAATAGGAACAGCATTTTTTATCTCATCCACTGTCAACTCTGGCCACTCCCATTTGCATCCATAGCTTTGACTGAAAGATTTGTTGATTATGGGGTCTGGGATGATGTCTGTTGACATCAAGTTGTCTACCATAGGAACTGTTGACTGAGGAAATAAGGCTTGTGCTAAGGCATGGCACTTTTCTGAGTGACATGAGGCTATAACTTCCTCATCATTAGTACTTGATTGGTAGCGTAGTGTTGGAATAGTCTGTGGTTGATAATTATTTGGATTTGAGTAGTTATAGGCCCTGTAGATCATTTTCTCTTTTGCTGAAGCCAGAAATTCAAACCAGTGCAGCTTTTTAACCTTTTGGATGCAATGGAAGTATTTGTTCCGAGCCAACCTTGCATCTTGATCTATAATTGGGCATGGGCACATTTTTTGCATACGTCTAAGCTTGTGAAATTCTCTGCCGAGATAGGTTAGCTCCTCATTCCACCAAGGCTTTGATTTGCTTGATGGTCTTAAGTGAGGGATTGATATCTCTGCAGCTTTCTGAATGACTGCTTGGATTGTTGATGCAACACATTCAATATTGTTTGTTGTGATAGCTGTGTCCATCTGTACTTGATGCCTTCTTTTCTCCTCTAGGACTATAGTATTGAACAGATTCCAATCTGCTTTCTTGAGGTTAAACCTTGGATGAAGACTACTTTTTGCCTGGCAGTTATTAGATGTTGAAGTTGGTAGTGCTGTTTCAAAAATAATCAATTCATGGTCAGATCCAGTTGATTCCCCATATCTCCAGTTCCTCCACTTTAGTTGTTGAAAGCCAGCATGATAGGTGAGGTCAATGATTGATGTTCTCTTGGAATTGGACCTGTGAAATGTGCCTCCAAACTCCTCAATAACAGCTGAGTCCATTCCGAGAAGTTGAAATCGCCTTTTTGTCCACAACTTCCGCCCCTCAACAGATACGACAATATAAATTCAATATTCGGTTTCGCTAGATCAATAGCTTTCGAATGATAGTATTATCAACACTGGTTACCCAATATTGTAGGATTTCTCGACCAAAACACGAATTTTCGCCCACCAAACCCCAATTTCTCACCATTTCATCGACAACTTCTCACAACCACGAGCTACAACAATATAATTTTGATATTCGTTTTCGCCTAATCAGCAGCTTTCCTGTGATATCATTTTTAAGCTGTGTACACCATTAATTCAAGATCTTTTGATGAAAACTCGATTTTTCCAGCTTGGAGAAAATTTTTCGCACTAGTGCTGCCAAGCCTTGGCAAGCCTTGGCAAAATCAGGTGACCCAGGTGCCAGCATCACGTGATTTTTCACATTTTTAATACAATTTCATAAATTTCATAAAATTTAAAGGCTTTCATAACTTTCATAACTTTCATAAAAATTCATAAAAAAATACTTGAACAAAAAAAAAAAAAAAAAAAGGAAATATAATATAAAATAATAAAAATAATTCATAAATAAATAATAAATTAATCATTTGTTTCAAACTATGGAATCTATCTCTTCATCCTCAAATGAAGGCCCTCCATCTTCACCACCAACCCAAAAGTCTTTCAGTATGAAAAATGTTCCAAGGCTTTCTGACTCAAGGTGGAATACCAAAAAGCAGACAAGCTCAAATGTGCCAAAGAACATAAAGCCACCAAAATCTAAACCAACCATTTTTTCACCCACAATTTCAAATAGCCTGTTCAGCAGTGATCCAATCACTTCTCAGGATTTTGAACACCAGTCAAATAGAAACAAAGTCCAACAATCCATTCCCAGAAAAAGGAAATCAACAGAGGAAACTCCAGCTCCTCTTTCACACAGAAAAGTAATCCTGACTTCAGAACCAGGGATCACAAAACAATATTCATACTCAGCTGCCATCCAAGAAGCTAGAGATCTTCTTGTCAAAGCATACTATCTCACTGAAGATAAAGGAAAGCAGGATGCAGTACTAGATCTTGTTGAAGTGTTCCGGAATTTCACTGAGGAAGGAAGAACTAATATGAATGGCATGATAAATACCACTAAGAAGCCATCTGAGTCTGTTAACCTCAGAAATGCAGGCCCAGAAATCAAAGCAACAGTTCCATCTTATGCTCAAATTTTGAAGAGCAGCTCCCAGTCTGAAATAACTTCCATCTTACCATTGAAGTCAAATGGAATGATGGTTTTAGGAAAAGGAACCAGACAAAAATCTGGGAATAATATAGCAGCAGCAGAAACAACATCAATTACACCAACAGTAGAAACAGCAACAGCAACAACAACCTCTCCACCACCACCATTTCATCATGCAAATGTGATCACCCTAGTCACAAAGTCAGGTGGTGTCCTCCCTTTATACCAACCTTTCTCTGTTAGAGAGAGAATCAACAAAATCTTGGGAAAGAGGGCTATATCCAGGGTTCACACATCTGTAAAAGGAAATGTGGTCCTAACCTGTATGGATTCCTCTCCATCAGAGCTTTTGTTGGATCAGCAAAAATGGGAACCTGTATTTGAAGGATGGCCCATTCACAAAGCCCAAAAAGTGAGCCACTGGCCTAAATTAGTGGTGCATGGAGTTCCTAAATGCATTCCAATTGAGGCATTGAATGAAGAGATAGAAGTGTTCAATGAGGGAATTACAACCCAAGGCCAGCCAAGATGGATTGGCAAGACTTACAGTCAGTCTCTTAGAGGTTCAGTTACATTCTCGGTCACCACAGAGGAGGAGAAAAATCAATTACTAGGCTCAGGGGTACTAATTGGAGGTCTATGGTTGAAAGTAGTTCCATTCCTACAGTCAACTCAAAAGACACAATGCAGAAGGTGTCTCACATATGGTCATCATCAATCTACCTGCATAAAGGTTCCGGTCTGTGCTTTTTGCCTAGGAGAACATGAGACATCACATCATAAATGCAACACATGTCAATCCACCCAATCTTGCATCCACCATGCAGTGCAGTGCGCTAACTGCAAATCAAACACCCATTTAGCTTTTCAAAAACAAGACTGCGACTACTATAAAGCATTGTCATGTTAGGCACACTCAAAATAGGCCAACACAATGCTGCTAGGGGTCGAGAGATCTTGCAGTCCCTTTTTGAGGTTGCCCTCAAGGAGGACTTGGATATCCTTTTTATTCAAGAGCCATATATCTTCTATAATAATTCTTTACAGGCTTATCAGCCAATTCATCACCCATCATTTTACACCATTCTTCCATCTTGCACCTATTCAATTCGTCCAAGGGCTATCACATATGTCAGAAAAGCCAGTCAAATCCAAGTATCTGCCAGATATGACATGGTCTCAGACCCAGATTTTCAAATTTTGGATGTGGAACTTTCCAGTGAGAAATTCTATGTGGTCAACATTTACAATGAAAAACCAACCACAAGTCTAACCAGCCAGCTTACTGTTGAACGCTTTCTCGCACTGAATCCAACCCTCAATAAACCATTCTTATTTCTAGGAGATATCAACCTTCACCACCCAGCCTGGAATCCAGAAGTTCACAATAGCTCTACTGCTGCTAACAGCTTAATCACATACCTAGAAAATGCCAAAGCAGAGCTCCTTATTGACTCAGCTGTTATTGAGGAGTTTGGAGGCACATTTCACAGGTCCAATTCCAAGAGAACATCAATCATTGACCTCACCTATCATGCTGGCTTTCAACAACTAAAGTGGAGGAACTGGAGATATGGGGAATCAACTGGATCTGACCATGAATTGATTATTTTTGAAACAGCACTACCAACTTCAACATCTAATAACTGCCAGGCAAAAAGTAGTCTTCATCCAAGGTTTAACCTCAAGAAAGCAGATTGGAATCTGTTCAATACTATAGTCCTAGAGGAGAAAAGAAGGCATCAAGTACAGATGGACACAGCTATCACAACAAACAATATTGAATGTGTTGCATCAACAATCCAAGCAGTCATTCAGAAAGCTGCAGAGATATCAATCCCTCACTTAAGACCATCAAGCAAATCAAAGCCTTGGTGGAATGAGGAGCTAACCTATCTCCGCAGAGAATTTCACAAGCTTAGACGTATGCAGAAAATGTGCCCATGCCCAATTATAGATCAAGATGCAAGGTTGGCTCGGAACAAATACTTCCATTGCATCCAAAAGGTTAAAAAGCTGCACTGGTTTGAATTTCTGGCTTCAGCAAAAGAGAAAATGATCTACAGGGCCTATAACTACTCAAATCCAAATAATTATCAACCACAGACTATTCCAACACTACGCTACCAATCAAGTACTAATGATGAGGAAGTTATAGCCTCATGTCACTCAGAAAAGTGCCATGCCTTAGCACAAGCCTTATTTCCTCAGTCAACAGTTCCTATGGTAGACAACTTGATGTCAACAGACATCATCCCAGACCCCATAATCAACAAATCTTTCAGTCAAAGCTATGGATGCAAATGGGAGTGGCCAGAGTTGACAGTGGATGAGATAAAAAATGCTGTTCCTATTAAATCTACTGCACCTGGTAGGGATCAACTTGATTGGACCATAATCAAAGCAGCCATCTCAATTATTCCCGACTTCTTTTACCAAGCTTACTCATACCTATTCTCTTGTGGACAGCATCCTAGCCAGTGGAAGCAGGCAATAGGAATCATTATACCAAAAAGGAATAAAAAGGACTATAGTGCTCCCAAGGCATACCGGCCTATTTCCTTACTTCCATGCCTTTCAAAGCTACTAGAGAGAATTATGCCAATAGACTTGCCTACATGGCCAATTCAACTGATCAATTGCTTCACCCAAGCCAGATGGGGGGTCGTAAACAGAGGTCAACTCTGGATGCAGCTCTACTCCTTCAAAACTTTGTGGAGAAAAATACAAAGAGCCGGAAAATAGTATCCACAGTTTTCTTGGATATATTAGGGGCCTTTGATCGACTTAAGCCAGACACCCTTATCCAGGTACTAAGGAAATTACAGCTTCCAATTAGCTTCATCTCTTGGGTTTCCTCCTTCTTGAAAGGTAGGACAATTCAGCTTTATTTTAATGGACAGTTGAGCCAGGAAATACCAGTCACAGGCACACCACAAGGCAGCCCAATATCTCCCATGCTCTTTCTACTTTCAATTCGAAATCTTCACCCAATAGAGACTCAGTGCAACTTCCTTCAGCTATCTTACATTGATGACATTGCTATTTCTGTGGCATCAACTTCAGTTGAGAAAAACCTTCAATCTTTGAGGAAGTTAACTGAAGAGTTGATGATACAAGCAAATAATCTTTCAGTTACATTTGAGATGGAGAAGTCTGATCTCATCCATTTTTCAAACAAAAAAAGCCAATTACATCAACACTTTTCCTTCAAAATGGTAACCTACTAGAGCCAAGTGAGACAGTGAAATGGTTAGGGATATGGTTTGACAGGAAGCTAACTTTCAAATGCCACACTGATAAAAGAATCCAGCTTGCCCATGGTGCACTTCACAGAGTCAAACAGCTGGCATCAGCTTCCAAAGGACTCCACTTCCACCAACTGAGACAGCTTTACATTACATGTGTCACCTCGGTTATGGACTATGGATCTGTGCTATGGCAGGGTAAGAGGGGGTCCATTGGACTAAATAACAAATTTCAAAAGCTTCAAAACCAGGCAATAGTTTATATCACAGGAGCCTTCCCAAAGAGCCCTATCAAGGCCCTTGAAGTGGAGGCAGCTATCATGCCATCAAAAATACGACATATTAAGCATGAGTTCAACTACACCTTGAGATTACTAAAATTACAGCAGAGCCACCCAGTCCAGCAACAACTAATTGACCCACTTCAGGATGAGCTAAATGCAAGTACATGTCCAGACCTGGGAATATTCAATATGTTAGACAAGCAACAGACACAACTATCAAGGTTGAGGGCATTGCTACAACCCTTTTCTTCACTCAGAAAGTTAGAAGCAAATAATTCAATGTGGATGGCACCTTGGGATATACCATCAATCAGTATCAACATTTCTACCAAACCCAAGGAGTTGGCCTGCATTGAACATCTAACCTTCATCAAAGAAATTCCCTTAGATGTTGCCATTGTTTACACAGATGGTTCTTTATCAAAGGATAATATAAGCAGCATAGGATTTGTCATTTACTTACCATTCACAAGGGAGATAAAATGCGTTTCTTACAACCTAGGAAAATCAATTGGGATAACAGATGCTGAAACTTATTGCATCCTTAAAGCTATTCAATACCTGAAGAAATTAATTCCAGCTGCTCCATACCAGATCTTCACAGACAGCCAGGCAAGCCTACAAAGGATTATGGGGAAAACTAATCATCAAGCACATCAGATTCGGAATAGTGCTAAAGAGTGTTCCCTTAAAATAGATTGGTGTCCAGCCCACTTAGGAATTGAGGGCAATGAGCTTGCAGACTCACTAGCCAAAGGAGCGGCAAAAAAGAAGGCTTTCAAGAAAGACATATTCACCTCACATTCTTTTCTAAAGCAAAAGTCAAAAGAATATATAGTCAAGGAATGGCAAAAATATTGGGAAACAGAATTGCTAAGGGAAGAGGAAGGAAGAAAGTGCAGGGGGCTTGGCAAATATTATAGGATCCAAGCTCAACTTCATACACCAAATATCACTCTAAAACCATTTAACTTCCATGGCCACAGCAGGCTAGAAGAATCTGGATATTTTCAAGTCCTAACTGGAATAGGCAATACAAGAGCATACTTAAGCATTATTGGAAAGGTGAAAGATCATTGGTGTAATTTCTGCCATTCCAGAAAGCAGACAACAAAGCACCTAGTTCTCCACTGCACCAAATTTCGAAGGAAAGGGACATTGCATTTGCTGGCATTGAGCCTAGAATATTACCAATAATACTCAGAACCAATAGAGGAAGGGAAGCCTTACTAAAATTTTTAAAAACTTCTCAGTGTATATCAAAATACAAAGGAGATATATAAGGCAAAAAAATAATAGAAATGAGCATGAGTTATGGTTAGAGAAGTCTGACAGGATGAGAAATGGCATCCAAAATGTAATCTGATGATAGTGGTTTTTGTGTTGTTTAAATTATTTTTATTTTTTTTGCTTTTGATGTTGATTAAACTGTTAAATATACCAAATTGTCATAGCTAGATAGCTGAATACAATATGAATTAAAAAAAAAAAAAAAAAAAAAAAAAAAACAGCTGAGTCAATAAGGAGCTCTGCTTTGGCATTTTCTAGGTATGTGATTAAGCTGTTAGCAGCAGTAGAGCTATTGTGAACTTCTGGATTCCAGGCTGGGTGGTGAAGGTTGATATCTCCTAGAAATAAGAATGGTTTATTGAGGGTTGGATTCAGTGCGAGAAAGCGTTCAACAGTAAGCTGGCTGGTTAGACTTGTGGTTGGTTTTTCATTGTAAATGTTGACCACATAGAATTTCTCACTGGAAAGTTCCACATCCAAAATTTGAAAATCTGGGTCTGAGACCATGTCATATCTGGCAGATACTTGGATTTGACTGGCTTTTCTGACATATGTGATAGCCCTTGGACGAATTGAATAGGTGCAAGATGGAAGAATGGTGTAAAATGATGGGTGATGAATTGGCTGATAAGCCTGTAAAGAATTATTATAGAAGATATATGGCTCTTGAATAAAAAGGATATCCAAGTCCTCCTTGAGGGCAACCTCAAAAAGGGACTGCAAGATCTCTCGACCCCTAGCAGCATTGTGTTGGCCTATTTTGAGTGTGCCTAACATGACAATGCTTTATAGTAGTCGCAGTCTTGTTTTTGAAAAGCTAAATGGGTGTTTGATTTGCAGTTAGCGCACTGCACTGCATGGTGGATGCAAGATTGGGTGGATTGACATGTGTTGCATTTATGATGTGATGTCTCATGTTCTCCTAGGCAAAAAGCACAGACCGGAACCTTTATGCAGGTAGATTGATGATGACCATATGTGAGACACCTTCTGCATTGTGTCTTTTGAGTTGACTGTAGGAATGGAACTACTTTCAACCATAGACCTCCAATTAGTACCCCTGAGCCTAGTAATTGATTTTTCTCCTCCTCTGTGGTGACCGAGAATGTAACTGAACCTCTAAGAGACTGACTGTAAGTCTTGCCAATCCATCTTGGCTGGCCTTGGGTTGTAATTCCCTCATTGAACACTTCTATCTCTTCATTCAATGCCTCAATTGGAATGCATTTAGGAACTCCATGCACCACTAATTTAGGCCAGTGGCTCACTTTTTGGGCTTTGTGAATGGGCCATCCTTCAAATACAGGTTCCCATTTTTGCTGATCCAACAAAAGCTCTGATGGAGAGGAATCCATACAGGTTAGGACCACATTTCCTTTTACAGATGTGTGAACCCTGGATATAGCCCTCTTTCCCAAGATTTTGTTGATTCTCTCTCTAACAGAGAAAGGTTGGTATAAAGGGAGGACACCACCTGACTTTGTGACTAGGGTGATCACATTTGCATGATGAAATGGTGGTGGTGGAGAGGTTGTTGTTGCTGTTGCTGTTTCTACTGTTGGTGTAATTGATGTTGTTTCTGCTGCTGCTATATTATTCCCAGATTTTTGTCTGGTTCCTTTTCCTAAAACCTCATTCCATTTGACTTCAATGGTAAGATGGAAGTTATTTCAGACTGGGAGCTGCTCTTCAAAATTTGAGCATAAGATGGAACTGTTGCTTTGATTTCTGGGCCTGCATTTCTGAGGTTAACAGACTCAGATGGCTTCTTAGTGGTATTTATCATGCCATTCATATTAGTTCTTCCTTCCTCAGTGAAATTCCGGAACACTTCAACAAGATCTAGTACTGCATCCTGCTTTCCTTTATCTTCAGTGAGATAGTATGCTTTGACAAGAAGATCTCTAGCTTCTTGGATGGCAGCTGAGTATGAATATTGTTTTGTGATCCCTGGTTCTGAAGTCAGGATTACTTTTCTGTGTGAAAGAGGAGCTGGAGTTTCCTCTGTTGATTTCCTTTTTCTGGGAATGGATTGTTGGACTTTGTTTCTATTTGACTGGTGTTCAAAATCCTGAGAAGTGATTGGATCACTGCTGAACAGGCTATTTGAAATTGTGGGTGAAAAAATGGTTGGTTTAGATTTTGGTGGCTTTATGTTCTTTGGCACATTTGAGCTTGTCTGCTTTTTGGTATTCCACCTTGAGTCAGAAAGCCTTGGAACATTTTTCATACTGAAAGACTTTTGGGTTGGTGGTGAAGATGGAGGGCCTTCATTTGAGGATGAAGAGATAGATTCCATAGTTTGAAACAAATGATTAATTTATTATTTATTTATGAATTATTTTTATTATTTTATATTATATTTCCTTTTTTTTTTTTTTTTTTTGTTCAAGTATTTTTTTATGAATTTTTATGAAAGTTATGAAAGTTATGAAAGCCTTTAAATTTTATGAAATTTATGAAATTGTATTAAAAATGTGAAAAATCACGTGATGCTGGCACCTGGGTCACCTGATTTTGCCAAGGCTTGCCAAGGCTTGGCAGCACTAGTGCGAAAAATTTTCTCCAAGCTGGAAAAATCGAGTTTTCATCAAAAGATCTTGAATTAATGGTGTACACAGCTTAAAAATGATATCACAGGAAAGCTGCTGATTAGGCGAAAACGAATATCAAAATTATATTGTTGTAGCTCGTGGTTGTGAGAAGTTGTCGATGAAATGGTGAGAAATTGGGGTTTGGTGGGCGAAAATTCGTGTTTTGGTCGAGAAATCCTACAATATTGGGTAACCAGTGTTGATAATACTATCATTCGAAAGCTATTGATCTAGCGAAACCGAATATTGAATTTATATTGTCGTATCTGTTGAGGGGCGGAAGTTGTGGACAAAAAGGCGATTTCAACTTCTCGGAATGCTCCTCACTTGTTACAGAGAAGGTAATAGAAGCCTTTGATGACTGTTTGTGAGATCTGGTAAGCCACCTTGGCTCACCTTGTGTTTGTATTCCTTGGTTGTATATTTCAATTTCTTCATTTAGAGCATCAAGTGGGATGCAAGTAGGTACTCCATGTACCACCAATTTTGGCCAGTGTGTAATTTTTTGTACTTTTTGAATAGGCCATCCTGCAAAGACTGTCTCCCATTTTTCTTGATCAAGTAATAATTCTGAAGGTGAAGATTCCATACAGGTCAGGACAATGTTCCCCTTGATGGAGGTGTGAACTCGAGAAATAGCTCTCTTTCCTAGAATTTTATTGATGCTCTCTCTGATAGAGAAAGGTTGGTAGGTAGGAAGGGTTGCTCCTGACTTTGTCACCAAAGTTATTACATTGTGGGTTGGAAATTGTGCTGTTATTAGGTTTTCTGCACTTGTTGTTATAAGCATTTCCTTTGTGGAAGTACTTGAAGCAACTATATTAGCATTGGTTTCATTGTGTACCCTCTCAAAATTAGCTTCCTGTGAGCTTTTTCCCAACAACTTCATCCCACTGCTTGACCTTGTCTGGATAGTTGTTGGTGCCACTGCTGCCATATTCTTTACAATCTCAGCATATGATGGGACTGTTGGGTGGTTCTAGTTGATGGTTGATCTGGTGTGATTGGGTTGATGGTAGTGGCTATTTTATTGTTGTTCTGTTTAATTTGTATGCGTCCAGTTTCAGTGAAGTCTCGGAAAACCTCGACTAGATCTAGCAGAGCATCTTGTTCTTCTTTATTTTTAGTCAAATTGTAAGCTGAGATGAGTATATCCCTTGCTTTCTGGATGGAAGATAAATATGTATCTTGCCTAGTAATCATTGGCTCAGCAATTCTCATAACTTTGGTATGATGGACAGCTGATTGACTTGATTCTTGGCTTTTTCTCTTTCTCTGCTTTATTGGCATTAAGGTTGAAACTGTGGTCATTGGTTCCAGATCTTTTGCAGTAATTGGGTCACTACTGAATGGACCATTCAAGGAAGTTGATTTGGAACTTATAGGCTTTGATTGAACTTTGTTTTTGATATTTGGTAATTTAATGCTCCAAATAGAGTCTGAAATCCTTGAAACATTTTTAAAATTGAATGTTGCTTTTGTTGGAGGAGATGAAGGAGGCCCCTCACTTGAGGCTAAAGATTTAGAGACCATAATTTGCAATATCTTTCACCAAAACAGGGTGTAATTTTAGAAAATTATATTTGGATTAAATATCTTAATAGAATATATATTTTGAACTTTATTAAAAATAAAATATTGAATGTTGGATTCTATTTTTTTCTTTATATTTAATGATATATTTTTTGTTGTAACTTTTAATATATATTTTTATTATTAAGTTTTTTTTTCAATTTGTATTATTTTATTTTCTGATAAAAAATAAATAAAATTAAAAAAAAAAAAAAAAAAAAAAAAAAGAAACAAGATGTAAAATTAAAATCACGTGACCTTGTGTTTAATCACCTGATCACGCGTCCTGAACGCGTCGCGTGATGCGCGTCAAGCCTTGGCAAGGCAGGGGTGAAAAGTTTTTCGTCCAGAGGGTCGAAAATGGCGTTTTGGTCGAAATATATTGTAATATGAAGATGTGTGGGCCGATAAGTATATCAATGGAGAGCTAAAGATGATGCGAAAACGAAAATTGAATTTTAGAGCCGTATTTGATGGTGGGCGGAAGTAATGGATAAAATGGTGTGGCTATTTGGTCTAGAGGTCGAAAATCGGGATTTTGTCGAAAAATGTCGCAATATTGGGTCTTAGATATCGACAACTGAATCAATCGAAAGCTGTCGACGATGCGAAATTGAATATCAAGTTTATATTGTCGTAGCTGATAGTTGGCGGAAGTTGTTGATGAAAAGGCGCTTTGTCCAGTGTCAGTGACTTGAAACACCTTGAAAAGCTGAATACTGTTTTGTGATCCCTGGTTCTGAAGTCAGGATTACTTTTCTGTGTGAAAGAGGAGCTGGAGTTTCCTCTGTTGATTTCCTTTTTCTGGGAATGGATTGTTGGACTTTGTTTCTATTTGACTGGTGTTCAAAATCCTGAGAAGTGCCCTACAATAATGGAGAAATGAATATTGAACAAACAACATCCAGTCAATTTGCACCTTGGAACCAATCTAAGACATTTCAAGTAGATCCTGCCACAGACAATAAAGAAGAAGAGAAAGTATGGCACAATCAATTACTAAGGGAATCAAAATGGAAAAATATAGCAATTTACTATACAGATGCANCTCTGTTAGAGAGAGAATCAACAAAATCTTGGGAAAGAGGCTATATCCCAGGGTTCACAACATCTGTAAAAGGAAATGTGGTCCTAACCTGTATGGATTCCTCTCCATCAGAGCTTTTGTTGGATCAGCAAAAATGGGAACCTGTATTTGAAGGATGGCCCATTCACAAAGCCCAAAAAGTGAGCCACTGGCCTAAATTAGTGGTGCATGGAGTTCCTAAATGCATTCCAATTGAGGCATTGAATGAAGAGATAGAAGTGTTCAATGAGGGAATTACAACCCAAGGCCAGCCAAGATGGATTGGCAAGACTTACAGTCAGTCTCTTAGAGGTTCAGTTACATTCTCGTCACCACAGAGGAGGAAAAATCAATTACTAGGCTCAGGGTACTAATTGGAGGTCTATGGTTGAAAGTAGTTCCATTCCTACAGTCAACTCAAAAGACACAATGCAGAAGGTGTCTCACATATGGTCATCATCAATCTACCTGCATAAAGGTTCCGGTCTGTGCTTTTTGCCTAGGAGAACATGAGACATCACATCATAAATGCAACACATGTCAATCCACCCAATCTTGCATCCACCATGCAGTGCAGTGCGCTAACTGCAAATCAAACACCCATTTAGCTTTTCAAAAACAAGACTGCGACTACTATAAAGCATTGTCATGTTAGGCACACTCAAAATAGGCCAACACAATGCTGCTAGGTCGAGAGATCTTGCAGTCCCTTTTTGAGGTTGCCCTCAAGGAGGACTTGGATATCCTTTTTATTCAAGAGCCATATATCTTCTAATAATTCTTTACAGGCTTATCAGCCAATTCATCACCCATCATTTTACACCATTCTTCCATCTTGCACCTATTCAATTCGTCCAAGGGCTATCACATATGTCAGAAAAGCCAGTCAAATCCAAGTATCTGCCAGATATGACATGGTCTCAGACCCAGATTTTCAAATTTTGGATGTGGAACTTTCCAGTGAGAAATTCTATGTGGTCAACATTTACAATGAAAAACCAACCACAAGTCTAACCAGCCAGCTTACTGTTGAACGCTTTCTGGCACTGAATCCAACCTCAATAAACCATTCTTATTTCTAGGAGATATCAACCTTCACCACCCAGCCTGGAATCCAGAAGTTCACAATAGCTCTACTGCTGCTAACAGCTTAATCACATACCTAGAAAATGCAAAGCAGAGCTCCTTATTGACTCAGCTGTTATTGAGGAGTTTGGAGCACATTTCACAGGTCCAATTCCAAGAGAACATCAATCATTGACCTCACCTATCATGCTGGCTTTCAACAACTAAAGTGGAGGAACTGGAGATATGGGGAATCAACTGGATCTGACCATGAATTGATTATTTTTGAAACAGCACTACCAACTTCAACATCTAATAAGCCAGGCAAAAAGTAGTCTTCATCCAAGGTTTAACCTCAAGAAAGCAGATTGGAATCTGTTCAATACTATAGTCCTAGAGGAGAAAAGAAGGCATCAATACAGATGGACACAGCTATCACAACAAACAATATTGAATGTGTTGCATCAACAATCCAAGCAGTCATTCAGAAAGCTGCAGAGATATCAATCCCTCACTTAAGACCATCAAGCAAATCAAAGCCTTGGTGGAATGAGGAGCTAACCTATCTCCGCAGAGAATTTCACAAGCTTAGACGTATGCAGAAAATGTGCCCATGCCCAATTATAGATCAAGATGCAAGGTTGGCTCGGAACAAATACTTCCATTGCATCCAAAAGGTTAAAAAGCTGCACTGGTTTGAATTTCTGGCTTCAGCAAAAGAGAAAATGATCTACAGGGCCTATAACTACTCAAATCCAAATAATTATCAACCACAGACTATTCCAACACGCTACCAATCAAGTACTAATGATGAGGAAGTTATAGCCTCATGTCACTCAGAAAAGTGCCATGCCTTAGCACAAGCCTTATTTCCTCAGTCAACAGTTCCTATGGTAGACAACTTGATGTCAACAGACATCATCCCAGACCCCATAATCAAAATCTTTCAGTCAAAGCTATGGATGCAAATGGGAGTGGCCAGAGTTGACAGTGGATGAGATAAAAAATGCTGTTCCTATTAAATCTACTGCACCTGGTAGGGATCAACTTGATTGGACCATAATCAAAGCAGCCATCTCAATTATTCCCGACTTCTTTTACCAAGCTTACTCATACCTATTCTCTTGTGGACAGCATCCTAGCCAGTGGAAGCAGGCAATAGGAATCATTATACCAAAAAGGAATAAAAAGGACTATAGTGCTCCCAAGGCATACCGGCCTATTTCCTTACTTCCATGCCTTTCAAAGCTACTAGAGAGAATATGCCAATAGACTTGCCTACATGGCCAATTCAACTGATCAATTGCTTCACCCAAGCCAGATGGGGGGTCGTAAACAGAGGTCAACTCTGGATGCAGCTCTACTCCTTCAAAACTTTGTGGAGAAAAATACAAAGAGCCGAAAATAGTATCCACAGTTTTCTTGGATATATTAGGGGCCTTTGATCGACTTAAGCCAGACACCTTATCCAGGTACTAAGGAAATTACAGCTTCCAATTAGCTTCATCTCTTGGGTTTCCTCCTTCTTGAAAGGTAGGACAATTCAGCTTTATTTTAATGGACAGTTGAGCCAGGAAATACCAGTCACACACACCACAAGGCAGCCCAATATCTCCCATGCTCTTCCTACTTTCAATTCGAAATCTTCACCCAATAGAGACTCAGTGCAACTTCCTTCAGCTATCTTACATTGATGACATTGCTATTTCTGTGGCATCAACTTCAGTTGAGAAAAACCTTCAATCTTTGAAGTTAACTGAAGAGTTGATGATACAAGCAAATAATCTTTCAGTTACATTTGAGATGGAGAAGTCTGATCTCATCCATTTTTCAAACCAAAAAAAGCCAATTACATCAACACTTTCTTCTTCAAAATGGTAACCTACTAGAGCCAAGTGAGACAGTGAAATGGTTAGGGATATGGTTTGACAGGAAGCTAACTTTCAAATGCCACACTGATAAAAGAATCCAGCTTGCCCATGGTGCACTTCACAGAGTCAAACAGCTGGCATCAGCTTCCAAAGGACTCCACTTCCACCAACTGAGACAGCTTTACATTACATGTGTCACCTCGGTTATGGACTATGGATCTGTGCTATGGCAGGGTAAGAGGGGGTCCATTGGACTAAATAACAAATTTCAAAAGCTTCAAAACCAGGCAATAGTTTATATCACAGGAGCCTTCCCAAAGAGCCCTATCAAGGCCCTTGAAGTGGAGGCAGCTATCATGCCATCAAAAATACGACATATTAAGCATGAGTTCAACTACACCTTGAGATTACTAAAATTACAGCAGAGCCACCCAGTCCAGCAACAACTAATTGACCCACTTCAGGATGAGCTAAATGCAAGTACATGTCCAGACCTGGGAATATTCAATATGTTAGACAAGCAACAGACACAACTATCAAGGTTGAGGGCATTGCTACAACCCTTTTCTTCACTCAGAAAGTTAGAAGCAAATAATTCAATGTGGATGGCACCTTGGGATATACCATCAATCAGTATCAACATTTCTACCAAACCCAAGGAGTTGGCCTGCATTGAACATCTAACCTTCATCAAAGAAATTCCCTTAGATGTTGCCATTGTTTACACAGATGGTTCTTTATCAAAGGATAATATAAGCAGCATAGGATTTGTCATTTACTTACCATTCACAAGGGAGATAAAATGCGTTTCTTACAACCTAGGAAAATCAATTGGGATAACAGATGCTGAAACTTATTGCATCCTTAAAGCTATTCAATACCTGAAGAAATTAATTCCAGCTGCTCCATACCAGATCTTCACAGACAGCCAGGCAAGCCTACAAAGGATATGGGGAAAACTAATCATCAAGCACATCAGATTCGGAATAGTGCTAAAGAGTGTTCCCTTAAAATAGATTGGTGTCCAGCCCACTTAGGAATTGAGGGCAATGAGCTTGCAGACTCACTAGCCAAAGGAGCGGCAAAAAAGAAGGCTTTCAAGAAAGACATATTCACCTCACATTCTTTTCTAAAGCAAAAGTCAAAAGAATATATAGTCAAGGAATGGCAAAAATATTGGGAAACAGAATTGCTAAGGGAAGAGGAAGGAAGAAAGTGCAGGGGGCTTGGCAAATATTATAGGATCCAAGCTCAACTTCATACACCAAATATCACTCTAAAACCATTTAACTTCCATGGCCACAGCAGGCTAGAAGAATCTGGATATTTTCAAGTCCTAACTGGAATAGGCAATACAAGAGCATACTTAAGCATTATTGGAAAGGTGAAAGATCATTGGTGTAATTTCTGCCATTCCAGAAAGCAGACAACAAAGCACCTAGTTCTCCACTGCACCAAATTTCGAAGGGAAAGGGACATTGCATTTGCTGGCATTGAGCCTAGAATATTACCAATAATACTCAGAACCAATAGAGGAAGGGAAGCCTTACTAAAATTTTTAAAAACTTCTCAGTGTATATCAAAATACAAAGGAGATATATAAGGCAAAAAAATAATAGAAATGAGCATGAGTTATGGTTAGAGAAGTCTGACAGGATGAGAAATGGCATCCAAAATGTAATCTGATGATAGTGGTTTTTGTGTTGTTTAAATTATTTTTATTTTTTTTGCTTTTGATGTTGATTAAACTGTTAAATATACCAAATTGTCATAGCTAGATAGCTGAATACAATATGAATTAAAAAAAAAAAAAAAAAAAAAAAAAAAAAAACAGCTGAGTCAATAAGGAGCTCTGCTTTGGCATTTTCTAGGTATGTGATTAAGCTGTTAGCAGCAGTAGAGCTATTGTGAACTTCTGGATTCCAGGCTGGGTGGTGAAGGTTGATATCTCCTAGAAATAAGAATGGTTTATTGAGGGTTGGATTCAGTGCGAGAAAGCGTTCAACAGTAAGCTGGCTGGTTAGACTTGTGGTTGGTTTTTCATTGTAAATGTTGACCACATAGAATTTCTCACTGGAAAGTTCCACATCCAAAATTTGAAAATCTGGGTCTGAGACCATGTCATATCTGGCAGATACTTGGATTTGACTGGCTTTTCTGACATATGTGATAGCCCTTGGACGAATTGAATAGGTGCAAGATGGAAGAATGGTGTAAAATGATGGGTGATGAATTGGCTGATAAGCCTGTAAAGAATTATTATAGAAGATATATGGCTCTTGAATAAAAAGGATATCCAAGTCCTCCTTGAGGGCAACCTCAAAAAGGGACTGCAAGATCTCTCGACCCCTAGCAGCATTGTGTTGGCCTATTTTGAGTGTGCCTAACATGACAATGCTTTATAGTAGTCGCAGTCTTGTTTTTGAAAAGCTAAATGGGTGTTTGATTTGCAGTTAGCGCACTGCACTGCATGGTGGATGCAAGATTGGGTGGATTGACATGTGTTGCATTTATGATGTGATGTCTCATGTTCTCCTAGGCAAAAAGCACAGACCGGAACCTTTATGCAGGTAGATTGATGATGACCATATGTGAGACACCTTCTGCATTGTGTCTTTTGAGTTGACTGTAGGAATGGAACTACTTTCAACCATAGACCTCCAATTAGTACCCCTGAGCCTAGTAATTGATTTTTCTCCTCCTCTGTGGTGACCGAGAATGTAACTGAACCTCTAAGAGACTGACTGTAAGTCTTGCCAATCCATCTTGGCTGGCCTTGGGTTGTAATTCCCTCATTGAACACTTCTATCTCTTCATTCAATGCCTCAATTGGAATGCATTTAGGAACTCCATGCACCACTAATTTAGGCCAGTGGCTCACTTTTTGGGCTTTGTGAATGGGCCATCCTTCAAATACAGGTTCCCATTTTTGCTGATCCAACAAAAGCTCTGATGGAGAGGAATCCATACAGGTTAGGACCACATTTCCTTTTACAGATGTGTGAACCCTGGATATAGCCCTCTTTCCCAAGATTTTGTTGATTCTCTCTCTAACAGAGAAAGGTTGGTATAAAGGGAGGACACCACCTGACTTTGTGACTAGGGTGATCACATTTGCATGATGAAATGGTGGTGGTGGAGAGGTTGTTGTTGCTGTTGCTGTTTCTACTGTTGGTGTAATTGATGTTGTTTCTGCTGCTGCTATATTATTCCCAGATTTTTGTCTGGTTCCTTTTCCTAAAACCATCATTCCATTTGACTTCAATGGTAAGATGGAAGTTATTTCAGACTGGGAGCTGCTCTTCAAAATTTGAGCATAAGATGGAACTGTTGCTTTGATTTCTGGGCCTGCATTTCTGAGGTTAACAGACTCAGATGGCTTCTTAGTGGTATTTATCATGCCATTCATATTAGTTCTTCCTTCCTCAGTGAAATTCCGGAACACTTCAACAAGATCTAGTACTGCATCCTGCTTTCCTTTATCTTCAGTGAGATAGTATGCTTTGACAAGAAGATCTCTAGCTTCTTGGATGGCAGCTGAGTATGAATATTGTTTTGTGATCCCTGGTTCTGAAGTCAGGATTACTTTTCTGTGTGAAAGAGGAGCTGGAGTTTCCTCTGTTGATTTCCTTTTTCTGGGAATGGATTGTTGGACTTTGTTTCTATTTGACTGGTGTTCAAAATCCTGAGAAGTGATTGGATCACTGCTGAACAGGCTATTTGAAATTGTGGGTGAAAAAATGGTTGGTTTAGATTTTGGTGGCTTTATGTTCTTTGGCACATTTGAGCTTGTCTGCTTTTTGGTATTCCACCTTGAGTCAGAAAGCCTTGGAACATTTTTCATACTGAAAGACTTTTGGGTTGGTGGTGAAGATGGAGGGCCTTCATTTGAGGATGAAGAGATAGATTCCATAGTTTGAAACAAATGATTAATTTATTATTTATTTATGAATTATTTTTATTATTTTATATTATATTTCCTTTTTTTTTTTTTTTTTTTGTTCAAGTATTTTTTTATGAATTTTTATGAAAGTTATGAAAGTTATGAAAGCCTTTAAATTTTATGAAATTTATGAAATTGTATTAAAAATGTGAAAAATCACGTGATGCTGGCACCTGGGTCACCTGATTTTGCCAAGGCTTGCCAAGGCTTGGCAGCACTAGTGCGAAAAATTTTCTCCAAGCTGGAAAAATCGAGTTTTCATCAAAAGATCTTGAATTAATGGTGTACACAGCTTAAAAATGATATCACAGGAAAGCTGCTGATTAGGCGAAAACGAATATCAAAATTATATTGTTGTAGCTCGTGGTTGTGAGAAGTTGTCGATGAAATGGTGAGAAATTGGGGTTTGGTGGGCGAAAATTCGTGTTTTGGTCGAGAAATCCTACAATATTGGGTAACCAGTGTTGATAATACTATCATTCGAAAGCTATTGATCTAGCGAAACCGAATATTGAATTTATATTGTCGTATCTGTTGAGGGGCGGAAGTTGTGGACAAAAAGGCGATTTCAACTTCTCGGAATGCTCCTCACTTGTTACAGAGAAGGTAATAGAAGCCTTTGATGACTGTTTGTGAGATCTGGTAAGCCACCTTGGCTCACCTTGTGTTTGTATTCCTTGGTTGTATATTTCAATTTCTTCATTTAGAGCATCA
This sequence comes from Blumeria hordei DH14, assembly GCA_900239735.1. Taxonomy (NCBI): domain Eukaryota; kingdom Fungi; phylum Ascomycota; class Leotiomycetes; order Helotiales; family Erysiphaceae; genus Blumeria; species Blumeria hordei. The sequence goes on from OENG01000015.1 coordinate 389,083, forward strand.
AGTGGGATGCAAGTAGGTACTCCATGTACCACCAATTTTGGCCAGTGTGTAATTTTTGTACTTTTTGAATAGGCCATCCTGCAAAGACTGTCTCCCATTTTTCTTGATCAAGTAATAATTCTGAAGGTGAAGATTCCATACAGGTCAGGACAATGTTCCCCTTGATGGAGGTGTGAACTCGAGAAATAGCTCTCTTTCCTAGAATTTTATTGATGCTCTCTCTGATAGAGAAAGGTTGGTAGGTAGGAAGGGTTGCTCCTGACTTTGTCACCAAAGTTATTACATTGTGGGTTGGAAATTGTGCTGTTATTAGGTTTTCTGCACTTGTTGTTATAAGCATTTCCTTTGTGGAAGTACTTGAAGCAACTATATTAGCATTGGTTTCATTGTGTACCCTCTCAAAATTAGCTTCCTGTGAGCTTTTTCCCAACAACTTCATCCCACTGCTTGACCTTGTCTGGATAGTTGTTGGTGCCACTGCTGCCATATTCTTTACAATCTCAGCATATGATGGGACTGTTGGGGTGGTTCTAGTTGATGGTTGATCTGGTGTGATTGGGTTGATGGTAGTGGCTATTTTATTGTTGTTCTGTTTAATTTGTATGCGTCCAGTTTCAGTGAAGTCTCGGAAAACCTCGACTAGATCTAGCAGAGCATCTTGTTCTTCTTTATTTTTAGTCAAATTGTAAGCTGAGATGAGTATATCCCTTGCTTTCTGGATGGAAGATAAATATGTATCTTGCCTAGTAATCATTGGCTCAGCAATTCTCATAACTTTGGTATGATGGACAGCTGATTGACTTGATTCTTGGCTTTTTCTCTTTCTCTGCTTTATTGGCATTAAGGTTGAAACTGTGGTCATTGGTTCCAGATCTTTTGCAGTAATTGGGTCACTACTGAATGGACCATTCAAGGAAGTTGATTTGGAACTTATAGGCTTTGATTGAACTTTGTTTTTGATATTTGGTAATTTAATGCTCCAAATAGAGTCTGAAATCCTTGAAACATTTTTAAAATTGAATGTTGCTTTTGTTGGAGGAGATGAAGGAGGCCCCTCACTTGAGGCTAAAGATTTAGAGACCATAATTTGCAATATCTTTCACCAAAACAGGGTGTAATTTTAGAAAATTATATTTGGATTAAATATCTTAATAGAATATATATTTTTGAACTTTATTAAAAATAAATATTGAATGTTGGATTCTATTTTTTTCTTTATATTTAATGATATATTTTTTGTTGTAACTTTTAATATATATTTTTTATTATTAAGTTTTTTTTTCAATTTTGTATTATTTTATTTTCTGATAAAAAATAAATAAAATTAAAAAAAAAAAAAAAAAAAAAAAAAAGAAACAAGATGTAAAATTAAAATCACGTGACCTTGTGTTTAATCACCTGATCACGCGTCCTGAACGCGTCGCGTGATGCGCGTCAAGCCTTGGCAAGGCAGGGGTGAAAAGTTTTCGTCCAGAGGGTCGAAAATGGCGTTTTGGTCGAAATATATTGTAATATGAAGATGTGTGGGCCGATAAGTATATCAATGGAGAGCTAAAGATGATGCGAAAACGAAAATTGAATTTTTAGAGCCGTATTTGATGGTGGGCGGAAGTAATGGATAAAATGGTGTGGCTATTTGGTCTAGAGGGTCGAAAATCGGGATTTTGTCGAAAAATGTCGCAATATTGGGTCTTAGATATCGACAACTGAATCAATCGAAAGCTGTCGACGATGCGAAATTGAATATCAAGTTTATATTGTCGTAGCTGATAGTTGGCGGAAGTTGTTGATGAAAAGGCGCTTTGTCCAGTGTCAGTGACTTGAAACACCTTGAAAAGCTGAATACTGTTTTGTGATCCCTGGTTCTGAAGTCAGGATTACTTTTCTGTGTGAAAGAGGAGCTGGAGTTTCCTCTGTTGATTTCCTTTTTCTGGGAATGGATTGTTGGACTTTGTTTCTATTTGACTGGTGTTCAAAATCCTGAGAAGTGCCCTACAATAATGGAGAAATGAATATTGAACAAACAACATCCAGTCAATTTGCACCTTGGAACCAATCTAAGACATTTCAAGTAGATCCTGCCACAGACAATAAAGAAGAAGAGAAAGTATGGCACAATCAATTACTAAGGGAATCAAAATGGAAAAATATAGCAATTTACTATACAGATGCATCTGACCAACCAGACACACTTGGAATAGGAATCTCTCTTGTTCTCTATGACCAAGTAGATCAAACAATGAAAACAGAGTATTATACACTCTCAAAGGAAACAAACACACTGTATAATGGAGAGCTAGAAGGAATTGTCAGAGCTATGGAACATGCTCTGCAGCAGTCATCCAACAGAAAATTAGTCAGAATTTTCTCTGATAGTAAAGCAGCCATTCAAAGATTAGAAGATTTCAGTGATAAAGCTGGTCAATCATGGGTACTCAGAGCTATGAAAGCTGCAACACAACTCAGAAATAAAGGAACTGATGTACAGCTAAGATGGGTTCCAGCCCATCAAGGTATAATAGGGAATGAAGAAGCAGATAGACTAGCAAAGATAGCATCATATTGCCAACCAGATGATAGCTATCCCATTAGTCTATCTTTCATAAAGAATGATTTAGATAAGATTAGAAGCCTAGAATGGCAAGAAACATTGAAAAAATATGACAAAAATAGACAGCAAACAGAAACCTCCATAGCATACCCTGAAGTATTTCCATGGCAAATAAGGAAAAAGCCGTGGGTACCAAGAGGGACTAGGAGGGAAACAAGCTCGGCATTCTATCAACTCAAGCTTGGACATGGATACTTCAAATCATACATGAAAAGAATAGGGAAATCAATTTTAGGGAGCTGCAGCTGTGGAGAGGAGCAGAATCCAAAGCATCTGTTAATAGATTGCAAAAGGTATAGCCAGAACAGGAAGAGAATGAAAGAGAAGTTAAAGGACCAGGATATGAGCCTGGAATTACTGCTTCACAACAAGATAGGAATTAGTATAACATTGGATTATTTAAGGGAAACAAAAATAGCAACTAGGGTTTGGTATAAGGGAGAAGAGAAAAGTGGAGATTGATGTTTGATTTTTGATTTTTAGGGGTTAATATTGTAGTGTAACTACACATCTTAAATAGTCTTAGACTCCAATAGGATGTAAATTTTAATAAAAAAAAAAAAAAAAAAAAAAAAAAATCCTGAGAAGTGATTGGGTCACTGCTGAACAGGCTATTTGAAATTGTGGATGAAAAAATGGTTGGTTTAGATTTTGGTGGCTTTATGTTCTTTGGCACATTTGAGCTTGTCTGCTTTTTGGTATTCCACCTTGAGTCAGAAAGCCTTGGAACATTTTTCATACTGAAAGACTTTTGGGTTGGTGGTGAAGATGGAGGGCCCTTGTTTGAGGATGAAGAGATAGATTCCATAGTTTAAAACAAATGATTAATTTATTTTTAATTTATGAATTTTTTTATTATTTTATATTATATTTCCTTTTTTTTTTTTTGTTCAAGTATTTTTTTATGAATTTTTATGAAAGTTATGAAAGTTATGAAAGCCTTTAAATTTTATGAAATTTATGAACTTGTAATAAAAATGTGAAAAATCACGTGATTCTGGCACCTGGGTCACCTGATTTTGCCAAGGCTTGCCAAGGCTTGGCAGCACTAGTGCGAAAAATTTTCTCCAAGCTGGAAAAATCGAGTTTTCATCAAAAGATCTTGAATTAATGGTGTACACAGCTTAAAAATGATATCACAGGAAAGCTGCTGATTAGGCGAAAACGAATATCAAGATTATATTGTTGTAGCTCGTGGTTGTGAGAAGTTGTCGATGAAATGGTGAGAAATTGGGGTTTGGTGGGCGAAAATTCGTGTTTTGGTCGAGAAATCCTAAAATATTGGGTAACCAGTGTTGATAATACTATCATTCGAAAGCTACTGATCTAGCAAAACCGAATATTGAATTTATATTGTTGTATCTTTTTTTTTTTTTTTTTTTTTTTTTAATCATATTGTATTCAGCTAGCTAGCTATGACAATTTATTTAACATACATACAAAACAAATATCAGTCTCCACTATCACTCCCTTCCTCCATCTACACTCTTTATGTCCAATATGTTTTGTCCTAATTATTCTCCTTTGTATATAGATATACACCTCGAAGTTTTTAAAAATTCAAGCAATGCTTGTTTTCCTCTTTTTGTTCTGAATAAAATTGGTAGAGTGAATGGCTCTATGTTTCGAAAAGATTTTTTTCTTTCATTTTTAAACATTTGACAATGAAGTATCAAATGTTGCATGGTTTGTTTTTGGTTGTGACAAAAATTGCATTTATCATCTTTGGTCTTTCCAATTTTATATAAGTATGCCCTCACATTTCCTATGCCGGTCCTTGCCTGGAAGTATGAGGATTCTGTTAACCTGCTGTGGCCCTGAAAACTAGATGGGTGAGTTGAAAATATTGGCGTTGACATTTGGGCTTGGATCCTATAGAACTTGCCAAGACCAGAGCTCTTTCTTCATTCTTCCTCATGGAAAAGCTCCGATATTGTCGTTTCTGTTGAGGGGCGGAAGTTGTGGACAAAAAGGCGATTTGCAGAAGTTTGTTGATTGGCCAAAAATGGTAGTGCATGGGGTTGCTACATGCATGCCAATAAATAAATTAAACTGTGAGATTGAGGCCTACAACAAAGATATTCAAACACAGGGTGAGCCAAGATGGCTCACAAAATCACCTGAAAAGATGAACAGAGCTTCAGTGGCCTTTTGTGTCAAAACAGAGGAAGAAAAGACCAGGCTTATTAAATCTGGTGTTTTAATTGGAGGACAACTTTTGAAAGTTGTCAACTTTCAACAGTCAACCCAAAAGACGCAATGTAGGAAATGTCTCCAATTTGGTCACCACTCTATTTCCTGCAGAAAATTACCAGTGTGTGCTATCTGTCTGGGTGCACATTATACAAACAGCCAAAAGTGTTCTACTTGTAGTGCAACTCAAAGTTGCATCCATCATGCAGTACAATGTGCAAACTGCAAATCTAACACCCACCTGGCATTCCAGAGATTAGACTGTGATTACTACAAAGCTTTAACATGCTAGGTACACTCAAATTTAGTCAACACAACACTGCAAGGGGTCGAGAGATCCTGCAGTCACTCTTTGAGGTTTTTTTTTTTTTTTTTTTTTTTTGTATCATATTGTATTCAGCTATCTAGCTATGACAATTTAACATCTATTTATTTCTACATTGAAGATTCACACCAGTTAACGCCCTAGCTCATTTCTCCATATTACAATATGTCCATTATTTGTGAGCCTATATCATCTCCTTTGTATGCTGACATACACTTGGATGTTTTCAAAAATTGTAGAAGGGCTTCCTTCCCCCTTTTGGTTCTTAATAAAATTGGTAATGAAAGTGGCTTTATATCAGCAAATGCCAATTCCCTTTGCTTGAAAAATCTAGAACAGTGAAGAATTAAATGTTTAGTGGTCTGCTTTTTAGCCTTGCAAAAATTGCAGCTTTGATCTTTAACTTTCCCAATTATACTCAGGTAAGCTCTGGTATTCCCTATCCCAGTTCTTGCCTGGAAAAATGCTGATTCAACCATCCTGCTGTGGTTTTGAAAGTGAAATGGTTGTAAGGAAAAGGTTGGTATGTGCATCTGAGCTTGGATTCTGTAGAACTTGCCAAGTCCCCTAGACCTTCTACCCTCCTCTTCTCTGAGAACTTCAGTTTGCCAGTCATTATGCCAAGCTTCTAAAATAAATTCTGTTGCTTTCTGCTTTAGAAAAGAATGAGATGTAAATTTGTCTTTTCTTAAAGCTATCTTTTTTACTGCTCCTTTTGCAAGTGAGTCTGCAAGTTCATTCCCCTCAATACCCACATGGGCTGGACACCAAGAAATGGTTAGGTTGCAGTCTTTGGCTAGGTTTCGAATTTGGTGTGAGAGGTGATTTGTCTTCCCCTGAATTCTCTGAAGACTTGCTTGGCTGTCACTAAAAATTTGGTATCTTGCATTTGGCAGCTTTTTCTTAAGGAACTGGATTGCTTTGTAAATGCAGTAGGTTTCAGTGTCAGTGATTGCAATGGAGCTTCCCAGATTGAAGGAGAAGCTTTTCACCTCTCGGGTAAAAGGCATGTAGATGACATATCCAATGCTGCTGACATTGCTCTTGGATAGAGATCCATCTGTGTAAGCTATGGCTATGTCTGGATCTATTGTCTGCATTAATTTTAAATGTTGTTCATGAGCTGAAACCCTGGATAAAGATGATATGTTAATCTCTAGAGGTGCTGAGTTCCATGGTGTCATCCAAGCTGAATTTATTTCCTCTAGCTTCTGAAACTTAGTAAATAACTTGAGAAACATCCCAATTCTTGTAAGCTGATTTGTTGGCTTTTCCAACTGGTCAAATATTCCGAGGTCAAGTTCTGGAAGTGTATTCAATTCATCCTTCAATGGCTGAAACAGCAGTTGCTGTACAGGGTGTGTATTCTGAAGTCTTAAAAGTCGGAGGGCATAGTTAAATGCATTCTTCATCAGTCTGACTTTTGTCGGCAGGATGGCTGCTTCCACTTGTTTGTTTGTTTAATCCATTTACATCCTGTCTAAGTCTAAGACTATTGTAGGATGTGCATCAACTGATGCAAACTAGCCAATCTATCTATCAAAGTTTTGAACATTTACTTTCACTTTCATTTGAACCCTCAAGTGATTACACCTCTACAAAAAAACTAAAAACATAAAACAAAACCACAAGCAATCCTTCAAAATTTCCATATCTTCTTATTGCCATTTATTATTACTCTTTGTTTTTCTCTCAAAATCTATCATCAATATGTATCCCAATATTTAATTTAATCTTTATCCTACTCCAGTTTTATTGTTAATGCACCATTTCCGAGTGCATATGCCAGTCTTTTCAATATATTCCAAAGCTGCTTTTGTGCCAGTTCTATTATGCAGAACCATATTGAGGCTTAGTTGACTTCCTTTGTTGCATCCATGTAATACTGCCCTTTCTTTATTAAATCTTTGACATTGAAGTAATAAATGTCTTGGTGTCTGTTTTGCTCCACAGATACATTTGTCATCATCTACTTTCCCAATTCTCTTTAGATAGGATTTAAAATATCCATGACCTAATTTTAGTTGGTAGAAGGCTGAGCTCACACTCTTTTTCACTCCTTTGCCAATGCATGGCTTTTTCTGAATATTCCACTCATATTGGCTTGCATATGAGCTTGGTGAGGGTTGGTTGCCTATCTTCCATTTGTCTAGAATAGAGATCCATTCCTTGGTTCTCTGTACTTCACATTCTTGCTCTAAGTTACTAATGCTTATTGGTATTGCCTGTGGTATTTTTACAATAGCTGCTTCTTTTGCAAGTTTATCAGCCATTTCATTTCCAAATATTTCTAGATGGGCAGGCACCCATTCTAGTCTAACTCTGGTTCCAGATTTGCTAGTTTTGTAGCTGCTGTAATAGCTCTATCAACCCATGCTTGTCCGGGTCTATCATCAGCTTTAAGTATTCTTTTCAAAGCACCCTGATTATCTGAATATATTGTCACATTTCTTGGGTTATCAGTTATAGATGCAGCATGCTCTAAAGCTTTGACTATAGCTTCAAGCTCTCCAATGTATACTTGGTACTCATTTGCAAGACTGGTTGAATGGTAGATTGTTGTCAAGGTCCTGTGATCATACATCATGAATGCCACACCTAACCCTTTTGCATCTGGCCACCAGGATGCATCAGTGTAGTAAATTACATGATTTTGGCACCACATTTCTTTTATTTTAGCCAGATGTATTTCAGCTTCAATTTCTCTATCTTGATTACTAATTTTAATTTCATATGGAACTTTCTTTCCCATGGCGGAAAATGATTAGGGATTATAGTCTCAATATTTTCTAAATCAATATTTGATTTTAATGATAGTCTTATCTTTTCAGTCTGTAATAATTTTCGTATCTGAATTTCTGCTTCTGGGTCAAGGTATGCTAGTCTTGATATAGAGCCTTTTTAATTGGATGATTTGGTGAAAGAGTCAGAACCCTCAAAGCATATTTTCTTCTGCTATGATTGAGCCTTACTTCTGGTGGACATAAACATGCTTCTATTTCCATTGGCCTAATTGGAGATGTTTTAAAACATCCAAGAATCTTCCTCAAAGCTATATTTTGAAGTCCCTGTAATCTGTCAGAGAACTGTTTTTGATCTTTCCACCACACTGGACTAGCATAATCAGCTATGCTTATCACACATGCCAGATAGAGTTGTCTCATTGCAATGTGGCTAAGGCCTTTTTCAGTATTGGTTAACCTTGCCATCCTTCCAAATGCATTCTTTGCTTGTGCCACTCTTGTATTCACATGGTGATTGAAATTCAATTTTTGGTCAAACCAAACTCCTAACCATCTAACTGTGCTCTTTGGTGTTATTGTATGACCATTTGGTAAGGTGAGATTCCACTTCCTTGCTGCTTTGGTGTTTTCAAAATGAATCAGTTCTGTCTTTTCCAAATCAAAGCTCACTACATTTTGAAGCCCAATTTCTTGGAGCTTCTGAACCTCCCTTTCCATGATTTCAATATTTTTCTTAAAGCTTTGAGATGAGACTGTCAGTGCTATATCATCAATATAGGACAGAAACTCTACAGTTGAAGATTTGAACATGTTTCTAATATAAATTAAGAACAATATTGGAGAGACAGGGCTTCCTTGAGGAATGCCTGTTTCAATGGGAGAAAACTTCTCTGTCTGTCTATCAAATTGAAGTTTCATTTGTCTTTTGCTAAGGAATGATAGCACCCAGCTAAGTAGACTAGATGGTAATCTTAGTTCACTCATTATGCCTACCAGCCGATCCTTTGAAACATGGTCAAAGGCACCTTTCACATCAAGAAATAAAGTTGATGTTTTCCTCTTTGCTGCTTTTTCAGTTTGTATTTTATTTAGAAGCAGTAGACATGCATCCAAAGCTGACTTTTTAAGTCGCCCACCAATCTGTGATATATGCAGTAGGTGAGTTGTTTCTGCTAGGTATCCAAGTCTCTGTGCAAAGATTTTTTCCAAGGCCTTCCCTAGACAATTCAGCAAGGAGATAACTCTGTATGCCTTAGGTTGTGAGTAATCAGGTTTACCAGGCTTTTTCAGAATTATGCCAGTTGCCTCTCTCCAGCAGCTTGGTTGATATCCAATATTGAAAAATATAGAATATATTTCAAAAAATATTTCTTTACTAGCATTGTATGCATGATTTATGATAGCCCAATTCATCTGATCTGGACCAGGTGCAGTTCCTTTGGATGCATTACAGCATACATTTGCTACTTCTGATTCAGTCAGCTTTGGCCATTTCCAGTTATCTTCCTTGTGGTAAGCCCAATCAAAAGGAGCTGTTCTTGGTGGGATAGGAAACAATTTTGACTTTAATGCCTGACATTTTCCAGTAAAACTTTCTTTCAATTGTCCATCTTCTCCTTGTAAATTTGGCAGATTGGTAAACTGTCTCTCTTTGGTGTATGCCAAAGCTTTGAATATTGTTGATGGATCCTCTTTTTCCAGAAATTTATTCCAGTGATCTTTTTTGGCTATTTTGATCTCCTGAAAGTACTTGTTCCGTGCCTTCAAGTATCTTTCCTTTTTGAGTGGATCATTTGAATCTGCCTTGAGGTGTCTCTGAGCTCTCATCATGGTCTTTCTCAAAAACTTTAAATCTTCTGTCCACCAGGGCTTTTGACTAGCACCATGCTTCAGCCTTGGTATTGATTCCTCTGCTGCTTTCAATAGAATATTTGTCATTTCTTGCCCAATTTTATCAAGGTCTATTTCCAAATTGGTCTGGTTGCTTATTAGATTTTGAACTGTGAGAAATGGAAGTCTCTTGAATTTTTCAGAATTAAATAACTCGGAATTTTGAAACATTGTAGCACTCATTTTCTCGAATTTTTCCCAGTCTGCCTTGTGGGTTTGAAATCTCGGTTTTTCTGGCTGCGTTGCAATGTAGAACAAATCTTGATCTGTAACTGTAAATAATATTCCTTGATGGTCAGATCCTGTTTCAATTGTTTGCCAATCATGTATGTTCTTTTCCATGACTGCTGTAGTTAATGTTAGATCAATAACAGATGGTACCTTCATATTTGACCTATAAAAGGTCCCATCCCCTATTTTGTTGGTCAAGACTAGTCCTTTTTCTTCAAACCATGCATGAAGATCATCTGCTCTGTGTGATTTGGGATGAAAGAGATCCCAGTCAGGATGATGTTCATTAAAATCACCCATTACAATGCATTTTGATGGAATCTGTAGGGAACTTTGATGCCTCTCCATAGTTGTAAGGCTAGTTCTTTGCTGTTGACTAATTTGATTGTAGATATTTATTAGGCTGAATTTATATTTGGGTCCAGTCACTCTTATTCCAATAATATCTGTATCAGCTGGTAGCTTTGTCAAATGGCTCACTGTTGCATTCAATTGTTTTGAAATATATATCATTGTTCTTGGTCTCATGGTGTAGTCTGTTGTGTTGGGAAAAATTTGATAAAAGTTTGGATGGTGTATTGATTGTCCCCCTTGATAGTTTTTGCTCTCTTTTGAATATGAAACCCACGGTTCCTGTACTGCCAATATCTCAACTCCTAGCTCCATGGCCAGTTGAAGAGTGTTTTCTGTTGCCTGTATGCTTTTGTTCAAGTTGCATTGGATTATTTTGAGTTGTCCTGTCATAGACAATCCTCATCATTGTCCCTAGCTTGCTGTTGCTCTTTAGCAAATCTCTCTTGCATGGTTTTACGAACTGGGCAATCATCTTTGTCTGATGTATGATTACCACTGCAGTTGGAGCATTTGGGTACAAGATGGATACACTTCTGCCCTATGACCCTGCAAATGCTGCAAATATGTTGTCTAGTGTTATGTGGGCTTGCACATAGCTGGCACTTTGCCTCCCATCTGCATCTCTTTTCTATATGTCCATATCCTTGGCAATTTGTGCATTGAGTGGTGGCAGGTATATTCAAATACTGCTCAGCCATTAATGACTGTCCTCCAATTATGAGTCTTCTTCTAATTGCTTGTTTTGCCTCGGCTTCTGTCTCGAAAGCAACAACTATAGAGCCTGCTGTTTGAGTCATTCTTTTATCTTCAGGGGTAATCCAGTAAGGTTGACCAATTATTTTTAGGCCTTGATTAAAGATTTCAATTTCTTGAGCTATGCTGCTCAGGTCTTCCATACTCCCAAATTCAGCTGTTGGAACTCCATGAATGATCACTTTGTGCCAAGGCTCGTCTTTTATTGCTACCACATGAGGTGCATGGTTCTTCCAGATGTCTACTTTCTCAATCAAGAATTCAGCTGAGTAAGCCTCTGTTGTAGTCAGTGCAATATTTTCCCTTCTAGTACTGTTGACAATTGCCACAACTGGTCCTTCAACTCCTCTTGCCTTAAAAGCTTGGTTAATTTTATCTCTCACTTGAATAGATGAGAAGGGGTGTCTAGTTGTCTCATCTTGAAGTAGAATAACCCTGTTTGATTTCTTCTGCTTTGCAGCTGCTTTCTTAGGTTTCACAACAGTCCATCCCTTGTCTTGTCCCACAGCTGCCTCTGCTATTTTACTCCATGTTTTTGGGCCAGTGCTTTTTGGGCCAGTGCTTGATGGGCCAGCAATATTCTGGCCTATTGGTTGGCTTTGTGAAGGCCCTGTACCTGCTGTGGTATTTCCAGATTTTTGCCCCTGCATACCTTGACTGAGTTGTGTTTGTCTAGCTGCTGTCTGCAAAATTTGTGTGCTCTGTTCAAGTCTCTGAAGCTGGGAAGTCAAAACTGAGACATCCCTTGGAAGGTTGCCATCCTTTTCCATAAATTCTCGAAATATATTTAGCAAATCAAGAATTTTAGTTTGCTGGACCCTTGACTCAGCTTGATGGGCTGCTTTAATCATCAAGTCTCTAGCTGTTGCAATACATTCATCTGATCCATTTATGAGGTCTATAACTGAAACCATACCTGGTCCAGCACTTTTCTTTTGGGAGGTCTGATGGTAGTTCAATTTTCTTTTTTGACCAGTAGCATTGTTATCAATATCATCTTCATCACAGCTTTCAGCAGTCACATTCCTTTTGGTTCCTGATCCTGATGCAACTCTAGAATAGTCAAAGGTAGTGTTTTGTGATGCTTTACTATTCATGGCTGTATGGTTTAGTGGTAATGACTGTGGTTCAAATTGATCACCTGCACTAACTGACATTTCATCCATTTCATAGTCATATGCTGGTTGCCTAATAAGTGTTAATTCATTTAATGGATCTGGTGACTGATCTCGCTCTTTCCCCTTTCCTTTCTCCATTTTTTTTTTTTTTTTTTTTTTTTTTTTTTTTTTTTTTTAATTTATATATTTAAACCTTTTTTATTTTTTGAGTTTATTTTTCAATACTTTTAATATTTTTAATATTTTTTTTTTTTTTTTTTTTTTTTTTTTTTAAAAAAAAAAAAAAAAAAAAATATGAAAAGAAATCAACCAGAAGTCACGTGACTTGTTAATCACGTGATTACGTGATTCGGAATTTAATTATTCCTAATTTGACGCGTAATCCCCTGGAAAAATGCGTAAATCGACGCGCGACGCGTCTTGGACCAATGAAAATTTTTCACTTAGGGCGACCGCTTCTGACCAAAAGTGCAATTCGTCGCAAAAATCTATTCCTCTGGATATTGGCCTGGGTTTCTCGACGAAAAATCGTTCAAATATTCTCAAATTTTGTTTGCAGATAGAGATATGTCTATAGTTGCTGCTGTTGAATTTTGAAATCAATTCGACGTTGTGGGATCGTGTTATTGATAGAAACGGCACGGCCCTCACCGTATTTTGCTTTATTCTTCAATAACTCCACAAATATTTGTCGGATCAAAATATCAATGGTATTTCTAGAATGCGCTTGATCTGCTGAATCAAATGAGATATATTTGGAGTTTCTATCGCGATTTTTGGAAGTTCGGCTTTTTTGTTGACCTGTGGCTGCTTCCACTTCGAGGGCCTTGATTGGGCTGTGTTGGTAGGCACCAGTTATTAGTATGATTGCTTGATTCTGAAGCCTTTGACACTTATTAGTTAGTGTTCCTGAACCTCTTCTTCCCTGCCAGAGTACAGAGCCATAGTCTAGCACTGATGTGACACAAGCTATATACAAGTGGCGTAGGGCTTGAAATCGAAGCCCTTTTGTAGATGAGGCAAGCTGCTTCACTCTACTGAGGGCTCCATTGGCTAGCTGAAGCCTTTTATCTACATGAGCTTTGAAGGATAGTTTCCTATCAAACCAGAAACCCAACCATCGCACCATCTCACTTGGATGTAAAGTTACACTATTTTGTAGTATAAGAGTTGATGTGAGTGGCTTCCTATGTTGGGAGAAGTGGATGAGCTCGGTTTTGTCCATCTCAAAGGTGATTGATAGCTTGTTTGCTCTTTCAATTAGATTATCTGTAGCTTCTTTTAATAGGCGAATATTTTTGTCTACTGATGTTGATGCCACTGAAATTGATAGGTCGTCAATGTAGGACAGTTGGAGAAAGTTTGGTGGTGTTTCTGATGGGTACAGATATCTTATAGATAGTAGGAAGAGCAAGGGGGAGATAGGGCTGCCCTGGGGTGTGCCAGTGACTTGAAATTCACTACTCATCTGTCCATTGAAGCATAGCTGCATTGTTCTACCTGTCAAAAAAGAGTTGACCCATAAAATGAAAACTACTGGTAGCTGAAGTTTCTGGAGCACTTTTGTCAATGCTAACGGCTGAAGTCTATCAAATGCTCCGAGAATGTCGAGGAAGACAGTAGATACAACTCTGTTCTTAATTTTATTCTGCTCCACAAAGTTCTGCAAAAGCAAGCCTGCATCAGTTGTTGATCTCTGTTTTCGACCTCCCATTTGGCTATGATGCAGGAAGTCACTGGTTGTGTTAGCATGGTATGAAATCCGATTGGCATAAATCCTCTCCAAAAGCTTGGATAGACATGGAAGAAGAGAAATTGGCCGATAGGCTTTTGGAGAGCTGTAGTCCTTTTTATTTCTCTTGGGTATGATTATTCCAAGTGCCTGCTTCCATTGGGCTGGATGTTTTCCACCATTAAATAACTGGGAGTAGGCCTGGAAAAAGAATTGTGGTATGGCTGATAAAGCTGCCCTGATAATTGTCCAATCAAGCTGGTCCAGTCCTGGAGCTGTTGATTTTTTTGGTGCTGCATTTTTCATCTCTTCCATGGTCAAAACTGGCCAGTCCCAGAGTCTTCCACAACCTAATTCTGGTAATTCTAGAATTTCATTATTTGGTGTGATGATAACATCATTACTTCTACTGGCTAGTTGTGTGATGCCTTGTGGAAATAATGTGTTTGCTAGAGCATCACATTTTTCTTCAAAGGATGAGGCTACCAATACCTGGTTACTGTTGTCTACTGGTTGGTATCTGAGGTTTGGTATGTCTGTTGATTGGAATCTATCTTGGCTGGTGTAGTTGTAAGCCTTGAAAATCATCTTGTCTTTAGCTGAAGCAAGGAACTCAAACCAGTGTTGCCTCTTATTGTACTGAATTTGATGAAAATATTTGTTCCTTGCTGATTTTGTATCCTGAATTACCTGTTGACTAGAGGAGAATTTCTGGCACCGCCTTAGCTTGTGAAACAGTTTGCGAAGTTGAGTGAGCTCTTCTGTCCACCATGACTTTGATCTGCTTGAAGGCTTGGAGTAAGGGATTGATTTGGTGGCAGCTTTATGGATTACTGCCTCAATTAGTGAAGCTATAAGGTCGGTATCATTAGTTTTGATAGCTTTGTCCATTTGATCTTGAAACCTTCCCTGCTCTTCCTTGATCAATAATTCAAACTGAGGCCAGTTTGCCTTCTTGAGGTTAAATCTTGGTGGAAGGCTGTTTTTTATGATAGGTTCAGCTGATGACTGAATGGATAGTTTTGATTCAAATATGATCAGCTCATGATCTGAACCAGTTGACTCCCCATACCTCCAGTTGCCCCATTTTAATTTTTGAAATCTTGCTGCAAAGGCTAGATCAATGATTGAAGTTCTTCTAGAGTTAGACCTGTGGAACGTGCCCCCATACTCTTCAATAATGGCCGAGTTGATGATGATCTGAGCTCGAGCACCTTCCAGGTATCTCACTAAATTATTGGCAAGAAGGGTGTTGTTCTGAACCTCTGGATTCCATGAAGAATGGTGCAGGTTGACATCTCCCAGGAATAAAAATGGCTTATCCATTTGTGGATTAGGTCCAGGAAGCGCTGTAGTGTTAGCTGGCTTAAAAATTCGAGGTTGGCTTCTCATTGTACATATGTACCACATAGAATGCCTCACAAGGAAGTCTTAGTTCGAGAAGTTGATAATCAGGATCAGAAACCATATCATATCTAGCAGTGATATTGAGATGACTAGTCTTTTTGACATAGGTTATGACCCTGGGTCGAATTGTATTAGAAATTAAGGGTTGAATAATGTTGAAAGCTGAATGAGTGATAGGCTGATATGCCTCTAAATAATGATTATAGAACACATATGGTTCTTGAATGAAAAGAATGTCTATATCCTCCTTGAGTGCAACCTCAAAAAGGGACTGCAAGATCTCTCGACCCCTTGCAGCATTGTGTTGGCCTATTTTGAGTGTACCTAACATGACAATGCTTTGAAGTAGTCGCAATCTTGTCTCTGGAAAGCCAAGTGAGTGTTTGATTTACAGTTGGCACATTGAACTGCATGGTGGATGCAGCTTTGGGTGGCACTGCAAGTGGAACATTTGTGGGATGTAGTAATATGCTTTCCAAGGCAGATAGCACAGACTGGATCCTTGGTACATCCTATTTGATGGTGTCCAAAGCTTAGACACTTTTGGCACTGGGTCTTCTGGGTGGACTGCTGAAAAGACACAACTTTCAATCTGAGACCTCCAATGAGGACTCCTGACTTGATTAAATCCATTTTCTCCTCTTCAGATGTGACAGAGAAGGTAATTGATGCTCTGAGCCTCTGTTGGTAAGTTTTGCTTAGCCATCTGGGCTGGCCCTGGGTTTTTGTTCCCTCATTGAAAATCTCAATCTCTTCATTAATGGCATTAATTGGGATTGAGGTTGGTACACCATGAACCACTAGCTTTGGCCAATGGCTTACTCTTTGGACTTTATTAATGGGCCATCCTGCAAACACAGGCTCCCATTTTTCCTGATCTAAAAGTAGTTCACTTGGAGGTGAGTCCATGCATGTCAAAACCAGGTTGCCTTTCACTGAGGTATGTACTCTTGAAATGGCACGCTTCCCCAGAATTTTATTAATCCTCTCTCTGATAGAGAAGGCATCATATGAGGGCAATTTTTCCCCGTGCTTTGTGACTAATGTAACCACATTCTCTCTTGGCAGTGCAGTTGTGATATGGTCAGGTGAAGATTTTGGTAAACTCTCTTGTAAGATAGTTTCAGTGGGGCAGACAACTGGAGCTACATGGTTTGTCAATTTATGTAAGATTTTCATTCCATTTGCTGAATGCTGTGCAGTTGATGGTGGTGGAATTGGTACATTTCTCCTCAGCATTTGAGCATATGAGGGTACAGTAGGTGTTGGTACAGCTGGTACCTCATTTGTTGATAATAACTCACTTGGTGATGCTGTAGGTTTATTAATAGTATTTGGTCTGACTCGACCATCCTCAATGTAATTTCTGAAGACTTCAACAAGATCTAGAACAGCATCTTTCTTCTCTATATTTTCTGTCAAGCTGTATGCTTTGACAAGTAAATTTCGAGATTCTTGAATGGCAGACAGAAAGGTGTGTTGCTTGGTTATCTCTGGCTCTGTAATCTGAATTACTTTTCTGGAGTTGATGGTTGGAAGAATTGAGTCTGGTGACTTTCTTTTATATGATTTTCTTGGTGGAAAATTATTGTTGGTGTTTTTAGGCTCAAAATTCTGTGCAGTTATAGGATCACTGCTCAGTGAGTCTTCTTCAGCTATTTTTGTAAATATATTATTAGTTGAGATGGGTGACTTTTCTTTTGTTGCCCTTTTTGAGCACCATATTGAATCAGAAAGCCTTGCAACATGTTTTAGATTAAAAGATTTCTGTGTTGGTGGTGAAGAGGGCAATTCCATTGGTGAGGATGGTGATTTGGGACCCATTTGAGCCATATTAAGTAAAATTTTTAGATTATATTTTTAATATTTTAATATCAATTTTAATTTTATAATTGCTTTTTGTAAAAAAAAATTGACTTTTTTAAATTTTTTTTGTTATTATTATTATTTTTTTTTTTTTAAAATTGCTTTTTCAAAATTTCTTTTTTTTTTTAATAATTGCTTTTTCAAAGTTTCTTTTTTTAATAATTGTTTTTTTTTTTTTTAAAAAAAAAAAAATATAAATGAAATATGTAGGAAAATCACGTGACTTTATGCGAAGTCACCTGATTGCGCGTCAGGAACGCATCGACGCGTCACGCGTCGAGCCTTGGCAAGGCTGGGGTGAAAAATTTTCGTCCAGAGGGTCGAAAATGGCGTTTTGGTCGAAAAATGTTGTAATATGAGGATGCAGATGTCGAAATAAATATCAATCGAGAGCTACAGACGATGCGAAACCGAATATTCAATTTATATTGTCGTAGCTGATTGTGGGCAGGAGTTGAGGATGAATTGGTGAAAAAAGGTGGGCCAGAGTGTCGAGAAATTGGGTTTTGGTCGAAAAATGTTCCAATTGGTGGATGTGAATGTCGAAAACTATATTAATCGAAAGCTCGAAACAATGCGAAACCGAATATGGAGTTAGTATTGCTGTAACTGATGGTCGGTGGAAGTTGTTGATGAAATACCGATTTTCGAAAGTATGGTGACGTGACTCTTTGAGGTTGCCCTCAAGGAGGAATCTGACTTTATTTTTGTGCAGGAACCATACATGTTCCATCACAGTCCAACAAACTCTTTTAGACCTATTCACCACGCATCATACCACCTTATTACAACACTTCTAACAACTAATCTACGGCCCAGAGTCCTCACCTATGTGAAGAAATCCAGCCAGCTTCAAGTAAGCCCGAGATTTGACTTGGTGTCAGACCCAGACCTTCAGATACTAGAAGTGGAACTACCAAGTGAATCATTCTATGTGATTCACATCTACAATGAGAAGCCAACTTCTGACTACTCAACACAACTAACACTAGAAAGATTCCTTGATTGCCAGTTGAAACTAGACAAGCCATTTCTCTTCCTTGGAGACTTCAACCTGCATCATCCAGCCTGGAATCCTCTAGTTCAAAATAGTACCCTTCTTGCAAACAAGCTTGTACAATACTTGGATAAGACCAATGCCTACCTCCTCAATAATTCATCTGTCATTGAAAAGTATGGAGGGACATTTCATAGGTCAAACTCAAAGGGTACTTCAATAATAGACCTTACCTTTGTAGGGGGATTTCGACAGCTGAGATGGGGGAATTGGAAATATGGTGAATCCACTGGATCAGACCATGAGTTAATCATATTTGACTGCCTCATTCCATCAGCAAACTACCACTCCTCCAGCAACAACAGTGCCAACAATCCACTGCCTTCCAAGTTCAATATCAAGAAGGCTGACTGGAGTATGTTCAGGAGCCAGCTTATTCTTCTGCAGTCTCAGTCACAGCAACAGCTAGAGGAAGCTATTAACAATGGGAATGTAGAACTAATTGCAGCTTTAATACAAAGTGTGGTACACACTGCAGCTTCAAATTCAATACCACTGCTTAAAATTACCTCCAGATCTAAGCCATGGTGGACTAAGAGCTTACCTCACTCAGACAACAGTTCCATAAGTTACGGAGGCTACAGAAATTGTATCCAAATGTTTGGAATGCTGAGAGATCTACAGCTGCTAGAAACAAATATTTCCAACAAATTCAACACACTAAAAAACAACATTGGTATAATTTTCTAGCTACAGCAAAGGAAAAGATGATATTCACAGCTTACAGCTATTCAAGGCCAGATAGGTACCAGACAAGTATCATACCATCACTCATCTACACACCAGTCCAAGAGAATGCACCAGTACAAGCTACTACCTTTCGGACAAGTGCAAAGCCCTTGCCCACACCCTCTTTCCACAGACTCAGGACCCAACTTCAGCTGACTGCACAGAAGAAAGCTTTGGATTGGAAACTTCACAGCAGAAATTATCTGCAAGAGGAAACCATCATTGGGATTGGCCAGAATTAACCATGGATGAGATACATAACGCCCTACCAAAGAAGATCACTGCCCCTGGCCTCGACTGCCTTGACTGGACTATCATCAGGAAAGCTATGACAATCATCCCACAATTCTTCTTTCAAGTATATCACAGCCTATTTAAGCTTGGTCAACATCCAAACCAGTGGAAGAATGCAGTGGGTATAATTATTCCCAAGAGAAATAAAAAAGACTATAGTGCACCCAAAGCCTATAGACCTATTTCCCTTCTCCCCTGTCTCTCTAAACTGCTGGAAAGAATCTACTCCAACCGCCTTTCATTCTTAGCTAACACCAACTGTGACCTTTTGCATTCAAGTCAACTTGGAGGTCGAAAGCAGAGATCAGCCATTGATGCTGCACTATTATTGGAGGAGTTCATTGAGAAGAATCTTAATAAGCAAAGAATTGTCTCAACTGTCTTTCTGGACATTATGGGGGCATTTGATCAACTTCAGCCTTCGAGACTGATCAACACACTGCACTCTTTACAACTACCAACAACTTTGATCTCATGGGTACAGTCATTTCTCTCAGACCGGACCATTCAATTTCTTTTCAATGGGCAGCTAAGTCTTGAGTTTCCAGTGACTGGAACCCCTCAGGGTAGTCCAATCTCACCAATACTTTTCCTGCTGTCCATCCGGGATCTCATCCCTAAAGTATCAAAAAATGACCATCTCCAGCTATCCTATATGGACGACATCTCAGTCTCAGTGTCATCAACCTCTGTTGTAAAGAATTTGCAGAACCTCAAGCTAATCACAAAGGAGTTGTTTATTGAGGCCAAGAAGTTATCAGTCACATTTGAGATAGAAAAGTCGGAATTAATTCATTTCTCTCACAGGAAGGAGCAGCCTACATCTCCACTGATTCTCAGTGACAACATCACCCTTGAGCCCAAGGAAGTTGTCAGGTGGCTTGGCATCTGGTTTGATAGAAGACTTAACTTTAAAACTCATGTAGACAAGAGACTTCAACTTGCCAATGGAGCACTCAGCAGGATTCGAAATCTAGCCTCAGCAACAAGAGGACTTCCTTGTCATGCCCTTCGACAACTTTACCTAGCTTGCGTCACTTCAGTACTTGACTATGGGTCTATACTATGGCATGACAGGAGAGGCACTAGCACGCTATCAATTAAATGTCAAAAACTTCAAAATCAAGCACTTACAATCATAACTGGAGCCTATAAAGGCAGTCCCATAAAGGCTCTTGAAGTTGAGGCATCAATATTACCAGTTAAAGTTAGACATCAGAAACAGCTTATCTTTTATGGAATCAGAATACTTCGACTCCAACGAGATCATGTCATCCAGGAACATCTATTCAGCCCTGTTGAAGATGAACTAACAATTACTAACAAAATAGACTTAGGCTTACTTGATTTCATAGGCAAGCCAGTAACACAGTTGATGAGAATTGGAAGCATCCTGAAGCCTCTTGCTGGCCTTAATAATCTCGAGCAACTGAATATCCAATGGATCCCTCCCTGGAACCAAGCATTCATTCATACCAGAATCTCTACCCAGACAAAAGAGGTGACTAAAGATCAACATCTTCAGCATGTCAAAAGTATTAACCCTGATGATATTATCATATATACAGATGGATCACTTTCAGGAATAACTGGAAGCAGCATTGGCTTTGTAGTATATCTTCCAGTCACCAGAGAGATGAGATGCTTTTCATACAATCTTGGAGATTCCACAGGCATTACAGATGCTGAAACATACTGCATATTGAAAGCAACACTGTATGCTAAGAAATATTTTACCAACAAGACCATCCACATTTTCACTGATAGCCAAGCAAGCATCCTTCGGGTCAAGCACAGCAGTAATCAATATTCTCATCAGATAAGGCAAGCATCTCAAGGGTGCACTGTCTATCTCCAATGGTGTCCTGCACATGTTGGAATAGAAGGGAATGAGCTTGCTGATAGATTAGCAAAGGGGGGTGGCAAAAAATCGCCTCTGAAAAGGGACAAATTTACATCCCATTCTTTTATCAAGCAGAAGGCAAGAGAATGGATTATACAGGCATGGCAGAGAGATTGGAACCTGGAATTATGGCATGAGGAGGAAGGTCGAAAGGCTAAAGGACTCGGAAAATATTACAGGCTCCAGGCACAATCTAACCATCCAAATTTTAACACAAAACTGATCCATTTTCAGGAATGTAGCAGAGAGACAGAATGTGGATATTTCCAAGCAAGACTTGGTGTTGGCAACACAAGGGTCTACCTGCACATGATTGGGAAAGTTCAAGACAATATATGTAATTTTTGTGGGAGAGAAAGGCAAACTGTTCAGCATCTGTTGTTACATTGCCCAAAGTTTACAAGGCAGAGAAATAAATGTTTTAAAGGCATAGAGCCAAGGATACTTCCAATTCTTTTCTGCACTAGAAAAGGAAAAGAGGCATTACTCAAATATTTGGATACATCCAAGTGCATGGCAGCACATAAAGGAAATTAAAGTAGGAGATCTAAGTTGGAATTTTATGAATTGATTATTGAGTTAGTTGAAATATTGGAGTCTTGGGGACTGGAATTGTAGAAAAGATGTGTCATAGCTAGATAGCTGAATACACTATGATTTAAAAATAAAAAAATAAAATAAAATAAAATAAAACAAATAAAAAAAAATAAAAAAAAAAAAGAGGTATTGATGTGTGATTGGTGGTATTAGTTGGTAAGCTGAATGTATAATGGGTTTGAAAATTTGTGAATGAGTGTCATGGAACAAATAAGGTTCCTGGACTAAAAGAATGTCGGTTTCCTAGCCAATATGGGCTACACATAAATAATAAGCCTTGCATTGGTAGAGGAGTCAAGAAGAATGTAAGCTCAGCCTTCTACCAACTGAAAATAGGACATGGATATTTTAAATCATATCTTAAGAGAATTGGAAAAGAAAATGATGACATGTGTATCTGTGGAGCAAAACAGACACCAAGACATTTATTACTTCAATGCAGGAGATACAATAGTGAAAGGGCAATATTAAATGATTGCATAAAAAGTGGGCAGCTAAGCCTTAGGTTGATCCTACATTCAAAAATTGGCATACAGGCAGCTTTGAAATTTATAGAAAAAACCGAGATTTGCAGCCGGAAATGGTGCATCAAGGACAAAATAGGGGTAGGATTAAAAAATGGGGATAAATGGTGGATTAAATTATAGAAGGAAAGAAATGAATTATAAGTAAAGGAAAATGAGGAAAGAAATGTTTAGTTCATAGAAAGAGTCATGAGCACTCCAGGGTTCAAATGAAAGAGAAAGCAGATGGAATGTAATTTTAACTAGATAGATAGATTTGTTTGCATCACATTGATGCACATCCTACAATAGTCTAAGACTTAGACAGGATGTAAATGGATTATAAAAAAAAATAAAAAATAAAAAATGTCGGTTTCCCCTTTAATGGACACATCAAAGAGGGACTGCAGGATCTCACGACCCCTTGCAGTGTTTTGCTGATTAAATGTGATGTGACTTAGCATGCCAATGCTTTGAAGAAGTCGCAATCTTGTCTTTGAAATGCCAAATGGGTATTTGACTTGCAATTTGCACATTGTACAGCATGATGAATGCAGCTTTGAGTGGAGCTGCATTTAGTACACTTGTGGTCTGATGTGATATGGTGACCTAAGCAAATGGCATAGACCGGCTGCTTATTGCAGGAGATATGATGATGTCCATATGTAAGGCATTTTCGGCATTGTGTTCTCTGGGTTGCCAATTGGAAGTTTACCACCTTGAGGTATCGGCCTCCAATAAGAACACCTGACTTCAAAAGCTGTTCCTTTTCCTCCTCAGTATTAACTGAGAATGTGATGGAGGCTTTTGACCTCTGTTGATAGGTTCTGCTGAGCCATCTTGGTTGCCCCTGAGTTTTTATACCTTTATTGTATATTTCTA
Organism: Blumeria hordei DH14; assembly: GCA_900239735.1. Lineage (NCBI taxonomy): Eukaryota > Fungi > Ascomycota > Leotiomycetes > Helotiales > Erysiphaceae > Blumeria > Blumeria hordei. Next base: position 412,272 of record OENG01000015.1, read on the forward strand.
TCTCTTCATTTATGGACTCAATTGGGATGCAGGTTGGTACCCCATGTACCACCACTTTTGGCCAGTTAGTGATCTTCTGAGCTTTCTGAATGGCCCATCCTTCAAAAGCTTTATCCCATTTTTCTTGGTCTAATAGAAGTTCTGTAGGGGAAGAGTCCATACATGTCAGGACAATATTGCCTTTGATAGAGGTATGTACTCTAGATATTGCCCTTTTTCCTAGGATCTTATTGATGTTTTCCCTAATTGTGAAAGGCTGGTAGCTGGGGAGGGTTGCACCTGATTTTGTGACTAAAGTTATCACATTTTCACTGTTGAATTAGATTGAAGCCAAAGGCTCCTTTGTTGGTCCTGTGCATTTGATATCCATTGGATTAATGGCTGTTTCCTCACAATCTGCAGTGACTGGCTGTTCTGATATTCTACCTAAGACTTTCATTGCATTGCTGGATCTTGGAATTACAGTTGCAGTGGCTGTTGGTGCCTTGCTCTTTACAATATCTGCATATGATATGGTTGTTGGTATATTTATGTTTGAAGATGTTATCATTTGAAAAGCTGGTGTGGTATTGGCTTTATGTGCAGCCTGGTTGGTGGGTGTCTTATCAATTTTTTCCAAATTTGCTCTACCAGTTTCAGTGAAATTTCGGAAAACCTCCACCAAGTCCAATACAGCATCTTGTTTTTGTTTATCATTAGTCAAATGGTAAGCTTTCACAATCAAATCTCTTGCTTCTTGTATTGCAGATAAGTAAGTGTAGTGATTGGTAATTTTTGGTGCAGCAATCCTCATTACTTTAGTAGCTTGGACAACTGTTGGATTTATTTCAATACACTTTCTCTTTTTTTGAGTTATTGGCATCAATTTAGTTTTCGAGATTTCAGGAATTAGACATTGTGCAGTAATAGGGTCACTGCTGAAAGGGCCATCAAGTGATTCTTTTGTGAAATTATTTTGGGTTGATTTAAGCAGGTTTGCTTTTGTTGATTTTTTTGAGCTCCATATTGAGTCAGACAGCCTTGCAACATTTTTAAAATCAAAAGATCTTTTTGTTGGTGGGGAAGATGGAAGTTCCACAGAAGAAGAACTTGAGTTTGAACTCATTGTCAATTGAATAACTGGATTAAATATTGAATAATATTTTGGAAATTTACGAAATTTTTATTATCAAGTTTAAAATTTTTATTTTTAGTTTTATTTATTTTTATTTTTATTATTGCTTCTTTTTATTTTTGCTTTTTTTTTTTAAATGCTTTTTTTAATAATTGCTTTTCAATTTTTTTTTTGATAAAAAAAAAAAAAAAAAAAAAAAAAGAAGCTAACTTTAATTTGTAAAATCACGTGACTTGATGACTGATCACCTGATCACGCGTCTGGAACGCGTCGACGCGTCACGCGGCGAGCCTTGGCAAGGCAGGGGTGAAAAATTTCGTCCAGAGGGTCGAAAATGGCGTTTAGGTCTAAAAATGTTGTAATATGAGGGTGCAGATGTCGAAATAAATATCAATCGGAAGCTACAGACGATGCGAAACCAAATTTCTAGTTTATATTGTCGTAGCTGATGGTGGGCAGAAGTTGTGGGTGAATTGGTGACAAAATGTGGGCCAGATGGTCGAAAAATCGGGTTTTGGTCGAAATATGTTTGAATAGGTGGATGAGTATGTCGAAAACTATATTGATCGAAAGCTGGAGACAATGCGAAATCGAATATTCAACTTATATTGTTGCAGCTGATGGCTGGCGGAAGTTATGGTCGAAAAAGCGAATTTCGAAAGTTTGATGTTGTTGTTGAGGAGGAAATAGAAATCTGATAGATATCAAGAAAAGAATTGGTGATATAGGGCTTCCCTGAGGTGTGCCAGTGACTGGAAACACCTCACTTAATTGGTTATTGAAGTGGAGTTGTATACGTCTCCCACTTAAGAATGATTGTACCCATGAAATGAATTTCTCTGGAAGCTGGAGTGTTTTCAAAGTCTTGATTAGTGCCTCAGGCTGAAGCCTGTCAAAAGCACCTAAGATATCCAGGAAGACAGTTGACACTATTCTGTGTTTGCCTCTGTTTTGCTCCACATAATCCTGGAGTAGTAGTGCTGTATCAATGGCAGATCTTTGTTTGCGCCCTCCCATTTGGCTTTCATGGAGTAAATCATTACTGGTATTGGCGAGAAAGGAGATTCTGTTGGCAAATATTCTCTCCAATAGCTTTGAGAGACATGGTAGGAGGGAGATAGGTCGGTAGGCCTTTGGAGAGCTGTAGTCCTTTTTGTTTCTTTTGGGGATTATTATTCCAACTGCTTGTCTCCATTGTTGAGGATGATATCCACTATTAAAAAGAGCAGTATATGCTTTGAAGAAAACATTTGGTATAGCTTTCAAAGCTTCCTTGATAATTGTCCAATCAATTTGGTCAATTCCTGGGGCAGTTGATTTTATGGGCACTGCATTGTTAATTTCCTCCAAAGTTAAAGCTGGCCACTCCCATTTTGCAGAATCACTTTGGTTGGAACCAGAATCCTTTGCTATACATGGTGCATTATCTGTTAGAAGCTGGTTAAATGAATAGAGCTGAGTTGATTCTTCTGGTTGAGAAATTGATGATTGAGATAGCGGAAAAAGGTTCTTCATTAGTACATTGCATTGTTCTTCAAAGGTGGTCAAAAACATTTCTTATATCTTTTGCTTAAAAGTATCAAATATAATTAAATACTCAAAATATAACAAAAAAATAAATAAATAAATAGAAAAAAAAAGAAAAAAAAAGAAAAAAAAAAAAACAAGTGAAAATATGGGCTCTCAGCCAATGGATCTAATTTTGTGCCCCTCATCTCCAGATATTTTGGCTCATGATATTACAATGAAAGGCAAGGAAAAGGCACATGCCATTCCATCAAAAAGGTCAATAAGTCCTTCAGCACCAGAGAGTGATAGCCAAAGATTCAACTTTGACTTCACTCCAGAAACATCCCAATCAAAACAGAAACATTTTACAGCTCAGGAAAAACCAGGGACAGTTGAAGCATGCATGGATATTGCATTTAATATGGTTATTAGGGCAATGTGCCTAGCAGAGGATAAGAAACAAAAGCAGAGCCTGCATGATCTATCTCTCATCCTAAGAGAGTACCAAGAAGAAGGCAAAATCAGCTGGGCTAAATCCATCTTAGGGCAGGAGATCAGAGCCCTTGAACAAGTCTCTCGAGTTCTGTCAAATAAGGCAAGCAATGTACAGAACCATTCCACAACCAGCCAGCATTCACAACACCAATTTCAACAGATGCCAACCCAAACTATGCCAGGCCCACCCAAATTAGAATGGAAAAGATAAGTTGTATTTAAATAGTCTGTCCTACATAGTTGTAAACTCAAATAGGACATAAATGGATTATTATTATTATTATTATGCCAGGCCCAATGAGGACAACCACAAACAAACCAGTGACTCCAGCAGTCCCATCCACCTTTCCACCTCAAACTTATGCAGCTATGGCAGCTTCAGGAGTAGGTGGAGAGTCAAGTACATCAAATGGGGTACATCAATGGACAGAGGTGACCCATAAGAAGCCTTCTAAGCCTGCTCAAGCACCAAAGAAAAAGACTCATCAGTTAATTCTCATTTCCCCAAACCTGGCTACTCCCCAAATTAACTCAATGAAACTTCGAAATGATATCAATACCGCCTTCACCCAAGCCGGGGCTCAGAAACCAGTGATCCTCACAGTGGCACTGTCATATATGAAGAAAAATATAATCCTGACCACCACTGAATCATTTAATGCTGAATACCTCCTTGAAAAGAAGTCTGTCTGGGGACATCTTATTCCACATGCAGCATGTCAAGTCAATGAGCCTTGGCATAAGGTTGTTATCCATGGGGTTCCTATACATGAGTTTGATAATGAAGAATTTGGAGACATGATTAGGGATGAAATCAAAACATTCAACCATGGGCTCAATATAATTGGCAACCCCTATTGGTTAACATCAGCAGAAAAGCGATCATACCAGACAGCAGGAAGTGTCATTGTGGCCTTTGCAACTGAGAAGGAAGCTTCAAATGCTATTAGAAACAGGCTTTACCTGGCAGGAAAAAGTTGCAGAGTAGAAAAGCTCTACTCTGTGCAGCCCACAGCTCAATGCAGCAGATGCCAAGGGTTTGGTCACCTTGAAGCTAGATGCATGAGAGAACAAAGGTGCCAGATTTGTGCCGAGAACCACAACACCACCCAGCACAAGTGTTCCTCATGCCCAGCTAAGGGAAAAGCTTGTGTCCACACCCTTCTGAAATGCGCCAATTGTAACCACAACCACAAGGCAAATGACCTCAGTTGTGAGGTGTATAGAGCCTTGAAGGATAGAACCCAGGAACCTGAGCTATAACTTTCATGGAGGGACACCTGAAAGTTATTCAGTCCAACATAATGAAAAGCTCTCCACTAACAGAGAGTCTTCTACAAACAGCCCTTGAAAACAATGTTAGTCTAGTTCTTGTCCAAGAACCGAGACTAATAACCAACCAATCTTCTACTCAATTTCAATCAAATAATATAAGAAGCATAAATCATCCATCATTCTTTCAACTATTACCTAAAACCATCTCTCCAAACCAGCCCAGAGTTCTTGCTTATGTCCTGAAAAGCAACAGTTTCAATATTTGCCTAAGGGAAGACCTATCTTCAGATCCAGACTATATGATCTTAGAGGTGAGGCATTGTGGGAACAAATTTTTTATATACAATATTTACAACCAAAAAGACCAGCTACAGAGTACATCCCCTAGGACATTTGAAAGGGTGCTGCGTAACACAAGGCTGCTTAACCCTAGTCTTGTTCTAGGAGATTTCAACCTTCATCATCCGTCCTGGGACCCACTTTCATCTCAAACACCTGGAGTTGAGTACTTTGTAGACTGGACAGAGGATAATAATCTGACACTTTTGAACTGTCCTGGGGAAGGAACTTTTTTCAGGCCCCAAATGGAAAGAGAAACAGTCTTAGATCTCACATATGCAACAACAAGTCTAGCTGGGAAAATCAAAGATTGGCAGATCTTACCTTCCGTTGGATCTGATCATAAGCCCATAATATTTACAGTAATGATGAGAACTAACCATCATAGTCTGTCAGAGAATCCGGCCACAGCTCTGAGATTTAATACCAGAAAGGCAGACTGGAAATTGTTCAAGGATAAATTTGATGAAGCATGTGAAATATGTCTACATTCTAAACCACATGCTCCTATCTGTGGCTCAAGTGACCTATCTGTACCCATGGATATACTCCAAGATAGACACGAATTCACGTCACCATACTTTCGAAAATCGGTATTTCATCAACAACTTCCTCCGACCATCAGTTACAGCAATACTAACTCCATATTCGGTTTTGCATTGTTTCGAGCTTTCGATTAATATAGTTTTCGACATTCACATCCACCAATTGGAACATTTTTCGACCAAAACCCAATTTCTCGACACTCTGGCCCACCTTTTTTCACCAATTCATCCACAACTCCTGCCCACAATCAGCTACGACAATAAAAATTGAATATTCGGTTTCGCATCGTCTGTAGCTCTCGATTGATATTTATTTCGACATCTGCATCCTCATATTACATCATTTTTCGACCAAAACGCCATTTTCGACCCTCTGGACGAAAATTTTTCACCCCAGCCTTGCCAAGGCTCGACGCGTGACGCGTCGACGCGTTCCTGACGCGCAATCAGGTGACTTCGCCTAAAGTCACGTGATTTTCTTATATATTTCATTTATATTTATTTTTTGAAAAAAAAAAAAAAAAAAAAAAAAAAAAAAACATTTATTAAAAAAAGAAACTTTGAAAAAGCAATTTTAAAAAAAAAAAAAAAATTAATAATGACAAAAAAATATAAAATAGGCAATTTTAAAAAAAAAAAGCAATTATAAAATTAAAATTGAAATTAAAATATTAAAAATATAATCTATTAATTTCACTTAATATGGCTCAAATGGGTCCCAAATCACCATCCTCACCAATGGAATTGCCCTCTTCACCACCAACACAGAAATCTTTTAATCTAAAACATGTTGCAAGGCTTTCTGATTCAATATGGTGCTCAAAAAGGGCAACAAAAGAAAAGTCACCCATCTCAACTAATAATATATTTACAAAAATAGCTGAAGAAGACTCACTGAGCAGTGATCCTATAACTGCACAGAATTTTGAGCCTAAAAACACCAACAATAATTTTCCACCAAGAAAATCATATAAAAGAAAGTCACCAGACTCAATTCTTCCAACCATCAACTCCAGAAAAGTAATTCAGATTACAGAGCCAGAGATAACCAAGCAACACACCTTTCTGTCTGCCATTCAAGAATCTCGAAATTTACTTGTCAAAGCATACAGCTTGACAGAAAATATAGAGAAGAAAGATGCTGTTCTAGATCTTGTTGAAGTCTTCAGAAATTACATTGAGGATGGTCGAGTCAGACCAAATACTATTAATAAACCTACAGCATCACCAAGTGAGTTATTATCAACAAATGAGGTACCAGCTGTACCAACACCTACTGTACCCTCATATGCTCAAATGCTGAGGAGAAATGTACCAATTCCACCACCATCAACTGCACAGCATTCAGCAAATGGAATGAAAATCTTACATAAATTGACAAACCATGTAGCTCCAGTTGTCTGCCCCACTGAAACTATCTTACAAGAGAGTTTACCAAAATCTTCACCTGACCAGATCACAACTGCACTGCCAAGAGAGAATGTGGTTACATTAGTCACAAAGCACGGGGAAAAATTGCCCTCATATGATGCCTTCTCTATCAGAGAGAGGATTAATAAAATTCTGGGGAAGCGTGCCATTTCAAGAGTACATACCTCAGTGAAAGGCAACCTGGTTTTGACATGCATGGACTCACCTCCAAGTGAACTACTTTTAGATCAGGAAAAATGGGAGCCTGTGTTTGCAGGATGGCCCATTAATAAAGTCCAAAGAGTAAGCCATTGGCCAAAGCTAGTGGTTCATGGTGTACCAACCTCAATCCCAATTAATGCCATTAATGAAGAGATTGAGATTTTCAATGAGGGAACAAAAACCCAGGGCCAGCCCAGATGGCTAAGCAAAACTTACCAACAGAGGCTCAGAGCATCAATTACCTTTTTTTTTTTTTTTATTTAATTGTGTATGCAGCTCTAGAGCTATGACACTTATATCTAATTAATATTTTCTAAATTACAAATGGCTTTCAACAAGTGCTTTATTCTCCAAAATCTTCTATTCTTTTTATATTTATTTGTGCAAATTATATTACTCCATTCTAGGCACACCCTCTTGTGTATTCCTACATGAAATTAAGCTGTCCCCTATTTTTGATAAATTAATTTCAATTACCTTCTCTGTCACATCTGAAGAGGAGAAAATGGATTTAATCAAGTCAGGAGTCCTCATTGGAGGTCTCAGATTGAAAGTTGTGTCTTTTCAGCAGTCCACCCAGAAGACCCAGTGCCAAAAGTGTCTAAGCTTTGGACACCATCAAATAGGATGTACCAAGGATCCAGTCTGTGCTATCTGCCTTGGAAAGCATATTACTACATCCCACAAATGTTCCACTTGCAGTGCCACCCAAAGCTGCATCCACCATGCAGTTCAATGTGCCAACTGTAAATCAAACACTCACTTGGCATTCCAGAGACAAGATTGCGACTACTTCAAAGCATTGTCATGTTAGGTACACTCAAAATAGGCCAACACAATGCTGCAAGGGGTCGAGAGATCTTGCAGTCCCTTTTTGAGGTTGCACTCAAGGAGGATATAGACATTCTTTTCATTCAAGAACCATATGTGTTCTATAATCATTATTTAGAGGCATATCAGCCTATCACTCATTCAGCTTTCAACATTATTCAACCCTTAATTTCTAATACAATTCGACCCAGGGTCATAACCTATGTCAAAAAGACTAGTCATCTCAATATCACTGCTAGATATGATATGGTTTCTGATCCTGATTATCAACTTCTCGAACTAAGACTTCCTTGTGAGGCATTCTATGTGGTACATATGTACAATGAGAAGCCAACCTCGAATATTTTAAGCCAGCTAACACTACAGCGCTTCCTGGACCTTAATCCACAAATGGATAAGCCATTTTTATTCCTGGGAGATGTCAACCTGCACCATTCTTCATGGAATCCAGAGGTTCAGAACAACACCCTTCTTGCCAATAATTTAGTGAGATACCTGGACAGTGCTCGAGCTCAAATCATCATCAACTCGGCCATTATTGAAGAGTATGGGGGCACGTTCCACAGGTCTAACTCTAGAAGAACTTCAATCATTGATCTAGCCTTTGCAGCAAGATTTCAAAAATTAAAATGGGGCAACTGGAGGTATGGGGAGTCAACTGGTTCAGATCATGAGCTGATCATATTTGAATCAAAACTATCCATTCATTCATCAGCTGAACCTATCATAAAGAACAGCCTTCCACCAAGATTTAACCTCAAGAAGGCAAACTGGCCTCAGTTTAAATTATTGATCAAGGAAGAGCAGGGAAGGTTTCAAGATCAAATGGACAAAGCTATCAAAACTAATGATACCGACCTTATAGCTTCACTAATTGAGGCAGTAATCCATAAAGCTGCCACCAAATCAATCCCTTACTCCAAGCCTTCAAGCAGATCAAAGTCATGGTGGACAGAAGAGCTCACTCAACTTCGCAAACTGTTTCACAAGCTAAGGCGGTGCCAGAAATTCTCCTCTAGTCAACAGGTAATTCAGGATACAAAATCAGCAAGGAACAAATATTTTCATCAAATTCAGTACAATAAGAGGCAACACTGGTTTGAGTTCCTTGCTTCAGCTAAAGACAAGATGATTTTCAAGGCTTACAACTACACCAGCCAAGATAGATTCCAATCAACAGACATACCAAACCTCAGATACCAACCAGTAGACAACAGTAACCAGGTATTGGTAGCCTCATCCTTTGAAGAAAAATGTGATGCTCTAGCAAACACATTATTTCCACAAGGCACCACACAACTAGCCAGTAGAAGTAATGATGTTATCATCACACCAAATAATGAAATTCTAGAATTACCAGAATTAGGTTGTGGAAGACTCTGGGACTGGCCAGTTTTGACCATGGAAGAGATGAAAAATGCAGCACCAAAAAAATCAACAGCTCCAGGACTGGACCAGCTTGATTGGACAATTATCAGGGCAGCTTTATCAGCCATACCACAATTCTTTTTCCAGGCCTACTCCCAGTTATTTATTGGTGGAAAACATCCAGCCCAATGGAAGCAGGCACTTGGAATAATCATACCCAAGAGAAATAAAAAGGACTACAGCTCTCCAAAAGCCTATCGGCCAATTTCTCTTCTTCCATGTCTATCCAAGCTTTTGGAGAGGATTTATGCCAATCGGATTTCATACCATGCTAACACAACCAGTGACTTCCTGCATCATAGCCAAATGGGAGGTCGAAAACAGAGATCAACAACTGATGCAGCCTTGCTTTTGCAGAACTTTGTGGAGCAGAATAAAATTAAAAACAGAGTTGTATCTACTGTCTTCCTCGACATTCTCGGAGCATTTGATAGACTTCAGCCATTAGCATTGACAAAAGTGCTCCAGAAACTTCAGCTACCAGTAGTTTTCATTTTATGGGTCAACTCTTTTTTGACAGGTAGAACAATGCAGCTATGCTTCAATGGACAGATGAGTAGTGAATTTCAAGTCACTGGCACACCCCAGGGCAGCCCTATCTCCCCCTTGCTCTTCCTACTATCTATAAGATATCTGTACCCATCAGAAACACCACCAAACTTTCTCCAACTGTCCTACATTGACGACCTATCAATTTCAGTGGCATCAACATCAGTAGACAAAAATATTCGCCTATTAAAAGAAGCTACAGATAATCTAATTGAAAGAGCAAACAAGCTATCAATCACCTTTGAGATGGACAAAACCGAGCTCATCCACTTCTCCCAACATAGGAAGCCACTCACATCAACTCTTATACTACAAAATAGTGTAACTTTACATCCAAGTGAGATGGTGCGATGGTTGGGTTTCTGGTTTGATAGGAAACTATCCTTCAAAGCTCATGTAGATAAAAGGCTTCAGCTAGCCAATGGAGTCCTCAGTAGAGTGAAGCAGCTTGCCTCATCTACAAAAGGGCTTCGATTTCAAGCCCTACGCCACTTGTATATAGCTTGTGTCACATCAGTGCTAGACTATGGCTCTGTACTCTGGCAGGGAAGAAGAGGTTCAGGAACACTAACTAATAAGTGTCAAAGGCTTCAGAATCAAGCAATCATACTAATAACTGGTGCCTACCAACACAGCCCAATCAAGGCCCTCGAAGTGGAAGCAGCCATCCTGCCGACAAAAGTCAGACTGATGAAGAATGCAATTAACTATGCCCTCCGACTTTTAAGACTTCAGAATACACACCCTGTACAGCAACTGCTGTTTCAGCCATTGAAGGATGAATTGAATACACTTCCAGAACTTGACCTCGGAATATTTGACCAGTTGGAAAAGCCAACAAATCAGCTTACAAGAATGGGGATGTTTCTCAAGTTATTTACTAAGTTTCAGAAGCTAGAGGAAATAAATTCAGCTTGGATGACACCATGGAACTCAGCACCTCTAGAGATTAACATATCATCTTTATCCAGGGTTTCAGCTCATGAACAACATTTAAAATTAATGCAGACAATAGATCCAGACATAGCCATAGCTTACACAGATGGATCTCTATCCAAGAGCAATGTCAGCAGCATTGGATATGTCATCTACATGCCTTTTACCCGAGAGGTGAAAAGCTTCTCCTTCAATCTGGGAAGCTCCATTGGAATCACTGACACTGAAACCTACTGCATTTACAAAGCAATCCAGTTCCTTAAGAAAAAGCTGCCAAATGCAAGATACCAAATTTTTAGTGACAGCCAAGCAAGTCTTCAGAGAATTCAGGGGAAGACAAATCACCTCTCACACCAAATTTGAAACCTAGCCAAAGACTGCAACCTAACCATTTCTTGGTGTCCAGCCCATGTGGGTATTGAGGGGAATGAACTTGCAGACTCACTTGCAAAAGGAGCAGTAAAAAAGACAGCTTTAAGAAAAGACAAATTTACATCTCATTCTTTTCTAAAGCAGAAAGCAACAGAATTTATTTTAGAAGCTTGGCATAATGACTGGCAAACTGAAGTTCTCAGAGAAGAGGAGGGAAGAAGGTCTAGGGGACTTGGCAAGTTCTACAGAATCCAAGCTCAGATGCACATACCAACCTTTTCCTTACAACCATTTCACTTTCAAAACCACAGCAGGATGGTTGAATCAGCATTTTTCCAGGCAAGAACTGGGATAGGGAATACCAGAGCTTACCTGAGTATAATTGGGAAAGTTAAAGATCAAAGCTGCAATTTTTGCAAGGCTAAAAAGCAGACCACTAAACATTTAATCCTTCACTGTTCTAGATTTTTCAAGCAAAGGGAATTGGCATTTGCTGATATAAAGCCACTTTCATTACCAATTTTATTAAGAACCAAAAGGGGGAAGGAAGCCCTTCTACAATTTTTGAAAACATCCAAGTGTATGTCAGCATACAAAGGAGATGATATAGGCTCACAAATAATGGACATATTGTAATATGGAGAAATGAGCTAGGGCGTTAACTGGTGTGATTCTTCAATGTAGAAATAAATAGATGTTAAATTGTCATAGCTAGATAGCTGAATACAATATGATACAAAAAAAAAAAAGAAAAAACTCCAAGATAGAGAACAGACACAGCTTAGAGCTCTTGATCAACTTGCAGAACAACTTACATGGGCAATACAATATTCAGCTGAAGAAGCCATTCCTAAGATCAAACCAGGAGCAATCTCCAAGCCTTGGTGGAACAAGGACTTGAAACTACTCTGGAAGACAATGCAGAGGAAGCTACAGGCCTTAAAACAAATACAAAAGCAGGCACAAGAGCCAGGACTTCTTAACCAAGCAAGAGATGATTTTTGTAGAGCTAGAAACTCCTATACTGATGCAGTTCAGAAGGCCAAAATCAATCATTGGGACAAATTTCTTGAGAAGGAAGACCCTCAAACCATATTCAAGGCCATGGCATACACTAAAGAATCTCAAGTCCAGCATATTCCACCAATTTTGTCTGTAGATGGAAATTTGGAGACATCTTTTCAAGGCAAAGCAAAAGCCTTCAGGCATTCCTTATTTCCACCTCCACCAAAAGTTGATGCAATTAATTGGGAAAATTACAGGATTAAGTCAACCTTTAAATGGCCCCCCCTTACTGTCAATGAGCTTGAACAAGCTTGTTCCTCAAAGATAAAGGGCAAGACACCAGGACCAGACGCTATCTCACAAGACATGATAATAGAAGCATACAAGGCTAATCCCAATTTATTCTTCACAGTCTACTCAACTCTATTTAACTCAGGATACCATCCAAAGTGTTGGAGAGAAGCAACTGGAGCTATACTCAGAAAGCCAAATAAACTAGATTATGCAGCTCCCAAGGCTTACAGAGTCATATCCCTTCTGAACTGCCTGGGCAAGGTGCTTGAGAGAATCATAGCTAAGAGACTCAGCAGACTAGCTGAAACAACAGATCTTCTTCACCCTTCCCAAATGGGAGGCAGGTTGAGATTAGATTAGATTTTAGATTAGATTAGATTTATATTATAGTCCTAACTGAGTCAATGACTATAGAGGACTCCTAGAATCTATATATAAGATACTAGCTACATTTTTTAATTTATTCCAATTTTAAAATTTTTAACTATGATCTCTTGGACAGTGAGGGTCAAGCCCTATGATATAGATAGAGAAAATTATTTATTTCCCTTTTAATGATTTATATTTTTGTTCAAAACTTTATACCTTTTATATTCTGAATAGAAAATCCCTACACACTTCATTGTTTGTAAATTTGTTCCAGATACTATTTATCTTATTCCTATTCTGAATTTTCATCACTTCTTTCTAGATGCCATGCTCTGGTTGAGATTCTAGTGCTGTCAATGTATTCCATCAATTTTTCTATTCCTATTTTGGTATGAAGGACTAGCTTCAATGTGATATTATTGCTGTTCAATCTCTCTTTGAGTTCTTTCCTCTTATGCTTGTAATTGCTGCAACTGAGCAGAAGATGTTCTGGTGTTTCTTGCTTCCCACATCTACATTTATCATTAGTGCTATGTCCTTGTTTGTAAAGGTATGCCTTGTTGTATCCATGGCCTAGCTTTAGTTGAAAGAACGCACTAGATACAGCCCTTTTTGCTTCAGATGGCACAAGAATTTTGTTATTCAGTTTCCATGGGTATTTTTTCTTATAGGATGATAACTTTGGGTGTAATTTTCTATCCATACTATAGAGAAATTCAAGCCATTGGTTTCTAATATTGCTTTTCATCTGAGCTCCAATCTTGGCAATGCTCAATTCGTGTTTTTCAGGAGGCAATCTTGACCCTTCCTTTGCTAGTTTGTCTGCTATTTCATTGCCTTTGATACCTGAATGTCCAGGAATCCAGTGTAATGATACTGAAGCATTTTTATCTGAAATTAGGTTTGCTGCACTTAAAGCTCTTATCTGGCAGGACTGCCCAGGATAGTCTGAAAGGGTTGCCAGCCTTTGTAGTGCCGCCTGGTTATCAGAAAATATTTCAAAATGTTGTCCTGGGAGGCAGGTTGAGAAAGTCAGCAGTGGATGCAGCACTACTCCTTACTGATGAGATCCAATCCCAACTCCAGTGCTCACAAACTTTTTCGAACTTGACTTTTTTGTCCACAAATTTTCTCCAGCATCATTTTCCATCAATTAATTGATTGAATCAAGTCAATTAGCTTACTCTCTTTTATTTGAACCTATTTGCAACTCCTCCAGACATCTGGTTGAGTTGTGAAGATGGATTTAGATGATTTTCCGCCCCTTGGAGGTCCTTCCTCAAGTCCACCACTACCCCCAACAAAAGATCCATCAACTTCCAACCTTCCTACAATTAAGTCATCAAATTGGAATGTTAAAAATACTCTTCCCTCCTCTACTAATTCTAAATCATCAAATTCAAAAGGAAAAGGCATTGCCCAAGACACTGAGTTCAGCAGTGATCCCATCTCAGCAGCCATAACAGACGCATGCCCATCAACCACAAATTTTCAAAAAATCGTGAACTTGAGCTCAAAACTAGTGTGACCTATGCATTAAGCTGAGCAGATTCCGAATATCCAATCTAAAATTCAATCTGATAACTGGTTCAAGAGTTATTAAGACTCAAAGTTGGATCAGTTGATTTGAAGTCAAATTTGGGTTAAAGCCCCAACAATTCAATCAACAACAATTGTCAACAGCTAGCAATTGAGACAAAATTTTATCTACAGATATTTCAGTTACTCCTCTAGCTTATTACAAATTTTCAACCATATTCAGCTATTTTTCACCGAGTAATCTTGGTTCAAAGAACGAATCAAGCGGATTTTGCGACAAATTGCACTTTTGGTTTTAAGAGGTCACCCTATAAGAAAAATTTTCATTGGTCAGAGACGCGTTTCGCGTCACTTTACGCGTAAATCACGTGGTTTACGCGTAATTCCACCAATAATTAATTCGAGCAGGTCACGTGACTTTGAATCACGTGACATTTTCGATATCCAAAAAAAAAATCAAAAAAATTGGTTAAATTTTAATTTAAATATATAAAATATATAAAATATACATATAAAAAGAATAAAAATAATTCATTATAAAAAAAAAATATATATATATATACTGTGTCAAATTTCAGTCCACAGTCACCTGGATCTAATTCTCAATCTGCATATGACCCAGCATCACCAGTCATGGATATGGATCTCAACAACTACCAATCAGCCAGTAACCAACTGATGTTGCACCCAGGTTATTCATCAGAGGATGACTTTCCACCCCTTATGCCCAGTTCAAAGAAACCCAAGCTTTCAAACATTGATGAGGTAATGGAGTTTAGCAGTGACCCCATTGCTGGCCCATCCAATCAATATCAGTTAAAGACAGGAGCTCCATGCTATGCAGATCCCAACCCCTCAGTCAAAGGGAAAGGCAAAGAAACACTTTCCTCATCTATCTACTCCACCCCACAAGTTGAAACTAACCATAGCATTGAAACCACCAAATCAGTACTCCTTCAGGCAAGGGACCTCATAATCAAGGCATGTAACCTTACAAAGGACCATACTGAACAAACACAGCTACTGGATCTCCTTGAAGTATTTAGAGAATATACTGAAAAGGGAAATATAAGCAAGGCATCCAACATTATAGCATCACAAGTAGCTAATTTAGAGACTGCAACAAGGCAGATTGAAAACAAGGCAAGAGCCCTGAACAAATGTGTGCCACCAGCAGTACCTTTGCATACAAACAGAGGCTCAGGACCTAACAACCTAAACAATCCCAATCAAGCTACATACCAACAAGCTTCCATGGCTTCAATGGCTGCAAGAGGGGTAGGTCAGTCTAGCAACCCCTTACAGTGGACAATAGTAGGAAAGAAAGGACAGCCACAGCGGCCCCATCCTCAAGAGCTCACCCAATCAAAGAGCAAAATCATTCGAAGAGTTATCCTTGTGCAAGACCCAGAGGCAATGACCAATTTCACCCCCCTATATGCAAGAAATCAAATCAACCAAATGTTTGCCAGCAATGGAATCAAGGGACCAGTAGTAAATACAGTTCTGAAGACACAGAATGGGAACATGGCAATCACCACTACTGAAGACTACTCAGCAGACTTTTTCCTGGAGAAGAAATCAATTTGGGAGAAAATAATACCATTTACAAATGTGCAAAAAGATGAGCCATGGTATAAGGTGATTGCTCATGGAATACCTCTAGCTGATTTTGACAATGAAGATGGCATGGAAATGATCAAATCAGAGGTAAAAACATTTAACAAGGGACTAAACCCATTGGAATGCCTCACTGGATATCTACCAGAGAAAACCGTCAGATTAAACAGGCAGGATCAGTGGCCATTGCATTTGCCACACAACAAGAAGCAGAGCGAGCCATCCGGAACAGACTCTATATTGCTGGGATAAGCTCAAGGGTAACCAAATTTTACAATGTAGCACAAACCACTCAGTGTGACAAATGTCAGGCATTTGGACATGTAGAGAGCTATTGTCGACGCAGTGCAGTATGTCGTCTCTGTGGAGCACGAGATCACAGCACCCAACAGCACTACTGCAGTGTCTGTAAATCTAAAGGAGTTCATTGCAGTCACTTGGCCCCAAAGTGTGCCAACTGTGAAGGAGACCATACAGCTAATTCAAAGACCTGCCAGGTTTACCTGAGCATTCGACACAGGACTGAAGACACCGAACTTTAATGTCTGGTACACCAGAAATTAAGGTTCTCCAAATAAATCTAAACAAAAATCAATTTGCAACAGAGAGTGCCTTACAAAGGGCAGTTGAACTAAATATTTCAGTAATAGCTGTACAAGAGCCTTGGCTAATTCCTCATGAAAGAATGCAGCCAAGCTTCTTGAATACAAGATCCATTAACCATCCAAATTTCATTCAAATATTTCCAAACTCACCACCAAATCAAAGACCTCGCACAATGATCTATGCTGCTGTTCAGCTAGGTCCTAAAGTCAAGCTTTCCTGTCAATCCCCCCAGGATCCTGATCTCCAAGTCCTTGACATTATTGATGGACTTGGGAATATAACATTAATTAACATTTACAATCAATCACGAGAAAATGGCCCAACCATTCAAGCTCTCACTCAATACCACCTTCAGGGCAGCAGGATCTTACTACTTGGTGACTTTAACCTGCATCATCCAAGATGGGAACCAGAAGCAAGATGCACTAGTGAATCAGAAGAGGTGTTAGATTGGCTAGACAGTATGGGCTTGGAGCTCATGAACTCCCCTGGACAAGGTACATTTTACAGGCCACACATGAGGAAGCCAACAGTGATTGACCTTACATTTGCATCCCAGGCAATGGCTGATCAGGTAAAAAATTGGCAAACACTGGAAGATCTTGGATCTGATCACTTTGGCATACTGTTCACTGTAGAAGGCAAATTTGATAAGTTAAAGCATCCAATAGAGAAATCTCCTCTCAATACCAAACATGCAGACTGGGATAAGTTCAATTCCATTCTAATTCACTTGGTAAAGAATAGCACTTGCCTCAGTAAAGGACGGCCTGTAACACCATCCAGAACCAATGAGGGGTTACAATATCTTTTCTTGGGCTCTACAAAATACACAGAGGAACTTGATAATGCAGCTCAAACCTTGACTACTATCATTCAGGAAGCTTCCTATGCAAGTATTCCACTTGTCAAACATGGACAGAGATCAAAGCCCTGGTGGTCACCTGAGCTGAAAAAGATGCGAAAAAACATGAGCAGGTGCCAAAGGTCCCTGAAAGACAACAAAGAAGATCATGCATTAAAAGCTGGGTACACACAAGCAAGAAACCTTTACTTCTCTTCTATCAAAAATGCCAAACAGGCCCATTGGAACAAATTCTTAGAGAAAGGAGATGCCAAATCAGTCTTTAAGGCAATGGCTTACACCAAAGAAAGTAAGATCTATAAAGTCCCACCTATAAGAAATCAAGAGGGGGTAATTATGCAATCATTTGAGGATAAATGTAAAAGCTTTCGAAGCACTCTTTTTCCAACACCACCTGCCTGCTCACCACCTGATTGGGAAAGATATCAGCCTGGAAATTGGAGTTGGCCAAAACTTACAAAAGAAGAATTGGAAAATGCCTTTTCTACTAACATCAAAGGGAGGACACCTGGGCCAGATGGAATCACACATGAGATAATAACAATGGCATTCAAAGCAATTCCAGAAATATTCTTCAAGTTGTATTCCCAACTCATAGATGTGGGATATCACCCAAAGTGCTGGAAACAAGCTACAGGAGCAGTTCTGAGGAAGCCAGGCAAGCCAGACTACAGCCAACCAAAAGCATACCGTGTAATCTCACTCCTTAACTGCCTAGGAAAAGTAAGTGAACGAATTCTTGCCAAGAGGCTTAGCTATCTTGCTGAGACCACTCATCTCTTGCACTCCTCTCAGATTGGGGGAGACTCAAAAAGTCAGCAATTGATGCAGCACTCCTCTTGACAAACGAGGTTGAGACCAATCGACAAATGAACTTGATCTCATCAACTATATTTCTGGATGTCAAAGGAGCATTTGACCATGTAGCCAAGAACCAACTTTTGAAGGTGCTCCAACAGCTCAAGCTTCCAGTGAGCTTGATATGCTGGGTAGCTTCATTTTTAGACTATAGAACACTTCAACTGAAATTTGATGGGGAACAAGAGGCAATAAAAGGTATCAAGACTGGAATCCCACAAGGCAGCCCTATCTCACCAATTTTATTCCTCATTTACATCAGAGACATTCTCAAATCAAGACTTGTCCATGTCCTTTCATATATGGATGATATTGCTATCACCACTGCTTCAACAAGTATGAAGCGAAACATCAGAATCCTCGAGAGAGAAGTTAACCAGCTTTTTGAAACAGCTAAATCCAACTCCATTCAATTTGACTCATCAAAGACAGAATTGATGCACTTCACTAACAGGAAAGCATCAAGAAACTACCCATTAACCTTACCTGATGGACAACAAGTAATCCCTAAAGACTCCATCCGTTGGTTGGGTATCTGGTTTGATCCAGGACTCAAATTTCGAGGACATGTCTCCATTAGAACAGCCCAGGCTACACAGGCATTTTTCAGAATGGCTAGATTAGGTAATACTGAACGAGGACTTTCACCAGCAGCTATGAGACAAATTTACATTGCTTGTATTATAAGTATTGCTGATTATGGATCAGCTGTCTGGTGGAAGGGACAGGAGTTCATTGTAGCCTCACTGCAGAAACTTCAAAATTTAGCCATGAGGAAAATTCTTGGGGTATTTAGGACTTCACCAATTCTCCCCATGGAGGTCGAATCATGTTTACAACCACCCAGAGTCCGAATGAGAGCTAATATGTCAAAGTTTGCTTTCAGGATGTTAAAGTTACCAACAAACCATCCTGTAAACCTTCAGATGCAGGAGAAAGATTTTATTCTTCCAAAACCAACTCAAATAATGAGAATTAAATACATTCAAGATTTGATGCTAGATGGGACTGAACCTGAGGAGATAATTCCCCAAGCCTTCCCACCATGGACTTCAAAGCCATCATACAAAGTTCATATAGAAGAGGGTACCAAAGACAAATTGGCAGAATATTACAAATTGAAATACAATAGTGTTAATTGGGCAAAAACAACACACATTTATACAGATGCCTCATCACATAAGGAAAGCATTGGAATTGGGATTGGATTTGTAGCCACCAATAACATTGGTCAGTTCACATACAAATCAATGTCAAATATTGGTGACAAAAATTTAGTCTACAATGGAGAATTGGAAGCAATTACACAAGCACTGGAATTTGCTAGTGCAAGGTGCAGCCCAGGTCATCATTTTGAAATATTTTCAGATAACCAGGCAGCACTACAAAGGCTGGCATCTCTTTCAGACTATCCTGGACAGTCCTGCCAGATGAGGGCTTTGAATGCAGCAAACCAAATAACAGATAATAATGCTTCAATTTCATTACACTGGATTCCTGGACATTTGGGTATTGAAGGTAATGAAATAGCAGATCAATTGGCAAAAGACGCATCAAAACTGCCTCCCATAAACAATAAGATAAGTTTTGCAATGATAGGAGCTCAAATGAAGAGGAATTTTCAAAAGCAATGGCTGGAATTCCTTCAGAGTAATGATAGAAAAATACATCCTAGATCTCTAAAGTATCAGAAAAAATTCCACTGGAAAATAAACCATAAGATTCAGGTTCCATCAGTAGCAGAAAGGGCTGTATCCAGTGCTTACTTTCAACTCAAGCTAGGCCATGGATATAACAAGGCTTACCTTTACAAACAGGGAAAGTCAACCAATGACAAGTGTAGATGTGGTAAGCGTGAAACGCCAGACCATCTTATACTCAGCTGCAGTAATTACAAACACAAGAGAAAAGAACTAATAAAGAAAATGAATGGAAATAATCTAACAATGAGGTTGCTCCTTCATACTAAAATAGGTATAGAAAAATTAATAGAATTCATTGACAGCACTAGAATATCAACTAGGGCATGGCATCTGGAAAGAAGGGAGGAAAATTCCGAACAAGAATAAACTAATTTTGAAAATAGAAAGAAAATCTTGAAATAAAAGGTTATGGCAAAAATAATATACAAACAATTTAAAATTTAATTAGGGCTCGACCCTCACTGTCCATAAGAACATAGTTGAAAATTGTTAAGTTGGAATATAACAAAATATGTAGCTAGTTTCTTATATGTAGATTCTAGGAGTCCTCTATAGTCATTGACTCAGTTAGGACTATAATAAAAATCTAATCTAATCTAATCTAATCAGCAGCCATAAGTGGAGGTGAAAATTTTTTCACTCAACCCCACTTTAATTTGAGAAAGAGAACTGCCAACATTACCACTCTACCATCCAGCCAGACCACAAAATACCTCAGAATGCCAACTAGCTCCTCATCCCAGGCTTCTAAATCTCCCAAAGATGCAGTTTTGGCTGCTAGAGACCTGCTGGTTGAAGCATACACCCTGACTACTGACAGGCTAGAGCAGAATAAACTCTTGAATCTTCTCGAAGTATTCCGCAACTACACTGAGACAGGGCGGGTTGGGTCACCAATAGCCACAAGTAACAATGCCACCACTACTCCCACCTACTCTGAGAAGCTAAAATCCGGGATTCAATACCAGGCTCAGGCCTCCAAGTCTAAAGCAACCACTGGACCAAAGCAAGCCAATAATAATCAATCCAACATCACTATCCCCATGAACCCTACCTCACAAAAGCAGTTAGAAGCAAGGCAGAGGGCAGGTAATATTATAACCTTAGTTGCCATAAGAGGCAGCAACTTACCTGACTACAATGCAATTGCAATAAGAGATGAATTCAACAAAGTAATGGGAAAGAAGGCCATCTCTAGGGTACATACCTCAATGAGAAATAACCTCGTCCTTACCTGCTTTGAGTCAAACCCAACTGAGCTGCTAGAAAATGAACAAAAATGGAAATATATTTTCCAAGACTGGCCAATTGATCAAGCTCAGAGAGTCAATCTCTGGCCAAAGCTAATTGTCCACGGAGTACCTGCAGTGCTTGACATCTCCTCATTCCAGGAGGAGGTCGAGCAATACAACACATCTATCAAAGTCAATGGCCAACCTCGATGGCTTGCTGGGGCTCCCACAAGTAAGGCATCATCAGTTGTCTTCTCAGTAGCTTCTGAGGAAGAAAAATCACGCCTTCTAAAATCAGGTATTCTTATTGGTGGAATGCTACTCAAAGTAGTCAATTACCGTCCCTATACGCCCAAGACTCAATGCAAGAAATGTCTTGGCTATGGTCATGACCCTATTTTCTGCAAAAAAGCTCCTCTTTGTGCCATCTGTTCAGGCTCCCATTTGACCACTGAGCACTCATGTGGACACTGTAATGCCTCAGACTTTTGTTGCCACTATTCCAAGCAGTGTGTAAACTGCAAAGGGACAGACCATGCTGCTTTTGAACGACAGGACTGCAAGATTTACAAGGCTCTTACATGTTAGGACACCTTAAAATCAGCCAACACAATACAGCTCGGAGTAGAGAGGTACTCCAGACATTCTTTGAAGTAGCCCTGAAAGAGGAAGCCCTTTTCCTATGCATTCAGGAGCCCTATCTTTACAAACATTCAATTACACACTCATTTACACCACTAAGTCACCCATCATACTATCCATTACTTCCTTCTCTTAATTCAACCACCCGACCTAGGGTACTTTTATATGTACATTGATCTTCCTGCTTCAATATTGCACCTCGATACGACCTTTTGTCTGATCCAGATATGCAAATACTTGAAGTTTCCATTCTTGATGAGAGCTTTTATATTATAAATATTTATAATGAAAAGCCAACAGATCCTTTTTTTTTTTTTTTTTTTTTTTAAATCATTAAGTGTATGCAGCCTATCTAGCTATGACACTGATTATATATTTATATACATTGACAAATAATCCCATTTCTCCTTGCCATAAATACATGTAGAATTTCCTTCAAATAACTTTAATAGAGAATATTGTTTGTTTCAAGAAACATTTGATTTCCATCCTCCTCATCCTTGCCCCCATAGAGACAGCCAGTTGAGGAGAGATATCTAAGTAGTGAAATTTTCCCCACATTTGTGTTGAATAATACCTTTAGTATAAGTGGTTTCAAGTCTTTGAAGTGTTCATGTCTCTGCCTTCTAAATTTCGAACAGTGTAAAATTAGATGGCTTGTGGTCTGAATGCTATCAGAGCAAAAATTGCATAAGTCTGTGTCACTTTTTCCTATCTTTTTCAAATAGTTGAGGTTGTTTCCTATTCCAGTTCTCACCTGAATATATGATGACTGAGCCATTCGGCTGAATTTAGTGAAGTTGAATGGTTTGAGCTTGAAATCTGGGCCGGAACACTTCATATGAGCTCTGTAGAACTTGCCTAATCCCTTTGATCTCCTACCATTATCTTCCAGCGTTTGTTGTAGAGCCCAATCTTTAGACCAGGCATTTTTGATAGAAGTATGAATTTCTTGTTTGAGGAAGCTATAAGAGGTATACTGATAATGCTTTGTTGGTGTCCAGCTCATGTTGGCATAGAAGGAAATGAGCTGGCTGATAAGCTTGCTGCAGGAGATCAAAGCCAGGGAGTAATGAGAAGGGAACACCATACCTCTCATTCATTCATCAAGCATCAGGCTAGGGGATGGATTCTTGAAGCATGGAAAAAAGATTGGGATATGGAGCTCTGGCATGAGGAGGAAGGTCGAAAGGCCAAAGGACTTGGCAAGTACTACAGGCTTAAGGCCCAGACTAACCAACCCAATTTCTCTTTCAGACTATTTAGATTCCAAGGCCACAGCAGGGAAACTGAATCTGGATTCTTTCAGGCAAGACTTGGAGTGGGAAATACAAGGGTCTACCTTCATATGATTGGAAAGGTCCAGGACAATATCTGCAATTTTTGTGGAAAAGATAGGCAAAGTGTGCAGCACCTGTTGTTACACTGTCCAAAATTCAAAGATCAGAGGAATAAATGCTTTCAGGGCATAGAGCCAAGGTCACTTCCTACCCTATTCCGGACAAGAAGGGGGAAGGAGGCACTACTAAAATATTTGGATACATCCAAGTGCATGGCAGCACATAAAGGGAGTTAAATTAGGACATTTAAGTGGGATATAAAGTATTTTGAAAGGATGTGAGGTTGTTAGTAAGGAGGGGAAGCTTAGAATTATAAGTTATAAATGTGTCATAGCTAGATAGCTGAATACACTATGAATTAAAAAAAAAAAAAAAAAAAAAAAAAAAAAGATAATGCTTTGTTGCATGCTGGCTTGAAGCTCTCTTTGCTAGAGTGTCGGCCAGCTTATTTCCTTCAATTTCCATATGTCCTGGACACCATGAAAGTATGATATTTTTACCAATTCCATTTTTGCGGATATGGTGAGAGAATAAATTGGAGCCATTTTTTATCTTTAAAAGTGCTGCTTGGCTGTCAGAAAAGATATATATTGTTGTTGAACTTGACAATTTCTTGGCATGTCTGATGGCTTTTAAGATGCTGAAGGATTCTGCATCTATTATCCCCATCTCATGGCCAAGATTGGCCGAGAAACACTTGATAGGTCCAGAATTTGGAGGATAGATCACATATCCAATGCTGCTTCCCTTTCCTTCAGTTAATGATCCATCAGTATAAATCTTTGTTGCAGAGGCTGGAATTTGATTGAGTAGTTGGTTGTGTTGTATTACTGCTTCTCCTTTGGGGGATGTAGAAATATTGACTTTTATAGATGACCTTAACCAGGGAGGGTTCCATTTATTGTCACTGGCTTCCAACCTATGATTAATTGTTAGGTTAGTCAATAGCTTGCTAAACCTGGATAGTTGTGATAAGTAGTTAGTTATTTCCTTTAAGATCCTCGGATCCTGCTCATTGGTTAGACTGAGCTCATCCTCAAATTGGCTATAGAGGCTTTTGGGGATGAGATGGGTCTTCTGGAGCCGGAGGATACGGAGGGCATAAAGGCTGGCATGTTTGAGATGACGTATTTTGGATGGGAGTATAGCTGCTTCTACCTCCAAAGCTTTTCTAGGGGCTTGTGGAAATGCTCCTGTAATTGTAACCAGTGCTCTGTTTTGTAGCTTGTCATATTTTGAAGTCAGTGTAGAAGACCCAATTTGATTGAACCAAAGTATAGACCCATAATCAATAACTGAGGTTACACAAGATAGGTAAAGTTGCCTCAGGTTATTTAAATTCATTCCCCTTGAGGGCTTGGATAGATTCTTCAGCCTTTCCCAGACAGCATTTCCAAGTTGAATACGCTTTTCAACATGTACCTTGAAGTTTAGTTTCCGGTCAAACCAGATTCCAAGCCATCTTACAACCTCTTTGGGTATCAAAATGGTGTCAAGAACATAGATGGGAACAGAATCAGGATTGCGTTGTCGGTTAAAGTGTATGAGCTCTGATTTCTCAACTTCAAAGATGATCTTCAGTTCTTGAGCTTTTTGAATTAGATTGGTAGTACACTTTTCGAGGAATTTAGCATTCTTAGATATGGAAGTTGATGCTGTAGAGATAGAGATATCATCTACATAAGATAGCTGTAGAAAATTTATGCTCTTGATTTCTGGCAAAAGGAATCTGATAGAAATGAGAAATAAGATTGCGAGATTGGACTACCCTGAGGTGTGCCTGTCACTTGATAAGATTTACTTAATTGTCCATTAAATGAGAGTCGGATTTGGCGCTGGTTCAAAAATGACTTGCACCAAGTGATGAGGATAGGTGGCAGTCCTAGTTTATCCAAGATCTTGAGAAGCTGGTGTGGATCAAGTCTATCAAAAGCTCCCATGATATCAAGGAATACTGTACTGGTAATTCTTTTTTTAGCATGATTTTCCTCAACAAATGCTTGAAGTAGCAAAGCAGCATCAATAGCAGATCTCTGTTTACGTCCTCCCATTTGACTTGGGTCGAGTAGATGATCTGATGTGTTGGCTAGAAAGGAAAGTCTGTTGGCAAAAATCTTCTCCAGTAATTTTGACATACAAGGTAGTAAAGAGATGGGTCTGTAGGCCTTTGGTGCAGTATAGTCTTTCTTATTTTTCTTGGGAATAATAATTCCAATGGCTTCTTTCCATTCCGAGGGATGGTAACCACTTTGAAACAAGGCATGATATGCTGTGAAGAAAAATTTAGGTAGGGTTTTAATAGCAAACTTCAGCATCTGCCATCCAATTTGATCCAACCCTGGTGCAGTTGACTTTGTTGGGATTGCTCGAAGGAACTCTTCTTCATTAAGCTCTGGCCATTCCCTACTAGCATCACCTCTAGTGGGTGCTGGAATCTGTGGCACATTGAGAGGAGACATAGTTACTTGTGAGGTTATTTTCGGAAACAGTTGAGAGATTAATGCATCAGATTTCTCAGCAAAAGATGATGCAATTATCTTTTCATTGCCATTAGCTCTAGTATATGTCAAATTTGGTACTAGTGGACTTTGTTGTCTTGATGGGTTGGAGTAATTTAAGGCAGTAAATGCTGTCTTTCCTTGTGCCTGCTTTATAAAATCCTGCCACACTTCCGAAAAGCGCCTTTTCATCAACAACTTCCGCCAACCATCAGGTACGACTATATAAACTTGATATTCGATTTCGCATCGTCAACAGCTTTCGATTGATATAATTGTCAATATCTAAGACCCAATATTGCCACATTTTTCGACAAAATCCCGATTTTTGACCCTCCAGACCAAATAACAACACAATTTTATCCACAACTTCCGCCCACCATCAGATACGGCTCTGAAAATTGGATTTTCGTTTTCGCATCGTCTTCAGCTCTCTATTGATATACTTATTGACCCATATATCTTCATATTACAATATATTTCGACCAAAACGCCATTTTCGACCCTCTGGACGAAAATTTTTCACCACTGCCTTGCCAAGGCTCGACGCGTCACGCGTCACGCGTTCCAGACGCGTGATCAGGTGATCCAACAGAGAACAGAGAATCACGTGACTTTAATATTTAATTATTATTGAAAAAAAAAAAAATATTTAAAAAAAAATAAAAAATAAAAAAAAACACCCAGCCCCAGCAATAAGTCAGGTGACCTGTTCCTGGTGTCACGTGACATTTTTCTAAATAATTCATATACAAATAAGGATAAAATAATTTTCAATTTTATTTTATTTTATTTTTTTTTTTTTATCTTGATTTAGTCATTATCCTGATTATATCAGCAGAAAAAAAAAAATTTCAAATGGCCAATAACTCTCCCTCTTCACCAGGGAGCCTACCAACCTTACCTTCCTCCCCAGAGATAGACATGGCAAATGCCCCAAGGTTGTCATCATCCATCTGGAATAAAGATCTGTCACCTAAGCCATCAAGGCTATTATCTTCTGCTCGGCCAGTCAAATTGTCAGCAAAAATTGATTTATTCAGCAGTGATCCCATAGCATCTACAGATCTTGGGGCTAATCATTTATTCAATAAAATACCATTTTCTAAACAGCCTCGAAAACGAGGAGCCTCACCAACCATTCTTTCAGCAACTCAGCCTTCAAAAATGGTGAAAATTGCTGCACCATGCACCATAAAACACACCTTTGAAACTGCCATTTTTGAGGCTCGAGACTTATTGATCAAAGCATATAGTTTAACAAATGACAAGCACAAGCAAGCAGCAGTCTTGGATCTTGTCCAGGTTTTTCGCTCTTTTACTGAGGAGGGGAAGGTTATCACCATTGTACCAAAAAGCAATGAAGGGCCAGATGAGCCAAATCATGAGAAAATTGCAGTTTTAGAGGCCCCAAAGCCTCCATCTTATGCACAGAAGCTTCGAGAGGGTATTCCACAAATGCCAACAATCAGGGGACTTCCTTCAAAGCCAGGGATGATGGTATTAGGCCGCAAAGCACCAATTCAAGATACAGCATCAGCTGCTTCACCAACCAAGGCTCCTCTTACCAACACTAATTCTGTTCTTCAAGCTGCAACTAGGGTCACGCCCATGGCTATTGCCACAAATTCAACCAATGAAAATGTAATCACTCTGGTTACAAGAACAGGCTGTACCTTGCCATCCTATCAGGCATACACAGTCAGAGAAAATATTAACAAAATCCTTGGGAAGCGAGCAGTCTCAAGGGTTCACACCTCACCAAAGGGAAATCTAGTTCTCAGCTGCATGGATGCCACACCAGCCGAGCTCCTCCTTGATCAAGAAAAATGGCAAGGACAATTTGAAGGATGGCCCATCAAGCTGGCCCAAAAAATTAATCACTGGCCAAAAATGGTAGTGCATGGGGTTGCTACATGCATACCAACAGCAGAGGAATCAATACCAAGGCTGAAGCATGGTGCTAGTCAAAAGCCCTGGTGGACAGAAGATTTAAAGTTTTTGAGAAAGACCATGATGAGAGCTCAGAGACACCTCAAGGCAGATTCAAATGATCCACTCAAAAAGGAAAGATACTTGAAGGCACGGAACAAGTACTTTCAGGAGATCAAAATAGCCAAAAAAGATCACTGGAATAAATTTCTGGAAAAAGAGGATCCATCAACAATATTCAAAGCTTTGGCATACACCAAAGAGAGACAGTTTACCAATCTGCCAAATATACAAGGAGAAGATGGACAATTGAAAGAAAGTTTTACTGGAAAATGTCAGGCATTAAAGTCAAAATTGTTTCCTATCCCACCAAGATCAGCTCCTTTTGATTGGGCTTACCACAAGGAAGATAACTGGAAATGGCCAAAGCTGACTGAATCAGAAGTAGCAAATGTATGCTGTAATGCATCCAAAGGAACTGCACCTGGTCCAGATCAGATGAATTGGGCTATCATAAATCATGCATACAATGCTAGTAAAGAAATATTTTTTGAAATATATTCTATATTTTTCAATATTGGATATCAACCAAGCTGCTGGAGAGAGGCAACTGGCATAATTCTGAAAAAGCCTGGTAAACCTGATTACTCACAACCTAAGGCATACAGAGTTATCTCCTTGCTGAATTGTCTAGGGAAGGCCTTGGAAAAAATCTTTGCACAGAGACTTGGATACCTAGCAGAAACAACTCACCTACTGCATATATCACAGATTGGTGGGCGACTTAAAAAGTCAGCTTTGGATGCATGTCTACTGCTTCTAAATAAATTACAAACTGAAAAAGCAGCAAAGAGGAAAACATCAACTTTATTTCTTGATGTGAAAGGTGCCTTTGACCATGTTTCAAAGGATCGGCTGGTAGGCATAATGAGTGAACTAAGATTACCATCTAGTCTACTTAGCTGGGTGCTATCATTCCTTAGCAAAAGACAAATGAAACTTCAATTTGATAGACAGACAGAGAAGTTTTCTCCCATTGAAACAGGCATTCCTCAAGGAAGCCCTGTCTCTCCAATATTGTTTTTAATTTATATTAGAAACATGTTCAAATCTTCAACTGTAGAGTTTCTGTCCTATATTGATGATATAGCACTGACAGTCTCATCTCAAAGCTTTAAGAAAAATATTGAAATCATGGAAAGGGAGGTTCAGAAGCTCCAAGAAATTGGGCTTCAAAATGTAGTGAGCTTTGATTTGGAAAAGACAGAACTGATTCATTTTGAAAACACCAAAGCAGCAAGGAAGTGGAATCTCACCTTACCAAATGGTCATACAATAACACCAAAGAGCACAGTTAGATGGTTAGGAGTTTGGTTTGACCAAAAATTGAATTTCAATCACCATGTGAATACAAGAGTGGCACAAGCAAAGAATGCATTTGGAAGGATGGCAAGGTTAACCAATACTGAAAAAGGCCTTAGCCACATTGCAATGAGACAACTCTATCTGGCATGTGTGATAAGCATAGCTGATTATGCTAGTCCAGTGTGGTGGAAAGATCAAAAACAGTTCTCTGACAGATTACAGGGACTTCAAAATATAGCTTTGAGGAAGATTCTTGGATGTTTTAAAACATCTCCAATTAGGCCAATGGAAATAGAAGCATGTTTATGTCCACCAGAAGTAAGGCTCAATCATAGCAGAAGAAAATATGCTTTGAGGGTTCTGACTCTTTCACCAAATCATCCAATTAAAAAGGCTCTATATCAAGACCTAGCATACCTTGACCCAGAAGCAGAAATTCAGATACGAAAATTATTACAGACTGAAAAGATAAGACTATCATTAAAATCAAATATTGATTTAGAAAATATTGAGACCATAATCCCTAATCATTTTCCGCCATGGGAAAGAAAAGTTCCATATGAAATTAAAATTAGTAATCAAGATAGAGAAATTGAAGCTGAAATACATCTGGCTAAAATAAAAGAAATGTGGTGCCAAAATCATGTAATTTACTACACTGATGCATCCTGGTGGCCAGATGCAAAAGGGTTAGGTGTGGCATTCATGATGTATGATCACAGGACCTTGACAACAATCTACCATTCAACCAGTCTTGCAAATGAGTACCAAGTATACATTGGAGAGCTTGAAGCTATAGTCAAAGCTTTAGAGCATGCTGCATCTATAACTGATAACCCAAGAAATGTGACAATATATTCAGATAATCAGGGTGCTTTGAAAAGAATACTTAAAGCTGATGATAGACCCGGACAAGCATGGGTTGATAGAGCTATTACAGCAGCTACAAAACTAGCAAAATCTGGAACCAGAGTGAGACTAGAATGGGTGCCTGCCCATCTAGAAATATTTGGAAATGAAATGGCTGATAAACTTGCAAA
The DNA here is from genome assembly GCA_900239735.1 of Blumeria hordei DH14. Classification (NCBI taxonomy): domain Eukaryota; kingdom Fungi; phylum Ascomycota; class Leotiomycetes; order Helotiales; family Erysiphaceae; genus Blumeria; species Blumeria hordei. The sequence goes on from OENG01000015.1 coordinate 442,205, forward strand.
AGAAGCAGCTATTGTAAAAATACCACAGGCAATACCAATAAGCATTAGTAACTTAGAGCAAGAATGTGAAGTACAGAGAACCAAGGAATGGATCTCTATTCTAGACAAATGGAAGATAGGCAACCAACACTCACCAAGCTCATATGCAAGCCAATATGAGTGGAATATTCAGAAAAAGCCATGCATTGGCAAAGGAGTGAAGAAGAGTGTGAGCTCAGCCTTCTACCAACTAAAATTAGGTCATGGATATTTTAAATCCTATCTAAAGAGAATTGGGAAAGTAGATGATGACAAATGTATCTGTGGAGCAAAACAGACACCAAGACATTTATTACTTCAATGTCAAAGATTTAATAAAGAAAGGGCAGTATTACATGGATGCAACAAAGGAAGTCAACTAAGCCTCAATATGGTTCTGCATAATAGAACTGGCACAAAAGCAGCTTTGGAATATATTGAAAAGACTGGCATATGCACTCGGAAATGGTGCATTAACAATAAAACTGGAGTAGGATAAAGATTAAATTTTTTTTTTTTTTTTTTTTTTTTTTTTTAATCATAGTGTATTCAGCTATCTAGCTATGACACATTATTTACATAATTTAGTTCCCCAAAACTCCTTTCTGAAATACAATCTTTCAAAAACTTTTCAAATTTCCAATTTAGTTATCCTAGTTCAACTCCCTTTATGTGCCACCATGCACTTGGATGTATCCAAATATTTAAGAAGTGCTTCTTTTCCTCTTCTTGTTCGAAATAATATAGGTAAGGTTCTTGGTTCTATGCCCTTAAAACATCTGTTCCTTTGGTTTTTAAATTTTGGACAATGTAACAATAAATGTTGCACAGTCTTAAAGATTAAATTAAATATTGGGATACATATTGATGATAGATTTTGAGAGAAAAACAAAGAGTAATAATAAATGGCAATAAGAAGATATGGTAATTTTGAAGGATTGCTTGTGGTTTTGTTTTATGTTTTTAGTTTTTTGTAAGAGGTGTAATCACTTGAGGGTTCAAATGAAAGTGAAAGTAAATGTTCAAAACTTTGATAGATAGATTGGCTAGTTTGCATCAGTTGATGCACATCCTACAATAGTCTTAGACTTAGACAGGATGTAAATGGATTAAACAAACAAACAAACAAACATGCATACCAATAAATAAATTAAACTGTGAGATTGAGGCCTACAACAAAGATATTCAAACACAGGGTGATCCAAGATGGCTCACAAAATCACCTGAAAAGATGAACAGAGCTTCAGTGGCCTTTTGTGTCAAAACAGAGGAAGAAAAGACCAGGCTTATTAAATCTGGTGTTTTAATTGGAGGACAACTTTTGAAAGTTGTCAACTTTCAACAGTCAACCCAAAAGACGCAATGTAGGAAATGTCTCCAATTTGGTCACCACTCTATTTCATGCAGAAAATTACCAGTGTGTGCTATCTGTCTGGGTGCACATTATACAAACAGCCACAAGTGTTCTACTTGTAGTGCAACTCAAAGTTGCATCCATCATGCAGTACAATGTGCAAACTGCAAATCTAACACCCACCTGGCATTCCAGAGATTAGACTGTGATTACTACAAAGCTTTAACATGCTAGATACACTCAAATTTAGTCAACACAACACTGCAAGGGGTCGAGAGATCCTGCAGTCACTCTTTGAGGTTGCCCTCAAGGAGGAATCTGACTTTATTTTTGTGCAGGAACCATACATGTTCCATCACAGTCCAACAAACTCTTTTAGACCTATTCACCACGCATCATACCACCTTATTCCACCACTTCTAACAACTAATCTACGGCCCAGAGTCCTCACCTATGTGAAGAAATCCAGCCTGCTTCAAGTAAGCCCGAGATTTGACTTGGTGTCAGACCCAGACCTTCAGATACTAGAAGTGGAACTACCAAGTGAATCATTCTATGTGATTCACATCTATAATGAGAAGCCAACTTCTGACTACTCAACACAACTAACACTAGAAAGATTCCTTGATTGCCAGTTGAAACTAGACAAGCCATTTCTCTTCCTTGGAGACTTCAACCTGCATCATCCAGCCTGGAATCCTCTAGTTCAAAATAGTACCCTTCTTGCAAACAAGCTTGTACAATACTTGGATAAGACCAATGCCTACCTCCTCAATAATTCATCTGTCATTGAAAAGTATGGAGGGACATTTCATAGGTCAAACTCAAAGGGTACTTCAATAATAGACCTTACCTTTGTAGGGGGATTTCGACAGCTGAGATGGGGGAATTGGAAATATGGTGAATCCACTGGATCAGACCATGAGTTAATCATATTTGACTGCCTCATTCCATCAGCAAACTACCACTCCTCCAGCAACAACAGTGCCAACAATCCACTGCCTTCCAAGTTCAATATCAAGAAGGCTGACTGGAGTATGTTCAGGAGCCAGCTTATTCTTCTGCAGTCTCAGTCACAGCAACAGCTAGAGGAAGCTATTAACAATGGGAATGTAGAACTAATTGCAGCTTTAATACAAAGTGTGGTACACACTGCAGCTTCCAATTCAATGCCACTGCTTAAAATTACCTCCAGATCTAAGCCATGGTGGACTAAATGTTGATTTTAATCATTCAAGTGCAATTGGTTGAAGAAATTTAATCTTGGTATTAATGGTCAAATGGTAATGGGGAATGATTTAAAGACAGTCATGTGAAAGTCATGTGAAAGTCATGTGGAGGTCATGTGATGGTCATGTGGTATAATCAAACACTGCAAACAACTTAGTGCCAAACACAATGCACAGACCACTCAATCATGTATATAACCCACTCAATTTCCCACCTAGATAGAACATCAATCAACATCTCATTCATGCTCATCCATCTCAACCACTCAACACCATTATTCCAACAACATCTAGTTTTTGTTCAATCTTCATCATCAATCAAAACATAATTCAGGTATTTATTCTTTGAATATAATTTTAACTGATCAATAGGTTATGAGCCCGGAGCTCTAACACTGCCTCTAATTATATAACCTCTCTTTATTGAACAAAGCTTACTTTAGACAATCCAGGCTCTACAAAACTTCATCATGGACTTCACCAGATCTTCTTTTGCCAAACTTGCTGGCACTACAAATTATCAGGTATGGTCTATAAAAATGAAAGCTTATCTTATTGCACAGAATCTCTGGAGTACCATTAAAATGGAATCCTCCAAACATGATCCTGAAGATGTAGAGTCTCTAAACTCTAAAGCAATGTCTATTATCATACTGTCTTGTGAAGATCACATCATTGGGTTACTTGACCCAGATGAACTAGCAGCAGTAGCATGGAAAAAACTTGAAACACAATATGGTAATGTTGGATTCAGTGCACGTCATCTTGCTTTTCAGTCACTTGTATCAACCCAAATAACATCCTGTGAAAGTGTTGATCACTTCATTGATCAATTTCGAACTCACATTAGGTCTCTTACTCAAATCACAAACACACCACTTCCTCAATGGCTTCTTTTATCCATCTTAATAAATAATGTTGGTAATAAATATGAAGCATGGTCACAATCAGTCATGCAGCAAGTTCGTCTCAACACAACTTTTGTAAAAATCGCTCGAATTTAAATTACTCAACAGATTCGTTTTCGCATCACCAAGACCTACATTTGCATCTATTTTTTTGACCCTACTAGCATACTGGTGGGCGAAGAAAATGGATATTGACTCTGATCCTCCATCTGGGGCCTCATTATCTTCATCACCACCACCCTTAATTCACCTACCATCTCAACCACGGCTCAATCAGTCTATCTGGAGCGGTAATCTAACTCTTCCAACCTCAACTGATCCATTAAGATCAACCTCATCTTCATACAACAATCCTACAGCCATGGAGACCAGTTCTGATCCCCTTTCTGCTCCTGTGTCATGTGACAGGAAAAAATTTTCACCCTCTAAGCGGAAATGTGGCCCAAGCTCCTCTGAACCAATGGAGTACCCAAAGCCACCTAAGCTAAACAAACCTACCACCACCTATTCATTTGCACTCTCTGCTGATGATGCAATCTATGCAGCTAGGGATAAAATCCCTTGAGGCCTACAAATTGACCTTTGACAGAGATAGGCAGACAAGGATCTTAGATTTGCTGCAAATTTTTCGAGACTTTACTGAAAAAGACATTCTTCCAGGGGAAGTACTCAGAGGCAATACCACCACACCAAAAGTTGTGGAAAAAAAAATTGTACAAATTATCTCCAAACCTAAGATCACACCAAAAGTAGTACAGATGGCCACCAACAACTTCCCTAGTTCATCCAGCCAGCCTCAAAAACTTGCTAGCTATTCAAGTGTTGTAGCCTCAAACATCACTCACACCAATCAAACCACTAATACCACTATACCATCAGACCAAAACTGGACCAAAGTTAACCACAAGAAAACCAAGCTACCTCTACCCAAACCACTTCCACTACCTTCACCAAGCAACATGGCTCCTTCTGCCCCAAGAACTCACTCTAATACTCCTGATGCTGACACACTCCTAACTCTTGTCTTGACAAAGGGGGCTTCTGTACCTGCCTACAATGCTATCAGTGTTAGGGACAACATGAACAGACTTCTTGGCAAGAAAGCTGTGGCAAGAGTCCACACCTCTCCTAAAAACAACCTTGTCCTCACCTGCTTTGACTCTACCCCAGATGAGCTACTATCTGCACAGGATAAATGGATCATGCTCTTCGGAAAATGGCCAATTGACACCATTCAAAAAGTGAATAACTTTCCAAAACTTGTAGCCTATGGGGTACCAACAAGTCTACCAATAACTTCTTTTCAAGAGGAAGTTGAAGATTTCAACCTGGGTGTGGAAGTAATTGGCATTCCAAGATGGCTTACAAATAATCCTAATGGCCCTACTTGTCCTGTCATCTTCAGCATCACTTCTGAAGAAGATAAAAATAAGATTCTAAATAGAGGGATACTAGTTGGAGGATTGCTTCTCAAAGTATCAAACTACAAGCTTACTACAAGCCGAACTCAGTGCAAGAAGTGCCTGAAATATGGTCACCTCTTCTTGACCTGCAAGAGAGATCCTGTCTGTGCAGTCTGCAAGGGCTGTCACCTCACCACTGAGCACAAGTGCAACACCTGTGCAACCTCGGACAACTGCACACATCACCCAGTGAAGTGTGCAACTGCAACTCTGGGAGCCATACAGCTCTCCAGAAACACAACTGCGAAATCTACAAGGCACTTTTATGATAGATCACATCAAAATTTGCCAGCACAATACTGCCAGAGGGAGAGAAATCCTTCAATCATTCTTCGAGGTGGCCCTGAAGGAAGATGCATCAATTCTTTGTATTCAGGAGCCATACCTCTATTATAATAAAATAACAAAAAAATACTCACCACTTTCTCACCCCTCCTATATTCCAATTGTCCCACACCAAGATGCTTCTTTTCGCCCTAGAGTCTTGATTTATATCAGGCGACATTGTACAATTAATGTTTCACCAAGACTAGACCTTGTTCACGACCCAGACATGCAGCTCCTCCAGATAGATGCACCTGGAGAATCATTCCATCTTTTAAATATCTATAATGAAAAATCTCAAGACACATCTCAGCCTACACTCACTACTGAACGACTTTTACAGCTGGATATAAAATGGGATAGACCTTTTTTGCTTCTTGGAGACCTCAATCTTCATCACCCATCTTGGAACCAAGCCATCAACTCACCTTCACCAAATGCAGAAGCTTTTGCTAACTACATGGAGAAAAACCAAGCCACTCTCCTTAATGATTTCACCATCATTGAAGGGTTTGGTGGAACCTTCCACAGATCTAACACAAAGAAAATGTCCATTATTGATCTGACCTATTTTTCTGGCTTTCAGAGGCTTCAATGGCATAACTGGAAATATAGTGAGTGTACAGGATCAGACCATGAAGTTATAAGCTTTGAAACCTCAATCACTTCACCAATTAATAATGCTGGAGAAAATCAACCTGCTAGTTTCAACTTGAAAAATGCTAACTGGGATATCTTTGGAAATAACCTTGCAGCACTTGAAAGCAAGGCAAATTCCGAGCTGGACCAGCTTATCATTACCAGGAACTTTGATGGAATAGCTATCTTACTAAAGAAAATCATCCATCAAGCCGCTAATAATGCTATTCCTAGAAGCAGAATTTCACCAAGATCAAAATCATGGTGGATAGAGGAGCTCACAAATCTTCGGAAAAACTACCACCAATTGAGGAGGCTAGCCAAAAAGACACTGGATCCTGAGATCATAGAAGATGCCCAAAGGACAAGGAACAAATACTTTCGATCCATTTCTGAACACAAAAGCAAACACTGGGACAAATTTCTGGAGCAAGCTCAAGGAAGGACAGCTTATACTGCATTTCAATATTCTAATGCTTCACACCAGCAAAGCCCTTTGATTCCAAACTTGAAATATACTCTTTCTGATAGTAGTGAACCTTTAACTGCATCATCATTTTCTGCCAAATCTGATGCTCTTATTTTGAATCTTTTTCCAAAGTTAAATTCCCTAACAAATATGGCCTCAACTAGTATACCCCAGATCCCATCTTCATCCGGAGGCAAGTTGAGATGGGAGTGGCCAGAACTCAACCAAGAGGAATTCTTTAGAGCTATTCCAAACAAGTCAACTGCACCAGGAGTGGATCAAATTGGATGGCAGATGCTCAAGCATGCTGTTCAGACTCTACCAGACTTTTTCTTCAAAGCATATCAAGCCTTGTTTCAGGGTGGTCATCATCCTGACTCTTGGAAGGAAGCTATTGGAATTATTATTCCAAAAAGAAATAAAAAAGACTACTCTGAACCCAAGGCTTACAGACCCATATCTCTGTTGCCCTGCATGTCAAAATTGTTGGAGAAATTATTTGCCAATAGACTTTCCTATCTGGCAAATGTTTCAGATGACCTCTTGGACCCAAGTCAAATGGGTGGAAGGAAGCAAAGGTCGGCTATTGATGCTGCTTTGCTGCTACAAGCTTTTGTTGAAGAAAACCATGCCAAAAAGCGAATGGTCAGCACACTTTTCCTGGATATCATGGGGGCATTTGATCGACTTCACCCTTCTAAACTAATCAGCATCCTACACCAATTGAGTCTACCAGACAGCTTCATCTTGTGGTGTCAGTCTTTCTTGACCAAGCGCAAAATTCGACTCTCCTTCAATGGTCAGATGAGTAAGATTCACCAAGTTTCAGGCACACCACAAGGAAGCCCTATCTCACCAATTCTTTTTCTGATCTCAATTAAATACCTTCTTCCTAAAGTAAGAGGCACTAACTATCTACAATTATCTTATGTAGATGATATATCTCTCTCAACAGCTTCCACTTCCATTACAAAAAATATTTCATTCCTGGAGGATTGTGCTAATTCCTTACTCCAAAAAGCTAGAGATCACCACATCCTTTTCGAGGTGGATAAGTCAGAGCTGATACACTTTCATCGACACCGACAGCCTGTCACTCTACCCATAAGAGTACAAGGTACCTTACTTCAACCCAAAGAGGTAGTAAGATGGCTTGGTATCTGGTTTGATCGGAAACTCACCTTTAAATGTCATGTGCAGAAGCGACTCCAACTTGGCAATGCAGTCTGGGAACGGCTCAAAAGACTGGCAAGGCCATCAGCTGGCATGAAACTCAACTCTCTTCGTCAACTATATCTTTCATGTGTTACCTCAGTCATGGACTACGGATCTGTTCTATGGTTCAATCGGCCTGGATCTATATCACTTACCTACCAATATAATAAGATTCAGAATAGGGCTCTAGTTGCCATCACAGGTGCATTTCCCCAGGCTCCGAGGAAAGCCCTGGAAGTAGAGGCAGCCATATTACCTACAAAAATACGTCACCTCAAAAATGCCAGTCTATATGCCCTCAGATTTCTCAGGCTCCAGAAGACACATCCAGTGTCTAAACTTCTTTACAGCCCCATTGAGGACGAGCTGAGTCTATTCAATCAGCCAGACCCAAGGGACCTACAAGGAATAACTGTACTCTCATCCCAAATTGCAAGGCTTGGAAAGCTACTTGGGCAACTTACTATAAAGCATAAGCTGGAATCTATTGACAATAAATGGAACCCACCTTGGCTAAAGACATCTCTCAAAGTACTCATATCTAGCTCATCCAAAGAAGTAGCAGTAAAGGAGCATAATCAATTCCTCAGACAAATCTCAGACTGTTCAACTTTAATCTATACAGATGGGTCACTTACTGAAGGAAAGGGAAGTAGTGTTGGGTATGTGATATATTCTCCACATTCTGGACCTGTCAAATGCATCTCACTTAATCTTGGCCATGGCATGGGTATCACAGATGCAGAAACCTTCTGCATTCTGAAAGCTATTCAACATGCAGTGCAATTATCTACCTCGAAAAGTATCTATGTTTTCACTGACAGCCAAGCATCCCTCCAAAGGATTCAGAAAGGCTCTAACCAATTCTCCCACCAAATCCGTCTGAAAGGGAAAGGTGCAAAGATCACACTTGCATGGTGCCCAGGCCACATGAAAATTGAAGGTAATGAGTTAGCAGACTCTCTAGCAAGAAGAGGTGCAAATGAAAAGCCAGTCAAAAAACATCTCTACACAACACTTAGCTTCCTTAAACAAGAGGTTAGACTATATATCAAAGATGCCTGGTCTAAAGACTGGACAACCCAACTACAACGTGAGGAAGAAGGGAAAAGAGCAATAGGACTGGGCAAACTATATAGAGCCCAAGCCAAATGCCACATACCCAACTTCAAATTTAAACTATTCAACATGACCAAATTCTCTCGAAAAACCCAGTCAGCATATTATCAAGCTAGAACAGGCATAGGAAGCCACCTGGCATATATGAGCAAAATTGGGAAAAGCAATACTAATATCTGCAATTTCTGCACCAAAAGTGTTCAAACTATTGATCATTTAATACTCCACTGTTCATTCTTCAAGAAACAGAGGAGAAAAGAATTCAAAAATCTATCACCAATCACACTTCCTATATTATTCAACACAGATGTGGGGAAAACTTTGCTACTAAAATATCTTTCAGTTACTGGCTGCCTTTCAGGGGGTAGGGACAGGGAAGATAGAAATCAATCAACTAATTAATTACTGTTTACTCATCACAAATTTTCTTCACATAGTAATGTACATAAAATGGTGGAATGGGGGGGAAACTGTGTTGCTTAGGGAATAATTGTACATAGTGTCATAGCTAATTAGGCTGCATACACTTAATGAATAAAAAAAAAAAAAAAAAAAAAAGTTCGTCTCAAGTCCATATCAGAGGACTCTCACTTTTATTTAGATGAAATTATTGCAAGCCTGATTGATGAAGCCAGGAGATGGAATCAAGATCAAGGGAAAATTACAAGTACAGCATTGACTGCCCAGAAAAATCAAAAATCAAAACCAATCTGTGTACACTGTGGAAAGGTACATAAGTCAGAAAATTGTTGGCAGAAATATCCAGAAAAAAGGCCAACTGCTAGATATTCATCAACAAATCTGGAAAATTCACCAAATACTGACTTTGACCCTCAATCAAGGGGTTTGGCTTTCTTGTCACAACAGACAACCAAAAAATGTAGCTCCTGGATATTAGACAGTGGAGCTACACAGCATATGTGTAATGAAAAATTGCAGTTTACAAATTTCAAACCATTTTCAACAAGTATAACCATTGCCAACAACTCAAAGATGGATGCAACAGGGAAAGGAGACATCAAAGTTACAACAAAAAACGGAAACACTTTCTTACTCCTCAATGTTCTCTATGTCCCACAACTGGCATCCAACCTTCTTTCCATCTGTTGTGCAATGAAAAATCCGAAAATCAGATTCAACTTTACAAATAGCCAATGCCAAATCTTTCACAACAACAATCTCATAGCAACTGCAATGTCAAAAGACTCTCTCCTTGTGCTGGAAACACTTGAAGCCCGTGCTTTTACTTCTCAATCTGTTAACACTCTCACATGGCACAAGAGACTTGGACACACAAATGAAGACTACATGACCAGATGCTCAATCCAATCTGTCATTGGAAAGACTGAAAATTTTACATGTGAAGCTTGTTTAAAAAATAAATCAACCAGAATAATTTCCAGAAAGACACCTGTCAAATCCAGTAGGCCACTAGAAAAAATTCACTCAGATCTTGCTGGCCCAATAACTCCTACATCAATAGGTGGTAACAAATATGTCATCACTTTTACAGATGACTACAGCCGCTTTTCTTGGGTTTTCCTAGCAACTAACAAATCAGGATGTATTGATGCATTTAAAATTTTCAAGAAAATGGTAGAAATTGAATTTAATCAAAAAATATCAGTCCTTCATTGTGACAATGGAGGAGAATACTCCAGTCATCAGTTCAAAAAATTTGCAGAGCAAGAAGGTTTTATAATTCAGTACACTGTACCTCATACTCCTGAGCAGAATGGAGTGGCTGAGAGACTAAATAGGACTCTGTTCAACATGGCCAGATGTTTTCTTAATGATACACCAAACCTCAACAAAAGTCTCTGGGCTGAGCTTGTCAAGACAGCATGTTATATTAAAAATCGACTTCCTACAAGTTCAAATGAAAACTTCATGTCACCTTTTGAAAAAATCTATAAAAGTAAACCAGCCATTGAACATCTTCGAATTATTGGCTCTAAATGCTATGCTCACAGGACAGGTAGAATTCAAGACAAACTAGATGAAAGATCAGTGGAATGCTTCCTTGTGGGTTATGAATCAGAAAATATTTTTCGAGTTTTTGATGCAAACACAAATAAGGTTCACAGAGTTCGAGATCTTATCATCAATGAAAATACAGATTTGTGCATAGAGCCATCACCAGAACCAGAAATCAGAAATGATCTTGTTCATATTGATATGGGTATCACACTTAATCCTGAACCAAAAACTTGTACCACTCAATCACCCAACAGCTCTCTATATCATCCAGAACAGTCACCAATACCACATGCCTCTGAACAAATTGATGACAATAACTATGACACATCTATGGATGAACTTGCAGATCCAAGGTATCATTCAAATACTAATTATGCCAGAGCTTTTATCAGCAAATGTCTTGTTGCAACTGAGTCAGGTTCTCAGTTTATTCCTGAAAAGTTTGAGCAGGCAGTTGCTTGTGATGAATCAATAAAATGGAAAGAAAGTATGAGAAATGAAATGAAATCCATAATGGACAACAAAACATGGACACTTGTATCAGTTCCATCAGATGGATGCAAAGTTATTCAAGGTAGATGGGTATTTAGAACTAAGTCCAATGTGGATGGGAAAATAATAAAATACAAGTCTAGATGGGTAGTAAGAGGATTTCAACAAGAGGAGGGATTCAACTTCACAGACACATTTGCTTGTGTAGTCAAACCAATGTCATACAAAATTCTTTTCAGCATTGCAGCCTCTCAAAACCTGGATATAGATCAGATGGATGTCAAAACAGCATTTTTGAACAGTCCTATACATGAGGAAGTTTTTGTTGAGCAGCCACATGGATTTGAACTATCCACACTGGATGAGGAAAATAAGATGAAAAAAGAACTTGATGATACTAACCACTCACTTCAGGTAACAGAATTCCCAAGGGGTCATAGATCAAATGTGAAGCTAGTATGCAAATTGGAAAAGGCTCTATATGGACTAAAACAGGCACCTCGAGCTTGGTATGAGACCTTATCAACCTTTCTAAGAAGTCTCAATCTTAAACCTCTTAAAAGTGATTATGCAGTGTTCATCAACATAAAAAGAACTCTCATGATTGCTGTGTATGTGGATGATATTTTAATCTTTGGGAAAGATAAACAAGAAATATTGCAGCTCAAATCAAGCCTAAAAGAAAGATTTGATATGACAGATATGGGGGATGCTCACATGTACTTGGGCATGCAAATCACAAGAAATAGATTAACAAACACCATATTTCTTGACCAAAAGAAGTATATCCAAGTTGTCCTAGAAAGGTTCAATATGACAGACTGTAATCAAGTTAGTACTCCAATGGAGACTGGACTAAAGTTAAGCAAGAGGACTGATGAAGCACCATCTGATGAGAGAAATAAATACCAACAGATAATTGGATGTCTTGAATATGCAGCTCTTGCCACAAGACCTGATATAACATTTTCAGTTCACACATTGGCACAATTTGCATCAAACCCAGATACTAGTCACTTCAATGCAGCAAAAAGAATACTTCGATATTTAAAAGGATCAATTGATCATTGTCTTATCTTCAAAGGAGTCAATACCAAAAGTTTTGAATTAATTGGATATACTGATGCAGACTGGGCTGGAAGTACAAGTGATCGAAAATCAATTGGGGGATACTGTTTCTACCTGAACAATTCCTTGATATCACATATGTCAAAGAAACAGAAAACCATTGCCCTAAGCACAGCTGAATCAGAGACACATGCAGCAGTACAAGCAGCAAAGGAAGCAATTTGGCTAAGAAATATACTACAGGAGCTATCCTATAAGCAATCACAGCCAACAACAATTTATTGTGATAATCAAGCAGCTATAGCTCTGTCTAGGAATCCAGAGTTTCATTCAAGATCAAAACATGTTGACATCCAATATCACTTTCTAAGACAACATGTTGAAATTGGGACAGTTGAGTTAAAATTTATAGGATCTGAAGACATGGCAGCTGATGGACTGACAAAGCCACTATCTAGAGTAAAGCACAATAAGTTCTGTGATTTTATGCAGGGACAGAATATCTTGGGGACACATTGAATCAACAATTCCACTTTTCTGATTATGGGGGACTGTTGATTTTAATCATTCAAGTGCAATTGGTTGAAGAAATTTAATCTTGGTATTAATGGTCAAATGGTAATGGGGAATGATTTAAAGACAGTCATGTGAAAGTCATGTGAAAGTCATGTGGAGGTCATGTGATGGTCATGTGGTATAATCAAACACTGCAAACAACTTAGTGCCAAACACAATGCACAGACCACTCAATCATGTATATAACCCACTCAATTTCCCACCTAGATAGAACATCAATCAACATCTCATTCATGCTCATCCATCTCAACCACTCAACACCATTATTCCAACAACATCTAGTTTTTGTTCAATCTTCATCATCAATCAAAATATAATTCAGGTATTTATTCTTTGAATATAATTTTAACTGATCAATACTAAAGAGCTTAACTCACTCAGACAACAGTTCCATAAGTTAAGGAGGCTACAGAAATTGTATCCAAATGTTTGGAATGCTGAGAGATCTACAGCTGCTAGAAACAAATATTTCCAACAAATTCAACACACTAAAAAACAACATTGGTATAATTTTCTAGCTACAGCAAAGGAAAAGATGATATTCACAGCTTACAGCTATTCAAGGCCAGATAGGTACCAGACAAGTATCATACCATCACTCATCTACACACCAGTCCAAGAGAATGCACCAGTACAAGCTACTACCTTTTCGGACAAGTGCAAAGCCCTTGCCCACACCCTCTTTCCACAGACTCAGGACCCAACTTCAGCTGACTGCACAGAAGAAAGCTTTGGATTGGAAACTTCACAGCAGAAATTATCTGCAAGAGGAAACCATCATTGGGATTGGCCAGAATTAACCATGGATGAGATACATAACGCCCTACCAAAGAAGATCACTGCCCCTGGCCTCGACTGCCTTGACTGGACTATCATCAGGAAAGCTATGACAATCATCCCACAATTCTTCTTTCAAGTATATCACAGCCTATTTAAGCTTGGTCAACATCCAAACCAGTGGAAGAATGCAGTGGGTATAATTATTCCCAAGAGAAATAAAAAAGACTATAGTGCACCCAAAGCCTATAGACCTATTTCCCTTCTCCCCTGTCTCTCTAAACTGCTGGAAAGAATCTACTCCAACCGCCTTTCATTCTTAGCTAACACCAACTGTGACCTTTTGCATTCAAGTCAACTTGGAGGTCGAAAGCAGAGATCAGCCATTGATGCTGCACTATTATTGGAGGAGTTCATTGAGAAGAATCTTAATAAGCAAAGAATTGTCTCAACTGTCTTTCTGGACATTATGGGGGCATTTGATCAACTTCAGCCTTCGAGACTGATCAACACACTGCACTCTTTACAACTACCAACAACTTTGATCTCATGGGTACAGTCATTTCTCTCAGACCGGACCATTCAATTTCTTTTCAATGGGCAGCTAAGTCTTGAGTTTCCAGTGACTGGAACCCCTCAGGGTAGTCCAATCTCACCAATACTTTTCCTGCTGTCCATCCGGGATCTCATCCCTAAAGTATCAAAAAATGACCATCTCCAGCTATCCTATATGGACGACATCTCAGTCTCAGTGTCATCAACCTCTGTTGTAAAGAATTTGCAGAACCTCAAGCTAATCACAAAGGAGTTGTTTATTGAGGCCAAGAAGTTATCAGTCACATTTGAGATAGAAAAGTCGGAATTAATTCATTTCTCTCACAGGAAGGAGCAGCCTACATCTCCACTGATTCTCAGTGACAACATCACCCTTGAGCCCAAGGAAGTTGTCAGGTGGCTTGGCATCTGGTTTGATAGAAGACTTAACTTTAAAACTCATGTAGACAAGAGACTTCAACTTGCCAATGGAGCACTCAGCAGGATTCGAAATCTAGCCTCAGCAACAAGAGGACTTCCTTGTCATGCCCTTCGACAACTTTACCTAGCTTGCGTCACTTCAGTACTTGACTATGGGTCTATACTATGGCATGACAGGAGAGGCACTAGCACGCTATCAATTAAATGTCAAAAACTTCAAAATCAAGCACTTACAATCATAACTGGAGCCTATAAAGGCAGTCCCATAAAGGCTCTTGAAGTTGAGGCATCAATATTACCAGTTAAAGTTAGACATCAGAAACAGCTTATCTTTTATGGAATCAGAATACTTCGACTCCAACGAGATCATGTCATCCAGGAACATCTATTCAGCCCTGTTGAAGATGAACTAACAATTACTAACAAAATAGACTTAGGCTTACTTGATTTCATAGGCAAGCCAGTAACACAGTTGATGAGAATTGGAAGCATCCTGAAGCCTCTTGCTGGCCTTAATAATCTCGAGCAACTGAATATCCAATGGATCCCTCCCTGGAACCAAGCATTCATTCATACCAGAATCTCTACCCAGACAAAAGAGGTGACTAAAGATCAACATCTTCAGCATGTCAAAAGTATTAACCTGATGATATTATCATATATACAGATGGATCACTTTCAGGAATAACTGGAAGCAGCATTGGCTTTGTAGTATATCTTCCAGTCACCAGAGAGATGAGATGCTTTTCATACAATCTTGGAGATTCCACAGGCATTACAGATGCTGAAACATACTGCATATTGAAAGCAACACTGTATGCTAAGAAATATTTTACCAACAAGACCATCCACATTTTCACTGATAGCCAAGCAAGCATCCTTCGGGTCAAGCACAGCAGTAATCAATATTCTCATCAGATAAGGCAAGCATCTCAAGGGAGCACTATCTATCTCCAATGGTGTCCTGCACATGTTGGAATAGAAGGGAATGAGCTTGCTGATAGATTAGCAAAGGGGGGTGGCAAAAAATCGCCTCTGAAAAGGGACAAATTTACATCCCATTCTTTTATCAAGCAGAAGGCAAGAGAATGGATTATAAAGGCATGGCAGAGAGATTGGAACCTGGAATTATGGCATGAGGAGGAAGGTCGAAAGGCTAAAGGACTCGGAAAATATTACAGGCTCCAGGCACAATCTAACCATCCAAATTTCAACACAAAACTGATCCATTTTCAGGAATGTAGCAGAGAGACAGAATGTGGATATTTCCAAGCAAGACTTGGTGTTGGCAACACAAGGGTCTACCTGCACATGATTGGGAAAGTTCAAGACAATATATGTAATTTTTGTGGGAGAGAAAGGCAAACTGTTCAGCATCTGTTGTTACATTGCCCAAAGTTTACAAGGCAGAGAAATAAATGTTTTAAAGGCATAGAGCCAAGGATACTTCCAATTCTTTTCTGCACTAGAAAAGGAAAAGAGGCATTACTCAAATATTTGGATACATCCAAGTGCATGGCAGCACATAAAGGAAATTAAAGTAGGAGATCTAAGTTGGAATTTTATGAATTGATTATTGAGTTAGTTGAAATATTGGAGTCTTGGGGACTGGAATTGTAGAAAAGATGTGTCATAGCTAGATAGCTGAATACACTATGATTTAAAAAAAAAAAAAAAAAAAAAAAAAAAAAAAAAAAAAAAATCCTGCCAATGTTGAGCTTTATGTTGAGTGATTGCTTTGAAATATATGTTCCTTGCTGTTCGTGCTTGTTCCATTGCTTCTGGTGTCAGGTTCCTTTTTGAACTGCGTTTGAAATAATGAAATATTTTTCGAAGGGATGTTAGCTCTTTTGTCCACCAAGATTTTGATCTTGCTGATGGTTTAGATCTAGGTACAGATTTTTCTGCTGCATTTTGAATTGTTTCTCTCATTAAAATAGCTATATCATTGTATCTTTTCTGCTGAATATACTGTTGCAGGCATAGACTAGAATTTTCTTCAAGAGATCTGAGATTTTTCTCAAAGATTTCCCAGTTTGCCACCTTTAAATTATAGTTGGCTGGGAGACATTTTTGGTTGTTAAATAGTGAGGATTGTGAGTTGGCTTCAAAGCTGATCACTTCATGATCAGATCCTGTACTTTCCAAATATCTCCAGTTACACCATTGCAGGATTTTAAAACTGGTTACAAATGTCAGATCAATTATAGATGTATTTTTAGAGTTGGATCTATGAAACGTTCCACCCATCTCTTCAATTACTGTAAAATCATTTATAAGTCTTGCCTGACATGTCTTCATGTATGTTGCAAATTCTTGTGAGCTAGTTGATGGTGATTTGACAGCTGGATTCCAAGATGGATGATGAAGGTTAAGATCACCCAATAGTAGTAGTGGCCTGTCCCACTCTCTTTTTGATTGGTACAAGCGTGAAACAGTTGTTAAGGGTGTTGATGATGTTAGTGACTTTTCATTATAAATGTTTAAAAGATGGAATGATTCTCCATGTGCATCTATCTGGAGGAGCTGCATGTCTGGGTCGTGAATGAGGTCTAGTCTTGGCGAAATGTTGATTGTACAATGTCGCCTGATATAAGTCAAGACTCTGGGGCGAAAAGAAGCATCTTGGTTTGGGGCAATTGGAATATAGGAGGGATGAGAAAGTGGTGAGTATTTTTTTGTTGTTTTATTATAATAAAGGTATGGCTCCTGAATACAAAGAATTAATGCATCTTCCTTCAGGGCCACCTCGAAGAATGATTGAAGGATTTCTCTCCCTCTGGCAGTATTGTGCTGGCAAATTTTGATGTGATCTATCATAAAAGTGCCTTGTAGATTTCGCAGTTGTGTTTCTGGAGAGCTGTATGGCTCCCAGAGTTGCAGTTGGCACACTTCACTGGGTGATGTGTGCAGTTATCCGAGGTTACACAGGTGTTGCACTTGTGCTCAGTGGTGAGGTGACAGCCCTTGCAGACTGCACAGACAGGATCCCTCTTGCAGGTCATGAAGAGGTGACCATACTTCAGGCACTTCTTGCACTGAGTCCGGCTTGTAGTTTGTTTGTAGTTGGATACTTTTAGCAGCAGTCCTCCAACTAATATCCCCCTATTTAGAATCTTATTTTTCTCTTCTTCAGGGGTGATGCTGAAGATGACAGTACAAGTAGGGCCATTATTGTTGTTTGTGAGCCATCTCGGAATGCCAATCACTTCAACACCCAGGTTAAAATCTTCTACTTCCTCCTGAAATGAATTTATTGGTAGGCTAGTTGGTACCCCATAGGCTACCAGCTTTGGAAAGTTGTTCACTTTTTGAATGGTGTCAATAGGCCATTTTCCAAAGAGCATGATCCATTTATCCTGTACAGACAGTAGCTCATCTGGAGTGGAGTCAAAGCAGGTTAAAACAAGGTTCTTTCGAGGGGAGGTGTGTACTCTTGCAACAGCTTTCTTGCCCAGTAGTCTGTTGATGTTGTCCCTGACACTGATAGCATTGTAGGCAGGAACAGAAGCACCCTTTGTCAAGACAAGTATCAGAAGTGTATCAGCATCTGGGCCAGTGGTGGTGGTGGTAGGAGCTGTGGTAGCTGGAGTGCTGGGTGTAGTTGGTTTGGCTGCTTTAGTCATAGGCAGCTTGGTCTTCTTATAATTAACCTCAGTCCATCTTTGGCCTGATAGTACAGTGGTATGGGAGATTGATTTGGCTGCCACACTAGAGTAGCTGGGAATCTTGGCTGGCTGACTAGATGAGCTGGGAAAATTGTTTGTGGCCATAGGTGTAGTTCCACTGGAGGAGGCTGGTTTACTAATAATTTGGACAATTTTTTTTGGCACTGATGTTGGTGCAGTGGTAGTCCCCCTGACTTTTTCTCCAGGCAAAATATCCTTTTCAGTGAATTCTCGAAAAATTTGTAGCAAGTCCAAGATTCTTGTCTTTCTATCCCTGTCAAAAGTCAATTTATAGGCCTCCAGAAGTTTATCCCTGGCTGCATAAATTGCATCATCAGCTGAGAGTGCAAAAGAATAGTTGTTGACAGGTTTATTGAGCTTAGGAGGCTTTGGGTAGTTGGTTGGTTCACTTGAGCTTGGACCGGTTTTTTGCTTGTTGAGTGAAAATTTTTTCCTGTCACATGACACAGGAGCAGAAAGGGGATCAGAACTGGTGTCCATGGCTGTAGGATTGTTGTATGAAGATGAGGTTGATCTTAATGGATCAGTTGAGGTTGGAAGAGTTAGATTACCGCTCCAGATAGACTGATTGAGCCGTGGTTGAGATGGTAGGTGAATTAAGGGTGGTGGTGAGGAGGGTATTGAGCCACCAGATAGCGGTTCAGAGTCAATATCCATTTCCTTTGCCTACCAATAAGTTAGAATGGTCGAAAATTGGATGCAAATGTAGGTCTTAGTGATGCGAAAACGAATCCGTTGGGTAATTTAAATTCGAGGGATTTTTACAGAAGTTGTGGTCGAAAAGGTGGTTTCGGAAAAATAGGTGTTCCTGGACTGGATGGTGCCAACAGATCCTAATGAGACCAGGACAACCATACAGCGTCTCCTGGACATGAACATTCATTTCAATAAACCATTCCTTTTCCTTGGGGATCTTAACCTTCACCACCCATCATGGAATCCTAGTGCTACTTCTTCAACCCAGGCTGAACAGCTGGCTATATTCTTGAATACCAGAGGCTGTATACTACTCAACAATTTTGAAATTATGGAGAAATTTGGAGGCACTTTCCATAGGTCCAACACAAAGACAACTTCAATCATAGATCTGACATATGCTGCAGGCTTCCAAGTACTCCTATGGCATAATTGGAGGTATATGGACTCAACAGGATCAGATCATGAAGCAATATGTTTTGAAACATTTCTTCCTATCAAAGCTCAAAATAATACTAATCAACTTCCACCCAGATACAACATGGCTAAAGCAAACTGGTCTCAGTTTGAGAAGGATTTGAAGCAGCATGAGCCAGAGTTCTCAAGTCAGCTGGACAATGCTATTAATATACAAGATTATGACGAGATTGCAGTGATCCTCACAAGGATCATTCAAATATCAGCTGAAAAGACCATCCCTCGAAAAGTTCCATGTTCCAGATCAAAGGCCTGGTGGACAGATGAACTGACCTGCCTGAGGAAGGAATTCCACAGGTTGAAAAGAAGAGCTAAGAGATATAGAATAGAAGATCTTGCAGAAGATGCCAGAATGTCTAGGAACCATTATTTCAGGACCATCCAACATACCAAGGCCAAGCATTGGATGGATTTTCTTGCCAAGGCAGATAACAGAACAGTATTCCAAGCATACAACTACTCTAACCCATCACACCATCAATCTCCACTGATTCCTGCACTAAGGTATCAGGAGTCTCCTGATCAACCTGAAAAGCTGGCAACATCTTTTGAGACCAAGTGCAGAGCTCTGGTGACAACTCTTTTTCCGGCCCAGGACACTAATCTATCCACCTCAGAAATTTCACCTCAGATACTACAGAATGATTCTCGGCACTGCAAATGGGAGTGGCCTGCACTCACTTATGATGAATTGGTGAGAGCAGTCCCTGAGAAGAGTACAGCACCAGGAATAGATCAGATTTCATGGGCAATGATCAAGGCAGCCATCTCTGCCATTCCCTCCTTCTTCTTCAGAGCCTATCAAACTCTATTTAATGCTGGACACCATCCTTGCTCCTGGAAGCTTGCCATTGGAGTGATCCTTCCAAAGAGGAGTAAAAAGGACTACACTATTCCTAAGGCCTACAGGCCAATTTCTCTTCTGCCCTGCCTCTCCAAATTGCTAGAAAAGCTCTATGCAAATAGGATCTCTTACCTAGCTAATGTATCGCCTTTTCTTCTGCACCAAAGTCAAATGGGAGGCCGGAAACAAAGGTCAGCCATTGATGCAGCCATTCTTCTGCAAAACTTTGTTGAAGAGAACCTATCAAAGCGTCGAGTAGTATCCACTGTATTTCTGGATGTTCTTGGTGCTTTTGATAGACTTCAACCAGCAAAATTGAATCAGATTCTCAATGCCCTTCAACTACCACTTCCATTTGTAAGATGGACCAAATCTTTTCTCTACAAAAGAGAAATCAAATTATTATTTAATGGACACATCAGTCAACAATTTTCAGTCTCAGGCACTCCCCAAGGGAGTCCAATATCTCCTATGCTCTTTCTTCTATCCATCAGGTATCTACTCCCTCATGAGCAGAATCAAAAGATTCTCTACATCTCTTACATTGATGATATCTCTTTATCCACAGCTTCTTCCTCGATTAAAAAGAATATCCATGCCTTGGAAGCATCAATTGAAACTCTGGCTTCAAGATCCCAGGAACTCTCTGTCACCTTTGAGGTCGAAAAAACCGAGTTGATTCACTTCCATCGAAAAAGAGTGGCAATAGAAACACCAATATCAATTCAGGATATCCAATTCAACCCCAAAAGCGTTGTCAGATGGTTAGGAATATGGTTTGATTCCAAGCTATCATTCAAAACTCATGTTGACAAGAGAATGCAACTTGCAAATGGAGCTCTTCTTAGGCTTAAGAACCTTGCTTCTTCAACAAATGGAATCAAATTCAATCAACTTCGACAGCTTTATATTGCCTGTGTAACATCAGTGCTAGATTATGGCTCCATCCTATGGTATGGGAAGACCCGATCACTTCATCTTTTTGAAAAATGTCAGAAGTTACAGAACAGAGCTGTAGTCCTTGTCACTGGAGCTTACTCTAGCAGCCCCTCAAAAGCTTTAGAAGTAGAGGCCGCCCTTCCACCCGTGAAGGTGCGACATCTGAGACTAGCCTACAACTATGCGATCCGGATACTAAGAATGCAGCCCTTACATCCAATACAAAAGAAGCTACTTAGCTCAGTTCAAGATGAGCTGTCTATAGGTACTGCCATCAGCCTTGACATGATTGATGACCTCGAAGAAAATAATACACAGCTCATGAAGATTGGACACCTGCTCAAAGGTCTCTCAGATTGCAATAGATTGGAAACAATCAATGCAGAATGGGCACCACCATGGCTAGCACAAAATGTGGATACAAAAATAAGCAATTCTTCTAAGCATACAGCAAGGGATGAACATATTCTTCTACTTAAAGAAATTCCTAATAATGCATCAATTGTTTACACAGATGGTTCCTTAACAAAAAGCAGTGGAAGTAGCCTTGGATTTGTGGTATACCTACCATTCACAAGACAGGTAAAATGTTTATCTTACAACCTTGGAAACACTATGACAATCTCAGATACTGAGGCATATTGCATCTTGAAAGCTATCAATTATGTTATATCCAATGGACATTCCAGAGAGATCTGGATATTCTCTGATAGTCAAGCAGCAATTTATAGGATCAGTAAAGCAGATAGTTTAATCTCACACCAGATACAGATAAAAAGCAAAGAATATCAAATTCATCTCCACTGGTGTCCAGGCCATGAAGGTATTGCTGGGAATGAACTTGCAGACCATCTGGCTAGAGGTGGGGCCAAGAAAAACGTCAATAAAAGGGATAAATTCACAACTATTGCATACCTTAAGCAGAAGGCAAAGGAACTGACTCTCAAAGCCTGGCAAAATGACTGGGAGACCCAAGTATTGCGACAGGAAGAGGGTAGAAAGGCAAAAGGACTGGGAAGGCTCTATCAAGTGCAAGTCAGGAAAAGATCACCCATCATTAAAATGAGACCATACAACTTCAGTCATTACAGTAGAATGACACAATCTTCATTTATTCAGGCAAGAACAGGGATTGGAAATACCAGGGCCCATTTATTCCGAATTAAAAAAGTGAAGGATAACACTTGCAACTTCTGTTGGAAGGGAAAACAGACTGTTCAACATCTACTTCTTTATTGTAGTAAGTTTAAGACCAAAAGAAAGGAAGCTTTTAAAGGCATATTACCATTGAGGTTAGAAATATTGTTTAACACAAAAATTGGAAAAGAAGCAACTCTCCGCTTCCTGCAAGACACTGGATGCATGAATGCATCCAAAGCTGACTGAGAGGGAGGAGACTAGAAGAAATGTAGAGGAAATGGGGATTTAATATTTGTAATTAGATATAAAATAATCAGATGTGTCATAGCTAGATAGCTGAATACACTATGAATTAAAAAAAAAAAAAAAAAAGAGATCCAATCCCAAAGACAGCATAACCAGAAGACAACTACACTGTTTCTTGATATCAAGGGTGCATTTGACCATGTAGCCAAGGATCAACTTCTCGGAACCATGAAAGACCTTGGGCTTCCATTGTCACTCCTATCTTGGACTAAATCATTCCTGAGCCAAAGACAGATTCAATTGTCCTTTGATGGTCAAAAGGAACAATTTTGTCAAGTGGAGACAGGCATACCACAAGGGAGCCCAGTTTCACCAATGTTATTCCTAATCTATATCAGGAATCTATTCCAAAACAATTCAGTCAAGATGCTATCTTACATTGATGATATATCACTTACAGTAAGCTCAGCTAGCCTTCGAAAAAATGTCCAGATCCTAGAGAGAGAGGTAGCATTCCTCTATCACCAAGGAGCCAAAAATGCAGTGGAGTTTGACATGGATAAAACAGAGCTGATACATTTCACCAAGTCAAAAGAAGCCCTTATAACCAACCTCAAACTCCCTAGCGGAAATGTTGTTAAGCCTAAAAGACTGGTCCGATGGCTAGGAATCTGGTTTGATAGCCAGCTATCCTTCAAAGAACATGTCTCTATTAGAACCCAACAAGCAAGAAATGCCTTTTTTCGGATGTCTAGACTTGCCAACATCAACAAAGGACTCTCCCCACACTCAATTAGGCAGATTTACTTGGCCTGCATAACTAGTGTTGCTGATTATGGAAGCCCAGTTTGGTGGAGAAATCAGGCAGGACTATCTAATCAGCTTCAAAAGCTACAAAATCAGGTTGCAAGAAAGATCCTCGGTGTTTTCAGGACAGCACCAGTGAAGCCCATGGAAGTAGAAGCAGGCCTCCTACCTCCTCAAATTAGACTCAACAAAATAAGCAGAGCATATGCATTCCGAATCTTGACTCTTCAACAAAGTCATCCAGTAAGAAAGATCCTTATGCAAAACAAGGAAGGAGATGAAGATGAGTCCAGAAATCAAAAGAAACCAACCCAATCATGTCTTCTATGGACATCAATCAAGGATCTTTGGCCAGAGAATGTAGAAAAAATACATTACTCAGCGCCATATACCTCTTTGCCTAATTCCCCAATTCATTACATCATCCTGAACCATCCAAAAGAAGAAGTGGCTAGAATTCATAACAGCAACCTTGAAAGAGATAGGGGAGCCAAGGTGATTTATATTTACACAGATGCTTCCTCATTCTTAGAGTCTGAAGGTGTGGGAGTAGGACTAATAGCAATAGACCTTGCCAAAGATAGGGCAGTCTACGAATCATTCAATAATATTGGACCAGACCAGATTGTATACAATGGAGAGCTAGAAGGCCTCTGTCAGGCTCTTGAGTATACAGGACAACAGATATCTCTTCAGGGATATAAAATCAAAATATTTTCAGACAACAAAGCAGCTATTTATAGATTGCAAACAAACTTACCAAAGCCTGGACAAGCCTGGCAAATGAGAGCCAGTCAAGCAGCAATTCTAGCTATCCAGAATGGAGTGCAAGAAATTTCCATTGAGTGGGTGCCGGGACATCTCAACATTGAAGGAAATGAAATTGCTGATAGACTAGCTAAACAAGGAACCAAAGCTTTCCCATCTTTTGTTCCTTGTAGTCTAGCATCCATAAAATCAAACCTCTCCCAATTGACAATGAATGAATGGCAAGATGACTATCTCAAGTATAAATCAAGGGCAAGGAAAAACAAACCATCCGCCTACTCAGCCAATTTTCAACCCAAATTTGTTCAAAAAATACAAATACCTTCAGGAGTACCCAGAAAGATTGCAAGCTCCTTCTATCAACTAAAACTTGGCCATGGATATTTCCGAGGATATATGTACAAAATAAAGAGACATAGCACAGGTCTTTGTGACTGCAATGGAACAGCAAAACAAACACCTAAACATCTCCTATTGGAATGTGCTAAGTATAAGAATGAACGAAGGAAACTACTTGAGGACCTGAGAGTGGAAAGACCAACAATGGAATTACTTCTCAATACAACCAAGGGAATAAAATTAACAATAGAATACCTGAGGAACACTCACATTGCAACCTTGAAATGGTTCAGTGAAGGAGAATGGCCTGATTAGGGGAGTGATAAATTTAAAGAAAAGGCATTACAGGAATTTGACTAATATATTAGAAACAGATATGAAGAGATATGATTTTGAAATGTGTGGCTTGACTGTTATTATTTTTTATTTTATTTCTTTTGTCAGGTACAAAGTACCCTCCTGGTGAACCAGTAATGGGGATCCCACCATCAAATTAAAGAAACCCAAATTAGAATGGAAAAGATAAGTTGTATTTAAATAGTCTGTCCTACATAGTTGTAAACTCAAATAGGACATAAATGGATTATTATTATTATTATTCAAAGGTGGTTGCCAGAGTGTGTGGACTGGTGCCTGAAGTAGATGAGGTTAATGTTGGTATTAATGTTGATTGAGTTCTTTCAGGCCTAGAATACTGATAAGCTGTAAAGATAGATTTATCCCTTGCTTCTTCCAGAAATTTGACCCAATGTTGCTTCTTGTTATATAGGATTTGGTGGAAGTATTGGTTCCTGGCAGCTTTGACTTCTTTTTCCAACCAAATACCTGGATACTTCTTCCAGCAGCGTCGAAGATTGTGAAATTGAATCCTCAGCTGGGTTAGTTCTTTTGTCCACCATGGCTTAGATCTTGGTGATAATTTTAAAATTGGGATGGATACTTTGGCAGCTCCTTGGATAAATTGTTGCAATAGACTGGATATCTGGTCATAATCCATGTGTTGCATAGCAGCATCTAGATATTTATCCATCTCTACCTCCTTGTCTTGCAGCTCCTCATGAAAGAGCTTCCAATCCGCTTTTTTGATGTTGTATCTTGGTGCAAGGGTTGGTTTACTATTGTTAGGATCAGATTCATTCATTTCAGGTAGCTGGGCCTTAAAGGTGATTAGTTCATGATCTGATCCTGTTGATTCCCCATAGTTCCAGTCTTGCCATTTGATATTTTTGAAGCCTGCTGTAAAGGTTAGATCAATGATTGATGTAGTCTTTGAATTTGATCTGTGGAATGTCCCTCCAAGCTCTTCAATTACAATAGGACAATTCATTAGTTGAGCATCATTCTGTTCTAGAAATTCGACTAAGGAGTTTGACAGAGGGTTACTGGTTTGAATTAATGGATTCCACAATTGATGGTGAAGATTCAAGTCCCCAAGAAGTAGGAATGGCTTATCCAGCTGTAGTTGTAAGTTGAGAAATCCTTCAATGGTATAATTAGAATCAGAAGGGGCAAGAGGCTTCTCATTGTAAATATGAATGATATAAAATCCCTCTAGTGGAAGATCTACCTCCAAAATTTGAAAATCAGGGTCAGTAACCAAGTCGTATCTGGGCATAATTTTGAGATTGCTAGCTTTCTTGACATAAGTCATGACCCTTGGGCGAGTGGATTGATCGAAGATAGGTGAAATTAATTGGTATGCTGAGTGAAGAATTGGTTGGTATGTTTTAGAGGGTTTGTGGTGGAACAGGTAAGGCTCCTGGACTAAAAGTATATCTGTGTTCCCTTTGACTGATACATCAAAGAGAGACTGCAAGATCTGGCAACCTCTTGCAGTATTATGTTGGCTAAATTTGATGTGGCTCAACATGCCAATGCTTGGTAGTAGTCACAATCTTGTCTTTGAAAAGCTAAATGGGTGTTGGATTTGCAATTAGCACATTGGATGGCATGGTGAATGCAACTTTGTGTTGCCTTGCATGTGGCACAATTGTGTTCTGATGTAATATGACCACCAAGGCAGATTGCACAGACAGCTTTTTTGATACAAGTTGTTTGATGATGTCCATATGTCAGACATTTTCGGCATTGTGTCTTTTGAGTTGACAGTTGGAAAGTAACCACCTTTAGTAGGAGGCCTCCTATGAGCACTCCTGATCTTATGAGGTGTTCTTTCTCTTCTTCTGTGGTCACTGAAAAGCTAACAGACCCTCTCAATGCTTGTCTGTTATACCTAGAAAGCCATCTGGGCTGACCTTGGGTTGTGATTCCCTCATTAAATCCTTCTATCTCTTCATTGAATGACTCAATGGGAATGCATGTTGGTACACCATGTACTACCAACTTAGGCCAGTTAGTTATTTTCTGGGCCTTGTGAATGGGCCACCCCGCAAATACAGTTTCCCATTTATCCTGGTCTAGTAGAAGCTCTGTTGGAGATGATTCCATGCATGTTAAAACCACATTCCCCTTGACTGAAGTATGGACCCTTGATATAGCCCTTTTTCCAAGAATTTTATTAATACTCTCCCTGACAGTGAAAGGCTGGTAAGAAGGAAGTATTCCAGATGTTTTTTTGATGAGAGTGATCACATTACTGTTGTAAGGAAAAGTTTCTGTTGAAAATCCAGTTGTTGGCACTGTTGCTGTAGCTGTTGCTATTGACCCTGCTGTCCTATTCACTGTTGCTTGATTGGATGGTTTGCCTAGCACTGTCATTATGTTTGAAGTCTTCTGCACAATTGGACCAGAAGCTGATGGTGAGCTACTCTTTAAAATCTGAGCATAGGAGAGGACTTGTGGCAATGCTTTTTCCTCTGAACAATTATCAACAGATGGATGAGCTGGTTGTGCTGAAATACTGGTTCTACCATCTTCTGTGAAGTTCCAGAACACTTCAACAAGGTCAAGCACTGCATCCTGCTTTCCTTTATCTTCAGTAAGATAATATGCTTTCACAAGGAGATCTCTAGCTTCTTGAATAGCTGATATATATGTATATTGTTTTGTTATTCCAGGCTCAGAAGTCAAGATGACTTTTCTGTGTGAGATAGCTGATGGAATAGGGTCTGTTGATTTCCATTTTTTTGAAATGGCTGGTTGTGACTTAGATGTTGTTGATTGATGTTGAAAGTCCTGAGAAGTGATTGGGTCACTGCTGAATTGGCTATTTGTTATGGTTGGTGAAAAGATTTTTTTCTGGATTTTTGAAGGATTTAAGTTGTTTGATACCCTAGAGCTGTTCAATTGTTTTGCATTCCATATTGAATCTGAAAGGCGAGGTATATTTTTCATATTAAAAGAGCGTTGTGTTGGTGGTGAAGAGGGGGGGGCCTTCATTTGAGGACGATGATCCTGCTTCCATGATGTTGTAATATTAATATATTTTAGAACATATATTTGGGATTTTTAATTTTAGTTTTATATAATAAGAATTTAATATTTTTTTTTTGTTTGTTTCTCAATATAAGATAATAAAAAGTTGAAATTTGGACTTGAATTTGTTTTTTTAATATGATTGCTTTTTTATAATTGTTTTTTTATAATTGCTTTTTTTTTTAATTGTGTTTTGTTTAATAAAAACAAATAGGAAAGTTTGAATTGAAAATCACGTGACCTGATTCCTGATCACCTGATCACCCGTCCAGAACGCGTCGCACGTCACGCGTCCAGCCTTGGCAAGGATGGAAGAAAATTTTTCGTTCAGAGGGTCAAAAATTGCGTTTTGGTCGAAAAATGTTGTACTAAGGGGATGCAGATATGGAAAAGGGTATGAGTCGAAAGCTACAGACAATGCGAAAACGAATATCGATTTTGTAAAGCCGTATCAGGTTGTGGGTGGAAGTTGTGAATAAAATGGTGTGGTGATGTGGTCCTCAGGGTCGAAAATCGGGGTTTTATTCGAGAAAGGTTGCAATATTGGGTCGTAGGTGCCGAAAATTGGATCAATCAAATGCTGTCAACAATGCGAAACCGAATATTAAGTTTATATTACTGTAGCTGATGATTGGTGGTAGTTGTTGATGAAAAAGCGTTTTTCGAAATTTTGTTGTAGTAGGTCTTGTATACTCATCTGCTTCCATCCTGTCTTTTCCTTCATCCTTTTTCGGTTTTGTTTGTATCTCCTACACTCAAGCAGTAGGTGTTTTGGTGTTTGTTTGGAACCACAGCTGCATCTATTAGCTGTTGATTGTCCAATTCTCTCCATATATGACTTGCAAAAAGCCATGCCCAAATTTTAGCTGGTAAAAGGCCGAGCAAATCTCCTTTCTTGTGCCTCTGGGTACCCAGGGCTTTCTTCTTATTTGCCAAGGAAATACTCCTGTGTAAGTTGAGGATTTACCTTGTTCCTGTCTTTTTAAATCATAGTTATCTATCAATCTCTTCCATTCTTGGTATTTGATCTCCTCCAATTCTTGGTTGATATAGGCAAGGCTTAAAGGATAGCTTTCATCTGGCTCCATGTAAGATGCCTCTTTGGCCAACTTGTCTGCTTCTTCATTCCCTTTAATACCTTGATGGGCTGGTAGCCATCTACATCTGACATTTGTTCCTCTTGCTACTAGCTTTTTTGCTGCTTTTATGGCTCGAAAAACCCTAAACTGACCAGCCTTGTTACTCAACTGCATGAGTCTCAATAGTGCACCTTGATTGTCACAGAAGACTGTGATGAGCTCCTTGTTCCATGTCTGTCTCTCTGCATGTTCAATGGCCCTCACAATCCCTTCTAATTCACCATCATATATAGAATTATTATTTTTTGAAATAGTATAGTATTCTGATGTTATTTTTAAGTCAACTTGGTCACTAGCTATCAGGGAAATTCCTATACCTGCAGCATCTGGCGAGTTAGATGCATCAGTATAGTACACTACTTGATTAGGTCCTTGGACCTGATTCAAGAATTGACTGTGTAATATTTTTGCTTCATGTTCAGCTTGGGTTGAAGAGGTAGCACTAGGGTTCCATGGAATATTTGACCAGTTGGAAAAGCCAACAAATCAGCTTACAAGAATTGGGATGTTTCTCAAGTTATTTACTAAGTTTCAGAAGCTAGAGGAAATAAATTCAGCTTGGATGACACCATGGAACTCAGCACCTCTAGAGATTAACATATCATCTTTAACCAGGGTTTCAGCTCATGAACAACATTTAAAATTAATGCAGACAATAGATCCAGACATAGCCATAGCTTACACAGATGCATCTCTATCCAACAACCCTCAATGTCCATTGGAAAATATTGAAAATGAAGTACAATTAAAAACAAATGAAATTTGGTGGGGTTTTGTATGGTTTTAGTAGTCCTTCATAGTCATAGACTCAGTAGGGACGTAAATTAAATTCTATTCTATTCTATTCTATCTCTATCCAAGAGCAATGTCAGCAGCATTGGATATGTCATCTACATGCCTTTTACCCGAGAGGTGAAAAGCTTCTCCTTCAATCTGGGAAGCTCCATTGGAATCACTGACACTGAAACCTACTGCATTTACAAAGCAATCCAGTTCCTTCAACCAACATTCGGAAATCACTATTTCATCCACAAATTCCGCCACTTATCAGCAACGCCAATATAAATTCGATATTTGGTTTTGCATCTTCTGTAGCTATCTATTGATATAAGTTTCAACATCTGCATCCACCAATTGCGACATTTTTCGATCAAAAACCCGATTTTCGACCCTCTGGACTACATCACCATACTATTTCATCTACAACTTGCGTCCACCAACATTTAGAGCTCTAAAAATTCGATATTCGTTTTCGCATCGTCTGTAGCTTCCGACTCATACCCTTTTCGACATCTGTAACCACTTATTACAATATTTTTAGACCAAAACGCGATTTTCGGCCCTTTGGACTAAAAAATTTTCATCCAGCCTTGCCAAGGCTTGGCGCGTGACGCGTCACGCGTTCTGCACGCGTAATCAGGTGATCTATTCCAGAGTCACGTGATTTTTTATATTTTCATTTTAAATATAATTTAAAAAAAAAAAAAAAAAAAAAATTTAACAAAATATAAATAAATATAAAAATATAAATAAATATAAATAAATATAAAAATATAAAAAAATATAAAAAAATTATTCATCAATATATAAGACCAAAAAAATATACAGAATTTAATATGCCAGCAGGGAAAGAAAAAACTTCTGTTATGAACCCACCTTCTCCTTCACCTTCAATACCATCCTCACCACCAATTTTAGAAATGTCTCTATTGTCATCTCAGCCTCGACTTGAATCATCTAGGTGGAGCAATAAAATATCTTCAATTACTTCTTCTTCAAAGACTAAGGATACCTCCACTAAGTTTAAAACAAATTTTTCTGAGTTTAGCAGTGACCCACTTACAGCTAATGATTTCACCTCTGGAATCTCACCAACTCCCCCAAAACCACTCAATAATTCCAGGAAAAGACCAGCAAGTATTTCACCAGACCCCCATTATCATCCATCAAAGCATCATCGGATCAAAAATATTTCAGGTCCTATTCCATCAACTACTAAGCCCAAGACAGCAACAAGCAACATTTTAGAAGCAAGAGATCTTCTAGTTGAGGCTTGTAGGTTAACAAAAGATAGATCAGAACAGACCAATTTGCTAGATTTACTAGAAATATTCCGGAGAATTACTGAAAAGGGTATCAATCAGGTTCCTAGCATAATCTTGGAATCATCACAGCCAGCATCACAGTTTAACACCAACCAACCTTCAGTGATCATGCCTCAGATGAAACCTAATGAGCCTTCTAAAGCACAACCTGAAAGTAAGGCAACATATGCTCAGAAGCTCAAGGCAGATTTACCCCATAAAATAGCTACTGCATCAAATACCATTATCCTACCACCAAGAATTGCAGCTATGGCAGAATATGATTCAACCAAAAATAGCATGAATACCACCACTGCTCAAACATACACAAGGCTAGAGTCGAAAGTTGTGACCTTGGTTATATCGCATGGCAGCTCTATACCATCATATCAACCAACAAGCATCAGAGACCAGGTCAACAAAGCCATGGGAAAGGCTGCCATTTCAAGGGTTCATAATTCCCCAAAAAATAATGTAGTATTAACTTGCTACAATTCTTCTCCAGAAGAGCTTCTCCAGGAACAAAGCAAATGGGAAGGAATATTTGGAAAATGGCCAATAATTCACATCCAAAAAGTTGAGAACTGGCCAACAGTTGTTGTACAGGGAGTACCAGTCTGTATTCCAATCACATCATTTGCAAAAGAGGTTGAAGAGTTCAATCCTTCCATTCATCCAAGAGGCCAGCCAAGATGGTTGACCAAATCTCATAAACTAAAACATTCTTCAGTTGTCATGACTGTCCAGAATGAGGAGGAAAAAAGACAAATTCTCAAAGATGGAATCCTCATTGGGGGACTACTTCTTCGAGGTGTTAACTATCAGCCTACAGCTGGAAAAAATCAGTGCAGAAAATGTCTTAAATTTGGTCACCACCACATAGTCTGTAAAAGAGCAGCTGTGTGCTCAATTTGCCATGATAACCACTTCACCTCTGAACATTCATGTGATGCATGCAAAACTTCGGGCCCATGTCATCACCATGCCATAAGGTGTTACAACTGCAAGGACACCAATCACCATGCCCAACAATACCAAGATTGTGAATATTACAAGGCTCTTTTATGTTAGGACAACTAAAAATCTGCCAACACAATACTTCTCGAGGAAGAGAGATCCTTCAATCACTCTTTGAGATTTCTCTGACAGAGGAATCTTCCATTCTCTTCATCCAGGAGCCTTATCTTTTTCAGCACCCACAATCTAAATTTTTTATTCCACTCAGTCATCCAAGCTATATTCCCATCATGCCAAGTCTACAGCATTGTCTAAAGCCCAGGATACTAACATATATAAAGAAAAATCTGCCATTTCAAATCAATCCAAGATATGACCTAGTCTCAGATCCAGACCTTCAAATATTACAAATAGATCTACCACAGGAGTCATTTTATATTGTGCATATCTACCAAGAGAAGTCTCGATGGCAAGGAGAAGGGCGTCATACTATCCAACGTTTTCTGGACCTCAACCTTCAACTTGATAAACCATTCCTTCTACTGGGCGACCTCAACATCCACCATCCTTGGTGGAACCATTCTGTAACAAACATAACACCAGCAGCACAGAGTCTAGTGAATTACCTAAGCTATCATGATGCCAAGCTTCTAATCAATCCATCAGAAATTGAACGCTTTGGAGGTACCTTCCATAGGAGTAACAGCAAGAATATTTCGGTCATTGATCTTGCATTCAGTTGTGGATTTCAATCCCTAGCTTGGAGAGACTGGAAGTATACAGAGTCTACAGGATCAGATCATGAAGCTATAGTATTTGAAGCAAACCTAGCTGCAGCAAGTGAAGTGAAAACCTGCCTGCCACCAAAATATAATGTCAACAAGGCCAATTGGAATTTGTATCAAAAAAGACTCATAGAGCTACAAGCAGAGCTACATCCGGAACTAGATGAAGCCATTGATAGCAAGATGTATGACAAAATAGCTCACCTGCTTGAAAAGATTATCAAGGAAGCTGCAGACCAAGCCATTCCCAAACTACAAATTTCAGCTCAATCCAAAGCATGGGGGACATGAATATTATTAATATATACAATCAAAAGAACCAAACACCAGAAAACAACCTAACAACAATGAGAAGACACAGTGAAGGACTAGCAGTGGCATCAAATACCATCTTGGTGGGGGACTTTAATGAGCACCACCCAAACTGGGATCCTTGCTACCCGAAATCTGGAGGGGCTGATAGCTTACAGGAATGGATAGAGGAACAGGGATTAACTGTAATAAATACTGCAGGAAAAGGTACATTTTACAGACCTCATATGACATCACCATCAGTAATTGACTTAACCCTTGCAACAAAATGGTCAGAAAAATACATCCAAGATTGGCAGACAATACCCACAGGCTCGGATCACCAAGGAATCCTATTCACCATTCTCAATCAGAGGTACAATAGACACCAGCCAAAAGCAACCTTGGAACAATTCAATACTAAATCTGCAGACTGGGCAAAGTTTCAGAGGGCTAGCACCCAGCTTTTCAAGGGCTCTCATATACTTGATCATGCCAACCTTCAAATACTCAGGCAAGCCCAAACTCAAAATCTCCAGGAGAAGGGAAATAATTTGACACATCAACTGGATGAAGTAGGACTTGAACTTACAAATATTCTCATTCAAGCAGCTGAGGCAAGCATTCCACGGAAAAAGCCAGGGGTACAGCCTAAGCCATGGTGGACTGCAGATTGAAAACACTGCGAAGAAAAATGGTGAGAGCATTAAAAGAACATTTCAAGGACTATTTTAATGAGGAAAAAGCATAGGTCAAGAAATTGAAATTTTCAACCAAGGCCTCAAAATAATTGGACAACCTTACTGGATTACCCCTGAAGATAAAAGAATGACTCAAACTGCAGGCTCTATAGTTGTGGCTTTTGAGACAGAAGCCGAGGCAAAACAAGCTATCAGAAGAAGGCTCATAATTGGAGGACAGTCATTAATGGCTGAGCAGTATTTGAATATACCTGCCACCACTCAATGCACAAATTGCCAAGGATATGGACATATAGAAAAGAGATGCAGATGGGAGGCAAAGTGCCAGCTATGTGCAAGCCCACATAACACTAGACAACATATTTGCAGCATTTGCAGGGTCATAGGGCAGAAGTGTATCCATCTTGTACCCAAATGCTCCAACTGCAATGGTAATCATACATCAGACAAAGATGATTGCCCAGTTCGTAAAACCATGCAAGAGAGATTTGCTAAAGAGCAACAGCAAGCTGGGGACAATGACGAGGATTGTCTATGACAGGACAACTCAAAATAATCCAATGCAACTTGAACAAAAGTATACAGGCAACAGAAAACACTCTTCAACTGGCCATGGAGCTAGGAGTTGAGTTATTGGCAGTACAGGAACCGTGGGTGTCATATTCAAAAGAAAGCAAAAACTATCAAGGGGGACAATCAATACACCATCCAAACTTTTATCAAATTTTTCCCAACACAACAGACTACACCATGAGACCAAGAACAATGATATATATTTCAAAACAATTGAATGCAACAGTGAGCCATTTGACAAAGCTACCAGCTGATACAGATATTATTGGAATAAGAGTGACTGGACCCAAATATAAATTCAGCCTAATAAATATCTACAATCAAATTAGTCAACAGCAAAGAACTAGCCTTACAACTATGGAGAGGCATCAAAGTTCCCTACAGATTCCATCAAAATGCATTGTAATGGGTGATTTTAATGAACATCATCCTGACTGGGATCTCTTTCATCCCAAATCACACAGAGCAGATGATCTTCATGCATGGTTTGAAGAAAAAGGACTAGTTTTGACCAACAAAATAGGGGATGGGACCTTTTATAGGTCAAATATGAAGGTACCATCTGTTATTGATCTAACATTAACTACAGCAGTCATGGAAAAGAACATACATGATTGGCAAACAATTGAAACAGGATCTGACCATCAAGGAATATTATTTACAGTTACAGATCAAGATTTGTTCTACATTGCAACGCAGCCAGAAAAACCGAGATTTCAAACCCACAAGGCAGACTGGGAAAAATTCGAGAAAATGAGTGCTACAATGTTCCAAAATTCCGAGTTATTTAATTCTGAAAAATTCAAGAGACTTCCATTTCTCACAGTTCAAAATCTAATAAGCAACCAGACCAATTTGGAAATAGACCTTGATAAAATTGGGCAAGAAATGACAAATATTCTATTGAAAGCAGCAGAGGAATCAATACCAAGGCTGAAGCATGGTGCTAGTCAAAAGCCCTGGTGGACAGAAGATTTAAAGTTTTTGAGAAAGACCATGATGAGAGCTCAGAGACACCTCAAGGCAGATTCAAATGATCCACTCAAAAAGGAAAGATACTTGAAGGCACGGAACAAGTACTTTCAGGAGATCAAAATAGCCAAAAAAGATCACTGGAATAAATTTCTGGAAAAAGAGGATCCATCAACAATATTCAAAGCTTTGGCATACACCAAAGAGAGACAGTTTACCAATCTGCCAAATTTACAAGGAGAAGATGGACAATTGAAAGAAAGTTTTACTGGAAAATGTCAGGCATTAAAGTCAAAATTGTTTCCTATCCCACCAAGAACAGCTCCTTTTGATTGGGCTTACCACAAGGAAGATAACTGGAAATGGCCAAAGCTGACTGAATCAGAAGTAGCAAATGTATGCTGTAATGCATCCAAAGGAACTGCACCTGGTCCAGATCAGATGAATTGGGCTATCATAAATCATGCATACAATGCTAGTAAAGAAATATTTTTTGAAATATATTCTATATTTTTCAATATTGGATATCAACCAAGCTGCTGGAGAGAGGCAACTGGATAAT
This sequence comes from Blumeria hordei DH14, assembly GCA_900239735.1. NCBI lineage: Eukaryota > Fungi > Ascomycota > Leotiomycetes > Helotiales > Erysiphaceae > Blumeria > Blumeria hordei. The sequence continues at coordinate 478,195 of OENG01000015.1, forward strand.
TCTGAAAAAGCCTGGTAAACCTGATTACTCACAACCTAAGGCATACAGAGTTATCTCCTTGCTGAATTGTCTAGGGAAGGCCTTGGAAAAAATCTTTGCACAGAGACTTGGATACCTAGCAGAAACAACTCACCTACTGCATATATCACAGATTGGTGGGCGACTTAAAAAGTCAGCTTTGGATGCATGTCTACTGCTTCTAAATAAAATACAAACTGAAAAAGCAGCAAAGAGGAAAACATCAACTTTATTTCTTGATGTGAAAGGTGCCTTTGACCATGTTTCAAAGGATCGGCTGGTAGGCATAATGAGTGAACTAAGATTACCATCTAGTCTACTTAGCTGGGTGCTATCATTCCTTAGCAAAAGACAAATGAAACTTCAATTTGATAGACAGACAGAGAAGTTTTCTCCCATTGAAACAGGCATTCCTCAAGGAAGCCCTGTCTCTCCAATATTGTTCTTAATTTATATTAGAAACATGTTCAAATCTTCAACTGTAGAGTTTCTGTCCTATATTGATGATATAGCACTGACAGTCTCATCTCAAAGCTTTAAGAAAAATATTGAAATCATGGAAAGGGAGGTTCAGAAGCTCCAAGAAATTGGGCTTCAAAATGTAGTGAGCTTTGATTTGGAAAAGACAGAACTGATTCATTTTGAAAACACCAAAGCAGCAAGGAAGTGGAATCTCACCTTACCAAATGGTCATACAATAACACCAAAGAGCACAGTTAGATGGTTAGGAGTTTGGTTTGACCAAAAATTGAATTTCAATCACCATGTGAATACAAGAGTGGCACAAGCAAAGAATGCATTTGGAAGGATGGCAAGGTTAACCAATACTGAAAAAGGCCTTAGCCACATTGCAATGAGACAACTCTATCTGGCATGTGTGATAAGCATAGCTGATTATGCTAGTCCAGTGTGGTGGAAAGATCAAAAACAGTTCTCTGACAGATTACAGGGACTTCAAAATATAGCTTTGAGGAAGATTCTTGGATGTTTTAAAACATCTCCAATTAGGCCAATGGAAATAGAAGCATGTTTATGTCCACCAGAAGTAAGGCTCAATCATAGCAGAAGAAAATATGCTTTGAGGGTTCTGACTCTTTCACCATATCATCCAATTAAAAAGGCTCTATATCAAGAACTAGCATACCTTGACCCAGAAGTAGAAATTCAGATACGAAAATTATTACAGACTGAAAAGATAAGACTATCATTAAAATCAAATATTGATTTAGAAAATATTGAGACTATAATCCCTAATCATTTTCCGCCATGGGAAAGAAAAGTTCCATATGAAATTAAAATTAGTAATCAAGATAGAGAAATTGAAGCTGAAATACATCTGGCTAAAATAAAAGAAATGTGGTGCCAAAATCATGTAATTTACTACACTGATGCATCCTGGTGGCCAGATGCAAAAGGGTTAGGTGTGGCATTCATGATGTATGATCACAGGACCTTGACAACAATCTACCATTCAACCAGTCTTGCAAATGAGTACCAAGTATACATTGGAGAGCTTGAAGCTATAGTCAAAGCTTTAGAACATGCTGCATCTATAACTGATAACCCAAGAAATGTGACAATATATTCAGATAATCAGGGAGCTTTGAAAAGGATCCTTAAAGCTGATGATCGACCCGGACAAGCATGGGTTGAGAGAGCTATTACAGCAGCTACAAAACTAGCACAATCTGGAACCAGAATTAGACTAGAATGGGTGCCTGCCCATCTAGAAATATTTGGAAATGAAATGGCTGATAAACTTGCAAAAGAAGCAGCTATTGTAAAAATACCACAGGCAATACCAATAAGCATTAGTAACTTAGAGCAAGAATGTGAAGTACAGAGAACCAAGGAATGGATCTCTATTCTAGACAAATGGAAGATAGGCAACCAACACTCACCAAGCTCATATGCAAGCCAATATGAGTGGAATATTCAGAAAAAGCCCTGCATTGGCAAAGGAGTGAAGAAGAGTGTGAGCTCAGCCTTCTACCAACCAAAATTAGGTCATGGATATTTTAAATCCTATCTAAAGAGAATTGGGAAAGTAGATGATGACAAATGTATCTGTGGAGCAAAACAGACACCAAGACATTTATTACTTCAATGTCAAAGATTTAATAAAGAAAGGGCAGTATTACATGGATGCAACAAAGGAAGTCAACTAAGCCTCATTATGGTTCTGCATAATAGAACTGGCACAAAAGCAGCTTTGGAATATATTGAAAAGACTGGCATATGCACTCGGAAATGGTGCATTAACAATAAAACTGGAGTAGGATAAAGATTAAATTAAATATTGGGATACATATTGATGATAGATTTTGAGAGAAAAACAAAGAGTAATAATAAATGGCAATAAGAAGATATGGTAATTTTGAAGGATTGCTTGTGGTTTTGTTTTATGTTTTTAGTTTTTTGTAAGAGGTGTAATCACTTGAGGGTTCAAATGAAAGTGAAAGTAATTGATCAAAACTTTGATAGATAGATTGGCTAGTTTGCATCAGTTGATGCACATCCTACAATAGTCTTAGACTTAGACAGGATGTAAATGGATTAAACAAACAAACAAACAATAATGAGGAAAAATTGAAAGAATACACCAAGGCCAGAAATAAATATTTCCAGGAGATTAAGACTGCTAAGAAAAACCATTGGAACACATTTCTTGAGACAGAGGACTCTGCATCAATATTCAAGGCCCTAAAGTATACTAAAGGGCATCAGCCAGCTCAACTGCCCATGATCCAAGATGAGAATGGTGATCTTAAAAGCAGTTTTGCTGACAAATGCAATACTCTCAGAGCGAAATTATTTGTGACCCCACCGGTGGCTCCAGACCTGGATTGGTCTACACACAGAGAGACATTTTGGGAATGGCCAGAGCTGACTTCAGTTGAGGTTGAAAATGCATGCTGTAAACTTTCGAAAGGCAAGGCACCAGGGCCAGATCAAATTGACCAGAACATGATTTGTCATGCATACAAAGCTAATGAGGAGATTTTCTTTGAAATCTACTCTCTACTTTTCAATATAGGATATCAACCAAAGTGTTGGAGACAGGCTACTGGATTAGTCTTCAAAAAGCCATCCAAGCCTGACTACTCACAGCCAAAGGCATATAGGGTAATATCTCTACTTAGCTGCCTAGGGAAGACCCTAGAAAGGATGCTAGCTAAAAGACTTGGACATCTTGCAGAAACAACCACACTATTGGACCCAAGCCAGATAGGTGGAAGGCTCCAGAAATCAGCAGTCGATGCCTGTCTGTTACTAGTGAACAAAGTTCAGACAGAAAAGGCTGCTGGAAGAAAGGTCTCAACTCTTTTTCTGGACATAAAAGGTGCCTTTGACCATGTCGCTAAGAACCAACTTCTCGGAATAATGAGTAGATTGGGATTACCTCTTAGCATTTTATCATGGGTAGACTCATTTCTAAGTGACCGACAACTAAAATTGGCCTTTGAGGGGCAAGTGGAAAAGTTTTCCCCAACTGAGACTGGTATCCCACAGGGAAGCCCAATTTCACCCATACTATTTTTAATCTATATCAGAGACATGTTCAGCTCAAGAGCAGGCCAGTTCATATCATACATTGATGATATTGCATTGACTGTTTCATCTACAAGCTTTAAAAGGAACACTCAAATCTTGGAAAGGGAATATGAAAGGTTACAAGATATAGGAAGCAAAAACGCAGTCAAATTTGACATTGAAAAAACCGAGCTAATTCATTTTGCAAAATCAAAAGAGGCAAAAGAATGCCATTTGACAATACCTAGCGGAAGAAGCATTTCTACTTCCCCAGTTGTAAAATGGTTAGGTGTGTGGTTTGATCAAAAACTTACCTTCAAGCACCATTTAACAGTCAGGGTAGCACAGGCTAAATTAGCTTTTCAAAGGATGGCAAGACTGACAAACACTGAGAGAGGACTAAGCCATATTGCAATGAGACAGCTTTACCTGGCCTGTGTCATTACCATTTCTGACTATGCTAATCCTGTCTGGTGGAGGGGGCAACAATCTTTTGCAGACCTTCTGCAAGGGCTTCAGAATATTGCATTAAGAAGAATATTGGGTTGTTTCAAAACATCACCAATCAGGCCAATGGAAGTGGAGGCAACGCTTTGCCCACCCGAAATTAGATTGAACAAAAGCAGAAGAAAATATGCTTTAAGAGGATTAACACTCATGCAGAACCATCCAATTTCCAGGATAATTAACCAAAATTACGAACAATTTTCTGATCAAGAACTTACATGCAAAAGAGACAGCCACATTAACAGAATAATACAGTCATTACCTTATCATGATGTATTATATGAACAGGAGAAAACCAAGACCACTATATGTGCCCCATGGAATAAAGGTGTCCCTTACAAAGTGGCTATAAGTGGTCAGAGTAAAGAGGAGGAGAAATTAATTCACAATAAAATCCTGGAAGATTGTGGAAAAGAACATTTCATATACTATTCTGATGCTTCTTGCTCCCCAGAATCTTTGGGAATAGGAATCTCACTAGTAGGATATGACCAAGTAGATCAAACCATATTGAAAGAATACTACACCATCTCAAAGGACACAAATACCATTTATGATGGAGAGCTAGAGGCAATTGTCCGAGCAATAGAGCATGCAAATAGACAGACCTGGAACAAGAAGTTTTTGATTATATTTTCAGACAGTAAGGCTGCCCTACAAAGACTAGAAAATATGGGTAGCAAAACATCCCAATGGCAAGTAAGAAGAGCAATTATAGCTGCCCAGCAACTTCAAGAACAAGGTACAAGAGTCAATCTCCAATGGGTCCCAGCCCATCAAGGACTCAAGGGCAATGAAGAGGCAGACAAACTTGCAAAAATAGCATCAAACCTAGAACCAGATAACAGCTATCCCATGAGTTTAGCATGCATCTCACAAGAGCTAGAAGTCTTGAAAACTAAAGAATGGCTACAAATATTGGACAAATATGATTTAAAAAGGCAGGAGCAGAGCACTCACCTGTCATACTCTGAGATTTACTCGTGGCAAATAAGAAGCAAGCCATGGGTACAGAGGGGAGTCAGAAAGGAGGTCAGCTCGTCATTTTATCAACTCAAGCTGGGACGTGGGTACTTTAAGTCATATATGAAAAGAATTGGGAAATCAACTACAGGAAAATGCAGATGTGGAGAGGAGCAAGATGCAAGGCACTTGCTACTAGATTGCAGGCGATATTCTCAGAATAGAAAGAGGATGAAAGAGAAGCTAGAGGGCCAGGATATGAGCCTGGAATTATTACTTCATAACAAAATTGGAATTAGTTTAACATTGGACTTTTTGAGGGACACAAAAATACTGACCAGGGGGTGGTATGCAGGGGAAGAAAAAAGTGGAGATTAGTGTAGGTGTTATTGGATTTTGGGGGACAGATATTGTAGTGAAGCTACACATCTTTATAGTCATAGACTCAAATAGGATGTAAATATAATAAAAAAAAAAAAAAAAAAAGCATGGTGGAACCCTCAGCTCACCCAACTCAGAAAAGAATTCCATAGATTAAGATGTATATCAATGAGATATCCTTCATACTATACTATTGAACAAGCAAGAGCTGCAAGGAATGTTTACTTCAGAGAAATTTTGACTGCAAAGACAGGACACTGGATAAAGTTTCTAGAGACAGCAGAAAACAAAAATATATTTAAGGCTTACAACTACTCAAAGGCTGACAGCTACCAGTCACCATTTATCCCGACACTTCGATTCAAAGGCAATTCACAACATGAGGAAGATTGCCTGGCCATTTCTTTTGAAGACAAAAGTAAGGCTTTGGTTACAACATTATTTCCTGGCTCCTCAAAGCTACCTTTTAATACCCCAACCCCAGCACCTTTGTGTGAAGTGCCAGGTATACACGAAGCTTTCGAAACACCAACAAGAATCAAGGTCCCTATGACACTTCTAGAAATTTCTCAAGGGCCAGAATCTGCAACATATGATTCAATACCTCGGCATTCTACCATTCCTCTGGAGAATAAATCCATCCATGAAGATAGGGAAGCATGGAATTGGCCCAGTCTGTCACTAGAAGAGCTGATCAATGCAGTCCCAAATAAGAAGACATCTCCAGGGAATGATTTGATTAGCTGGACAATGATACAAAAGGCCATTCAATTTATCCCCAAGTTTTTCTTTGAGGCTTACCATGCACTATTCCATAGCGGCTACCATCCAAAGCAGTGGAAGGAAGCCATAGGCATAATTATTCCTAAAAAGAACAAAAAAGATTACTCAAACCCAAAGGCATACAGACCAATATCTTTGCTACCCTGCCTTTCAAAGCTCTTGGAGAAACTTTTTGCTAATAGAATATCATACTATGCCAATACTAGTACTGAATTGCTTCTTTTTTTTTTTTTTTTTTTTTTTTTTGATTCATATTTGTATTCAGCTATATAGCTATGACAATTAATTTCTAATTTACAAACAATTACTCCAAATATCTCTATTGATATTTCCTAGCATTGTACCCCTTTATTTATTTCTATTTATTTCCAATCTAATTAATGTCCCTTGTATGCACTTATGCACCTGGAAGTCTTTAAAAATTCTAGTAAGGCTCTTTTGCCTTGTTTTGTTCGAAAAAGAATAGGGAGTGTAAGTGGCACTATATGTTTCAAGTGTTTATTTCTTTCCTCATTAAATTTGTTGCAATGAAGTATGAGATGTTGCATAGTCTGCATTCTGTTTCCACAGAAATTGCAACTATTATTTTTGGCCTTTCCTATTTGGTGTAGGTATGCTTTCACATTCCCAATGCCTGTCCTGGCCTGGAAATAAGATGACTCTGTTAATCTGTTATGTCCTTGAAAATTGATGGGTTGAGTGGAGAAGTCTGGCCTCATCATTTGGGCTTGGATTCTGTAATATTTGCCAAGTCCCCTGCTTTTTCTTCCTTCTTCCTCTCGAGAGAGTTCTGCAGTCCAGTCATGGTACCAAGCTTCTATAATTATCTCCCTAGCTTTCTGCTTTAGAAAAGAATGAGTGGTAAAAACATCCCTTTTAACCGCCTTCTTTTTGATTGCTCCCCTTGCTGCACAATCAGCAAGCTCATTTCCCACTAGACCAACATGCCCCGGACACCAAGAGAGGATTAATGAGCAAGTATATGCTTCTTGTCTAATCTGGTAAGAAAATTGGTTCTCCTTCTTCTGGATCCTCATCAAACTTGCTTGACTGTCAGTGAAGATGTGGTATCTTCCTTGTGGAATGGTCTTTTTCAGGTATCTGATGGCTTTGAGAATGCAAAAGGTCTCTGCATCTGTAATTCCCATTGTCTCCCCAAGGTTGAATGAAAAACATTTCATCTCTCTACTGAATGGCAAATATACTATGAAGCCAATGCTGCTCCCCTTTCCCTTGATAAGTGATCCATCAGTGTAAACTATAGTTGTGTCTGGTGAAATTTTGCTGATGATTTTTTCATGTTCCTCCTTGGCTTTTACTTTTGAAAGGGATGAGATGCCAATAGGAATACTTTTCTGATGCCATGGTGAAATCCAGCTAGCATCTATCTGTTCTAAATTGTTAAATTTTGTAAAGGACTTGAGTAAACTTCCTATTCTTATTAGTTGAGATGGAGAATGGTCCATGTACTTGAAGATTCCAAGGTCTAGATCAGTTGATATTGATAGCTCGTCCACCAAAGGGTTGATCAGCTTTTTCTGGACTGGGTGTGATGGTTGAAGCCTTAAGAGTCTGAGTGCAAAATTATAGGTCTGTTTTAGTTGCCGGACCTTTGTTGGTAGGATGCCTGCCTCCACTTCCAGGGCCTTCATTGGACTGTTATGATAGGCTCCAGTTATTATGATAAGGGCCTGGTTCTGTAGCTTTTGACATCTAGAACTCAATGCTTCTGTGCCATGCTTCCCATACCATAGTATTGCACCATAATCTAGGACTGAAGTGACACAGCTGAGGTAAAGTTGCCTTAGAGCTAGGAATGGAAGACCTTTTGTTGATGAAGCAAGCTGTTTCACCCTCATAAGAGCTCCATTTGCCAGCTGTAATCTTTTTTCCACATGTGTTTTGAAATTAAGCTTTCTATCAAACCAGATGCCCAGCCATCTTACCACCTCTTTTGGATGCAAGGCAAACTGGTCATCAAGTATTAGAGGGGTTAGTAGTGGTTTCCTGTGTCGAGAAAAGTGAATGAGCTCAGTCTTGTCCATCTCAAATGTAACTGACAATTCCTTTGCCCTGGTCATTAATCTCTGCAGTATTAGATGTAGCTCTCGAATATTTTTGTTGACTGATGTTGATGAGACAGAGATGGATATATCATCAATGTAGGACAGTTGTAGGTGAGTTGTCTTTTCTTCTGGAGGGAAGAGGAACCTGATTGAGAGAAGGAAAAGTAAGGGTGATATGGGACTTCCTTGAGGTGTGCCAGTTACTGGAAACACTCTGCTAATCTGACCATTGAATTTGAGTTGAATAGTCCTTTCACTTAAGAAAGATTTTACCCATGAGATAAATTTGTCTGGAAGCTGGAGTTGTCCCATTACTTTTAGAAGAGCTTCTGGCTGGAGTCGATCAAATGCTCCTAGTATGTCCAGGAAGACTGTTGATACAACTCTGTGTCTCATTCTATTTTCTTCAATATAATCTTGCAAGAGTAATGCTGCATCAATAGCTGATCTCTGCTTGCGTCCACCCATTTGACTCCCATCCAATAGACTGATACTGGTATTCGCAAGAAAGGCGAGTCTATTGGCAAATATTCTCTCCAATAGCTTTGATAGACAGGGCAGAAGAGAAATGGGCCGGTAGGCTTTTGGAGAGCTGTAGTCCTTTTTGTTTCTTTTGGGAATAATTATTCCTACTGCCTGTTTCCATTGTCTGGGATGATATCCACTGTTGAAAAGACATGTGTAAGCTTTTAAGAAAAATTTTGGTATAGCTGAAAGGGCTGCTTTGATTATGATCCAATCAATTTGATCAAGTCCTGGGGCTGTTACTTTGTTTGAGGCTGCATTTATCATCTCTTCCTCAGTCAGAGTAGGCCATTCCCACTTTTTAATATGGCTCATATTAGAATTGTTCCCCATGATATTTGGTGGTATTGATGATCCTTCAGGTTCAATGATATTAATGTTAGCCACTGACTCTCTTTCAAGAATGCCTTGTTCCATGGAGAGTGGAAATAAACTTTGGATCAATGCATCACATTTATCTTTGAAAGTATTTGCAGTTATCTCCTCATTGTTGTCCTTAGGAGTGAACTTTAAAGTTGGAATCAGTGTTGATTGTGTTCTTTCAGGTCTAGAATATTGATAAGCTGTGAAGACTGATTTCTCCCTAGCAGCTTCTAGAAAATTGATCCAATGCTGCCTCTTCTGGAATTGAATTTGGTGAAAGTAATGGTTCCTGGCAGCTCTGCAATCCCTTTGAAGCTGAGGATTTTGAAACATTTTGGAATGACGGCGTAGTCTGTGATACTGCATCCTTAAAGTTGTTAATTTGTCTGTCCACCATGGTTTAGATCTTGCTGTAATTTTCAAAACTGGAATGGAGATTTTTGCAGCACCTAAAACTACCTGCTGCAATATGTTGGCTATCTCATCATAATCCCCAATTTGAATAGCCATTTCTAGTTGATAATGGTGGCTAAGCTGTCTTGATTGTAATTCATGGTGAAACAGTTCCCAATCTGCTTTTTTGAGGTTGAATCTTGCTGGAAGTACTGAAGGGCTCATCATTTTGTCATAATAATTATTTGCTGATACATGTGCTTCAAAGGTGATGAGCTCATGATCCGACCCTGTTGATTGTCCATAGTTCCAGTCCTGCCATTTTACTTGTTTAAACCCTGCAACAAATGTTAGGTCAATAATGGATGTGCTCTTTGAATTTGCCCTATGGAAGGTGCCTCCATAGTTCTCAATTACAGAAGAGCAATTCATTAGTTGAGCATTGGTTTTCTCAAGGTAATCAACCAGAGAATTAGCAAGAGCGTTGTTAGTTTGAACCATTGGATTCCATAATGGATGGTGTAGATTAAAGTCCCCAAGAAAAACAAAAGGTTTGTCCAACTGCAGATGTAAATTTAGAAATCGCTGTACTGTATAACCGGAAAAAGAAGGTGTGATAGGCTTCTCATTATAGATGTGAATGATATAAAATGCCTCCCCTGGAAGATCAACCTCCAGGATTTGATAATCTGGGTCAGATACCAAGTCATACCTGGGCATCACCTGAAATTGGCTTGACTTCTTGACATAGGTCATGACCCTTGGGCGGAGAAACTGATGGGTAATGGGTGAAATGGCTTGATAAGCTGAATGTATAATTGGCTGGTATGTCTGTAAATGAGAGTGATGGAACAAATATGGCTCCTGAACTAAAAGAATGTCTGATTCCCCTTTGATGGACACATCAAAGAGGGACTGCAAGATCTCTCGACCCCTTGCAGTGTTGTGTTGGCTAAATTTGATGTGACTCAGCATGCCAATGCTTTGTAATAATCACAATCTTGTCTTTGAAATGCCAAATGGGTATTTGACTTGCAATTTGCACATTGAACTGCATGGTGTACACAGCTCTGAGTTGCCTTGCATGTTGAGCATTGGTGATCCATAGTCATGTGTGCTCCCAAACAGATAGCACACACTGGTGTATTTTTGCAGCCAAGCTGATGATGGCCAAATGCAAGACATTTCTTACATTGGGTCCTCTGAGTAGACTGTTGGTAATTTACTACCTTGAGCAGACGTCCTCCAATGAGGACACCTGCTTTGAGAAGGTGTTCTTTTTCCTGTTCTGTGGTGACTGAAAATGTTATAGAGGCTTTACTTCTCTGTTTAAAAGTTCGACTTAGCCATCTTGGTTGGCCTTGCGTCATAATATTATCATTGAAAACTTCAATCTCCTCATTGATGTGTTGTATTGGAATACAAGTGGGCACACCATGTACCACTAGTTTTGGCCAGTGGGTGATCTTCTGAGCCTTTTGAATGGGCCAATCTGAAAATACAGACTCCCACTTGTCTTGGTCTAGGAGAAGCTCAGTTGGTGATGAGTCCCAGCAGGTGAGGACTAGGTTCCCCTTGCTGGAAGTGTGGACTCTGGAAATTGCCCTCTTCCCCAGTAATTTGTTGATACTTTCCCTAATAGGGAAAGGCTGATAAATTGGCAATGTACTGCCAGTTTTGGTAATAAGAGTCACCACATTTTCAATGTCAGGATTGACAGTTACTTGGTTTGTACTTTTAGTGGTTTTGGGGTTGAAGTCATTGTTGTTTTGGTCATTTGCATCTGTGACTGTTACTGCCACAGCTGGAGTGGTTGATTTACTTTTGCCATTGATAACTTTATGGCTGAGGACTTTCATGCCTGGTTTGGTTGGTAATTTAATTTCTGGTTGGACATTTGGGATACCTTCCCGAAGTTTCTGTGCATAAGTTGGGGCAGCTGGTGCCTTTTGAGTGCTTGTTGGCACTTTTTCTATCTCAGGTTGAATGTCCCTGACTGTTTGCAATAAATTGACCTTGCCTCCTCAGTAAAGGTCCGAAAAACCTGGATAAGGTCCAGAACTGCTGCTTGTTTCTTTTTATCATTTGTGAGGCTGTATGATTTGACCAGGAGGTCTCGAGCCTCAAAGATGGCAGTTTCAAATGTGTATTTGATGGTGCATGGTGCAGAGATCTTGACCATTTTTGTTGGCTGTAAATTGGTATGAGTGGTAGCTGAAATACCTCTTTTTCGAGATTGATCAGCAAAAGGTGTTTTGATAAATAAATTTTTTGTACCCAGATCTGTGGATGTGATTGGGTCACTACTGAATAGATCAATTTTTGTTGACAATTTAAGTGGTCGAACAGAAGTTAAAAGCCTTGAAGGCTTAGGTGATGCATCTTTGTTCCAGATTGATGAAGACAACCTGGGGGCACTTGTCATGTCTATCTCTGGTGAAGAGGGTAGACTTGGAAGACTCCCTGGTGAAGAGGGAGTATTTTCGGCCATTTTGACCTCTTTTACTGCTGACATAACCAGGAAGATGACTAAACCAAAATAAAAATTTTCAAAAATATTTTATCCTGATTTAAAAATGAATTGATAAGAATAAAATCACGTGACACTGGTTCCAGGTCACCTGACAGAACGCCAAGGCTAGGTGAAAATTTTCACCCAGATAGCTGAAAAATTGTATTTTGGTCAAAATAGGCTGTAATATTGGGGTGCAAATGTTGAAATGTACATCAATCTAATGCTGATGATTAAGCGAAACCGAAAATCGAATTTATAAAAGCGTATCTGGTGGTGGGCGGAAGTTGTGGATAAAATGGCGTGGTTATTTGGTCTAGAGGGTCGTAAATCGGGATTTTGTCAAAAAATGTCGCAATATTGGGTCTTAGATATCAACAATTAGATCAATTGAAAGCTGTCGACGATGCGAAACTGAATATCCAGGTTATATTGTCGTAGCAGATAGTTGGCAGAAGTTGTTGATGAAAAGGCGATTTTCGAAAGATGTTGACTGAATTGCTTCATCAGAGTCAGATGGGTGGTAGAAAGCAAAGATCAGCCATTGATGCAGCTATGCTTTTGCAGGACTTTATCCAACAAAATATGCAAAAGAAAAAAGTTGTCTCAACAATTTTCATGGATATCCAAGGTGCATTTGATCATTTAGATCCCATCAAACTTGTCAAAGCCCTTTACCAGTTGCAGCTTCCAAGATCTTTTATATCATGGGTTAAGTCATTTCTTTCTAATAGGACTATCAGACTACTTTTCAATGGTGAGCTAGGAGGAGAATGGAAGGTTACTGGAACACCCCAAGGTAGCCCAATTTCTCCATTGCTCTTTCTTTTATCAATAAGGTATCTTATCAGTCCTGATCCAGCAACTCAACAATTACCAACACTTCATCTATCTTATGTGGATGACATTTCTCTTTCAGTTGCCTCTTCTTCAGCAACTAAAAATGTCAGGGAATTGAAGACAATTGTCAATGCCCTCCTCATCAATGCAAATAAACTGTCAGTCAAATTTGATGAAAGTAAGACAGATCTTATCCACTTCCATAGGAGGAAAACCCCAATTCAAACACCAATCTTGATCAACAACACTATACACCAGCCTAAAGAGTTAGTTAGATGGCTTGGAATATGGTTTGACCATAAGCTATCCTATCAATCTCATGTCAATAAGAGGCTCATCTTGCCAATGGGGCGCTTCAAAGGCTTAAGTACTTATCATCAACAACAAAAGGACTGAAATTTGGTGCCCTAAGACAACTGTATCTATCATGTGTCACATCAGTACTCGACTATGGATCAGTGCTCTGGCATGGAAAATATGGATCTAAGAAATTAATAAATATTTGTCAGAAAATTCAGAACCAAGCCATGATTTTTGTCTCAGGTGCTTACAGAGGTAGTCCTATCAAAGCTTTGGAGGCTGAGACAGCAATTTTGCCTACAGAGATTAGGCATCTCAGGAACTGTTACCAATATGCCCTTCGCATTCTGAGACTCCAAAAATGCCATCCAATATACCAGCTATTATTTGAACCTCTGACAGATGAGCTTTCCAACACCAATGAAATTGATCTTGGACTAGTAGGGCTCCTTAATAAATCCCCTATCCAGATCCATAGAATTGGAAGATTACTGCTACCTTTTGCCAGTAAAGCCAAATTGGAAGAGGTTAATGACAAATGGACTCCTCCCTGGCTTCAATCTAATTTAAACATATATATTTCTAATTTAACTAAGGCAGAAGCACAAATTGAGCACTTCAAATTTCTCACTTCAATTCCACTGAGCTCAACAATTATATACACAGATGGATCATTTGAGAAGACAAAAGGGAGTGGCATTGGATTTGTCATCTACTCACCTTACACCAGACAAATGAAGGGTTATTCTTATAGTCTTGGCCAAGAAGTAGGAATAGTAGATGCTGAAAGCTACTGCATATTACAAGCACTGGATCAGATAAAAAATCAACAATCTTCTTCATGCTTTGTCTTCTCAGACAGCCAAGCTGCATTAAATAGAGTCAAAAGCTATTCAAATTGGTTATCACACAGAATAAGATCCATAAATCAACCAGCATGGATCGAGCTTCACTGGTGTCCAGGCCATGAAGGCATTGAAGGCAATGAGCTTGCAGACAATCTTGCCAAAATGGGAGTGGAAAAAAGGACCAGACCCAGGGATAAATTTATCACCCACAGTTTTCTTAAACAAAAAGTGCAGCAGCACATCATCAATTCCTGGCATAAATACTGGAACTCCGAAATTCTTAGGGAAGAGGAAGGAAAGAAAGCTAGAGGTCTCGGAAAATTTTACAGAATACAGGCAAGGAAGCAGACACCAAATTTCAGCATGAAACCTATCAACTTAGAACCTTACAGCCGAGCAACTCAATCAGCATATTTTCAAGTTAGATTTGGAATTGGAAATATTCTTACACACCTCAAGAAAATTGGAAAAGCAAAGACTAACATATGTAATTTCTGTGGGATAGAGAAGCAGACCTGCCACCACCTTATATTTCAATGTTCAAAATTCAAAACCCAAAGAAAAAAGGAGCTCTCAGATGTTGTGCCACGGAGCCTTAGTTTGCTATTAAATACCAAGGGTGGGAGAGAAAAGCTACTAAAATTTATTCAATCAAGTAACTGCATTAATTTATCAAAAATAGGGGACAGCTTAATTTCATGTAGGAATACACAAGAGGGTGTGCCTAGAATGGAGTAATATAATTTGCACAATTAAATATAAAAAGAATAGAAGATTTTGGAGAATAAAGCACTTGTTGAAAGCCATTTGTAATTTAGAAAATATTAATTAGATATAAGTGTCATAGCTCTAGAGCTGCATACACAATGAAATAAAAAAAAAAAAAAAAAATCCAGTTCCTTAAGAAAAAGCTGCCAAATGCAAGATACCAAATTTTTAGTGACAGCCAAGCAAGTATTCAGAGAATTTAGGGGAAGACAAATCACCTCTCACACCAAATTCGAAACCTAGCCAAAGACTGCAACCTAACCATTTCTTGGTGTCCAGCCCATGTGGGTATTGAGGGGAATGAACTTGCAGACTCACTTGCAAAAGGAGCAGTAAAAAAGATAGCTTTAAGAAAAGAAAAATTTACATCTCATTCTTTTCTAAAGCAGAAAGC
The DNA here is from genome assembly GCA_900239735.1 of Blumeria hordei DH14. Taxonomy (NCBI): domain Eukaryota; kingdom Fungi; phylum Ascomycota; class Leotiomycetes; order Helotiales; family Erysiphaceae; genus Blumeria; species Blumeria hordei. Next base: position 493,390 of record OENG01000015.1, read on the forward strand.
AACAGAATATATTTTAGAAGCTTGGCATAATGACTGGCAAACTGAAGTTCTCAGAGAAGAGGAGGGTAGAAGGTCTAGGGGACTTGGCAAGTTCTACAGAATCCAAGCCCAGATGCACATACCAACCTTTTCCTTACAACCATTTCACTTTCAAAACCACAGCAGGATGGTTGAATCAGCATTTTTCCAGGCAAGAACTGGATAGGGAATACCAGAGCTTACCTGAGTATAATTGGGAAAGTTAAAGATCAAAGCTGCAATTTTTGCAAGGCTAAAAAGCAGACCACTAAACATTTAATTCTTCACTGTTCTAGATTTTTCAAGCAAAGGGAATTGGCATTTGCTGATATAAAGCCACTTTCATTACCAATTTTATTAAGAACCAAAAGGGGGAAGGAAGCCCTTCTACAATTTTTGAAAACATCCAAGTGTATGTCAGCATACAAAGGAGATGATATAGGCTCACAAATAATGGACATATTGTAATATGGAGAAATGAGCTAGGGCGTTAACTGGTGTGAATCTTCAATGTAGAAATAAATAGATGTTAAATTGTCATAGCTAGATAGCTGAATACAATATGATACAAAAAAAAAAAAAAAACTAGGGTTCCATGATGGGTGGTGAAGGTTAAGATCCCCAAGAAAAAGGAATGGTTTATTGAAATGAATGTTCATGTCCAGGAGACGCTGTATGGTTGTCCTGGTCTCATTAGGATCTGTTGGCTTTTCATTATAAATATTTACAATATAAAAGCTCCCTTCAAGATTGGAAACTTCAAGTATTTGCATATCTGGATCAGACAAAAGGTTGTATTGAGGTGCAATATTGAAGCAGGAAAATCGATGTACATATGAAATTACCCTAGGCCGGGTGGTTGAATTAAGAGAAGGAAGTAATGGATAGTATGATGGGTGACTTAGTGGTGTAAATGAGTGTGTAATTGAATGTTTGTAAAGATAGGGCTCCTGAATGCAGAGGAAAAGGGATTCCTCTTTCAGGGCTACTTCAAAGAATGTCTGGAGTACCTCTCTACTCCGAGCTGTACAGGAACATCAAATTTTCCAAATTGACTATTTTGTCCATAACTTTTTGCGACAGAGAGCTATCATCAAACCAACAATTGTTTAGGATTCATTACATCTAGCGCTATCAATTAAGATATCTTTCAGCCAATTTGACCCACTGGTCGAGCTGATAATGTCAAAAAAGTATTAAACTAAGAAGATTATATTCAAGAATAAAGTAGATGAATTATATCTAAGAAGTATATTGAGTATTGAACAAAGGTTGTAGACTGAGTTGGTTGATCATGAACATGATGTGTAGTATTGATGATGATGATGATGGAAGATGGAGTGAGATCAGTCAGATTATATACATCTTTGGAGAGTGATACATGCAATGATTAATGTGAAGAGAAAGTGAAGTGATGAAGGAAATCCAGATGTGGGAATCCCAAACTATCCCACTGCAGATCATCAGCCCCACTAAGATCTGCAACAGCCTTGATATTTCAGACCCTAGTCAAGACTGCTGTCAAAGCTAATGCATGCAGACCCTTGACACATTCCTTGTAGGATCTAGTCATGCAGACCCTTGACACATTCCTTGTAGGATCTAGTCATGCAGACCCTTGATGCATACCATGTACATACAATCCAGGACACACCCTGCTGATATTCTTGAGTCATTTATAGTAATACAAAGTTATGAATTTGGTTAGGTGGATAGTTTATGCAGACATAATGAATGTCACTTTATGATTAAAGTCAGTATTTCAACAAAAAGCCGATTTCTGGGGCCCCCCCATCAAAGAATCCACCATCCAGCCCTCCACCATCCAGCCCACCAGCATCAAAATCTCAACAACCAACCCTTAAATCATCAATTTGGAGTGATCTTCCAGCTCCTCCTCCTGTCATTAACCCTGCTCCTGCCTTTAATTCATCAATTGATGATGTTTTCATGGACTTCTCCAGTGATCCAATTGCTGGCCCATCACATGATGGGAAAAAATTTTCAGGGACCCACTTGGCTGGGGACTCTCGAAAACGAGGCTGCAGCCTCAACCAGCACTCTGAGCTTCATCGAAAAATCCAATTTGTATGTGCAGATAGTCAAAAATCATCATTTAAGTCCCCCCAAGATGCACTTCTAGCAGCAAGGGACAACATCATCCAGGCTTACGGCCTCACAAGAAACCGAAATGAGCAGGACAAATTGTTGGATCTACTTGAAATTTTCAGGGAATTTACTGAAAAGGGGCAACTATCCAAAGCCTCAGCAATCATCACCTCTCAGATAGCCAACTTGGAACAAGCAACCAGAAAAATTGAGAGCAAAGCTAGGGACCTTGAGGCTGTTCCAAGTCCCTCAAAAACCATTGAACCAGTAGTACCAAAAGCCAAAACTCAACCAAAAGCTAGCAACCCATGAGTTTTGCAAATATATTAGCATCAACATCAGCAAATTACAATGCTAAGCCTCAAGAATGGACAATTGTTGGTGGGAAAAAGAATAACCAGGCCAACCAGCAAGCTAAACCAAGCAAACCAGTGGAGAAAAAGGTTAGAAGGCTAATACTAGTAAGAGGCCCAGAATCACCCATCATACCATCACCCCTAGTAGCACGAAATGCACTTAATAAGGCATTCAGTGATAGAGGAATCAAAGGGCCGGTGGTCAACTTGGTCAGCTCCACCACAGCAAATAATGTTTCAATTACAACTACAGAAGAATACACTGCTGATTTTCTTCTGGAAAAGAGGGATATATGGGATAAACTCATCCCATTTACATTTGCTCAAGTAGACAAGCCATGGCACAAGGTAGTTGTCCATGGCATTCCTATCCAAGACTTTGACAATCCAGATGGAATGGAGATGATTAAGGATGAAATTAAGACCTTCAATAAGGGCTTTACACCAATTGGAACACCCTACTGGCTTTCAAGTAGGGAAAATCGAACCATCAAAAGAGCTGGATCTGTGGCCATAGCATTTGCCACTGAAGAAGAAGCAAATAAAGCCATTCGAAACAGGCTCTACCTTGCAGGCATAAGTGTAAGGGTAGAAAAATTCTACAATGTAGCACCATCAACTCAATGCAGTAAATGCCAAGGATTTGGACACCTAGATAGTTACTGCAGGAAATCAGCTGTTTGTGGTCTCTGTGGAGACAATCACAGCACTCAGCAACACTACTGCAGTGTCTGCAAGTCAAAAGGAAAGAGCTGCAGCCACTTGGCCCCAAAGTGTGCCAACTGCTCAGGTCAACATCAGTCCAACTCCAAGTCCTGTGAGGTGTTCCTTGCAGTCAAAAATAAGCTTGACCAGGAGGAATTGTAATGTCAGACACAACTGATATGCGAGTCCTTCAAATTAACCTAAATAAAAATCAATTAGCAACTGAAAATGCTCTACAGCTGGCTGTAGAGCTCAAAATAGACATTATAGCAGTCCAGGAGCCTTGGCTGATACCCAGACATCCACTGAGCCTGGACTATACTTACACCAGATCCGTTCAACACAATGGATTCATACAAATCTTTGCCAAGTTTCCAGCACAGCAACGGCCAGAACCATGGTCTATGCTTCAAGGACTCCAAAATAAAATCAAGCTGGCAAATCATTCACCTCAAGACCCAGATATTCAAATCCTTGAGTTAAAGATGGATCCAGCCACATAGAACTAATATATGTACAACCAAATGATCAGGCAGGTCAGAGGGTAGCACCATCAATGCTCACCTGTACCATCATCAATAAGCCCCAAAACTATCCTCCTAGGGGACTTCAACCTTCTCATCCATTGTGGGAGCCTGAGTCAAATGCGACTGGTCCCTCAGAAGAATTGGTTGAATGGATCCAGGCCAAAGGAATGGAACTAATCAATAACCCAGGTGATGGTACATTTCATAGACCACATATGGAAAGGGCTACAGTAATTGATTTGACTATTGCAACCTCAAGAATTGCTAGTAGGGTCAAAGACTGGCAAGTAATGGGTGATGTAGGATCAGATCATTTCGGAATATTGTTCACCATTGAGACACCATCCAAACTAAATGATATATTAAAACCAAAAGCAAGATTAAATTTCAAATTGGCAGACTGGCCAAATTTTAATCTTATTTTGAAGGAAAATATTAGTAAATGCAAAGCCCTTCAAATTTGCAATGAGGGGGAATCAATTACCATTCTGAAGGAATTCACTACCTGAGGACTGGCAATCATTTATCCTCTTGCCAACTTGAGCAGGCTGCAGAAGAACTAACAAAGTGTATTTCTGATGCCACCAGGGCTAGTGTACCTTTGATGAAATTTAATCATATATCAAAGCCATGGTGGAGCCCAGAGCTGAAACTCATGAGAAAAGATATGTCCATCAAACATAAATTCTTGAAAAGCAACAAAGAAAGCCTGGCTGCCAAGAGCTCCTATTTGGAGGTCAGGAACAAATATTTCTCTGCAATTAAACTTGCCAAGCAAGAGCATTGGAACACATTTCTCGAGAAAAATGACACCAGATCAATATTCAAAGCCATGTCTTATACCAAGGAGAGAAGATCAATGAGTATCCCTTCTATATTATCAGCTGAAAATACATTTGAGGAATCTTTTGAGGGAAAGTGCAAGGCCTTTCGAGATGCACTCTTTCCCTCTCCTCCCCATGCTGATCAAGTGGAATGGGACAACTACCAGCCAGGTAGTTGGACATGGCCAACATTAACCAAATTCGAACTAGAAAGTGCATGTTCAGCTACTATCAATGGAACCACACCCGGACCAGATGGAATCCCTCATCAAATCATAAGCCAGGCCTATGCAGCCATCCCAAATGTCTTCTTCCATGTATATTCTAGTCTTTTTGAGGCAGGATATCATCCTCATTGCTGGAAGCAGGCAACTGGGATCATATTAAGGAAGCCAGCAAAGCCAGACTACTCCCAGCCCAAAGCATACAGGGTCATTTCTCTTTGAACTGCCTAGGCAAGATCATGGAAAGAATCTTGGCAAAGAGGTTGGGATATTTGGCAGAGACATCAGAATTGCTACATCCATCCCAGATTGGGGGCCGCCTGAAGAAGTCGGCTGTTGATGCAGCACTACTTCTTACTAATGAAGTAGAAACCAACAGACAGCTTAATTTGATCACTTCAACCCTTTTCATGGATGTAAAGGGTGCCTTTGATCATGTGGCCCGAAATCAACTGCTGGTAATTATGCAGAAAAAGAAGCTACCTATCAACCTCATAGCCTGGACAGCTTCATTCTTGGAGCAGAGGACTTTGCAACTTGAGATTGATGGTGAAAAGGAAAGCTTTAGTGATATCAAGACAGGTATTCCTCAGGGGAGCCCTATATCACCAATTCTTTTCCTGATTTATATCCAAGGACTCTTCACCAGCAATACAGTGAAAATCATCTCGTACATGGATGATATTACCCTGACAATAGCAAGCTCTAGCTAAAAAAAAATATCAGAATACTAGAGAGAGAAGCTTCAAAGATCATCAACTTTGGGCTTAAAGATGCAGTTCAGTTTGATCTAGTCAAGACAGAGCTCATGCATTTTACTAGGAAAAAATTAGCACAAGAGATGGCAATTAGACTTCCCCATGGAGAAATAGTGCAACCATCCCAATCTATTAAATGGCTGGGAATCTGGTTTGACCCGAGTCTAAAATTCAGAAAGCATATACAGATCAGGACATCCCAGGCAACCCAGGCATTTTTTAGAATGGCAAGGCTTGCAAACACAGAAAAAGGTCTCTCCCCAGCTGCCCTGAGGCAAATCTATCTTGCTTGTGTTATCAGCATTGCAGATTATGGCTCAGTGATCTGGTGGAAGGGACAAAATTACATAGCAGATGCACTGCAAAAAATACAGAATCTTGCCCTTCGGAAAATTCTCGGTGTCTTCAAGACAGCTCCAATTCTTCCCATGGAGGTAGAAGCTGCTCTGGCTCCACCAAGGGTTAGACTTCGTAAAAATATGCAAAGATTTGCACTAAGACTATCAAAGCTATCCAAATTTCATCCAGTAAACATGGGAGTGAACAGCCATATTGATCTTCAAAAGCCAACTCAGCTCAGCAGGATCAATAATTCAATTACAAATTTCATTGATTATGATGGAATAGAACAGATTAAACAATTCATTTTTAAACCATGGAGGCAGGCCCTTCCATATACAACCACAATTGAGAGGATCCCCAAGGATGAAGCAGCAGAGAGACATCAATCTTCGCTCCAACAAACTGACTGGACCTCCACAACATTTATTTACACAGATGCCTCATTGATGGCAGAAAGCACAGGTGTTGGGTTAGACTTTGCAGCATCTGGGAGCTGCAGCAGAACTCAACATCAATTTCAGACTAATATTGGATCAAGGGTCCTGGTATATAATGGAGAGCTCGAAGCCATTGTCCTGGCTATGGAGTATGCAAGCCAGCATGCACTGCCAGGTCATAGTTTTCAAGTCTTTTCAGATAACCCGGCAGCCCTGTATAGACTAAAAAAATCATCTGATAATCCAGGACAGGCCTGCCAGCTCAGAGCTATAGCAGCTGGAAAGATTATTCAGAGCAGAAATTCAACAATAAATCTCAACTGGATTCCAGGTCATCTGAGTATTGAAGGCAATGACATGGCAGATAGACTTGCCAAAGCAGAATCATGTCTTCCTCCTGAAAAGGAAGAGACAAGCTTTGCCATGGCAGGGACACTCATTCACCACAGCTTTCAGGATCAATGGCTCAATTATCTGAAAAATAAACAGAAAAGATTAAAATATAACCCTTCATCCTATGAAAAGAAGTTTGACTGGAAGGTTAATGGCAAGATAAAAATACCAATAGGTACAGCAAGAGAAGTGGTGAGCGCATTCTATCAGCTCAAAATTGGACATGGCTACAATATGTCATACTTGTACAAGCGAGGGCTCAGTGATAGTGACAGGTGTAGATGTGGGAAGAGAGAAACACCGGAACACCTATTACTCAGCTGTAGCAACTACAGGCACGAACGGAGGCAGCTGATAAATAGTCTTAACAATAACCAATTAAGTATGAAGCTTTTGCTACACACCAAAATTGGGATAGAAAATACCATTGAGTATATCAAGAAGACTAAAGTATCAACAAGAAGATGGCATCTTCAAAGGAATGAGAATGGTGGGGATGGATAAGAAGGGAGAATCAAGAGAGGTTGAGAGAACTAATGTTAAGGGCAGGAACAAAATAGGGCATGACCCTCATCATCTATTGGCAAAAATTAAGCACAACAATATACAAATTTACTATTAACCTTAAAGCTGTCTAGATAGTTTGAGCTGTCCTTCATAGTCATAGACTCAGTAGGGACCATAATGAAATTCTATTCTATTCTATTCTACATCAGAGACATCCTCAAATCAAGAGTTGTCCATGTTCTTTCATATATGGATGATATTGCTATCACCACTGCTTCAACAAGTATGAAGCGAAACATCAGAATCCTCGAGGGAGAAGTTAACCAGCTTTTTGAAACAGCTAAATCCAACTCCATTCAATTTGACTCATCAAAGACAGAATTGATGCACTTCACTAACAGGAAAGCATCAAGAAACTACCCATTAACCTTACCTGATGGACAACAAGTAATCCCTAAAGACTCCATCCGTTGGTTGGGTATCTGGTTTGATCCAGGACTCAAATTTCGAGGACACGTCTCCATTAGAACAGCCCAGGCTACACAGGCATTTTTCAGAATGGCTAGACTAGGTAACACTGAACGAGGACTTTCACCAGCAGCTATGAGACAAATTTACATTGCTTGTGTTATAAGTATTGCTGATTATGGATCAGCTGTCTGGTGGAAGGGACAGGAGTTTTTTTTTTTTTTTTTTTTTTTTTTTTTTTTAAATTCATAGTGTATTCAGCTATATAGAATAGAATAGAATAGAATTTAATTTACGTCCCTACTGAGTCTATGACTATGAAGGACTACTAAAACCATACAAAACCCCACCAAATTTCATTTGTTTTTAATTGTACTTCATTTTCAATATTTTCCAATGGACATTGAGGGTTTTACCCTAATAGCTCATTCAGCTATATAGCTATGACACTGTTCTAGCATACAAAATATATCTAAAGAAATCCTCCATGTTATTTTTCTCAAGTAGTTTTTATTTTGCTCTGTTTCATCTTCTGCATGCCCTAAGGCATTTGGTTGAATCAAGAAAGCAAAGTAGAGCAGTTTTCCCAATATGTGTTCCAAAAATTAGTGATAGTCTTAGTGGTGTTACTCCTGCAAAATGTTTTCCTCTTTCAACTTTAAATTTTTTACAATGAAGAATGAGATGTGGCACTGTCTGTCTTCCTTCCCCACAGTAGTCACACAAATCACTTTCTGATTTTCCAATTTTTTTGAGATAAGCCAAAGTATTTCCAATACCAGTCCTTGCCTGGAAGTATTCAACCTGAGTCCTTCTGCTGTATTTGTTATAGTTGTAGGGTTTCAGCTTGAAGTCTGGAGTATCTTTTAGTGCAAATATCCTGTAATACTTTCCAAGTCCTTTGGCCTTTCTGCACTCTTCTTCTCGAAATAGCTCTGATTGCCATCTTTGTTTCCAAGAGATGACTATCTGTTGCCTCATTCTTTCTCTTAAGAAGGATAGTGTGGTGTATTTGTCTTTCCTCATAGCAGGTATTTTTTCCCCAGCTTTGGCTAGTCTATCTGCCATTTCATTTCCCTCTATACCCATGTGTCCAGGGCACCAATGAAAATGTAGGCTTAGGTGTTTTGCAGAGTTTCGTATTTGATAACAGATTTTGGTTGGTTTATTTTGGATCCGAGATAGTGAAGCTTGGCTGTCAGAGAAGATGAAGATATCTCCAGAAATATTTAGTTTCTTGACAGTTTGGATGGCCTTCAGGATGCAATATGTGGACAGGAGTTTATTGTGGCATCTCTGCAGAAACTTCAAAATTTAGCCATGAGGAAAATTCTTGGGGTCATCCAACATTTGGAAATCTCCAATTTTGCCCAAACATCTTCGAAATTATATCAAATTATTGATAACTCCGAGCAAATTTCAAATATTGAATCAGAATTTCAATAGGACTTCCCTGTGTAGAATAATTGAGGTTGGAAGGTAAACAGGAGGTTACCAATTCCAATCATCTACAACAATTGTTATACAGTGGCCATCTACCCGAAATTTACATCATATACATATCAGATACGATTCTATACTCATACCAAATTTGAAATTATTCGAGCAATAATTGATTGAGATACTGCAGTCGAAAGTTGATAAGGAGCAATTTTGCGACAAACTGCACAACTGGTCTACTCAGGTGTCCATAAACGAAAATTTTTCGTTGATCCCTGTCGAATTTCGCGTCAATAAACGCGAAAATCACGTCGTTTTCGCGTCATTTTGAGTTATTTCATTTTTAAAGTCACGTGATTTTCAGATCACGTGACCATAACTTGAAAAATCTATCATAAATTCGAAAAAATTAAAAAAAAAAACGCTTTCAAATTTGAAAGTTACGAAATAAATATATATAAATAAAATAAAATTTATGATAAGATGAAAGGGGACATGGATGACTTATCTAGCTCTCCTGATCCTTTTGCCTTAGCAGAATATCGTCCAGGAAGCCTGTCAGGACCCCTAGATATAGATAATATGTCAGAAATTTCCTATGAAAACAACATGGATCACTTAGCCAAAGAAACCTCTGGATCTTCAAAAATTGATAAGGGTAAAGGGAAATGTATTGACTACTCAGCTCATAATTTACAAAGTCAATCAAACTTTGACATAAACATTGATACTGAGGGTTTTGACTTCAACCCACAGCTAGGATCAAAGCGAAAAAACGAAACATTGAAGAACTTCCCTGTTAAAAAAGCCAATGGAAAGGGGGGATCCTCATTACTGGACACAATTGATGGACCTGTTGAGTGTATATTAACAGCAAGAGATTTACTGATTAAAGCTGCCCACCAAACTGAATCCCGCTTACAGCAGACAAAAATTTTGGATCTTCTGAATGTGTTCCGGCAATACCTTGAAAAAGATGGAAATATTTCAAGAGAAGCGTCTATACTTACAACACAGCTGCAAAAATTGGAGCAGACAACCCAAGTCCTTCAAAATACCATGAGAGGCCAAAGAGAACCAGTTCAAACAGAACAACAAGAAGCAAGGCAAGGTGCATCAAGAACAAAGATAAACAATCATACAGTGCCCACAAAAATGAATCAATCTGGAACTAGAGTCTCTGAAGCAGGACCAAGCCAGCCACAACGCACATGGGCATCAGTTGCAGGGCCTTCAAACAGCCAAAAACAATCAAAAAACGAGTGGACAGTGGTGCAACCAAAGAAAAACATGGAGCCAAAGCAAAAGAACATAAATAGACTTATCCTTCTCCAGGATGCTACCACTAGGCAACCCTTCTCACCTTTACAAATAAGGGACCAAATAAACAGCGCTTTCAGAGCACGAGGTGTACAGGGCCCAGTGGTCTCTATAGTTTCCAAGACAAGAAATGACAACATAGCTATAACTACTATTGGAGCATACACAGCAGATTTTTTACTTGGCCAAGTGGATATATGGAAAAATTATGCCCCTCATGTGCTTGCCTTGAAGGATGAACCATGGTACAAAGTGATTATCCATGGAATTCCAACAAATGAATTTCCAGACAATGCAGACCTTTCCTTAATATCAGACGAGATTTCAATATTTAACAATGGATTAAAAGTGATTGGCCAACCATACTGGATTACACCAGAAGAAAACCGAAGAAACCAACAGGCTGGCTCTATTGTTGTGGCATTTGAGACAGAGGCCCAAGCAAAACAAGCCATATCTAGAAAGCTAATAATTGCTGGACGGTATCTACCAGCTGAAAAATACTTGAACTTTGCACCTAATACACAGTGTTATAGGTGCCAAAACTTTGGACACCAAGAGAGCAGATGCAGATGGGAGGCCAAGTGCCAGTACTGTGCTGGGCTCCACAACACTAAGAACCATGCATGCTCCCAGTGCAGGGCTATTGGAACCAAGTGTGTTCATTTGGTGCCCAAGTGTAGCAACTGTAATGGAGCACACACTGCTGACAGTAATGACTGCCCAACCAAAGTAGCCATCCTTGAAAGGATAGCAGCTAGGGAAGAAGAAGCTAGGAAGGACCACGAGGATTGTCTATGACAGGACACCAAAAGGTCCTCCAATGTAACTTGAACAGAAATATACAAACCACAGAAGCAACCTTACAGCTAGCACTAGACCTTAAAATTGGAATAATTGCCATCCAGGAGCCCTGGATAGCAGACATGAAACATAGAAGAACATATAAAGGGGCCCAGTCAATCAATCACCCTTCATTCATACAAATACTCCCAGAACCATCAAACTTAACCCTAAGACCCAGAGTTATGTTTTATATCTTAAAAAATCTCAATATTGAACATCAACTTCTCCCTGGATATCCAAGTGACCCAGATATCCTGGCAGTAAATATAACAGGCTCACAATTTAACATAAATTTAATCAACATCTATAACCAGAAAAACCAAGCCCAGGAAAACAACCTTACCACAATGGAAAGATATGGTACAGACCTGAATATATCATCCAATACAGTAATTGTAGGGGATTTCAATGAGCATCATCCAGACTGGGACCCAAACTACCCAAAATCAACTGGTGCTGATAAACTACATGACTGGATGGAAGATCAAGGTCTATCTCTACTGAACAATATTGGTCAAGGAACTTTCTATAGGCCACATATGGGATGCTCATCAGTGATTGACCTGACCCTAGCAACTAAGTGGGCAGAAAGATTTGTTCAAGACTGGCAAACTATTCCAACAGGATCAGATCATCAAGGGATTCTGTTTTCAATACTGAACCAGAAAAAGACACACTTCCGAGCCTCACCAAAAAAAGGTAGATTCAACACCCAAAAGGCAGACTGGGAGAAGTTTGAAGCAACCATCCAGCAGCTTGTTAAAGACTCTACTACTCTAAGACTGGATAACCTGATATCAATTTCAGGAAAGGACAGTGGAGCTCTCTGTAAGGATGGTAATAATCTGAGGGAAAAATTGGATAGAATTGGTCAAGAGATTACTGACATCATTGTCAAAGCAGCTGAGGAGAGTATTCCGCGAAAAATGGCAAGCGCTAAACCAAAGCCATGGTGGAATGAGGAACTTAAATGCTTGAGAAAGATAATGATGAAAGCACAACGCCATTACTTTAAAGATCATTCCAATGAAAATAAATGGAGCCAATATACTGCAGCAAGGAATAAATACTTCCAAGAAATAAAAACTGCCAAAAAGAATCATTGGAATTTATTCTTGGAGAGAGAAGATCCAGCAACAATTTTCAAGGCATTGGCATACACCAAGGATCAACAATCTCCCCAGTTACCAATTATCAAAGATCAACATGGGGACCTTAAAAAAAAACTTTCGGAAATCGCCATTTTATCAACAACTTCTGCCCATCATTAGATACGGCTCTATAAATTCAATATTCGGTTTCGCATTGTCTCCAGCTTTCGATTGATATATATTTCAACATTGGCATCCACAAATTACGACATTTTTCGATCCAAACCCCGATTTTCGACCCTCTGGACTACATCACAACACTATTTCATCCACAATTTCCGCCGACCATCAGATAAGGCTCTATAAATTCGATATTCGTTTTCGCATCGTCTGTAGCTTTCGACTCATATCTTTTTCGACATCTACATCCAATTATTGCAACATTTTTCGACCAAAACGCGATTTTCGACCCTCTGGACGAAAAATTTTTCACCCCAGCCTTGTCAAGGCTCGACGCGTCACGCGACGCGTTCTAGACGCGTGATCAGGTGACCAAATATCAGATCACGTGACATCTTATTTTATTTTTCATTTTCATTTTCTAAATATTAAATTTTTCTAAAAAAAAAAAAAAAAAAAAAAAAAAAATAATAATAATAAAAAAAAATTGGAAATTTGTTTTATAAACACAATTCATAATAAATTAAAAATAAATCAGAAATAATCAGTATTACATTAGTATTATATTAACATCCAAATTTTACTAGCCTGGACTTATTAATTATCATTTCTGGATCTATCTCAGAGCAAAATCTAACAGCAAAAATGGCTGGAAAATGTTTATCCTCACCAGCCTCCCAAAAGGGCTTACCATCTTCCCCACCAACCCAGAGATCCTTTAACCTTGGAAATGTTGCTCGACTTTCAGACTCTATGTGGAGTTCAAAAGCAAATAAGAACAAAAAAGTGCCACCATCACTCCCAACAACCTTTTGTCTTTCCAATTTGAATGGCCCATTCAGCAGTGATCCAATTACTGCCCAAGATCTTCAGCCAAATTCTACATCAATAAAATTGCCACCAATGAAATCAAACAAAAGAAAATCATCCGAAATTATTCCTTCAGCTATCCAGTCAAGGAAAATTATTAAAGTTGCAGAACCAACACGAATAAGGCAATATACCTACCTTTCTGCCATCCAAAAAGCAAGGGACTTATTAGTTAAAGCTTACAGCTTGACTGAAGACAAAGGAAAGCAAGATGCAGTGCTTGATCTTGTTGAGGTCTTCCGAAATTTTACTGAAGAGGGAAGAATTGTATTACCAAAGAACCCTGAGCAAATTACAAAACCAAGTGAGCCATTAAGTGGCAAAATTACAGTTCAACCACCAACTCCTTCTACTCCCTCATATGCTCAAATTTTGAGAAATGGGGCACCAGCAACACCTCCAATGGTTGTTGTTCAAAGGCCATCTAATGGAATGAGAGCATTAGGCAAGGTGACCAATCAGGCAACAACAGTGCAGACAACAGCATCATCAATAGCATCATCAGGGCCAACAACAATAGCAACAGGATCAACAACAACAGAAGCTCTCCCAACAACAAATTTCCATAATGAGAATGTGATCACCTTGGTGACAAAATCTGGTGGAGCTCTTCCTGCCTACCAGCCTTTCACTATTAGAGACAGTATCAATAAGGTTTTAGGGAAGAGAGCTATTTCAAGAGTTCACACTTCAGTAAAGGGGAATGTTGTTCTGACCTGTATGGATTCTACTCCATCAGAGCTACTACTGGACCAAGAAAAATGGGAGCCTGTATTTGCAGGATGGCCCATCCACAAGGCCCAGAAGGTCAGCCACTGGCCAAAACTTGTAGTACATGGAGTACCCACTACCTTTCCAATTGAGTTAATGAATGAAGAGATTGAGGGGTTCAACAAAGGAATCACAACCCAAGGTCAGCCAAGATGGCTCAATAAGTACTACAAGCAGTCCAACAGAGCCTCAATCACCTTCTCAGTCACTACAGAGGAGGAAAAAGATTATCTTCTAAGCTCAGGTGTATTGATTGGTGGTCTCTTCATGAAAGTTGTTCCCTTCCAACAGTCTACTCAGAAGACCCAATGCAGAAGGTGTTTATCCTATGGACACCACCAATCAACCTGTAGGAAATTGCCAGTTTGTGCCATCTGCTTAGGTGGTCATATGACATCAGATCACAGCTGTACTAAGTGCCATTCAAAACAGAGTTGTGAACACCATGCTATGCAATGTGCAAATTGCAAATCAAATACCCACTTGGCCTTCCAAAGACAAGACTGCGACTTCTACAAAGCATTGGCATGCTAAGTCACATCAAATTTAGTCAGCACAACACTGCAAGGGGTCGTGAGATCTTGCAGTCCCTCTTTGATGTGTCCATCAAAGGGGAAACAGACATTCTTTTAGTTCAAGAACCATATTTATTTCATGACCAAAATTCACAAACTTTCAAACCTATTTTACATTCAGCTTATAATCTAATTCCACCTATCACTCATCAGTTTCTCCGCCCAAGGGTCATGACCTATGTCAAGAAGGCAAGCCAGCTTCAGGTGATGCCCAGATATGACTTGGTATCTGACCCAGACTATCAAATCTTGGAAGTTGATCTTCCAGGGGAGGCCTTTTATATCATTCACATATACAATGAGAAACCTCTCACTCCTTCCTTTTCTCAACATACTGTTCAGCGCTTTCTCAATTCACAACTGCAGCTGGATAAGCCATTTCTACTCCTGGGAGACTTCAACTTGCACCACTCTTCCTGGAACCCACTCATTCAAACTTTCAACCCATTGGCTATCTCACTTGCCAACTACCTGGAAGAGACAAATGCACAACTTTTGAATGACTCATCAGTGATGGAAGAGTTTGGAGGAACATTTCATCGCTCAAATTCCAGGAGCACTTCAATAATTGACCTCACCTTTGCAACCGGTTTTAAAGATATTGTATGGCACAACTGGAGCTATGGTCAGTCAACTGGATCAGATCATGAACTCATCAACTTCGAGGCCCAGCTACCACTTTATGATTCTCCTAACACTAACCATAGCTTGAATAATATGCCAGCAAAGTATAATCTCAAAAGAGCTGATTGGGATCTCTTCAAATTTGAGTTAAATAATCAACAAAATATTAAACATCTCGAGCAGGAATCAGCCATTCAAGACCTGGACTACGAAAAGGTTGCATTGCTGCTACAAACAGTGGTGCAAAAGGCAGCTCAACTGTCCATTCCAACTGTAAGATTGTCATCTAGATCAAAGCCATGGTGGACAGATGAATTGAGGCAGTTGAGAATAAGATTTCACAGGCTACGCCGCAATTTTAAGAAGTTTGCCTTCCCTGGTTTGGAAAGTGAAGTCAAGGCAGCCAGGAATAAATACTTCCAACAAATCCAGCATGAAAAGAAGCAGCACTGGGTCAACTTTCTAGCTGAAGCAAGGGATAAATCTGTGTTCACAGCTTACAATTATTCAAGTCAGGATAGAACCCAATCATTGCTTATCCCATCACTGAAGTATAAAGATTGTTCTGGGACAGAAGACAAGACTGCCATCTGTTATGAAGATAAATGTCAGGCCTTAATTAAATCGCTTTTCCCGACATCCCATGACATGGATTCTTCTAGATGCAAACTCACTTGTGATGAAAATAACATACAGACAGAAATAACAACAATGGATAACCCAGTAAACCAGAAATTCTCATATAAAAGAAGTCATAACACCTGGAAATGGCCACCTCTGACTCAAGAAGAATTGATAAATGCTGTCCCAAGCAAGTCAACTGCTCCAGGACTGGATCAAATCAACTGGCCAATCATCAAAGTGGCTATTACAGCCATACCAGATTTCTTCTTCCGAGCCTATTCCTGTCTATTCAATAGTGGATACCATCCAAGTCAATGGAAGCAGGCAGTGGGAATTATTATACCAAAAAGAAACAAAAAGGACTACAGCTCTCCAAAAGCCTACCGGCCAATCTCGCTTCTTCCCTGTCTGTCAAAGCTGCTGGAGAAAGTATTTGCCAATAGGCTAGCTTTTCTTGCAAATACCAACATCAATTTGCTCCACAACTCACAAATGGGTGGAAGGAAGCAGAGATCAGCAATTGATGCAGCCTTACTCCTGCAGGAATATGTGGAAGAAAATAGATCCAAGCATAGAATTGTGTCAACAGTTCTGCTTGATATCCTGGGTGCATTTGACAGGCTACAGCCCAAGGCCTTGATAAATGTCTTGAAAACCTTACAGCTCCCTGGTACATTTATTTCTTGGGTAGAATCCTTCTTGAAAGATAGAAGCATTAGGCTGTATTTCAATGGGCAATTAAGTCAGGAGTTTCCTGTCACTGGCACCCCTCAAGGAAGCCCTATTTCACCACTGCTTTTCTTACTTTCAATCAGGTATCTCTTCCCACCTGAAGACAAAATTCCTTACTTACAACTGTCATACATTGATGACATATCCATCTCTGTGTCATCCACTTCAATCACAAAAAATGTAAAGCAGTTAAAATCAATTTTGCAGCAAATCATGACAAAGGCTGAGGATCTTTCAATCACCTTTGAGATGGAAAAGACTGAGCTTATTCATTTTTCTAATCATCGAAAACCACTAACAGATCCACTAACTCTAGATAACCAGCACACTCTCCTACCTCAGGAAAAGATCAGATGGCTTGGTATATGGTTTGATAGAAAACTTACATTCAAGACACATGTGGAAAAGCGTCTCCAGCTAGCTCATGGGGCTTTGATAAGAGTCAAGCAGCTTGCATCCTCAACAAAAGGGCTTCACTTCCAAGCTCTCAGACAGCTTTATCTCGGCTGTGTCATTCCTGTCCTGGATTATGGATCAATACTTTGGTATAAGAAGCGGGGATCAGGAGCATTAATCAACAAATGCCAAAGACTTCAGAATCAGGCATGCATAATGGTCACTGGAGCATACCACAACAGCCCAATTAAAGCACTTGAAGTCGAATCTGCTATTCTACCAACTAAAGTTAGACTACAAAAACAGGCCTACCATTATGCACTTCGACTACTGAGACTCCAGTCAACTCATCCTCTTCAACTGAAACTGCTGTCTCCTTTGAGGGACGAGTTGTCATTATCCACAGATATTGATCTGGGTATTATGGAGTATTTATCATCAACTCCTACCCAGCTTTTAAAAATAGGTCAAATATTAAAGCAGTTTACAAGCCTCAAGAATCTGGAACAGATAGATGCCACTTGGGTTGCACCCTGGCTGAAGCATAACATTTCAATTACTGTCTCAAAATCAACTAAGGAAGTGGCTGCAGAAGAACATGCATCTATAATCAGATTGCTCTCCCTCAACACAGCTATAGTATACACTGATGGGTCCCTTACCAAAGGGAAAGGAAGCAGCATTGGATTTGTAATCTACCTTCCAGTCAGCAGGGAAATGAAGGTCTACTCTTTCAATCTTGGTGAAACTATGGATATAACAGACACAGAGACATTCTGTATTCTTAAAGCCATCAGACATCTCAAAAAGATCATACCACATGGACAATACCATATCTTCACTGACAGTCAAGCTAGCTTGTTGAGGATCCAAAAAAGGGACAATTTCTTTTCTCATCAGATCAGAAAAGAAGCTGAATCTTGTGCCCTATATCTCTCCTGGTGTCCAGGACATGTCGGAATTGAGGGAAATGAGCTGGCTGATGGCTTAGCAAAAAGAGCAAGTAAGAAGAAGGTGCTGAGAAAAAACCATTTTACCACTCATTCATTTTTGAAGCAAACAACAAAGGGACTCATTTTAAAAGCTTGGTCAGAAGATTGGACTTCTGAGCTCTTGTGTGAGGAGGAAGGGAGGAGAAGTAAGGGGCTGGGGAAGTTTTACATGATCCAGGCCCAGATGTCAACCCCAATATTTTCTACCAAACCAATCAATTTTCAAGGAAGAGGAGCAGAATCCACAGCATCTGTTAATAGAGTGCAAAAGGTATAGCCAGAACAGGAAGAGAATGAAAGAGAAGTTAAAGGACCAGGATATGAGCCTGGAATTACTGCTTCATAACAAGATAGGAATTAGTATAACATTGGATTATTTAAGGGAAACAAAAATAGCAACTAGGGTTTGGTATAAGGGAGAAGAGAAAAGTGGAGATTGATGTTTGATTTTTGATTTTTAGGGGTTAATATTGTAGTGTAACTACACATCTTAAATAGTCTTAGACTCCAATAGGATGTAAATTTAAAAAAAAAAAAAAAAAAAAAAATTTTCAAGGACATAGTAGGAGTACAGAATCTGCATATTTCCAAGCTAGGACTGGGATAGGAAATGCAAGGGCATACTTACAAAAAATTGGAAAAATAAAAGATGACATTTGCAACTTTTGCAAAAAAGAAAAGCAGACAATGCAACACTTAATTCTACAGTGTAGGAGCTTTGCAAAAGAAAGGAAAACTTTATTTAAAAATATTGAACCATTAAGGCTCCCAATTCTTTTCAGAACACAGAGAGGTAGAGATGCACTACTGAAATTTTTGAAGGCTTCTGGGTGCATAAATGCACATAAAGGAGATTAAATAGGTGAAAAACAAATTGGAAATATAGATATAGAATGCAGGGACTCTAGAGGGGAGGTTATCAAAACATAGAGCCATTCACTTTACCAATTTTATTCAGAACAAAAAGAGGAAAACAAGCATTGCTTGAATTTTTAAAAACTTCGAGGTGTATATCTATATACAAAGGAGAATAATTAGGACAAAACATATTGGACATAAAGAGTGGAGATGGAGGAAGGGAGTGATAGTGGAGACTGATATTTGCTTTGTATGTATGTTAAATAAATTGTCATAGCTAGCTAGCTGAATACAATATGAATAAAAAAAAATAAAAAAAAAAAAAAAAGGGGACCTTAAATCTAATTTTGATGACAAATGTGAGGCAATCAGGGCAAAGCTTTTCATCCCACCACCCAAGACCCAGGAAATAGACTGGTCTTCTCACAAAGAGCTTCACTGGGAATGGCCATGCTTAACAGAATCAGAAGTGGAAGAGGCATGCAGCAGGCCATCAAAAGGAAAAGCACCTGGACCAGACCAAATCAACCAGAGAATGATAAGCCATGCTTTCCAGGCCAACAAGGGGCTGTTTTTCAAGGTTTATTCTTTACTTTTTAATATTGGATACCAGCCAAAGTGTTGGAGGCAAGCTACAGGCATAGTGTTGAAAAAACCATCAAAACCAGACTACTCCTTGCCAAAAGCATATAGGGTTATATCTCTCCTTAATTGCTTGGGAAAAACTCTTGAAAGGATGCTAGCTAAAAGGCTATCCTACCTAGCAGAAAAAACACAGCTCTTGGATCCATCACAGATTGGAGGAAGATTGAATAACTCAGCAGTGGATGCATGTCTATTGTTGGTCAATCAAGTTCAGACAGAGAAAGAAGCTGGAAGGAAGACATCCACTCTATTCTTGGATATCAGGGGTGCCTTTGATCATGTGGCCAAGAATCAATTATTGGCTGTGATGAGTAGATTGGGTCTTCCCCTGAGTCTCTTAACTTGGGTGGAATCCTTCCTCAGTGACCGACTGCTCAAATTGGCCTTTGATGGGAAAGAGGAACAATTTTCATCTGTGGAGACTGGGATACCACAAGGTAGTCCTATATCACCAATCTTATTCTTGATATATATCAGAGATATGTTCAGCTCTAGGACAGGGAAATTCATATCATACATTGATGATATAGCATTGACTGTCTCATCTAACAGCTTTGAGAAAAACACAAAAATGTTAGAGGAAGAATATAAAAATCTACAAGAAATTGGTAAAAGAAATGCAGTCCAGTTTGATGTTGAAAAGACAGAGCTGATCCACTTTGCAAAATCAAAAGATGCTAAGAAGAGCCAGTTATATATGCCAAATGGAGAGAAATTAGAAACAGCTGTAGTAGTCAAATGGTTGGGAGTCTGGTTCGACCAGAATCTTTCTTTCAAACAACATATTACAATCAGGGTTGCCCAGGCAAAAGCTGCTTTCCAAAGGATGGCAAGACTTGCAAATACAGAAAGGGGACTCAGCCATATAGCTATGAGACAGCTATATCTGGCATGTGTGACCAGTATTTGTGACTATGCAAATCCTGTCTGGTGGAGGGGACAACAATCCTTTGCTGATAAACTTCAAGGATTACAGAATATTGCATTAAGAAAAATTTTGGGATGTTTTAAAACATCCCCAATTAGACCAATGGAGGTGGAAGCATGTCTGTGCCCACCAGAAATTAGACTAAATCATAGCAGAAGAAAATATGCTATGAGAACATTCATATTAGCCACAAATCATCCATTAAATTTGATGATGAAACATAACTTAGAATACTCCCACCATGAAAGAAGAAATGCAAAAGAAAATCAGGTCAAAAGAATTAGGCAGTCATTAATATATAACCCTGATCTTGATGACATAGAGCCAGTACATCCCAATCTCTGGCCGCCCTGGGACACACAAGTGCCATACAGTGTCCATGTGGGAAAGGGTGAGAAAGAAAAAGAGAAGATATTGCACAACATGTTTCTCAGAAAGGCTAGAGGTAGAAAGCAAGTCATTTACTACAGTGATGCATCTGAGTCATCAAATAGCAAAGCAATTGGAATATCAGTTATTGCATATCACCAGAGAAGCAAAATGGAGAGTAGAGAGCACTATGCTCTCTCAAAAGATACAAACACAGTATATGATGGAGAGTTGGAGGCCATTGTTAGAGCTATTGAGCACGCCCAAAGACAAGAGTGGGACTGTAAGCTAGTTACAATATTCTCAGATAGCCAAGCTGCTCTCAAAAGATTAGGCAATTTAATCAGTAAGGCAGGCCAATCAAAAGTGATCCGGGCTATAGAAGCTGCCTCACAACTACAAAACCGTGACATTGAGGTTCACTTAAGATGGGTACCAGCCCATCAGGGTATTAAAGGAAACATTGAAGCAGATAAGCTTGCAAAGATTGCAGCAAATAGCAACCCAGATGAAAGCTATCCCATGAGTCTAGTACATATGGAAAAAGAACTACAGGAATTGAGATGCCAAGAGTGGCAGGGAAAAATGGAAAGTTATGATGAAAAAAGACAATTAGAAGAAAATACATTGACCTACTCTACAATATTTCCATGGCAAATAAGAAAGAAGCCCTGGGTCCCGAGGGGAGTCAGAAGAGAGGTCAGCTCATCATTTTATCAACTTAAGCTGGGACATGGATACTTTAAGTCATACATGAATAGGATAGGACGATCAAATAGTGGAAGCTGCAGCTGTGGAGAGGAGCAGAATCCGAAGCATTTGCTGCTAGACTGTAGAAGGTATGCCCATAACAGGGAGAAAATGAAAGAGAAGCTAGAGGGTCAGGAAATGGGCCTGGAATTAGTGCTTCACAACAAGATTGGAATTAGTTTAATTTTGGATTTTTTGATGGAGACAAAAATATCGACAAGGGGATGGTACTTGGGGGAGGAGAGTAGAGGAGATGAGATGGGGAGTTTTTGATTTTGGGACATAAAAATTGTAGTGTAGCTACACATCTTTTAATAGTCATAGACTCAAATTGGATGTAAAAATAAAAAAAAAAAAAAAAAAAAATTCTTGGGGTATTTAGGACTTCACCAATTCTCCCCATGGAGGTCGAATCATGTTTACAACCACCCAGAGTCCGAATGAGAGCTAATATGTCAAAGTTTGCTTTCAGGATGTTAAAGTTACCAACAAACCATCCTGTAAACCTTCAGATGCAGGAGAAAGATTTTATTCTTCCAAAACCAACTCAAATAATGAGAATTAAATACATTCAAGATTTGATGCTAGATGGGACTGAACCTGAGGAGATAATTCCCCAAGCCTTCCCACCATGGACTTCAAAGCCATCATACAAAGTTAATATAGAAGAGGGTACCAAAGACAAATTGGCAGAATATTACAAATTGAAATACAATAGTGTTAATTGGGCAAAAACAACACACATTTATACAGATGCCTCATCACATAAGGAAAGCATTAGAATTGGGATTGGATTTGTAGCCACCAATAGCATTGGTCAGTTCACATACAAATCAATGTCAAATATTGGTGACAAAAATTTAGTCTACAATGGAGAATTGGAAGCAATTACACAAGCACTGGAATTTGCTAGTGCAAGGTGCAGCCCAGATCATCATTTTGATATATTTTCTGATAACCAGGCAGCACTACAAAGGCTGGCATCTCTTTCAGACTATCCTGGACAGTCCTGCCAGATGAGGGCTTTGAATGCAGCAAACCAAATAACAGATAAAAATGCTTCAATTTCATTACACTGGATTCCTGGACATTTGGGTATTGAAGGTAATGAAATAGCAGATCAATTGGCAAAAGACGCATCAAAACTGCCTCCCATAAACAATAAGATAAGTTTTGCAATGATAGGAGCTCAAATGAAGAGGAGTTTTCAAAAGCAATGGCTGGAATTCCTTCAGAGTAATGATAGAAAAATACATCCTAGATCTCTAAAGTATCAGAAAAAATTCCACTGGAAAATAAACCATAAGATTCAGGTTCCATCAGTAGCAGAAAGGGCTGTATCCAGTGCTTACTTTCAACTCAAGCTAGGCCATGGATATAACAAGGCTTACCTTTACAAACAGGGAAAGACAACAAATGACAAGTGTAGATGTGGTAAGCGTGAAACGCCAGACCATCTTATACTCAGCTGCAGTAATTACAAACACAAGAGAAAAGAACTAATAAAGAAAATGAATGGAAATAATCTAACAATGAGGTTGCTCCTTCATACTAAAATAGGGATAGAAAAATTAATAGAATTCATTGACAGCACTAGAATATCAACTAGGGCATGGCATCTGGAAAGAAAGGAGGAAAATTCCGAACAAGAATAAACTAATTTTGAAAATAGAAAGAAAATCATGAAATAAAAGGTTATGGCAAAAATAATATACAAACAATTTAAAATTTAAATAGGGCTCGACCCTCACTGTCCATAAGAACATAGTTGAAAATTGTTAAGTTGGAATATAACAAAACATGTAGCTAGTTTCTTATATGTAGATTCTAGGAGTCCTCTATAGTCATTGACTCAGTTAGGACTATAATAAAAATCTAATCTAATCTAATCTATGTTGTATTCTGCCACTCAGTATTCTGAGTTTCAGCCCTGTGTATCTCAGCTGCTTTGTCCTTAGGCCCTTGTCCAACTTCTACCTGGTATGGAATTTGTAGTATCCAAGGGGGGAAGTAGTGCTGCCTTATTTTCTCTATTGGTCTGCCATCAATAATAGTGGAGAGGCTATTTTTGATTCTCTCCATCTGTGTCAGTTTAGGTAGGATATAGTCCTGCACTCTATGAATCTCCCAGTTGACTGGATGACATCTTGATAACTTGGCCATCCTTAATGCATATCTGCAAGTGTTTGTGTCAAGTCGGATCTTTGGTGGTGATAGTGCTGCCTCTAATTCCATTGGACGAATTGGTGCTGTTTTAAATACTCCAAGAATTTTTCTGAGAGCCATATTTTGAAGTTTCTGTAGTGCTGATATGATGTAGTCTTGTCCTTTCCACCAGATTACGGAACCATATTCTGCTATGCTGATAACACATGCTATGTAGATCTGTCTCATAGATGCAGGTGATAAGCCACGCTCAATATTTGCCAGCCTTGTCATCCTTAAGAATGCCTGTGTGGCTTGGGATACTTTGGTGTTGATATGGGCTCGAAACTTGAGCCCAGGATCAAACCATATTCCTAGCCATCTTGTGGTCTGATTTGGATGTACTACCTCACCACCAGGTAGAGTGACTAGTCTGGTTCTAGCTTCTCTCCTGTTTGTGAAGTGCATGAGTTCAGTTTTTGAAGGATCAAATTGTATACAGTTCTTTTTGGCCACTTCAAAGATATGGCCCGAGTTGTCAGTATCCACAGATATTGATCTGGGTATTATGGAGTATTTATCATCAACTCCTACCCAGCTTTTAAAAATAGGTCAAATATTAAAGCAGTTTACAAGCCTCAAGAATCTGGAACAGATAGATGCCACTTGGGTTGCACCCTGGCTGAAGCATAACATTTCAATTACTGTCTCAAAATCAACCAAGGAAGTGGCTGCAAAAGAACATGCATCTACAATCAGTTTGCTCTCCCTCAACACAGCTATAGTATACACTGATGGGTCCCTTACCAAAGGGAAAGGAAGCAGCATTGGATTTGTAATCTACCTTCCAGTCAGCAGGGCAATGAAGGTCTACTCTTTCAATCTTGGTGAAACTATGGATATAACAGACACAGAGACATTCTGTATTCTTAAAGCCATCAGACATCTCAAAAAGATCATACCACATGGACAATACCATATCTTCACTGACAGTCAAGCTAGCTTGTTGAGGATCCAAAAAAGGGACAATTTCTTTTCTCATCAGATCAGAAAAGAAGCTGAATCTTGTGCACTATATCTCTCCTGGTGTCCAGGACATGTCGGAATTGAAGGAAATGAGCTGGCTGATGGCTTAGCAAAAAGAGCAAGTAAGAAGAAGGTGCTGAGAAAAAACCATTTTACCACTCATTCATTTTTGAAGCAAACAACAAAGGGACTCATTTTAAAAGCTTGGTCAGAAGATTGGACTTCTGAGCTCTTGTGTGAGGAGGAAGGGAGGAGAAGTAAGGGGCTGGGGAAGTTTTACATGATCCAGGCCCAGATGTCAACCCCAATATTTTCTACCAAACCAATCAATTTTCAAGGACATAGTAGGAGTACAGAATCTGCATATTTCCAAGCTAGGACTGGGATAGGAAATGCAAGGGCATACTTACAAAAAATTGGAAAAATAAAAGATGACATTTGCAACTTTTGCAAAAAAGAAAAGCAGACAATGCAACACTTAATTCTACAGTGTAGGAGCTTTGCAAAAGAAAGGAAAACTTTATTTAAAAATATTGAACCATTAAGGCTCCCAATTCTTTTCAGAACACAGAGAGGTAGAGATGCACTACTGAAATTTTTGAAGGCTTCTGGGTGCATAAATGCACATAAAGGAGATTAAATAGGTGAAAAACAAATTGGAAATATAGATATAGAATGCAGGGACTCTAGAGGGGAGGTTATCAAAACATAGAGCCATTCACTTTACCAATTTTATTCAGAACAAAAAGAGGAAAACAAGCATTGCTTGAATTTTTAAAAACTTCGAGGTGTATATCTATATACAAAGGAGAATAATTAGGACAAAACATATTGGACATAAAGAGTGGAGATGGAGGAAGGGAGTGATAGTGGAGACTGATATTTGCTTTGTATGTATGTTAAATAAATTGTCATAGCTAGCTAGCTGAATACAATATGAATAAAAAAAAATAAAAAAAAAAAAAAAAGATATGGCCCACCTCCCTTTCTAGAATCCTTACATTCTGCTTGAGGCTTGTGGAAGATGTAGTTATGGAAACATCGTCAATATATGATATAATATTTACAGCTTTTGATTGAAATAGGTCCCGAATATATATTAGAAATAGAATTGGTGAGATAGGACTCCCTTGAGGTACACCAGTATCAATAGAGCTAGGTACCTCTTTCTGGCCATTGAAGGTAAGTTGGAGTGTCCTATTATCAAGGAAGGATGATATCCATGTGATCAGGCTGATAGGTAATTTAAGTTTCTGGAGTATAAATAGCAGTTGGTTCTTGGAAACGTGATCAAATGCACCCTTTATATCAAGGAAAATTGTTGATGAAATTCGGTTAAGTTGTCTGTTTGTCTCAATGTCATTGGTCAGCAATAGAGCTGCATCAATGGCCGACTTTCCTTTTCGACCCCCAATTTGGCTTGGATGTAGGAGTGAGGTAGTCTCTGCAAGATGACCAAGTCTTCTAGCAAGAATTCTTTCACTTATTTTTCAAAGACAGTTTAGGAGGGAGATGACCCGATATGCCTTTGGCTGTGAGTAATCAGGCTTGGCTGCTTTTCGGAGAACAACCCCTGCGGCCTGCTTCCAGCATCTTGGATGGTACCCAGTATTGATAAGTTGAGAGTATATCTGCATGAATATTTCTGGTATGGCCTGGTATGCCTCTATGATAATTTCATGATTAATTCCATCAGGACCAGGGGTTTTTCCTTTGATGCTTGTTGATCATGCCTGGTCCAGCTCTTCCCTGGTTAATTGTGGCCAGTCCCAGTTGTCAGCTGTGTATCCATCCCATATTGGCTCCTCAGTTATTGGAGGTGTTGGAAATAGAACCTCCCGGAATGCTCTACATTTTCCTTCAAATTGCTCTTCTAGATGACCATATTTATTAGATATAGTCGGTATCTGTGTGATCCTATGGTCTTTGGTATAGCTCATTGCTTTGAATATTGTCTCAGTATTTTTCTTCTCCAGGAAGCTATTCCAGTGGGCCTGTTTTGCTTCCTTGATCTTTTTGAAGTAAATATTTCTTGCTAGACAATATTGTGTGTGACATGCTGGATCTTCTTTACTAGCTTTAAGTTCCTTTTGCGCTTGTGCCATTTCCTTTCGAAGAGCTGTGAGTTCCCCATTCCATTGGAAGTATTTATTCCTGGCTGCCTTGACTTCTCTTTCCAAACCAGGGAAGGCATACTTCTTAATATGGCGGCGTAGCCTGTGAAATCTTATTCTCAACTGCCTCAATTCATCTGTCCACCATGGCTTTGATCTAGATGACAATCTTACAGTTGGAATGGACAGTTGAGCTGCCTTTTGCACCACTGTTTGCAGCAGCAATGCAACCCTTTCGTAGTCCAGGTCTTGAATGGCTGATTCCTGCTCGAGACGGTTAATATTTTGTTGATTATTTAACTCAAATTTGAAGAGATCCGAATCAGCTCTTTTGAGATTATACTTTGCTGGCATATTATTTAAGCTTTGGTTAGTGTTAGGAGAATCATGAAGTGGTAGCTGGGCCTCAAAGTTGATTAGTTCATGATCTGATCCAGTTGATTGACCATAGTTCCATTTTTGCCACAATATATCTCTAAAACCAACTGAAAATGTCAGGTCAATTATTGAAGTGCTCCTGGAATTGGAGCGATGAAATGTTCCCCCAAACTCTTCTATCACTGATGAGTCATTCAAAAGTTGTGCATTTGTCTCTTCTAGGTAGTTGGCAAATGAGATAGCCAATGGGTTGAAAGTTTGAATGAGTGGGTTCCAGGAAGAGTGGTGCAAGTTGAAGTCTCCCAGGAGTAGAAATGGCTTATCCAGCTGCAGTTGTGATTTGAGAAAGCGCTGAACAGTATGTTGAGAAAAGGAAGTAGTGAGAGGTTTCTCATTGTATATATGAATGATATAAAAGGCCTCCCCTGGAAGATCAACTTCCAAGATTTGATAGTCTGGGTCAGATACCAAGTCATATCTGGGCATCACCTGAAGCTGGCTTGCCTTCTTGACATAGGTCATGACCCTTGGGCGGAGAAACTGATGAGTGATTGGTGGAATTAGATGATAAGCTGAATGTAAAATAGGTTTGAAAGTTTGTGAATTTTGGTCATGAAATAAATATGGTTCTTGAACTAAAAGAATGTCTGTTTCCCCTTTGATGGACACATCAAAGAGGGACTGCAAGATCTCACGACCCCTTGCAGTGTTTTGCTGACTAAATTTGATGTGACTCAGCATGCCAATGCTTTGAAGAAGTCGCAGTCTTGTCTCTGAAAAGCCAAGTGGGTATTTGATTTGCAATTTGCACATTGCATGGCATGATGTTCACAGCTCTGTTTTGACTGGCATTTTACACAGCTGTGATCAGATGTTGTATGACCACCTAAAAAGATGGCATAGACTGGCAATTTCCTGCAGGTTGATTGGTGGTGTCCATAGGATAAACACCTTCTGCATTGAGTCTTCTGTGTTGATAGTTGGAATGGAACAGCTTTAAGATAGAGCCCACCAATCAATACACCTGAACTTAATAGATGATCTTTTTCCACCTCTGTGGAAACCGAGAAAGTTATGGAGGCTCTTTTGTACTTCTTGTAATATCTGTTCAGCCATCTAGGCTGGCCTTGAGTGGAAATTCCCTTGTTGAATCCCTCAATTTCTTCATTGATTGACTCAATTGGTATGCAAGTTGGAACTCCATGCACCACAAGTTTTGGCCAGTGGCTGACTTTTTGAGCCTTGTGGATAGGCCATCCTTGAAATACTGGCTCCCACTTTTCCTGATCTAGCATAAGCTCTGATGGGGATGAATCCATACAGGTTAAAACAACATTGCCTTTAACTGAGGTGTGGACTCTTGATATAGCTCTCTTTCCCAATATCTTATTAATACTCTCTCTGACAGTAAATGGTTGGTAAGTGGGAAGGATTCCACCTGATTTGGTGACTAGAGTGATCACATTTTCATTGTGGAATGTTGGTGTTTGAAGTGGCTCTGTTGTTGATGTTGGTGCAGTTGATGTTGATGTTCCAGTTGTTCTTTGCTCAGCACTTAGCTCATTGGATCCTTTGCCCATCACTGTCATTTTGCTCTTTGGGGTTTGAATGAGATGGGTTTGAGATGCCCCTGATGTCCCATTCTTTAATATTTGAGCATATGAAATTGCTACTGGTTTGGTTGGCAATGATTCATTTTTGTGATTTATTGGCCCACTTGTTACACAGGTAGGTTCCTGTTTCTTGAGCTCTATTAATCTCCCTTCTTCAGTGAAATTTCGAAAGACTTCTATAAGATCCAGCACAGCATCTTGCTTTCCCTTATCTTCAGTCAAGCTGTATGCTTTGACCAACAAATCTCTCGCTTTCTCAATAGCTGATAGGTAGGTGTACTGCTCTGCTCTAATTGGCTCAGCCACTTTTATGATCTTCCTGCTTTGAATTACACTAGGAATGAATTCTGGTGACAGACAACAAACTTTCGAAATTCGCCTTTTCGACCGCAACTTCCGACCACCATCAGCTACAGCTATATAAATTCGATATTCAATTTCGCATCGTCTTTAGCTTTTGACTGATATACATCTTGACATACGCATCCTCCAATTGGAACATTTTTCGACAAAAACCCGATTTATCGACCCCCTGGCCCACCCTTTGTCACCAATTCGCCCACAACTTCTGCCCACAATCAGCTACAGCAATATAATCTTCATATTCGGTTTCGCATCGTCTTTAGCTTTCGATTGATATTCTTTTCGACATCTGCATACACTAATTACAACATATTTTGACCAAAACGTCATTTTCGACCCTCTGGGCGAAAATTTTTCACCCCAGCCTTGCCAAGGCTCGTCGCGTGACGCGTCAACGCGTTCCTGACACGTGATCAGGTGACTTTGCACAAAGTCACGTGATTTTTCTATATATTTTATTTTCATTTAATTAAAAAAAAAAAACAAAAAACAAAAAACAAAAACACAAAAAAAAGCAATTATTAGAAAAAGCAATTATAAAATAAGAAATTTTTTAAAAAAATAAAAATTATATAAAAAATATAAAAAAAAAAAAAAATAATAAAACTGATCTTAATATCATAAATTACTTTTTATTTTTTTTTAAAATACTTGAAATTCTGTTGATTAATTGTTATTAACTTGTGATCAACTTAAACTGAGACTCTTTTGGTGCAGGATGAGTCCCAAATCTCCTGTTTCTTCCACTGAGTTGCCATCTTCACCTCCCACTTCAAAGTCTTTTGATTTTAAAAATGTGGCTAGGCTTACAGATTCCATGTGGAGTACAAAAAGGACATTAAAATCAAACTTGATAAAACCAACACAAAACAAAATCCCCACAAAATCACTAAATGGCCCATTCAGCAGTGACCCTATCACTGCTAAAGATCTTGGTCCAGAAAAACCAACAATTAAATTAATGCCAATAAAACAAAAGAAGAGAAAGTGCATAGAGCAAAATCTGTCAGATAGTCAACCAACCAAAGTTATGAGGATTGCTGCACCAAAAATCACACTTCAACACACATATGTATCTGCTATACAAGAAGCAAGAGATTTAATTGTCAAAGCCTACCATCTGGCAGATAATAAACAAAAGCAAGATGCCGTCTTGGACTTGGTTGAGGTGTTTCGAAACTTCACTGAGTCTGGTAGAGTTAATTTGATGCAAACAGAGAAACATATATCCAAATCAGCTGTTCCATCAACTCCATCATCATCATCACAACCCATAGCACCAACCATACCAACAACAGCCACAAGTACAATCATCAACCATATGCTACCAACCAAATCTTATGCAGACATGTTGAAGAGTAATACACCTACAGGCTCTTCAGAAATTTTACCAAGAGCCAGCAATGCCATGAAGGTGTTGTGCAAAACAACAAGACATCCAGAAGCTATGGATGTTCAACATAGCTCAAATCATCAAATAGGTGGCCATATAACCACAGCCACAGCAGCAGCAGAAACAACAACAGCAGCAACAGAAACTACAGAAACAAATCAGTTTAATAGTGAAAATGTTATCACATTGGTCACCAGACCAGGTGGAAAACTTCCAGTCTACCAGCCATTCATTATCAGAGAAAAAATCAACAAGATCCTAGGAAAGAGAGCAATCTCAAGGGTACATACCTCCATCAAGGGTAATGTTGTCCTAACATGCATGGATTCATCTCCATCAGAACTTCTTCTTGACCAAGAAAAGTGGGAAGAAGCATTTGAAGGTTGGCCTGTTCAGAAAGCCCAGAAGATCACCAACTGGCCTAAAGTTGTGGTGCATGGGGTGCCAACCTGCATCCCTATTGAGGCAATAAATGAGGAAATTATTAAACTGAGAAGATTATATTCAAGACTAAAGTAGATGAATTATATCTAAGAAGTATATTGAGTATTGAACAAAGGTTGTAGACTGAGTTGGTTGATCATGAACATGATGTGTAGTATTGATGATGATGATGATGGAAGATGGAGTGAGATCAGTCAGATTATGTACATCTTTGGAGAGTGATACATGCAATGATTAATGTGAAGTGAAAGTGAAGTGATGAAGGAAATCCAGATGTGGGAATCCCAAACTATCCCACTGCAGATCATCAGCCCCACTAAGATCTGCAACAGCTTTAATATTTCAGACCCTGGTCAAGACTGCTGTCAAAGCTAATGCATGCAGACCCTTGACACATTCCTTGAAAGCTCTAGTCATGCAGACCCTTGCCACATCCTTTGTAGGCTCTAGTCATGCAGACCCTTGATGCATACCATGTACATAGAATCCAGGACACACCCTGCTGATATTCTTGAGTCATTTATAGTTATACAATGTTATGAATTTGGTTAGGTGGATAGTTTATGCAGACATAATGAATGTCACTTTATGATTAAAGTCAGGATTTCAACAGAAATAGAACTATACAACACTGGGATTAAAACTCAGGGCCAACCAAGATGGCTCAGTAGAACATTTCAGCAAAGACAAAAAGCCTCAATCACTTTCTCAGTTACTACTGAAGAGGAAAAAGACCAGCTAATCAAGGAAGGTGTCCTTATTGGAGGCCTCTATCTCAAGGTGGTAAACTTCCATATGGCAACCCAGAGAACACAATGCCGAAAATGCCTTACTTATGGACACCATCATACTTCTTGCATTAAGCCACCAGTGTGTGCCATCTGCTTAGGCCACCATATTACTTCAGACCACAGATGTAACAAATGTAGCTCCACCCAAAGCTGTATTCATCATGCTGTACAGTGTGCCAATTGCAAGTCAAATACCCATTTGGCATTTCAAAGACAAGATTGCGACTTCTTCAAAGCATTAGAATGCTAAGTCACATCACATTCAGCCAGCATAATACTGCCAGGGGTCGTGAGATCCTGCAGTCCCTCTTTGATGTCTCTATCAAAGGGGAATCAGACATTCTTTTAGTTCAGGAACCTTATTTATTCCATGACACTCATTCTCAAATATACCAACCAATATTACATTCAGCTTATCAACTAATTCCACCAATTACCCATCAACTCCTTCGGCCAAGGGTTATGACCTATGTTAAGAAAGCAAGCCAGATCCAGGTAATGCCCAGATATGACTTGGTGTCTGACCCAGACTATCAGATCTTGGAAGTTGATCTTCCAGGGGAGGCCTTTTATATAATTCACATGTACAATGAGAAACCTCTCACACCTTCATTATCTCATTATACTGTACAGCGATTTCTTAGTTTACAACTGCAGCTGGACAAACCTTTTGTACTTCTTGGGGAATTCAATTTACACCACCCATTGTGGAATCCACTGGTTCAAACTAATAACACTGTAGCTAATTCCCTGGTTGATTACCTTGAGAAAACCAATGCTCAGCTAATCAATTGCTCTTCTGTAATTGAGAACTATGGAGGCACCAGGTAATTATGCAGAAAAAGAAGCTACCTATCAACCTCATAGCCTGGACAGCTTCATTCTTGGAGCAGAGGACTTTGCAACTTGAGATTGATGGTGAAAAGGAAAGCTTTAGTGATATCAAGACAGGTATTCCTCAGGGGAGCCATATATCACCAATTCTTTTCCTGATTTATATCCAAGGACTCTTCACCAGCAATACAGTGAAAATCATCTCGTACATGGATGATATTACCCTGACAATAGCAAGCTCTAGCTTAAAAAAAAATATCAGAATACTAGAAAGAGAAGCTTCAAAGATCATCAACTTTGGGCTTAAAGATGCAGTTCAGTTTGATCTAGTCAAGACAGAGCTCATGCATTTTACTAGGAAAAAATTAGCACAAGAGATGGCAATTAGACTTCTCCATGGAGAAATAGTGCAACCATCCCAATCTATTAAATGGCTGGGAATCTGGTTTGACCCGAGTCTAAAATTCAGAAAGCATATACAGATCAGGACATCCCAGGCAACCCAGGCATTTTTTAGAATGGCAAGGCTTGCAAACACAGAAAAAGGTCTCTCCCCAGCTGCCCTGAGGCAAATCTATCTTGCTTGTGTTATCAGCATTGCAGATTATGGCTCAGTGATCTGGTGGAAGGGACAAAATTACATAGCAGATGCACTGCAAAAAATACAGAATCTTGCCCTTCAGAAAATTCTCGGTGTCTTCAAGACAGCTCCAATTCTTCCCATGGAGGTAGAAGCTGCTCTGGCTCCACCAAGGGTTAGACTTCGTAAAAATATGCAAAGATTTGCACTAAGACTATCAAAGCTATCCAAATTTCATCCAGTAAACATGGGAGTGAACAGCCATATTGATCTTCAAAAGCCAACTCAGCTCAGCAGGATCAATAATTCAATTACAAATTTCATTGATTATGATGGAATAGAACAGATTAAACAATTCATTTTTAAACCATGGAGGCAGGCCCTTCCATATACAACCACAATTGAGAGGATCCCCAAGGATGAAGCAGCAGAGAGACATCAATCTTTGCTCCAACAAACTGACTGGACCTCCACAACATTTATTTACACCGATGCCTCATTGATGGCAGAAAGCACAGGTGTTGGGTTAGGCTTTGTAGCATCTGGGAGCTGCAGCAGAACTCAACATCAATTTCAAACTAATATTGGATCAAGGGTCCTGGTATATAATGGAGAGCTCGAAGCCATTGTCCTGGCTATGGAGTATGCAAGCCAGCTTACATTGCCAGGACATAGCTATCAAGTCTTTTCAGATAACCAGGCAGCCCTGTATAGACTTAAGAAACCATCTGATAATCCAGGACAGGCCTGCCAGCTCAGAGCTATAGCAGCTGGAAAGATTATTCAGA
Organism: Blumeria hordei DH14; assembly: GCA_900239735.1. Classification (NCBI taxonomy): domain Eukaryota; kingdom Fungi; phylum Ascomycota; class Leotiomycetes; order Helotiales; family Erysiphaceae; genus Blumeria; species Blumeria hordei. Next base: position 527,538 of record OENG01000015.1, read on the forward strand.
GCAGAAATTCAACAATAAATCTCAACTGGATTCCAGGTCATCTGAGTATTGAAGGCAATGACATGGCAGATAGACTTGCCAAAGCAGAATCATGTCTTCCTCCTGAAAAGGAAGAGACAAGCTTTGCCATGGCAGGGACACTCATTCACCACAGCTTTCAGGATCAATGGCTCAATTATCTGAAAAATAAACAGAAAAGATTAAAATATAACCCTTCATCCTATGAAAAGAAGTTTGACTGGAAGGTTAATGGCAAGATAAAAATACCAATAGGTACAGCAAGAGAAGTGGTGAGCGCATTCTATCAGCTCAAAATTGGACATGGCTACAATATGTAATACTTGTACAAGCGAGGGCTCAGTGATAGTGACAGGTGTAGATGTGGGAAGAGAGAAACACCGGAACACCTATTACTCAGCTGTAGCAACTACCGGCACGAACGGAGGCAGCTGATAAATAGTCTTAACAATAACCAATTAAGTATGAAGCTTTTGCTACACACCAAAATTGGGATAGAAAATACCATTGAATATATCAAGAAGACTAAAGTATCAACAAGAAGATGGCATCTTCAAAGGAATGAGAATGGTGGGGATGGATAAGCAGGGAGAATCAAGAAAGGTTGAGAGAACTATTGTTAAGGGCAGGAACAAAATAGGGCATGACCCTCATCATCTATTGGCAAAAATTAAGCACAACTATATACAAATTTACTATTAACCTTAAAGCTGTCTAGATAGTTTTAGCTGTCCTTCATAGTCATAGACTCAGTAGGGACATTAATAAAATTCTATTCTATTCTATTCTATGGAGGCACCTTCCATAGGGCAAATTCAAAGAATACATCTATCATTGACCTAACATTTGTTGCAGGGTTCAAACAATTAAGATGGCAGGACTGGAACTATGGAGAATCAACTGGGTCGGATCATGAACTTATTACCTTCAAGGCACTGATTCCTCAGATTTTCAATTCTACCAGCTACAATGACTATTCACTACCATCAAGATTAAATACCAAAAAAGCAGATTGGGAGCTTTTTAAACTGGAACTGCAAGCAAAAGAAGAATTATACCAGCAACTTCTTGATAATGCCATCCATTCAAAAGATTATGACCAGATTGCTAACCTGCTCCAAAACATTGTCGAAAATGATGCCCATGTATCCATCCCAACAATGAAAATCACACCAAGATCAAAACCATGGTGGACAACAGAGTTGACCCAGTTAAGGATGAGGTTTCATAGGATCAGACGCTGCTTCAAAAAATACCCAAATCTTGGGTCAGCAGATGATGCCAGGGCTGCAAGAAATCAATACTTTCACATGATTCAACACAATAAGAAGCAGCACTGGATCAAATTCCTTGAAAATGCTAAGGACAAAACTGTCTTCACTGCCTACAACTACTCCAGGCCTGGAAGGACTCAGTCAACTCTTATTCCTAACTTGATGTACAGCAATAGGGAAAATAGTCAGGACAAAGTAGCTACTAGTTTTAAGGACAAATGCGAAGCACTAATTCAAACTCTTTTTCCAGAATCCTCCACACCAACACCAACATCAGTAACTGCATCAAAGGAACCTATCAGCCTGACTCTATGTCATCAGCAACACCTTTTAACATATTTGCCATTCAGTAGAGAGATGAAATGTTTTTCATTCAACCTTGGGGAGACAATGGGAATTACAGATGCAGAGACCTTTTGCATTCTCAAAGCCATCAGATACCTGAAAAAGACCATTCCACAAGGAAGATACCACATCTTCACTGACAGTCAAGCAAGTTTGATGAGGATCCAGAAGAAGGAGAACCAATTTTCTTACCAGATTAGACAAGAAGCATATACTTGCTCATTAATCCTCTCTTGGTGTCCGGGGCATGTTGGTCTAGTGGGAAATGAGCTTGCTGATTGTGCAGCAAGGGGAGCAATCAAAAAGAAGGCGGTTAAAAGGGATGTTTTTACCACTCATTCTTTTCTAAAGCAGAAAGCTAGGGAGATAATTATAGAAGCTTGGTACCATGACTGGACTGCAGAACTCTCTCGAGAGGAAGAAGGAAGAAAAAGCAGGGGACTTGGCAAATATTACAGAATCCAAGCCCAAATGATGAGGCCAGACTTCTCCACTCAACCCATCAATTTTCAAGGACATAACAGATTAACAGAGTCATCTTATTTCCAGGCCAGGACAGGCATTGGGAATGTGAAAGCATACCTACACCAAATAGGAAAGGCCAAAAATAATAGTTGCAATTTCTGTGGAAACAGAATGCAGACTATGCAACATCTCATACTTCATTGCAACAAATTTAATGAGGAAAGAAATAAACACTTGAAACATATAGTGCCACTTACACTCCCTATTCTTTTTCGAACAAAACAAGGCAAAAGAGCCTTACTAGAATTTTTAAAGACTTCCAGGTGCATAAGTGCATACAAGGGACATTAATTAGATTGGAAATAAATAGAAATAAATAAAGGGGTACAATGCTAGGAAATATCAATAGAGATATTTGGAGTAATTGTTTGTAAATTAGAAATTAATTGTCATAGCTATATAGCTGAATACAAATATGAATCAAAAAAAAAAAAAAAAAAAAAAAAACACCTTTTAACAGCACCTCCAAATGTCATCCTAGCTAGCTATGATGGAGCTGACACAAGCAAGTGGAACTGGCCTGACTTAACCATGGAAGAAATTATTGATGCAGTACCAAATAAATCAACAGCACCAGGTATGGACCAGATTGACTGGACCATGATCAAGGCAGCAATCACAGCCATACCTAATATATTTTTTGATGCTTTTACTAGCTTATTCAATAGTGGCTATCATCCAAAAATGTGGAGACAGGCAGTGGGAATTATCATTCCTAAGAGGAATAAAAAGGACTATAGCAATCCAAAAGCATATCGACCTATTTCTCTTCTCCCCTGCCTATCAAAACTGTCGGAAAGAATCTTTGCCAACAGGCTAAATTACCTTGCTAACACTACTAATTACCTACTACATGAGACCCAAATGGGTGGACGCAAGCAGAGATCTGCTATTGATGCAGCACTTCTGCTACAAGATTTTGTGGAGCAGAACAGGCTCAAACACATAATTGTATCAACAGTTCTCCTTGATATCATGGGGGCATTTGATAGACTACAGCCAGAAGCTCTATTATCAGTCATGAGGACACTCAAGCTGCCTGTCTCACTAATCTCATGGGTTAAATCTTTCTTGACTGGAAGGACTATGAGGCTTCAATTTAATGGCCTGCTAAGTGAGGTGTTCCCAGTCACAGGAACACCACAAGGCAGCCCAATTTCTCCAATTCTATTCTTAATATCCATTAGATTCCTTTTTCCAGCAAGACAGGAAATGAATCTTCTTCAACTCTCATACATGGATGACATCTGCATCTCAGTTGCCTCCACCTCAGTCAAAAAAAACACTGACCAACTGCAACAAACCCTAAAAGAACTAATGAAAAGGGCAAGCAAACTGTCAGTCACATTTGAGATGGAAAAGACCGAAATGATTCATTTCTCACACCACAAAACACCTCTTACCAATCAAATCATACTTGAAAATCAAACTGTCATAGAGCCAAAAGAGGCAGTAAGATGGCTGGGGATCTGGTTTGATAGGAAAATGAAATTCAAGACCCATGTAGAAAAACGACTCCAGCTTGCACATGGTGCACTAAAGAGGCTTAAGCAGCTTGCTTCCAACACAAAGGGCCTTCCATTCCATGCCTTACGCCAGCTTTATGTCAGTTGTGTCCTCCCTGTCCTGGACTATGGCTCAGTACTTTGGTTTAGAAAAATAGGCTCTGGTGCATTGAGTGCCAAGTGCCAAAGGCTCCAAAACCAGGCATTAATCATGATCACTGGAGCATATCATCACAGCCCAGTCAAGGCCCTGGAGGTTGAAGCAGCTATCCTCCCAACCAAAGTCAGACAACTAAAACAAACAATAAACTTTGCACTACGTCTTCTCAGAGTACAAAAATCACATCCTGTGAAGGACAAATTGCTCTCCCCACTCCAGGACGAGCTATCACTATCAGCAGAAGTGGATCTTGGGGTTTTCAAGTACCTAGGTAAAGAACTGAGCCAGCTTATTAGGATTGGCCAGCTATTGCAGTCATTCACAACATATAACAACCTCGAACAACTGGATGCCTGTTGGGTACCCCCTTGGCTTCAATCTAACCTGAAAATTGACATTTCACCACTGCCAAAGGAACAAGCTGCTCTGAGTCACAAATGCCTAACTAATACCATATCTGACAACACAGCAATTGTCTATACAGATGGCTCCTTCACCCAAGGAAAAGGCAGCAGTATAGGATTTGTTGTCTATCTCCCAGTGACAAGACAAATGAAATGCTTGTCCTTCAACCTTGGTCAAACTATGGGTATTACAGACACAGAAACTTTCTGTATCCTCAAAGCCATCAAATACTTCAAAAAGATATCACCAAGAGGCAACTATCATATCTTCAGCGACAGTCAGGCTAGTCTCCTGAGAATAAAGAATAAAGAAAATTCCTTTTCACACCAGATAAGACAAGAGGCAGAGAACTGCTCAATTCAACTCTCTTGGTGCCCTGGACATGTTGGTATAGTAGGTAATGAGTTTGCTGACAACTTGGCCAAAGGAGCCAGCAAAAAGAAGGTGCTGAGAAGGAATCAATTTACGTCACATTCATATTTAAAGCAGAGAGCAAAGGAGCTGGTACTAGAAGCCTGGGCTAAAGAGTGGACCTCGGAGCTTTTCCATGAGGAAGAAGGAAGAAAAAGCTCTGGTCTTGGCAAGTTCTATAGGATACAAGCCCAATCTTCAACACCAATATTTTCAACTCACCCTCCTAGTTTTCAGGGCCACAGCCGGTTGACAGAATCTTCATACTTCCAGGCAAGGACTGGCATAGGAAATGTGAGGGCATACTTATATAAAATTGGAAAGACCAAAGATGATAAATGCAATTTTTGCCACAACCAAAAACAAACAATGCAACATTTGATACTTCATTGTCAAATGTTTAAAAATGAAAGAAAAGAATCTTTTAAAAACATAGAGCCATTCACTTTACCAATTTTATTCAGAACAAAAAGAGGAACACAAGCATTGCTTGAATTTTTAAAAACTTCGAGGTGTATATCTATACACAAAGGAGAATAATTAGGACAAAACATATTGGACATAAAGAGGGGAGATGGAGGAAGGGAGTGATAGTGAGGACTGATATTTGCTTTGTATGTATGTTAAATAAATTGTCATAGCTAGCTAGCTGAATACAATATGATTAAAAAAAAAAAAAAAAAAAATAATTCTGGTGATTTCCTCTTTTTTGTTATTGTTTTTTGCTCTTTATTTAATACTTGCTTTGGCACTAGATCCTGTGCAGTTATTGGATCACTGCTGAATGGGCCATTCAAGTTGGTTAGAGAAAAGGTTCTTGGAGGAGATGGACCTGGTTTTGAATCTTCAGCCTTTTTTGAGCTCCACACAGAGTCAGATAGCCTTGCTACATTTTTGAGATTGAAAGATCTCAGAGTTGGTGGTGAAGATAGCATGCTTTTCCCTGATCCTGGTGAAGAAGGCATATCTCCAGCTTTACTTGATAAAATTATTTTTAATCTGATATTACAATACTTTTCAAATTATTTATTTATGATTGAGTTAATTTAATTTGATTCAATTAAATATATTTAATTTTTGTTTTTATGTTTTTATTTTAAATATATGTATATATATTATTTATTATTTATGTTTTTTTTTGTTTTTTTTCTTTTTTTTCTTTTTTTTAATTTTTTTTTTAATTTTTATTTTTTTTTAAAAAATAATGAAACTAAAATCTAATTTGTAAAATCACGTGATTTAATAACTGATCACCTGATCACGCGTCAGGAACGCGTCGCGTGACGCGCGTCGGGCCTTGGCAAGGCTGGGGTGAAAATTTTTCATCCAGATGGTCGAAAATCGGGTTTTGGTCTAAAAATTTTGTAATATGTGGATGCAGATGTCGAAAATAATGTCAATCGAAAGCTACAGCCAATGCGAAACCGAATATCAAGTTTATATTGCCGTAGCTGATGGTGAGCAGAAGTTATGGGCGAATTGGTGATGGAAGGTGGGCCAGGGGGTCGAAAAATCGGGTTTTGGTCCAAAAATGTGCCAATTGGTGGGTGCGTATGTCGAGAAGTATATCAGTCGAAAGCTATAGACGATGCAATAATGAATATTGAATTTATATAGCTGTATCTGATGGTGGGCGGAAGTTGTGGTCGAAAAGGCGATTTTCGAAAGTTTTTGAAATGAATCCGAGTGAGTTGAATTTGGATGCTTCTTTGGCTAGTTTATCTGCTGCTTCATTACCTGTGATACCAGAATGTCCTGGGATCCAGCTTAATGAAACAGTGGAATTTTTACTTAATATTTTTTTGCATGCTGTTGAAGCCCGTAATTGACAAGATTGACCAGGATTATCAGAAGGGTTAGCTAGTCGGAATAGTGCAGCCTGGTTGTCAGAGAATATTTCAAAATGGTGGCCATTTCTACCCTTTATACTAGCATATTCAAGTGCCTGAGTCAGAGCTTCTAACTCACCATTGTATACCAGTACTTTGTCCCCAACATTTTTCATAAATTTTTTGGTTAGCTTGCCAAAATCATCTGTGGCTATCCATGCTATTCCAACACCAATGCTCTCATTGTGAAGAGAAGCATCAGTATAGATGTGAGTTACCTGTTGCCAATTTACACATGCCAACTCATGCTTGTGTAATTCAACCAATGATTCTGTTGGGCCCCTATTTATCTTTATTTTAGGTAGGAGAGGTGAATCCCATGGAGGAAAAGCTAGAGGAAATGATATTCTCAATAGTTGCTCCATCTGTGATATTTTCTTGACTATATTTAATTCTGCTGATTTGAGTTGGTTTGGGAAGCACATAATCTTTCTCACCGTTTATTTCTTGATTTATTGGGTGATTTAATGATAGCTTTAACATTCTTAAAGCAAACTTGCAAATATTTGATTTTAGTCGGAGATGAGGTGGTGACAGACATGATTCTACTTCCATTGGAAGTATTGGAGAAGTCCTGAAGACACCAAGGATTTTCCTCATGGCTAGATTTTGAAGTTTTTGAAGATTTGCTCGAATGTATTCTTGTCCCTTCCACCAGACTACTGATCCATAATCTGCTATGCTTACAACACAAGCAAGGTAGATTTGTCTCATAGCTACTGGTGATAGACCACGTTCTGTATTGCCAAGTCTTGCCATTCTATAAAAGGCCTGAGTTGCTTGAGTTGTCCTGATAGTGATATGGTCTCGGAATTTAAGTCCAGGGTCAAACCATATGCCTAGCCAGCAAATTTTCACTTTAGGATCAACTTTTCTGCCATCTGGTAAAGTTAGGTAAGATTTTTTGAATGATTTCTGGTTTGTAAAGTGCATTAATTCTGTTTTGGATGGATCAAATTCAATAAAGTTATGGTTAGCCAACTCAAATAGCTGTCTTACTTCCCTTTCCAAAACTCTGATATTCTTCTTTGGACTAGTAGAGGCAGTAGTTATTGCTATATCATCCATATATGACAATATTTGAACTGATTTTGACTTGAAAATATCCCTGATGTAAATGAGAAAGAGAATGGGTGAGATTGGGCTGCCCTGTGGGATTCCAGTCTTAATTTCTTGCACATATTCAGTCATCCCATCAAATCTTAGTTGCAGTGTCCTTTGGCTAAGAAATGAATCTACCCAAGATATCAAGCTCTTTGGTAGCTTGAGACCTTGAAGTACTTTTATTAACTGGTTCTTTGCCACATGGTCAAAAGCTCCTTTGACATCCAAAAATAGTATTGATGAAATCTGATTTTTTTTTTTTTTTTTAAATTTACATCCTATTTGAGTCAATGACTATTAAAAGATGTGAAGCTACACTACAATTTTTATCTCCCAAAATCAAAAACTCCCCATCTCATCTCCTCTATTCTCCTCCCCCAAGTACCATCCCCTTGTCGATATTTTTGTCTCTATCAAATAGTTCAATGTTGAATTAATTCCAATCTTGTTATGAAGCAATACTTCCAAGCTCATATCCTGACCCTGTAGCTTCTCTTTCATTCTCTTCCTGTTCTGCGCATACTTCCTACAGTCTAGCAGCAAATGCCTCGGATTCTGCTCCTCTCCACAGCTGCAGCTTCCAATATTTGATTGTCCTATCCTATTCATGTATGACTTAAAGTATCCATGTCCCAGCTTGAGTTGATAAAATGATGAGCTGACCTCTCTTCTGACTCCCCTTGGGACCCAGGGCTTCTTTCTTATTTGCCAAGGGTAAACCTCTGAGTATGACAGGTGAGTGCTCTGTTCCTGCCTTTTTAAATCATATTTGTTCAATATTTCTAGCCATTCTTTAGTTTTCAAGACTTCTAGCTCTTGTGAGATACATGCTAGACTCATGGGATAGCTGTCATCTGGCTCAAGATTTGATGCTAATTTAGCAAGCTTGTCTGCTTCTTCATTGCCTTGAATCCCTTGATGAGCAGGTACCCATTGGAGAGTGACATCTGTTCCTTGTTCTTTTAACTTTCTGGCTGCTTCCACGGCTCGATTAGCTAGCCATTGGCCAGCTTTACCTCCTATGTCTTTTAGTCTGTTGATAGCTGCTTGACTATCTGAAAAAATGATCACATGCTGAATATTCCGGGTCTGTCTGTGAGCATGCTCAAATGCTCGAACAATTGCTTCCAACTCTCCATCATAGACAGTGCTTGTGTCCTTTGATAGTGTATAGTGTTCTCTCGAAATTGTTTGATCCATTTGGTTGTATCCTGCAAGTGATATTCCTATTCCTGGGGAATCTGGGGAGCTTGAAGCATCAGTATAGTAGATGTAATAGTTCTCCCTAGCACACTCTGACAGAATTTGATTTTGTAATACTTTTTCTTCCTCTATACTCTGACTACCCTCAACAACTCTATATGGGACACCTTTACTCCAAGGGGCAAAGGGAGTGATTATACTTTTCTCAATATTGAAGGATTCATTATTGTATGGTAATGAATGTATAATTTTGTATACCTGGCTTCCTCTTCTATTTATAAACTCATTTTCAGGCACTTCTTCTAAACTTTGCTTAATTATCCTGGAAATTGGATGATTTGGCATAAGTGTTAATCCTCTTAAAGCATATTTTCTTCTGCTTTTGTTTAATCTAATTTCAGGAGGGCAGAGACATGCTTCTACCTCCATTGGCCTAATGGGTGATGTTCTGAAACAGCCCAATATTTTCCTTAATGCTATATTTTGTAGCTCCTGCAGAAGATCTGCCAAGTTTTGTTGCCCTCTCCACCAGACTGGACTAGCATAGTCAGAACTAGTCATGATGCAGGCCTGGTAAAGTTGTCTCATAGCAATATGGCTAAGTCCTCTCTCAATGTTTGTCAATCTTGCCATCCTCTGGAAAGCTGCTTTTGCCTGGGCTACCCTTGCTGTTATGTGGTGTTTGAAGGTTAGTTTTTGATCAAACCATACACCCAGCCATTTTACAACAGGGGAAGTATAACAGATGCTGAGACTTACTGCCTATTGAAAGCAACTCAATATGTGAAGAGACATTTTTCAACTAAGACAATATATATATTCACTGACAGCCAGGCCAGCATCCTTCGCATCCAACACAGCAGTAACCACTTTTCACATCAGATCAGGATGGTATGTCAAGGGTGTACCATTTATCTTCAATGGTGTCCTGCACATATTGGTATAGAAGGAAATGAACTAGCAGACAAATTAGCCAGAAACGGAATTAAAAAACAAGCAATGAGAAGAGACAAGTTTATAACTCATTCCTTTATGAAACAAAAAGCAAAAGAATTGGTACTAGAAGAATGGAAGAGGGACTGGAACCTCGAGCTTTGGCATGAGGAAGAGGGCCGGAAAGCAAAAGGATTGGGCAAGTACTACAGGATCCAGGCTCAGACTAACCTACCCAGCCTTTCATTCAAGTTATTTAAATTTCAAGATCATAGCAGGGAGACAGAGTCAGGATTTTTCCAGGCTAGGCTGGGAATTGGAAATACTCGAGTGTATCTGCACATGATAGGAAAAGTTGAAGATGACATATGCAATTTTTGTTCAAAACAAAGGCAGACTGTGCAACATTTATTGTTACATTGTCCAAAATTTAAAAACCAAAGGAACAGATGTTTTAAGGGCATAGAACCAAGAACCTTACCTATATTATTTCGAACAAGAAGAGGAAAAGAAGCACTTCTTAAATATTTGGATACATCCAAGTGCATGGTGGCACATAAAGGGAGTTGAACTAGGATAACTAAATTGGAAATTTGAAAAGTTTTTGAAAGATTGTATTTCAGAAAGGAGTTTTGGGGAACTAAATTATGTAAATAATGTGTCATAGCTAGATAGCTGAATACACTATGATTAAAAAAAAAAAAAAAAAAAAATACAACAGGGGAAGTAGAAATGGTTCTTCCACATGGTAAGGTCAATGGGCATTCTTTGGCTTCTTTTGATTTTGCAAAGTGAATGATTTCAGTCTTTTCTATATCAAATATGACAGCACTTGCTCTTCCAACATCTTGTAATCTTTGATATTCTCTTTCCAATATTTCAATGTCAGTACAACCAACATTCGGAAATCACTATTTCATCCACAAATTCCGCCAATTATCAGCAACGCCAATATAAATTCGATATTTGGTTTCGCATCTTCTGTAGCTATCTATTGATATAAGTTTCAACATCTGCATCCACCAATTGCGACATTTTTCGATCAAAAACCCGATTTTCGACCCTCTGGACTACATCACCATACTATTTCATCTACAACTTGCGTCCACCAACATTTAGAGCTCTAAAAATTCGATATTCGTTTTCGCATCGTCTGTAGCTTCCGACTCATACCCTTTTCGACATCTGTAACCACTTATTACAATATTTTTAGACCAAAACGCGATTTTCGACCCTCTGGACTAAAAAATTTTCATCCAGCCTTGCCAAGGCTTGGCGCGTGACGCGTCACGCGTTCTGCACGCGTAATCAGGTGATCTATTCCAGAGTCACGTGATTTTTTATATTTTCATTTTAAATATAATTTAAAAAAAAAAAAAAAAAAAAAAAAAAAAAAAAAATAACAAAATATAAATAAATATAAAAATATAAAAAAATATAAAAAAACTATTCATCAATATATAAGACCAAAAAAATATACAGAATTTAATATGCCAGCAGGGAAAGAAAAAACTTCTGTTATGAACCCACCTTCTCCTTCACCTTCAATACCATCCTCACCACCAATTTTAGAAATGTCCCTATTGTCATCTCAGCCTCGACTTGAATCATCTAGGTGGAGCAATAAAATATCTTCAATTACTTCTTCTTCAAAGACTAAGGATACCTCCACTAAGTTTAAAACAAATTTTTCTGAGTTTAGCAGTGACCCACTTACAGCTAATGATTTCACCTCTGGAATCTCACCAACTCCCCCAAAACCACTCAATAATTCCAGGAAAAGACCAGCAAGTATTTCACCAGACCCCCATTATCATCCATCAAAGCATCATCAGATCAAAAATATTTCAGGTCCTATTCCATCAATTACTAAGCCCAAGACAGCAACAAGCAACATTTTAGAAGCAAGAGATCTTCTAGTTGAGGCTTGTAGGCTAACAAAAGATAGATCAGAACAGACCAATTTGCTAGATTTACTAGAAATATTCCGGAGAATTACTGAAAAGGGTATCAATCAGGTTCCTAGCATAATCTTGGAATCATCACAGCCAGCATCACAGTTTAACACCAACCAACCTTCAGTGATCATGCCTCAGATGAAACCTAATGAGCCTTCTAAAGCACAACCTGAAAGTAAGGCAACATATGCTCAGAAGCTCAAGGCAGATTTACCCCATAAAATAGCTACTGCATCAAATACCATTATCCTACCACCAAGAATTGCAGCTATGGCAGAATATGATTCAACCAAAAATAGCATGAATACCACCACTGCTCAAACATACACAAGGCTAGAGTCGAAAGTTGTGACCTTGGTTATATCGCATGGCAGCTCTATACCATCATATCAACCAACAAGCATCAGAGACCAGGTCAACAAAGCCATGGGAAAGGCTGCCATTTCAAGGATTCATAATTCCCCAAAAAATAATGTAGTATTAACTTGCTACAATTCTTCTCCAGAAGAGCTTCTCCAGGAACAAAGCAAATGGGAAGGAATATTTGGAAAATGGCCAATAATTCACATCCAAAAAGTTGAGAACTGGCCAACAGTTGTTGTACACAGAGTACCAGTCTGTATTCCAATCACATCATTTGCAAAAGAGGTTGAAGAGTTCAATCCTTCCATTCATCCAAGAGGCCAGCCAAGATGGTTGACCAAATCTCATAAACTAAAACATTCTTCAGTTGTCATGACTGTCCAGAATGAGGAGGAAAAAAGACAAATTCTCAAAGATGGAATCCTCATTGGGGGACTACTTCTTCGAGGTGTTAACTATCAGCCTACAGCTGGAAAAACCCAGTGCAGAAAATGCCTTAAATTTGGTCACCACCACATAGTCTGTAAAAGAGCAGCTGTGTGCTCAATTTGCCATGGAAACCACTTCACCTCTGAACATTCATGTGATGCATGCAAAACTTCGGGCCCATGTCATCACCATGCCATAAGGTGTTACAACTGCAAGGACACCAATCACCATGCCCAACAATACCAAGATTGTGAATATTACAAGGCTCTTTAATGTTAGGACAACTAAAAATCTGCCAACACAATACTTCTCGAGGAAGAGAGATCCTTCAATCACTCTTTGAGATTTCTCTGACAGAGGAATCTTCCATTCTCTTCATCCAGGAGCCTTATCTTTTTCAGCACCCACAATCTAAATTTTTTATTCCACTCAGTCATCCAAGCTATATTCCCATCATGCCAAGTCTGCAGCATTGTCTAAAGCCCAGGATACTAACATATATAAAGAAAAATCTGCCATTTCAAATCAATCCAAGATATGACCTAGTCTCAGATCCAGACCTTCAAATATTACAAATAGATCTACCACAGGAGTCATTTTATATTGTGCATATCTACCAAGAGAAGTCTCGATGGCAAGGAGAAGGGCGTCATACTATCCAACGTTTTCTGGACCTCAACCTTTAACTTGATAAACCATTCCTTCTACTGGGCGACCTCAACATCCACCATCCTTGGTGGAACCATTCTGTAACAAACATAACACCAGCAGCACAGAGTCTAGTGAATTACCTAAGCTATCATGATGCCAAGCTTCTAATCAATCCATCAGAAATTGAACGCTTTGGAGGTACCTTCCATAGGAGTAACAGCAAGAATATTTCGGTCATTGATCTTGCATTCAGTTGTGGATTTCAATCCCTAGCTTGGAGAGACTGGAAGTATACAGAGTCTACAGGATCAGATCATGAAGCTATAGTATTTGAAGCAAACCTAGCTGCAGCAAGTGAAGTGAAAACCTGCCTGCCACCAATATATAATGTCAACAAGGCCAATTGGAATTTGTATCAAAAAAGACTCATAGAGCTACAAGCAGAGCTACATCCGGAACTAGATGAAGCCATTGATAGCAAGATGTATGACAAAATAGCTCACCTGCTTGAAAAGATTATCAAGGAAGCTGCAGACCAAGCCATTCCCAAACTACAAATTTCAGCTCAATCCAAAGCATGGTGGAACCCTCAGCTCACCCAACTCAGAAAAGAATTCCATAGATTAAGACGTATATCAATGAGATATCCTTCATACTATACTATTGAACAAGCAAGAGCTGCAAGGAATGTTTACTTCAGAGAAATTTTGACTGCAAAGACAGGACACTGGATAAAGTTTCTATGGAGGAACATTTCATCGCTCCAATTCCAGGAGCACTTCAATAATTGACCTGACATTTTCAGTTGGTTTTAGAGATATATTGTGGCAAAAATGGAACTATGGTCAATCAACTGGATCAGATCATGAACTAATCAACTTTGAGGCCCAGCTACCACTTCATGATTCTCCTAACACTAACCAAAGCTTGAATAATATGCCAGCAAAGTATAATCTCAAGAGAGCTGATTGGGATCTCTTCAAATTTGAGCTAAATAATCAACAAAATATTAACCGTCTCGAGCAGGAATCAGCCATTCAAGACCTGGACTACGAAAGGGTTGCATTGCTGCTGCAAACAGTGGTGCAATAGGCAGCTCAACTGTCCATTCCAACTGTAAGATTGTCATCTAGATCAAAGCCATGGTGGACAGATGAATTGAGGCAGTTGAGAATAAGATTTCACAGGCTACGCCGCCATTTTAAGAAGTATGCCTTCCCTGGTTTGGAAAGAGAAGTCAAGGCAGCCAGGAATAAATACTTCCAACAAATCCAGCATGAAAAGAAGCAACACTGGGTCAACTTTCTAGCTGAAGCAAGGGACAAATCTGTGTTCACAGATTACAATTATTCAAGACCTGATAGAACCCAATCATTGCTTATCCCACCACTGAAGTATAAAGATTGTGATGGGACAGAAGATAGAACTGCCATCTGTTATGAAGATAAATGTCAGGCTTTAATTAAAACGCTTTTCCCGACATCCCATGACATGGATTCTTCTAGATGGCAACTCACTTGTGACAAAAACAGCATACATACAGAAACATCAACAATGGAAAACCCAGCAAACCAGAAATTTTCATATAAAAGAAGTCATAATACCTGGAAATGGCCACCTCTGACCCAAGAAGAATTGATAAATGCTGTCCCAAGCAAGTCAACTGCTCCAGGACTGGATCAAATCAACTGGCCAATCATCAAAGTTGCTATTACAGCCATACCAGATTTCTTCTTCCGAGCCTATTCCTGTCTATTCAATAGTGGACACCATCCAAGTCAATGGAAGCAGGCAGTGGGAATTATCATACCTAAAAGAAACAAAAAGGACTACAGCTCTCCAAAAGCCTACCGGCCAATCTCGCTTCTTCCCTGTCTGTCAAAGCTGCTGGAGAAAGTATTTGCCAATAGGCTAGCTTTTCTTGCAAATACCAACATCAATTTGCTCCACAACTCACAAATGGGTGGAAGGAAGCAGAGATCAGCAATTGATGCAGCCTTACTCCTGCAGGAATATGTGGAAGAAAATAGATCCAAGCATAGAATTGTGTCAACAGTTCTGCTTGATATCCTGGGTGCATTTGACAGGCTACAGCCCAAGGCCTTGATAAATGTCTTGAAAACCTTACAGCTCCCTGGTACATTTATTTCTTGGGTAGAATCCTTCTTGAAAGATAGAAGCATTAGGCTGTATTTCAATGGGCAATTAAGTCAGGAGTTTCCTGTCACTGGCACCCCTCAAGGAAGCCCTATTTCACCACTGCTTTTCTTACTTTTAATCAGGTATCTCTTCCCACCTGAAGACAAAATTCCTTACTTACAACTGTCATACATTGATGACATATCCATCTCTGTGTCATCCACTTCAATCACAAAAAATGTAAAGCAGTTAAAATCAATTTTGCAGCAAATCATGACAAAGGCTGAGGATCTTTCAATCACCTTTGAGATGGAAAAGACTGAGCTTATTCATTTTTCTAATCATCGAAAACCACTAACAGATCCACTAACTCTAGATAACCAGCACACTCTCCTACCTCAGGAAAAGATCAGATGGCTTGGTATATGGTTTGATAGAAAACTTACATTCAAGACACATGTGGAAAAGCGTCTCCAGCTAGCTCATGGGGCTTTGATAAGAGTCAAGCAGCTTGCATCCTCAACAAAAGGGCTTCACTTCCAAGCTCTCAGACAGCTTTATCTCGGCTGTGTCATTTCTGTCCTGGATTATGGATCAATACTTTGGTATAAGAAGCGGGGATCAGGAGCATTGATCAACAAATGCCAAAGACTCCAGAATCAGGCATGCATAATGGTCACTGGAGCATACTACAACAGCCCAGTTAAAGCACTTGAGGTCGAATCTGCTATTCTACCAACTAAAGTCAGACTTCAAAAGCAGGCATACCATTATGCACTTCGACTACTGAGACTCCAGTCAACTCATCCTCTTCAACTGAAACTGCTGTCTCCTTTGAGGGACGAGTTGTCAGTATCCACAGATATTGATCTGGGTATTATGGAGTATTTATCATCAACTCCTACCCAGCTTTTAAAAATAGGTCAAATATTAAAGTAGTTTACAAGCCTCAAGAATCTGGAACAGATAGATGCCACTTGGGTTGCACCCTGGCTGAAGCATAACATTTCAATTACTGTCTCAAAATCAACCAAGGAAGTGGCTGCAAAAGAACATGCATCTACAATCAGTTTGCTCTCCCTCAACACAGCTATAGTATACACTGATGGGTCCCTTACCAAAGGGAAAGGAAGCAGCATTGGATTTGTAATCTACCTTCCAGTCAGCAGGGCAATGAAGGTCTACTCTTTCAATCTTGGTGAAACTATGGATATAACAGACACAGAGACATTCTGTATTCTTAAAGCCATCAGACATCTCAAAAAGATCATACCACATGGACAATACCATATCTTCACTGACAGTCAAGCTAGCTTGTTGAGGATCCAAAAAAGGGACAATTTCTTTTCTCATCAGATCAGAAAAGAAGCTGAATCTTGTGCCCTATATCTCTCCTGGTGTCCAGGACATGTCGGAATTGAAGGAAATGAGCTGGCTGATGGCTTAGCAAAAAGAGCAAGTAAGAAGAAGGTGCTGAGAAAAAACCATTTTACCACTCATTCATTTTTGAAGCAAACAACAAAGGGACTCATTTTAAAAGCTTGGTCAGAAGATTGGACTTCTGAGCTCTTGTGTGAGGAGGAAGGGAGGAGAAGTAAGGGGCTGGGGAAGTTTTACAGGATCCAGGCCCAGATGTCAACCCCAATATTTTCTACCAAACCAATCAATTTTCAAGGACATAGTAGGAGTACAGAATCTGCATATTTCCAAGCTAGGACTGGGATAGGAAATGCAAGGGCATACTTACAAAAAATTGGAAAAATAAAAGATGACATTTGCAACTTTTGCAAAAAAGAAAAGCAGACAATGCAACAATTAATTCTACAGTGTAGGAGCTTTGCAAAAGAAAGGAAAACTTTATTTAAAAATATTGAACCATTAAGGCTCCCAATTCTTTTCAGAACACAGAGAGGTAGAGATGCACTACTGAAATTTTTGAAGGCTTCTGGGTGCATAAATGCACATAAAGGAGATTAAATAGGTGAAAAACAAATTGGAAATATAGATATAGAATGCAGGGACTCTAGAGGGGAGGTTATCAAAACATAGAGCCATTCACTTTACCAATTTTATTCAGAACAAAAAGAGGAAAACAAGCATTGCTTGAATTTTTAAAAACTTCGAGGTGTATATCTATATACAAAGGAGAATAATTAGGACAAAACATATTGGACATAAAGAGTGGAGATGGAGGAAGGGAGTGATAGTGGAGACTGATATTTGTTTTGTATGTATGTTAAATAAATTGTCATAGCTAGCTAGCTGAATACAATATGAATAAAAAAAAAAAAAAAAAACAGAAAAAAAAAAAAAGGATAAAGTTTCTAGAGACAGCAGAAAACAAAAATATATTTAAGGCTTACAACTACTCAAAGGCTGACAGCTACCAGTCACCATTTATCCCGACACTCGATTCAAAGGCAATTCACAATATGAGGACGATTGCCTGGCCATTTCTTTTGAAGACAAAAGTAAGGCTTTGGTTACAACATTATTTCCTGGCTCCTCAAAGCTACCTTTTATCACCCCAACCCCAGCACCTTTGTGTGAAGTGCCAGGTATACACGAAGCTTTCGAAACACCAACAAGAATCAAGGTCCCTATGACTCTTCTAGAAATTTCTCAAGGGCCAGGTTCTGCAACATATGATTCAATACCTCGGCATTCCACCATTCCTCTGGAGAATAAATCCATCCATGAAGATAGGGAAGCATGGAATTGGCCCAGTCTGTCACTAGAAGAGCTGATCAATGCAGTCCCAAATAAGAAGACATCTCCAGGGAATGATTTGATTAGCTGGACAATGATACAAAAGGCCATTCAATTTATCCCCAAGTTTTTCTTTGAGGCTTACCATGCACTATTCCATAGCGGCTACCATCCAAGCAGTGGAAGGAAGCCATAGGCATAATTATTCCTAAAAAGAACAAAAAAGATTACTCAAACCCAAAGGCATACAGACCAATATCTTTGCTACCCTGCCTTTCAAAGCTCTTGGAGAAACTATTTGCTAATAGAATATCATACTATGCCAATACTAGTACTGAATTGCTTCATCAGAGTCAGATGGGTGGTAGAAAGCAAAGATCAGCCATTGATGCAGCTATGCTTTTGCAGGACTTTATCCAACAAAATATGCAAAAGAAAAAAGTTGTCTCAACAATTTTCATGGATATCCAAGGTGCATTTGATCATTTAGATCCCATCAAACTTGTCAAAGCCCTTTACCAGTTGCAGCTTCCAAGATCTTTTATATCATGGGTTAAGTCATTTCTTTCTAATAGGACTATCAGACTACTTTTCAATGGTGAGCTAGGAGGAGAATGGAAGGTTACTGGAACACCCCAAGGTAGCCCAATTTCTCCATTGCTCTTTCTTTTATCAATAAGGTATCTTATCAGTCCTGATCCAGCAACTCAACAATTACCAACACTTCATCTATCTTATGTGGATGACATTTCTCTTTCAGTTGCCTCTTCTTCAGCAACTAAAAATGTCAGGGAATTGAAGACAATTGTCAATGCCCTCCTCATCAATGCAAATAAACTGTCAGTCAAATTTGATGAAAGTAAGACAGATCTTATCCACTTCCATAGGAGGAAAACCCCAATTCAAACACCAATCTTGATCAACAACACTATACACCAGCCTAAAGAGTTAGTTAGATGGCTTGGAATATGGTTTGACCATAAGCTATCCTATCAATCTCATGTCAATAAGAGGGCTCATCTTGCCAATGGGGCGCTTCAAAGGCTTAAGTACTTATCATCAACAACAAAAGGACTGAAATTTGGTGCCCTTAGACAACTGTATCTATCATGTGTCACATCAGTACTCGACTATGGATCAGTGCTCTGGCATGGAAAATATGGATCTAAGAAATTGATAAATATTTGTCAGAAAATTCAGAACCAAGCCATGACTTTTGTCTCAGGTGCTTACAGAGGTAGTCCTATCAAAGCTTTGGAGGCTGAGACAGCAATTTTGCCTACAGAGATTAGGCATCTCAGGAACTGTTACCAATATGCCCTTCGCATTCTGAGACTCCAAAAATGCCATCCAATATACCAGCTATTATTTGAACCTCTGACAGATGAGCTTTCCAACACCAATGAAATTGATCTTGGACTAGTAGGGCTCCTTAATAAATCCCCTATCCAGATCCATAGAATTGGAAGATTACTGCTACCTTTTGCCAGTAAAGCCAAATTGGAAGAGGTTAATGACAAATGGACTCCTCCCTGGCTTCAATCTAATTTAAACATATATATTTCTAATTTAACTAAGGCAGAAGCACAAATTGAGCACTTCAAATTTCTCACTTCAATTCCACTGAGCTCAACAATTATATACACAGATGGATCATTTGAGAAGACAAAAGGGAGTGGCATTGGATTTGTCATCTACTCACCTTACACCAGACAAATGAAGGGTTATTCTTATAGTCTTGGCCAAGAAGTAGGAATAGTAGATGCTGAAAGCTACTGCATATTACAAGCACTGGATCAGATAAAAAATCAACAATCTTCTTCATGCTTTGTCTTCTCAGACAGCCAAGCTGCATTAAATAGAGTCAAAAGCTCTTCAAATTGGTTATCACATAAAATAAGATCCATAAATCAACCAGCAAGGATCGAGCTTCACTGGTGTCCAGGCCATGAAGGCATTGAAGGCAATGAGCTTGCAGACAATCTTGCCAAAATGGGAGTGGAAAAAAGGACCAGACCCAGGGATAAATTTATCACCCACAGTTTTCTTAAACAAAAAGTGCAGCAGCACATCATCAATTCCTGGCATAAATACTGGAACTCCGAAATTCTTAGAGAAGAGGAAGGAAAGAAAGCTAGAGGTCTCGGAAAATTTTACAGAATACAGGCAAGGAAGCAGACACCAAATTTCAGCATGAAACCTATCAACTTAGAACCTTACAGCCGAGCAACTCAATCAGCATATTTTCAAGTTAGATTTGGAATTGGAAATATTCTTACACACCTCAAGAAAATTGGAAAAGCAAAGACTAACATATGTAATTTCTGTGGGATAGAGAAGCAGACCTGCCACCACCTTATATTTCAATGTTCAAAATTCAAAACCCAAAGAAAAAAGGAGCTCTCAGATGTTGTGCCACGGAGCCTTAGTTTGCTATTAAATACCAAGGGTGGGAGAGAAAAGCTACTAAAATTTATTCAATCAAGTAACTGCATTAATTTATCAAAAATAGGGGACAGCTTAATTTCATGTAGGAATACACAAGAGGGTGTGCCTAGAATGGAGTAATATAATTTGCACAATTAAATATAAAAAGAATAGAAGATTTTGGAGAATAAAGCACTTGTTGAAAGCCATTTGTAATTTAGAAAATATTAATTAGATATAAGTGTCATAGCTCTAGAGCTGCATACACAATGAAATAAAAAAAAAAAAAAAAAAACGGATGGAGTCTTTAGGGATTACTTGTTGTCCATCAGGTAAGGTTAATGGGTAGTTTCTTGATGCTTTCCTGTTAGTGAAGTGCATCAATTCTGTCTTTGATGAGTCAAATTGAATGGAGTTGGATTTAGCTGTTTCAAAAAGCTGGTTAACTTCTCTCTCGAGGATTCTGATGTTTCGCTTCATACTTGTTGAAGCAGTGGTGATAGCAATATCATCCATATATGAAAGAACATGGACAACTCTTGATTTGAGAATGTCTCTGATGTAAATGAGGAATAAAATTGGTGAGATAGGGCTGCCTTGTGGGATTCCAGTCTTGATACCTTTTATTGCCTCTTGTTCCCCATCAAATTTCAGTTAAAGTGTTCTATAGTCTAAAAATGAAGCTACCCAGCATATCAAGCTCACTGGAAGCTTGAGCTGTTGGAGCACCTTCAAAAGTTGGTTCTTGGCTACATGGTCAAATGCTCCTTTGACATCCAGAAAAATAGTTGATGAGATCAAGTTCATTTGTCGATTGGTCTCAACCTCGTTTGTCAAGAGGAGTGCTGCATCAATTGCTGACTTTTTGAGTCTCCCCCCAATCTGAGAGGAGTGCAAGAGATGAGTGGTCTCAGCAAGATAGCTAAGCCTCTTGGCAAGAATTCGTTCACTTACTTTTCCTAGGCAGTTAAGGAGTGAGATTACACGGTATGCTTTTGGTTGGCTGTAGTCTGGCTTGCCTGGCTTCCTAAGAACTGCTCCTGTAGCTTGTTTCCAGCACTTTGGGTGATATCCCACATCTATGAGTTGGGAATAAACTTGAAGAATATTTCTGGAATGCTTTGAGTGCCATTGTTATTATCTCATGTGTGATTCCATCTGGCCCAGGTGTCCTCCCTTTGATGTTAGTAGAAAAGGCATTTTCCAATTCTTCTTTTGTAAGTTTTGGCCAACTCCAATTCCAGGCTGATATCTTTCCCAATCAGGTGGTGAGCAGGCAGGTGGTGATGGAAAAAGAGTGCTTCGAAAGCTTTTACATTTATCCTCAAATGATTGCATAATTACCCCCTTTGATTTCTTATAGGTGGGACTTTATAGATCTTACTTCTTTGGTGTAAGCCATTGCCTTAAAGACTGATTTGGCATCTCCTTTCTCTAAGAATTTGTTCCAATGGGCCTGTTTGGCATTTTTGACAGAGAGAAGTAAAGGTTTCTTGCTTGTGTGTACCCAGCTTTTAATGCATGATCTTCTTTGTTGTTTTCAGGCACCTTTGGCACCTGCTCATGTTTTTTCGCATCTTTTTCAGCTCAGGTGACCACCAGGGCTTTGATCTCTGTCCATGTTTGACAAGTGAATACTTGCATAGGAAGCTTCCTGAATGATAGTAGTCAAGGTTTGAGCTGCATTATCAAGTTCCTCTGTGTATTTTGTAGAGCCCAAGAAAAGATATTGTAACCCTCATTGGTTCTGGATGGTGTTACAGGCCGTCCTTTACTGAGGCAAGTGCTATTCTTTACCAAGTGAATTAGAATGGAATTGAACTTATCCCAGTCTGCATGTTTGGTATTGAGAGGAGATTTCTCCATTGGATGCTTTAACTTATCAAATTTGCCTTCTACAGTGAACAGTATGCCAAAGTGATCAGATCCAAGATCTTCCAGTGTTTGCCAATTTTTTACCTGATGAGCCATTGCCTGGGATGCAAATGTAAGGTCAATCACTGTTGGCTTCCTCATGTGTGGCCTGTAAAATGTACCTTGTCCAGGGGAGTTCATGAGCTCCAAGCCCATACTGTCTAGCCAATCTAACACCTCTTCTGATTCACTAGTGCATCTTGCTTCTGATTCCCATCTTGGATGATGCAGGTTAAAGTCACCAAGTAGTAAGATCCTGTGCCCTGAAGGTGGTATTGAGTGAGAGCTTGAATGGTTGGGCCATTTTCTCGTGATTGATTGTAAATGTTAATTAATGTTATATTCCCAAGTCCATCAATAATGTCAAGGACTTGGAGATCAGGATCCTGGGGGGATTGACAGGAAAGCTTGACTTTAGGACCTAGCTGAACAGCAGCATAGATCATTGTGCAAGGTCTTTGATTTGGTGGTGAGTTTGGAAATATTTGAATGAAATTTGGATGGTGAATGGATCTTGTATTCAAGAAGCTTGGCTGCATTCTTTCATGAGGAATTAGCCAAGGCTCTTGTACAGCTATTACTGAAATATTTAGTTCAACTGCCCTTTGTAAGGCACTCTCTGTTGCAAATTGATTTTTGTTTAGATTTATTTGGAGAACCTTAATTTCTGGTGTACCAGACATTAAAGTTCGGTGTCTTCAGTCCTGTGTCGAATGCTCAGGTAAACCTGGCAGGTCTTTGAATTAGCTGTATGGTCTCCTTCACAGTTGGTACACTTTGGTGCCAAGTGACTGCAATGAACTCCTTTAGATTTACAGACACTGCAGTAGTGCTGTTGGGTGCTGTGATCTCGTGCTCCACAGAGACGACATACTGCACTGCGTCGACAATAGCTCTCTACATGTCCAAATGCCTGACATTTGTCACACTGAGTGGTTTGTGCTACATTGTAAAATTTGGTTACTCTTGAGCTTATCCCAGCAATATAGAGTCTGTTCCGGATGGCTCGCTCTGCTTCTTGTTGTGTGGCAAATGCAATGGCCACTGATCCTGCCTGTTTAATCTGACGGTTTTCTCTGGTAGATATCCAGTGAGGCATTCCAATGGGGTTTAGTCCCTTGTTAAATGTTTTTACCTCTGATTTGATCATTTCCATGCCATCTTCATTGTCAAAATCAGCTAGAGGTATTCCATGAGCAATCACCTTATACCATGGCTCATCTTTTTGCACATTTGTAAATGGTATTATTTTCTCCCAAATTGATTTCTTCTCCAGGAAAAAGTCTGCTGAGTAGTCTTCAGTAGTGGTGATTGCCATGTTCCCATTCTGTGTCTTCAGAACTGTATTTACTACTGGTCCTTGATTCCATTGCTGGCAAACATTTGGTTGATTTGATTTCTTGCATATAGGGGGGTGAAATTGGTCATTGCCTGGGTCTTGCACAAGGATAACTCTTCGAATGATTTTGCTCTTTGATTGGGTGAGCTCTTGAGGATGGGGCCGCTGTGGCTGTCCTTTCTTTCCTACTATTGTCCACTGTAAGGGGTTGCTAGACTGACCTACCCCTCTTGCAGCCATTGAAGCCATGGAAGCTTGTTGGTATGTAGCTTGATTGGGATTGTTTTGGTTGTTAGGTCCTGAGCCTCTGTTTGTATGCAAAGGTACTGCTGGTGGCACACATTTGTTCAGGGCTCTTGCCTTGTTTTCAATCTGCCTTGTTGCAGTCTCTAAATTAGCTACTTGTGATGCTATAATGTTGGATGCCTTGCTTATATTTCCCTTTTCAGTATATTCTCTAAATACTTCAAGGAGATCCAGTAGCTGTGTTTGTTCAGTATGGTCCTTTGTAAGGTTACATGCCTTGATTATGAGGTCCCTTGCCTGAAGGAGTACTGATTTGGTGGTTTCAATGCTTTGGTTGGTTCCAACTTTTTTTTTTTTTTTTTTTAATTCATAGTGTATTCAGCTATCTAGCTATGACACATTTCAAATATTCTACATTTAAAATTTATCCCAAAATTCATCTCTTTTCCCTTAAAGTCCAATAAAAATATATCCCAATCACATATCCTAATTTAATTCCTTTGTGTGCTGCCATGCACTTGGATATATCCAAATATTTAAGTAATGATTCCTTTCCCTTTTTTGTACAGAATAAGATTGGAAGTGTAGTTGGTTCTTTACCCTTGAAGCAGGTATTCTTTGGTCTTTGAATTTTTGACAGTGTAACAACAAGTGCTGCACATTTTGTCTTTCTTTCCCACNTCGGAAATCACTATTTCATCCACAAATTCCGCCAATTATCAGCAACGCCAATATAAATTCGATATTTGGTTTCGCATCTTCTGTAGCTATCTATTGATATAAGTTTCAACATCTGCATCCACCAATTGCGACATTTTTCGATCAAAAACCCGATTTTCGACCCTCTGGACTACATCACCATACTATTTCATCTACAACTTGCGCCACCAACATTTAGAGCTCTAAAAATTCGATATTCGTTTTCGCATCGTCTGTAGCTTCCGACTCATACCCTTTTCGACATCTGTAACCACTTATTACAATATTTTTAGACCAAAACGCGATTTTCGACCCTCTGGACTAAAAAATTTTCATCCAGCCTTGCCAAGGCTTGGCGCGTGACGCGTCACGCGTTCTGCACGCGTAATCAGGTGATCTATTCCAGAGTCACGTGATTTTTATATTTTCATTTTAAATATAATTTAAAAAAAAAAAAAATACAAAATATAAATAAAAAATATAAATAAATATAAAATATAAAAATATAAAAAATATAAAAAATTATTCATCAATATATAAGACCAAAAAAATATACAGAATTTAATATGCCAGCAGGGAAAGAAAAAACTTCTGTTATGAACCCACCTTCTCCTTCACCTTCAATACCATCCTCACCACCAATTTTAGAAATGTCCCTATTGTCATCTCAGCCTCGACTTGAATCATCTAGGTGGAGCAATAAAATATCTTCAATTACTTCTTCTTCAAAGACTAAGGATACCTCCACTAAGTTTAAAACAAATTTTTCTGAGTTTAGCAGTGACCCACTTACAGCTAATGATTTCACCTCTGGAATCTCACCAACTCCCCAAAACCACTCAATAATTCCAGGAAAAGACCAGCAAGTATTTCACCAGACCCCCATTATCATCCATCAAAGCATCATCGGATCAAAAATATTTCAGGTCCTATTCCATCAATTACTAAGCCCAAGACAGCAACAAGCAACATTTTAGAAGCAAGAGATCTTCTAGTTGAGGCTTGTAGGTTAACAAAAGATAGATCAGAACAGACCAATTTGCTAGATTTACTAGAAATATTCCGGAGAATTACTGAAAAGGGTATCAATCAGGTTCCTAGCATAATCTTGGAATCATCACAGCCAGCATCACAGTTTAACACCAACCAACCTTCAGTGATCATGCCTCAGATGAAACCTAATGAGCCTTCTAAAGCACAACCTGAAAGTAAGGCAACATATGCTCAGAAGCTCAAGGCAGATTTACCCCATAAAATAGCTACTGCATCAAATACCATTATCCTACCACCAAGAATTGCAGCTATGGCAGAATATGATTCAACCAAAAATAGCATGAATACCACCACTGCTCAAACATACACAAGGCTAGAGTCGAAAGTTGTGACCTTGGTTATATCGCATGGCAGCTCTATACCATCATATCAACCAACAAGCATCAGAGACCAGGTCAACAAAGCCATGGGAAAGGCTGCCATTTCAAGGGTTCATAATTCCCCAAAAAATAATGTAGTATTAACTTGCTACAATTCTTCTCCAGAAGAGCTTCTCCAGGAACAAAGCAAATGGGAAGGAATATTTGGAAAATGGCCAATAATTCACATCCAAAAAGTGAGAACTGGCCAACAGTTGTTGTACACAGGAGTACCAGTCTGTATTCCAATCACATCATTTGCAAAAGAGGTTGAAGAGTTCAATCCTTCCATTCATCCAAGAGGCCAGCCAAGATGGTTGACCAAATCTCATAAACTAAAACATTCTTCAGTTGTCATGACTGTCCAGAATGAGGAGGAAAAAAGACAAATTCTCAAAGATGGAATCCTCATTGGGGGACTACTTCTTCGAGGTGTTAACTATCAGCCTACAGCTGGAAAAACCAGTGCAGAAAATGCCTTAAATTTGGTCACCACCACATAGTCTGTAAAAGAGCAGCTGTGTGCTCAATTTGCCATGGAAACCACTTCACCTCTGAACATTCATGTGATGCATGCAAAACTTCGGGCCCATGTCATCACCATGCCATAAGGTGTTACAACTGCAAGGACACCAATCACCATGCCCAACAATACCAAGATTGTGAATATTACAAGGCTCTTTAATGTTAGGACAACTAAAAATCTGCCAACACAATACTTCTCGAGGAAGAGAGATCCTTCAATCACTCTTTGAGATTTCTCTGACAGAGGAATCTTCCATTCTCTTCATCCAGGAGCCTTATCTTTTTCAGCACCCACAATCTAAATTTTTTATTCCACTCAGTCATCCAAGCTATATTCCCATCATGCCAAGTCTGCAGCATTGTCTAAAGCCCAGGATACTAACATATATAAAGAAAAATCTGCCATTTCAAATCAATCCAAGATATGACCTAGTCTCAGATCCAGACCTTCAAATATTACAAATAGATCTACCACAGGAGTCATTTTATATTGTGCATATCTACCAAGAGAAGTCTCGATGGCAAGGAGAAGGGCGTCATACTATCCAACGTTTTCTGGACCTCAACCTTTAACTTGATAAACCATTCCTTCTACTGGGCGACCTCAACATCCACCATCCTTGGTGGAACCATTCTGTAACAAACATAACACCAGCAGCACAGAGTCTAGTGAATTACCTAAGCTATCATGATGCCAAGCTTCTAATCAATCCATCAGAAATTGAACGCTTTGGAGGTACCTTCCATAGGAGTAACAGCAAGAATATTTCGGTCATTGATCTTGCATTCAGTTGTGGATTTCAATCCCTAGCTTGGAGAGACTGGAAGTATACAGAGTCTACAGGATCAGATCATGAAGCTATAGTATTTGAAGCAAACCTAGCTGCAGCAAGTGAAGTGAAAACCTGCCTGCCACCAATATATAATGTCAACAAGGCCAATTGGAATTTGTATCAAAAAAGACTCATAGAGCTACAAGCAGAGCTACATCCGGAACTAGATGAAGCCATTGATAGCAAGATGTATGACAAAATAGCTCACCTGCTTGAAAAGATTATCAAGGAAGCTGCAGACCAAGCCATTCCCAAACTACAAATTTCAGCTCAATCCAAAGCATGGTGGAACCCTCAGCTCACCCAACTCAGAAAAGAATTCCATAGATTAAGACGTATATCAATGAGATATCCTTCATACTATACTATTGAACAAGCAAGAGCTGCAAGGAATGTTTACTTCAGAGAAATTTTGACTGCAAAGACAGGACACTGGATAAAGTTTCTATGGAGGAACATTTCATCGCTCCAATTCCAGGAGCACTTCAATAATTGACCTGACATTTTCAGTTGGTTTTAGAGATATATTGTGGCAAAAATGGAACTATGGTCAATCAACTGGATCAGATCATGAACTAATCAACTTTGAGGCCCAGCTACCACTTCATGATTCTCCTAACACTAACCAAAGCTTGAATAATATGCCAGCAAAGTATAATCTCAAGAGAGCTGATTGGGATCTCTTCAAATTTGAGCTAAATAATCAACAAAATATTAACCGTCTCGAGCAGGAATCAGCCATTCAAGACCTGGACTACGAAAGGGTTGCATTGCTGCTGCAAACAGTGGTGCAATAGGCAGCTCAACTGTCCATTCCAACTGTAAGATTGTCATCTAGATCAAAGCCATGGTGGACAGATGAATTGAGGCAGTTGAGAATAAGATTTCACAGGCTACGCCGCCATTTTAAGAAGTATGCCTTCCCTGGTTTGGAAAGAGAAGTCAAGGCAGCCAGGAATAAATACTTCCAACAAATCCAGCATGAAAAGAAGCAACACTGGGTCAACTTTCTAGCTGAAGCAAGGGACAAATCTGTGTTCACAGATTACAATTATTCAAGACCTGATAGAACCCAATCATTGCTTATCCCACCACTGAAGTATAAAGATTGTGATGGGACAGAAGATAGAACTGCCATCTGTTATGAAGATAAATGTCAGGCTTTAATTAAAACGCTTTTCCCGACATCCCATGACATGGATTCTTCTAGATGGCAACTCACTTGTGACAAAAACAGCATACATACAGAAACATCAACAATGGAAAACCCAGCAAACCAGAAATTTTCATATAAAAGAAGTCATAATACCTGGAAATGGCCACCTCTGACCCAAGAAGAATTGATAAATGCTGTCCCAAGCAAGTCAACTGCTCCAGGACTGGATCAAATCAACTGGCCAATCATCAAAGTTGCTATTACAGCCATACCAGATTTCTTCTTCCGAGCCTATTCCTGTCTATTCAATAGTGGACACCATCCAAGTCAATGGAAGCAGGCAGTGGGAATTATCATACCAAAAGAAACAAAAAGGACTACAGCTCTCCAAAAGCCTACCGGCCAATCTCGCTTCTTCCCTGTCTGTCAAAGCTGCTGGAGAAAGTATTTGCCAATAGGCTAGCTTTTCTTGCAAATACCAACATCAATTTGCTCCACAACTCACAAATGGGTGGAAGGAAGCAGAGATCAGCAATTGATGCAGCCTTACTCCTGCAGGAATATGTGGAAGAAAATAGATCCAAGCATAGAATTGTGTCAACAGTTCTGCTTGATATCCTGGGTGCATTTGACAGGCTACAGCCCAAGGCCTTGATAAATGTCTTGAAAACCTTACAGCTCCCTGGTACATTTATTTCTTGGGTAGAATCCTTCTTGAAAGATAGAAGCATTAGGCTGTATTTCAATGGGCAATTAAGTCAGGAGTTTCCTGTCACTGGCACCCCTCAAGGAAGCCCTATTTCACCACTGCTTTTCTTACTTTTAATCAGGTATCTCTTCCCACCTGAAGACAAAATTCCTTACTTACAACTGTCATACATTGATGACATATCCATCTCTGTGTCATCCACTTCAATCACAAAAAATGTAAAGCAGTTAAAATCAATTTTGCAGCAAATCATGACAAAGGCTGAGGATCTTTCAATCACCTTTGAGATGGAAAAGACTGAGCTTATTCATTTTTCTAATCATCGAAAACCACTAACAGATCCACTAACTCTAGATAACCAGCACACTCTCCTACCTCAGGAAAAGATCAGATGGCTTGGTATATGGTTTGATAGAAAACTTACATTCAAGACACATGTGGAAAAGCGTCTCCAGCTAGCTCATGGGGCTTTGATAAGAGTCAAGCAGCTTGCATCCTCAACAAAAGGGCTTCACTTCCAAGCTCTCAGACAGCTTTATCTCGGCTGTGTCATTCCTGTCCTGGATTATGGATCAATACTTTGGTATAAGAAGCGGGGATCAGGAGCATTGATCAACAAATGCCAAAGACTCCAGAATCAGGCATGCATAATGGTCACTGGAGCATACTACAACAGCCCAGTTAAAGCACTTGAGGTCGAATCTGCTATTCTACCAACTAAAGTCAGACTTCAAAAGCAGGCATACCATTATGCACTTCGACTACTGAGACTCCAGTCAACTCATCCTCTTCAACTGAAACTGCTGTCTCCTTTGAGGGACGAGTTGTCAGTATCCACAGATATTGATCTGGGTATTATGGAGTATTTATCATCAACTCCTACCCAGCTTTTAAAAATAGGTCAAATATTAAAGCAGTTTACAAGCCTCAAGAATCTGGAACAGATAGATGCCACTTGGGTTGCACCCTGGCTGAAGCATAACATTTCAATTACTGTCTCAAAATCAACCAAGGAAGTGGCTGCAAAAGAACATGCATCTACAATCAGTTTGCTCTCCCTCAACACAGCTATAGTATACACTGATGGGTCCCTTACCAAAGGGAAAGGAAGCAGCATTGGATTTGTAATCTACCTTCCAGTCAGCAGGGCAATGAAGGTCTACTCTTTCAATCTTGGTGAAACTATGGATATAACAGACACAGAGACATTCTGTATTCTTAAAGCCATCAGACATCTCAAAAAGATCATACCACATGGACAATACCATATCTTCACTGACAGTCAAGCTAGCTTGTTGAGGATCCAAAAAAGGGACAATTTCTTTTCTCATCAGATCAGAAAAGAAGCTGAATCTTGTGCCCTATATCTCTCCTGGTGTCCAGGACATGTCGGAATTGAAGGAAATGAGCTGGCTGATGGCTTAGCAAAAAGAGCAAGTAAGAAGAAGGTGCTGAGAAAAAACCATTTTACCACTCATTCATTTTTGAAGCAAACAACAAAGGGACTCATTTTAAAAGCTTGGTCAGAAGATTGGACTTCTGAGCTCTTGTGTGAGGAGGAAGGGAGGAGAAGTAAGGGGCTGGGGAAGTTTTACAGGATCCAGGCCCAGATGTCAACCCCAATATTTTCTACCAAACCAATCAATTTTCAAGGACATAGTAGGAGTACAGAATCTGCATATTTCCAAGCTAGGACTGGGATAGGAAATGCAAGGGCATACTTACAAAAAATTGGAAAAATAAAAGATGACATTTGCAACTTTTGCAAAAAAGAAAAGCAGACAATGCAACAATTAATTCTACAGTGTAGGAGCTTTGCAAAAGAAAGGAAAACTTTATTTAAAAATATTGAACCATTAAGGCTCCCAATTCTTTTCAGAACACAGAGAGGTAGAGATGCACTACTGAAATTTTTGAAGGCTTCTGGGTGCATAAATGCACATAAAGGAGATTAAATAGGTGAAAAACAAATTGGAAATATAGATATAGAATGCAGGGACTCTAGAGGGAGGTTATCAAAACATAGAGCCATTCACTTTACCAATTTTATTCAGAACAAAAAGAGGAAAACAAGCATTGCTTGAATTTTTAAAAACTTCGAGGTGTATATCTATATACAAAGGAGAATAATTAGGACAAAACATATTGGACATAAAGAGTGGAGATGGAGGAAGGGAGTGATAGTGGAGACTGATATTTGTTTTGTATGTATGTTAAATAAATTGTCATAGCTAGCTAGCTGAATACAATATGAATAAAAAAAAAAAAAAAAAACAGAAAAAAAAAAAAGGATAAAGTTTCTAGAGACAGCAGAAAACAAAAATATATTTAAGGCTTACAACTACTCAAAGGCTGACAGCTACCAGTCACCATTTATCCCGACACTCGATTCAAAGGCAATTCACAATATGAGGACGATTGCCTGGCCATTTCTTTTGAAGACAAAAGTAAGGCTTTGGTTACAACATTATTTCCTGGCTCCTCAAAGCTACCTTTTATCACCCCAACCCCAGCACCTTTGTGTGAAGTGCCAGGTATACACGAAGCTTTCGAAACACCAACAAGAATCAAGGTCCCTATGACTCTTCTAGAAATTTCTCAAGGGCCAGGTTCTGCAACATATGATTCAATACCTCGGCATTCCACCATTCCTCTGGAGAATAAATCCATCCATGAAGATAGGGAAGCATGGAATTGGCCCAGTCTGTCACTAGAAGAGCTGATCAATGCAGTCCCAAATAAGAAGACATCTCCAGGGAATGATTTGATTAGCTGGACAATGATACAAAAGGCCATTCAATTTATCCCCAAGTTTTTCTTTGAGGCTTACCATGCACTATTCCATAGCGGCTACCATCCAAAGCAGTGGAAGGAAGCCATAGGCATAATTATTCCTAAAAAGAACAAAAAAGATTACTCAAACCCAAAGGCATACAGACCAATATCTTTGCTACCCTGCCTTTCAAAGCTCTTGGAGAAACTATTTGCTAATAGAATATCATACTATGCCAATACTAGTACTGAATTGCTTCATCAGAGTCAGATGGGTGGTAGAAAGCAAAGATCAGCCATTGATGCAGCTATGCTTTTGCAGGACTTTATCCAACAAAATATGCAAAAGAAAAAAGTTGTCTCAACAATTTTCATGGATATCCAAGGTGCATTTGATCATTTAGATCCCATCAAACTTGTCAAAGCCCTTTACCAGTTGCAGCTTCCAAGATCTTTTATATCATGGGTTAAGTCATTTCTTTCTAATAGGACTATCAGACTACTTTTCAATGGTGAGCTAGGAGGAGAATGGAAGGTTACTGGAACACCCCAAGGTAGCCCAATTTCTCCATTGCTCTTTCTTTTATCAATAAGGTATCTTATCAGTCCTGATCCAGCAACTCAACAATTACCAACACTTCATCTATCTTATGTGGATGACATTTCTCTTTCAGTTGCCTCTTCTTCAGCAACTAAAAATGTCAGGGAATTGAAGACAATTGTCAATGCCCTCCTCATCAATGCAAATAAACTGTCAGTCAAATTTGATGAAAGTAAGACAGATCTTATCCACTTCCATAGGAGGAAAACCCCAATTCAAACACCAATCTTGATCAACAACACTATACACCAGCCTAAAGAGTTAGTTAGATGGCTTGGAATATGGTTTGACCATAAGCTATCCTATCAATCTCATGTCAATAAGAGGGCTCATCTTGCCAATGGGGCGCTTCAAAGGCTTAAGTACTTATCATCAACAACAAAAGGACTGAAATTTGGTGCCCTTAGACAACTGTATCTATCATGTGTCACATCAGTACTCGACTATGGATCAGTGCTCTGGCATGGAAAATATGGATCTAAGAAATTAATAAATATTTGTCAGAAAATTCAGAACCAAGCCATGATTTTGTCTCAGGTGCTTACAGAGGTAGTCCTATCAAAGCTTTGGAGGCTGAGACAGCAATTTTGCCTACAGAGATTAGGCATCTCAGGAACTGTTACCAATATGCCCTTCGCATTCTGAGACTCCAAAAATGCCATCCAATATACCAGCTATTATTTGAACCTCTGACAGATGAGCTTTCCAACACCAATGAAATTGATCTTGGACTAGTAGGGCTCCTTAATAAATCCCCTATCCAGATCCATAGAATTGGAAGATTACTGCTACCTTTTGCCAGTAAAGCCAAATTGGAAGAGGTTAATGACAAATGGACTCCTCCCTGGCTTCAATCTAATTTAAACATATATATTTCTAATTTAACTAAGGCAGAAGCACAAATTGAGCACTTCAAATTTCTCACTTCAATTCCACTGAGCTCAACAATTATATACACAGATGGATCATTTGAGAAGACAAAAGGGAGTGGCATTGGATTTGTCATCTACTCACCTTACACCAGACAAATGAAGGGTTATTCTTATAGTCTTGGCCAAGAAGTAGGAATAGTAGATGCTGAAAGCTACTGCATATTACAAGCACTGGATCAGATAAAAAATCAACAATCTTCTTCATGCTTTGTCTTCTCAGACAGCCAAGCTGCATTAAATAGAGTCAAAAGCTCTTCAAATTGGTTATCACATAAAATAAGATCCATAAATCAACCAGCAAGGATCGAGCTTCACTGGTGTCCAGGCCATGAAGGCATTGAAGGCAATGAGCTTGCAGACAATCTTGCCAAAATGGGAGTGGAAAAAAGGACCAGACCCAGGGATAAATTTATCACCCACAGTTTTCTTAAACAAAAAGTGCAGCAGCACATCATCAATTCCTGGCATAAATACTGGAACTCCGAAATTCTTAGAGAAGAGGAAGGAAAGAAAGCTAGAGGTCTCGGAAAATTTTACAGAATACAGGCAAGGAAGCAGACACCAAATTTCAGCATGAAACCTATCAACTTAGAACCTTACAGCCGAGCAACTCAATCAGCATATTTTCAAGTTAGATTTGGAATTGGAAATATTCTTACACACCTCAAGAAAATTGGAAAAGCAAAGACTAACATATGTAATTTCTGTGGGATAGAGAAGCAGACCTGCCACCACCTTATATTTCAATGTTCAAAATTCAAAACCCAAAGAAAAAAGGAGCTCTCAGATGTTGTGCCACGGAGCCTTAGTTTGCTATTAAATACCAAGGGTGGGAGAGAAAAGCTACTAAAATTTATTCAATCAAGTAACTGCATTAATTTATCAAAAATAGGGGACAGCTTAATTTCATGTAGGAATACACAAGAGGGTGTGCCTAGAATGGAGTAATAAAATTTGCACAATTAAATATAAAAAGAATAGAAGATTTTGGAGAATAAAGCACTTGTTGAAAGCCATTTGTAATTTAGAAAATATTAATTAGATATAAGTGTCATAGCTCTAGAGCTGCATACACAATGAAATAAAATAAAAAAAAAAAAAAACGGATGGAGTCTTTAGGGATTACTTGTTGTCCATCAGGTAAGGTTAATGGGTAGTTTCTTGATGCTTTCCTGTTAGTGAAGTGCATCAATTCTGTCTTTGATGAGTCAAATTGAATGGAGTTGGATTTAGCTGTTTCAAAAAGCTGGTTAACTTCTCTCTCGAGGATTCTGATGTTTCGCTTCATACTTGTTGAAGCAGTGGTGATAGCAATATCATCCATATATGAAAGAACATGGACAACTCTTGATTTGAGAATGTCTCTGATGTAAATGAGGAATAAAATTGGTGAGATAGGGCTGCCTTGTGGGATTCCAGTCTTGATACCTTTTATTGCCTCTTGTTCCCCATCAAATTTCAGTTAAAGTGTTCTATAGTCTAAAAATGAAGCTACCCAGCATATCAAGCTCACTGGAAGCTTGAGCTGTTGGAGCACCTTCAAAAGTTGGTTCTTGGCTACATGGTCAAATGCTCCTTTGACATCCAGAAAAATAGTTGATGAGATCAAGTTCATTTGTCGATTGGTCTCAACCTCGTTTGTCAAGAGGAGTGCTGCATCAATTGCTGACTTTTTGAGTCTCCCCCCAATCTGAGAGGAGTGCAAGAGATGAGTGGTCTCAGCAAGATAGCTAAGCCTCTTGGCAAGAATTCGTTCACTTACTTTTCCTAGGCAGTTAAGGAGTGAGATTACACGGTATGCTTTTGGTTGGCTGTAGTCTGGCTTGCCTGGCTTCCTAAGAACTGCTCCTGTAGCTTGTTTCCAGCACTTTGGGTGATATCCCACATCTATGAGTTGGGAATAAAACTTGAAGAATATTTCTGGAATGGCTTTGAGTGCCATTGTTATTATCTCATGTGTGATTCCATCTGGCCCAGGTGTCCTCCCTTTGATGTTAGTAGAAAAGGCATTTTCCAATTCTTCTTTTGTAAGTTTTGGCCAACTCCAAATTCCAGGCTGATATCTTTCCCAATCAGGTGGTGAGCAGGCAGGTGGTGATGGAAAAAGAGTGCTTCGAAAGCTTTTACATTTATCCTCAAATGATTGCATAATTACCCCCTCTTGATTTCTTATAGGTGGGACTTTATAGATCTTACCTTCTTTGGTGTAAGCCATTGCCTTAAAGACTGATTTGGCATCTCCTTTCTCTAAGAATTTGTTCCAATGGGCCTGTTTGGCATTTTTGACAGAAGAGAAGTAAAGGTTTCTTGCTTGTGTGTACCCAGCTTTTAATGCATGATCTTCTTTGTTGCTTTTCAGGCACCTTTGGCACCTGCTCATGTTTTTTCGCATCTTTTTCAGCTCAGGTGACCACCAGGGCTTTGATCTCTGTCCATGTTTGACAAGTGAAATACTTGCATAGGAAGCTTCCTGAATGATAGTAGTCAAGGTTTGAGCTGCATTATCAAGTTCCTCTGTGTATTTTGTAGAGCCCAAGAAAAGATATTGTAACCCCTCATTGGTTCTGGATGGTGTTACAGGCCGTCCTTTACTGAGGCAAGTGCTATTCTTTACCAAGTGAATTAGAATGGAATTGAACTTATCCCAGTCTGCATGTTTGGTATTGAGAGGAGATTTCTCCATTGGATGCTTTAACTTATCAAATTTGCCTTCTACAGTGAACAGTATGCCAAAGTGATCAGATCCAAGATCTTCCAGTGTTTGCCAATTTTTTACCTGATGAGCCATTGCCTGGGATGCAAATGTAAGGTCAATCACTGTTGGCTTCCTCATGTGTGGCCTGTAAAATGTACCTTGTCCAGGGGAGTTCATGAGCTCCAAGCCCATACTGTCTAGCCAATCTAACACCTCTTCTGATTCACTAGTGCATCTTGCTTCTGATTCCCATCTTGGATGATGCAGGTTAAAGTCACCAAGTAGTAAGATCCTGTTGCCCTGAAGGTGGTATTGAGTGAGAGCTTGAATGGTTGGGCCATTTTCTCGTGATTGATTGTAAATGTTAATTAATGTTATATTCCCAAGTCCATCAATAATGTCAAGGACTTGGAGATCAGGATCCTGGGGGGATTGACAGGAAAGCTTGACTTTAGGACCTAGCTGAACAGCAGCATAGATCATTGTGCAAGGTCTTTGATTTGGTGGTGAGTTTGGAAATATTTGAATGAAATTTGGATGGTGAATGGATCTTGTATTCAAGAAGCTTGGCTGCATTCTTTCATGAGGAATTAGCCAAGGCTCTTGTACAGCTATTACTGAAATATTTAGTTCAACTGCCCTTTGTAAGGCACTCTCTGTTGCAAATTGATTTTTGTTTAGATTTATTTGGAGAACCTTAATTTCTGGTGTACCAGACATTAAAGTTCGGTGTCTTCAGTCCTGTGTCGAATGCTCAGGTAAACCTGGCAGGTCTTTGAATTAGCTGTATGGTCTCCTTCACAGTTGGTACACTTTGGTGCCAAGTGACTGCAATGAACTCCTTTAGATTTACAGACACTGCAGTAGTGCTGTTGGGTGCTGTGATCTCGTGCTCCACAGAGACGACATACTGCACTGCGTCGACAATAGCTCTCTACATGTCCAAATGCCTGACATTTGTCACACTGAGTGGTTTGTGCTACATTGTAAAATTTGGTTACTCTTGAGCTTATCCCAGCAATATAGAGTCTGTTCCGGATGGCTCGCTCTGCTTCTTGTTGTGTGGCAAATGCAATGGCCACTGATCCTGCCTGTTTAATCTGACGGTTTTCTCTGGTAGATATCCAGTGAGGCATTCCAATGGGGTTTAGTCCCTTGTTAAATGTTTTTACCTCTGATTTGATCATTTCCATGCCATCTTCATTGTCAAAATCAGCTAGAGGTATTCCATGAGCAATCACCTTATACCATGGCTCATCTTTTTGCACATTTGTAAATGGTATTATTTTCTCCCAAATTGATTTCTTCTCCAGGAAAAAGTCTGCTGAGTAGTCTTCAGTAGTGGTGATTGCCATGTTCCCATTCTGTGTCTTCAGAACTGTATTTACTACTGGTCCCTTGATTCCATTGCTGGCAAACATTTGGTTGATTTGATTTCTTGCATATAGGGGGGTGAAATTGGTCATTGCCTCTGGGTCTTGCACAAGGATAACTCTTCGAATGATTTTGCTCTTTGATTGGGTGAGCTCTTGAGGATGGGGCCGCTGTGGCTGTCCTTTCTTTCCTACTATTGTCCACTGTAAGGGGTTGCTAGACTGACCTACCCCTCTTGCAGCCATTGAAGCCATGGAAGCTTGTTGGTATGTAGCTTGATTGGGATTGTTTTGGTTGTTAGGTCCTGAGCCTCTGTTTGTATGCAAAGGTACTGCTGGTGGCACACATTTGTTCAGGGCTCTTGCCTTGTTTTCAATCTGCCTTGTTGCAGTCTCTAAATTAGCTACTTGTGATGCTATAATGTTGGATGCCTTGCTTATATTTCCCTTTTCAGTATATTCTCTAAATACTTCAAGGAGATCCAGTAGCTGTGTTTGTTCAGTATGGTCCTTTGTAAGGTTACATGCCTTGATTATGAGGTCCCTTGCCTGAAGGAGTACTGATTTGGTGGTTTCAATGCTTTGGTTGGTTCCAACTTTTTTTTTTTTTTTTTTTTTAATTCATAGTGTATTCAGCTATCTAGCTATGACACATTTCAAATATTCTACATTTAAAATTTATCCCCAAAATTCATCTCTTTTCCCTTAAAGTCCAATAAAATATATCCCAATCACATATCCTAATTTAATTCCCTTTGTGTGCTGCCATGCACTTGGATATATCCAAATATTTAAGTAATGATTCCTTTCCCTTTTTTGTACAGAATAAGATTGGAAGTGTAGTTGGTTCTTTACCCTTGAAGCAGGTATTCCTTTGGTCTTTGAATTTTTGACAGTGTAACAACAAGTGCTGCACATTTTGTCTTTCTTTCCCACAAAAATTGCACATAAAATCAGTTACCTTCCCTATCATGTGCAGGTATACCCTAGTATTGCCAATTCCAAGCCTTGCCTGGAAAAATCCGGATTCAGTTTCCCTGCTATGTCCTCCAAATCCATATAATTTAAAAGAAAAATTCGGCTGATTAGATTGAGCCTGAAGCCTGTAATACTTTCCGAGTCCCTTGGCCTTTCGACCCTCCTCCTCATGCCAGAGCTCCAAGTCCCAATCTTTTTTCCATGCCTTTAGCACCGACTCTTTAGCCTTCTGCTTGATGAAAGAGTGAGAGGTATATTGATCACTTTTCATTGCCTTTTTCTTCCAACCTCCTTTGGCAAGCTTATCAGCCAGCTCATTTCCTTCTATGCCAACATGTGCTGGACACCATTGAAGATGAACTGTGCAACTTTGACAAATCTTCCTGATCTGATGAGAGAATTGATTGCTGCATTGCTGGATTCGAAGAATACTAGCCTGACTATCAGTAAAAATGTGAATGGTATTATTGGCAAAATATTTCTTGACATATTTGATTGCCCTAAAGATACAGTAGGTCTCAGCATCTGTGATACCCATGTTATCACCTAG
Source organism: Blumeria hordei DH14 (assembly GCA_900239735.1). Classification (NCBI taxonomy): domain Eukaryota; kingdom Fungi; phylum Ascomycota; class Leotiomycetes; order Helotiales; family Erysiphaceae; genus Blumeria; species Blumeria hordei. The sequence goes on from OENG01000015.1 coordinate 566,720, forward strand.
GTTGTATGAAAAACATTTTATCTCTCTGGTGATTGGTTGGTAGATCACAAAGCCAATGCTGCTCCCACCTCCCTGTGAAAGTGATGCATCAGTGTAAACTATGACATCACTTAAATGGATGTCCTTAATGTGTTGGATGTGGGATAGTTTAGCTGTTGACTTTGGATGATTTAAAATGGTGGTTTTGATATCTGATTGATGCCATGGTGGGACCCAGAGAGCATTTAGCTGCTCCAGATTTTTCAGGGAGGCCAATGGCATCAGTCTACTTCCGATCCTCATCAACTGAGTTACTGGATTACTGATATAGTTAATTAATCCGAGATCAATCTGACTGCTGCTGGCCAATTCATCTTCAAGAGGACTAAATAAGTGTTCCTGGATTGGGTGGTTCCTTTGAAGTCGAAGCATCCTTAGTCCATAGTAGATCACTTGCTTCTCATGTCGAACTTTTGCTGGTAAGATTGATGACTCGACCTCCAAGGCCTTTAATGGACTACCTCGAAAAGCCCCAGTGATCAATGGCAGTGCCTGATTCTGAAGCTTCTGACATCTGTTGGTTAGTATTCCACTACCCCTCTTTCCATGCCAAAGAACTGAGCCATAATCAAGTACTGAAGTTACACAAGCCAGGTAGAGTTGTCGAAGGGCATGACAGTGAAGTCCTCTTGTGGTTGAGGCTAGGTTCCGGATCCTACTGAGAGCCCCATGAGCTAGCTGCAGTCTCTTTTCCACATGTGTCTTGAAACTGAGCTTCCTATCAAACCAAATACCTAACCATCTCACAACCTCCTTTGGCTCTATTGTGGCCAGGCCTTGTAGGTCAAAAGATGTTGTATGCCTTTGAAATTGACGTCCAAAGTGAATCAGCTCTGATTTATCCATCTCAAAATTTACTGCCAAATGTCTTGCACCCTTCAATAGCTCCTCAGTAATTCCCTTCAGGGTCCTAATATTTTTATTGATTGAAGTTGATGACACTGAAATGGCAATGTCATCCATATAGGATAGCTGAAGGAAGTTCTTCATTTGTATTGCTGGATGCAGATACCTGATGGAAAGCAGGAATAACATTGGTGAAATTGGGCTGCCCTGAGGAGTCCCAGTCACTGAGAAGACCTTGCTCAGTTGTCCATTGAATTGAAGCTGCATGGTCCTTCCAGCAAGAAATGATCTGACCCAAGATATGAGACCTTGAGGTAGCTGGAGAGAATGCATGGTTTTTATAAGTGCTGCAGGCTGTAGCCTATCAAAAGCTCCTAGAATGTCCAAGAAGTTTGTTGAGACAAGTCGTTTGCTGGCCAGATTCTCCTCCACAAATTCTTGAAGCAACAGTGCAGCATCAATGGCTGATCTTTGCTTGCGCCCTCCAATTTTGACTATGGTGTAGAAGGTCTGTTGTGTTAGCAATAAATGACAGTCTATTGGCATAGATTCTTTCAAGTAATTTAGACAGGCAGGGCAAGAGGGAAATGGGTCTGTAAGCCTTAGGTGCACTGTAGTCCATTTTGTTCCTCTTGGGGATAATGATACCCATTCCCTGTTTCCATTGCTCAGGATGCTTTCCGCTTTCAAATAACCATTTGTAGGCCTTGAAGAAGAAGTCAGGTATAGTTGTGATGGCTGCCTTAATAATGGTCCAATCCAGACAATCATGACCTGGGGCAGTCATCTTTTTTGGTGTGGCATGTATCATCTCATCAATAGTGAGTTCAGGCCAGTCCCATTTTCTTTCTATTTCATTCCTTGTTGTCACATAGTAAGAGGTTGAAGGAATGAATTCCTCTGTCTCGGCTGAAAGGGATGAAGAATTGGAGACTTGGGAATAGTGTCTGGGCCAGAGCCTCACTTTTGGCTTCAAATGTTGTTGCTTTAGCTGGCTGAGATTGGTGCTTTGGTGTATAGACCAGGGTTGGGATTATTCTTGATTGATAATTTTCAGGCCTGGAGTAATTGTAGGCAGTGAATATCATTTTGTCCTTGGCTGATGCTAAAAAGTTCATCCAGTGTTGGTGCTTGGTGTGCTGGATGTGTTGAAAATATTTATTCCTTGCAGCTCTTGCCTTGTCCATTATGTTGGTACAATGGTACTTCTTTTCTTGGCGTCGAAGCTTATGGAATGAATGTCGAAGTAAAGCAAGGTCCTTGGTCCACCATGGCTTTGATCTTGATGTGACTTTGAATAGTGGAATTGACCCTTGAGTAGCAGTTTGGACCACATCCTGTAATATGGAGGCAATCTGATCTACATTCTGGCTACTGATTGCCACTTCCATATGTTGCTGCATCAATACTTGCTGTTGGATTAAATGTGACTTGAATAAATTCCAATCAGCTTTTTTGACATTGAACCTGGTAGGAAGTGGGTTAGCATTTCTGTTAGTATTCAGTGCTTTATCCAGGCTAGAGTCCATTAAACGAGTGTCAAAGAGTATCACTTCATGATCTGATCCAGTAGATTCTCCATATTTCCAGTTGCCCCACCCAAGGTGTTTGAATCTTTATGGCAAAGGTAAGGTCAATGATGGAGGTGCTTTTTGAATTAGATCTGTGAAATGTCCCTCCATACTGTTCAATGATTGATGGTGAGTTGAGGAGCTGGGTATTGGCATTATCCAAATACTGGGCCAGCTCATTGGCAAGAGGTGATTTGTTCTGGACAAGTGGATTCCAATATGAATGATGCAAGTTGAAATCTCCGAGAAATAGCATGGGCTTGTCCAGGGTTAGTTGTAGGTCTAAGAAGCGTTCCACTGTGAGCTTGGTTGAGTAGTGGGAGCTTGGCTTCTCATTGTAGATGTGAACCACATAGAATGATTCACTTTGATAGTTCTACCTCCAGAATTTGAAGGTCAGGGTCTGTCACCAAGTCATATCTAGGGGATACTTGAAGCTGGCTAGATTTCTTGACATAGGTAAGGACCCTGGGCCGTAGATTAGTGTTGAGAACTGGTGGTATGAGGTTAAAAGCTGAGTGGTTTATAGGTCGAAAAGATTGTGATGGTTGGTGATGGAACATGTATGGTTCCTGCACAAAAATAAAGTCGGATTCCTCCTTGAGGGCTACCTCAAAGAGTGACTGCTGGATCTCTCGACCCCTTGCAGTATTATGTTGACTGAATTTGAGTGTATCTAGCATGTTAGAGCTTTGTAGTAATCACTGTCTAATCTTTGAAACGCCAGGTGGGTGTTGGACTTGCAGTTTGCACACTGCACTGCATGGTGGATGCAACTCTGAGTTGCACTACAAGTATTACACTTGTGGCTGTTGGTGTAATGTGGGCCAAGACAGATGGCACGCACTGGAGATTTCTTGCACCACATGTAGTGGTGGCCAAATGTCAGGCATTTTCTGCACTGAGTCTTCTGAGTTGATTGTTGGTAGCTAACCACCTTCAAAAGTTGTCCTCCAATGAGCACCCCAGTCTTTATCAACCTAGTCTTCTGCTCCTCAGTCTTCACACAAAATGCCACTGAGGCTCTCACCAATTTACTTGGTGATTTTGTAAGCCATCTTGCCTGGCCTTGTGTATTGATCCCATCATTATAGGTCTCAATCTCCTCATTTAATTGGTGAATGGGGATACATGTCGCAACCCCATGTACCACCATTTTCGGCCAGTTGGTAACTTTCTGGGCCTTCTTAATTGGCCATCCTGCAAAGACCACTTCCCATTTTTCCTGGTCCAAAATTAGTTCTGTGGGAGAGGCATCCATACAGCTGAGGACTAGGTTCCCCTTTGGTGAAGTATGGACTCTTGAAATAGCCCTTTTCCCTAGGATCTTATTTATCCTTTCTCTGATAGTAAAAGCCTGGTAATTTGGCAGACTGCAGCCTGACTTGGTCACCAGGGTGATGACATTCTCAGTGTCAATGAATTTTGCAGTTGTGGCTGGAGCTGCATTGGTGGTTGAAGTAGTAGCTGCTGGAATGATAGGCCTAATATTTGTAACTTGGCTTGTGCTGCTATTGGTTGGTGCAGTAGCTTTTCGACTGAGCACCTTCATGACTGGCCGAGCTGGAGTAACAGTGGCTGGCTTTTCATTTGGGATTCCCTCCCTGACCTTCTGTGCATATGAAGGCACTGCTGGTGCCACAGGTGGTGGTTGTTGCTTGATAGCAGATGACTCTGCTGGTTCAGGAGTGGAGACCTGGACTGGTGGTTGAGTGGTTGTCACCTTACCCTTCTCAGTAAAGCTTCGAAAAACCTCAATGAGGTCCAAGACTGCCACTTGCTTTTCTTTGTCACCTGCAAGACTGTATGCCTTAACAAGCAAGTCACGTGCCTCGAAAATTGCTGTTTCAAAAGTGTGTTTAATGCTGTGTGGTGCAGCAATTTTGACCATTTTTGATGGCTGAGAGTTGGTGTGGTTGGTGGCTGAAATAACTCGTTTCCGAGGCTGGTCAGCAAAAGGTGTTTTTAAAAATAAATTTTTTGTTCCCAGATCAGTTGAAGTGATTGGGTCACTGCTAAAAATGTCAACCTTGGATGTCAAATTGACAGGTCGAACAGAAGTAAGGAGCCTTGAAGGCTTTGGTGATAAATCTGAGTTCCAGATTGATGATGTAAGCCTGGGCACATCTGACATGTCCATCTCTGGTGAAGATGGCATACTTGGTAGACTGCCCTCTGGTGAGGTTGATTTTGAGGCCATACTGGCCTTATTTATAGCTGGCATATGTGATCAGAGGCCAGGCTGAAAAAAAATTGAAAAAACAATTTATTTCGATTTTTGAATGAATAAATTGTGACTGAGATCACGTGATTTGAAGGACAGATCACGTGAGAAAGTGCCAAGACTTGGTTAAAAAAATTCGCCTTTTTTTTGAAATGAAAAATTGAAATTGAAATTTAAAGTTACGTGACTCTTCAGTTATCACCTGATCACGCGTTTGAGGCGCGTGACGCGTGACGCGTCGAGCCTTGGCAAGGCTGAAGTGAAAAATTTTCGCTCAGAATGCTGAAAATCTAGTTTTTGGTCGAAAAATGCCGGAATATGAGGATGCAAATGTCGAAAATTATATCAATCTGATGCTGCTGAGTAAGCGAAACAGAATATCGAATTTATAACAGCGTATCTGATGGTGGGCGGAGGTTGTTGATGAAATGGCGTTTTCCGAAAGTATGGTGACGTGAATGTTTGTGTCTCTATGTAGTTTCAACTTGTGGGGTGGAGTATATAGATGAGGAAAGTGTTTCTTTGCCTTTCCCTTTGACTGAGGGGTTGGGATCTGCATAGCATGGAGCTCCTGTCTTTAACTGATATTGATTGGATGGGCCAGCAATGGGGTCACTGCTAAACTCCATTACCTCATCAATGTTTGAAAGCTTGGGTTTCTTTGAACTGGGCATAAGGGGTGGAAAGTCATCCTCTGATGAATAACCTGGGTGCAACATCAGTTGGTTACTGGCTGATTGAAAATTGTTGAGATCCATATCCATGACTGGTGATGCTGGGTCATATGCAGATTGAGAATTAGATCCAGGTGACTGTGGACTGAAATTTGACATAGTATATATATATATTTTTTTTTTATAATGAATTATTTTTATTCTTTTTATATGTATATTTTTATATTTTATATATTTAAATTAAATTTTTACCAATTTTTTTGAATTTTTATTCTTTGGATATCGAAAATGTCACGTGATTCAAAGTCACGTGATCTGCTCGAATTTATTTTTGGTGGAATTACGCGTAAACCACGTGATTTACGCGTAAAGTGACGCGAAACGCGTCTCTGACCAATGAAAAATTTTCTTATAGGGTGACCTCTTAAAACCAAAAGTGCAATTTGTCGCAAAATCCGCTTTATTCGTTCTTTGAACCAAGATTACTCGGTTAAAAATAGCTGAATTTGGTTGAAAATTTGTAATAAGCTAGAGGAGTAACTGAAATATCTGTAGATAAAATTTTGTCTCAATTGCTAGCTGTTGACAATTGTTGTTGATTGAATTGTTGGGGCTTTAACCCAAATTTGACTTCAAATCAACTGATCCAACTTTGAGTCTTAATAACTCTTGAACCAGTTATCAGATTGAATTTTAGATTGGATATTCGGAATATGCTCAGCTTAATGCATAGGTTACACTAGTTTTGAGCTCAAGTTCACGATTTTTTTGAAAATTTGTGGTTGATGTTGGGTGCTGGATGTGAAAGATCATCAACTTTGGGCTTAAAGATGCAGTTCAGTTTGATCTAGTCAAGACAGAGCTCATGCATTTTACTAGGAAAAAATTAGCACAAGAGATGGCAATTAGACTTCCCCATGGAGAAATAGTGCAACCATCCCAATCTATTAAATGGCTGGGAATCTGGTTTGACCCGAGTCTAAAATTCAGAAAGCATATACAGATCAGGACATCCCAGGCAACCCAGGCATTTTTTAGAATGGCAAGGCTTGCAAACACAGAAAAAGGTCTCTCCCCAGCTGCCCTGAGGCAAATCTATCTTGCTTGTGTTATCAGCATTGCAGATTATGGCTCAGTGATCTGGTGGAAGGGACAAAATTACATAGCAGATGCACTGCAAAAAATACAGAATCTTGCCCTTCGGAAAATTCTCGGTGTATTCAAGACAGCTCCAATTCTTCCCATGGAGGTAGAAGCTGCTCTGGCTCCACCAAGGGTTAGACTTCGTAAAAATATGCAAAGATTTGCACTAAGACTATCAAAGCTATCCAAATTTCATCCAGTAAACATGGGAGTGAACAGCCATATTGATCTTCAAAAGCCAACTCAGCTCAGCAGGATCAATAATTCAATTACAAATCTCATTGATTATGATGGAATAGAACAGATTAAACAATTCATTTTTAAACCATGGAGGCAGGCCCTTCCATATACAACCACAATTGAGAGGATCCCCAAGGATGAAGCAGCAGAGAGACATCAATCTTTGCTTCAACAAACTGACTGGACCTCCACAACATTTATTTACACAGATGCCTCATTGATGGTAGAAAGCACAGGTGTTGGGTTAGGCTTTGTAGCATCTGGGAGCTGCAGCAGAACTCAACATCAATTTCATACTAATATTGGATCAAGGGTCCTGGTATATAATGGAGAGCTCGAAGCCATTGTCCTGGCTATGGAGTATGCAAGCCAGCATGCACTGCCAGGTCATAGTTTTCAAGTCTTTTCAGATAACCAGGCAGCCCTGTATAGACTTAAAAAACCATCTGATAATCCAGGACAGGCCTGCCAGCTCAGAGCTATAGCAGACGGAAAGATTATTCAGAGCAGAAATTCAACAATAAATCTCAACTGGATTCCAGGTCATCTGAGTATTGAAGGCAATGAGATGGCAGATAGACTTGCCAAAGCAGCATCATGTCTTCCTCCTGAAAAGGAAGAGACAAGCTTTGCCATGGCAGGGACACTCATTCACCACAGCTTTCAGGATCAATGGCTCAATTATCTGAAAAATAAACAGAAAAGATTAAAATATAACCCTTCAACCTATGAAAAGAAGTTTGACTGGAAGGTTAATGGCAAGATAAAAATACCAATAGGTACAGCAAGAGAAGTGGTGAGCGCATTCTACCAGCTCAAAATAGGACATGGCTACAATATGTCATACTTGTACAAGCGAGGGCTCAGTGATAGTGACAGGTGTAGATGTGGGAAGAGAGAAACACCGGAACACCTATTACTCAGCTGTAGCAACTACAGGCACGAACAGAGGCAGCTGATAAATAGTCTTAACAATAACCAATTAAGTATGAAGCTTTTGCTACACACCAAAATTGGGATAGAAAATACCATTGAATATATCAAGAAGACTAAAGTATCAACAAGAAGATGGCATCTTCAAAGGAATGAGAATGGTGGGGATGGATAAGAAGGGAGAATCAAGAAAGGTTGAGAGAACTATTGTTAAGGGCAGGAACAAAATAGGGCATGACCCTCATTATCTATTGGCAAAAATTAAGCACAACTATATACAAATTTACTATTAACCTTAAAGCTGTCTAGATAGTTTTAGCTGTCCTTCATAGTCATAGACTCAGTAGGGACAATAATAAAATTCTATTCTATTCTATTCTACAGCCATGGAGACCAGTTCTGATCCTCTTTCTGCTCCTGTGTCATGTGACAGGAAAAAATTTTCACTCAACAAGCAAAAAAATGGTCTAAGCTCAATAAACCTGTCAACAACTATTCTTTTGCACTCTCAGCTGATGATGCAATTTATGCAGCCAGGGATAAACTTCTGGAGGCCTATAAATTGACTTTTGATAGGGATAGACAGACAAGAATCTTGGACTTGCTACAAATTTTTCGAGTATTCACTGAAAAGGATGTTTTGCCTGGAGAAAAAGTCAGGGGTACTACCACTGCACCAACATCAGTGCCAAAAAAAATTGTTCAAATAATGAGTAAACCAGCCTCCTCCAGTGGAACTACACCTATGGCCACAAACTATTTTCCCAGCTCATCTAGTCAGCCAACCAAGATTCCCAGCTACTCTAGTGTGGCAGCCCAATCAATCTCCCATACCACTACACCATCAGGCCAAAAATGGACTGAGGTTAATTATAAGAAGACCAAGCTGCCTATGACTAAAGCAGCCAAACCAACTACACCCAGCACTCCAGCTACCACAGCTCCTACCACCACCACCACTGGCCCAGATGCTGATACACTTCTGATACTTGTCTTGACAAAGGGTGCTTCTGTTCCTGCCTACAATACTATCAGTGTCAGGGACAACATCAACAGACTACTGGGCAAGAAAGCTGTTGCAAGAGTACACACCTCCCCTCGAAAGAACCTTGTTTTAACCTGCTTTGACTCCACTCCAGATGAGCTACTGTCTGTACAGGATAAATGGATCATGCTCTTTGGAAAATGGCCTATTGACACCATTCAAAAAGTGAACAACTTTCCAAAGCTGGTAGCCTATGGGGTACCAACTAGCCTACCAATAACTTCTTTTCAGGAGGAAGTAGAAGATTTTAACTTGGGTGTTGAAGTGATTGGCATTCCAAGATGGCTCACAAACAACAATAATGGCCCTACTTGTCCTGTCATCTTCAGCATCACCTCTGAAGAAGAGAAAAATAAGATTCTAAATAGGGGGATATTAGTTGGAGGACTGCTGCTAAAAGTATCCAACTACAAACAAACTACAAGCCGGACTCAGTGCAAGAAGTGCCTGAAGTATGGTCACCTCTTCATGACCTGCAAGAGGGATCCTGTCTGTGCAGTCTGCAAGGGCTGTCACCTCACCACTGAGCACAAGTGCAACACCTGTGTAACCTCGGACAACTGCACACATCACCCAGTGAAGTGTGCCAACTGCAACTCTGGGAGCCATACAGCTCTCCAGAAACACAACTGCGAAATCTACAAGGCACTTTTATGATAGATCACATCAAAATTTGCCAGCACAATACTGCCAGAGGGAGAGAAATCCTTCAATCATTCTTCGAGGTGGCCCTGAAGGAAGATGCATTAATTCTTTGTATTCAGGAGCCATACCTCTATTATAATAAAACAACAAAAAAATACTCACCACTTTCTCATCCCTCCTATATTCCAATTGCCCCACACCAAGATGCTTCTTTTCGCCCCAGAGTCTTGACTTATATCAGGCGACATTGTAAAATCAACATTTCGCCAAGACTAGACCTCAATCATGACCCAGACATGCAGCTCCTCCAGATAGATGCACCTGGAGAATCATTCCATCTTTTAAACATTTATAATGAAAAGTCACTAACATCATCAACACCCTTAACAACTGTTTCACGCTTGTACCAATCAAAAAAAGAGTGGGACAGGCCATTACTACTATTGGGTGATCTTAACCTTCATCATCCATCTTGGAATCCAGCTGTCAAATCACCATCAACTAGCTCACAAGAATTTGCAACATACATGGAGACATGTCAGGCAAGACTTACAAATGATTTTACAGTAATTGAAGAGATGGGTGGAACATTTCATAGATCCAACTCTAAAAATACATCCATAACTGATCTGACATTTGTAACCAGTTTTAAAATCCTGCAATGGTGTAACTGGAGATATTTGGAAAGTATAGAATAGAATAGAATAGAATTTAATTTACGTCCCTACTGAGTCTATGACTATGAAGGACTACTAAAACCATACAAAACCCCACCAAATTTCATTTGTTTTTAATTGTACTTCATTTTCAATATTTTCCAATGGACATTGAGGGTTTTACCCTAATATTAATAGTCTCTGTATTCCTACTCTTCCTTCATTTCAAATCTAATGCATCTACTTATGCCATGTCTCGACCATCCACCCTCTCCAAATACCACCTTCTTGTTGATATATTTGTTTTCTTTATATAATCAAGGGTTTTATCAATCCCAATCTTTGTGCTCATTAAAAGCTTAAGTCTGGGTTGGTTTCCATTCAAGCTCCTTTTGAGTTCAATCCTTTCATGCCTATAGTTACTACAGCTTAGCAGAAGATGCTCAGGTGTTTCTCGTTTCCAAAATGTACACCTATCACTGCCTCTTTGCCCTCGCTTGTATAGATAGGAGCTGTTATAACCATGACCAGTTTTAAGCTGAAAGAAAGCACTGGCCACTTTCCTTTCTACTCCTGATGGTAGACTAATTTTATTGTTGATTTTCCAACTGAATAACTTTCTATATGTCAGTGGATTTTGTTGCTTTTTTTGGTCATTATTTTGGAGATATTCCAGCCATTGATGCTGGAAGGTCTTTTGAATTAAGTGTCTAACCATAGACAGACTAGTTTTATTGTTTTCTGTGGAAATTTTCGATGCTTCTTTGGCCAGTTTATCTGCAACTTCATTACCTGGAATTCCTGAGTGGCCTGGTATCCAGTGGAGCTGAATTGAAGAAAGTTTACTATTGATGATTTGTCCAGCTTCTATTGCCCTAAGCTGACAAGCCTGTCCAGGATTATCAGAGGGTGTCTGTAGTCTGTGAAGGGCTGCTTGGTTATCACTAAAGATATGGAAGCTCAATCCTGGCTGGGAATGCCTACTTGCATACTCCATACCTAGGGTGATTGCTTCCAGTTCTCCATTGTAGACCATGGCCTCTGGTCCGATGTTAGTTTGATGGTGATGTTGAATACTGCTGCAACTCCCAGTAGCTGCAAAGCTGACTCCAACACCAGTGCTTTCTGCCATATATGAGGCATCTGTGTAAATGAATGTAGTAGAGGACCAGTCAGTTTGTTGAAGCAAAGATTGATGTATCTCTGCTGCTTCATCCTTAGGGATCCTTTCAATTTTGACTGTATAAGGGAGAGCCTGCCTCCATGGTTTGAAATGAAATTGTTTGATTTGCTCCAAGGTGTCAAATTCCACTAGGTTTTCAATTGATTTCTTGATCCTACCAATCTGTGTCAACTTTAGTAGCTCAATCTTGTTATTTGCTTCCAAATTGACTGGATGAAATTGAGATAGTTTGGTTAAGCGGAATGCATACTGCCTCATGTTTTTACAGAGCCTAACCCTTGGTGGTGCAAGAGCAGCTTCCACCTCCATAGGCAGAATTGGGGCTGTCTTGAATACCCCCAGTATCTTTCTTAAGGCCAGGTTCTGTATTTTCTGGAGAGATTTTGCTACATATTCTTGACCCTTCCACCAGATGACAGATCCATAATCTGCTATGCTGGTGACACAGGCAAGGTAGATTTGTCGAAGAGCAGCTGGTGACAGGCCCCTCTCTGTGTTGGCAAGTCTTGCCATCCTGTAGAATGATTGTACAGCCTGAGATGATCTGACCTGGACATGTTTCTTGAATGTCAATCCAGGGTCAAACCAGATGCCAAGCCATTGCACTGATTCCACAGGTTTAACAATATTGCCATTAGTTAATTTTACTGCAAAGTTTCCTGCATTTTTCTTTCTTGTGAAATGCATCAGTTCTGTCTTTGAAAGATCAAACTGGACTGCATTCTTGGTACCCAGCTCAAAGATCTGGGCTGCTTCCCTCTCAAGGATTTTGATGTTTTTCTTCAGGCTGGTTGAGGCTGTTGTCAAAGTGATGTCATCCATGTAGGAGATAACTTTGACAGCATTTCTCCTGAATAATCCCTGAATATAGATAAGGAATAAAATTGGTGATACAGGACTCCCCTGAGGAATACCTGTATTTATCTCACTAAATTCCTCTTTTTCTCCATCAAATGACAGCTGTAGGCTTCGTCCCTCTAAGAAGGAACCGACCCAAGCTATAAGATTGATTGGTAATTTGAGCTTCTGCAGTATTTGCAGGAGTTGATTGCGTGCAACATGATCAAATGCCCCCTTTACATCCAAGAAGAGGGTTGATGTGACCTTGTTGAGTTGTTTATTAATTTCTACCTCATTGGTAAGAAGTAGTGCTGCATCTATGGCCGACTTCTTCAGCCGACCCCCAATCTGAGAAGGATCCAGCAAGTCTGATGTCTCTGCCAGATACCCTAGCCTCCTGGCCAATATTCTCTCCATGACCTTGCCAAGGCAATTGAGAAGAGAGATGACCCTGTATGCTTTGGGCTGGGAGTAGTCTGGTTTTGATTGCTTTTTAAGTATGATCCCAGTTGCCTGCTTCCAACATTGAGGATGATATCCCACCTTGAAAAGACTGGAATAAAGCTGGAAGAAGACATTTGGGATAGCTTGATAGGCTTTGACTATTATTTGATGATTTATACCATCTGGTCCAGGGGTAGTTCCTTTGATGTTTGTTGAGCAAGCTCTTTCTAGCTCTGACCATTCCAATGTGGGCCAAGTCCAACTACCTGGCTGGTAAGTATTCCATTCCACTTCATCAGCATGGGGAGGAGATGGGAAAAGTGCATTTCGAAAGGCCTTGCACTTTCCCTCAAAAGACTCCTGTAACTGGTTGTCTGCTGACCTGATGGATTGAATACTGCTGTTTTGTCTATCCTTGGTGTAGGACATGGCCTTGAAAATGGATTGGGCATCCTCTTTTTCAAGGAATTTATTCCAATGATCCTGCTTGGCTATTTTGATTGCTGAGAAATATTTGTTCCTGCTTTCTAAATATGCATTTTTGATATTGAGATCATCTTTATTGAATTTCAGCATCTTATGGTTTCTAGTCATTTCTTTTCTCATCAACTTCAGGTCCTTATTCCACCATGGCTTTGATGTATGATGAAATGATATCATTGGCATACATGCTCTTGCAGCCTTGGTGATACAGTTGGTGAGTTCACTTGCTGCTTGGTCTAACTGATCAAAAGTCAAATGTGAGCCTGTCCTTAGGTATTCAATTCCATCAGATTCAATGAGGGGACCAATGTCATCAAGTGCCAGGAGAACAGTGTTGTTATGTGTTATATCTTGCAAGATTTTGGCAAATTTATCCCAGTCTGCTTGGTTAATATTAAGCCTTGGTTGACATTGACTTCTGGGCTGGAGATTTGAAAGAGACTCCAGGGTGAATAGGATCCCATAATGATCAGATCCAATATCACCCATGATTTGCCAGTCCTTGATTCTACTTGCAACATTTGGTGATGCAAAAGTCAGATCAATCACTGTTGCTTTTTCCATATGCTTCCTGAAGAATGTACCCTCACCAGGATTATTGATTAGCTCCATCTTGTGCCTCACACCATTCAACCAATTTCTCTGAGGGACCAGTTGGAATTGACTCTGGCTCCCACAGGGGATGGTGAAGGTTAAAGTCCCCAAGAAGGATGGATTTAGGGCCGGGTTGCTGATTGTACAGGTGAGCTTCAATGGTTTTACCCCTCTGACCTGCCTGATCATCTTGGTTATAAATGTTAATAATTTTTATACTGCCTACTCCATCAGTCATTTCTAGGACCTGGATGTCTGGATCCTGTGGTGACTGCTTAGCAAGCTTAATTTTGTTCCCAAGTCTCCTAGCAACATAGACCATTGTCCTTGGTCTAAATTGAGTCGAAAACTTGGGAAATATCTGTTCAAATCCACTGTGGTAGACGGATCTGGTGTTAGTGTAGTCCTGGCTCCTAGGCTGTCTGGGTATCAGCCATGGCTCCTGGACTGCTATGATATCAATTTTGAGCTCCACAGCCAGCTGTAGAGCATTTTCAGTTGCATATTGGTTTTTATTCAGGTTGATTTGAAGGACGCGCATATCAGGTGTGTCTGACATTACAATTCCTCCTGATCAAGTTTATTTTTGGCTGCAAGATAAACCTCGCAGGATTTGGAGTTGGCCTGATGAGAGCCTGAACAATTGGCGCATTTTGGGGCTAGATGTGAGCAGCTAAGTCCCCTTGTCCTGCAGACACTACAATAGTGTTGCTGAGTGCTATGATTTTCTCCACATAGACCACAGACTGCTGATTTTCTGCAATAGCTGTCAAGGTGACCAAAGCTTTGGCATTTGTTACACTGGGTTGATGGAGCCACACTGTAAAATTTTTCAACTCTGACACTGATTCCAGCAATATAGAGTCGATTTCTGATTGCTCTGTTGGCCTCCTCTTCAGTTGCAAAGGCTATTGCCACTGATCCAGCCCGTTTGATAGTCCTATTCTCTCTGCTTGATAGCCAGTACGGTGTTCCAATTGGTTTGAGACCCTTGTTGAAGGTCAAGATCTCATCTTTGACCAACTCCATACCCTCTGGATTGTCAAAGTCTAGTAGTGGAATCCCATGAGCAACAACCTTGTGCCATGGTTTGTCAATCTGTGCAAAAGTAAATGGAACTAGATGTTCCCAAAGTTCCCTTTTCTCCAGAAGGAATTCTGCTGTGTAGTCTTCTGTTGTGGTTATGGATAAATTCTTGGCTGATGTAGTGCTCACCATGTTCACTACTGGGCCCTTGATTCCCCTATCAGCAAGTGCTTTGTTAAGGCTATTTCTTGCAGCCAGGGGTGAGATTACTGGTGGAGAGTTTGGAGCTTGGACAAGTATCAATCTCCTAACCTTTTTTTCCTTGGGTTGATTTTGGCTTTGTGGTTGAGTGGTATTTACCTTCTTTTTTCCCCCTACAACTGTCCATTCTTGAGGCTTTGCTTGATATGATTCTCCATTGTTTGCAAGGATCTTGGCAAAGCTCATGGGCTGGGCAGGTTTTGATTGGGCAACTGTGTTTGATACAGAGGGCTTAGATGGTACTGGCTGGACAATGGTGGTTTGTAGATCTCTTGTTTTATTTTCAATTTTTCTGGTGGCTTGTTCCAAGTTGGCTATCTGAGAGGTGATAATTGCTGAGGCTTTGGATAGTTGCCCCTTTTCTGTAAATTCCCTGAAAATTTCAAGGAGATCCAACAATTTGTCCTGCTCATTTCGATTTGTTGTAAGGCTGTATGCCTGGATGATGTTGTCCCTTGCTGCTAGAAGTGCATCTTGGGGGGACTTAAATGATGATTTTTAACTATCTGCACATACAAATTGGATTTTTCGATGAAGCTCAGAGTGCTGGTTGAGGCTGCAGCCTCGTTTTCGAGAGTCCCCAGCCAAGTGGGTCCCTGAAAATTTTTTCCCATCATGAGATGGGCCAGCAATTGGATCACTGGAGAAGTCCATGAAAACATCATCAATTGATGAATTAAAGGCAGGAGCAGGGTTAATGACAGGAGGAGGAGCTGGAAGATCACTCCAAATTGATGATTTAAGGGTTGGTTGTTGAGATTTTGATGGTGGAGAGCTGGATGGTGGAGGGCTGGATGACGGATTCTTAGAGGGGGGGGCCCCAGAAATCGGCTTTTTTGACATTATCAGCTCGACCAGTGGGTCAAATTGGCTGAAAGGTATCTTAATCGATAGCGCTAGATGTAATGAATCGTAAACAATTGTTGGTTTGATGATAGCTCTCTGTCGCAAAAAGTTATGGACAAAATAGTCAATTTGGAAAATTTGATGTTCCTGTTATTTGGAAAGTACATGATCTGATCATGAAGTGATCAGCTTTGAAGCCAACTCACAATCCTCACTATTTAACAACCAAAATTGTCTCCCAGCCAACTATAACTTAAAGGTGGCAAACTGGGAAATCTTTGAGAAAAATCTCAGATCTCTTGAAGAAAATTCTATTTTTTTTTTTTTTTTTAAATCATATTGTATTCAGCTAGCTAGCTATGACAATTTATTTAACAAAAATACAAAGCAAATATCAGTCCTCATTATCACTCCTCTCCTCCATGTCCCCTCTTTGTTTCCAATATGTTTTGTCCTAATTATTCTCCTTTGTGTAAAGATATACACCTTGAAGTTTTTAAAAATTCAAGCAATGCTTGGTGTCCTCGTTTTGTTCTGAATATTATTGGTAATGTTAGTGGCTCTAAATTTTTAAAACTTTCTTTTCTCTCTATTTTAAACATTTGACATTGTAGTATCAAGTGTTGCATTGTCTGCTTTTGCTTCATGCAAAAATTGCAGCTTTCATCTTTGGTCTTGCCAATCTTGAATAAGTATGCCCTCACATTTCCAATACCAATCCTTGCTTGGAAAGAAGAAAATTCTAGTCTATGCCTGCAACAGTATATTCAGCAGAAAAGATACAATGATATGGCTATTTTAAGGAGAGAAACTATTCAAAATGCAGCAGAAAAATCTGAACCTAGATCCAAACCATCAGCAAGATCAAAATCTTGGTGGACAAAAGAGCTAACATCCCTTCGAAAAATATTTCATTATTTCAAACGCAGTTCAAAAAGGAACCTGACACCAGAAGCAATGGAACAAGCACGAACAGCAAGGAACATATATTTCAAAGCAATTACTCAACATAAAGCTCAACATTGGCAGGATTTTGTAAAGCAGGCACAAGGAAAGACAGCATTTAGTGCGTTAAATTACTCCAACCCATCAAGACAACAAAGTCCGCTAGTACCAAATTTGACATATACTAGAGCTAATGGCAATGAAAAGATAATTGCATCATCTTTTGCTGAGAAATCTGATGCATTAATCTCTCAACTGTTTCCGAAAATAACCTCACAAGTAACTATGTCTCCTCTCAATGTGCCACAGATTCCAGCACCCACTAGAGGTGATGCTAGTAGGGAATGGCCAGAGCTTAATGAAGAAGAGTTCCTTCGAGCAATCCCAACAAAGTCAACTGCACCAGGGTTGGACCATATTGGATGGCAGATGCTGAAGTTTGCTATTAAAATCCTTCCTAAATTTTTCTTCACAGCATATCATGCCTTGTTTCAAAGTGGTTACCATCCCTCGGAATGGAAAGAAGCCATTGGAATTATTATTCCCAAGAAAAATAAGAAAGACTATACTGCACCAAAGGCCTACAGACCCATCACTTTACTACCTTGTATGTCAAAATAACTGGAGAAGATTTTTGCCAACAGACTTTCCTTTCTAGCCATCACATCAGATCATCTACTCGACCCAAGACAAATGGGAGGACGTAAACAGAGATCTGCTATTGATGCTGCTTTGTTACTTCAAGCATTTGTTGAGGAAAATCATGCTAAAAAAAGAATTACCAGTACAGTATTCCTTGATATCATGGGAGCTTTTGATAGACTTGATCCACACCAGCTTCTCAAGAACTTGGATAAACTAGGACTGCCACCTATCCTCATCACTTGGTGCAAGTCATTTTTGAACCAGCGCCAAATCTGACTCTCATTTAATGGACAATTAAGTAAATCTTATCAAGTGACAGGCACACCTCAGGGTAGTCCAATCTCGCCAATCTTATTTCTCATTTCTATCAGATTCCTTTTGCCAGAAATCAAGAGCATAAATTTTCTACAGCTATCTTATGTAGATGATATCTCTATCTCTACAGCATCAACTTCCATATCTAAGAATGCTAAATTCCTCGAAAAGTGTACTACCAATCTAATTCAAAAAGCTCAAGAACTGAAGATCATCTTTGAAGTTGAGAAATCAGAGCTCATACACTTTAACCGACAACGCAATCCTGATTCTGTTCCCATCTATGTTCTTGACACCATTTTGATACCCAAAGAGGTTGTAAGATGGCTTGGAATCTGGTTTGACCGGAAACTAAACTTCAAGGTACATGTTGAAAAGCGTATTCAACTTGGAAATGCTGTCTGGGAAAGGCTGAAGAATCTATCCAAGCCCTCAAGGGGAATGAATTTAAATAACCTGAGGCAACTTTACCTATCTTGTGTAACCTCAGTTATTGATTATGGGTCTATACTTTGGCTCAATCAAATTGGGTCTTCTACACTGACTTCAAAATATGACAAGCTACAAAACAGAGCACTGGTTACAATTACAGGAGCATTTCCACAAGCCCCTAGAAAAGCTTTGGAGGTAGAGGCAGCTATACTCCCATCAAAAATACGTCATCTCAAACATGCCAGCCTTTATGCCCTCCGTATCCTCCGGCTCCAGAAGACCCATCTCATCCCCAAAAGCCTCTATAGCCAATTTGAGGATGAGCTCAGTCTAACCAATGAGCAGGATCCGAGGATCTTAAAGGAAATAACTAACTACTCATTACAACTAGCCAGGTTTAGCAAGCTATTGACTAACCTAACAATTAATCATAGGTTGGAATCCAGTGACAATAAATGGAACCCTCCCTGGTTAAGGTCATTGTGACAGAAACCGAGTTGGTGATGAGTAAATCGATTTATTAAACTATATAAGGAGAAAAGAGAACTCTAGCTACTACTAACAGGTACTTATAAGAGTTGATCTTTGTGGGTCTATAGACTGATGACTTATCCATAGGCATTATACTTGCTTCCCAGCCACGCAATGCCAGGTATCACTTATTGTGCTAACGCTCCAACCTCCTGATTAGTAGTGCCGTTTCGTTCAGCTTCATCTACCCCCCCCCATACAGCCTTTTCGTAAACATCCTTAATATTACGCTTAGGTTATTCGCCTAAGCTCAAATAACGGTCAAACCGTAACAGTCATCTATAAAAGTCAATATTTCTACATCCCCCAAAGGAGAAGCAGTAATACAACACAACCAACTACTCAATCAAATTCCAGCCTCTGCAACAAAGATTTATACTGATGGATCATTAAATGAAGGAAAGGGAAGCAGCATTGGATATGTGATCTATCCTCCAAATTCTGGACCTATCAAGTGTTTCTCGGCCAATCTTGGCCATGAGATGGGGATAATAGATGCAGAATCCTTCAGCATCTTAAAAGCCATCAGACATGCCAAGAAATTGTCAAGTTCAACAACAATATATATCTTTTCTGACAGCCAAGCAGCACTTCTAAAAATAAAAAATGGCTCCAATTTATTCTCTCACCATATCCGCAAAAATGGAATTGGTAAAAATATCATACTTTCATGGTGTCCAGGACATATGGAAACTGAAGGAAATAAGCTGGCCGACACTCTAGCAAAGAGAGCTTCAAGCCAGCATGCAACTAAGCATTATCAGTATACCTCTTATAGCTTCCTCAAACAAGAAATTCATACTTCTATCAAAAATGCCTGGTCTAAAGATTGGGCTCTACAACAAAAGCTCGAAGATAATGGTAGGAGATCAAAGGGATTAGGCAAGTTCTACAGAGCTCATATGAAGTGTTCCGGCCCAGATTTCAAGCTCAAACCATTCAACTTCGCTAAATTCAGCCGAATGGCTCAGTCATCATATTTTTTTTTTTTTTTTTTTTTTAAATCCATTTAAATCCCATATAAGTCTAAGACTATTGTAGGATGTGCACTCCATTAGGACTGCAAATTCTAATCCCTGCTACATACAAGGTTATCCAATATTTATTGTTCCAGTCTTCTGCATGTGAATATTTTGAGTGCCCTAGACTCTTGTCCCCCAAATCAATACTGAAATCGTAAAACTCCAATAACACCCTTAAATCAGAACAAAGGAAATTTTCCCATTCTTTCCCAATATCTTGAATCATTTAGTATCAATCTATTGTATCTCCAAGATACCATTTCCTAGTACATATTTTTGTCTTTTTTATGTATTCCAAGGTAGCTTCTACTCCTTTATTGGTGTAGAGGAGTAAGGGTAGTGTGAGCCTGTCTGAGCACATCTTATCCTTTAAATTATCCCTCTCTGTTCTATATCTCCTACACTCTAGTAAGAGATGTATTGGTGTCTGGTGTCCCCCACAGAGACATTCATCATCACTTCTTTTTCCAATTCTTTTTAAATATGATTTAAAGTATCCATGACCAAGCTTCAGTTGGAAGAAAGCAGAGCAAATCTCCTTCTTTGTTCCCCTTGGTGTCCACAATTTCTTTCTAATCTGCCATAGATATATATTAGAGTATGAAGCTGAACTTCCAGCATTCTTCATCTGAAAATCTGTCAATTTCCTTATCCACTCATCATTTTTCATTTGATTTATAAGCTTTGATATGTAAGCAAGGCTCATTGGAAAGTTGCCATCTGGAGGCTCCAATGCAGCTTTCTTTGCTAGTTTATCAGCCTCAGCATTCCCAGGTATATCACAATGACCAGGTACCCACTCCAGAGTGACCTTGATGCCTTGATCCTTCAATATTTTTACAGCTGCAATTGATCTTGCTACCCAGAACTGTCCTGGCTTATCACTAGGCTGATTAAGTCGAAGTAGTGCTGCTTGACTGTCAGAGTAAATTATAACTTTGTCTCTATATTCAGTCATTCTTCCAGCATGTTCTAGAGCTCGAGTTATGGCCTCCAATTCACTATTGAAATTGATATTTTCTAGTCCAATATTATAATGTTCAGTCCATGTTTCATAGCTTAGTTGGTCATAGGCCTTAAAGGCAATGCCAACTCCACTTGCCTCTGGGTAATAAGAAGCATCAGTATAGTAAATTATTACTGATCTCCCCATATTCTGCCTATGTTTTTCGAGATGAATTGATGCTTCCTCCTCTTTTGAAAGTTTGCCTATATGAATATTGTATGGCAACTTTCTTCTCCAAGGTGGGTACATATAATTTTTGACAGGCTCCATCTCCTTCATGTCAATTTCTGGTGGTAAAGATTGATTGATGAGATACACTTGATTTCCTCTCAAAGTGTTGCATCTTCAAGATTATATGGATCAAGATTTTCTTTCATAACTTTTGCCACTGGGTGACTTGGCTTTAATTGTAGACTTCTCACAGCATATTTTCTTCTGCTATGATTAAGCCGGATATCTGGAGGGCAAAGACATGCCTCCACTTCCATTGGTATAATTGGACTAGTTCTAAAGCATCCCAATATTTTTCTCAAGGCTATATTCTGTAGGCCTTGCAGCATTTCTAGAAAATTCTTCTGACCTTTCCACCAGACTTGACTGGCATAATCTGATATACTAGTGACACAGGCTATGTACAGCTGTCTCATGGCCACTGGGCTCAAACCCTTTTCTGTATTAGTTAGTCTTGCCATTCTTAGGAATGCAGCTTTTGCCTGAGATACCCTCAGTTTGACATGCAGTTTGAATGATAGTTTGTTATCAAACCATACTCCAAGCCATTTTACTGATTGACTAGGCACTATTAGGGTGCCTCCTGGTAGATTCAATGTGCATTTTCTTGACTCTTTGGTATTTGCAAAGTGAATTAGTTCAGTTTTAGCAGTATCAAATTCAACTGCATTTCTTTTTCCGAGGTCTTCTAGAATTTTTACTTCTCTTTCCAGGATTTGAATGTTCTTCTTAAAGCTTGGTGATGAAACAGTCAAAGAAATATCGTCAATATAGGAAAGAAACATGACAGCCTTTGAAGTGAACATCTCTCTGATGTAAATCAAGAAAAGAATTGGTGATACTGGGCTTCCCTGTGGAATCCCTGTCTGAATAGTTGCAAATTCCTCTGTATCACCATTGAAAGACAGCCTTAGTTGGCGCTTGCTGAGGAAGCTTGACACCCAAGATAAAAGGCTTAGAGGTAAACCAAGCTTACTCATAATGGCCAGCAATTGATTCTTTGAGACATGGTCAAATGCTCCCTTTACATCCAAGAAGAGAGTTGATGTCTTATTTTTGGCAGCCTTTTCTGATTCAACCTTGGCCTGAAGGAGGAGACAGGCATCTACAGCTGACTTTTTCAATCTCCCACCTATCTGGGATGGATCTAGAAGGGTAGTTGATTCAGCTAGGTATCCAAGACGGCTTGCAAGCATTCTTTCCAAGGCTTTTCCCAAGCAATTAAGTAGGGAAATAACTCTATATGCCTTGGGTTGTGTATAGTCTGGTTTCCCTGGCTTTTTCAAGATGATTCCAGTAGCTTTTCTCCAGCATCTAGGTTGGTAACCAAGGTTGAAGAAAATTGAGTAGACTTGAATAAATAATTTCTTATTTGCCCCATATGCATGTTCAATCATTTTCCAATCAATTTCATCTGAGCCAGGTGCCTTTCCTTTAGATGGGCAGCAACATGCCCTGTCAACTTCATCAGAGCTCAGTTCAGGCCAGTCCCATCTTTTGTCCTCTTGATGCTGGTTCCAATCAAGGGATGGTGATTCTGGGGGGGCTGGGAAAAGCTTGGCTTTCAGAGCCTTTGATATATCTTCAAAGTTTTGAGCTGGCTCTCCATTCTCTCCTTGCATTGTTGGTAGTTTTGTGATTACTTTGTCCTTAGTATATGAAAGGGCTTTGAAGATTGAAGCAGGATCTTCCCTCTCTAAGAAATCATTCCAGTGCTTCTTTTTGGCTATCTTGATCTCTTGGAAGTACTTATTCCTTGCATCTAGGTAATGTTGCTTCTTTGAATCCTGATCATGAGCATTATTCATATTTCTTTGTGCCCTCATCATATGGTTTCGAAGGGTTTTTAGACTTGCTGTCCACCAGGGCTTAACTTTAGCACCAAGTTTATTTCTTGGAATGGAACCCTCTGCAGCTTTTAGAATAATCAGTGTAAGTTCCTCACCTACTTTGTCAAGTTGATCCATTAGTTGATTATCTCCATTATAATCTCCCTTGTGCATCTTTTACTGAGAGAAAGGAGATTATTGACATGTAGGATATTTGATTCATTGAATAATTCTTGAGTGCTCTTTTCAAAATTTTCCCATTTAGCTTTAGCTGTATTGAATTTGCCATATTTCGTGGACCCATCTTGTTGTCCATTGTTCTTTATATTGTTAATATTGAATAAGATCCCTTCATGATCAGATCCTGTATTTAGAGTCTGCCAATCTTCTATCAGATTCTCTGACAACTTTGTTGCCAGGGTGAGATCAATAATAGAAGGATGCTTCATACCAGACCTGAAGAAAGTTCCTTTTCCAATGATATTCATAATTGATAGTCCCTGCTCTTTAAACCAAGTCTCTAAATTATCAGCATTTGGAGACTTAGGATGGTATGGATCCCAGTCAGGATGATGTTCATTGAAGTCTCCAACCACTATGCAATATGGAGAGAGACTCAAGTTGTCTTTGATTCTATCAATGGTCATACAGTTATTTTCCAAGGCTTGATTTTTCTGATTATATATATTGACTATACTCAAGTTATATCCTAAACCTGAGACAATCACTGTCAAGAGATCAGGATCTTTTGAATTTTCTTCATCACTTTTAACACATTTTTCCATGCTCCTAGAGATGTAAAACATCGTCCTAGGACGAAGATTATCCTCTGCAGAGCATGGGAATATTTGACTGTATGAGGTGTGCCTTATTGACTGAACGCCCTCATAGTTTGACTCCCCTTGTCTTGATGGAAGCCATGGTTCTTGTACTGCTATTATGTCTAGTTTTAGCTCTACTCCGAGTTGTAGAGCATTTTCAGTGGCCTGTATTGATCTGTTCAAGTTACACTGGAGCATTTTTATTTGTCCAGTCATAGCATTTCATTTGATTCACCTCTAGTTTGTGCCTCATTGGCAGCTGATATCCTGGCTTGGATAGCCACTCTGACTTGGCAGGTGTCTTTATCAGCTGTATGGGCTTCTCCACAGTTAGTGCATTTTGGAATCAAGTGCACACATTTCTTTCCAATTATATTGCATTGAGTGCAAACATGTTGCTTAGTATTGTGTTGTCCTGCACAAAACTGGCATTTTGCATCCCACCTACACTTGGTGCTAATGTGTCCATATCCTTGACACTGATTGCACTGTGTAGTTGCTGGTATGTTCATATATTTTTCAGCTCTCAGGGATCTTCCTGCCACAATCAAGTTTTTAGAGATAGCTTGTCTAGCTTGTTCCTCAGTCTCAAATGCCACTACAATTGATCCAGCTACCTGAGCACCTCTCTTCTCTTCAGGTGTGATCCAGTAAGGCTGTCCAATGACTTTGAGACCTTGGTTGAAGGTCGAGATTTCTTCTGGAATTGTTCTTAGGTCTTCCATTGTGGGAAATTCAGCTGTTGGAATACCATGGATGATTACTTTGTACCATGCTTCATCTTTCATGGCAAGCTCATGAGGGGCTATGTTCTTCCAAATATCAACCTTTTCAAGAAGAAAGTCTGCAGAGTAGGGCTCAGTGGTTGTTAAAGCAATATTCTCTCTCCTTGTCTGTGACACAACAGCTACCACAGGTCCTTCAACTCCTCTAGCCCTAAATGCTTGGTTGATCTGGTCTCTTGTCTGTAGTGGAGAGAAAGGTTGTCTAGTCTGCATATCTTGGATTAAAATTAGTCTATTTATTGACCTTGTCTTATGAGCACTTGATTTATTCTTGGGTTGGACTACTGTCCATTCCTTTTTACTCCCTTGATTTTGTGATGGACCTGCTATATCTGCCCATGTTCTATTCTGTTGCACAGGGTTATTATGTTGGTTGTTGCTAGGTGTTGCTACAGGCCCTGGTGCTTGGCTAGTTGTATTTTTCATGTTCATATTGGTTTGTGTTCTCTGTTGTCCTTGGATATTATTACCTGATATATTGTTGCATTTTGCTTGCCTAGCTGTTGTCTGCAATACCTGGGCTGTTTGTTCCAGTCTTTGTAGTTGTGCAGTCAGCACAGAAGCATCTCTTGGAAGATTTCCATCTCTCTCAATGTATTCCCTGAATATATTCAACAGGTCCAAGATCTTAGTTTGCTTTGATCTAGAATCTGTAAGGTGGGCTGCCTTGATCAATAAATCTCTGGCTGCAGCTATACACTCTTCAGAATCTTCAATTTGATCAAGCCAAGTTGCAGGTCCTTTTCCTTTGTTCTTTTTTGCTGGCAATTGAGATGTTTCAAATGATCTCTTAGGTCCCTTATTAGCTTCATAAGTAAACGAGTCCATATTTATGGGAGCTTGGTTATAGGCAGTAGACCATTCTTCATCTGGCTCAGAATAAATTGAATCCATAATTTGTAGTCTCTTTGGTTGGCTCTTTGTTCCTTGTCTATATCCCCCAGGTTCAAAAGTCTCTTCATCTTCAGGCAACAGCTTTTCTATTTCCATTTCCCTTGCATCTAAATCTTTCTCCATTATTATATCTTCTGACTCTCTGGTCAGTGGATCTGGGGACTCAGATCTGGCCATAGTACTGGATAATAAAGATGTTTCGAAATTCTGATATTGATCTCTCTATTATTTTTTTTGATTAAAATTTACTTCTTTTTTTTTTTTAAAAAAAATTTTGTTTTTTATATTTCAATGTTGCTTTTCTCTTAGGGTGCCCAATAAAATTTTTTTGACGTCACGTGATATCCCTCCTTCAAATTTGTAGTTGAATGATAATATTTACACTTTTTCGGTTAATGTCGGCCTTTAAACACCAAAAGTGCAGATATATCCCACAATGAGATTGAGAAAATTAAAAACCCAATAACTCAATGAATATTGCTCTGATCACTCTCAAAATTTGTTTGTTAATCTGTGGTAATTTTCTGCTTGTAATGATATATTCTGAGAAGTGATTAAAGATGGTTGTTGCTATTGGTTGATGGATTTAGGTGTTCTTCCACCAAAATTTCCCCACTTAACAGCAACAAAATCTTTCTTGCTCAATTACTCAAGAACTAGATGTCGGATCGAAAATCGGAAGCAATATTTGTAATCAGCAAATTTTTCTGCTTACACTGATATATTCAATTTGATGAAATTCCGAAATTTCAAAATTCGAAAAGTTAGATGCTCAGTCATCATATATTCAGGTGAGAACTGACAACTTCTGACCACCATCAGATATAGCTATATAAATTCAATATTCATTTTCGCATCGTCTAAAGCTTTCAACTGATATACTTCTCGACATACGCATCCACCAATTGGCACATTTTTCGACCAAAACCTGTTTTTTCGACCCTCTGGCCCACCAATCCTCACCAATTCGCCCACAACTTCTGCCCACCATCAGCTACGGCAATATAAACTTTATATTCGGTTTTGCATACTCAGCAGCATCAGATTCATATAATCTTCGACATTTGCATCCTCATATTCCGGCATATTCCGAACAAAACCTCGATTTTCAGCATTCTGAGCGAAAATTTTTCACTTCAGCCTTGCCAAGGCTCGACGCGTCTCAAACGCGTGGTCAGGTGATAACTGATGAGTCACGTGACTTTAAATTTCAATTTTAAATTTTTATTTCAAGAAAAAGGGCGAAAATATTTTTAACCAAGTCTTGGCAATTCATCACGTGATCTGTCCTTCAAATCACCTGATCTCAGTCATAATTTATTCATTCAAAAATCGAAATAAATTGTTTTTTCAATTTTTTTTCAGCCTGGCCTCTGATCACATATGCCAGCTATAAATAAGGCCAATATGGCCTCAAAATCACCCTCACCAGAGGGCAGTCTACCAAGTATGCCATCTTCACCAGAGATGGACATGTCAGATGTGCCTAGGCTTACATCATCAATCTGGAACTCAGATTTATCACCAAAGCCTTCAAGGCTCCTTACTTCTGTTCGACCTGTCAATTTGACATCCAAGGTTGACATTTTTAGCAGTGACCCAATCACTTCAACTGATCTGGGAACAAAAAATTTATTTTTAAAAACACCATTTGCTGACCAGCCTCGGAAACGAGGTATTTCAGCCACCAACCACACCAACTCTCAGCCATCAAAAATGGTCAAAATTGCTGCACCACACAGCATTAAACACACTTTTGAAACAGCAATTTTCGAGGCACGTGACTTGCTTGTTAAGGCATACAGTCTTGCAGGTGACAAAGAAAAGCAAGTGGCAGTCTTGGACCTCATTGAGGTTTTTCGAAGCTTTACTGAGAAGGGTAAGGTGACAACCACTCAACCACCAGTCCAGGTCTCCCCTCCTGAACCAGCAGAGTCATCTGCTAGCAAGCAACAACCACCACCTGTGGCACCAGCCATGCCTTCATATGCACAGAAGGTCAGGGAGGGAATTCCAAACAACAAGCCAGCCACTGTTACTCCAGCTCGGCCAGTCATGAAGGTACTCAGTCGAAAAGCTGCTGCACCCACCATTAGCAACACAGGCCAAGTTGCAAATACTAGGCCTAGCATATCAGCAGCTACAACTTCAACCACCAATGCAGCTCCAGCCACAACTGCAAAAATCATTGACACTGAGAATGTCATCACACTGGTGACCAGGTCAGGTTTCAGCCTGCCAAATTACCAGGCTTTCACCATCAGAGAAAGGATCAACAAGATCCTAGGGAAAAGGGCCATCTCAAGAGTCCATACTTCACCAAAGGGGAACCTAGTATTCAGCTGTATGGATGCCTCTCCCACAGAACTGATTTTGGACCAGGAAAAATGGGAGGTTGTCTTTGCAGGATGGCCAATTCAGAAGGCCCAGAAAGTTACCAACTGGCCGAAAATGGTGGTACATGGGGTTGCAACATGTATCCTCATTCACCAATTAAATGAGGAGATTGAGACCTATAATGATGGGATCAATACACAAGGCCAGGCAAGATGGCTCACAAAATCACCAAGTAAATTGGTGAGAGCCTCAGTGGCATTTTGTGTGAAGACTGAGGAGCAGAAGACTAGGTTGATAAAGACTGGGGTACTCATTGGAGGACAACTTTTGAAGGTAGTTAGCTACCAACAATCAACTCAAAAGACTCAGTGCAGAAAATGCCTGACTTTTGGCCACCACTCCATGTGGTGCAAGAAATCTCCAGTGTGTGCCATCTGTCTTGGCCCACATTACACCAACAGCCACAAGTGTAATACTTGTAGTGCAACTCAGAGTTGCATCCACCATGCAGTGCAGTGTGCAAACTGCAAGTCCAACACCCACCTGGCGTTTCAAAGATTAGACAGTGATTACTACAAAGCTCTAACATGCTAGATACACTCAAATTCAGTCAACATAATACTGCAAGGGGTCGAGAGATCCAGCAGTCACTCTTTGAGGTAGCCCTCAAGGAGGAATCCGACTTTATTTTTGTGCAGGAACCATACATGTTCCATCACCAACCATCACAATCTTTTCGACCTATAAACCACTCAGCTTTTAACCTCATACCACCAGTTCTCAACACTAATCTACGGCCCAGGGTCCTTACCTATGTCAAGAAATCTAGCCAGCTTCAAGTATCCCCTAGATATGACTTGGTGACAGACCCTGACCTTCAAATTCTGGAGGTAGAACTATCAGTGAATCATTCTATGTGGTTCACATCTACAATGAGAAGCCAACTCCCACTACTCAACCAAGCTCACAGTGGAACGCTTCTTAGACCTACAACTAACCCTGGACAAGCCCATGCTATTTCTCGGAGATTTCAACTTGCATCATTCATGTTGGAATCCACTTGTCCAGAACAAATCACCTCTTGCCAATGAGCTGGCCCAGTACTTGGATAATGCCAATGCCCAGCTCCTCAACTCACCATCAATCATTGAACAGTATGGAGGGACATTTCACAGATCTAATTCAAAAAGCACCTCCATCATTGACCTTACCTTTGCCATAGGATTCAAACACCTTGGTGGGGCAACTGGAAATATGGAGAATCTACTGGATCAGATCATGAAGTGATACTCTTTGACACTCGTTTAATGGACTCTAGCCTGGATAAAGCACTGAATACTAACAGAAATGCTAACCCACTTCCTATCAGGTTCAATGTTAAAAAGGCCAACTGGGAATTATTTAAGTCTCATATTCTACACCAGCAGGAATTGATGCAGCAAACACTAGAAATGGCCATAGACAGGCAAGATGTTGATCTCATTGCTTCAATATTACAAGAGGTTGTACAAGCTGCTGCTCAAGAGTCAATTCCGTTATTCAAAGTCACACCAAGATCAAAGCCATGGTGGACCAAGGACCTTGCTTTACTTCGACATTCATTCCATAAGCTTCGACGCCAAGAGAAGAAGGACCATGACACTGACATTATGGACAAGGCTAGAGCTGCAAGGAATAAATATTTTCAACATATTCAGCACACCAAGCACCAACACTGGATGAACTTTTTAGCATCAGCCAAGGACAAAATGATATTCACTGCCTACAATTACTCTAGGCCTGAAAATTATCAATCAAGAATAATCCCAACCCTGGTCTATACACCAAAGCACCAATCTCAGCCAGCTAAAGCAACAACATTTGAAGCCAAAAGTGAGGCCCTGGCCCAGACACTATTCCCAAGTCTCCAAACTTCATCCCTTTCAGCCGAGACAGAGGAATTCATTCCTTCAACCTCTTACTATGTGACAACAAGGAATGAAATAGAAAGAAAATGGGACTGGCCTGAACTCACTATTGATGAGATGATACATGCCACACCAAAAAAGATGAC
Source organism: Blumeria hordei DH14 (assembly GCA_900239735.1). Taxonomy (NCBI): domain Eukaryota; kingdom Fungi; phylum Ascomycota; class Leotiomycetes; order Helotiales; family Erysiphaceae; genus Blumeria; species Blumeria hordei. The sequence goes on from OENG01000015.1 coordinate 596,259, forward strand.
TGCCCCAGGTCATGATTGTCTGGATTGGACCATTATTAAGTCAGCCATCAATATTATACCTGACTTCTTCTTCAAGGCCTACAAATGCTTATTTGAAAGCGGAAAGCATCCTGAGCAATGGAAACAGGCAGTGGGTATCATCATCCCCAAGAGGAACAAAATGGACTACAGTGCACCTAAGGCTTACAGACCCATTTCCCTCTTGCCCTGCCTGTCCAAATTACTGGAAAGAATATTTGCCAACAGATTGTCATATATTGCTAACACAACAGATCTGCTACACCCTAGCCAACTGGGAGGTCGTAAGCAAAGGTCAGCTATTGATGCTGCACTCTTGCTTCAAGAATTTGTGGAGCAGAATCTGGCCAGCAAACAACTTGTCACAACAATCTTCTTGGACATCCTTGGAGCTTTTGATAGGCTGCAACCTGCAGCTTTAATCCAAACAATGCGGTCCTTACAGCTACCTCTAGGTCTTATATCCTGGGTCAATTCATTTCTAGCTGGAAGAACAATGCAGCTTCTCTTCAATGGACAGCTAAGCAAGGTGTTTCAAGTGACTGGAACTCCCCAAGGTAGCCCAATATCACCAATGCTCTTCCTTCTTTCCATCAGATTTCTACTCCCAGCCATACACAGGAACAACTTCCTTCAGCTGTCCTACATAGATGACATTGCTATTTCAGTTTCATCAACTTCAATCAATAAGAATATTAGGACCCTGAAGGAAATTACTGAGGAGCTATTGCAGGGTGCAAGAAAGCTGTCAGTGAATTTTGAGATGGAAAAATCGGAGCTGATTCACTTTGGCCGTCAATACCAGGCACCTACTTCAGCCTTGAGCTTACCGGGGCTTCCAACTCTAGAGCCAAAGGAGGTTGTCAAATGGTTAGGGATCTGGTTTGATAGGAAGCTCAATTTCAAGACACATGTGGATAAGAGACTGCAGCTAGCTCATGGGGCCCTCAGAAGGATCCGGAGCCTAGCCTCAACTACTCGAGGACTACACTGTCATGCCCTTCGACAACTTTACCTGGCCTGTGTCACTTCAGTACTTGATTATGGCTCAGTTCTTTGGCATGGAAAGAGGGGCAGTGGAATACTAACAAACAGATGTCAGAAGCTTCAGAATCAGGCACTGCCATTGATAACTGGGGCTTTCCGAGGTAGTCCTGTTAAAGCATTGGAGGTTGAGGCCTCAATTTTACCAGCAAAGGTTCGACATTATCAGCAAGCAATTTACTATGGACTAAGAATACTTCGACTTCAAAGGGACCACCCTATCCAGGAACATCTGTTCAGCCCCATGGAAGATGAACTGGCAAGCATGAAGAGGATTGACCTTGGGTTACTGACCTACATTGATAAACCAGTGACCCAGTTGATTAGGATTGGAAGTACTTTGAAGCCATTGGCTTCTCTAAAAAATCTAGAACAGCTAAATGCCCTCTGGATTCCACCATGGCATCAATCCAATATAAATACCACTATCTCCAATCACTCAAAGGTAACAACAAAAATATCCCACATCCAGCAAATCAAGGATATCCATTTGAATGATGTTATAGTCTACACTGATGCATCGCTTTTAAAGACAGCTGGGAGCAGCATAGGCTTTGTGATATACCTACCTGTCACCAGAGAGATGAAGTGCTTTTCATACAACCTTGGTGACTCTATGGGTATCACAGATGCTGAAACCTACTGTATCTTGAAAGCAGCAAAATATGTGAAAAAATATTTTGCTAATAAAGTTATACATATTTTTACTGATAGCCAGGCAAGCATTCTTCGAATCCAGCATAATAGCAATCAATTCTCTCACCAGATTAGATTGATATGTCAACAATGCACAGTTCATCTCCAATGGTGTCCAGCTCATGTTGGCATAGAAGGAAATGAGCTGGCTGATAGGCTAGCTGCAGGAGGTCGAAACCAGGCAGTGGTGAAACGGGACCACCATACCTCTCATTCATTCATCAAGCATAAGGCTAGGGGATGGATTCTTGAAGCATGGAAAAAAGATTGGGATATGGAGCTCTGGTATGAGGAGGAAGGTCGAAAGGCCAAAGGACTTGGCAAGTACTACAGGCTCCAGGCCCAGACTAACCAACCCAATTTCTCTTTCAGACTATTTAGATTCCAAGGCCACAGCAGGGAAACTGAATCTGGATTCTTTCAGGCAAGACTTGGAGTGGGAAATACAAGGGTCTACCTTCATATGATTGGAAAGGTCCAGGACAATATCTGCAATTTTTGTGGAAAAAATAGGCAAAATGTGCAGCACATGTTGTTACACTGTCCAAAATTCAAAGATCAAAGGAATAAATGCTTTCAGGGCATAGAGCCAAGGTCACTTCCTACCCTATTCCGGACAAGAAGGGGGAAGGAGGCACTACTAAAATATTTGGATACATCCAAGTGCATGGCAGCACATAAAGGGAGTTAAATTAGGACATATAATTGGGATATAAAGTATTTTGAAAGGATGAGAGGTTTTTAGTAAGGAGGGGAAGCTTAGAATTAGAAGTTATAAACGTGTCATAGCTAGATAGCTGAATACACTATGAATTAAAAAAAAAAAAAAAGAATGAAATTAACAATAGAATACCTGAGGAACACTCACATTGCAACCTTGAAATGGTTCAGTGAAGGAGAATGGCCTGATTAGGGGAGTGATAAATTTAAAGAAAAGGCATCACAGAAATTTGACTAATATATTAGAAACAGATATGAAGAGATATGATTTTGAAATGTGTGGCTTGACTGTTATTATTTTTTATTTTATTTCTTTTGTCAGGTATAAAGTACCCTCCTGGTGAACCAGTAATGGGGATCCCACCATCAAATTAAAGAAACCCAAATTAGAATGGAAAAGATAAGTTGTATTTAAATAGTGTGTCCTACATAGTTGTAAACTCAAATAGGACATAAATGGATTATTATTATTACCAGATCAATCAAATATTTGCAACGCATGGTATTAAAGGACCAGTTGTGAACTCTGTGTTCAAGACCAAAAACGGGAATATAGCTATTAATACTACAGAGGATTACTCTGCTGATTTTTTCCTTGAGAAGATGAGCATCTGGGAGAAAGTAATTCCATTCATATCAGCTCAGAAAGACGAGCCATGGTTCAAAGTAGTCGCTCATGGGATTCCTCTGGTCGACTTTGATAATGAGAATGGCATGGAGATGATTAAGCAAGAGGTTAAGATATTCAACAAGGGCTTACATCCAATTGGAACGCCACACTGGATCTCAACCAGAGAGAATAGAGGAGTAAAGAGGGCAGGATCAGTTGCCATAGCATTTGCAACTGCACAAGAAGCTGAAAGAGCCATTAGAAACCGACTTTATATTGCAGGCATAAGTGTTCGAGTGACAAAATTTTACAATGTTGCTCAAACAACTCAGTGCACAAAATGCCAAGCCTTTGGACATTTGGACAACTTTTGCAGAAGAGCGCCAGTGTGCAGACTTTGTGGTGCAAAAGACCATAGCACTCAGCAGCACTACTGCAGTGTATTCAAAGCAAAAGGAGTACAATGCAGCCATCTTGCACCAAAGTGTGCCAACTGTGATGAAGATCACCAGGCCAATTCAAAGACATGCAAAGTTTATCTTAGCATCCGAAATAAGGCTCATGAAGTTGAACTTTAATGTTGGACAAACAAGATATCAAGATTCTCCAAATAAATCTGAATAAAAGTCGAATTGCTACTGAAAGTGCCTTACAAATTGCAGTGGAGCTAAACATATCAATCATTGCAGTACAAGAGCCCTGGCTGATTTCAAAGCTACAAGATGAGCTAGATTATACAAATACTAGATCAATAAATCACAAATCATTTAACCAAATATTCCCCTATTCACCATCTCAGCTTTGGCCAAGAACCATGATTTATGTTTCTAAAGGACTGAAAGCAAAGGTCACACTATCAAGTCACTCCCCTCAGGATCCCGACCTCCAAATCCTGGACATATTATATGGATCCAATACTATCTCACACATAAATATTTACAATCATGATGACCAAGCAAAACAAAGAGGGAAGACAATCAACCTATTAATGAATCATTTCCCATCAAGTAGAAGAGTAATCCTCATTGGAGATTTCAACACACATCACCAAAGATGGGAGCCTGAAGCAGACCATTCAACAGAATCAGAACTATTAATAGAATGGTTGGATGATAACAATTTGGAACTTCTAAATACACCTGGACAGGGCACATTCTATAGGCCCCATATGTCTAAGCCATCAGTACTAGACCTTACATTTGCTTCCTCAAATATAGTGGACCAGATACTAGACTGGCAGGTTCTAGAAGATATTGGATCAGACCACTATGGAATCATGTTTACAGTAGATAATACAACTAACACAATTGATAGTCTATTGCAGCAAGGTCATTTCAACTTTAAGAAGGCAGACTGGACTAAGTTCTATAGTATCCTAACTTCCCTGACAAGCCAATGTAGTATTCTCACGCATCAACAAGGATACACGCTAGCCAGCCAAGCAGAATGCCAAAATTACCTTGTCACTGGCTCATCTAACTATACAGAATACTTGGACCTGGCAGCACAAAAGCTCACTGATTGTATCAGCGAAGCAGCCCTTGCAAGTATCCCAGTGTTTAAAGAGGGATTTGTACCTAAGCCATGGTGGAATGGGGAACTCACAGCTCTTCGAAAGGAAATGGCACAAGCGCAAAAGGAACTTAAAGCTAGTAAAGAAGATCCAGCATGTCACACACAATATTGTCTAGCAAGAAATATTTACTTCAAAAAGATCAAGGAAGCAAAACAGGCCCACTGGAATAGCTTCCTGGAGAAGGAAAATACTGAGACAATATTCAAAGCAATGAGCTATACCAAAGACCATAGGATCACACAGATACCGCCTATATCTAATAAATATGGTCATCTAGAAGAGCAATTTGAAGGAAAATGTAGAGCATTCCGGGAGGTTCTATTTCCAACACCTCCAATAACTGAGGAGCCAATATGGGATGGATACACAGCTGATAACTGGGACTGACCACAATTAACCAGGGAAGAGCTGGACCAGGCATGTTCAACAAGCATCAAAGGAAAAACCCCTGGTCCTGATGGAATTAATCATGAAATTATCATAGAGGCATACCAGGCCATACCAGAAATATTCATGCAGATATACTCTCAACTTATCAATACTGGGTACCATCCAAGATGCTGGAAGCAGGCCGCAGGGGTTGTTCTCCGAAAAGCAGCCAAGCCTGATTACTCACAGCCAAAGGCATATTGGGTCATCTCCCTCCTAAACTGTCTTGGAAAAATAAGTGAAAGAATTCTTGCTAGAAGACTTGGTCATCTTGCAGAGACTACCTCACTCCTACATCCAAGCCAAATTGGGGGTCGAAAAGGAAAGTCGGCCATTGATGCAGCTCTATTGCTGACCAATGACATTGAGACAAACAGACAACTTAACCGAATTTCATCAACAATTTTCCTTGATATAAAGGGTGCATTTGATCACGTTTCCAAGAACCAACTGCTATTTATACTCCAGAAACTTAAATTACCTATCAGCCTCATCACATGGATATCATCCTTCCTTGATAATAGGACACTCCAACTTACCTTCAATGGCCAGAAAGAGGTACCTAGCTCTATTGATACTGGTGTACCTCAAGGGAGTCCTATCTCACCAATTCTATTTCTAATATATATTCGGGACCTATTTCAATCAAAAGCTGTAAATATTATATCATATATTGATGATGTTTCCATAACTACATCTTCCACAAGCCTCAAGCAGAATGTAAGGATTCTAGAAAGGGAGGTGGGCCATATCTTTGAAGTGGCCAAAAAGAACTGTATACAATTTGATCCTTCAAAAACTGAACTCATGCACTTCACAAACAGGAGAGAAGCTAGAACCAGACTAGTCACTCTACCTGGTGGTGAGGTAGTACATCCAAATCAGACCACAAGATGGCTAGGAATATGGTTTGATCCTGGGCTCAAGTTTCGAGCCCATATCAACACCAAAGTATCCCAAGCCACACAGGCATTCTTAAGGATGACAAGGCTGGCAAATATTGAGCGTGGCTTATCACCTGCATCTATGAGACAGATCTACATAGCATGTGTTATCAGCATAGCAGAATATGGTTCCGTAATCTGGTGGAAAGGACAAGACTACATCATATCAGCACTACAGAAACTTCAAAATATGGCTCTCAGAAAGATTCTTGGAGTATTTAAAAAAGCACCAATTCGTCCAATGGAATTAGAGGCAGCACTATCACCACCAAAGATCCGACTTGACACAAATACTCGCAGATATGCATTAAGGATGGCCAAGTTATCAAGATGTCATCCAGTCAACTGGGAGATTCATAGAGTGCAGGACTATATCCTACCTAAACTGACACAGATTGAGAGAATCAAAATTAGCCTCTCTAATATAACTGAAGGCAGACCAATAGAGAAAAGAAGGCAGCACTACTTCCCCCCTTGGAGACTTAAAATTCCGTACATGGTGGAAGTAGGACAAGGGCTCAAGGATAGAGCAGCTGAGATACACAGGGCTGAAACCCAGAATACTGAGTGGCAGAATACAACATACATATATACTGATGCATCACAATTAGAATTAACAGCTGGAATTGGAGTCGGATTCTATGTTGTAGCAGGGCAACATAAAAAAGGGTATCATTTCCAGTCAAATATTGGAGATGGCAATACTGTCTATGATGGAGAGCTTGAAGCAGTGACCCAAGCAATGGAGTATATTAGTGCTCATACACAGCTAGGCCATCACTACCATATTTTCTCTGATAACAAGGCAGCACTCTTTCGAATGGCAACACTATCAAACCATCCAGGGCAATCATGCCAGATAAGAGCTATAAATGCAGCATCAAATATAGTTAATCAAGGAGCTTCCTTAACATTGGCATGGGTCCCAGGACACTCAGGTGTTGAAGGCAATGAACAAGCTGACAAATTGGCAAAAGAAGCCACCAAGTTTCCAGCAGACCTATCAAATATAAGCTTTGCTAAATTAAGTGCAATAATAAAGAATTGGGCAAAAATGAATGGCTAGAATATCTTTACAAAGACAGTGTAAATAAGAGATTAATTCCACATATCACAAAAAATATGGTTGGAAAATTATCAATAAAATACTGCTCCCAAAAGGCACATTGAGAATAACAGCAAGTGCCTACTACCAGCTTAAACTTGGCCATGGATACATCAAAAGTTATCTTTTCAAATTTGAACACAGCAGCACAGACTTATGCACTTGTGGAAAGAAGGAAACCCCTGAACACTTGCTTCTGAGCTGTTCTGAATACAAAAAAGAGAGGGCAGAGCTCCGGGCAAAAATGAATGGAAACAATTTGAGTATGAGGCTTCTACTAAATACTGAAAAAGGCATTGAGAATACACTTCACTTTCTGCTCAAAACAGAGATCTGTACCAGGACATGGCATTTGGGGGAGAAGGAAGGGGTGACATGAGTTATTGGATGGAACAGATAAGAAAATTTATAAAAGACCATCAAAGATTGAAAATTATACAAAATAAAATCACTTATAATAAAGAAAGAGACATATACTTGATAAAAGTTGCAGGGTCACACCAGGAATTTATCCTCAAAATCAATTGGAAAACATAAAGAATATACCACGGAATGTATTATAATTAGAACTAGCCTCTCATAGTTATAGACTCAGTAGTGGCTTTAAATTAAAATTAATAATAATAATAATAATAATAGTCTTTTGGCCATCATTCTTTCAAGGGTCTTTCAATTGTCCATACCAAGGCAAAATTTTCAGAAAATCGTTAACTTGAGCTCATATTGAGCGTAACCTATGCATTAAGCAGAGCAGATTCCGAATATCAAGTCCAAAATTTCATCTGATAACTGGTTCAAGAGTTATTAAGGCTCAAAGCTGGATCAGGAGATTTGAAGTCAAATTTGGGTGAAAGCCCCAACAATTCAATCAACAACAATTGTCCACAGCAAGCAATTGATTCAAAATTTTGACTACAGATATTTCAGATACTTCTTCAACCGATCACAAATTTTCAGCAAAATCAAGCGCTATTTGCTCAAGAACTCGTGGTTCAAAGAACGAATTAAACGGATTTTGCGACAAATTGCGGTTTTGGTTTTAAGAGGTCACCCTATAAGAAAATTTTTCATTGGTCAGAGACGCGTTTCGCGTCATTTTACGCGAAAATCACGTGGTTTACGCGTCGTTAAACTAAAAATAATTCTCTAAAATCACGTGATATACGTCACGTGATTTTTTTGGTTTTGTGGAAATAAAAAATCATTTTAAAAATTTGTTAAAAATTTTTAAAAATAGAAAAAAAAGAAAACACCATCATAAAAATCTAAAAAAATATAAATCAAAATTCCAATAAATAATCATACAATTGGATTAATAAAAACAATGTCAAATACAATTTATGACCCATCATCCCCAGTAATGGATATGGAAATTTATCAAGGAGAATCCTCTGGCAATCATGCTAGCCACCTTTGTTTACCAAATGAAGAAGAATTTCCTCCATTGTTACCAAGTGCTAAGAGAACAAAACTAACTAACATTGATGAGGACATGGAGTTCAGTAGTGATCCAATTGCTGGCCCTTCCAATATGAACTGTTCCCAGACCACCTTTGTACCCTACATTGACCCTAATCCATCCATTAAAGGAAAGGCCAAAGAACCCCTTTCGTCATCAAAATATGCCAACCCCCCAGCAACCATTGGAAATGAGGAAGAAAATTCGAAGGATGTTCTCCTTCAAGCAAGAGACCTTATTGTGAAAGCTTATCACTTAACTAAAAATCGATCTGAACAATCAAGGCTCCTGGACCTACTTGAAGTATTTAGGGAATATACTGAGAAGGGGAATCTTTGCAAGGCTTCAACAATTATTGCATCCCAAGTTGCCAATCTGGAGACAGCCACCAGACAAATTGAGACCAAGGCAAGAGCTTTGAACAAAATAGTAACACCTGCATTACCAAATCAAATAAACAACTCTCCAACCACTCAACGGCATGCAACTACTACCAATCCAGTACAACAACAGGCTTCCATGGCCTCAATGGCAGCAAGAGGAGTGGGCCAATCAACAGACCCCTTGCAATGGACTGTGGTAGGAAAGAAGAATCAAGTTAACCAATCAAAACCAATCCAAATATACAAGCTAAAGACAAGGTTATTAGAAGGGTCATTCTAGTTCAAGACCTGAAGCAAATAATAATTTTACATCTTTCCATGCCAGAAATCAAATTAATCAGATATTTGCATCAAATGGAATAAAGGGACCAGTGGTTAACACAGTGATGAAAACTCAAAACGGAAATATTGCTGTTACCACTACAGAAGAATATTCAGCTGATTTCTTTCTTGAAAAAAGATCAATTTGGGAAAATATAATACCATTTGCATCAGTCCAAAAAGATGAGCCATGGTTCAAAGTGATAGCTCATGGGATCCCTTTGGCAGACTTTGACAATGAGGACGGGATGGAAATGATTAAATCAGAGATAAAAACATTCAACAAAGGCCTGACCCCATTGGAATGCCACATTGGATATCAACAAGGGAAAACCGCCAAATAAAACAAGCAGGATCAGTGGCCATTGCATTTGCCACTCAAGTAGAAGCAGAAAGAGCCATCCGGAACAGACTGTATATTGCTGGAATCAGCTCAAGAGTCACAAAGTTCTACAACGTAGCTCCCACCACCCAGTGCAATAAATGCCAAGCTTTTGGCCATGTAGAAAGCTACTGCAGACGAGATGCAGCCTGCCGACTCTGTGGAACCCGAGACCACAGCACACAGCAGCATTACTGCAGTGTTTGTAAGGCTAAGGGAGTACAATGTAGTCATCTGGCACCTAAGTGTGCCAACTGCAATGAAAATCACACAGCTAATTCAAAGACCTGCCAGGTTTACCTGAGCATTCGAGACAAGGCTGAAGAGATTGACCTTTAATTTCTGACACACCAGATATCAAGGTCCTCCAAATAAATGTAAACAAGAATCAATTTGCAACAGAGAGTGCTCTTCAAAGAGCAATAGAACTAAACATTTCAATTATAGCAATACAAGAGCCTTGGCTTCCTCCAAGGCAGTCAGACCATAGTAATTTTCTTAACACTAGATCTATCAACCATTCAAGTTTTATGCAAATATTTCCTAATTTTCAACTACAACAAAGGCCTCGAACTATGCTCTATGTTTCTCTTCAAATAGGCCATAGAATTAAGCTCAACAATACTTCACCCCAAGATCCAGACCTCTTAGTTGTTGATATCATTGATGGAACAAGTTCAATTACATTCATCAACATATACAATCAAATTCGTGACAATGGTCCAACAATCCAAGCTCTTCCTCCTGACCTCTTTGTAACAAAAGTACCATACTTCTAGGCGACTTCAACATGCATCATTCAAGGTGGGAGCCTGACTCTAGTGACACTCAAGAGTCAGATACTTTCATTGACTGGCTTGACAATCTTGGAATGGAATTGATGAATATACCAGGTGAAGGTACATTCTTTAGACCACATATGATTAAACCATCAGTAATTGATCTTACCTTTACCTCGCAAATACTGGCAGACCGGACAAAAGACTGGCAGACATTGGAGGACTTAGGATCAGATCACTATGGAATAATGTTCACTATAGAAAGTACACTTGATAGGGTACAGCATCCCATGGAAAGATCATCATTTAATACCAAATATGCTGATTGGAAGAGATTCACATCAACTGTCATTGGACTCAGAAATGGCCAGAAGCTTCTTGATGCTGACCATCTAAGATCATTATCAACCCTTACAGAAGATCAACATCCAACTAAAGCTACTAATGAACTTATCAATGTGCTTGACATTGCTGCCTTTCAACTAACAGAAATAATAAAGGAAGCAGCCCATGCTAGTATCCCACTTCATAAATTCGGGCGAAAAGCCAAACCATGGTGGTCACCTGAGCTTAAACAATTGCGGAAATGTATGAGTAGGAGCCAGAGATTAATGAAAGCTAATAGGGAAGATATCAACCTCAAAGCTGCATACACTGAGGCAAGAAATTTATATTTCTCAAGCATTAAGAATGCAAAACAAGCTCATTGGAACTCTTTCCTTGAAAAAGGTGATGTGAAGTCAATTTTCAAAGCAATGGCATACACCAGGGACAATAAGGTCCAGAAAGTTCCGTCTATCATTGATCAAGATGGTGTCTTGATGGAGTCATTTGAAGGGAAGTGCAAATCATTTCGAAGTACACTTTTCCCAGCACCACCAGATTGTGAATTACCAAGCCAGATGAACTATCAACCCGGAAATTGGAGCTGGCCAAAGCTTAGCAAAGATGAATTGGAAAGAGCATGTTCTACAGATATCAAGGGAAAGACCCCTGGGCCTGATGGAATCAGCCATGAGATTGTCACCAGAGCCTACAGTGCTATACCTGACACGTTTTTGATGTTATATTCCAATCTCATAGATGTTGGATATCACCCCAAGTGCTGGAAACAGGCTACAGGAGCAGTACTTCGGAAGCCAGGAAAGCCAAACTACAATCAGCCAAAAGCCTACCGTGTGATCTCACTGCTAAATTGTCTGGGAAAAGTTAGTGAAAGGATTCTTGCCAAAAGACTGAGTTATCTTGCAGAGACAACTGATCTCTTGCATCCATCTCAGATTGGAGGATGACTCAAAAAGTCAGCTGTTGATGCAGCTCTTCTTTTGACCAATGAGATAGAGACTAATCGCCAACTGAATCATATTTCATCAACCCTATTTTTGGATGTCAAAGGAGCATTTGACCATGTTGCTAAAAATCAACTGATAAGAGTACTTCAAGGTCTCAAGCTACCAAGAAGCTTGATATACTGGGTAGAATCATTTCTAGAACAAAGGACATTGCAACTCAGATTTGATGGGTTGACTGAGAATGTGCAAGAGATCAAAACTGGGATACCACAGGGTAGCCCCATCTCACCAATTCTTTTTCTAATTTATATCCGGGACATTTTCAAGTCTAAATCAGTTCACATTTTGTCATATATGGATGATTTTGCCATTACCACTGCATCCACTAGCCCAAAGAGGAATATAAGAGTACTTGAGAGAGAAGTTGGACAACTGTTTGAATTGGCTAAAAATAACTTCATTGAATTTGATCCATCCAAAACCGAGTTAATGCACTTCACAAACCAGAAATCATTTAAAAATTGCTTCTTAACTTTACCAAATGGTATAAAAGCCATTCCTAAAAAGAAAATCCGCTGGCTTGGCATATGGTTTGATCCTAGCCTCAAATTTAGAGACCATTGTACCATAAGAACAGCACAAGCAACCCAGGCCTTTTACAGAATGGCAAGACTTGGTAACACAGAGCGTGGTCTATCACCAGCAGCAATGAGACAGATCTACATTGCATGTGTTATAAGCATTGCAGATTATGGATCAGCTGTTTGGTGGAAGGGACAAGAATTCATTATATCAAATCTCCAAAAGCTACAAAACTTGGCCATGAGGAAAATACTTGGTGTCTTCAAGACTGCACCCATTCTTCCCATGGAAGTGGAATCATGCTTACTGCCACCTCGTATCAGACTTAAAGCTAATACTAGTAAGTTTGCTCTAAGGATGATGAAGTTATCAATCAGTCATCCAGTAAACCAAGAAATTCACAGTGAAAAAGATTTTGTGCTTCCAAAACCAACTCAAATTAGTAGAATAAAGTACAGCTTAGAAAAAATCATGGATGAACATTTAACTGAAAAAATTAGATCTCTAGCTTTTCAACCATGGGTCTCACCCCCTCAATATAAAATAAATATGAATAGAAGTTCAGCCCAGTGTGTAGCTGAACAGCACAAGGCAAGAATTGAAATTGAGGACTGGCAAAATGTGACCTATATCTATACTGATGCCTCTCTCTACAATGAGAGCATTGGACAACATCGAAAATCGCCTTTTCATCAACAACTTCTGCCGATCATCAGCAACAGCAATTTAAACTCAATATTCGGTTTCGCATCATCAACAGCTTTCGATTGATCTATTTTCTGACATATACGGCCGAATATTGCAACATTTTTCGACAAAATCCTGATTTTCAACCCTCTGGTCCTTATCACCAAACTTCCGAAATCCACCTTTTCATCAACAACTTCTGCCCACCATTAGATACGCTTTTATAAATTCGATTTTCGTGTTTGCTTACTCATCAGCATTAGAATTATATACTTTTCAATATTTGCATCCCAATATAACAGCATATTTCAACCAAAACACATTTTTCAGCTATCTGGGTGAAAATTTTCACCCAGCCTTGGCGCTCTGTCACGTGACCTAGTCTCAGTGTCACGTGATTCTATTCTAAATAATTCATTTTTAAATCAGGATAAAATATTTTTCAAATTTTTATTTTGGTTCAGTCATCTTCCTGGTTATGTCAGCAGTTAAAGACATAAAAATGGCTGAAAATACTCCCTCTTCACCAGGGAGTCTTCCCAGTCTACCTTCTTCACCAGAAATTGACATGACAAATGCCCCCAGGTTGTCTTCATCAATCTGGAACAAAGATGCATCACCTAAGCCTTCAAGGCTTTTAACTTCTGTTCGACCACTTAAATTGTCAACAAAAATTGATCTATTCAGTAGTGACCCAATCACATCCACAGATCTGGGTACCAAAAATTTATTTGTCAAAACACCTTTTGCTGATCAATCTCGAAAAAGAGGTATTTCAGCTACCACTCATACCAATTTACAGCCAACCAAGATGGTCAAGATCTCTGCACCTTGCACCATCAAACACACATTTGAAACTGCCATCTTTGAGGCTAGAGACCTTCTGGTCAAATCATATGGTCTCACAAATGATAAGAAGAAACAAGCAGCAGTTCTGGACCTTATCCAGGTTTTCCGGACCTTTACTGAGGAGGGCAAGGTCAATTTAATGCAAACAGTCAGGGACATTCAACCTGAGACAGAAAAAGTGTCAACAAGCACTCAAAAGGCACCAGCTGCCCCATCTTATGCGCAGAAACTTCGGGAAGGTATCCCAAGTGTCCAACCAGAAATTAAATTACCATCCAAACCAGGCATGAAAGTCCTCAGCCGTAACGTTAACTGTGGCAAAAGTAAACCAACCACTCCAGATATGGCAGTAACAGTCTCAGCTGCAAATGACCAAAACAACATTGACTCCAACCCCAAAACAACCAAAAGTACAAACCAAGTAACTGTCAATCCTGACATTGAAAATGTGGTGACACTTATTACCAAATCTGGCAGTACCCTGCCAAGTTATCAGCCTTTCCCTATTAGGGAAAGCATCAACAAATTACTGGGGAAGAGGGCAATTTCCAGAGTCCACACTTCTACCAAGGGAAATCTAGTCCTCACCTGCTGGGACTCATCACCAACTGAGCTTCTCCTAGACCAAGACAAGTGGGAGTCTGTATTTTCAGATTGGCCCATTCAAAAGGCTCAGAAGATCACCCACTGGCCAAAACTAGTGGTACATGGTGTCCCTACCTGTATTCCAATACAACACATCAATGAGGAGATTGAAGTTTTCAATGATAATATTATGACACAAGGCCAACCAAGATGGCTAAGTCGAACTTTTAAACAGAGAAGTAAAGCCTCTATAACATTTTCAGTCACCACTGAGCAGGAAAAAGAACACCTTCTCAAAGAAGGTGTCCTCATTGGAGGACGTCTGCTCAAGGTAGTAAATTACCAACAGTCTACTCAGAGGACCCAATGTAAGAAATGTCTTGCATTTGGCCATCATCAGCTTGGCTGCAAAAATACACCAGTGTGTGCTATCTGTTTGGGAGCACACATGACTATGGATCACCAATGCTCAACATGCAAGGCAACTCAGAGCTGTGTACACCATGCAGTTCAGTGTGCCAATTGCAAGTCAAATACCCATTTGGCATTTCAAAGACAAGACTGTGATTATTACAAAGCATTGGCATGCTGAGTCACATCAAATTTAGCCAACACAACACTGCAAGGGGTCGAGAGATCTTGCAGTCCCTCTTTGATGTGTCCATCAAAGGGGAATCAGACATTCTTTTAGTTCAGGAGCCATATTTGTTCCATCACTCTCACTTACAGACATACCAGCCAATTTTACATTCAGCTTATCAAGTAATTTCACCTATCACCCATCAATATCTTCGCCCAAGGGTCATGACCTATGTCAAGAAGGCAAGCCAGATCCAGGTAATGCCCAGGTATGACTTAGTATCAGACCCAGACTATCAAATCCTGGAGGTTGATATTCCAGCGAGCCATTTTACATTATTCATATCTACAATGAGAAGCCACTCACACCTGCACTTTCTCACCACACAGTCCGACGCTTTCTTAACTTAAACTTACAGCTTGACAAACCTTTTGTTCTTCTTGGGGACTTTAATCTACACCATGCATTATGGAATCCAATGGTTCAAACTAACAATGCTCTTGCTAATTCTCTGGTTGATTACCTTGAGAAAACCAATGCTCAACTAATTAATTGCTCTTCTGTAATTGAGAACTATGGAGGCACCTTCCATAGGGCAAATTCAAAAAGCACATCCATTATTGACCTAACATTTGTTGCAGGGTTCAAACAAATAAAGTGGCAGGACTGGAACTATGGACAATCAACAGGGTCGGATCATGAGCTTATCACCTTTGAAGCACATGTATCACCAAATAATTATTCTGACAAAATGATGAGCCCTCCAGTACTTCCAGCAAGATTCAACCTCAAAAAAGCAGATTGGGAACTATTTCACCATGAATTACAATCAAGACAGCTTAGCCACCATTATCAACTAGAAATGGCCATTCAAATTGGGGATTATGATGAGATAGCCAACATATTGCAGCAGGTAGTTTTAGGTGCTGCAAAAATCTCCATCCCAGTTTTGAAAATTACAGCAAGATCTAAACCATGGTGGGCAGACAAATTAACAACTTTAAGGATGCAGTATCACAGACTACGCCGTCATTCCAAAATGTTTCAAAATCCTCAGCTTCAAAGGGATTGCAGAGCTGCCAGGAACCATTACTTTCACCAAATTCAATTCCTGAAGAGGCAGCATTGGATCAATTTTCTAGAAGCTGCTAAGGAGAAATCAGTCTTCACAGCTTATCAATATTCTAGACCTGAAAGAACACAATCAACACTGATTCCAACTTTAAAGTTCACTCCTAAGGACAACAATGAGGAGATAACTGCAAATACTTTCAAAGATAAATGTGATGCATTGATCCAAAATTTATTTCCACTCTCCATAGAACAAGACACTCTTGAAAGAGAGTCAGTGGCTAACATTAATATCATTGAACATGAAGGAACATCAATACCACCAAATATCATGTGGAACTATTCTAATACCAGCCATATTAAAAAGTGGGAATGGCCTGCTCTGACTGAAGAAGAGATGATAAATGCAGCCTCAAACAAAGTAACAGCCCCAGGACTTGATCAAATTGATTGGATCATAATCAAAGCAGCCCTTTCAGCTATACCAGAATTTTTCTTCAAAGTTTACACATGTTTATTCAACAGTGGATATCATCCCAGACAATGGAGACAGGCAGTAGGAATAATTATTCCCAAAAGAAACAAAAAGGACTACAGCTCTCCAAAAGCCTACCGGCCCATTTCTCTTCTGCCCTGTCTATCAAAGCTATTGGAGAGAATATTTGCCAATAGACTCGCCTTTCTTGCTAACACCAGTAACAGTCTATTGGATGGGCTTCAAATGGGTGGACGCAAGCAGAGATCAGCTATTGATGCAGCATTACTCTTGCAAGATTATATTGAAGAAAATAGAGTGAAACACAGAGTTGTATCAACAGTCTTCCTGGACATACTAGGAGCATTTGATCGACTCAAGCCAGAAGCTCTTCTAAAAGTAATGGGACAACTCCAGCTTCCAGACAAATTTATCTCATGGGTAAAATCTTTCTTATCTGAAAGGACTATTCAACTCAAATTCAATGGTCAAATTAGCAGAGTGTTTCCAGTAACTGGCACACCTCAAGGAAGCCCCATATCACCCTTACTTTTCCTTCTCTCAATCAGGTTCCTCTTCCCTCCAGAAGAAAAGACAACTCACCTCCAACTGTCCTACATTGATGATATATCCATCTCTGTCTCATCAACATCAGTTAACAAAAATATTCGAGAGCTACAACTAATACTGCAGAGATTAATGACCAGGGCAAAGGAATTGTCAGTTACATTTGAGATGGACAAGACTGAGCTCATCCACTTTTCTCGACACAGGAAACCACTACTAACCCCTCTTATACTTGATGACCAGTTTGCCTTGCAACCAAAGGAGGTGGTAAGATGGCTGGGCATCTGGTTTGATAGGAAGCTTAATTTCAAAACACATGTGGAGAAAAGATTACAGCTGGCAAATGGAGCTCTTATGAGGGTGAAACAGCTTGCTTCATCAACAAAAGGTCTTCCATTCCTAGCTCTAAGGCAACTTTACTCAGCTGTGTCACTACAGTCCTAGATTATGGTGCAATACTATGGTATGGGAGGCATGGCACTGAAGCATTGAGTTCTAGATGTCAAAAGCTACAGAACCAGGCCCTGATCATGATGACTGGAGCCTATCCAAACAGTCCAATAAAGGCCCTGGAGGTTGAGGCAGGCATCCTACCAACAAAAGGTCCGGCAACTAAAACAGACCTATAATTTTGCACTCAGACTCTTGAGACTTCAACCATCACACCCAGTCCAGAAAAAGCTGATCAACCCTTTGGTGGACGAGCTATCAATATCAACTGAGCTAGACCTTGGAATCTTCAAGTACATGGACTACTCTCCATCTCAACTAATAAGAATAGGAAGTTTACTCAAGCCCTTTACAAAATTCAACAATTTAGAACAGATAGATGCTACCTGGATTTCACCATGGCATCAGAAAGTATTCCTATTGGCATCTCATCCTTTCAAAAGTCAAAGCCAAGGAGGAACATGAAAAAATCATCAGCAAAATTTCACCAGACACAACTATAGTTTACACTGATGGATCACTTATCAAGGGAAAGGGGAGCAGCATTGGCTTCATAGTATATTTGCCATTCAGTAGAGATGAAATGTTTTTCATTCAACCTTGGGGAGACAATGGAATTACAGATGCAGAGACCTTTTGCATTCTCAAAGCCATCAGATACCTGAAAAAGACCATTCCACAAGGAAGATACCACATTTTCACTGACAGTCAAGCAAGTTTGATGAGGATCCAGAAGAAAGAGAACCAATTTTCTTACCAGATAAGACAAGAAGCATATAATTGCTCATTAAGTCTCTCTTGGTGTCCAGGGCATGTTGGTCTAGTGGGTAATGAGCTTGCTGATAGTGCAGCAAGGGAGCAATCAAAAAGAAGGCTGTTAAAAGGGATGTTTTTACCACCCATTCCTTTCTAAAGCAGAAAGCTAGGGATATAATTATAGAAGCTTGGTCCCATGACTGGACCTCAGAACTCTCTCGAGAGGAAGAAGGAAGAAAAAGCAGGGGTCTTGGCAAATATTACAGAATCCAAGCCCAGATGATGAGGCCTGACTTCTCCACTCAACCCATCAATTTTCAAGGACATAACAGATTAACAGAGTCATCTTATTTCCAGGCCAGGACAGGCATTGGGAATGTGAAAGCATACCTACACAAAATAGGAAAGGCCAAAGATAATAGGTGCAATTTCTGTGGAAATGGAAAGCAGACTATGCAACATATTATACTTCAGTGCAACAAATTTAATGAGGAAAGAAAAAACAATTGAAACATATTGTGCCACTTACACTACCAATTCTTTTTCGGACAAACAAGGCAAAGAAGCCTTACTAGAATTTATAAAGACTTCCAGGTGCATCAGTGCACACAAGGGAGATTAATTAGATTGGAAATAAATAGAAATGAATAAAGGGGTACAATGCCAGGAAATATCAAGAGGTATTTGGAGTAATTGTTTGTAAATTAGAAATAAATTGTCATAGCTATATAGCTGAATACAATATGATACAAAAAAAAAAAAAAAGAGAGCATTGGAGTAGGCATATCTTGGGTGGCCACTGATAATCATGGCCGACTCAACCACACCTTTAAATCAAATATAGGGGATAAAGTATTGGTATACAATGGTGAGTTGGAAGCTCTAACTCAGGCAATTGAATATTCTAGTACAATGGCTAAAAATGGCCATCACTTTGAAATATACTCCGACAACCAGGCAGCAATACTTTGGCTTGCCAACCTATCTGACAATCCTGGACAATCTTGCCAAATAAGGGCTATAAGAGCATCTGAAACAATTATGAGCAAAAATGCTACTGTGTCATTAAACTGGATCCCAGGACATTCTGGTATCAAGGGTAATGAAGCAGCAGATAAACTAGCAAAGGAAGCATCAAGAATGCTCCCTGAAATAATGGAAACAAGTTTTGCCATGATGGGATCCAGATTAAAAAGTGAAATTCGCCTCCAATGGATGCAATATCTTGGACAGAATGACCTCAAGTTACAACTGAATCCATTGTCATATAGGAAAAAATTCAATTGGAAAATCAACTCAAAAATACAGGTACCAAATGGAACAAAAAGAAAAACAGTTAGTGCCTACTTCCAACTCAAACTAGGGCATGGATATAATAAAGCATATTTATATCAACATGGATTAAGCACAGACAACAAATGTAGATGTTATTAAAACATGACCCCTTCAGCATGTAAACGAGAATTACAACCGAGGGATTGGAAGCAGTGTATTAGAAATTATTATATCGAGTTGAATTAGTTCAGTACAGAATTGGTGTGCGCATCCACTACATGCTCATTATTACACGCGCTGGTATGCGCTTACGCGCTTATCGCTCCCGCATTAGCGAATATTTACGAGACACAATATATAACCCATTTATCCCGTTGCCTGATTAGCACGTGATATGCTCTGCACCTTTCAACTTTAACACTCCCCCACAGAGCTTGTCTCAGTGCTTTGTATGACTCTAGTCGACTACACCCAGTTGTGATTTAAACCTCTCAAATTTGATTCTCATCAATGGCTTTGTCATACCATCTGCTACCATATCAGCAGTGGGGATGTAAGTAACTTCAAGCTTTCTTCGTTCAAACAAATCCCTTATATGATGATGACAAACATCAATATGCTTAGATCTCTCATGGAGGTGGGGGTTTTTAACGAGTGCAAGCGCCCCTTGATTGTCACCCAGTACTTGTACTAAGCCGGGGTTGTTCCCAATATAATGAGAACAGCTAAGATCTCGAAAGACTTGAGCAATCCACTGACCTTGCTTTGCGCAAGCTGAAAGTGCTATATATTCAGACTCACAGCTTGAAGTAGCTACCGACCTCTGTTTCTTGCTGAACCAAGATATTGGGCCACCGTAGAACATTGCTACACTTCCGGACACACTCTTTCGGTCTGATTTGTCGCTCGCCCAATCGGCATCAGAGTATACCACGAAATGACTGTAGTCTCCCCAGGACCGAAGCGAAGTCTCTGGGATACGGTAGATCGTAAATAACGGAAAAGTTCCTTCAAGGCATGGCCATGGTGTTCTGCTGGATCGGTCATATATTGAGAGAGTTTTCCTAGAACAAACGCTATGTCAGGCCTGGTTAGTACCATTGCAAACATCAAGCTTCCTATTCCTTGTTGGTACTCTGTGATATCGATTCTTGTATCTTCAGCATTAGCAGGACGGAGAGCCTCGTAGTCAGCTGCGGGAATTTTTTTCAACTTATACTTGCTTGCAGACATCCCAAATCTCTCAAGAACCGCTCTAAGGTATTGTTCTTGATCAAGAAAAACAGTGTGGTTAGCACGATCTCTTGTAACTCTCATTCCAAGGATCTTCTCGATCTCCCCAGATTCTTGGCATTAAATCTAGATGAGAGCTTTTTATAAAACCAGACCAGGTCTTCGGTCTCGGTAGCTGCCGCAGCTATATCATCGACATAAACTAAGAGTTGGACGTGCCGTTGTGGATGGGTGAATAAACAAGGATCAGCAAGGCTTTGAATAAACCCCCAACGTATAAGGTTAGATTTACAAAGTAAATTCCAATCTCTGGCTGCCTGTTTAAGGCCGTACAGGCTGCGCAGAGCCTTTAATGCGTGCCCTTTCTTGACAGGAATGCCTTTTGGTGCTGAAAGATATATGTCTTCCTTGAGATGCGATTCGGTGAATGCATTTTTAATATCAAAATGATGGCATTCTAGATTCTCCCTAGCGACCCTAGCGAGAAACAGGCGAAGAGTATCCATTCGAACTGTCGGAGCGAAAGTCTCGGTATAATCTTTGCCATGGACTTGACTAAATCCGCGAGCTACAAGTCTAGCTTTGAATCGTTCAATAGTAGCATCGGCATTAAGTTTAACCGTGTATACCCACTTAGTTGAGACTAGATTTGCGCCTTTCGGTGGAACTACCTCTTCCCAAGTGCCATTTTCACCTAAACTAATGATTTCTTGTAACATCGCCGCTTTCCATTCTTTACTGTATGTGGAATCACTGATAGCTTCGTTGTAGGTTTTGGGAATTCGGATACCGGCAATTACTTCAGCCGGAAACGAGCACTCTAAAGCATCTTTCATATGATTTATATCAAGTAATCTAGCGGCGAATGCTCGAGCTATTTTCTGGTAACGCTCATCCTCTTCTGGAGAGAGATCACTCAATTCTCTTCTCCGCTTTGACCTGGTAAAATAACGCGGTCTCTCGGGCTGCTCGCATCGCCTTTTCTGAGAACGTTTTTCACTATCTAGAATAAAATCGGTATCGGTAACCGTCCGTTTAGACCTGGTGGCATAATCTTGCTGATGAGATTTTTCCGGATTTGAAGCTCCAGATTTGATTGTCTTTGTGGAGTTAGATGTCATTTGGTCGGTAAAAGCATTTCTTGACTCTTGTCTATTCATTTTGTCCAAATCTTTTTGGTGAGACTGATTTTCCGGACTACTTTCATTGTCCAGAGAGTCTTGACGAAATGTTTGATTTGGATTCTTATCCTCGCCCGCAGAATTTGGATAAAATATTTTCTCAGAACTATTTAGTTTGCTTATAACATTTTGGTGAAGTTGTTGTTCTGGAGTAATTTCTTCATCTTGAGGGTTTCGATGAATTAATTGATTTTGATTGTTTTCTTCGCCCGCAACATTTAGATACAATTTGTTCTCAGGACTATTTTCTTCGTCTAGAGTCTTTTTTTGAAATTGTTGCTTAGGGCTACTTTTCCCGTCCAGAGTGTTTTGTTGAAGTTGTTGCTCAGGATTGTTCTCCTCGCCCGGGACCTTTTGTTGAGGTTGTTTCTCGGGGCTACTTTTTTTCTCTAGAGAGTTATGGTGAGGCATTTTCTGTACCTGTGGCATCGTTGCAGACGGTTCAATGTCTGTCATTATAGGTGTATTCAAATTTTGTTGGAGACTTCGATGCCGGGAAACACTAGGATGGGGTATTTCAGCATCCTTTCTCGGTCTTCCACGTGGTTTTCGATCATCGAATTCATTTTTAGTCCCGTTTGGACCTGAAGTACAGTTTCTTAACCTCAATTCGACAGTGCCTCCCTTAATATGCTCCATGACAGTAAGCCGGCTTGTTCGTGATGTGTAGCCAAGTTCTGGACTGTAGACTCGGAACTGTTTATTTGTTGTATCACTATATCCCATAAACACACCAACTCTTCCACGATCAACTAGCTTGTCTGTCCTTTGTCCCTTTGCAATGGTATTTGGATTTATGTAAGATACACATTTGCTTCCCCAGACAGCAATGTGCTTGATATCTGGACGAATACCAGTGAAGGCTTCTTCTGGACTTACTTGCACACCATCAACAAGTGGCCCAGTTTGCGTTCGATTACGAATGTAAACATCAGTTTCAACAGCTTCATCCCAAAATTCCAAAGGAAGATCCGAGTCTTTGAGTAATGCTCTCATACCATTCTCGCAGCTTTGAATATTGCGTTCAGCAGGGCCATTCTGATTTGACGTGGCTATTGTTGTCGATTCCATTTGGGTCCCTTGCTGTACTTTCCATCTAGCTATCACCTTGAGGAGTTCCCCTGCATTGTCGGAACGGACTGCCTTTATCTTTTCTCCAGATTGAAATTCTACTCCAAGCTTCCATTGATCCAGTGCAATAATACTTTCATCCTTAGATTTGCAACATAGGACCCAAAGTTTTCTCGTACAACTGTCGAGAATAGATACAAACCATCTATTTCCACGTAAAGATAATGGAAATGGTCCAGCAATATCGATATGTATTAAGGCGAGTTTTTCAGTTTTCCATTTAGCTAATTCTTTAGAAGTTTTATTCCTCATTTTTGTCAGCAAGCATACCTCACAAATGCGCTCCTCAAGAGAAGGTGGTACTTTGATGGGCCGAGAAAGATTGGTTACATGGTGAAGTGTTTTCAGCTTTTGTGGTCCTAAATGAGAAAACCTTCGATGATACAGCATGTATCGATCTTTCTCACTTGCTGATAATGTAGTTTCTTTTATTGAATTTGAATCTTCAGAAGAAACATCCATGGCATCGGGTGCGGCATTAAAAGCACAAGGCTGGACAGATTTAAACGCTTTCGATATATGTGATACTATATACAATCCATTTTTCATAGTGGCGGTGATTAAGATTCTATTTCCTTTTTTAAAATACATATAGTTTTCATTAAAGGCACCTTTTAGGCCCTTATTTCGGCAAATCTGCCTTCCAGACATCAAGTTGATGCCTAAATCAGGGACTAAGAGAACATCCTCTAATATCATGGATGATCCATCGTTGCAAGCAAGCTTAACAGAGCCCTTAAAGTTTGCAAACAGCTTTCCGCCACCAACTAGTATTGTTCGACAGGGAATTGGTGTTAAGGACCTGAACAGAGATGGTTGGTCAGACATGTGTGTAGATGCACCAGTATCGCTGGCCCAGGTGGAAGGAGAGACCTTACTGATTAGAGCCCGTGATATTTGCGCATGATCACAGTTATCCAAGTCATCACTCGAAACCCCTAAGCCGACTTCGAAGTCAGACTGTGTAGTGGACTTGTATGCCTTGCCTTTTCCTTTGGGATCTACCTTTTTTTGTTGCTTAATGACCGATTTAGGCTTGTCTAATGGTCGAGGACGGTATTTAGCAGGTCGGTTGATTTTACTCTTACCCCTTGTCTGGTCGTCATTGGCTGTGCGAATATGTTCGCGGACTGCAGTTCTGGCTATATCCATGTATGGACAAGCCTTGATAAAATGCTTCTTGTCACAGATGTAGCATGGAGAGGAGAAACCAGGCTCGTCGCTATCATCTAAATGTGAGCGCTGACGCGGTGCTGGTCTTCGTGTGCCGCGAAATTTAGAGGATCCAGCGAATGCACCATCATACTGGGTCTCAGTCGCCATCCGTGTTTCTTTTAACTGCAATCGCTTTAGTTTTTCCTCCACAGAAAGACCAGTTTGTGCATCTAGTGTATCGATTGTTGCCGTAAAATCCTTGGGTAGTGCACGTATCAGAATTAATAGTAGGGCTGGGTCTTGATATGTGTTCTTTTGGCTACTATCGGCAGCACACAACTTTCGGCGGTAATCTTTCAACCTGTCCCAAGCTTCAACGATAGACATATCCTCCAGATTGAATAGCTGAATCTTTGTCATATATTCATTTGCTGTTGAAGGATCTGTTTGCCGGTACTTACTCTGTAGATATGTCCATAGTAAGTAGGCCGAGTCGTATTCATCGTAAAGTGCTTGATCATCTGGAGATAGCGACCTGAAAAGTAAATCAATTGCTGTGGCTTCGTCCCTGTAATACTGTGCTATTTTTTCGCAATTCATTCCAATTTTGCCTTTAGCGGTAGTCTTTTGCTTTTCATCATCACTCAGACTAAGCTTCTCGAGGTTCTCTTCTATATCACGAACAGGAGCTGAAGCACAAGCAGCGGCCATTGACTGCTCCACGACGTAATAGACTCCTTTGCCGCGAAGTTTCACCTTGTATCGTCGGAACCAAGAGTCATGGTTTTCACCATTTAAAATTGGAATTCCCCAATAGCTCTCGCTTGATTCGCCCATATTTGGTGACATATTGTTTGTCGATTATCTTTTCCTTGTACTGTCGATTATCTTTTCCTTGTACTTTCCTAGTACCGGAAGAAAAGTCGCTTTAGTATGCTTCTTATACTTTCGCTGTAACGGAGAAGCGGGTAAGAGATTGACTGAGTCACGGTCTCTGTGGTCGAATTCAATCAGATTCTTTAAAATAATTTAATACATATGCATCCGGACTTCATAACCTATTAAAACATGACCCCTTCAGCATGTAAACGAGAATTACAACCGAGGGATTGGAAGCAGTGTATTAGAAATTATTATATCGAGTTGAATTAGTTCAGTACAGAATTGGTGTGCGCATCCACTACATGCTCATTATTACACGCGCTGGTATGCGCTTACGCGCTTATCGCTCCCGCATTAGCGAATATTTACGAGACACAATATATAACCCATTTATCCCGTTGCCTGATTACACGTGATATGCTCTGCACCTTTCAACTTTAACAGATGTGGCAAGCAACAAACACCAGAACACTTACTACTAAGCTGTAGTAATTACAAGCATAAACAAAAAGAGATGAAAGAGAAGTTGAATGGAAATCCCCTGAGCTTGAAGTTGCTACTTCACACTAAAAGAGGAGTTGAAGCAACCATTGAATATATAAATAGCACTGAAATATCAACCCGGGTATGGCACCTTGGTAGTAGAGAGACAAAACTATGGAGTGAAGTAATTCAAATTGAAAGAAGGGGGACATTTTTCTCCTTAATAAGTAGTTGGTTTTGGTAGAATAAAGGGTCAAAAAAAAAAAAAAAAAAAAAAAGATAATTTTAAATACTATACAGGACTTGTTCCTAACTATCTACAAGAAAATATTGGGAATTAAAATGGTTGAATATATAAAAATTTGTTTAGCTCTTTATGTAGAAACTAGAAGTCCTTTACAGTCATAGACTCAGATAGGACTATAATAAAATCTAATCTAATCTAATCTAATTTCAAGGGTCTTTCCAAGACAGTTAANGGTCTATCATTGATCAAGATGTGTCTTGATGGAGTCATTTGAAGGGAAGTGCAAATCATTTCGAAGTACACTTTTCCCAGCACCACCAGATTGTGAATTACCAAGCCAGATGAACTATCAACCCGGAAATTGGAGCTGGCCAAAGCTTAGCAAAGATGAATTGGAAAGAGCATGTTCTACAGATATCAAGGGAAAGACCCCTGGGCCTGATGGAATCAGCCATGAGATTGTCACCAGAGCCTACAGTGCTATACCTGACACGTTTTTGATGTTATATTCCAATCTCATAGATGTTGGATATCACCCCAAGTGCTGGAAACAGGCTACAGGAGCAGTACTTCGGAAGCCAGGAAAGCCAAACTACAATCAGCCAAAAGCCTACCGTGTGATCTCACTGCTAAATTGTCTGGGAAAAGTTAGTGAAAGGATTCTTGCCAAAAGACTGAGTTATCTTGCAGAGACAACTGATCTCTTGCATCCATCTCAGATTGGAGGATGACTCAAAAAGTCAGCTGTTGATGCAGCTCTTCTTTTGACCAATGAGATAGAGACTAATCGCCAACTGAATCATATTTCATCAACCCTATTTTTGGATGTCAAAGGAGCATTTGACCATGTTGCTAAAAATCAACTGATAAGAGTACTTCAAGGTCTCAAGCTACCAAGAAGCTTGATATACTGGGTAGAATCATTTCTAGAACAAAGGATATTGCAACTCAGATTTGATGGGTTGACTGAGAATGTGCAAGAGATCAAAACTGGGATACCACAGGGTAGCCCCATCTCACCAATTCTTTTTCTAATTTATATCCGGGACATTTTCAAGTCTAAATCAGTTCACATTTTGTCATATATGGATGATTTTGCCATTACCACTGCATCCACTAGCCCAAAGAGGAATATAAGAGTACTTGAGAGAGAAGTTGGACAACTGTTTGAATTGGCTAAAAATAACTTCATTGAATTTGATCCATCCAAAACCGAGTTAATGCACTTCACAAACCAGAAATCATTTAAAAATTGCTTCTTAACTTTACCAAATGGTAAAAGCCATTCCTAAAAAGAAAATCCGCTGGCTTGGCATATGGTTTGATCCTAGCCTCAAATTTAGAGACCATTGTACCATAAGAACAGCACAAGCAACCCAGGCCTTTTACAGAATGGCAAGACTTGGTAACACAGAGCGTGGTCTATCACCAGCAGCAATGAGACAGATCTACATTGCATGTGTTATAAGCATTGCAGATTATGGATCAGCTGTTTGGTGGAAGGGACAAGAATTCATTATATCAAATCTCCAAAAGCTACAAAACTTGGCCATGAGGAAAATACTTGGTGTCTTCAAGACTGCACCCATTCTTCCCATGGAAGTGGAATCATGCTTACTGCCACCTCGTATCAGACTTAAAGCTAATACTAGTAAGTTTGCTCTAAGGATGATGAAGTTATCAATCAGTCATCCAGTAAACCAAGAAATTCACAGTGAAAAAGATTTTGTGCTTCCAAAACCAACTCAAATTAGTAGAATAAAGTACAGCTTAGAAAAAATCATGGATGAACATTTAACTGAAAAAATTAGATCTCTAGCTTTTCAACCATGGGTCTCACCCCCTCAATATAAAATAAATATGAATAGAAGTTCAGCCCAGTGTGTAGCTGAACAGCACAAGGCAAGAATTGAAATTGAGGACTGGCAAAATGTGACCTATATCTATACTGATGCCTCTCTCTACAATGAGAGCATTGGACAACATCGAAAATCGCCTTTTCATCAACAACTTCTGCCGATCATCAGCAACAGCAATTTAAACTCAATATTCGGTTTCGCATCATCAACAGCTTTCGATTGATCTATTTTCTGACATATACGGCCGAATATTGCAACATTTTTTCGACAAAATCCTGATTTTCAACCCTCTGGTCCTTATCACCAAACTTCCGAAATCCACCTTTTCATCAACAACTTCTGCCCACCATTAGATACGCTTTTATAAATTCGATTTTCGTGTTTGCTTACTCATCAGCATTAGAATTATATACTTTTCAATATTTGCATCCCAATATAACAGCATATTTCAACCAAAACACAATTTTTCAGCTATCTGGGTGAAAACTTTCACCTAGCCTTGGCGCTCTGTCACGTGACCTAGTCCCAGTGTCACGTGATTCTATTCTTAATAATTCATTTTTAAATCAGGATAATATATTTTTCAAATTTTTATTTTGGTTCAGTCATCTTCTTGGTTATGTCAGCAGTTAAAGACATAAAAATGGCTGAAAATACTCCCTCTATACCAGGGAGTCTTCCCAGTCTACCTTCTTCACCAGAAATTGACATGACAAATGCCCCCAGGTTGTCTTCATCAATCTGGAACAAAGATGCATGACCTAAGCCTTCAAGGCTTTTAACTTCTGTTCGACCACTTAAATTGTCAACAAAAATTGATCTATTCAGTAGTGACCCAATCACATCCACAGATCTGGGTACCAAAAATTTATTTGTCAAAACACCTTTTGCTGATCAATCTCGAAAAAGAGGTATTTCAGCTACCACTCATACCAATTTACAGCCAACCAAGATGGTCAAGATCTCTGCACCTTGCACCATCAAACACACATTTGAAACTGCCATCTTTGAGGCTAGAGACCTTCTGGTCAAATCATATGGTCTCACAAATGATAAGAAGAAACAAGCAGCAGTTCTGGACCTTATCCAGGTTTTCCGGACCTTTACTGAGGAGGGCAAGGTCAATTTAATGCAAACAGTCAGGGACATTCAAGCTGAGACAGAAAAAGTGTCAACAAGCACTCAAAAGGCACCAGCTGCCCCATCTTATGCGCAGAAACTTCGGGAAGGTATCCCCAAGTGTCCAACCAGAAATTAAATTACCATCGAAACCAGGCATGAAAGTCCTCAGCCGTAACGTTAACTGTGGCAAAAGTAAACCAACCACTCCAGATATGGCAGTAACAGTCTCAGCTGCAAATAACCAAAACAACATTGACTCCAACCCCAAAACAACCAAAAGTACAAACCAAGTAACTGTCAATCCTGACATTGAAAATGTGGTGACACTTATTGCCAAATCTGGCAGTACCCTGCCAAGTTATCAGCCTTTCCCTATTAGGGAAAGCATCAACAAATTACTGGGGAAGAGGGGAATTTCCATAGTTCACACTTCTACCAAGGGAAATCTAGTCCTCACCTGCTGGGACTCATCACCAACTGAGCTTCTCCTAGACCAAGACAAGTGGGAGTCTGTATTTTCAGATTGGCCCATTCAAAAGGCTCAGAAGATCACCCACTGGCCAAAACTAGTGGTACATGGTGTCCCTACCTGTATTCCAATACAACACATCAATGAGAGATTGAAGTTTTCAATGATAATAATATGACACAAGGCCAACCAAGATGGCTAAGTCGAACTTTTAAACAGAGAAGTAAAGCCTCTATAACATTTTCAGTCACCACTGAGCAGGAAAAAGAACACCTTCTCAAAGAAGGTGTCCTCATTGGAGGACGTCTGCTCAAGGTAGTAAATTACCAACAGTCTACTCAGAGGACCCAATGTAAGAAATGTCTTGCATTTGGCCATCATCAGCTTGGCTGCAAAAATACACCAGTGTGTGCTATCTGTTTGGGAGCACACATGACTATGGATCACCAATGCTTAACATGCAAGGCAACTCAGAGCTGTGTACACCATGCAGTTCAGTGTGCCAATTGCAAGTCAAATACCCATTTGGCATTTCAAAGACAAGACTGTGATTATTACAAAGCATTGGCATGCTGAGTCACATCCAATTTAGCCAACACAACACTGCAAGGGGTCGCGAGATCTTGCAGTCCCTCTTTGATGTGTCCATCAAAGGGGAATCAGACATTCTTTTAGTTCAGGAGCCATATTTGTTCCATCACTCTCACTTACAGACATACCAGCCAATTTTACATTCAGCTTATCAAGTAATTTCACCTATCACCCATCAATATCTTCGCCCAAGGGTCATGACCTATGTCAAGAAGGCAAGCCAGATCCAGGTAATGCCCAGGTATGACTTAGTATCAGACCCAGACTATCAAATCCTGGAGGTTGATATTCCAGCAGAGCCATTTTACATTATTCATATCTTCAATGAGAAGCCACTCACACCTGCACTTTCTCACCACACAGTCCGACGCTTTCTTAACTTAAACTTACAGCTTGACAAACCTTTTGTTCTTCTTGGGGACTTTAATCTACACCATGCATTATGGAATCCAATGGTTCAAACTAACAATGCTCTTGCTAATTCTCTGGTTGATTACCTTGAGAAAACCATTGCTCAACTAATTAATTGCTCTTCTGTAATTGAGAACTATGGAGGCACCTTCCATAGGGCAAATTCAAAAAGCACATCCATTATTGACCTAACATTTGTTGCAGGGTTCAAACAAATAAAGTGGCAGGACTGGAACTATGGACAATCAACAGGGTCGGATCATGAGCTTATCACCTTTGAAGCACATGTATCACCAAATAATTATTCTGACAAAATGATGAGCCTCCAGTACTTCCAGCAAGATTCAACCTCAAAAAAGCAGATTGGGAACTATTTCACCATGAATTACAATCAAGACAGCTTAGCCACCATTATCAACTAGAAATGGCCATTCAAATTGGGGATTATGATGAGATAGCCAACATATTGCAGCAGGTAGTTTTAGGTGCTGCAAAAATCTCCATCCCAGTTTTGAAAATTACAGCAAGATCTAAACCATGGTGGGCAGACAAATTAACAACTTTAAGGATGCAGTATCACAGACTACGCCGTCATTCCAAAATGTTTCAAAATCCTCAGCTTCAAAGGGATTGCAGAGCTGCCGGCACCATTACTTTCACCAAATTCAATTCCTGAAGAGGCAGCATTGGATCAATTTTCTAGAAGCTGCTAAGGAGAAATCAGTCTTCACAGCTTATCAATATTCTAGACCTGAAAGAACACAATCAACACTGATTCCAACTTTAAAGTTCACTCCTAAGGACAACAATGAGGAGATAACTGCAAATACTTTCAAAGATAAATGTGATGCATTGATCCAAAATTTATTTCCACTCTCCATAGAACAAGACACTCTTGAAAGAGAGTCAGTGGCTAACAGTAATATCATTGAACATGAAGGAACATCAATACCACCAAATATCATGTGGAACTATTCTAATACCAGCCATATTAAAAAGTGGGAATGGCCTGCTCTGACTGAAGAAGAGATGATAAATGCAGCCTCAAACAAAGTAACAGCCCCAGGACTTGATCAAATTGATTGGATCATAATCAAAGCAGCCCTTTCAGCTATACCAGAATTTTTCTTCAAAGTTTACACATGTTTATTCAACAGTGGATATCATCCCAGACAATGGAGACAGGCAGTAGGAATAATTATTCCCAAAAGAAACAAAAAGGACTACAGCTCTCCAAAAGCCTACCGGCCCATTTCTCTTCTGCCCTGTCTATCAAAGCTATTGGAGAGAATATTTGCCAATAGACTCGCCTTTCTTGCTAACACCAGTAACAGTCTATTGGATGGGCTTCAAATGGGTGGACGCAAGCAGAGATCAGCTATTGATGCAGCATTACTCTTGCAAGATTATATTGAAGAAAATAGAGTGAAACACAGAGTTGTATCAACAGTCTTCCTGGACATACTAGGAGCATTTGATCGACTCAAGCCAGAAGCTCTTCTAAAAGTAATGGGACAACTCCAGCTTCCAGACAAATTTATCTCATGGGTAAAATCTTTCTTATCTGAAAGGACTATTCAACTCAAATTCAATGGTCAAATTAGCAGAGTGTTTCCAGTAACTGGCACACCTCAAGGAAGCCCCATATCACCCTTACTTTCCTTCTCTCAATCAGGTTCCTCTTCCCTCCAGAAGAAAAGACAACTCACCTCCAACTGTCCTACATTGATGATATATCCATCTCTGTCTCATCAACATCAGTTAACAAAAATATTCGAGAGCTACAACTAATACTGCAGAGATTAATGACCAGGGCAAAGGAATTGTCAGTTACATTTGAGATGGACAAGACTGAGCTCATCCACTTTTCTCGACACAGGAAACCACTACTAACCCCTCTTATACTTGATGACCAGTTTGCCTTGCAACCAAAGGAGGTGGTAAGATGGCTGGGCATCTGGTTTGATAGGAAGCTTAATTTCAAAACACATGTGGAGAAAAGATTACAGCTGGCAAATGGAGCTCTTATGAGGGTGAAACAGCTTGCTTCATCAACAAAAGGTCTTCCATTCCTAGCTCTAAGGCAACTTTATCTCAGCTGTGTCACTACAGTCCTAGATTATGGTGCAATACTATGGTATGGGAGGCATGGCACTGAAGCATTGAGTTCTAGATGTCAAAAGCTACAGAACCAGGCCCTGATCATGATGACTGGAGCCTATCCAAACAGTCCAATAAAGGCCCTGGAGGTTGAGGCAGGCATCCTACCAACAAAAGTCCGGCAACTAAAACAGACCTATAATTTTGCAATCAGACTCTTGAGACTTCAACCATCACACCCAGTCCAGAAAAAGCTGATCAACCCTTTGGTGGACGAGCTATCAATATCAACTGAGCTAGACCTTGGAATCTTCAAGTACATGGACTACTCTCCATCTCAACTAATAAGAATAGGAAGTTTACTCAAGCCCTTTACAAAATTCAACAATTTAGAACAGATAGATGCTACCTGGATTTCACCATGGCATCAGACAAGTATTCCTATTGGCATCTCATCACTTTCAAAAGTCAAAGCCAAGGAGGAACATGAAAAAATCATCAGCAAAACTTCACCAGACACAACTATAGTTTACACTGATGGATCACTTATCAAGGGAAAGGGGAGCAGCATTGGCTTCATAGTATATTTGCCATTCAGTAGAGAAATGAAATGTTTTTCATTCAACCTTGGGGAGACAATGGGAATTACAGATGCAGAGACCTTTTGCATTCTCAAAGCCATCAGATACCTGAAAAAGACCATTCCACAAGGAAGATACCACATTTTCACTGACAGTCAAGCAAGTTTGATGAGGATCCAGAAGAAAGAGAACCAATTTTCTTACCAGATAAGACAAGAAGCATATAATTGCTCATTAAGTCTCTCTTGGTGTCCAGGGCATGTTGGTCTAGTGGGTAATGAGCTAGCTGATAGTGCAGCAAAGGGAGCAATCAAAAAGAAGGCTGTTAAAAGGGATGTTTTTACCACCCATTCCTTTCTAAAGCAGAAAGCTAGGGATATAATTATAGAAGCTTGGTCCCATGACTGGACCTCAGAACTCTCTCGAGAGGAAGAAGGAAGAAAAAGCAGGGGTCTTGGCAAATATTACAGAATCCAAGCCCAGATGATGAGGCCTGACTTCTCCACTCAACCCATCAATTTTCAAGGACATAACAGATTAACAGAGTCATCTTATTTCCAGGCCAGGACAGGCATTGGGAATGTGAAAGCATACCTACACAAAATAGGAAAGGCCAAAGATAATAGGTGCAATTTCTGTGGAAATGGAAAGCAGACTATGCAACATATTATACTTCAGTGCAACAAATTTAATGAGGAAAGAAAAAAACAATTGAAACATATTGTGCCACTTACACTACCAATTCTTTTTCGGACATAACAAGGCAAAGAAGCCTTACTAGAATTTATAAAGACTTCCAGGTGCATCAGTGCACACAAGGGAGATTAATTAGATTGGAAATAAATAGAAATGAATAAAGGGGTGCAATGCCAGGAAATATCAAGAGGTATTTGGAGTAATTGTTTGTAAATTAGAAATAAATTGTCATAGCTATATAGCTGAATACAATATGATACAAAAAAAAAAAAAAAGAGAGCATTGGAGTAGGCATATCTTGGGTGGCCACTGATAATCATGGCCGACTCAACCACACCTTTAAATCAAATATAGGGGATAAAGTATTGGTATACAATGGTGAGTTGGAAGCTCTAACTCAGGCAATTGAATATTCTAGTACAATGGCTAAAAATGGCCATCACTTTGAAATATACTCCGACAACCAGGCAGCAATACTTTGGCTTGCCAACCTATCTGACAATCCTGGACAATCTTGCCAAATAAGGGCTATAAGAGCATCTGAAACAATTATGAGCAAAAATGCTACTGTGTCATTAAACTGGATCCCAGGACATTCTGGTATCAAGGGTAATGAAGCAGCAGATAAACTAGCAAAGGAAGCATCAAGAATGCTCCCTGAAATAATGGAAACAAGTTTTGCCATGATGGGATCCAGATTAAAAAGTGAAATTCGCCTCCAATGGATGCAATATCTTGGACAGAATGACCTCAAGTTACAACTGAATCCATTGTCATATAGGAAAAAATTCAATTGGAAAATCAACTCAAAAATACAGGTACCAAATGGAACAAAAAGAAAAACAGTTAGTGCCTACTTCCAACTCAAACTAGGGCATGGATATAATAAAGCATATTTATATCAACATGGATTAAGCACAGACAACAAATGTAGATGTTATTAAAACATGACCCCTTCAGCATGTAAACGAGAATTACAACCGAGGGATTGGAAGCAGTGTATTAGAAATTATTATATCGAGTTGAATTAGTTCAGTACAGAATTGGTGTGCGCATCCACTACATGCTCATTATTACACGCGCTGGTATGCGCTTACGCGCTTATCGCTCCCGCATTAGCGAATATTTACGAGACACAATATATAACCCATTTATCCCGTTGCCTGATTAGCACGTGATATGCTCTGCACCTTTCAACTTTAACACTCCCCCACAGAGCTTGTCTCAGTGCTTTGTATGACT
This sequence comes from Blumeria hordei DH14, assembly GCA_900239735.1. NCBI lineage: Eukaryota > Fungi > Ascomycota > Leotiomycetes > Helotiales > Erysiphaceae > Blumeria > Blumeria hordei. The sequence goes on from OENG01000015.1 coordinate 631,277, forward strand.
CTAGTCGACTACACCCAGTTGTGATTTAAACCTCTCAAATTTGATTCTCATCAATGGCTTTGTCATACCATCTGCTACCATATCAGCAGTGGGGATGTAAGTAACTTCAAGCTTTCTTCGTTCAAACAAATCCCTTATATGATGATGACAAACATCAATATGCTTAGATCTCTCATGGAGGTGGGGGTTTTTAACGAGTGCAAGCGCCCCTTGATTGTCACCCAGTACTTGTACTAAGCCGGGGTTGTTCCCAATATAATGAGAACAGCTAAGATCTCGAAAGACTTGAGCAATCCACTGACCTTGCTTTGCGCAAGCTGAAAGTGCTATATATTCAGACTCACAGCTTGAAGTAGCTACCGACCTCTGTTTCTTGCTGAACCAAGATATTGGGCCACCGTAGAACATTGCTACACTTCCGGACACACTCTTTCGGTCTGATTTGTCGCTCGCCCAATCGGCATCAGAGTATACCACGAAATGACTGTAGTCTCCCCAGGACCGAAGCGAAGTCTCTGGGATACGGTAGATCGTAAATAACGGAAAAGTTCCTTCAAGGCATGGCCATGGTGTTCTGCTGGATCGGTCATATATTGAGAGAGTTTTCCTAGAACAAACGCTATGTCAGGCCTGGTTAGTACCATTGCAAACATCAAGCTTCCTATTCCTTGTTGGTACTCTGTGATATCGATTCTTGTATCTTCAGCATTAGCAGGACGGAGAGCCTCGTAGTCAGCTGCGGGAATTTTTTTCAACTTATACTTGCTTGCAGACATCCCAAATCTCTCAAGAACCGCTCTAAGGTATTGTTCTTGATCAAGAAAAACAGTGTGGTTAGCACGATCTCTTGTAACTCTCATTCCAAGGATCTTCTCGATCTCCCCAGATTCTTGGCATTAAATCTAGATGAGAGCTTTTTATAAAACCAGACCAGGTCTTCGGTCTCGGTAGCTGCCGCAGCTATATCATCGACATAAACTAAGAGTTGGACGTGCCGTTGTGGATGGGTGAATAAACAAGGATCAGCAAGGCTTTGAATAAACCCCCAACGTATAAGGTTAGATTTACAAAGTAAATTCCAATCTCTGGCTGCCTGTTTAAGGCCGTACAGGCTGCGCAGAGCCTTTAATGCGTGCCCTTTCTTGACAGGAATGCCTTTTGGTGCTGAAAGATATATGTCTTCCTTGAGATGCGATTCGGTGAATGCATTTTTAATATCAAAATGATGGCATTCTAGATTCTCCCTAGCGACCCTAGCGAGAAACAGGCGAAGAGTATCCATTCGAACTGTCGGAGCGAAAGTCTCGGTATAATCTTTGCCATGGACTTGACTAAATCCGCGAGCTACAAGTCTAGCTTTGAATCGTTCAATAGTAGCATCGGCATTAAGTTTAACCGTGTATACCCACTTAGTTGAGACTAGATTTGCGCCTTTCGGTGGAACTACCTCTTCCCAAGTGCCATTTTCACCTAAACTAATGATTTCTTGTAACATCGCCGCTTTCCATTCTTTACTGTATGTGGAATCACTGATAGCTTCGTTGTAGGTTTTGGGAATTCGGATACCGGCAATTACTTCAGCCGGAAACGAGCACTCTAAAGCATCTTTCATATGATTTATATCAAGTAATCTAGCGGCGAATGCTCGAGCTATTTTCTGGTAACGCTCATCCTCTTCTGGAGAGAGATCACTCAATTCTCTTCTCCGCTTTGACCTGGTAAAATAACGCGGTCTCTCGGGCTGCTCGCATCGCCTTTTCTGAGAACGTTTTTCACTATCTAGAATAAAATCGGTATCGGTAACCGTCCGTTTAGACCTGGTGGCATAATCTTGCTGATGAGATTTTTCCGGATTTGAAGCTCCAGATTTGATTGTCTTTGTGGAGTTAGATGTCATTTGGTCGGTAAAAGCATTTCTTGACTCTTGTCTATTCATTTTGTCCAAATCTTTTTGGTGAGACTGATTTTCCGGACTACTTTCATTGTCCAGAGAGTCTTGACGAAATGTTTGATTTGGATTCTTATCCTCGCCCGCAGAATTTGGATAAAATATTTTCTCAGAACTATTTAGTTTGCTTATAACATTTTGGTGAAGTTGTTGTTCTGGAGTAATTTCTTCATCTTGAGGGTTTCGATGAATTAATTGATTTTGATTGTTTTCTTCGCCCGCAACATTTAGATACAATTTGTTCTCAGGACTATTTTCTTCGTCTAGAGTCTTTTTTTGAAATTGTTGCTTAGGGCTACTTTTCCCGTCCAGAGTGTTTTGTTGAAGTTGTTGCTCAGGATTGTTCTCCTCGCCCGGGACCTTTTGTTGAGGTTGTTTCTCGGGGCTACTTTTTTTCTCTAGAGAGTTATGGTGAGGCATTTTCTGTACCTGTGGCATCGTTGCAGACGGTTCAATGTCTGTCATTATAGGTGTATTCAAATTTTGTTGGAGACTTCGATGCCGGGAAACACTAGGATGGGGTATTTCAGCATCCTTTCTCGGTCTTCCACGTGGTTTTCGATCATCGAATTCATTTTTAGTCCCGTTTGGACCTGAAGTACAGTTTCTTAACCTCAATTCGACAGTGCCTCCCTTAATATGCTCCATGACAGTAAGCCGGCTTGTTCGTGATGTGTAGCCAAGTTCTGGACTGTAGACTCGGAACTGTTTATTTGTTGTATCACTATATCCCATAAACACACCAACTCTTCCACGATCAACTAGCTTGTCTGTCCTTTGTCCCTTTGCAATGGTATTTGGATTTATGTAAGATACACATTTGCTTCCCCAGACAGCAATGTGCTTGATATCTGGACGAATACCAGTGAAGGCTTCTTCTGGACTTACTTGCACACCATCAACAAGTGGCCCAGTTTGCGTTCGATTACGAATGTAAACATCAGTTTCAACAGCTTCATCCCAAAATTCCAAAGGAAGATCCGAGTCTTTGAGTAATGCTCTCATACCATTCTCGCAGCTTTGAATATTGCGTTCAGCAGGGCCATTCTGATTTGACGTGGCTATTGTTGTCGATTCCATTTGGGTCCCTTGCTGTACTTTCCATCTAGCTATCACCTTGAGGAGTTCCCCTGCATTGTCGGAACGGACTGCCTTTATCTTTTCTCCAGATTGAAATTCTACTCCAAGCTTCCATTGATCCAGTGCAATAATACTTTCATCCTTAGATTTGCAACATAGGACCCAAAGTTTTCTCGTACAACTGTCGAGAATAGATACAAACCATCTATTTCCACGTAAAGATAATGGAAATGGTCCAGCAATATCGATATGTATTAAGGCGAGTTTTTCAGTTTTCCATTTAGCTAATTCTTTAGAAGTTTTATTCCTCATTTTTGTCAGCAAGCATACCTCACAAATGCGCTCCTCAAGAGAAGGTGGTACTTTGATGGGCCGAGAAAGATTGGTTACATGGTGAAGTGTTTTCAGCTTTTGTGGTCCTAAATGAGAAAACCTTCGATGATACAGCATGTATCGATCTTTCTCACTTGCTGATAATGTAGTTTCTTTTATTGAATTTGAATCTTCAGAAGAAACATCCATGGCATCGGGTGCGGCATTAAAAGCACAAGGCTGGACAGATTTAAACGCTTTCGATATATGTGATACTATATACAATCCATTTTTCATAGTGGCGGTGATTAAGATTCTATTTCCTTTTTTAAAATACATATAGTTTTCATTAAAGGCACCTTTTAGGCCCTTATTTCGGCAAATCTGCCTTCCAGACATCAAGTTGATGCCTAAATCAGGGACTAAGAGAACATCCTCTAATATCATGGATGATCCATCGTTGCAAGCAAGCTTAACAGAGCCCTTAAAGTTTGCAAACAGCTTTCCGCCACCAACTAGTATTGTTCGACAGGGAATTGGTGTTAAGGACCTGAACAGAGATGGTTGGTCAGACATGTGTGTAGATGCACCAGTATCGCTGGCCCAGGTGGAAGGAGAGACCTTACTGATTAGAGCCCGTGATATTTGCGCATGATCACAGTTATCCAAGTCATCACTCGAAACCCCTAAGCCGACTTCGAAGTCAGACTGTGTAGTGGACTTGTATGCCTTGCCTTTTCCTTTGGGATCTACCTTTTTTTGTTGCTTAATGACCGATTTAGGCTTGTCTAATGGTCGAGGACGGTATTTAGCAGGTCGGTTGATTTTACTCTTACCCCTTGTCTGGTCGTCATTGGCTGTGCGAATATGTTCGCGGACTGCAGTTCTGGCTATATCCATGTATGGACAAGCCTTGATAAAATGCTTCTTGTCACAGATGTAGCATGGAGAGGAGAAACCAGGCTCGTCGCTATCATCTAAATGTGAGCGCTGACGCGGTGCTGGTCTTCGTGTGCCGCGAAATTTAGAGGATCCAGCGAATGCACCATCATACTGGGTCTCAGTCGCCATCCGTGTTTCTTTTAACTGCAATCGCTTTAGTTTTTCCTCCACAGAAAGACCAGTTTGTGCATCTAGTGTATCGATTGTTGCCGTAAAATCCTTGGGTAGTGCACGTATCAGAATTAATAGTAGGGCTGGGTCTTGATATGTGTTCTTTTGGCTACTATCGGCAGCACACAACTTTCGGCGGTAATCTTTCAACCTGTCCCAAGCTTCAACGATAGACATATCCTCCAGATTGAATAGCTGAATCTTTGTCATATATTCATTTGCTGTTGAAGGATCTGTTTGCCGTACTTACTCTGTAGATATGTCCATAGTAAGTAGGCCGAGTCGTATTCATCGTAAAGTGCTTGATCATCTGGAGATAGCGACCTGAAAAGTAAATCAATTGCTGTGGCTTCGTCCCTGTAATACTGTGCTATTTTTTCGCAATTCATTCCAATTTTGCCTTTAGCGGTAGTCTTTTGCTTTTCATCATCACTCAGACTAAGCTTCTCGAGGTTCTCTTCTATATCACGAACAGGAGCTGAAGCACAAGCAGCGGCCATTGACTGCTCCACGACGTAATAGACTCCTTTGCCGCGAAGTTTCACCTTGTATCGTCGGAACCAAGAGTCATGGTTTTCACCATTTAAAATTGGAATTCCCCAATAGCTCTCGCTTGATTCGCCCATATTTGGTGACATATTGTTTGGGATGTCGATTATCTTTTCCTTGTACTTTCCTAGTACCGGAAGAAAAGTCGCTTTAGTATGCTTCTTATACTTTCGCTGTAACGGAGAAGCGGGTAAGAGATTGACTGAGTCACGGTCTCTGTGGTCGAATTCAATCAGATTCTTTAAAATAATTTAATACATATGCATCCGGACTTCATAACCTATTAAAACATGACCCCTTCAGCATGTAAACGAGAATTACAACCGAGGGATTGGAAGCAGTGTATTAGAAATTATTATATCGAGTTGAATTAGTTCAGTACAGAATTGGTGTGCGCATCCACTACATGCTCATTATTACACGCGCTGGTATGCACTTACGCGCTTATCGCTCCCGCATTAGCGAATATTTACGAGACACAATATATAACCCATTTATCCCGTTGCCTGATTAGCACGTGATATGCTCTGCACCTTTCAACTTTAACAGATGTGGCAAGCAACAAACACCAGAACACTTACTACTAAGCTGTAGTAATTACAAGCATAAACAAAAAGAGATGAAAGAGAAGTTGAATGGAAATCCCCTGAGCTTGAAGTTGCTACTTCACACTAAAAGAGGAGTTGAAGCAACCATTGAATATATAAATAGCACTGAAATATCAACCCGGGTATGGCACCTTGGTAGTAGAGAGACAAACTATGGAGTGAAGTAATTCAAATTGAAAGAAGGGGGACATTTTTCTCCTTAATAAGTAGTTGGTTTTGGTAGAATAAAGGGTCAAAAAAAAAAAAAAAAAAAAAAAGATAATTTTAAATACTATACAGGACTTGTTCCTAACTATCTACAAGAAAATATTGGGAATTAAAATGGTTGAATATATAAAAATTTGTTAGTCTCTTTATGTAGAAACTAGAAGTCCTTTACAGTCATAGACTCAGATAGGACTATAATAAAATCTAATCTAATCTAATCTAATTTCAAGGGTCTTTCCAAGACAGTTAAGGAGAGATATAATCGGGTAAGCTTTTGGTTGGGAATAATCAGGCTTGGAGGGTTTCTGTAGCACAATACCTGTTGCTTGTCTCCAACACCTTGGTTGATAACCAATGTCGAAAAATATAGAAAATATCTTAAAAAATAGTTTCTTGTTAGCCTCATATGCATGTCTTATGATTTCTTGGTCTATTTGATCAGGACCTGGTGCTTTTCCTTTGGATGAGCAGCAGCATGCCATTTCCACTTCAGATGATGTCAGTCTTGGCCATTTCCAGCAGAGCTCTTTGTGAGATGACCAGTCCATGTCTGGACCCTTTGGTGGTGGGATAAATAGCTTTGATCTGATAGCCTTACACTTATCTACAAAGTTGCTTTTCAGAACCCCATTCTTGTCTTGAATCTTTGGTAGCTTAGATGTTTGTCTATTTTTGGTGTATGCTAGTGCTTTGAAAATAGATGTTGGATCTTCTTGCTCCAAAAATTTATTCCAGTGATTCTTCTTTGCACTTTTGATTTCTTGAAAGTACTTATTCCTTGCCTTTTTATACTCCACTAGTCTTCTTTGGCTTGTAGGTTTTTTAAGATATTGTCTTTGGGTCTGCATCATTACCTTCCTCAAGCACTTTAGCTCAGCTGTCCACCATGGCTTTGGTTTAGCTCCAGATATTTTCCGAGGAATGGCTGCTTCTGGTGACTTAACAAGGATGTTTGTTAGTTCTTGCCCAATTTTATCTAGTTTAAGCTTCAGATTATCCCCTTCTCTAAACATTATTTGGGTATCTGTTTTTGTAAATTTTTCCAGATATTCCTGGTTAAGGATCCTGGAATTTTGAAGGAGTTGACATCTTATTCTTTTCAATTTATCCCAGTCAGCCTTCTTGTTGTTAAACCTGTTTAGATTTATAATTGGTTGGCTTTGTCTCTCTTTCTGGTTTAGTATTGTGAATAAGATCCCTAGGTGATCCGAGCCTGTTGGGACTGTCTGCCAATCTCTGATATATCTTTGTTACCAGGAGGTTGTCAGAGTCAGATCAATTACTGAGGGGTATGACATATGAGGTCTATGAATTGTGCCCTTCCCAATTTTATTAGTGATTGAAAGGTCTTGTTTTTCTATCCAATCAAGGAGGCTGTCAGCTTTGGTCAATTTAGGGTAGTAAGGATCCCATTCAGGATGATGCTCATTAAAGTCCCCCACTATAACTGTATTTGATGCCACTGAGAAGGCTTCCTTATTTCTTTCAATGGTGGTAAGGTTATTTTCCTGGCTCTGATTTTTTTGATTGTATATATTTATAATTGTAATGTTGAATTCATGACTATTGAAAGCTACTGTAAGGATATCAGGGTCTTTTGGATATCCTTGAGGTTGATGATATTGAAGATTGGATTTCCTAGAGATGTAAAACATTGTTCTTGGTCTCAAATTGTAGTTCATTGTTTGTGGAAATACTTGTATGAAAGATGGATGACTGATTGACTTAGCTCCTTCATATGATTTCCTTTGCCTTATGTGAGCTATCCAAGGCTCTTGGACAGCTATTATTTCTATACCCAGCTCAATGGCAAGATGTAGGGTTGCTTCTGTTGTCTCCATATTTCTATTCAAATTGCATTGAAGGACTTTCTGGTGTCCTGTCATAGACATTCTTCTTGATTCTTCCTATTTTCCTCTTCCCTAGCAGCTGTCCTTTCAATGATGGCAATTTTAGCTGGGAATTCACTGTTATCAGCAGTGTGAGCTCCATTGCAGTTGCAGCACTTGGGGACCAGGTGAACACACTTAGTTCCAATGGCTCTGCATTGAGAGCAAGCATGCTGTTTTGTGCAGTGTTGACCAGCACAAAATTTACACTTTGCCTCCCACCTGCATCTGCTCTCCTGATGGCCAAAAGACTGGCATCTGTGACACTGTGTTGTAGGAGCAAAATTCAAATATTTTTCGGCTGGAAGATATCTGCCAGCAATGATAAACTTTTTTGATGTAGCCTGTTTTGCCTGAGCTTCAGTTTCAAAGGCTACTACAATTGTGCCTGCCTTTTGTTTACTCCGGTTTTCCTCAGATGTTAGCCAGTATGGTTGTCCTATTACCTTTAATCCATTATTAAATATTGATATTTCATCAGAGATTGAGGATAGGTCAGCTCCCTCTCCAAACTCGTCTGTGGGAACTCCATGGATCATTACTTTAAACCATGGCTGGTCCTTCATTGCAATAACATATGGGGCAATTTTTTTCCAAATATTCACTTGGTCCAAGAGAAAGTCTGCTGTATATGATCCCATAGTGGTTATGGCAATATTTTCATGACGAGTCCTAGAAACTATTGCAACAACTGGTCCTTGCACTCCTCTGGCTCGAAATGCATTATTGATCTGGTCTCTTATTTGAAGTGGCGAGAAAGCTTGTCTAGTTGTAGAGTCTTGAAGCAGGATGAGCCGATTTGTGCAAATTGGTTTTGGTACCAAGATTTTTATTGGTTTCACCACTGTCCAGTCACTATTTGTTTCCTTTTGGCTGTTTGAAGGCCCTGCAACTGAAGCCCATGTTCTTCGAGGTTGGCTAGGTCCAGCTGTTGAAGTTCTGGCTTCAGGGCAGGTTGGTTCCCTTTGGGTTGGCTGTGGCTGTGTCTTGGATTTTGCACTTTTCTCTATTGGATCTCTTCCTTCTGTCTGACCTGATCTTCTTTGATGCTGGGCAGAGTTTTGAAGCACCTGTGCTGTTTGCTCAAGCTTCTGTAACTGTGCTGCCAGTACAGAAGCATCCCTAGGAATATTGCCATCTTTTTCAATGAATTGTCTAAAAATGTGTAACAAGTCCAAGATTTTTGTCTGCTGGGCTCGTGACTCAGCCTGATGGGCAGCCTTAATCAGCAGATCTCTTGCTGTGGATACACATTCATCTGGGCCATCAATCATATCAATTGGTGAGGAACCCTCTCTTGATGTGTTCTTTTTAGCAGGAAAACTTTTCGAAAATTCTGTCTTTCTTTTAAGACCACATTTGGGATTAAAGCTAAAGTCTTCTGTGTCTATTTCAATGTCAAAAGTATTCCTATGATGAAAATCATTTTCATGATGCTTCACACATTTCCCTTTGCCCTTTGCCATAGTTGATGATTCAGCATTGTTCATGGTGGAATGGCCTGGTGGATCAGAGTATGAAATTTCAGACATATTATCAATGTCTTGTGGAGGCAAAATGGCTTTCATGACTCTAATGTTGTTTGAAAATGGATCAGGTGAGCTGCTCAATCTATGCATGTTTTCATTTATTGCAGATTAATTTTATATATTTTATCTGATATTTTAGAGATTTTTAAACTTTATATTAACTTTTTATCAAATTTATTTTATTTTTTGAGATTTTTCTTGAAAAGTCACGTGATCATGTGTTTGGAAAATATTTTTAATCTTTGTTCGACGCGTAAACGACTAGTTTGACGCGTAAATAGACGCGAAACGCGTTAGGGACCAATGAAAAATTTTCAAGTACGGCAGCCTGAGTAGACCAGGAGCGCAATTTGTCGCAATGTGACTTTCTTTCAACTTTAGGTCGCTCTATCTCAGTTAAAAGTCGTCCGATGGACTTCAAATTTTGTATAGAGTTAGATCCAATCTGGGTTCAATTTTGGTGTAATTTTGAAGCCGATGCAGTCTGTTGGTCAATTGTTGTGGGCACTTGGAGATGGTTACTCCACCCAAATTTGCTTGTTGACCCCCTGTCTACCTTTAAACTTGAATATCTCAACACTCAGTGGTCGGATTGAAATTCTGATTGGATATTTGGGATGCGCTTGATGTTATCAATAATTTGATATATTTTAGAAGTGGTTTGGGCAAATAATGAAGATTCCAAAAGTTGGATGACTTTGATCAGATTGATTGGCCTATAATAAAGGCAGCCATCACAGCCATACCTAAAATCTTTTTCCAGATATATTCAACACTATTCAACAGTGGATATCATCCAATAATATGGAAGCAAGCTGTGGGAATAATTATTCGAAAGAGAAACAAGAAGGATTATAGCAACCCAAAAGCCTATAGACCAATCTCTCTTCTCCCATGTCTATCCAAGTTGCTTGAGCGAATATTTGCTAACAGACTTGCTTTCATTGCAAACACTAATAATGATCTTCTCCATGAGACTCAAATGGGCGGACGCAAACAAAGATCTGCAATAGACACAGCACTCCTTCTGCAAGATTATGTTGAGCAGAACAGGCTCAAGCAAAGACTAGTCTCAACAGTTCTCCTTGATATTCTAGGGGCATTTGATAGGCTGCAACCAGAAGCTTTAATATCAGTCATGAGGCAGCTCCTATTGATCAGTTAAAATTATATTCAAAGAATAAATACCTGAATTATATTTTGATTGATGATGAAGATTGAACAAAAACTAGATGTGGTTGGAATAATGGTGTTGAGTGGTTGAGATGGATGAGCATGAATGAGATGTTGATTGATGTTCTATCTAGGTGGGAAATTGAGTGGGTTATATACATGATTGAGTGGTCTGTGCATTGAGTTTGGCACTAAGTTGTTTGCAGTGTTTGATTATACCACATGACCATCACATGACCTCCACATGACTTTCACATGACTTTCACATGACTGTCTTTAAATCATTCCCCATTACCATTTGACCATTAATACCAAGATTAAATTTCTTCAACCAATTGCACTTGAATGATTAAAATCAACAGCTCCAGCTGCCAGTCTGTTTAATTGCATGGGTACAATCTTTCTTGACTGTAAGGACTATGAGGCTTCAATTCAATGGCCAGCTGAGTGAGGAGTTTCCAGTAACAGGAACACCACAAGGAAGCCCCATTTCTCCAATTCTTTTTTTATTATCCATCAGGTATCTCTTTTCACCACAACAAGAAGCAAACTACCTTCAACTCTCATACATGGATGACATTTCTATCTCAGTTGCCTCCACCTCAATAAAGAAAAATACTGACCAACTGCAACTAATCCTCAAGGGACTAATGGACAGGGCAAGTAAACTGTCAGTCACATTTGAGATGGAAAAGACTGAAATGATACATTTCTCACACCATAGATCAACTCTTACCAACCAGCTGACTCTCAGCAATCAAACTACCATAGCACCTAAAGAGGTGGTAAGATGGCTAGGGATCTGGTTTGATAGAAAGTTGACATTCAAAACTCATGTTGAAAAACGACTCCAGCTTGCACATGGTGCACTAAAAAGGGTTAAACAGCTTGCTTCCAACACTAAAGGCCTTCCATTCAATGCTTTACGCCAGCTTTATCTCAGTTGTGTCCTCCCTGTCCTGGACTATGGCTCAGTGCTTTGGTTTAGGAAAAGGGGTTGTGGTACATTGAGTGCCAAGTGCCAGAGGCTCCAAAACCAGGCATTAGTCATGATCACTGGAGCATACCATAATAGCCCAATAAAGGCCTTGGAAATATCTATAATGAAAAATCTCAAGACACATCTCAGCCTACACTCACTACTGAACGACTTTTACAGCTGGATATAAAATGGGATAGACCTTTTTTGCTTCTTGGAGACCTTAATCTTCATCACCCATCTTGGAACCAAGCCATCAACTCACCTTCACCAAATGCAGAAGCTTTTGCTAACTACATGGAGAAAAACCAAGCCACTCTCCTTAATGATTTCACCATCATTGAAGGGTTTGGTGGAACCTTCCACAGATCTAACACAAAGAAAATGTCCATTATTGATCTGACCTATTTTTCTGGCTTTCAGAGGCTCCAATGGCATAACTGGAAATATAGTGAGTGTACAGGATCAGACCATGAAGTTATAAGCTTTGAAACCTCAATCACTTCACCAATTAATAATGCTGGAGAAAATCAACCTGCTAGTTTCAACTTGAAAAATGCTAACTGGGATATCTTTGGAAATAACCTTGCAGCACTTGAAAGCAAGGCAAATTCCGAGCTGGACCAGCTTATCATTACCAGGAACTTTGATGGAATAGCTATCTTACTAAAGAAAATCATCCATCAAGCCACTAATAATGCTATTCCTAGAAGCAGAATTTCACCAAGATCAAAATCATGGTGGATAGAGGAGCTCACAAATCTTCGGAAATGGCCAGCTAAGTGAGGAGTTTCCAGTCACAGGAACACCCCAAGGCAGCCCAATTTCACCAATTCTCTTCTTGATTTCAATCAGGTTCCTCTTTCCCCCACAACAGGAAGTGAATTACCTTCAACTATCATACATGGATGACATCTCAATCTCAGTTGCATCAACCTCAATCAAGAAAAATACTGACCAGCTTCAACAAATCCTTGGGGGATTCATGGAAAGGGCTAGTAAACTATCAGTTACATTTGAGATGGAAAAGACTGAAATGATACATTTTTCACACCATAAATTACCTCTCACCAATGAGCTGACTCTCAGCAATCAAGCTGCCTTAGGGCCTAAAGAAGTAGTAAGATGGCTGGGGTTTTGGTTTGACAGGAAATTGACATTCAAGACACATGTAGAGAAACGCCTTCAGCTTGCACATGGAGCACTTAAAAGGATAAAACAGCTTGCATCAAACACCAGAGGACTACCATTCCATGCATTACGACAGCTTTACCTCACTTGTGTCCTCCCTGTCCTGGACTATGGCTCAGTGCTTTGGTTTAAGAAAAGGGGTTGTGGTGCATTGAGTGCCAAGTGCCAAAGGCTTCAGAACCAGGCTTTAATCATGATTACAGGAGCATATCACAATAGTCCAATCAAGGCCTTGGAAGTTGAGGCAGCAATTCTTCCCACCAAAATAAGGCAGCTAAAGCAGACATTTAACTATGCTCTCAGAATTTTAAGACTACAAAAAACACATCCAGTGAAGGATAAATTGATATCCCCACTTCAGGATGAGCTGTCCTTTTCAACTGAGGTACATCTAGGTGTCTTTGAGTACTTGGACAAAGAACTTACCCAACTTATAAGAATTGGCCAACTATTGCAGTCATTCATGAAGTATACAAATCTCGAAAAATTAGATGCAAGTTGGGCACCTCCATGGCTTCAAACTAGACTCACCATTGATATATCACAACTGCCTAAGGAAAAAGCTGCTTTGGGACACAAATTGCTTACTGATACAATACCTCCAACAACAGCTATTGTCTATACTGATGGTTCTCTCATGCCAGGAAAAGGCAGCAGTATTGGATTTGTTTTATATCTCCCAGTCACAAGGGAGATGAAATGCTTCTCTTTTAACCTTGGCCAAACTATGGGTATCACAGATACAGAAACTTTCTGCATACTCAAAGCCATTAGACACCTCAAAAAGATTTCACCAAATGGCCAGTATCACATCTTCAGTGATAGCCAGGCTAGTCTATTGAGAATTCAGACCAAACAAAATTCCTTTTCACACCAAGTCAGACAAGAGGCAGAGAATTGCTCAATTCATCTCTCCTGGTGCCCTGGACATGTTGGAATAGTAGGTAATGAGCTTGCTGACAACCTGGCCAAAGGAGCCAGCAAAAAGAAGGTGCTCAAAAGGAATAAGTTCACATCACATGCATTTCTGAAACAAAAGGCAAAGGAGCTTGTACTGAAAGCCTGGGCTGAAGATTGGAAATCTGAGCTTTTTAGATTAGATTAGATTAGATTAGATTTTTATTATAGTCCTAACTGAGTCAATGACTATAGAGGACTCCTAGAATCTACATATAAGAAACTAGCTACATATTTTGTTATATTCCAACTCAACAATTTTCAACTATGTTCTTATGGACAGTGAGGGTCGAGCCCTAATTAAATTTTAAATTGTTTGTATATTATTTTTGCCATAACCTTTTATTTCAAGATTTTTTTTCTATTTTCAAAATTAGTTTATTCTTGTTCGGAATTTTCCTCCCTTCTTTCCAGATGCCATGCCCTAGTTGATATTCTAGTGCTGTCAATGAATTCTATTAATTTTTCTATCCCTATTTTAGTATGAAGGAGCAACCTCATTGTTAGATTATTTCCATTCATTTTCTTTATTAGTTCTTTTCTCTTGTGTTTTTTTTTTTTTTTTTTTTTTTTTTAAATTCATAGTGTATTCAGCTATATAGCTATGACACAGACTCTAATATACAAAATCCTTTGCATCCCACACTCCATGTTATTTTAAATAGTATTTTTAGTTCTACCCCTTTGTCATCTATTTTGTCTCCCAAGGCACTAAGTAGACCAAAGAAAGTAGAGTAAAGATGTCTTTCCTTTATGTGTTCCAAAAAGCATAGGTAATGATAGTGGTTCAATTCCCCTAAACTCCTTTCTCCTCTCCTCCTTAAATTTGGAACAGTGTAAGATTAGATGTGGTATTGTTTGTCTTGCTTTTCCACAATGATTACACCAATCATTGTCTTCCTTTCCAATTTTTTTAAGATGTGTTAGGGTATTTCCAATACCTGTCCTTGCCTGTATATAATGAGACTGTGTTCTTCTGCTGTATTTGATGTACTGAAATGGTTTAAGTTGAAAGTTGGGCTGGTTCTTTTGTGCCATTACTCTATAATATTTGCCCAACCCTCTTGCTTTTCTCCCTTCCTCTTCTCGGAACAGCTCATGATCCCATATCTGTTTCCATGCCTCCAAAGTTTTCTCCCTCAGTAACTCCCTTAGGAATGACAGGGTGGTGAATTTGTCTTTTCTTAAGGCTGTCTTTTTTTGTCCTTGTCTGGCCAGGTTGTCTGCCATCTCATTCCCTTCAATTCCCATGTGTCCTGGGCACCAGAGTAGTTGCAGTGTTAGGTTTTGAGCAGCAGTTCTCAACTGGTGGCAGATTTGATTTGGTGCATGTTTAATCCTGAATAATGATGCTTGGCTATCAGAAAAGATGTATACCTCTCCAGATATTCTTAATCTCTTCACAGTTAAAATTGCTTTGAGAATACAATATGTTTCAGTGTCTGTGATACCCATCTTATCTCCAAGATTAAAAGAGTAGCATTTCAATTCTCTGGTGATGGGGAGTAATAGCACAAACCCAATACTGCTGCACCTGTTGTTGGACAATGATCCATCAGTGTAAATAATACAGGCTTTGAAGATATTTTGTTAGTAGTTTGAGATGTTCTTTCTTTGCATTTTCCTTGGTTTGACTAGAGATGATTGTCTTGATATTGGTTGAGATCCAGGGAGGAGACCAGCTGTGTCTTATCTGTTCCATTTTGCCAAATTTCCCAAATGGTTTCAGTAATTTGGCAAGCTGGAAAAGCTGAGATGGACAATTATCAATGTATCCAAACATTCCAATATCACAAGTTGGTGGGAATGGACTGGTGTCAAGCTCATCTTGTAGCGCACTTGTCAGTTGTATAGTTAGTGGATGATTTACTTGAAGACTAAGCATTCTGAGTGCATAATTATTTGACAGCTTCAAGTGTCTTACTGATGTTGGTAAGATTGCTGCTTCTACCTGCAAAGCTTGGGCAGGGCTGTTAGGGAATGCGCCAGTGATTGAAATGATAGCTCTATTCTGTAGTTTTTGGTATTTATTGATGTGTTTTTTAGTACCATATCTCCCAGACCACAATATGGAGCCATAGTCAAGTACAGATGTGACACAAGCTAGGTAAAGCTGTCGCAAGGCATTAAATTTGAGTCCTGATGATGGTGAAGCTAGTCTTTGAAGCCTATGGAGGGCCCCATTGGCAAGTTGAAGCCTCTTTTCAACATGAGTCTTGAAGGTAAGTTTCCTATCAAACCAAATGCCCAGCCATCTTACTGTTTCCTTGGGCTGTAAAGTAATCTGATCAAATGTGAGAGGTGTGATAACTGGCTCTCTTTTGTTAGTAAAATGTATTAATTCAGATTTATCCACATCAAACTTCACACAATTGGATTTGGCCTCAAGAAGGATTGCCCCTAGTAGCCCTCCTAGCTTCCTGATGTTTTTGTCAACTGAGGTTGAAGCATATGAGATAGATATGTCATCAATATATGAAAGCTGTAGGGTGTCTTTGCACTGATGCACTGGATGAAGGAACCGAATTGATAGGAGAAATAGCAGTGGAGAGATTGGGCTTCCTTGAGGTGTACCAGATACAGCAAGATCTTCACTCAATTCCCCATTGAAGAGAAGTTTGATTGTTCTGTTGGTAAGAAATGATTCAACCCAATGAATGAATGGAACTGGGAGCTCTAGATGCCTCAGAATATCAATAAGTTTGGCTGGTTGCAGCCTGTCAAATGCTCCAAGGATGTCAAGAAACACTGTGCTAACAATTCTTCCCCTCTTAGTATTTGATTCAACAAAATGTTGTAGTAGTAGTGCAGCATCTATGGCACACCGCTGTTTTCGACCACCCATTTGTCCATTGTGAAAGAGGTTGTTTGTGGTGTTTCCAAGGTAAGATAGTCTGTTGGCAAAAATTCTCTCTAACAATTTAGAAAGGCACGGAAGCAAAGAGATTGGACGATAGGCCCTTGGTAATGAGTAATCCTTCTTGTTTCTTTTTGGCAGGATAATACCTATTGCTTGTTTCCACATGCTTGGATGTTGGCCACAGTTGAACAGGTAATTGTATGCCTTGAAGAATAGACTTGGGATACATTCCATGGCAGCTTTGATTATTGACCAATCAAGTTGATCAATTCCTGGGGCAGTTTTCTTGTCAGGTATTGCTGCTTTTATTTCATTAAGAGTTAGTTCTGGCCATTCCCAAATTTGAGTTGAATTCTTAGGTTCTGTTGATGTTGGTGGGGATGTGGTGCTAGAAATGCTGGCTCCAGGGGCAGAAATATCATCTGTACAGCTGTTGTCATTTTTCGGGAATAGATCCTGTACAAGGGCTTGACACTGTTCCTTGAAAGAAGTAGCAATTCTTGGTTCAGTTTGTTTAGTATTTGATCTGTTCTTTGGTAATGAAGGGCTGGAATATGGTGGTATTGTTGGCTAGCAGCCCTGGTATAATTATAAGCTGTGAAGATAAGTTTGTCTTTGGCTGAAGCAAGGAATGCTTCCCAGTGCTGAGCCTTGGTATGGACAATTGCTCTGAAATAAGTGTTCCTAGCAATTCGAGTTCTTTCTTGAATGAATGGTCCTGGATACATCTTTACTTGACGCCTTAGCCTATGGTATAATTTTCTTGCTGTTGTGAGTTCTTCTGTCCACCATGGTTTGGATTGAGTGCATGGCCTTGACTGAGGGATAGAGGTGCTAGCTGCCTGTTGTACCAAGTCTTGTAGTATATCTGCAACTGAATCACAATCTTCTGATGCTATTGCCCTGTCCATCAGCTGACAGGAATGGCTCTGGTTAGTGAGTAAATAATTATTGAAGCTTTGCCAATCTGCTTTCTTTAGGTTGTATCTTGTAGGTAATAGCGGGACCCTGAACAACTATTATTTAGTGATTTGGGGTTTCAGCTTTGAAGATGATTGCCTCATGATCTGAGCCAGTGCTCTCTGCATATCTCCAATCAGACCAAAGAAGATATTTGAATTGAGAAACAAAAGCCAGATCAATGACTGAATTATTCTTTGTATTTGAACGGTGAAATGTCCCCCAAACTCTTCAATAACTGATGGATTCATTAACTGTAGTGCCCTATGTTGTTCCAGATAGTTGGCTAGTTGTTGGGCTTGGGTGGAAGATGATTGTACCAAAGGATTCCAACTAGAATGGTGCAAGTTAAAGTCCCCAAGTAGGAGGAAAGGTTTGTTGTCTGGTAGCTGTAGGTCTAACAGTCTTTGAACTGTACGGCGCTGTTCATATGGATTCCTAGACTTCTCATTGTAAATGTGAATGATCAGAAAGCTCTCTAAAGGATGATAAACTTCGAGAATTTGGATGTCTGGATCATAAACAAGGTCATATCTTGGTGTAAGCTTAAATGGACATCCTTTCTGGACGTAAGTCAGTACCCTTGGTCGTAAGTTGTATCCAGGAGCTGGTAGA
Organism: Blumeria hordei DH14; assembly: GCA_900239735.1. Classification (NCBI taxonomy): domain Eukaryota; kingdom Fungi; phylum Ascomycota; class Leotiomycetes; order Helotiales; family Erysiphaceae; genus Blumeria; species Blumeria hordei. The sequence goes on from OENG01000015.1 coordinate 649,247, forward strand.
ATTGGCTGATATGATGGATGAGTTAGTGGAAAAAAGGTGTGTGATATTTGATCTTGGACCAGGTATGGTTCTTGAACAAAAAGTAGTGTGGCCTTCTCCTTTAAAGTACTTCAAAGAAGGAATGGAGTATCTCCCTACCCCTAGCAGTATTGTGTTGGGCAATTTTCAGTTGTTCTAACATGTTAGTACTTTGAAAACCTCACAGCTATGCTTCTGGAGGGCATTGTGGGTAAGGGATTGGCAGTTGGCACATTTAGTTTGAAAGTGGTTGCAGCCCTGAGAAGAGTGACAGGTGGCACAGCTGTGCTCAGCAGTGGAGTGAGTGCTTCGGCAGATAGCACAAATTGGTGGTTTTCTACAGAGTGAGGAGTGGTGACCAAATTTGAGGCAGTTTCTGCACTGGGTTTTATGAGTGGTAGACTGATAGTTGACTACTCTAAGTAGTAGACCTCCAATGAGAATCCCTCTCTTTTTTAAGAGTTGCTTTTCTTCTTCACTCTTCACTGTGAAGACTACAGATGCGTGGGCTTTTTGTGGCTGATTGAGTAGCCATCTTGGTGATCCTTGTATTTGCAGTCCAGAATTGTAGTCTTCAGCTTCATCCTTAAATTCTGCTATAGGTATGGAGGTTGGGACCCCATGGACTACAAGTTTGGGCCAGTTGTTGATCCTTTGAACCTCTGTGATTGGCCACCCTTCAAAAATTGGTTTCCACATTGCTAATTTGCTGAGTACTTCTTCAGCTGATGCATCTAGGCAAGTCAACACAAGGTTTTGGTGAGGTGAGGTGTGGACTCTGGCAATAGCCTTTCTTCCAAGGACTTTATTTAGACTGTCTCGCACCTGGGTTGCTTGGTATAGTGGTAGTGGTTTTCCTTTGGTTGTAACTAGAGTGATGATTTTGTCAAGGTTTAGGTATGCTGTGTTAGTTGCTGATCCATCAGATGTTACTGTTGTAGGTTGATTTGGCTGGCTTTTTTCCTGTTCTGCAACAAGCAAAGGCAGGGCAGTTTTTGGACATGGAGTGGGGAGAGAAGCTTTCAATTTCTCAGCATATGTTGGCTGTTGATTTTATTTACCTGATAAAATTATATTCAAGAATATTGTATCTGAATTATATTTTAGAAGGATGATGGAGATTGAACAAAGGTAGAAGTCTGATGGAATTAGAAGATTGTGGTATGGAAGTATGTTGACTACAAGATGATGTTCCAAGGTGGGATAGCAATCAGGTTATATACAACTTTGATGAGTAATACATGCCAGGGATGATTTGAAATGAATGTGAAGTGTTGAAGGAAATTCAAATGTGGGAAACCCAAACTATCCCACTGCAGATCATCAGCCCCACTGATTTTTGTCTCAGAACAGATTTTTCACACCCTGGTCAAGACTACAGTCAAAGCTAATGCAAGATTGACTTTGACATATTCCCTTGTACACCTTATGCATGCAATCCTTCATGTAATGCATGTAAACTCAATGCATGCAATCCTTCATGTAATGCATGTACACCTTATGCATGCAATCCTTCATGTAATGCATGTAAACTCAATGCATGCAATCCTTCATGTAATGCATGTACACCTTATGCATGCAATCCTTCATGTAATGCATGTAAACTCAATGCATGCAATCTATCATGTAATGCATGTAAACTCAATGCATGCAATCCTTCATGTAATGCATGTACACCTTATGCATGCAATCCTTCATGTAACCCTTGTAAATCCAATGCATAAGATTTCTTGTTCACATCCTGGTCTCATTCATAGCTATGCATAATTGTGCATATGGTTGGGTGCATAGTTTATGCAAACATTTATGAATAGCACTTTCATGATTACAGTAATTATTTTCAACAGATTTGGCAGTGCACATGGCTCAGGGGTGAAAGATGCTGTTGTTGTTGGTGTTGGTGTTAGTCTTTTGTCAATGTTTGGAGGTTGAGAGTTGGGTTTGCTGATTTTTTCCATGTCAACTGCTGTCTTCAAGGATCTATTTTCAGTTATTTTTCGAAATATTTCAATTAGGTCTAGTAAATTTGTTTGTTCAACTCTGTCCTTAGTTAAGTGGTATGCTTCAACTAACAGGTCTCTAGCATCTAGAATATTGCCAAATGAGGTTTTAACCTTTACAATTGATGGATTTGTGCCAGTTTTGGAACCAACTCTTGTGTATTTTGAAGGATGGTAATGTGGATCAGTTAGAGCACTGGATGTCCTTTTTTTCACTAAGTTGGTTGTGTTGTTTAGTTGTGGTTATCCCTGATAAAAATTCAGTCCCAGTAAGTGGATCACTACTGAAATCTGAAAAATCAGTCTTGGTTTGGTCCAAATTCCACCTTGAGTCAGCAAGTCTAGGCTGATTTGTCAAGTTGATTAATTCAGGAAGGAGTGGTGAGGAGCAGAATGTTTCAATGATAGGGTCTGAGGGTGGATCAGGTGGTTGAGGTTTTTTGGTCATGATGAATATTGGACCAGGTTACTTTGTTTCTATTTGATGTATATAAATATAAAATTGTTTTGATAAATATTTTTATGTTTTTTATGTTTTTTATGTTTTTTATGTTTTTTATGTTTTTTATGTTTTTTATGTTTTTTATGTTTCTTATGTTTTTTATGTTTTTTATGTTTTTTATGTTTTTTATGTTTTTTATGTTTTTTATGTTTTTTATGTTTTTTATGTTTTTTATGTTTTTTATGTTTTTTATGTTTTTTATGTTTTTTATGTTTTTTATGTTTTTTATGTTTTTTATGTTTTTTATGTTTTTTATGTTTTTTATGTTTTTTATGTTTTTTATGTTTTTTATGTTTTTTATGTTTTTTATGTTTTTTATGTTTTTTATGTTTTTTATGTTTTTTATGTTTTTTATGTTTTTCATGTTTTTTATGTTTTTTATGTTTTTATGATTTTATGCTATCAGTTTCTTGCCTGGACTTTAAGGCTGTTACGAAAAAATTTTCCAACATGGGAAAAAATCGTGTTTTTAACTAAAGATATTGGTGAAGGACGTTTCAAATGTCGAAAATGATATGGATATAATGCTGTGAATTTGGCGAAAACGAAAATCAAAATTGTAGGGGCAAAGCTGATTGTGGGCAAAAGTTATAGATGAAAAGGCGATTTTCGATAGTTTTATTGCAATTTTATGAGATTTTCGTCGAAAAATGTCGCAATTATAGGATGCCGATGTTGAATTTTATATTAATACAAAGCTGCTAGTGAGGCGAAACTTAATATTGAATTTATATTGGCGCATGTAATGGTGGGCAGGAGTTGTTGATGAAATAGTTGTCTCACTTCCCTCTCTAGTACCCTTATATTGCCCTTTGGACTAGTAGAGGCTGTAGATATTGCAATATCATCCATATAGGACAAAAAGTGAACAGATTTTGATCTAAAGATATCCCTGATGTAAAATGTTTCTCTTGTGTTTGTAATTACTGCAGCTGAGTATAAGATGGTCTGGCGTTTCACGCTTACCACATCTACACTTGTCATTGGTTGTCTTTCCCTGTTTGTAAAGGTAAGCCTTGTTATATCCATGGCCTAGCTTGAGTTGATAGTAAGCACTGGATACAGCCCTTTTTGCTACTGATGGAGCCTGAATCTTATGGTTTATTTTCCAGTGGAATTTTTTCTGATACTTTAGAGATCTAGGATGTATTTTCCTATCATTACTCTGAAGGAATTCCAGCCATTGCTTTTGAAAATTCTTCTTCATTTGAGCTCCTATCATTGCAAAACTTATCTTATTGTTTCTGGGAGGCAGTTTTGATGCGTCATTTGCCAATTGATCTGCTATTTCATTACCTTCAAGACCCAAATGTCCAGGAATCCAGTGTAATGAAATTGAAGCATTATTATCTGTTATTTGGTTTGCTGCATTCAAAGCCCTCATCTGGCAGGACTGTCCAGGATAGTCTGAAAGAGATGCCAGCCTTTGTAGTGCTGCCTGGTTATCTGAAAATATTTCAAAATGATGACCTGGGCTGCACCTTGCACTAGCAAATTCCAGTGCTTGTGTAATTGCTTCCAATTCTCCATTGTAGACTAAATTTTTGTCACCAATATTTGACATTGATTTGTATGTGAACTGACCAATGCTATTGGTGGCTACAAATCCAATCCCAATTCCAATGCTTTCCTTATGTGATGAGGCATCTGTATAAATGTGTGTTGTTTTTGCCCAATTAACACTATTGTATTTCAATTTGTAATATTCTGCCAATTTGTCTTTGGTACCCTCTTCTATATTAACTTTGTATGATGGCTTTGAAGTCCATGGTGGGAAGGCTTGGGGAATTATCTCCTCAGGTTCAGTCCCATCTAGCATCAAATCTTGAATGTATTTAATTCTCATTATTTGAGATGGTTTTGGAAGAATAAAATCTTTCTCCTGCATCTGAAGGTTTACAGGATGGTTTGTTGGTAACTTTAACATCCTGAAAGCAAACTTTGACATATTAGCTCTCATTCGGACTCTGGGTGGTTGTAAACATGATTCGACCTCCATGGGGAGAATTGGTGAAGTCCTAAATACCCCAAGAATTTTCCTCATGGCTAAATTTTGAAGTTTCTGCAGTGAGGCTACAATAAACTCCTGTCCCTTCCACCAGACAGCTGATCCATAATCAGCAATACTTATAATACAAGCAATGTAAATTTGTCTCATAGCTGCTGGTGAAAGTCCTCGTTCAGTATTACCTAATCTAGCCATTCTGAAAAATGCCTGTGTAGCCTGGGCTGTTCTAATGGAGACATGTCCTCGAAATTTGAGTCCTGGATCAAACCAGATACCCAACCAACGGATGGAGTCTTTAGGGATTACTTGTTGTCCATCAGGTAAGGTTAATGGGTAGTTTCTTGATGCTTTCCTGTTAGTGAAGTGCATCAATTCTGTCTTTGATGAGTCAAATTGAATGGAGTTGGATTTAGCTGTTTCAAAAAGCTGGTTAACTTCTCTCTCGAGGATTCTGATGTTTTGCTTCATACTTGTTGAAGCAGTGGTGATAGCAATATCATCCATATATGAAAGGACATGGACAAGTCTTGATTTGAGAATGTCTCTGATGTAAATGAGGAATAAAATTGGTGAGATAGGGCTGCCTTGTGGGATTCCAGTCTTGATACCTTTTATTGCCTCTTGTTCCCCATCAAATTTCAGTTGAAGTGTTCTATAGTCTAAAAATGAAGCTACCCAGCATATCAAGCTCACTGGAAGCTTGAGCTGTTGGAGCACCTTCAAAAGTTGGTTCTTGGCTACATGGTCAAATGCTCCTTTGACATGCAGAAATATGGTTGATGAGATCAAGTTCATTTGTCGATTAGTCTCAACCTCGTTTGTCAAGAGGAGTGCTGCATCAATGGCTGACTTTTTGAGTCTCCCCCCAATCTGAGAGGAGTGCAAGATATGAGTGGTCTCAGCAAGATAGCTAAGCCTCTTGGCAAGAATTCGCTCACTTACTTTTCCTAGGCAGTTAAGGAGTGAGATTACACGATATGCTTTTGGTTGGCTGTAGTCTGGCTTGCCTGGCTTCCTAAGAGCTGCTCCTGTAGCTTGTTTCCAGCACTTTGGGTGATATCCCACATCTATGAGTTGGGAATACAACTTGAAGAATATTTCTGGAATTGCTTTGAATGCCATTGTTATTATCTCATGTGTGATTCCATCTGGCCCAGGTGTCTCCCTTTGATGTTAGTAGAAAAGGCATTTTCCAATTCTTCTTTTGTAGTTTTGGCCAATCCAATTTCCAGGCTGATATCTTTCCCATCAGGTGGTGAGCAGGCAGGTGGTGTTGGAAAAAGAGTGCTTCGAAAGCTTTTACATTTATCCTCAAATGATTGCATAATTACCCCCTCTTGATTTCTTATAGGTGGGACTTTATAGATCTTACTTCTTTGGTGTAAGCCATTGCCTTAAAGACTGATTTGGCATCTCCTTTCTCTAAGAATTTGTTCCAATGGGCCTGTTTGGCATTTTTGATAGAAGAGAAGTAAAGGTTTCTTGCTTGTGTGTACCCAGCTTTTAATGCATGATCTTCTTTGTTGCTTTCAGGGACCTTTGGCACCTGCTCATGTTTTTTCGCATCTTTTTCAGCTCAGGTGACCACCAGGGCTTTGATCTCTGTCCATGTTTGACAAGTGGAATACTTGCATAGGAAGCTTCCTGAATGATAGTAGTCAAGGTTTGAGCTGCATTATCAAGTTCCTCTGTGTATTTTGTAGAGCCCAAGAAAGATATTGTAACCCTCATTGGTTCTGGATGGTGTTACAGGCCGTCCTTTACTGAGGCAAGTGCTATTCTTTACCAAGTGAATTAGAATGGAATTGAACTTATCCCAGTCTGCATGTTTGGTATTGAGAGGAGATTTCTCTATTGGATGCTTTAACTTATCAAATTTGCCTTCTACAGTGAACAGTATGCCAAAGTGATCAGATCCAAGATCTTCCAGTGTTTGCCAATTTTTTACCTGATCAGCCATTGCCTGGGATGCAAATGTAAGGTCAATCACTGTTGGCTTCCTCATGTGTGGCCTGTAAAATGTACCTTGTCCAGGGGAGTTCATGAGCTCCAAGCCCATACTGTCTAGCCAATCTAACACCTCTTCTGATTCACTAGTGCATCTTGCTTCTGGTTCCCATCTTGGATGATGCAGGTTAAAGTCACCAAGTAGTAAGATCCTGCTGCCCTGAAGGTGGTATTGAGTGAGAGCTTGAATGGTTGGGCCATTTTCTCGTGATTGATTGTAAATGTTAATTAATGTTATATTCCCAAGTCCATCAATAATGTCAAGGACTTGGAGATCAGGATCCTGGGGGGATTGACAGGAAAGCTTGACTTTAGGACCTAGCTGAACAGCAGCATAGATCATTGTGCGAGGTCTTTGATTTGGTGGTGAGTTTGGAAATATTTGAATGAAATTTGGATGGTTAATGGATCTTGTATTCAAGAAGCTTGGCTGCATTCTTTCATGAGGAATTAGCCAAGGCTCTTGTACAGCTATTACTGAAATATTTAGTTCAACTGCCCTTTGTAAGGCACTCTCTGTTGCAAATTGATTTTTGTTTAGATTTATTTGGAGAACCTTAATTTCTGGTGTACCAGACATTAAAGTTCGGTGTCTTCAGTCCTGTGTCGAATGCTCAGGTAAACCTGGCAGGTCTTTGAATTAGCTGTATGGTCTCCTTCACAGTTGGCACACTTTGGGGCCAAGTGACTGCAATGAACTCCTTTAGATTTACAGACACTGCAGTAGTGCTGTTGGGTGCTGTGATCTCGTGCTCCACAGAGACGACATACTGCACTGCGTCGACAATAGCTCTCTACATGTCCAAATGCCTGACATTTGTCACACTGAGTGGTTTGTGCTACATTGTAAAATTTGGTTACCCTTGAGCTTATCCCAGCAATATAGAGTCTGTTCCGGATGGCTCGCTCTGCTTCTTGTTGTGTGGCAAATGCAATGGCCACTGATCCTGCCTGTTTAATCTGACGGTTTTCTCTGGTAGATATCCAGTGAGGCATTCCAATGGGTTTAGTCCCTTGTTAAATGTTTTTACCTCTGATTTGATCATTTCCATGCCATCTTCATTGTCAAAATCAGCTAGAGGTATTCCATGAGCAATCACCTTATACCATGGCTCATCTTTTTGCACATTTGTAAATGGTATTATTTTCTCCCAAATTGATTTCTTCTCCAGGAAAAAGTCTGCTGAGTAGTCTTCAGTAGTGGTGATTGCCATGTTCCCATTCTGTGTCTTCAGAACTGTATTTACTACTGGTCCCTTGATTCCATTGCTGGCAAACATTTGGTTGATTTGATTTCTTGCATATAGGGGGGTGAAATTGGTCATTGCCTCTGGGTCTTGCACAAGGATAACTCTTCGAATGATTTTGCTCTTTGATTGGGTGAGCTCTTGAGGATGGGGCCGCTGTGGCTGTCCTTTCTTTCCTACTATTGTCCACTGTAAGGGGTTGCTAGACTGACCTACCCCTCTTGCAGCCATTGAAGCCATGGAAGCTTGTTGGTATGTAGCTTGATTGGGATTGTTTTGGTTGTTAGGTCCTGAGCCTCTGTTTGTATGCAAAGGTACTGCTGGTGGCACACATTTGTTCAGGGCTCTTGCCTTGTTTTCAATCTGCCTTGTTGCAGTCTCTAAATTAGCTACTTGTGATGCTATAATGTTGGATGCCTTGCTTATATTTCCCTTTTCAGTATATTCTCTAAATACTTCAAGGAGATCCAGTAGCTGTGTTTGTTCAGTATGGTCCTTTGTAAGGTTATTTTTTTTTTTTTTTTTAATTCATAGTGTATTCAGCTATCTAGCTATGACACGTTTATAACTTCTAATTCTAAGCTTCCCCTCCTTACTAAAAACCTCACATCCTTTCAAAATACTTTATATCCCAATTATATGTCCTAATTTAACTCCCTTTATGTGCTGCCATGCACTTGGATGTATCCAAATATTTTAGTAGTGCCTCCTTCCCCCTTCTTGTCCGGAATAGGGTAGGAAGTGACCTTGGCTCTATGCCCTGAAAGCATTTATTCCTTTGATCTTTGAATTTTGGACAGTGTAACAACAGGTGCTGCACATTTTGCCTATTTTTTCCACAAAAATTGCAGATATTGTCCTGGACCTTTCCAATCATATGAAGGTAGACCCTTGTATTTCCCACTCCAAGTCTTGCCTGAAAGAATCCAGATTCAGTTTCCCTGCTGTGGCCTTGGAATCTAAATAGTCTGAAAGAGAAATTGGGTTGGTTAGTCTGGGCCTGGAGCCTGTAGTACTTGCCAAGTCCTTTGGCCTTTCGACCTTCCTCCTCATGCCAGAGCTCCATATCCCAATCTTTTTTCCATGCTTCAAGAATCCATCCCCTAGCCTGATGCTTGATGAATGAATGAGAGGTATGGTGGTCCCGTTTCACCACTGCCTGGTTTCGACCTCCTGCAGCTAGCCTATCAGCCAGCTCATTTCCTTCTATGCCAACATGAGCTGGACACCATTGGAGATGAACTGTGCATTGTTGACATATCAATCTAATCTGGTGAGAGAATTGATTGCTATTATGCTGGATTCGAAGAATGCTTGCCTGGCTATCAGTGAAAATATGTATAACTTTATTAGCAAAATATTTTTTCACATATTTTGCTGCTTTCAAGATACAATAGGTTTCGGCATCTGTGATACCCATAGAGTCACCAAGGTTGTATGAAAAGCACTTCATCTCTCTGGTGACAGGTAGGTATATCACAAAGCCTATGCTGCTCCCAGCTGTCTTTAAAAGCGATGCATCAGTGTAGACTATAACATCATTCAAATGGATATCCTTGATTTGCTGGATGTGGGATATTTTTGTTGTTACCTTTGAGTGATTGGAGATAGTGGTATTTATATTGGATTGATGCCATGGTGGAATCCAGAGGGCATTTAGCTGTTCTAGATTTTTTAGAGAAGCCAATGGCTTCAAAGTACTTCCAATCCTAATCAACTGGGTCACTGGTTTATCAATGTAGGTCAGTAACCCAAGGTCAATCCTCTTCATGCTTGCCAGTTCATCTTCCATGGGGCTGAACAGATGTTCCTGGATAGGGTGGTTCCTTTGAAGTCGAAGTATCTTAGTCCATAGTAAATTGCTTGCTTATAATGTCGAACCTTTGCTGGTAAAATTGAGGCCTCAACCTCCAATGCTTTAACAGGACTACCTCGGAAAGCCCCAGTTATCAATGGCAGTGCCTGATTCTGAAGCTTCTGACATCTGTTTGTTAGTATTCCACTGCCCCTCTTTCCATGCCAAAGAACTGAGCCATAATCAAGTACTGAAGTGACACAGGCCAGGTAAAGTTGTCGAAGGGCATGACAGTGTAGTCCTCGAGTAGTTGAGGCTAGGCTCCGGATCCTTCTGAGGGCCCCATGAGCTAGCTGCAGTCTCTTTCCACATGTGTCTTGAAATTGAGCTTCCTATCAAACCAGATCCCTAACCATTTGACAACCTCCTTTGGCTCTAGAGTTGGAAGCCCCGGTAAGCTCAAGGCTGAAGTAGGTGCCTGGTATTGACGGCCAAAGTGAATCAGCTCCGATTTTTCCATCTCAAAATTCACTGACAGCTTTCTTGCACCCTGCAATAGCTCCTCAGTAATTTCCTTCAGGGTCCTAATATTCTTATTGATTGAAGTTGATGAAACTGAAATAGCAATGTCATCTATGTAGGACAGCTGAAGGAAGTTGTTCCTGTGTATGGCTGGAGAGAAATCTGATGGAAAGAAGGAAGAGCATTGGTGATATTGGGCTACCTTGGGGAGTCCAGTCACTTGAAACACCTTGCTTAGCTGTCCATTGAAGAGAAGCTGCATTGTTCTTCCAGCTAGAAATGAATTGACCCAGGATATAAGACCTAGAGGTAGCTGTAAGGACCGCATTGTTTGGATTAAAGCTGCAGGTTGCAGCCTATCAAAAGCTCCAAGGATGTCCAAGAAGATTGTTGTGACAAGTCGTTTGCTGGCCAGATTCTGCTCCACAAATTCTTGAAGCAAGAGGGCAGCATCAATAGCTGACCTTTGCTTACGACCTCCCAGTTGGCTAGGGTGTAGCAGATCTGTTGTGTTAGCAATATATGACAATCTGTTGGCATATATTCTTTCCAGTAATTTGGACAGGCAGGGCAAGAGGGAAATAGGTCTGTAAGCCTTAGGTGCACTGTAGTCCATTTTGTTCCTCTTGGGATGATGATACCCACTGCCTGTTTCCATTGCTCAGGATGCTTTCCGCTTTCAAATAAGCATTTGTAGGCCTTGAAGAAGAAGTCAGGTATAATATTGATGGCTGACTTAATAATGGTCCAATCCAGACAATCATGACCTGGGGCAGTCATCTTTTTTGGTGTGGCATGTATCATCTCATCAATAGTGAGTTCAGGCCAGTCCCATTTCTTTCTATTTCATTCCTTGTTGTCACATAGTAAGAGGTTGAAGGAATGAATTCCTCTGCCTCGGCTGAAAGGGATGAAGTTTGGAGACTTGGGAATAGTGTCTGGGCCAGGGCCTCACTTTTGGCTTCAAATGTTGTTGCTTTAGCTGGCTGAGATTGGTGCTTTGGTGTATAGACCAGGGTTGGGATTATTCTTGATTGATAATTTTCAGGCCTGAGTAATTGTAGGCAGTGAATATCATTTTGTCCTTGGCTGATGCTAAAAAGTTCATCCAGTGTTGGTGCTTGGTGTGCTGAATATGTTGAAAATATTTATTCCTTGCAGCTCTAGCCTTGTCCATAATGTCAGTGTCATGGTCCTTCTTCTCTTGGCGTCGAAGCTTATGGAATGAATGTCGAAGTAAAGCAAGGTCCTTGGTCCACCATGGCTTTGATCTTGGTGTGACTTTGAATAACGGAATTGACTCTTGAGCAGCAGCTTGTACAACCTCTTGTAATATTGAAGCAATGAGATCAACATCTTGCCTGTCTATGGCTATTTCTAGTGTTTGCTGCATCAATTCCTGCTGGTGTAGAACATGAGACTTAAATAATTCCCAGTTGGCCTTTTTAACATTGAACCTGGTAGGAAGTGGGTTAGTATTCCTGTTGTCATTTAGTACCCCTGCCTGGTTAGTGTTCATAAAACGAGTGTCAAAGAGTATCACTTCATGATCTGATCCAGTAGATTCCCCATATTTCCAGTTGCCCCACCTAAGGTGTTTGAATCCTATGGCAAAGGTAAGGTCAATGATGGAGGTGCTTTTTGAATTAGATCTGTGAAATGTCCCTCCATACTGTTCAATGATTGATGGTGAGTTGAGGAGCTGGGCATTGGCATTATCCAAGTACTGGGCCAGCTCATTGGCAAGAGGTGTGTTAATCTGGACAAGTGGATTCCAACATGAATGATGCAAGTTGAAATCTCCGAGAAATAGCATGGGCTTGTCCAGGGTTAGTTGTAGGTCTAAGAAGCGTTCCACTGTGAGCTTGGTTGAGTAGTGGGAGTTGGCTTCTCATTGTAGATGTGAACCACATAGAATGATTCACTGATAGTTCTACCTCCAGAATTTGAAGGTCAGGGTCTGTCACCAAGTCATATCTAGGGGATACTTGAAGCTGGCTAGATTTCTTGACATAGGTAAGGACCCTGGGCCGCAGATTAGTGTTGAGAACTGGTGGTATGAGGTTAAAAGCTGAGTGGTTTATAGGTCGAAAAGATTGTGATGGTTGGTGATGGAACATGTATGGTTCCTGCACAAAAATAAAGTCGGATTCCTCCTTGAGGGCTACCTCAAAGAGTGACTGCTGGATCTCTCGACCCCTTGCAGTATTATGTTGACTGAATTTGAGTGTATCTAGCATGTTAGAGCTTTGTAGTAATCACAGTCTAATCTTTGAAACGCCAGGTGGGTGTTGGACTTGCAGTTTGCACACTGCACTGCATGGTGGATGCAACTCTGAGTTGCACTACAAGTATTACACTTGTGGCTGTTGGTGTAATGTGGGCCAAGACAGATGGCACACACTGGAGATTTCTTGCACCACATGGAGTGGTGGCCAAAAGTCAGGCATTTTCTGCACTGAGTCTTTTGAGTTGATTATTGGTAGCTAACTACCTTCAAAAGTTGTCCTCCAATGAGCACCCCAGTCTTTATCAACCTAGTCTTCTGCTCCTCAGTCTTCACACAAAAAGCCACTGAGGTTCTCACCAACTACTTGGTGATTTTGTAAGCCATCTTGCCTGGCCTTGTGTATTGATCCCATCATTATAGGTCTCAATCTCCTCATTTAATTGGTGAATGGGGATACATGTCGCAACCCCATGTACCACCATTTTCGGCCAGTTGGTAACTTTCTGGCCTTCTGAATTGGCCATCCTGCAAAGACCACTTCATTTTTCCTGGTCCAAAATCAGTCTGTGGGAGAGGCATCCATACAGCTGAGGACTAGGTTCCCCTTTGGTGAAGTATGGACTCTTGAGATGGCCCTTTTCCCTAGGATCTTGTTGATCCTTTCTCTGATGGTGAAAGCCTGGTAATTTGGCAGGCTGGAGCCTGACCTGGTCACCAGTGTGATGACATTCTCAGTGTCAATGATTTTTGCAGTTGTGGCTGGAGCTGCATTGGTGGTTGAAGTTGTAGCTGCTGATATGCTAGGCCTAGTATTTGCAACTTGGCCTGTGTTGCTAATGGTGGGTGCAGCAGCTTTTCGACTGAGCACCTTCATGACTGGCCGAGCTGGAGTAACAGTGGCTGGCTTGTTGTTTGGAATTCCCTCCCTGACCTTCTGTGCATATGAAGGCATGGCTGGTGCCACAGGTGGTGGTTGTTGCTTGATAGCAGATGACTCTGCTGGTTCAGGAGGGAGACCTGGACTGGTGGTTGAGTGGTTGTCACCTTACCCTTCTCAGTAAAGCTTCGAAAAACCTCAATGAGGTCCAAGACTGCCACTTGCTTTTCTTTGTCACCTGTAAGACTGTATGATTAACAAGCAAGTCACGTGCCTCGAAAATTGCTGTTTCAAAGTGTGTTTGATGCTGTGTGGTGCAGCAATTTTGACCATTTTTGATGGCTGAGAGTTGGTGTGGTTGGTGGCTGAAATACCTCGTTTCCGAGGCTGGTCAGCAAAAGGTGTTTTTAAATAAATTTTTTGTTCCCAGATCAGTTGAAGTGATTGGGTCACTGCTAAAAATGTCAACCTTGGATGTCAAATTGACAGGTCGAACAGAAGTAAGGAGCCTTGAAGGCTTTGGTGATAAATCTGAGTTCCAGATTGATGATGTAAGCTAGGCACATCTGACATGTCCATCTCTGGTGAAGATGGCATACTTGGTAGACTGCCCTCTGGTGAGGGTGATTTTGAGGCCATATTGGCCTTATTTATAGCTGGCATATGTAATCAGAGGCCAGGCTGAAAAAAAAATTGAAAAAACAATTTATTTCGATTTTTGAATGAATAAATTGGTTTGAGATCACGTGATTTGAAGTACAGATCACGTGATAAATGCCAAGACTTGGTAAAAATTTTTCGCCCTTTTTCTTGAAATAAATTTAAAATTGAAATTTAAAGTCACGTGACTCTTCAGTTATCACCTGACCAGCGTTTGAGACGCGTGACGCGTGACGCGTCGAGCCTTGGNATGTGTTGTTGTTTTTGCCCAATTAACACTATTGTATTTCAATTTGTAATATTCTGCCAATTTGTCTTTGGTACCCTTTCTATATTAACTTTGTATGATGGCTTTGAAGTCCATGGTGGGAAGGCTTGGGGAATTATCTCCTCAGGTTCAGTCCCATCTAGCATCAAATCTTGAATGTATTTAATTCTCATTATTTGAGTTGGTTTTGGAAGAATAAAATCTTTCTCCTGCATCTGAAGGTTTACAGGATGGTTTGTTGGTAACTTTAACATCCTGAAAGCAAACTTTGACATATTAGCTCTCATTCGGACTCTGGGTGGTTGTAAACATGATTCGACCTCCATGGGGAGAATTGGTGAAGTCCTAAATACCCCAAGAATTTTCCTCATGGCTAAATTTTGAAGTTTCTGCAGTGAGGCTACAATAAACTCCTGTCCCTTCCACCAGACAGCTGATCCATAATCAGCAATACTTATAATACAAGCAATGTAAATTTGTCTCATAGCTGCTGGTGAAAGTCCTCGTTCAGTATTACCTAATCTAGCCATTCTGAAAAATGCCTGTGTAGCCTGGGCTGTTCTAATGGAGACATGTCCTCGAAATTTGAGTCCTGGATCAAACCAGATACCCAACCAACGGATGGAGTCTTTAGGGATTACTTGTTGTCCATCAGGTAAGGTTAATGGGTAGTTTCTTGATGCTTTCCTGTTAGTGAAGTGCATCAATTCTGTCTTTGATGAGTCAAATTGAATGGAGTTGGATTTAGCTGTTTCAAAAAGCTGGTTAACTTCTCTCTCGAGGATTCTGATGTTTCGCTTCATACTTGTTGAAGCAGTGGTGATAGCAATATCATCCATATATGAAAGACATGGACAAGTCTTGATTTGAGAATGTCTCTGATGTAAATGAGGAATAAAATTGGTGAGATAGGGCTGCCTTGTGGGATTCCAGTCTTGATACCTTTTATTGCCTCTTGTTCCCCATCAAATTTCAGTTGAAGTGTTCTATAGTCTAAAAATGAAGCTACCCAGCATATCAAGCTCACTGGAAGCTTGAGCTGTTGGAGCACCTTCAAAAGTTGGTTCTTGGCTACATGGTCAAATGCTCCTTTGACATCCAGAAATATAGTTGATGAGATCAAGTTCATTTGTCGATTGGTCTCAACCTCGTTTGTCAAGAGGAGTGCTGCATCAATTGCTGACTTTTTGAGTCTCCCCCCAATCTGAGAGGAGTGCAAGAGATGAGTGGTCTCAGCAAGATAGCTAAGCCTCTTGGCAAGAATTCGTTCACTTACTTTTCCTAGGCAGTTAAGGAGTGAGATTACACGGTATGCTTTTGGTTGGCTGTAGTCTGGCTTGCCTGGCTTCCTCAGAACTGCTCCTGTAGCTTGTTTCCAGCACTTTGGGTGATATCCCACATCTATGAGTTGGGAATACAACTTGAAGAATATTTCTGGAATTGCTTTGAATGCCATTGTTATTATCTCATGTGTGATTCCATCTGGCCCAGGTGTCCTCCCTTTGATGTTAGTAGAAAAGGCATTTTCCAATTCTTCTTTTGTAAGTTTTGGCCAACTCCAATTTCCAGGCTGATATCTTTCCCAATCAGGTGGTGAGCAGGCAGGTGGTGTTGGAAAAAGAGTGCTTCGAAAGCTTTTACATTTATCCTCAAATGATTGCATAATTACCCCCTCTTGATTTCTTATAGGTGGGACTTTATAGATCTTACTTCTTTGGTGTAAGCCATTGCCTTAAAGACTGATTTGGCATCTCCTTTCTCTAAGAATTTGTTCCAATGGGCCTGTTTGGCATTTTTGATAGAAGAGAAGTAAAGGTTTCTTGCTTGTGTGTACCCAGCTTTTAATGCATGATCTTCTTTGTTGTCTTTCAGGGACCTTTGGCACCTGCTCATGTTTTTTCGCATCTTTTTCAGCTCAGGTGACCACCAGGGCTTTGATCTCTGTCCATGTTTGACAAGTGGAATACTTGCATAGGAAGCTTCCTGAATGATAGTAGTCAAGGTTTGAGCTGCATTATCAAGTTCCTCTGTGTATTTTGTAGAGCCCAAGAAAGATATTGTAACCCTCATTGGTTCTGGATGGTGTTACAGGCCGTCCTTTACTGAGGCAAGTGCTATTCTTTACCAAGTGAATTAGAATGGAATTGAACTTATCCCAGTCTGCATGTTTGGTATTGAGAGGAGATTTCTCTATTGGATGCTTTAACTTATCAAATTTGCCTTCTACAGTGAACAGTATGCCAAAGTGATCAGATCCAAGATCTTCCAGTGTTTGCCAATTTTTTACCTGATCAGCCATTGCCTGGGATGCAAATGTAAGGTCAATCACTGTTGGCTTCCTCATGTGTGGCCTGTAAAATGTACCTTGTCCAGGGGAGTTCATGAGCTCCAAGCCCATACTGTCTAGCCAATCTAACACCTCTTCTGATTCACTAGTGCATCTTGCTTCTGGTTCCCATCTTGGATGATGCAGGTTAAAGTCACCAAGTAGTAAGATCCTGCTGCCCTGAAGGTGGTATTGAGTGAGAGCTTGAATGGTTGGGCCATTTTCTCGTGATTGATTGTAAATGTTAATTAATGTTATATTCCCAAGTCCATCAATAATGTCAAGGACTTGGAGATCAGGATCCTGGGGGGATTGACAGGAAAGCTTGACTTTAGGACCTAGCTGAACAGCAGCATAGATCATTGTGCGAGGTCTTTGATTTGTGGTGAGTTTGGAAATATTTGAATGAAATTTGGATGGTTAATGGATCTTGTATTCAAGAAGCTTGGCTGCATTCTTTCATGAGGAATTAGCCAAGGCTCTTGTACAGCTATTACTGAAATATTTAGTTCAACTGCCCTTTGTAAGGCACTCTCTGTTGCAAATTGATTTTTGTTTAGATTTATTTGGAGAACCTTATTTCTGGTGTACCAGACATTAAAGTTCGGTGTCTTCAGTCCTGTGTCGAATGCTCAGGTAAACCTGGCAGGTCTTTGAATTAGCTGTATGGTCTCCTTCACAGTTGGCACACTTTGGGCCAAGTGACTGCAATGAACTCCTTTAGATTTACAGACACTGCAGTAGTGCTGTTGGGTGCTGTGATCTCGTGCTCCACAGAGACGACATACTGCACTGCGTCGACAATAGCTCTCTACATGTCCAAATGCCTGACATTTGTCACACTGAGTGGTTTGTGCTACATTGTAAAATTTGGTTACCCTTGAGCTTATCCCAGCAATATAGAGTCTGTTCCGGATGGCTCGCTCTGCTTCTTGTTGTGTGGCAAATGCAATGGCCACTGATCCTGCCTGTTTAATGACGGTTTTCTCTGGTAGTATCCAGTGAGGCATTCCAATGGGTTTAGTCCCTTGTTAAATGTTTTTACCTCTGATTTGATCATTTCCATGCCATCTTCATTGTCAAAATCAGCTAGAGGTATTCCATGAGCAATCACCTTATACCATGGCTCATCTTTTTGCACATTTGTAAATGGTATTATTTTCTCCCAAATTGATTTCTTCTCCAGGAAAAAGTCTGCTGAGTAGTCTTCAGTAGTGGTGATTGCCATGTTCCCATTCTGTGTCTTCAGAACTGTATTTACTACTGGTCCCTTGATTCCATTGCTGGCAAACATTTGGTTGATTTGATTTCTTGCATATAGGGGGGTGAAATTGGTCATTGCCTCTGGGTCTTGCACAAGGATAACTCTTCGAATGATTTTGCTCTTTGATTGGGTGAGCTCTTGAGGATGGGGCCGCTGTGGCTGTCCTTTCTTTCCTACTATTGTCCACTGTAAGGGGTTGCTAGACTGACCTACCCCTCTTGCAGCCATTGAAGCCATGGAAGCTTGTTGGTATGTAGCTTGATTGGGATTGTTTTGGTTGTTAGGTCCTGAGCCTCTGTTTGTATGCAAAGGTACTGCTGGTGGCACACATTTGTTCAGGGCTCTTGCCTTGTTTTCAATCTGCCTTGTTGCAGTCTCTAAATTAGCTACTTGTGATGCTATAATGTTGGATGCCTTGCTTATATTTCCCTTTTCAGTATATTCTCTAAATACTTCAAGGAGATCCAGTAGCTGTGTTTGTTCAGTATGGTCCTTTGTAAGGTTATTTTTTTTTTTTTTTTTTAATTCATAGTGTATTCAGCTATCTAGCTATGACACGTTTATAACTTCTAATTCTAAGCTTCCCCTCCTTACTAAAAACCTCTCATCCTTTCAAAATACTTTATATCCCAATTATATGTCCTAATTTAACTCCCTTTATGTGCTGCCATGCACTTGGATGTATCCAAATATTTTAGTAGTGCCTCCTTCCCCCTTCTTGTCCGGAATAGGGTAGGAAGTGATCTTGGCTCTATGCCCTGAAAGCATTTATTCCTTTGATCTTTGAATTTTGGACAGTGTAACAACATGTGCTGCACATTTTGCCTATTTTTTCCACAAAAATTGCAGATATTGTCCTGGACCTTTCCAATCATATGAAGGTAGACCCTTGTATTTCCCACTCCAAGTCTTGCCTGAAAGAATCCAGATTCAGTTTCCCTGCTGTGGCCTTGGAATCTAAATAGTCTGAAAGAGAAATTGGGTTGGTTAGTCTGGGCCTGGAGCCTGTAGTACTTGCCAAGTCCTTTGGCCTTTCGACCTTCCTCCTCATACCAGAGCTCCATATCCCAATCTTTTTTCCATGCTTCAAGAATCCATCCCCTAGCCTATGCTTGATGAATGAATGAGAGGTATGGTGGTCCCGTTTCACCACTGCCTGGTTTCGACCTCCTGCAGCTAGCCTATCAGCCAGCTCATTTCCTTCTATGCCAACATGAGCTGGACACCATTGGAGATGAACTGTGCATTGTTGACATATCAATCTAATCTGGTGAGAGAATTGATTGCTATTATGCTGGATTCGAAGAATGCTTGCCTGGCTATCAGTAAAAATATGTATAACTTTATTAGCAAAATATTTTTTCACATATTTTGCTGCTTTCAAGATACATAGGTTTCAGCATCTGTGATACCCATAGAGTCACCAAGGTTGTATGAAAAGCACTTCATCTCTCTGGTGACAGGTAGGTATATCACAAAGCCTATGCTGCTCCCAGCTGTCTTTAAAAGCGATGCATCAGTGTAGACTATAACATCATTCAAATGGATATCCTTGATTTGCTGGATGTGGGATATTTTTGTTGTTACCTTTGAGTGATTGGAGATAGTGGTATTTATATTGGATTGATGCCATGGTGGAATCCAGAGGGCATTTAGCTGTTCTAGATTTTTTAGAGAAGCCAATGGCTTCAAAGTACTTCCAATCCTAATCAACTGGGTCACTGGTTTATCAATGTAGGTCAGTAACCCAAGGTCAATCCTCTTCATGCTTGCCAGTTCATCTTCCATGGGGCTGAACAGATGTTCCTGGATAGGGTGGTCCTTTGAAGTCGAAGTATTCTTAGTCCATAGTAAATTGCTTGCTATAATGTCGAACCTTTGCTGGTAAAATTGAGGCCTCAACCTCCAATGCTTTAACAGGACTACCTCGGAAAGCCCCAGTTATCAATGGCAGTGCCTGATTCTGAAGCTTCTGACATCTGTTTGTTAGTATTCCACTGCCCCTCTTTCCATGCCAAAGAACTGAGCCATAATCAAGTACTGAAGTGACACAGGCCAGGTAAAGTTGTCGAAGGGCATGACAGTGTAGTCCTCGAGTAGTTGAGGCTAGGCTCCGGATCCTTCTGAGGGCCCCATGAGCTAGCTGCAGTCTCTTCCACATGTGTCTTGAAATTGAGCTTCCTATCAAACCAGATCCCTAACCATTTGACAACCTCCTTTGGCTCTAGAGTTGGAAGCCCCGGTAAGCTCAAGGCTGAAGTAGGTGCCTGGTATTGACGGCCAAAGTGAATCAGCTCCGATTTTTCCATCTCAAAATTCAATGACAGCTTTCTTGCACCCTGCAATAGCTCCTCAGTAATTTCCTTCAGGGTCCTAATATTCTTATTGATTGAAGTTGATGAAACTGAAATAGCAATGTCATCTATGTAGGACAGCTGAAGGAAGTTGTTCCTGTGTATGGCTGGAGAGAAATCTGATGGAAAGAAGGAAGAGCATTGGTGATATTGGGCTACCTTGGGGAGTCCAGTCACTTGAAACACCTTGCTTAGCTGTCCATTGAAGAGAAGCTGCATTGTTCTTCCAGCTAGAAATGAATTGACCCAGGATATAAGACCTAGAGGTAGCTGTAAGGACCGCATTGTTTGGATTAAAGCTGCAGGTTGCAGCCTATCAAAAGCTCCAAGGATGTCCAAGAAGATTGTTGTGACAAGTCGTTTGCTGGCCAGATTCTGCTCCACAAATTCTTGAAGCAAGAGGGCAGCATCAATAGCTGACCTTTGCTTACGACCTCCCAGTTGGCTAGGGTGTAGCAGATCTGTTGTGTTAGCAATATATGACAATCTGTTGGCAAATATTCTTTCCAGTAATTTGGACAGGCAGGGCAAGAGGGAAATGGGTCTGTAAGCCTTAGGTGCACTGTAGTCCATTTTGTTCCTCTTGGGATGATGATACCCACTGCCTGTTTCCATTGCTCAGGATGCTTTCCGCTTTCAAATAAGCATTTGTAGGCCTTGAAGAAGAAGTCAGGTATAATATTGATGGCTGACTTAATAATGGTCCAATCCAGACAATCATGACCTGGGGCAGTCATCTTTTTTGGTGTGGCATGTATCATCTCATCAATAGTGAGTTCAGGCCAGTCCCATTCTTTCTATTTCATTCCTTGTTGTCACATAGTAAGAGGTTGAAGGAATGAATTCCTCTGCCTCGGCTGAAAGGGATGAAGTTTGGAGACTTGGGAATAGTGTCTGGGCCAGGGCCTCACTTTTGGCTTCAAATGTTGTTGCTTTAGCTGGCTGAGATTGGTGCTTTGGTGTATAGACCAGGGTTGGGATTATTCTTGATTGATAATTTTCAGGCCTAGAGTAATTGTAGGCAGTGAATATCATTTTGTCCTTGGCTGATGCTAAAAAGTTCATCCAGTGTTGGTGCTTGGTGTGCTGAATATGTTGAAAATATTTATTCCTTGCAGCTCTAGCCTTGTCCATAATGTCAGTGTCATGGTCCTTCTTCTCTTGGCGTCGAAGCTTATGGAATGAATGTCGAAGTAAAGCAAGGTCCTTGGTCCACCATGGCTTTGATCTTGGTGTGACTTTGAATAACGGAATTGACTCTTGAGCAGCAGCTTGTACAACCTCTTGTAATATTGAAGCAATGAGATCAACATCTTGCCTGTCTATGGCTATTTCTAGTGTTTGCTGCATCAATTCCTGCTGGTGTAGAACATGAGACTTAAATAATTCCCAGTTGGCCTTTTTAACATTGAACCTGGTAGGAAGTGGGTTAGTATTCCTGTTGTCATTTAGTACCCCTGCCTGGTTAGTGTTCATAAAACGAGTGTCAAAGAGTATCACTTCATGATCTGATCCAGTAGATTCCCCATATTTCCAGTTGCCCCACCTAAGGTGTTTGAATCCTATGGCAAAGGTAAGGTCAATGATGGAGGTGCTTTTTGAATTAGATCTGTGAAATGTCCCTCCATACTGTTCAATGATTGATGGTGAGTTGAGGAGCTGGGCATTGGCATTATCCAAGTACTGGGCCAGCTCATTGGCAAGAGGTGTGTTAATCTGGACAAGTGGATTCCAACATGAATGATGCAAGTTGAAATCTCCGAGAAATAGCATGGGCTTGTCCAGGGTTAGTTGTAGGTCTAAGAAGCGTTCCACTGTGAGCTTGGTTGAGTAGTGGGAGCTTGGCTTCTCATTGTAGATGTGAACCACATAGAATGATTCACTTGATAGTTCTACCTCCAGAATTTGAAGGTCAGGGTCTGTCACCAAGTCATATCTAGGGGATACTTGAAGCTGGCTAGATTTCTTGACATAGGTAAGGACCCTGGGCCGTAGATTAGTGTTGAGAACTGGTGGTATGAGGTTAAAAGCTGAGTGGTTTATAGGTCGAAAAGATTGTGATGGTTGGTGATGGAACATGTATGGTTCCTGCACAAAAATAAAGTCGGATTCCTCCTTGAGGGCTACCTCAAAGAGTGACTGCTGGATCTCTCGACCCCTTGCAGTATTATGTTGACTGAATTTGAGTGTATCTAGCATGTTAGAGCTTTGTAGTAATCACAGTCTAATCTTTGAAACGCCAGGTGGGTGTTGGACTTGCAGTTTGCACACTGCACTGCATGGTGGATGCAACTCTGAGTTGCACTACAAGTATTACACTTGTGGCTGTTGGTGTAATGTGGGCCAAGACAGATGGCACACACTGGAGATTTCTTGCACCACATGGAGTGGTGGCCAAAAGTCAGGCATTTTCTGCACTGAGTCTTTTGAGTTGATTGTTGGTAGCTAACTACCTTCAAAAGTTGTCCTCCAATGAGCACCCCAGTCTTTATCAACCTAGTCTTCTGCTCCTCAGTCTTCACACAAAAAGCCACTGAGGTTCTCACCAACTACTTGGTGATTTTGTAAGCCATCTTGCCTGGCCTTGTGTATTGATCCCATCATTATAGGTCTCAATCTCCTCATTTAATTGGTGAATGGGGATACATGTCGCAACCCCATGTACCACCATTTTCGGCCAGTTGGTAACTTTCTGGGCCTTCTGAATTGGCCATCCTGCAAAGACCACTTCCCATTTTTCCTGGTCCAAAATCAGCTCTGTGGGAGAGGCATCCATACAGCTGAGGACTAGGTTCCCCTTTGGTGAAGTATGGACTCTTGAGATGGCCCTTTTCCCTAGGATCTTGTTGATCCTTTCTCTGATGGTGAAAGCCTGGTAATTTGGCAGGCTGGAGCCTGACCTGGTCACCAGTGTGATGACATTCTCAGTGTCAATGATTTTTGCAGTTGTGGCTGGAGCTGCATTGGTGGTTGAAGTTGTAGCTGCTGATATGCTAGGCCTAGTATTTGCAACTTGGCCTGTGTTGCTAATGGTGGGTGCAGCAGCTTTTCGACTGAGCACCTTCATGACTGGCCGAGCTGGAGTAACAGTGGCTGGCTTGTTGTTTGGAATTCCCTCCCTGACCTACTGTGCATATGAAGGCATGGCTGGTGCCACAGGTGGTGGTTGTTGCTTGCTAGCAGATGACTCTGCTGGTTCAGGAGGGGGAGACCTGGACTGGTGGTTGAGTGGTTGTCACCTTACCCTTCTCAGTAAAGCTTCGAAAAACCTCAATGAGGTCCAAGACTGCCACTTGCTTTTCTTTGTCACCTATAAGACTGTATGATTTAACAAGCAAGTCACGTGCCTCGAAAATTGATGTTTCAAAGGTGTGTTTGATGCTGTGTGGTGCAGCAATTTTGACCATTTTTGATGGCTGAGAGTTGGTGTGGTTGGTGGCTGAAATACCTCGTTTCCGAGGCTGGTCAGCAAAAGGTGTTTTTAAAAATAAATTTTTTGTTCCCAGATCAGTTGAAGTGATTGGGTCACTGCTAAAAATGTCAACCTTGGATGTCAAATTGACAGGTCTAACAGAAGTAAGGAGCCTTGAAGGCTTTGGTGATAAATCTGAGTTCCAGATTGATGATGTAAGCCTAGGCACATCTGACATGTCCATCTCTGGTGAAGATGGCATACTTGGTAGACTGCCCTCTGGTGAGGGTGATTTTGAGGCCATATTGGCCTTATTTATAGCTGGCATATGTAATCAGAGGCCAGGCTGAAAAAAAAATTGAAAAAACAATTTATTTCGATTTTTGAATGAATAAATTGGGTTTGAGATCACGTGATTTGAAGTACAGATCACGTGATAAATGCCAAGACTTGGGTAAAAATGTTTTCGCCCTTTTTCTTGAAATAGAAATTTAAAATTGAAATTTAAAGTCACGTGACTCTTCAGTTATCACCTGACCACGCGTTTGAGACGCGTGACGCGTGACGCGTCGAGCCTTGGCAAGGCTGAAGTGAAAAAATTTTCGCTCAGAATGCTGAAAATCGAGGCTTTGGTCGAAAAATGCCGGAATATGAGGATGCAAATGTCGAATATTATATGAATCTGATGCTGCTGAGTATGCGAAACCGAATATCAAGTTTATATTGCCGTAGCTGATGGTGGGCAGAAGTTGTGGGGGAATTGGTGAGGATTGGTGGGCCAGAGGGTCGAAAAAACAGGTTTTGGTTGAAAAATGTGCCAATTGGTGGATGCGTATCTCGAGAAGTATATCAGTGGAAAGCTTTAGACGATGCGAAAATGAATATCGAATTTATGTAGCTATATCTGATGGTGGTCGGAAGTTGTGGTCGAAAAGGCGATTTTCGAAAGTTTGGTGACGTGAAGATGTCTGTTTGTAAGGTTACATGCCTTGATTATGAGGTCCCTTGCCTGAAGGAGTACTGATTTGGTGGTTTCAATGCTATGGTTAGTTTCAACTTGTGGGGTGGAGTAGATAGATGAGGCAAGTGTTTCTTTGCCTTTCCCTTTGACTGAGGGGTTGGGATCTGCATAGCATGGAGCTCCTGTCTTTAACTGATATTGATTGGATGGGCCAGCAATGGGGTCACTGCTAAACTCCATTACCTCATCAATGTTTGAAAGCTTGGGTTTCTTTGAACTGGGCATAAGGGGTGGAAAGTCATCCTCTGATGAATAACCTGGGTGCAACATCAGTTGGTTACTGGCTGATTGGTAGTTGTTGAGATCCATATCCATGACTGGTGATGCTGGGTCATATGCAGATTGAGAATTAGATCCAGGTGACTGTGGACTGAAATTTGACATAGTATATATATAAATTTTTTTTATAATGAATTATTTTTATTCTTTTTATATGTATATTTTTTATATTTTTTATATTTAAATTATATTTTTACCAATTTTTTTGAATTTTTATTTTTTGGATATCGAAAATGTCACGTTATTCAAAGACACGTGACCTACTCGAATTTATTTTTGGTGGAATTACGCGTAAACCACGTGATTTACGCGTAAATTGACGCGAAACGCGTCTCTGACCAATGAAAATTTTTCTTATAGGGTGACCTCTTAAAACCAAAAGTGCAATTTGTCGCAAAATCCGCTTTATTCGTTCTTTGAACCAAGATTACTCGGTTAAAAATAGCTGAATTTGGTTGAAAATTTGTAATAAGCTAGAGGAGTAACTGAAATATCTGTAGATAAAATTTTGTCTCAATTGCTAGCTGTTGACAATTGTTGTTGATTGAATTGTTGGGGCTTTAACCCAAATTTGACTTCAAATCAACTGATCCAACTTTGAGTCTTAATAACTCTTGAACCAGTTATCAGATTGAATTTTAGATTGGATATTCGGAATCTGCTCAGCTTAATGCATAGGTTACACTAGTTTTGAGCTCAAGTTCACGATTTTTTGAAAATTTGTGGTTGATGTGCCCCCAGGAAATGGGACTGGCCAGCTTTAACTATGGAGGAAATAATTAATGCGATCTGAGCTTTTTAGGGAAGAAGAGGGACGAAAGAGCTGTGGTTTAGGAAAATTCTACAGGATACAAGCCCAATTATCCACACCAAATTTCACAACAAAACCAATCAATTTTCATGGATATAGTAGATTTATAGAATCCTCATATTTCCAAGCAAGGATTGGTATTGGAAATGTGAGGGCATACTTATTCAAGATTGGCAAGACCAAAGATGGAAGTTGCAATTTTGCTTGAAGCAAAAGCAGACAATGCAACACTTGATACTACAATGTCAAATGTTTAAAAAAGAAAGAATAGAAAGTTTTCAAAATTTAGAGCCACTTACATTACAAATAATATTCAGAACTAAAAGAGGACAACAAGCATTGCTTGAATATTTGAAAACTTCAAGGTGTATATCTTTACACAAAGGAGAATAATTAGGACCAAACATATTGGAAACAAAGAGGGAGATGCAGGAAGGGAGTGATAATGGGGACTGATATTTGCTTTTTATTTTTGGTTAATTAAATTGTCATAGCTAGCTAGCTGAATACAATATGATTAAAAAAAAAAAAAAAAAAAATCTTCGGAAAAACTACCACCAATTGAGGAGGCTTGCCAAAAAGACACTGGATCCTGAGATCATAGAAGATGCCCAAAGGACAAGGAACAAATACTTTCGATCCATTTCTGAACACAAAAGCAAACACTGGGACAAATTTCTGGAGCAAGCTCAAGGAAGGACAGCTTATACTGCATTTCAATATTCTAATGCTTCACACCAGCAAAGCCCTTTGATACCAAACTTGAAATATACTCTTTCTGATAGTAGTGAACCTTTAACTGCATCATCATTTTCTGCCAAATCTGATGCTCTTATTTTGAATCTTTTTCCAAAGTTAAATTCCCTAACAAATATGGCCTCAACTAGTATACCCCAGATCCCATCTTCATCCAGAGGCAAGTTGAGATGGGAGTGGCCAGAACTCAACCAAGAGGAATTCTTTAGAGCTATTCCAAACAAGTCAACTGCACCAGGAGTGGATCAAATTGGATGGCAGATGCTCAAGCATGCTGTTCAGACTCTACCAGACTTTTTCTTCAAAGCATATCAAGCCTTGTTTCAGGGTGGTCATCATCCTGACTCTTGGAAGGAAGCTATTGGAATTATTATTCCAAAAAGAAATAAAAAAGACTACTCTGAACCCAAGGCTTACAGACCCATATCTCTGTTGCCCTGCATGTCAAAATTGTTGGAGAAATTATTTGCCAATAGACTTTCCTATCTGGCAAATGTTTCAGATGACCTCTTGGACCCAAGTCAAATGGGTGGAAGGAAGCAAAGGTCTGCTATTGATGCTGCTTTGCTGCTACAAGCTTTTGTTGAAGAAAACCATGCCAAAAAGCAAATGGTCAGCACACTTTTCCTGGATATCATGGGGGCATTTGATTGACTTCACCCTTCTAAACTAATCAGCATCCTACACCAATTGAGTCTACCAGACAGCTTCATCTTGTGGTATCAGTCTTTCTTGACCAAGCGCAAAATTCGACTCTCCTTCAATGGTCAGATGAGTAAGATTCACCAAGTTTCAGGCACACCACAAGGAAGCCCTATCTCACCAATTCTTTTTCTGATCTCAATTAAATACCTTCTTCCTAAAGTAAGAGGCACTAAATATCTACAATTATCTTATGTAGATGATCTATCTCTCTCAACAGCTTCCACTTCCATTACAAAAAATATTTCATTCCTGGAGGATTGTGCTAATTCCTTAGTCCAAAAAGCTAGAGATCACCACATCCTTTTCGAGGTGGATAAATCAGAGCTGATACACTTTCATCAACACCGACAGCCTGTCACTCTACCCATAAGAGTACAAGGTACCTTACTTCAACCCAAAGAGGTAGTAAGATGGCTTGGTATCTGGTTTGATCAGAAACTCACCTTTAAATGTCATGTGCAGAAGCGACTCCAACTTGGCAATGCCGTCTGGGAACGGCTCAAAAGACTGGCAAGGCCATCAGCTGGCATGAAACTCAACTCTCTTCGTCAACTATATCTTTCATGTGTAACCTCAGTCATGGACTACGGATCCGTTCAATGGTTCAATCGGCCTGGATCTATATCACTTACCTACCAATATAATAAGATTCAGAATAGGGCTCTAGTTGCCATCACAGGTGCATTTCCCCAGGCTCCGAGGAAGGCCCTGGAAGTAGAGGCAGCCATATTACCTACAAAAATACGTCACCTCAAAAATGCCAGTCTATATGCCCTCAGATTTCTCAGGCTCCAGAAGACACATCCAGTGTCTAAACTTCTTTACAGCCCCATTGAGGACGAGCTGAGTCTATTCAATCAGCCAGACCCAAGGGACCTACAAGGAATAACTGTACTCTCATCCCAAATTGCAAGGCTTGGAAAGCTACTTGGGCAACTTACTATAAAGCATAAGCTGGAATCTATTGACAATAAATGGAACCCACCTTGGCTAAAGACATCTCTCAAAGTACTCATATCTAGCTCATCCAAAGAAGTAGCAGTAAAGGAGCATAATCAATTCCTCAGACAAATCTCAGACTGTTCAACTTTAATCTATACAGATGGGTCACTTACTGAAGGAAAGGGAAGTAGTGTTGGGTATGTGATATATTCTCCACATTCTGGACCTGTCAAATGCATCTCACTTAATCTTGGCCATGGCATGGGTATCACAGATGCAGAAACCTTCTGCATTCTGAAAGCTATTCAACATGCAGTGCAATTATCTACCTCGAAAAGTATCTATGTTTTCACTGACAGCCAAGCATCCCTCCAAAGGATTCAGAAAGGCTCTAACCAATTCTCCCACCAAATCCGTCTGAAAGGGAAAGGTGCAAAGATCACACTTGCATGGTGCCCAGGCCACATGAAAATTGAAGGTAATGAGTTAGCAGACTCTCTAGCAAGAAGAGGTGCAAATGAAAAGCCAGTCAAAAAACTTCTCTACACAACACTTAGCTTCCTTAAACAAGAGGTTAGACTATATATCAAAGATGCCTGGTCTAAAGACTGGACAACCCAACTACAACGTGAGGAAGAAGGGAAAAGAGCAATAGGACTGGGCAAACTATATAGAGCCCAAGCCAAATGCCACATACCCAACTTCAAATTTAAACTATTCAACATGACCAAATTCTCTCGAAAAACCCAGTCAGCATATTATCAAGCTAGAACAGGCATAGGAAGCCACCTGGCATATATGAGCAAAATTGGGAAAAGCAATACTAATATCTGCAATTTCTGCACCAAAAGTGTTCAAACTATTGATCATTTAATACTTCACTGTTCATTCTTCAAGAAACAGAGGAGAAAAGAATTCAAAAATCTATCACCAATCACACTTCCTATATTATTCAACACAGATGTGGGGAAAACTTTGCTACTAAAATATCTTTCAGTTACTGGCTGCCTTTCAGGGGGTAGGGACAGGGAAGATAGAAATCAATCAACTAATTAATTACTGTTTACTCATCACAAATTTTCTTCACATAGTAATGTACATAAAATGGTGGAATGGGGAGGAAACTGTGTTGCTTAGGGAATAATTGTACATAGTGTCATAGCTAATTAGGCTGCATACACTTAATGAATAAAAAAAAAAAAAAAAAAAAAAAAGACTCCCTGTCTACCTTTAAACTTGAATATCTCAACACTCAGTAGTCGGATTGAAATTCTGATTGGATATTTGGGATGCGCTTGATGTTATTAATAATTTGATATATTTTAAAAGTGGTTTGGGCAAATAATGAAGATTCCAAAAGTTGGATGATCGGTCTCTTTATTGAAGTGGATGAGACTGAGATTGATATATCATCCATATATGAAAGTTGAAGATGAGCAATTTCTTGCTTTGGTGGAAAGAGGTACCGGATTGAGAGTAGGAATAAGATTGGGGAGATTGGACTGCCTTGAGGTGTGCCTGTTACCAAATACTCCTTGCTTAGTTGACCATTGAAGGAGAGTCGGATACTCCTACTACTTAAGAAAGATTGCACCCAGAGGATAAATGATTTAGGGAGCTGTAGTGACCTCAAGACCTCAATTAAATTATGTGGCTGTAGTCTATCATATGCCCCAAGTATATCAAGGAAAACTGTAGAGACTATGCGGTGTTTCGCTCTGTTCTGCTCTACAAAGTCTTGGAGAAGAAGTGCTGTATCAATGGCTGATCTCTGCTTACGTCCACCCATCTGACTTTCATGTAAAAGACAGCTGCTGGTGTTAGCTAGAAATGCAAGTCGGTTGGCAAAGATCCTCTCTAGTAGTTTAGATAGGCAGGGGAGAAGAGAAATGGGTCGATAGGCTTTTGGACAGCTATAGTCCTTCTTGTTCCTCTTTGGTATGATGATTCCCACTGCTGTTGAAATCACCTAAAAGTAAGGTATTCTTACTACCATAGAGATCAGGAGAAAGAGCTTGGATTGTTGAACCACTATCTCGAATTTGATTGTATATGTTGATCAATGTAATTGAACTTGTTCCATCAATGATATCAACAACTAAGAGGTCCGGATCTTGGGGTGAAGTGTTTGTGACCTTAATTCTATGGTTTATTTGATGAGAAACATAGAGCATAGTTCTAGGTCTTTGATTTGGTGGAAAATTTGGAAAAAGTTGCATAAAACTTGGATGGTTGATGGATCTAGAGTTAAGGAAATTACTTTGGTCTGACTGCCTTGGAGGAAGCCAAGGCTCTTGTATTTTATTTTTTTTTATTTTAATCATATTGTATTCAGCTAGCTAGCTATGACAATTTATTTAACATACATACAAAGCAAATATCAGTCCTCACTATCACTCCCCTCCTCCATCTCCCCTCTTTATGTCCAATATGTTTTGTCCTAATTATTCTCCTTTGTGTATAGATATACACCTCGAAGTTTTTAAAAATTCAAGCAATGCTTGTTTTCCTCTTTTTGTTCTGAATAAAATTGGTAAAGTGAATGGCTCTATGTTTTTAAAAGATTTTTTTCATTCATTTTTAAACATTTGACAATGAAGTATCAAATGTTGCATTGTTTGTTTTTGGTTGTGACAAAAATTGCATTTATCATCTTTGGTCTTTCCAATTTAATATAAGTATGCCCTCACATTTCCTATGCCAGTCCTTGCCTGGAAGTATGAAGATTCTGTCAACCGGCTGTGGCCCTGAAAACTAGGAGGGTGAGTTGAAAATATTGGTGTTGAAGATTGGGCTTGTATCCTATAGAACTTGCCAAGACCATAGCTCTTCCTTCCTTCTTCCTCATGGAAAAGCTCCGAGGTCCACTCTTTAGCCCAGGCTTCTAGTACAAGCTCCTTAGCTCTTTGCTTTAGAAATGCATGTGACGTAAACTGATTCCTTCTCAGCACCTTCTTTTTGCTGGCTCCTTTGGCCAAGTTGTCAGCAAGCTCATTACCTACTATACCAACATGTCCAGGGCACCAAGAGAGTTGAATTGAGCAGCTCTCTGCCTCTTGTCTTATCTGGTGTGAAAAGGAAAAGGCTCTTGTATTGCTATAATTGAAATGTTTAGTTCTATTGCTCTGTGAAGAGCACTCTCTGTTGCAAATTGATTCTTGTTTACATTTATTTGGAGGACCTTGATATCTGGTGTGTCAGACATTAAAGGTCAATCTCTTCAGCCTTGTCTCGAATGCTCAGGTAAACCTGGCAGGTCTTTGAATTAGCGGTGTGATTTTCATTGCAGTTGACACACTTAGGTGCCAGATGACTACATTGTACTCCCTTAGCCTTACAGACACTGCAGTAATGCTGCTGTGTGCTGTGGTCTCGGGTTCCACAAAGTTGGCAGGCTGCATCTCGTCTGCAGTAGCTTTCCACATGGCCAAAAGCTTGGCATTTATTGCACTGGGAATTGGTGGAATTAAATGATAAGCTGAATGAGAGATTGGTTGGTATGTTTGTAAATGAGTGTTATGGAACAAATATGGCTCCTGAACTAATAGAATATCTGTTTCCCCTTTGATGGATACATCAAAGAGGGACTGCAGGATCTCACGACCCCTTGCAGTGTTGTGCTGATTGAATGTGATGTGACTAAGCATGCCAATGCTTTGAAGATGTCACAATCTTGTCTTTAAAAGGCCAAATGAGTGTTTGACCTGCAGTTTGCACATTGTACAGCATGATGAACACAACTCTTTGACACTGATGGATCCCTTACAAAGGGCAAGGGTAGCAGTATAGGCTTTGTTGTTTATCTACCATACAGTAGGGAGATAAAATGCAGCTCTTTCAATCTTGGGGAATCAATGGGAATCACAGATGCAGAGTCCTTCTGTATCCTCAAAACAATCAAGTACATAAAAAAGATAATCCCAGGTGGCAACTATCACATATTCACTGATAGTCAAGCTAGTCTGATTAGAATCCAAAAGAAAGAAAATCATATATCATACAAAATTAGACAAGAGGCATATAATTGCCACTTAAATCTCTCTTGGTGTCCAGGGCATGTTGGTATAGTGGGAAATGATCTTGCTGATAATTTGGCCAAAGGGGCCATGAAAAAGAAGGCTTTTAAGAGAAATTGCTTTAGTACTCATTCATTTCTCAAACAAAGGGTCAAAGAACTCGTAGTTCAAGCCTGGTGCCAGGATTGGTCTTCAGAGCTGTTCAAAGAGGAGGAAGGAAGGAAAAGCAAGGGCCTCGGAAAATTTTACAGGTTCCAGGCTCAGATGTCGATACCTATATTCTCTACACACCCAATCAAATTCCAAGGTCACAATAGAATAACTGAGTCATCATATTTCCAGGCAAGAACTGGTATTGGAAATGTGAAAGCATATTTACACCAAATTGGGAAGACTAAGGATGATATCTGTAATTTCTGTACAGGTGGAAGACAGACAATGCAACATCTGATTTTTCATTGTTGCAAATTTACAAAAGAAAGGAATGAATCATTTCAAGGTATAGAGCCACTCAAACTGACAATTTTGTTCCGGACCAAAAGGAGGAAGGAGGCATTACTACAATTTTTAAAATCTTCCAAGTGTATTAGTATACACAAGGGAGAATGATTAGAACAAAAAACATTTGGTAGATAAATTGAACAACAAAGATAGGAGAGATTATTTAAGGGAGTTTGGTTACTTAGTGTAAAAATTAGATAAATTGTCATAGCTTTATAGCTGAATACAATATGAATCAAAAAAAAAAAAAAAAAAAAAAAGAACTCAACTCTGGGTTGAGTTGCATGTTTTACATTTATGGTCAGGTGTCATTAGTTGTCCAAGGCAAATGGCACAAACTGGTGTCTTAGTACATGACATCTGGTGATGTCCATAGGCTAGGCATTTTCGACATTGAGTTCTCTGTGTGGCTATTTGAGACTCTACTATCTTGAGATATTGACCTCCAATGAGGACCCCTGACTTTAAAAGTTGTTCCTTTTCAGCATCATTTGTGACTGAAAATGAAAGTGAAGCTTTAACTCTCTGTTGATAAGTCCGGCTCAGCCATCTTGGCTGGCCTTTTTTTTTTTTTTTTTTTAATCATATTGTATTCAGCTAGCTAGCTATGACAATTTATTTAACATACATACAAAGCAAATATCAGTCCTCACTTTCACTCCCCTCCTCCATCTCCCCTCTTTATGTCCAATATGTTTTGTCCTAATTATTCTCCTTTGTGTATAGATATACACCTCGAAGTTTTTAAAAATTCAAGCAATGCTTGTTTTCCTCTTTTTGTTCTGAATAAAATTGGTAAAGTGAATGGCTCTATGTTTTTAAAAGATTTTTTTCATTCATTTTTAAACATTTGACAATGAAGTATCAAATGTTGCATTGTTTGTTTTTGGTTGTGACAAAAATTGCATTTATCATCTTTGGTCTTTCCAATTTTATATAAGTATGCCCTCACATTTCCTATGCCAGTCCTTGCCTGGAAGTATGAAGATTCTGTCAACCGGCTGTGGCCCTGAAAACTAGGAGGGTGAGTTGAAAATATTGGTGTTGAAGATTGGGCTTGTATCCTGTAGAATTTTCCTAAACCACAGCTCTTTCTTCCCTCTTCTTCCCTAAAAATCTCAGATCTCCAATCTTCAGCCCAGGCTTTCATTACAAGCTCCTTTGCCTTTTGTTTCAGAAATGCATGTGATGTGAACTTATTCCTTCTTAGCACCTTCTTTTTGCTGGCTCCTTTGGCCAAGTTGTCAGCAAGCTCATTACCTACTATACCAACATGTCCAGGGCACCAAGAGAGTTGAATTGAGCAGCTCTCTGCCTCTTGTCTTATCTGGTGTGAAAAGGAATTTTCTTTATACTTTATTCTCAAGTGACTAGCCTGACTGTCGCTTAAGATATGATAATTGCCTCTTGGTGATATCTTTTTGAGGTATTTGATGGCTTTGAGGATACAGAAAGTTTCTGTGTCTGTAATACCCATAGTTTGACCAAGGTTGAAGGACAAGCATTTCATTTGTCTTGTCACTGGGAGATAGACAACAAATCCTATACTGCTGCCTTTTCCTTGGGTGAAGGAGCCATCAGTGTAGACAATAGTTGTTGTTAAAGGTATCTTATTAGAGAAGGTTTTGTGACTCTGAGCAGCTTGGTCCTTTGGCAATGGTGAAATATTGATTTTTAATTGGGATTGAAGCCAAGGGGGCACCCAGCTGGCATCTAAATGTTCAAGGTTAATACATCTTATGAATGACTTCTATAATTGGCCTATTTTTGTCAGCTGGGTTGATTCTTTGTCTAGGTACTCAAAAACCCCAAGGTCAACCTCAGTTGTTAGAGATAACTCATCCTGGAGTGGGGAGAGCAGTTTCTCCTTTACTGGATGTGTGTATTGTAGTCTAAGAATTCGGAGTGCAAAATTGAATGCTTGCTTTTGTTGTCTCACTTTTGCTGGGAGAATAGCTGTCTCAACTTCCAAGGCCTTTTTTTTTTTTTTTTTTTTTTATTCATTAAGTGTATGCAGCCTAATTAGCTATGACACTATGTACAATTATTCCCTAAGCAACACAGTTTCCTCCCCATTCCACCATTTTATGTACATTACTATGTGAAGAAAATTTGTGATGAGTAAACAGTAATTAATTAGTTGATTGATTTCTATCTTCCCTGTCCCTACCCCCTGAAAGGCAGCCAGTAACTGAAAGATATTTTAGTAGCAAAGTTTTCCCCACATCTGTGTTGAATAATATAGGAAGTGTGATTGGTGATAGATTTTTGAATTCTTTTCTCCTCTGTTTCTTGAAGAATGAACAGTGAAGTATTAAATGATCAATAGTTTGAACACTTTTGGTGCAGAAATTGCAGATATTAGTATTGCTTTTCCCAATTTTGCTCATATATGCCAGGTGGCTTCCTATGCCTGTTCTAGCTTGATAATATGCTGACTGGGTTTTTCGAGAGAATTTGGTCATGTTGAATAGTTTAAATTTGAAGTTGGGTATGTGGCATTTGGCTTGGGCTCTATATAGTTTGCCCAGTCCTATTGCTCTTTTCCCTTCTTCCTCACGTTGTAGTTGGGTTGTCCAGTCTTTAGACCAGGCATCTTTGATATATAGTCTAACCTCTTGTTTAAGGAAGCTAAGTGTTGTGTAGAGAAGTTTTTTGACTGGCTTTTCATTTGCACCTCTTCTTGCTAGAGAGTCTGCTAACTCATTACCTTCAATTTTCATGTGGCCTGGGCACCATGCAAGTGTGATCTTTGCACCTTTCCCTTTCAGACGGATTTGGTGGGAGAATTGGTTAGAGCCTTTCTGAATCCTTTGGAGGGATGCTTGGCTGTCAGTGAAAACATAGATACTTTTCGAGGTAGATAATTGCACTGCATGTTGAATAGCTTTCAGAATGCAGAAGGTTTCTGCATCTGTGATACCCATGCCATGGCCAAGATTAAGTGAGATGCATTTGACAGGTCCAGAATGTGGAGAATATATCACATACCCAACACTACTTCCCTTTCCTTCAGTAAGTGACCCATCTGTATAGATTAAAGTTGAACAGTCTGAGATTTGTCTGAGGAATTGATTATGCTCCTTTACTGCTACTTCTTTGGATGAGCTAGATATGAGTACTTTGAGAGATGTCTTTAGCCAAGGTGGGTTCCATTTATTGTCAATAGATTCCAGCTTATGCTTTATAGTAAGTTGCCCAAGTAGCTTTCCAAGCCTTGCAATTTGGGATGAGAGTACAGTTATTCCTTGTAGGTCCCTTGGGTCTGGCTGATTGAATAGACTCAGCTCGTCCTCAATGGGGCTGTAAAGAAGTTTAGACACTGGATGTGTCTTCTGGAGCCTGAGAAATCTGAGGGCATATAGACTGGCATTTTTGAGGTGACGTATTTTTGTAGGTAATATGGCTGCCTCTACTTCCAGGGCCTTCCTCGGAGCCTGGGGAAATGCACCTGTGATGGCAACTAGAGCCCTATTCTGAATCTTATTATATTGGTAGGTAAGTGATATAGATCCAGGCCGATTGAACCATAGAACGGATCCGTAGTCCATGACTGAGGTTACACATGAAAGATATAGTTGACGAAGAGAGTTGAGTTTCATGCCAGCTGATGGCCTTGCCAGTCTTTTGAGCCGTTCCCAGACGCATTGCCAAGTTGGAGTCGCTTCTGCACATGACATTTAAAGGTGAGTTTCGATCAAACCAGATACCAAGCCATCTTACTACCTCTTTGGGTTGAAGTAAGGTACCTTGTACTCTTATGGGTAGAGTGACAGGCTGTCGGTGTCGATGAAAGTGTATCAGCTCTGATTTATCCACCTCGAAAAGGATGTGGTGATCTCTAGCTTTTTGGAGTAAGGAATTAGCACAATCCTCCAGGAATGAAATATTTTTGTAATGGAAGTGGAAGCTGTTGAGAGAGATATATCATCTACATAAGATAATTGTAGATATTAGTGCCTCTTACTTTAGGAAGAAGGTATTTAATTGAGATCAGAAAAAGAATTGGTGAGATAGGGCTTCCTTGTGGTGTGCCTGAAACTTGGTGAATCTTACTCATCTGACCATTGAAGGAGAGTCGAATTTTGCGCTTGGTCAAGAAAGACTGACACCACAAGATGAAGCTGTCTGGTAGACTCAATTGGTGTAGGATGCTGATTAGTTTAGAAGGGTGAAGTCGATCAAATGCCCCCATGATATCCAGGAAAAGTGTGCTGACCATTCGCTTTTTGGCATGGTTTTCTTCAACAAAAGCTTGTAGCAGCAAAGCAGCATCAATAGCAGACCTTTGCTTCCTTCCACCCATTTGACTTGGGTCCAAGAGGTCATCTGAAACATTTGCCAGATAGGAAAGTCTATTGGCAAATAATTTCTCCAACAATTTTGACATGCAGGGCAACAGAGATATGGGTCTGTAAGCCTTGGGTTCAGAGTAGTCTTTTTTATTTCTTTTTGGAATAATAATTCCAATAGCTTCCTTCCAAGAGTCAGGATGATGACCACCCTGAAACAAGGCTTGATATGCTTTGAAGAAAAAGTCTGGTAGAGTCTGAACAGCATGCTTGAGCATCTGCCATCCAATTTGATCCACTCCTGGTGCAGTTGACTTGTTTGGAATAGCTCTAAAGAATTCCTCTTGGTTGAGTTCTGGCCACTCCCATCTCAACTTGCCTCTGGATGAAGATGGGATCTGGGGTATACTAGTTGAGGCCATATTTGTTAGGGAATTTAACTTTGGAAAAAGATTCAAAATAAGAGCATCAGATTTGGCAGAAAATGATGATGCAGTTAAAGGTTCACTACTATCAGAAAGAGTATATTTCAAGTTTGGTATCAAAGGGCTTTGCTGGTGTGAAGCATTAGAATATTGAAATGCAGTATAAGCTGTCCTTCCTTGAGCTTGCTCCAGAAATTTGTCCCAGTGTTTGCTTTTGTGTTCAGAAATGGATCGAAAGTATTTGTTCCTTGTCCTTTGGGCATCTTCTATGATCTCAGGATCCAGTGTCTTTTTGGCAAGCCTCCTCAATTGGTGGTAGTTTTTCCGAAGATTTGTGAGCTCCTCTATCCACCATGATTTTGATCTTGGTGAAATTCTGCTTCTAGGAATAGCATTATTAGCGGCTTGATGGATGATTTTCTTTAGTAAGATAGCTATTCCATCAAAGTTCCTGGTAATGATAAGCTGGTCCAGCTCGGAATTTGCCTTGCTTTCAAGTGCTGCAAGGTTATTTCCAAAGATATCCCAGTTAGCATTTTTCAAGTTGAAACTAGCAGGTTGATTTTCTCCAGCATTATTAATTGGTGAAGTGATTGAGGTTTCAAAGCTTATAACTTCATGGTCTGATCCTGTACACTCACTATATTTCCAGTTATGCCATTGAAGCCTCTGAAAGCCAGAAAAATAGGTCAGATCAATAATGGACATTTTCTTTGTGTTAGATCTGTGGAAGGTTCCACCAAACCCTTCAATGATGGTGAAATCATTAAGGAGAGTGGCTTGG
Source organism: Blumeria hordei DH14 (assembly GCA_900239735.1). Classification (NCBI taxonomy): domain Eukaryota; kingdom Fungi; phylum Ascomycota; class Leotiomycetes; order Helotiales; family Erysiphaceae; genus Blumeria; species Blumeria hordei. Next base: position 687,269 of record OENG01000015.1, read on the forward strand.
TTTTTCTCCATGTAGTTAGCAAAAGCTTCTGCATTTGGTGAAGGTGAGTTGATGGCTTGGTTCCAAGATGGGTGATGAAGATTGAGGTCTCCAAGAAGCAAAAAAGGTCTATCCCATTTTATATCCAGCTGTAAAAGTCGTTCAGTAGTGAGTGTAGGCTGAGATGTGTCTTGAGATTTTTCATTATAGATATTTAAAAGATGGAATGATTCTCCAGGTGCATCTATCTGGAGGAGCTGCATGTCTGGGTCGTGAACAAGGTCTAGTCTTGGTGAAACATTAATTATACAATGTCGCCTGATATAAATCAAGACTCTAGGGCGAAAGAAGCATCTTGGTGTGGGACAATTGGAATATAGGAGGGGTGAGAAAGAGGGGAGTATTTTTTGGTTATTTTATTATAATAGAGGTAAGGCTCCTGAATACAAAGAATTGATGCATCTTCATTCAGGGCCACCTCGAAGAATGATTGAAGGATTTCTCTCCCTCTGGCAGTATTGTGCTGGCAAATTTTGATGTGATCTATCATATAAGTGCCTTATAGATTTTGCAGTTATGTTTCTGGAGAGCTGTGTGGCTCCCAGAGTTGCAGTTGGAACACTTCACTGGATTATGGGTGCAGTTGTCTGAGGTTGCACAGGTGTTGCACTTATGCTCAGTGGTGAGGTGACAGCCCTTGCAGACTGCACAGACAGGATCTCTCTTGCAGGTCAAGAAGAGGTGACCATATTTCAGGCACTTCTTGCACTGAGTTCGGCTTGTAGTAAGCTTGTAGTTTGATACTTTGAGAAGCAATCCTTTAACTAGTATCCCTCTATTTAGAATCTTATTTTTATCTTCTTCAGAAGTGATGCTGAAGATGACAGGACAAGTAGGGCCATTAGGATTATTTGAAAGCCATCTTGGAATGCCAATTACTTCCACACCTAGGTTGACATCTTCAACTTCCTCTTGAAAAGAAGTTATTGGTAGACTTGTTGGTACCCCATAGGCTACAAGTTTTGGAAAGTTATTCACTTTTTGAATGGTGTCAATTGGCCATTTTCCGAAGAGCATGATCCATTTATCCTGTGCAGATAGTAGCTCATCTGGGGTAGAGTCAAAGCAGGTGAGGACAAGGTTGTTTTTAGGAGAGGTGTGGACTCTTGCCACAGCTTTCTTGCCAAGAAGTCTGTTCATGTTGTCCCTAACACTGATAGCATTGTAGGCAGGTACAGAAGCCCCCTTTGTCAAGACAAGAGTTAGGAGTGTGTCAGCATCAGGAGTATTAGAGTGAGTTCTTGGGGCAGAAGGAGCCATGTTGCTTGGTGAAGGTAGTGGAAGTGGTTTGGGTAGAGGTAGCTTGGTCTTCTAGTGGTTAACTTTGGTCCAGTTTTGGTCTGATGGTATAGTGGTATTAGTGGTGTGATTGGTGTGAGTGATGTTTGAGGCTACCACACTTGAATAGCTAGCAAGTTTTTGAGGCTGGCTGGATGAACTAGGGAAGTTGTTGGTGGCCATCTGTACTACTTTTGGTGTGATCTTAGGTTTGGAGATAATTTGTACAATTTTTTTTTCCACAACTTTTGGTGTAGTGGTATTGCCTCTGAGTAGTTCCCCTGGAAGAATGTCTTTTTCAGTAAAGTCTCGAAAAATTTGCAGCAAATCTAAGATCCTTGTCTGCCTATCTCTGTCAAAGGTCAATTTGTAGGCCTCAAGGATTTTATCCCTAGCTGCATAGATTGCATCATCAGCAGAGAGTGCAAATGAATAGGTGGTGGTAGGTTTGTTTAGCTTAGGTGGCTTTGGGTACTCCATTGGTTCAGAGGAGCTTGGGCCACATTTCCGCTTAGTGGGTGAAAATTTTTTCCTGTCACATGACACAGGAGCAGAAAGGGGATCAGAACTGGTCTCCATGGCTGTAGGATTGTTGTATGAAGATGAGGTTGATCTTAATGGATCAGTTGAGGTTGGAAGAGTTAGATTACCGCTCCAGATAGACTGATTGAGACGTGGTTGAGATGGTAGGTGAATTAAGGGTGGTGGTGATGAAGGTAATGAGGCCCCAGATGGAGGATCAGAGTCAATATCCATTTTCTTCGCCCACCAGTATGCTAGTAGGGTCAAAAAGTGGATGCAAATGTAGGTCTTGGTGATGCGAAAACGAATCTGTTGAGTAATTTAAATTCGAGCAATTTTTACAAAAGTTGTGGTCGAAAAGGTGGTTTCGGAAAAATAGGTGTTCCTGTAGACAAGGGGTCAACAAGCAAATTTGGGTGGAGTAACCATCTCCAAGTGCCCACAACATTTGACCAACAGAATGCATCGGCTTCAAAATTACACCAAAATTGAACCCAGATTGGATCTAACTCTATACAAAATTTGAAGTCCATCGGACGACTTTTAACTGAGATAGAGCGACCTAAAGTTGAAAGAAAGTCATATTGCGACAAATTGCGCTCCTGGTCTAGTCAGGCTGCCGTACTTGAAAATTTTTCATTGGTCCCTGACGCGTTTCGCGTCTATTTACGCGTCAAACTAGTCGTTTACGCGTCGAACAAGGATTAAAAATATTTTCCAAACACATGATCACGTGACTTTTCAAGAAAAATCTCAAAAAATAAAATAAATTTGATAAAAAGTTAATATAAAGTTTAAAAATCTCTAAAATATCAGATAAAATATATAAAATTAATCTGCAATAAATGAAAACATGGATAGATTGAGCAGCTCACCTGATCCATTTTCAAACAACATTAGAGTCATGAAAGCCATTTTGCCTCCACAAGACATTGATAATATGTCTGAAATTTCATACTCTGATCCACCAGGCCATTCCACCATGAACAATGCTGAATCATCAACTATGGCAAAGGGCAAAGGGAAATGTGTGGAGCATCATGAAAATGATTTTCATCAGAGGAATACTTTTGACATTGAAATAGACACAGAAGACTTCAGCTTTAATCCCAAATGTGGTATTAAAAGAAAGACAGAATTTTCGAAAAGTTTTCCTGCTAAAAAGAACACATCAAGAGGGGGTTCCTCACCAATTGATATGATTGATGGCCCAGATGAATGTATATCCACAGCAAGAGATCTACTGATTAAGGCTGCCCATCAGGCTGAGTCACGAGCCCAGCAGACAAAAATCTTGGACTTGTTACACATTTTTAGACAATTCATTGAAAAAGATGGCAATATTCCTAGGGATGCTTCTGTACTGGCAGCACAGTTACAGAAGCTTGAGCAAACAGCACAGGTGCTTCAAAACTCTGCCCAGCATCAAAGAAGATCAGGTCAGACAGAAGGAAGAGATCCAATAGAGAAAAGTGCAAAATCCAAGACACAGCCACAGCCAACCCAAAGGGAACCAACCTGCCCTGAAGCCAGAACTTCAACAGCTGGACTTAGCCAACCTCAAAGAACATGGGCTTCAGTTGCAGGGCCTTCAAACAGCCAAAAGGAAACAAATAGTGACTGGACAGTGGTGGAACCAAAAAAAATCTTGGTACCAAAACCAATTTGCACAAATCGGCTTATCCTGCTTCAAGACTCTACAACTAGACAAGCTTTCTCGCCACTTCAAATAAGAGACCAGATCAATAATGCATTTCCGAATGAGTTATAAACTCACACAAACATCCTCGGTTATGGAAAAAAAAAAAAAAAAAAAAAAAAAAAAAAGAACATCCTCCGTTGAAATTTTCAAAAAATTGATTTAACAACTACTTACTTATATCAATTTGTCAGTTATATCAAGCTCTATTCGGAAATCGACTCGGAATTTGAATGCGACATCAGAGTGTTGAGTTATCAAGGTTTTAAGGAGAATTGGTTGCAACCCACCAGTTCTGAGTGGGGAAAACAACTGTTGTCATCCACAACTAATCCTCAGCATCTCCGATTTCCATCAAATTTGGTCTACCCTCTCGACTATTACACATCTACAGGTATTCCAAATTTTATATCAATCCATTAGGTATTCATCGAGATATTTGAAGTTGAAAACAATATTGCGACGATTTGCATCTCTGGTAAGAGGTGGTCACCATACCTGAAAAATTTTCATTGGTCCAAGATGCGTTTTGCGTCATTTTACGCGTAAATCACGTCGCTTACGCGTCAAATCGGGAAAAATAAAATTCCGTGTCACGTGATCACGTGATCTTGAAATCAAATGACTTTTATCAAAAATTACATCTTGGAAAAAAGTGATTTAATTCTTTAAAAATATAAAATAAAAAAACAAACAGATAAATAAAAAAATTAAAACAGGAAATATTCAAATCAGCAATGGAGACGGGATCACCTGATCCATTGGCTGTGCCACACTACATGGCAGCCGAGAGTAGCTGTAATGCCCTAGTCATGAGGGATGACTTTGATTTTCATGCATCTCAACACCCTTTTATCAATTCAGGCCAAGCAAACAAAAGGAAAGCAACTTGTGAACCAGAACCAGAAGAAAGGAACACCAATACCACTAGGCCAAACAACCAAAATAGGAATTTCAACTCTGCAGAAGAATGCATTCATGGGGCCAGGGACCTGCTTATCAAGGCAGCCAGTCATGAGCAAACAAGATCCAAACAAACAAAGATCCTTGATCTGCTAAATGTCTTTCGTGAATTCATGGAGAATGATGGCACTACACATAACACAAACACAATTTTGACAGCCCAAGTGCAGAGACTGGAACAAACTGCGCAGATCTTGCAGACTTCAATCCAAAGATCCAATGCTGCTAACAATAATGCCCAGAACACAATGGAGAATAATTTGCCTCCACAAATACCTGAAAATACCAGACCTGGAGCTAGAAATGGAGGTAGACAGACACAGAACCAAAGAAACCAGGGAGGAAACCAAGCCCCAAGGACATGGGCCAATGTGGCATCAAATTCCAGAGGGCAACAAAATCAGGCTGAAGGAAATTGGATACAAGTACAGCCAAAAAAGAAGAAAGAGCCTGCCAAGCCTGTGGACACCAAAAGGGCTATTCTAATTCAAGATGAGACAACCAGAACAAATTTTTCAGCATTGGCATACAGAGACAGAATGAACCAGGCATTCAAGAATAGAGGAGTTCAAGGACCAGTAGTGGCATTAGTGTCAAAAACAAGGAGAGATAATATTGCAGTAGTAACCACTCAAACATACACTGCAGACTACTTGATTCAAAACAGGGACATCTGGAGGAATGCAATTCCCCATGTTGAGGTACTGAAGGATGAGCCTTGGTTCAAGGTCATGATACATGGGATTCCAACAATTGATTTCCCAGAATCAGGTGATCTCTCTGAAATTAAAGATGAGATAGAAACCTTCAATCAAGGACTCAGGGTTGTTGGACAACCATATTGGATTACATCAGAAGAGAGAAGACAAGATCAATTGGCAGGATCTATTGTTGTTGCATTTGAGACTGAAGCTGAAGCAAGGCAAGCAACTAGCAAGAGAATGATTATTGCTGGCTTATCCTTGAAAGCAGAAAAATTCCAGAATATACCTGCAACAACCCAGTGCAATAAATGCCAGAAATTTGGACACATGGAAGCCAACTGTAGATGGGAGGCAGCCTGCAGGTATTGTGCAGGGCCACACAACACTAGGCAGCACTGCTGTATGCAATGCCGAAGTATAGGAAATAAATGTGCTCATCTGGTGCCAAAGTGTAGCAACTGCTCTGGAGCCCATTCAGCTGACTTTGAAGGATGTGAAACCAAGTTTTCCATCCTGACAAGACACCAATCAATGGACAACTCCGAGGAAAGTTTATGATAGGACAACAAAAAGTCCTCCAATGCAATTTGAACAAAAATATACAGACCACAGAAGCCACCCTACAACTAGCTATTGAGCTAGGTGTAGGGGTCATAGCCGTACAAGAACCATGGCTACCACAGCTGAAACAAATTGGGACCTATGAAGGAGTCCAGTCAATAAGTCACCCTTCATTCAGCCAAATATTTCCCAAATTAGAAGACCATTCATTAAGACCCAGGACCATGTTTTACATATCAAAGCAGGCCAAAATTCAACATCACCAACTAATAGGATATCCACAGGACCCAGATATCCTTGCAGTCAATTTCAAAAGCAAGATATTCAACATGAATATCATAAATATCTATAATCAAAAGAACCAAAAGCCGGAAAATAACTTAACTACAATGAGAAGATACAGTGGAGATCTGGCAGTGGCATCAAATACCATTTTGGTGGGGGACTTTAATGAGCACCATCCAAACTGGGACCCTTACTACCCAAAATCTGGAGGGGCTGATAGCTTACAGGAATGGATAGAGGAACAGGGACTAACTGTAATAAATACCGTAGGAAAAGGTACATTTTACAGACCTCATATGACATCACTATCAGTAATTTTTTTTTTTTTTTTTCATTTACATCCTATATAAGTCTAGGACTATCAGAGGATGTGCAGCTTTAACTACAAATTATAAATCTCACTCCACCAGACTATATCTGGTTTTCTTCTACATCCTCCCTTATATACCACCCCCTTGTACATATTCTTGTGTCATTTATAAATTCCAAGGTTGCTGTAATTCCAATTTTGCTATGAAGTAGGTCCTGTATACTCATCTGCTTCCATCCTGTCTTTTCCTTCATCCTTTTTCGGTTTTGTTTGTATCTCCTACACTCAAGCAGTAGGTGTTTTGGTGTTTGTTTGGAACCACAGCTGCAACTATTAGCTGTTGATTGTCCAATTCTCTCCATATATGACTTGAAAAAGCCATGCCCAAATTTTAGCTGGTAAAAGGCCGAGCAGATCTCCTTTCTTGTGCCTCTGGGTACCCAGGGCTTTCTTCTTATTTGCCAAGGAAATACTCCTGTGTAAGTTGAGGATTCACCTTGTTCCTGTCTTTTTAAATCATAGTTATCTATCAATCTCTTCCATTCTTGGTATTTGATCTCCTCCAATTCTTGGTTGATATAGGCAAGGCTTACAGGATAGCTTAGATCTGGCTCCATGAAAGATGCCTCTTTGGCCAACTTGTCTGCTTCTTCATTCCCTTTAATACCTTGATGGGCTGGTAGCCATCTACATCTGACATTTGTTCCTCTTGCTACTAGCTTTTTTGCTGCTTTTATGGCTCGAGAAACCCTAAACTGACCAGCCTTGTTACTCAACTGCATGAGTCTCAATAGTGCACCTTGATTGTCACAGAAGACTGTGATGAGCTCCTTGTTCCATGTCTGTCTCTCTGCATGTTAAATGGCCCTCACAATCCCTTCTAATTCACCATCATATATAGAATTATTATTTTTTGAAATAGTATTGTATTCTGATGTTATTTTCAAGTCAACTTGGTCACTAGCTATCAGGGAAATTACTATACCTGCAGCATCTGGCGAGGTAGATGCATCAGTATAGTACACTACTTGATTAGTTCCTTGGACCTGATTCAAGAATTGACTGTGTAATATTTTTGCTTCATTTTTGTCTGTCTCCTCTATCTTAATATCATATGGTAGATGAGCATTCCAGGGAGAATTGATGTTGTGTAGAACAGGTTCAATTTCCACCTGTTCCCTGTTATATTGCACCGATTTTCTAATTCTAATAGCCTGGTTTTCTCCTTTGCAAAGATGATCACTTGTATTCCAGTCTTCAGAAGCCTCTTTCATAATCCTGGCTATGGGATGATTTGACATTAATGTTAGTGTTCTCACTGCATATTTTCTTCTGCTGTGATTTAATCTGATTTCGGGTGGGCATAGGCATGCTTCTACCTCCATTGGTCTGACTGGAGTGGTTTTAAAACACCCTAGTATTTTCCTCAGTGCTATATTTTGGAGTCCTTGCAACTGGTCACTGAATGAATGTTGTCCCCTCCACCAAACTGGGCTGGCATAGTCTGCTATAGTAGTAACGCAGGCTAGGTATAGCTGTCTCATGGCTATATGGCTTAGCCCTCTTTCAGTATTGGTCAATCTGCTCATTCTTTGGAAGGCTGCTTTTGCCTGGGCTACTCTTATTTTCATATGGTGTTTGAAGGTGAGCTTTTGGTCAAACCAGACTCCCAACCATTTGACACCATCAGTAATTGACTTAACCCTTGCAACAAAATGGTCAGAAAAATACATCCAAGATTGGCAAACAATACCCACAGGCTCAGATCATCAAGGAATCCTATTCACCATCCTCAACCAGAAGTACAATGGACACCAACCACAAATAATCTTGGATCAATTCAATACTAAATCAGCAGACTGGCTAAAGTTTCAGAGGGCTAGCACCAAGCTTTTCAAGAGCTCTCATATACTTGATCATGCCAACCTTCAAATGCTTAGGCAAGCCCACACTCAGAACCTATGGAATAAGCAAAATAATTTGACACATAAACTGGATGAAATAGGACTTGAACTTACAAATATTCTCATTCAAGCAGCTAAGGCTACCATTCCACGAAAAAATTCAGGGGCACAGCCCAAGCCGTGGTGGACAGAAGACCTGAAAAAGCTGAGAAGAAAAATGATGAGAGCATTAAAGCATCATTTTAAAGACTATTTTAACCAGGAAAAATTAAAAGAATACACCAAGGCAAGAAATGAATATTTCCAGGAGATAAAAACCGCCAAGAAAAATCACTGGAACAAATTCCTTGAGAAAGAAGACCCTGCATCAATCTTTAAGGCCCTAAAATACACAAAAGGGTATCAAGCAGCTCACCTGCCCATGATCCAAGATGAGAATGGAGATCTCAAAAGCAGTTTTTCTGAAAAATGCAATACTCTGAGAGCCAAACTATTTGCAACCCCACCAATGGCACCAGAGGTGGATTGGTCTACTCACAAAGAGACACATTGGGAATGGCCTAAGTTGACTCCAGTTGAGGTGGAAAATGCATGCTGTAAACTTCCGAAAGGCAAAGCACCAGGGCCAGATCAAATTGACCAGAACATGATTTGTCATGCATACAAAGCTAATGAGGAGATTTTCTTTGAAATCTACTCTCTACTTTTCAATATAGGATATCAGCCAGAATGTTGGAGACAGGCTACTGGAATTGTTTTCAAAAAGGCATCCAAGCCTGACTACTCACAGCCTAAGGCATACAGGGTTATATCTCTACTGAACTGTCTAGGGAAGACCCTAGAAAGGATGCTAGCTAAAAGACTTGGTTATCTTGCAGAAACAACCACACTCTTGGATAAAAGCCAGATAGGTGGAAGGCTCCAGAAATCAGCAGTAGATGCCTGCTTGTTACTGGTTAACAAAGTACAGAGTGAAAAAGCAGCTGGATGGAAGACGTCAACCCTCTTTCTGGATATAAAGGGCGCCTTTGATCATGTGGCCAAGAACCAACTTCTCGGGATACTAAGTAGAATGGGACTTCCCCTTAGCATTCTAACATGGGTGGATTCTTTCCTAAGTGATCGACAACTAAAATTGGCCTTTGATGGACAAGTGGAAAAGTTTTCACCAATTGAGACTGGCATTCCACAGGGAAGCCCAATTTCACCCATACTATTTTTAATCTATATCAGAGATATTTTTAGCTCTAGAGCAGGCCAGTTCATATCATACATTGATGATATTGCATTGACTGTCTCGTCTACCAGCTTCAAGAAGAACATTGAAATATTGGAAAGAGAATATCAAAGATTACAAGATGTTGGAAGAGCAAGTGCTGTCATATTTGATTTAGAAAAGACTGAAATCATTCACTTTGCAAAATCAAAAGAAGCCAAAGAATGCCCATTGACCTTACCATGTGGAAGAACCATTTCTACTTCCCCTGTTGTAAAATGGCTGGGTGTATGGTTTGATCAAAAACTAACCTTCAAACACCACATAACAGCAAGGGTAGCCCAGGCAAAAGCAGCTTTCCAGAGGATGGCAAGACTGACAAACATTGAGAGAGGACTTAGCCATATTGCTATGAGACAACTTTACCAGGCCTGCATCATGACTATTTCTGACTATGCTAGTCCAGTCTGGTGGAGAGGGCAACAAAACTTGGCAGATCTTCTGCAGGGGCTACAAAATATAGCATTAAGGAAAATATTGGGCTGTTTCAGAACATCACCCATCAGGCCAATGGAGGTAGAAGCATGTCTCTGCCCTCCTGAAATTAGATTAAACAAAAGCAGAAGAAAATATGCTTTAAGAGGATTAACACTTATGCTTAATCATCCAATTTCCAGGATAATTAAGCAAAGTTTAGAAGAAGTGCCTGAAAATGAGTTTATAAATAGAAGAGGAAGCCAGGTATACAAAATTATACATTCATTACCATACAATAATGAATCCTTCAATATTGAGAAAAGTATAATCACTCCCTTTGCCCCTTGGAGTAAAGGTGTCCCATATAGAGTTGTTGAGGGTAGTCAGAGTATAGAGGAAGAAAAAGTATTACAAAATCAAATTCTGTCAGAGTGTGCTAGGGAGAACTATTACATCTACTATACTGATGCTTCAAGCTCCCCAGATTCCCCAGGAATAGGAATATCACTCGCAGGATACAACCAAATGGATCAAACAATTTCGAGAGAACACTATACACTATCAAAGGACACAAGCACTGTCTATGATGGAGAGTTGGAAGCAATTGTTCGAGCAATTGAGCATGCTCACAGACAGACCCAGAATATTCAGCATGTGATCATTTTTTCAGATAGTCAAGCAGCTATCAACAGACTAAAAGACATAGGAGGTAAAGCTGGCCAATGGCTAGCTAATCTGGCCGTGGAAGCAGCCAGAAAGTTAAAAGAACAAGGAACAGATGTCACTCTCCAATGGGTACCAGCTCATCAAGGGATTCAAGGCAATGAAGAAGCAGACAAGCTTGCTAAATTAGCATCAAATCTTGAGCCAGATGACAGCTATCCCATGAGTCTAGCATTTATCTCACAAGAGCTAGAAGTCTTGAAAACTAAAGAATGGCTAGAAATATTGAACAAATATGATTTAAAAAGGCAGGAACAGAGCACTCACCTGTCATACTCAGAGGTTTACCCTTGGCAAATAAGAAAGAAGCCCTGGGTCCCAAGGGGAGTCAGAAGAGAGGTCAGCTCATCATTTTATCAACTCAAGCTGGGACATGGATACTTTAAGTCATACATGAATAGGATAGGACGATCAAATATTGGAAGCTGCAGCTGTGGAGAGGAGCAGAATCCGAGGCATTTGCTGCTAGACTGTAGGAAGTATGCGCAGAACAGGAAGAGAATGAAAGAGAAGCTACAGGGTCAGGATATGAGCTTGGAAGTGTTGCTTCACAACAAGATTGGAATTAATTCAACATTGAACTATTTGATAGAGACAAAAATATCGACAAGGGGATGGTACTTGGGGGAGGAGAATAGAGGAGATGAGATGGGGAGTTTTTGATTTTGGGAGATAAAAATTGTAGTGTAGCTACACATCTTTTAATAGTCATTGACTCAAATAGGATGTAAATTAAAAAAAAAAAAAAAAATCACTAATAAAATTTGGAAGAGCACATTTCATAGACCTCATATGTCATACCCCTCAGTGATTGATCTGACTCTGACAACCTCCTGGTCACAAAGATATATCAGAGACTGGCAGACAGTCCTAACAGGCTCGGATCACCAAGGGATCTTATTCACAATACTAAACCAGAAGGAAAGACAAAGCCAACCATCTATAAATCTAAACAGGTTTAACAACAAGAAGGCAGACTGGGATAAATTGAAAAGAATAAGCTGTCAACTCCTTCAAAATTCCAGGATCCATAACCAGAAATACTTGGAAACATTTACAAAAACAGATACTGAAATATTGTTTGAAGGAGATAATCTGAAGCTTAAATTGGATAAAATTGGGCAAGAACTAACAAACAATCTTGTTAAGTCAGCAGAAGCAGCCATTCCTCGGAAAACATTTCGAGCCAAACCAAAGCCATGGTGGACAGTTGAACTAAAGGGCTTGAGGAAGATAATGATGCAGACCCAAAGACAATATCTTAAAAAACCTACAAGCCAAAGAAGACTAGTGGAGTATAAAAAGGCAAGGAATAAGTACTTTCAAGAAATCAAAAGTGCAAAGAAGAATCACTGGAATAAATTTTTGGAGCAAGAAGATCCAACATCTATTTTCAAAGCACTAGCATACACCAAAAATAGACAAACATCTAAGCTACCAAAGATTCAAGACAAGAATGGGGTTCTGAAAAGCAACTTTGTAGATAAGTGTAAGGCTATCAGATCAAAGCTATTTATCCCACCACCAAAGGGTCCAGACATGGACTGGTCATCTCACAAAGAGCTCTGCTGGAAATGGCCAAGACTGACATCATCTGAAGTGGAAATGGCATGCTGCTGCTCATCCAAAGGAAAAGCACCAGGTCCTGATCAAATAGACCAAGAAATCATAAGACATGCATATGAGGCTAACAAGAAACTATTTTTTAAGATACTTTCTATATTTTTCGACATTGGTTATCAACCAAGGTGTTGGAGACAAGCAACAGGTATTGTGCTACAGAAACCCTCCAAGCCTGATTATTCCCAACCAAAAGCTTACCGGATTATATCTCTCCTTAACTGTCTTGGAAAGACCCTTGAAAGAATGATGGCCAAAAGACTAGGACATCTGGCTGAGACAACACATCTTCTACATCCCTCTCAAATTGGTGGAAGACTAAATAAATCAGCAGTGGATGCCTGTCTAATGTTGGTCAACAAAGTTCAGACAGAAAAAGGAGCTGGAAGAAAGACATCTACCCTCTTTATGGATGTTAGGGGTGCATTTGATCATGTGGCCAAAAATCAACTGTTGGCTGTTATGAGTAAATTGGGTCTCCCACTTAGTCTCTTGAAATGGGTTGATTCTTTTCTCAGTGATCGGCAAATTAAACTAGCCTTTGATGGGAAAGAGGAAAATTTTGAGCCTGTTGAAACTGGTATCCCTCAAGGAAGTCCAATTTTGCCCCTCCTATTTTTGATTTATATCAGAGACATGTTTGAGTCTACAGCAGGACAATTCATATCATATATAGATGATATTGCATTAACTGTTTCAACAAATAGCTTTGAGAAAAATACTGAAATTTTAGAGAGAGAATAAAATAAGCTACATGAAATTGGAATCAACAATGCAGTTCAATTTGATATTGAAAAGACACAACTAATCCATTTTTCAAATTCAAGACAAGCCAGGGAAGCACACATTACCTTGCCAATTGGAGGAACATTGGCAGCATCTGCAGTTGTGAAATGGCTGGGGGTCTGGTTTGACCAAAACCTAACCTTCAAGCACCATATTACAACTAGAGTGGCCCAGGCTAAGGCATCTTTTCAAGGGATGATGAGATTGACAAATACAGAAAAAGGTCTCAGCCATGTAGCCATGAGACAGCTCTACCTTGCATGTATCACAAGTGTAGCAGATTATGCTAGCCCAGTCTGGTGGAGAGGGCAGCAAGCATTTGCTACATACTACAAGGTCTGCAAAATATGGCATTAAGGAAAATTTTGGGATGTTTCAAAACATCCCCAATAAGACCAATGGAGGTGGAAGCATGCTTGTGCCCTCCGGAAATTAGATTGAACCATAGCAGAAGAAAATATGCTATGAGAATATTAAAATTGTCTCCAAAACATCCCATTTCAAGGATGATAAATGAAGATGCAGAAAAAGAAGAATATGATAGCCACATTTCCAGAGGAGAAAACCAAGTGAGAAGAATCAGGAAATCCCTGCCATATCATAATGCAGACATTAATGTTGAAAAAATAATAAAAAATAAATGTGCACCATGGGACCAAGGTACTACTTACAAGGTGTACATTAATCTAAATGAGAAGGAGATTGAGAAAACAAGGCATAATCAACTACTGTCTAAAGCAAAGGGAAAAAATGAAGCTATTTATTATACAGATGCATCAGAATCACCAGAAAGTTTAGGAATAGGCAGTGCTCTGGTGTTGTATGATCAAAAACATTCAAAATGCTGGAAAGAATATTACACAATTTCAAAAGAAACAAACACTTTGTTTGACGGGGAGTTAGAAGGTATTGTCCGAGCTATTGAACATGCCCTGCGAAATCATGGAATAGAAAGCTAGTTACAATATTCTCTGACAGCTCTGCAGCCCTCAAAAGGTTGGAAAAGGTTGGAGATAAGGCAGGCCAAATGTGGGTCCTTCGTGCCATAGATGCAGCCGTACAACTAAAAAAGCAAGGAACAGAAGTCCACCTGAGATGGGTACCAGCTCATCAAGGTATTGAGGGAAATGAAGAATCTGACAAGCTAGCCAAAACAGCATCAAATTATCACCCAGATGAGAGCTATCCTATTAGTCTAGCATGCATAGGCAAAGAAATAGAGACTATAAAATGTGAGGAATGGCAGAAAACCTTGACAAAATACGAAGAAATGAGAGAGCAACAGGAGAATCCCTCCCCATATTCAAGCACATATCCATGGCAAATAAGGAAAAAGCCGTGGGTACCAAGAGGGATCAAGAGGGGAACAAGTTCAGCCTTCTATCAACTAAAGTTAGGACATGGCTACAACAGATGGTACATGCAAAGGATTGGACATACAACTTCAGAGAAGTGTGAATGTGGGGAGAAACAGACACCAAAACATTTGATATTAGAATGCAGGAGATACAAACAGAACCGGAAAAGAATGAAGGACAATCTTGGTGGCAAGGAGTTGAGCCTTGAAAGGTTACTTCATAGCAAGATTGGGATAAAAGCAATATTGGAATATTTAAATGAGACAAAAATATCAACAAGAGGTTGGTATGTAGGAGAGGAAAGTAAAGACAGAGAAGTAGGCAGGGATTGTATTTAGTTGAATAAATTGTAGCAGGAAGCTACACATCTTCTGATAGTCATAGACTTATATAGGATGTAAAATTAATAAAAAAAAAAACTTCAATATAGAAAAATATGGAACATCTACAAAAAATCATACAAGGAATGACAGTCAAGGCCAATAAATTATCAGTCACATTTGAAATGGATAAGACTGAGCTCATTCACTTTTCCCACCACAAGCTTCCACTTACCACCCCTGTCATACTAGATGACCTATCTCTCTTGAAGCCTAAAGAGGTTGTCAGATGGCTTGGAATCTGGTTTGATAGGAAGCTTACTTTCAAGACCCATGTTGAGAAACGCCTTCAGCTTGCTCATGGAGCCCTAACAAGGGTAAAACAACTTGCTTCAAATACCAGAGGTCTTCCATTTCATGCCTTACGACAACTTTATCTGAGCTGCATCCTCCCTGTCCTGGACTATGGCTCAATACTTTGGTATAACAAAAGGGGCTCTGGTGCACTGAGTTCTAAGTGCCAAAGGCTTCAGAGCCAGGCATTGACAATGACTACTGGAGCTTATCATCACAGTCCAATAAAGGCATTGGAAGTTGAGTCAGCTATCCTCCCAACACAGGTCACCAAACAATCGGAAATTGCCATTTCATCAACAACTCCTGCCCACCATTACATGCGCCAATATAAATTCAATATTAAGTTTCGCCTCACTAGCAGCTTTGTATTAATATAAAATTCAACATCAGCATCCTATAATTGCGACATTTTTCGACGAAAATCTCATAAAATTGCGATAAAACTATCGAAAATCGCCTTTTCATCTATAACTTTTGCCCACAATCAGCTTCGCCCCTACAATTTCGATTTTCGTTTTCGCCAAATTCACAGCATTATATCCATATAATTTTCGACATTTGAAACGTCCTTCACCAATATCTTTAGTTTAAAACACGATTTTTTCCCATCTTGGAAAATTTTTTTCGCAACAGCCTTAAAGTCCAGGCAAGAAACTGATAGCATAAAATCAAAAAAACATAAAAAACATAAAAAACATAAAAAACATAAAAAACATAAAAAACATAAAAAACATAAAAAACATAAAAAACATAAAAAACATAAAAAACATAAAAATATTTATCAAAACAATTTTATATTTATATACATCAAATAGAAACAAAGTAACCTGGTCCAATATTCATCATGACCAAAAAACCTCAACCACCTGATCCACCCTCAGACCCTATTATTGAAACATTCTGCTCCTCACCACTCCTTCCTGAATTAATCAACTTGACAAATCAGCCTAGACTTGCTGACTCAAGGTGGAATTTGGACCAAACCAAGACTGATTTTTCAGATTTCAGTAGTGATCCACTTACTGGGACTGAATTTTTATCAGGGATAACCACAACTAAACAACACAACCAACTTAGTGAAAAAAAGGACATCCAGTGCTCTAACTGATCCACATTACCATCCTTCAAAATACACAAGAGTTGGTTCCAAAACTGGCACAAATCCATCAATTGTAAAGGTTAAAACCTCATTTGGCAATATTCTAGATGCTAGAGACCTGTTAGTTGAAGCATACCACTTAACTAAGGACAGAGTTGAACAAACAAATTTACTAGACCTAATTGAAATATTTCGAAAAATAACTGAAAATAGATCCTTGAAGACAGCAGTTGACATGGAAAAAATCAGCAAACCCAACTCTCAACCTCCAAACATTGACAAAAGACTAACACCAACACCAACAACAACAGCATCTTTCACCCCTGAGCCATGTGCACTGCCAAATCAGCAGCCAACATATGCTGAGAAACTGAAAGCTTCTCTCCCCACTCCATGTCCAAAAACTGCCCTGCCTTTGCTTGTTGCAGAACAGGAAAAAAGCCAGCCAAATCAACCTACAACAGTAACATCTGATGGATCAGCAACTAACACAGCATACCTAAACCTTGACAAAATCACCACTCTAGTTACAACCAAAGGAAAACCACTACCACTATACCAAGCAACCCAGGTGCGAGACAGTCTAAATAAAGTCCTTGGAAGAAAGGCTATTGCCAGAGTCCACACCTCACCTCACCAAAACCTTGTGTTGACTTGCCTAGATGCATCAGCTGAAGAAGTACTCAGCAAATTAGCAATGTGGAAACCAATTTTTGAAGGGTGGCCAATCACAGAGGTTCAAAGGATCAACAACTGGCCCAAACTTGTAGTCCATGGGGTCCCAACCTCCATACCTATAGCAGAATTTAAGGATGAAGCTGAAGACTACAATTCTGGACTGCAAATACAAGGATCACCAAGATGGCTACTCAATCAGCCACAAAAAGCCCACGCATCTGTAGTCTTCACAGTGAAGAGTGAAGAAGAAAAGCAACTCTTAAAAAAGAGAGGGATTCTCATTGGAGGTCTACTACTTAGAGTAGTCAACTATCAGTCTACCACTCATAAAACCCAGTGCAGAAACTGCCTCAAATTTGGTCACCACTCCTCACTCTGTAGAAAACCACTAATTTGTGCTATCTGCCGAAGCACTCACTCCACTGCTGAGCACAGCTGTGCCACCTGTCACTCTTCTCAGGGCTGCAACCACTTTCAAACTAAATGTGCCAACTGCCACTCCCTTACCCACAATGCCCTCCAGAAGCATAGCTGTGAGGTTTTCAAAGTACTAACATGTTAGAACAACTGAAAATTGCCCAACACAATACTGCTAGGGGTAGGGAGATACTCCATTCCTTCTTTGAAGTTACTTTAAAGGAGAAGGCCACACTACTTTTTGTTCAAGAACCATACCTGGTCCAAGATCAAATATCACACACCTTTTTTCCACTAACTCATCCATCATATCAGCCAATTCTACCAGCTCCTGGATACAACTTACGACCAAGGGTACTGACTTACGTCCAGAAAGGATGTCCATTTAAGCTTACACCAAGATATGACCTTGTTTATGATCCAGACATCCAAATTCTCGAAGTTTATCATCCTTTAGAGAGCTTTCTGATCATTCACATTTACAATGAGAAGTCTAGGAATCCATATGAACAGCGCCGTACAGTTCAAAGACTGTTAGACCTACAGCTACCAGACAACAAACCTTTCCTCCTACTTGGGGACTTTAACTTGCACCATTCTAGTTGGAATCCTTTGGTACAATCATCTTCCACCCAAGCCCAACAACTAGCCAACTATCTGGAACAACATAGGGCACTACAGTTAATGAATCCATCAGTTATTGAAGAGTTTGGGGGGACATTTCACCGTTCAAATACAAAGAATAATTCAGTCATTGATCTGGCTTTTGTTTCTCAATTCAAATATCTTCTTTGGTCTGATTGGAGATATGCAGAGAGCACTGGCTCAGATCATGAGGCAATCATCTTCAAAGCTGAAACCCCCAAATCACTAAATAATAGTTGTTTCAGGGTCCCGCTATTACCTACAAGATACAACCTAAAGAAAGCAGATTGGCAAAACTTCAATAATTATTTACTCACTAACCAGAGCCATTCCTGGCAGCTGATGGACAGGGCAATAGCATCAGAAGATTGTGATTCAGTTGCAGATATACTACAAGACTTGGTACAACAGGCAGCTAGCACCTCTATCCCTCAGTCAAGGCCATGCACTCAATCCCAACCATGGTGGACAGAAGAACTCACAACAGCAAGAAAATTACACCATAGGCTAAGGCGTCAAGTAAAGATGTATCCAGGACCATTCATTCAAGAAAGAACTCGAATTGCTAGGAACACTTATTTCAGAGCAATTGTCCATACCAAGGCTCAGCACTGGGAAGCATTCCTTGCTTCAGCCAAAGACAAACTTATCTTCACAGCTTATAATTATACCAGGGCTGCTAGCCAACAATACCCCCATATTCCAGCCCTTCATTACCAAAGAACAGATCAAATTACTAAACAAACTGAACCAAGAATTGCTACTTCTTTCAAGGAACAGTGTCAAGCCCTTGTACAGGATCTAATCCCGAAAAATGACAACAGCTGTACAGATGATATTTCATCCCCTGGAGCCAGCATTTCTAGCACCATATCCCCACCAACATCAACAGAACCTAAGAATTCAACTCAAATTTGGGAATGGCCAGAACTAACTCTTAATGAAATAAAAGCAGCAATACCTGACAAGAAAACTGCCCCAGGAATTGATCAACTTGATAGGTCAATAATCAAAGCTGCCATGGAATGTATCCCAAGTCTATTCTTCAAGGCATACAATTACCTGTTCAGCTGTGGCCAACATCCAAGCATGTGGAAACAAGCAATAGGTATTATCCTGCCAAAAAGAAACAAGAAGGATTACTCATTACCAAGGGCCTATCTTCCATCTTCTTTTTTTTTTTTTTTTTTTTTTTTAATCATATTGTATTCAGCTAGCTAGCTATGACAATTTATTTAATATACATACAAAGCAAATATCAGTCCTCACTATCACTCCCTTCCTCCATCTCCCATCTTTATGTCCAATATGTTTTGTCCTAATTATTCTCCTTTGTGTATAGGTATACACCTCTAAGTTTTTAAAAATTCAAGCAATGCTTGTTTTCCTCTTTTTGTTTTGAATAAAATTGGTAAAGTGAATGGCTCTATGTTTTTAAATGATTCTTTTCTTTCATTTTTTTACATTTGACAATGAAGTATCAAATGTTGCATTGTTTGTTTTTGGTTGTGGCAAAAATTGCATTTATCATCTTTGCTCTTACCAATTTTATATAAGTATGCCCTCACATTTCCTATGCCAGTCCTTGCCTGGAAGTATGAAGATTCTGTCAACCGGCTGTGGCCCTGAAAACTAGGAGGGTGAGTCGAAAATATTGGTGTTGAAGATTGGGCTTGTATCCTATAGAACTTGCCAAGACCAGAGCTTTTTCTTCCTTTTTCCTCATGGAAAAGCTCCGAGGTCCACTCTTTAGCCCAGGCTTCTAGTACAAGCTCCTTTGCTCTCTGCTTTAAAAATGAATGGGACATATATTGATTCCTTCTCAGCACCTTCTTTTTGCTGGCTCGTTTGGCCAAGTTATCAGCAAGCTCATTACCTACTATACCAACATGTCCAGGGCACCAAGAGAGTTGAATTGAGCAGTTCTCTGCCTCTTGTCTTATCTATTAAACTGAGAAGATTATATTCAAGACTAAAGTAGATGAATTATATCTAAGAAGTATATTGAGTATTGAACAAAGGTTGTAGACTGAGTTGGTTGATCATGAACATGATGTGTAGTATTGATAGTGATGATGATGAAGGAAGTTGGAGTGAAATCAGTCAGATTATATACATCTTTGGAGAGTGATACATGCAATGATTAATGTGAAGAGAAAGTGAAGTGATGAAGCAAATCCAGATGTGGGAATCCCAAACTATCCCACTGCAGATCATCAGCCCCACTAAGATCTGCAACAGCCTTGATATTTCAGACCCTGGTCAAGACTGCTGTCAAAGCTAATGCATGCAGACTCTTGACACATCCTTTGTAGGCTCTAGTCATGCAGACCCTTGATGCATACCATGTACATACAATCCAGGACACACCCTGCTGATATTCTTGAGTCATTTATAGTTATACAAAGTTATGAATTTGGTTAGGTGGATAGTTTATGCAGACATAATGAATGTCACTTTATGATTAAAGTCAGTATTTCAACATTATCTGGTGTGAAAAGGAATTTTCTTTATTCTTTATTCTCAGGAGACTAGCCTGACTGTCGCTGAAGATATGATAGTTGCCTCTTGGTGATATCTTATTGAGGTATTTGATGGCTTTGAGGATACAGAAAGTTTCTGTGTCTGTAATACCCATAGTTTGACCAAGGTTGAAGGACAAGCATTTCATTTGTCTTGTCACTGGGAGATAGACAACATATCCTATACTGCTGCCTTTTCCTTGGGTGAAGGAGCCATCTGTATAGACAATTGCTGTGTTGTCAGATATGGTATCAGCTAGGCATTTGTGACTCAGAGCAGCTTGTTCCTTTGGCAGTGGTGAAATGTCAATTTTCAGGTTAGAATGAAGCCAAGGGGGTACCCAACTGGCATCCAGTTGTTCGAGGTTGTTATATGTTGTGAATGACTGCAATAGCTGGCCAATCCTAATAAGCTGGCTCAGTTCTTTACCTAGGTACTTGAAAACCCCAAGATCCACTTCTGCTGATAGTGATAGCGCGTCCTGGAGTGGGGAGAGCAATTTGTCCTTCACAGGATGTGATATTTGTACTCTGAGAAGACGTAGTGCAAAGTTTATTGTTTGTTTTAGTTGTTTGACTTTGGTTGGGAGGATAGCTGCTTCAACCTCCAGGGACTTGACTGGGCTGTGATGATATGCTCCAGTGATCATGATTAATGCCTGGTTTTGGAGCCTTCGGCACTTGGCACTCAATGCACCAGATCCTAATTTTCTAAACCAAAGTAATGAGCCATAGTCCAGGACAGGGAGGACACAACTGAGATAAAGCTGGCGTAAGGCATGGAATGGAAGGCCCTTTGTGTTGGAAGCAAGATGCTTAAGCCTCTTTAGTGCACCATGTGCAAGCTGGAGTCGTTTTTCTACATGGGTCTTGAATTTCATTTTCCTATCAAACCAGATCCCCAGCCATCTTACTGCCTCTTTTGGCTCTATGACAGTTTGATTTTCAAGTATGATTTGATTGGTAAGTGGTGTTTTGTGGTGTGAGAAATGAATCATTTCGGTCTTTTCCATCTCAAATGTGACTGACAGTTTGCTTGCCCTTTCCATTAGTTCTTTTAGGGTTTGTTGTAGTTGGTCAGTGTTTTTTTTGATTGAGGTGGAGGCAACTTAGAGGCAGATGTCATCCATGTATGAGAGTTGAAGAAGATTCATTTCCTGTCTTGCTGGAAAAAGGAATCTAATGGATATTAAGAATAGAATTGGAGAAATTGGGCTGCCTTGTGGTGTTCCTGTGACTGGGAACACCTCACTTAGCAGGCCATTAAGTTGAAGCCTCATGGTCCGTCCAGTCAAGAAAGATTTAACCCATGAGATTAGTGAGACAGGCAGCTTGAGTGTCCTCATGACTGATAATAGAGCTTCTGGCTGTAGTCTATCAAATGCCCCCATGATATCAAGGAGAACTGTTGATACAATTCTGTGTTTGAGCCTGTTCTGCTCCACAAAATCTTGTAGCAGAAGTGCTGCATCAATAGCAGATCTCTGCTTGCGTCCACCCATTTGGGTCTCATGTAGTAGGCAATTAGTAGTGTTAGCAAGGTAAGCTAGCCTGTTGGCAAAGATTCTTTCCAACAGTTTTGATAGGCAGGAGAGAAGAGAAATAGGTCGATATGCTTTTGGATTGCTATAGTCCTTTTTATTCCTCTTAGGAATGATAATTCCCACTGCCTGTCTCCACATTTTTGGATGATAGCCACTATTGAATAAGCTAGTAAAAGCATCAAAAAATATATTAGGTATGGCTGTGATTGCTGCCTTGATCATGGTCCAGTCAATCTGGTCCATACCTGGTGCTGTTGATTTATTTGGTACTGCATAATTAATTTCTTCCATGGTTAAGTCAGGCCAGTTCCACTTGCTTGTGTCAGCTCCATCATAGCTAGCTAGGATGACATTTGGAGGTGCTGTTAAAAGGTGTTGCTGATGACATAGAGTTAGGCTGATAGGTTCTTTTGATGCAGTTACTGATGTTGGTGTTGGTGTGGAGGATTCTGGAAAAAGAGTTTGAATTAGTGCTTTGCATTTGTCCTTAAAACTAGTAGCTACTTTGTCCTGACATTTTCCCTATTGCTGTACATCAAGTTAGGAATAAGAGTTGACTGAGTCCTTCCAGGCCTGGAGTAGTTGTAGGCAGTGAAGACAGTTTTGTCCTTAGCATTTTCAAGGAATTTGATCCAGTGCTGCTTCTTATTGTGTTGAATCATGTGAAAGTATTGATTTCTTGCAGCCCTGGCATCATCTGCTGACCCAAGATTTGGGTATTTTTTGAAGCAGCGTCTGATCCTATGAAACCTCATCCTTAACTGGGTCAACTCTGTTGTCCACCATGGTTTTGATCTTGGTGTGATTTTCATTGTTGGGATGGATACATGGGCAGCATTTTCGACAATGTTTTGGAGCAGGTTAGCAATCTGGTCATAATCTTTTGATTGGATGGCATTATCAAGAAGTTGCTGGTATAATTCTTCTTTTGCTTGCAGTTCCAGTTTAAAAAGCTCCCAATCTGCTTTTTTGGTATTTAATCTTGATGGTAGTGAATAGTCATTGTAGCTGGTAGAATTGAAAATTTGAGGAATCAGTGCCTTGAAGGTAATAAGTTCATGATCCGACCCAGTTGATTCTCCATAGTTCCAGTCCTGCCATCTTAATTGTTTGAACCCTGCAACAAATGTTAGGTCAATGATAGATGTATTCTTTGAATTTGCCCTATGGAAGGTGCCTCGATAGTTCTCAATTACAGAAGAGCAATTGATTAGCTGAGCATTGGTTTTCTCAAGGTAATCAACCAGGGAATTAGCTACAGTGTTATTAGTTTGAACCAGTGGATTCCACAATGGGTGGTGTAAATTGAAATCCCCAAGAAGTACAAAAGGTTTGTCCAGCTGCAGTTGTAAATTAAGAAATCGCTGTACAGTATAATGAGAAAATGAAGGTGTGAGAGGTTTCTCATTGTATATGTGAATTATATAAAAGGCCTCCCCTGGAAGATCAACTTCCAAGATCTGATAGTCTGGGTCAGACACCAAGTCATATCTGGGCATTACCTGGATCTGGCTTGCTTTCTTAACATAGGTCATAACCCTTGGCCGAAGGAATTGATGGGTAATTGGTGGAATAAGTTGATAAGCTGAATGTAATATTGGTTGGTATATTTGAGAATGAGTGTCATGGAATAAATAAGGTTCCTGAACTAAAAGAATGTCTGATTCCCCTTTGATAGAGACATCAAAGAGGGACTGCAGGATCTCACAACCCCTGTCAGTATTATGCTGGCTGAATGAGATGTGACTTATCATTCTAATGCTTTGAAGAAGTCGCAATCTTGTCTTTGAAATGCCAAATGGGTATTTGACTTGCAATTGGCACACTGTACAGCATGATGAATACAGCTTTGGGTGGAGCTACATTTGTTACATTTGTGGTCTGAAGTAATATGGTGGCCTAAGCAGATGGCACACACTGGTGGCTTAATGCAAGAAGTATGATGGTGTCCATAAGTAAGGCATTTTCGGCATTGTGTTCTCTGGGTTGCCAATTGGAAGTTTACCACCTTGAGATAGAGGCCTCCAATAAGGACACCTTCCTTGATTAGCTGGTCTTTTTCCTCTTCAGTAGTAACTGAGAAAGTGATTGAGGCTTTTGGTCTTTGCTGAAATGTTCTACTGAGCCATCTTGGTTGGCCCTGAGTTTTAATCCCAGTGTTGTATAGTTCTATTTCCTCATTTATTGCCTCAATAGGGATGCAGGTTGGCACCCCATGCACCACAACTTTAGGCCAGTGTTGAAATCCTGACTTTAATCATAAAGTGACATTCATTATGTCTGCATAACCTATCCACCTAACCAAATTCATAACTTTGTATTACTATAAATGACTCAAGAATATCAGCAGGGTGTGTCCTGGATTGTATGTACATGGTATGCATCAAGGGTCTGTATGACTAGATCCTACAAGGAATGTGTCAAGGGTCTGCATGACTAGATCCTACAAGGAATGTGTCAAGGGTCTGCATGCATTAGCTTTGACAGCAGTCTTGACTAGGGTCTGAAATATCAAGGCTGTTGCAGATCTTAGTGGGGCTGATGATCTGCAGTGGGATAGTTTGGGATTCCCACATCTGGATTTGCTTCATCACTTCACTTTCTCTTCACATTAATCATTGCATGTATCACTCTCCAAAGATGTATATAATCTGACTGATTTCACTCCAACTTCCTTCATCATCATCACTATCAATACTACACATCATGTTCATGATCAACCAACTCAGTCTACAACCTTTGTTCAATACTCAATATACTTCTTAGATATAATTCATCTACTTTATTCTTGAATATGATCTTCTTAGTTTAATAGCCAGTTGGTGATCTTCTGGGCTTTCTGAACAGGCCAACCTTCAAATGCTTCTTCCCACTTTTCTTGGTCAAGAAGAAGTTCTGATGGAGATGAATCCATGCATGTTAGGACAACATTACCCTTGATGGAGGTATGTACCCTTGAGATTGCTCTCTTTCCTAGGATCTTGTTGATTTTTTCTCTGATAATGAATGGCTGGTAGACTGGAAGTTTTCCACCTGGTCTGGTGACCAATGTGATAACATTTTCACTATTCAACTGATTTGTTCCTGTAGTTTCTGTTGCTGCTGTTGTTGTTTCTGCTGCTGCTTTTTTTTTTTTTTTATTTCATTGTGTATGCAGCTCTAGAGTTATGACACTTATATCTAATGAATATTTTCTAAATTACAAATGGCTTTCAACAAGTGCTTTATTCTCCAAAATCTTCTATTCTTTTTATATTTAATTGTGCAAATTATATTACTCCATTCTAGGCACACCCTCTTGTGTATTCCTACATGAAATTAAGCTGTCCCCTATTTTTGATAAATTAATGCAGTTACTTGATTGAATAAATTTTAGTAGCTTTTCTCTCCCACCCTTGGTATTTAATAGCAAACTAAGGCTCCGTGGCACAACATCTGAGAGCTCCTTTTTTCTTTGGGTTTTGAATTTTGAACATTGAAATATAAGGTGGTGGCAGGTCTGCTTCTCTATCCCACAGAAATTACATATGTTAGTCTTTGCTTTTCCAATTTTCTTGAGGTGTGTAAGAATATTTCCAATTCCAAATCTAGCTTGAAAATATGCTGATTGAGTTGCTCGGCTGTAAGGTTCTAAGTTGATAGGTTTCATGCTGAAATTTGGTGTCTGCTTCCTTGCCTGTATTCTGTAAAATTTTCCGAGACCTCTAGCTTTCTTTCCTTCCTCTTCTCTAAGAATTTCGGAGTTCCAGTATTTATGCCAGGAATTGATGATGTGCTGCTGCACTTTTTGTTTAAGAAAACTGTGGGTCATAAATTTATCCCTGGGTCTGGTCCATTTTTTCCACTCCCATTTTGGCAAGATTGTCTGCAAGCTCATTGCCTTCAATGCCTTCATGGCCTGGACACCAGTGAAGCCCGATCCTTGCTGGTTGATTTATGGATCTTATTTTATGTGATAACCAATTTGAAGAGCTTTTGACTCTATTTAATGCAGCTTGGCTGTCTGAGAAGACAAAGCATGAAGAAGATTGTTGATTTTTTATCTGATCCAGTGCTTGTAATATGCAGTAGCTTTCAGCATCTACTATTCCTACTTCTTGGCCAAGACTATAAGAATAACCCTTCATTTGTCTGGTGTAAGGTGAGTAGATGACAAATCCAATGCCACTCCCTTTTGTCTTCTCAAATGATCCATCTGTGTATATAATTGTTGAGCTCAGTGGAATTGAAGTGAGAAATTTGAAGTGCTCAATTTGTGCTTCTGCCTTAGTTAAATTAGAAATATATATGTTTAAATTAGATTGAAGCTAGGGAGGAGTCCATTTGTCATTAACCTCTTCCAATTTGGCTTTACTGGCAAAAGGTAGCAGTAATCTTCCAATTCTATGGATCTGGATAGGGGATTTATTAAGGAGCCCTACTAGTCCAAGATCGATTTCATTGGTGTTGGAAAGCTCATCTGTCAGAGGTTCAAATAA
Source organism: Blumeria hordei DH14 (assembly GCA_900239735.1). NCBI lineage: Eukaryota > Fungi > Ascomycota > Leotiomycetes > Helotiales > Erysiphaceae > Blumeria > Blumeria hordei. Next base: position 713,774 of record OENG01000015.1, read on the forward strand.
TTGCTGGTATATTGTATGGCATTTTTGGAGTCTCAGATTGCAAAGGGCATATTGGTAACAGTTCCTGAGATTCCTAATCTCTGTAGGCAAAATTGCTGTCTCAGCCTCCAAAGCTTTGATAGGACTACCTCTGTAAGCACCTGAGACAAAAATCATGGCTTGGTTCTGAATTTTCTGACAAATATTTATTAATTTCTTAGATCCATATTTTCCATGCCAGAGCACTGATCCATAGTCGAGTACTGATGTGACACATGATAGATACAGTTGACTAAGGGCACCAAATTTCAGTCCTTTTGTTGTTGATGATAAGTACTTAAGCCTTTGAAGCGCCCCATTGGCAAGATGAGCCCTCTTACTGACATGAGATTGATAGGATAGCTTATGGTCAAACCATATTCCAAGCCATCTAACTAACTCTTTAGGCTGGTTTATAGTGTTGTTGATCAAGATTGGTGTTTGAATTGGGGTTTTCCTCCTATGGAAGTGGATAAGATCTGTCTTACTTTCATCAAATTTGACTGACAGTTTATTTGCATTGATGAGGAGGGCATTGACAATTGTCTTCAATTCCCTGACATTTTTAGTTGCTGAAGAAGAGGCAACTGAAAGAGAAATGTCATCCACATAAGATAGATGAAGTGTTGGTAATGGTTGAGTTGCTGCATCAGGACTGATAAGATACCTTATTTGATAAAAGAAAGAGCAATGGAGAAATTGGGCTACCTTGGGGTGTTCCAGTAACCTTCCATTCTCCTCCTAGCTCACCATTGAAAAGTAGTCTGATAGTCCTATTAGAAAGAAATGACTTAACCCATGATATAAAAGATCTTGGAAGCTGCAACTGGTAAAGGGCTTTGACAAGTTTGATGGGATCTAAATGATCAAATGCACCTTGGATATCCATGAAAATTGTTGAGACAACTTTTTTCTTTTGCATATTTTGTTGGATAAAGTCCTGCAAAAGCATAGCTGCATGAATGGCTGATCTTTGCTTTCTACCACCCATCTGACTCTGATGAAGCAATTCAGTACTAGTATTGGCATAGTATGATATTCTATTAGCAAAAAGTTTCTCCAAGAGCTTTGAAAGGCAGGGTAGCAAAGATATTGGTCTGTATGCCTTTGGGTTTGAGTAATCTTTTTTGTTCTTTTTAGGAATAATTATGCCTATGGCTTCCTTCCACTGCTTTGGATGGTAGCCGCTATGGAATAGTGCATGGTAAGCCTCAAAGAAAAACTTGGGGATAAATTGAATGGCCTTTAGTATCATTGTCCAGCTAATCAAATCATTCCCTGGAGATGTCTTCTTATTTGGGACTGCATTGATCAGCTCTTCTAGTGACAGACTGGGCCAATTCCATGCTTCCCTATCTTCATGGATGGATTTATTCTCCAGAGGAATGGTAGAATGCCGAGGTATTGAATCATATGTTGCAGATTCTGGCCCTTGAGATATTTCTAGAAGTGTCATAGGGACCTTAATTCTTGTTGGTGTTTCGAAAGCTTTGTGTATACCTGGCACTTCACACAAAGGTGCTGGGGTTGGGGTGATAAAAGGTAGCTTTGAGGAGCCAGGAAATAATGTTGTAACCAAAGCCTTACTTTTGTCTTCAAAAGAAATGGCCAGGCAATCTTTCTCATATTGTGAATTGCCTTTGAATCGAAGTGTCGGGATAAATGGTGACTGGTAGCTGTCAGCCTTTGAGTAGTTGTAAGCCTTAAATATATTTTTGTTTTCTGCTGTCTCTAGAAACTTTATCCAGTGTCCTGTCTTTGCAGTCAAAATTTCTCTGAAGTAAACATTCCTTGCAGCTCTTGCTTGTTCAAAAGTATAATATGATGGATATCTCATTGATATACGTCTTAATCTGTGGAATTCTTTTCTGAGTTGGGTGAGCTGAGGGTTCCACCATGCTTTGGATTGAGCTGAAATTTGTAGTTTGGGAATGGCTTGGTCTGCAGCTTCCTTGATAATCTTTTCAAGCAGGTGAGCTATTTTGTCATACATCTTGCTATCAATGGCTTCATCTAGTTCCGGATGTAGCTCTGCTTGTAGCTCTATGAGTCTTTTTTGATACAGATTCCGATTGGCCTTGTTGACATTATATTTTGGTGGCAGGCAGGTTTTCACTCCACTTGCTGCAGCTAGGTTTGCTTCAAATACTATAGCTTCATGATCTGATCCTGTAGACTCTGTATACTTCCAGTCTCTCCAAGCTAGGGATTGAAATCCACAACTGAATGCAAGATCAATGACCGAAATATTCTTGCTGTTACTCCTATGGAAGGTACCTCCAAAGCGTTCAATTTCTGATGGATTGATTAGAAGCTTGGCATCATGATAGCTTAGGTAATTCACTAGACTCTGTGCTGCTGGTGTTATGTTTGTTACAGAATGGTTCCACCAAGGATGGTGGATGTTGAGGTCGCCCAGTAGAAGGAATGGTTTATCAAGTTGAAGGTTGAGGTCCAGAAAACGTTGGATAGTATGACGCCCCTCTCCTTGCCATCGAGACTTCTCTTGGTAGATATGCACAATATAAAATGACTCCTGTGGTAGATCTATTTGTAATATTTGAAGGTCTGGATCTGAGACTAGGTCATATCTTGGATTGATTTGAAATGGCAGATTTTTCTTTATATATGTTAGTATCCTGGGCTTTCGACAATGCTGTAGACTTGGCATGATGGGAATATAGCTTGGATGACTGAGTGGAATAAAAAATTTAGATTGTGGGTGCTGAAAAAGATAAGGCTCCTGGATGAACAGAATGGAAGATTCCTTTGTCAGAGAAATCTCAAAGAGTGATTGAAGGATCTCTCTTCCTCGAGAAGTATTGTGTTGGTAGATTTTTAGTTGTCCTAACATAAAAGAGCCTTATAATATTCACAATCTTGGTACTAGATTAGATTAGATTAGATTAGATTTATATTATAGTCTTAACTGAGTCAATGACTATAGAGGACTCCTAGAATCTATATATAAGATACTAGCTACATTTTTTAATTTTATTCCAGTATTAAAATTTTTAACTATGATCTCTTGGACAGTGAGGGTCAAGCCCTATGATATAGATAGAGAAAATTATTTATTTCCCTTTTAATGATTTATATTTTTGTTTAAAACTTTATACCTTTTATATTCTGAATAGAAAATCCATACACACTTCATTGTTTGTAAATTTGTTCCAGATACTATTTATCTTATTCCTATTCTGAATTTTCATCCCTTCTTTCTAGATGCCATGCTCTGGTTGAGATTCTAGTGCTGTCAATGTATTCCATCAATTTTTCTATTCCTATTTTGGTATGAAGGACTAGCTTCAATGTGATATTATTGCTGTTCAATTTCTCTTTGAGTTCTTTCCTCTTATGCTTGTAATTGCTGCAACTGAGCAGAAGATGTTCTGGTGTTTCTCGCTTCCCACATCTACATTTATCATTAGTGCTATGTCCTTGTTTGTAAAGGTATGCCTTGTTGTATCCATGGCCTAGCTTTAGTTGAAAGAACGCACTAGATACAGCCCTTTTTGCTTCAGATGGCACAAGAATTTTGTTATTCAGTTTCCATGGTTATTTTTTCTTATAGGATGATAACTTTGGGTGTAATTTTCTATCCATACTATAGAGAAATTCAAGCCATTGGTTTCTAATATTGCTTTTCATCTGAGCTCCAATCTTGGCAATGCTCAATTCGTGTTTTTCAGGAGGCAATCTTGACCCTTCCTTTGCTAGTTTGTCTGCTATTTCATTGCCTTTGATACCTGAATGTCCAGGAATCCAGTGTAATGATACTGAAGCATTTTTATCTGAAATTAGGTTTGCTGCACTTAAAGCTCTTATCTGGCAGGACTGCCCAGGATAGTCTGAAAGGGTTGCCAGCCTTTGTAGTGCTGCCTGGTTATCTGAAAATATTTCAAAATGTTGTCCTGGGTTGCACCTTGTACTAGCAAATTCAAGTGCTCGTGTAATTGCTTCCAATTCTCCATTGTAGACTAAAACTTTGTCCCCAATATTTGACATTGATTGGTATGTGAACTGGCCAGTGCTATTGGTGACTACAATACCAATTCCAATTCCAGTGCTTTTGGTATGAGACGAGGCATCTGTATAGATATGTGTTGTATTTGCCCAGTTAACACTAGTGCATCTAAGTTGGTGATATTCTGTCAATTGTTCAATGGCTCCATTTTCTATGTGGATTGTGTATTTGGGTTTTTCAAACCATGGTGGGAAAGAATGGGAAATTAACTTCTCAGTTGTTGGATCATCCAACATTATATCTTGAATGCATTTAATTCTCATGATTTGGGTTTTTTTTTTTTTTTTTTAATCATATTGTATTCAGCTATTAAGCTATGACAATTTATTTTACATTTATATATCCCTAATACCAGTCTCAAAATGAACTCCCCTCCTCTGTCCTACTGCCTTATTTCTATTTCATTCTGTCCTAATTATTCTCCTTTGTGTAAAAATATACACCTTGAACTTTTCAAATATTCAAGCAATGCTTGTTGTCCTCTTTTAGTTCTGAATATTATTGGTAATGTAAGTGGCTCTAAATTTTGAAAACTTTCTTTTCTTTCTTTTTTAAACATTTGACATTTTAGTATCAAGTGTTGCATTGTCTGCTTTTGCTTCAAGCAAAAATTGCAGCTTTCATCTTTGGTCTTGCCAATCTTGAATAAATATGCCCTCACATTTCCAATACCAATCCTTGCTTGGAAATATGAGGATTCTATAAGTCTACTATATCCTTGAAAATTGATTGGTTTTGTTGTGAAATTTGGTGTGGATAATTGGGCTTGTATCCTGTAGAATTTTCCTAAACCACAGCTCTTTCTTCCCTCTTCTTCCCTAAAAAGCTCAGATTTCCAATCTTCAGCCCAGGCTTTCAGTACAAGCTCCTTTGCCTTTTGTTTCAGAAATGCATGTGATGTGAACTTATTCCTTTTGAGCACCTTCTTTTTGCTGGCTCCTTTGGCCAGGTTGTCAGCAAGCTCATTACCTACTATTCCAACATGTCCAGGGCACCAGGAGAGATGAATTGAGCAATTCTCTGCCTCTTGTCTGACTTGGTGTGAAAAGGAATTTTGTTTGGTCTGAATTCTCAATAGACTAGCCTGGCTATCACTGAAGATGTGATACTGGCCATTTGGTGAGATCTTTTTGAGGTGTCTTATTGCTTTGAGTATGCAGAAAGTTTCTGTATCTGTGATACCCATAGTTTGGCCAAGGTTAAAAGAGAAGCATTTCATCTACCTTGTGACTGGGAGATATATAACAGATCCAATGCTGCTGCCTTTTCCTGGCATGAGAGAACCATCTGTATAGACAATAGCTGTTGTTGGAGGTATTATATCAGTAAGCTGTTTGTGTCCCAAAGCAGCCTCTTCCTTAGGCAGATGTGATATATCAATGGTGAGTCTAGTTTGAAGCCATGGAGGTGCCCAACTTGCATCTAGTTGTTCGAGGTTTGTATACTTAATGAATGACTGCAATAGTTGGCCAATTCTTATAATTTGTGTTTGTTCCTGGTCCAAGTATTCAAAGACACCTAGATCTGTTGTAATTATTAACAGTCCTGCACCTGTAACCCTGGCCATGCACTGTCTCGTTTTCAATTCAATCTGTTGACAAACATGCAAGGTCTGTCTTACACTTAGTTAGCTTGGGGGCCTACTGGTAGTAAAGACACACCCACACCTTGATAATGTTGCCATAGCGGAATTAGGGCGCATATCCTAGTTATTTTCTGCATTCGTCCCACTAGGGCTAATTCCTGTATATATCCAGTGGCCTTATCCTTCAGAAATCTTCAGTTCATTACGTTTACTGAATATCTCTGAAGGTAAGATTCCATACTGTAGTTTTTCTAATTATAGTTCATTACGTTTACTGAATATCTCTGAAGTGGGGATATCAATTTATCTTTCACTGGATGTGTTTTTTGTAGTCTTAAAATTCTGAGAGCATAGTTAAATGTCTGCTTTAGCTGCCTTACTTTCGTGGGAAGAATTGCTGCCTCAACTTCCAAGGCCTTGATTGGACTATTGTGATATGCTCCAGTAATCATGATTAAAGCCTGATTCTGAAGCTTTTGGCACTTGGCACTCAATGCACCACAACCCCTTTTCTTAAACCAAAGCACTGAGCCATATTCCAGGACAGGGAGGACACAAGTGAGGTAAAGCTGTCGTAATGCATGGAATGGTAGTCCTCTGGTGTTTGATGCAAGCTGTTTTATCCTTTTAAGTGCTCCATGTGCAAGCTGAAGGCGTTTCTCTACATGTGTCTTGAATGTCAATTTCCTGTCAAACCAAAACCCCAGCCATCTTACTACTTCTTTAGGCCCTAAGGCAGCTTGATTGCTGAGAGTCAGCTCATTGGTGAGAGGTAATTTATGGTGTGAATAATGTATCATTTCAGTCTTTTCCATTTCAAATGTAACTGATAGTTTACTTGCCCTTTCCATGAATCCTCCAAGTATTTGTTGAAGTTGATCAGTATTTTTCTTGATTGAGGTTGATGCAACTGAGATGGAGATGTCATCCATGTATGATAGTTGAAGGTAATTCACTTCCTGTTGTGGGAGAAAGAGGAACCTGATTGAAATCAAGAAGAGAATTGGTGAAATTGGGCTGTCTTGGGGTGTTCCTGTGACTGGAAACTCCTCACTTAGCTGGCCATTGAATTGAAGTCTCATGGTTCTCTCACTCAAGAAAGTTGTTACCCATGATATTAGTGAAGTTGGAAGCTGTAATTTGTGCATGACTGATACTAGCACTTTTGGCTCTAGCCTATCAAATGCCCCTAGAATTTCAAGGAGAACTGTTGAGACTGTTCTGTGCTTGAGCCTGTTTTGTTCCACAAAATCTTGCAGAAGGAGTGCTGTGTTTATCGCAGATCTTTGTTTGCGTCCGCCCATTTGGGTCTCATGTAAGAGGTTGTTAGTAGTGTTGGCAAGGAAAGCAAGTCTGTTGGCAAATATTCTCTCTAACAACTTGGAAAGGCATGGAAGGAGAGATATTGGTCGATAGGCTTTTGGATTGCTATAGTCCTTCTTATTTCTCTTTGGAATGATTATTCCCACTGCCTGTCTCCATCTTAGGGGATGGTATCCACTGTTGAAAAGGGTAGTATAAGCCATGAAGAAAAATTTAGGTATGGCTTTGATTGCCGCCTTTGTAATGGTCCAATCCAACTGGTCAAGACCTGGGGCTGTTGACTTGTTTGGAACTGCATTGATAATCTCCTCAATAGTTAAGGTTGGCCAATCCCACTCATTTGCATCAGTTTTGCAGCTGTAATGTAGATTAAAGTTGGATGAAGGGGCTGTGATATTTGGCTGATCAAACAGATTCTGGTTGATTTCTTGTGATGCAGATGTTGATGGTGATGGTCCTAGAAAGAGGGTGTGAATCAATGCCTCACATTTATCTTTGAAGCTGGTTGCACTTCTACCAAGATCATTATCAAGAGCACTGCATTTTAAGGTTGGAATAATAGTTGACTGGGTTCTTTCTGGCCTGGAGTAGTTGTAGGCAGTAAAGATTGTTTTATCTTTAGCTTTTTCCAGGAATTGGATCCAATGTTCCTTCTTGTTGTATTGAATCTCGTGGAAATATTGATTCCTTGCAGCCCTAGCATCATCTGCCAGATCAAGACCTGGGTATTTCTTGAAACAACGCCTTATCCTGTGATACCTCATCCTCAACTGTGTTCACTCTATTGTTGTTGTGCCTAGACCCACATGGCTACAGTGCACAGCTTCAGTTTTGATGGTCACGCAACTGCATGCATTTGCTCTGTTTGCTCCTGCTTTGTTGAGTTAGTATAATTAGTAAGCAATAGTCTAGGGACTATAAGTAGAGAGCTTTCCTCCTCAGTAGATAGAGTAAGCAATACAGTCTTTCCTCATTCTACAGAGATCATTCTCCACTCATCTTCTTGACCTGTCCGGCCCAGCAGCACATCTGTGATCACTAGCAGCGAGCTCCCACAAATTGTATGTACACCTGAATCATAGACCTATCATAACAATTGTCCACCATGGTTTAGATCTTGGCATAATTTTCATTGTTTGGATGGATATTTGGGCAGCATTCTGGACAATTTCTTGAAGTAAGCTAGCTATCTGGTCATAATCTATTGTTTGGATGGCATCATCTAGAAGTTTCTGGAAGAATTTCTCTTTTGCTTGCAGTTCCAGGTGAAAGAGCTTCCAATCAGCCTTTTTTGTATTTAATCTTGATGTTAATGATGATACATTGAGGACATCATCAATTGAAATTTTCAAAATATTGTTCTTACATCTCCTAACTTACATCAGATTGTCAGTTACATCCAACTCTCATCGGAAATCGAATCAGAATTTGAATACAACACCTGTTTGTTGAATTATTGAGGTTCTAAGGTGAATTGGTTGCTACCCACCCGTTTCAAGTGGGGAAAACAACTATTATCACCAACAACTATTGCCCACCATTTTCGATCTTATTCAAATTCAGTCTACGCCCTGAACAATATCACATCTATAGTTGTACCAATTTTTATATCAATACATTAATTATTCATCGAGATAATTGAAGTTGAAAACAAATTTGCGACGAATTGCATCTCTGGTCAGAGGTGGTCACCATACTTGAAAATTTTTTCATTGGTCCAAGACGCGTTTTGCGTCAATTAACGCGTAAATCGCGTCGTTTACGCGTCGAATCTGGAAAAATAAAATTCCGTGTCACGTGATCAGGTGATCTTTAAACCACGTGACTTTTGACAGAATTTATATATAGGAAAAAATTTTAAAAATTCATAAAAATTAAATAAAAAAACGATCAGAAACAAATTATAAAATCCCACCATAAAATTGAAAAAGCAATGTATATGGGATCACCTGATCCTCTGGTTGAATCTGGATATATGGAAGTAGAGAATAATAACACGGCTTTGGTCACAATGGAAGACCTCAATTCTAACTCATTCCCAAACCCATACTTAGGTACAAACCATGGAAATAAAAGGAAGGCAACATGTGAGCCAGAGCCAGAAATTGGGAGCTCAAGCAGCACAAGACCAAACCACCAATCTGCAACTTTTGACTCTGCTGAGGAATGCATCCAAGGAGCTAGGGACCTACTTATCAAGGCCGCACATTTTGAGCAGATAAGAAATAAGCAAACAAAAATTCTTAATCTATTAAACATTTTTCGGGACTTTACAGAGAATGATGGTGTTACACAGAGAACCAACAACATCCTTTCTGCACAAGTGCAGAGACTAGAGCAGACAGCCCAAATCTTGCAGACCTCAGTTCAAAAATCCAACCAGGTGAATCAAAACAGCAGGAAAATGACAGGAAATAACCCTCCACCCTATATACCAGAGAATACTAGACCAGGAGCCAGATCTGGAGGAAGACATGTCCACAATCAAACACATCAGACTGGAAATCAAGCACCTAGAACATGTGCAAATGTAGCTTCCAATACCAGAGCACAGGAAAATCAAGCTGATGGCAACTGGACCCAAGTACAGCCAAAGAAGAAGAGAGAGCCTGCCAAGCCAAAGGAGATTAGAAGGGCCATACTTATCCAAGATGAAAATACTAGGACCAACTTCTCAGCACTTGCATACCGTGACAGAGTAAACCTGGCATTCAAGAATAGAGGAGTGCTAGGACCAGTTGTAGCACTAGTATCTAAAACAAGGAAAGATAACATTGCTGTGGTAACAACACCAACCTACACTGCCGATTATTTAATACAAAATAGAGACATTTGGAGAAATGCCATTCCCCATATTGATGTATTGAAAGATGAATCATGGTACAAGGTTATAATACATGGGGTACCAACCTTAGACTTCCCAGACTCAGGTGACTTATCTGAAATTAAGGATGAGATTGAAACTTTCAATCAAGGACTAAGGATTATTGGACAGCCATACTGGATTACACCAGAAGAAAAACGACAAGAACAAGTGGCAGGATCTATTGTGGTTGCGTTTGAAACTGATGCTGAAGCAAGGCAAGCAACTAGTAAGAGAATGATAATTGCTGGCTTGTCCATGAAAGCAGAAAAATTCCAGAACATACCAGCAACAACACAGTGCAACAAATGTCAGAAGTTTGGACACATGGAAGCCAAATGTAGATGGGAGGCAGCCTGCAGGTATTGTGCAGGGCCACACAACACAAGGCAACACTGCTGCATGCAATGCCGAAGTATAGGAAATAAATGTGCTCATCTAGTGCCAAAGTGTAGCAACTGCTCTGGAGCCCATTCAGCCGACTTTGAAGGATGTGAAACCAAGTTTTCCATCTTATCAAGACACCAATCAATGGACAACTCCGAGGAAACTTTATGATAGTACAACAAAAAGTCCTCCAATGCAATTTGAACAAAAACATCCAGACCACAGAAGCCACCCTACAACTAGCTATTGAGCTAGGAGTAGGGATTATAGCAGTACAAGAACCTTGGCTACCACAGCTGAAACAAATTGGGACCTATGAAGGAGTCCAGTCAATAAGTCACCCTTCATTCACCCAAATATTTCCCACAATAACAGACCATACATTAAGACCAAGGACCATGTTTTACATATCAAAGCAGGCCAAAATTCAACATCACCAACTAATAGGATATCCACAGGACCCAGATATCCTTGCAGTCAATTTCAAAAGCAAGATATTCAACATGAATATCATAAATATCTATAATCAAAAGAACCAAAAGCCGGAAAATAACTTAACTACAATGAGAAGATACAGTGGAGATCTGGCAGTGGCATCAAATACCATTTTGGTGGGGGACTTTAATGAGCACCATCCAAACTGGGACCCTTACTACCCAAAATCTGGAGGGGCTGATAGCTTACAGGAATGGATAGAGGAACAGGGATTAACTGTAATACATTCCGTAGGAAAAGGTACATTTTACAGACCTCATATGACATCACCATCAGTAATTGACTTAACCCTTGCAACAAATTGGTCAGAAAAATACATCCAAGATTGGCAAACAATACCCACAGGCTCGGATCACCAAGGAATCCTATTCACCATCCTCAACAAGAAGCACAATGGACACCAACCACAAATAATCTTGGATCAATTCAATACTAAATCAGCAGACTGGCTAAAGTTTCAGAGGGCTAGCACCAAGCTTTTCAAGAGCTCTCATATACTTGATCATGCCAACCTTCAAATGCTTAGGCAAGCCCACACTCAGAACCTATGGGATAAGCAAAATAATTTGACACATAAACTGGATGAAATAGGACTTGAACTTACAAATATTCTCATTCAAGCAGCTAAGGCCACCATTCCACGAAAAAAGTCAGGGGCACAGCCCAAGCCGTGGTGGACAGAAGACCTGAAAAAGCTGAGAAGAAAAATGATGAGAGCATTAAAGCATCATTTTAAAGACTATTTTAACCAGGAAAAATTGAAAAAATACACCAAGGCAAGAAATGAATATTTCCGGGAGATAAAAACCGCCAAGAAAAATCACTGGAACATATTCCTTGAGAAAGAAGACCCTGCATCAATCTTTAAGGCCCTAAAATACACAAAAGGGTATCAAGCAGCTCACCTGCCCATGATCCAAGATGAGAATGAAGATCTCAAAAGCAGTTTTTCTGAAAAATGCAATACTCTGAGAGCCAAACTATTTGCAACCCCACCAATGGCACCAGAGTTGGATTGGTCTACTCACAAAGAGACACATTGGGAATAGCCTAAGTTGACTTCAGTTGAGGTGGAAAATGCATGCTGTAAACTTCCGAAAGGCAAAGCACCAGGACCAGATCAAATTGACCAGAACATGATTTGTCATGCATACAAAGCTAATGAGGAGATTTTCTTTGAAATCTACTCTCTACTTTTCAATATAGGATATCAGCCAGAATGTTGGAGACAGGCTACTGGAATTGTTTTCAAAAAGGCATCCAAGCCTGACTACTCACAGCCTAAGGCATACAGGGTTATATCTCTACTGAACTGTCTAGGGAAGACCCTAGAAAGGATGCTAGCTAAAAGACTTGGTTATCTTGCAGAAACAACCACACTCTTGGATAAAAGTCAGATAGGTGGAAGGCTCCAGAAATCAGCAGTAGATGCCTGCTTGTTACTGGTTAACAAAGTACAGAGTGAAAAAGCAGCTGGAAGGAAGACGTCAACCCTCTTTCTGGATATAAAGGGCGCCTTTGATCATGTGGCCAAGAACCAACTTCTCGGGATACTAAGTAGAATGGGACTTCCCCTTAGCATTCTAACATGGGTGGATTCTTTCCTAAGTGATCGACAACTAAAATTGGCCTTTGATGGACAAGTGGAAAAGTTTTCACCAATTGAGACTGGCATTCCACAGGGAAGCCCAATTTCACCCATACTATTTTTAATCTATATCAGAGATATTTTTAGCTCTAGAGCAGGCCAGTTCATATCATACATTGATGATATTGCATTGACTGTCTCGTCTACCAGCTTCAAGAAGAACATTGAAATATTGGAAAGAGAATATCAAAGATTACAAGATGTTGGAAGAGCAAGTGCTGTCATATTTGATTTAGAAAAGACTGAAATCATTCACTTTGCAAAATCAAAAGAAGCCAAAGAATGCCCATTGACCTTACCATGTGGAAGAACCATTTCTACTTCCCCTGTTGTAAAATGGCTGGGTGTATGGTTTGATCAAAAACTAACCTTCAAACACCACATAACAGCAAGGGTAGCCCAGGCAAAAGCAGCTTTCCAGAGGATGGCAAGACTGACAAACATTGAGAGAGGACTTAGCCATATTGCTATGAGACAACTTTACCAGGCCTGCATCATGACTATTTCTGACTATGCTAGTCCAGTCTGGTGGAGAGGGCAACAAAACTTGGCAGATCTTCTGCAGGGGCTACAAAATATAGCATTAAGGAAAATATTGGGCTGTTTCAGAACATCACCCATCAGGCCAATGGAGGTAGAAGCATGTCTCTGCCCTCCTGAAATTAGATTAAACAAAAGCAGAAGAAAATATGCTTTAAGAGGATTAACACTTATGCTTAATCATCCAATTTCCAGGATAATTAAGCAAAGTTTAGAAGAAGTGCCTGAAAATGAGTTTATAAATAGAAGAGGAAGCCAGGTATACAAAATTATACATTCATTACCATACAATAATGAATCCTTCAATATTGAGAAAAGTATAATCACTCCCTTTGCCCCTTGGAGTAAAGGTGTCCCATATAGAGTTGTTGAGGGTAGTCAGAGTATAGAGGAAGAAAAAGTATTACAAAATCAAATTCTGTCAGAGTGTGCTAGGGAGAACTATTACATCTACTATACTGATGCTTCAAGCTCCCCAGATTCCCCAGGAATAGGAATATCACTCGCAGGATACAATCAAATGGATCAAACAATTTCGAGAGAACACTATACACTATCAAAGGACACAAGCACTGTCTATGATGGAGAGTTGGAAGCAATTGTTCGAGCATTTGAGCATGCTCACAGACAGACCTGGAATATTCAGCATGTGATCATTTTTTCGGATAGTCAAGCAGCTATCAACAGACTAAAAGACATAGGAGGTAAAGCTGGCCAATGGCGAGCTAATCGGGCCGTGGAAGCAGCCAAAAAGTTAAAAGAACAAGGAACAGATGTCACTCTCCAATGGGTACCTGCTCATCAAGGGATTCAAGGCAATGAAGAAGCAGACAAGCTTGCTAAATTAGCATCAAATCTTGAGCCAGATGACAGCTATCCCATGAGTCTAGCATGTATCTCACAAGAGCTAGAAGTCTTGAAAACTAAAGAATGGCTAGAAATATTGAACAAATATGATTTAAAAAGGCAGGAACAGAGCAGTCACCTGTCATACTCAGAGGTTTACCCTTGGCAAATAAGAAAGAACCCCTGGGTCCCAAGGGGAGTCAGAAGAGAGGTCAGCTCATCATTTTATCAACTCAAGCTGGGACATGGATACTTTAAGTCATACATGAATAGGATAGGACGATCAAATATTGGAAGCTGCAGCTGTGGAGAGGAGCAGAATCCGAGGAATTTGCTGCTCGACTGTAGGAAGTATGCGCAGAACAGGAAGAGAATGAAAGAGAAGCTACAGGGTCAGGATATGAGCATGGATGTATTGCTTCATAACAAGATTGGAATTAATTCAACATTGAACTATTTGATGGAGACAAAAATATCGACAAGGGGATGGTACTTGGGGGAGGAGAATAGAGGAGATGATATGGGGAGTTTTTGATTTTGGGAGATAAAAATTGTAGTGTAGCTACACATCTTTTAATAGTCATAGACTCAAATAGGATGTAAATTTAAAAAAAAAAAAAAATGATGATACATTATTGTCTGTGAGAAGATCATTAACCTGAGGTAGCAAAGCCATGAAGGTTATTTATTTATGATCAGAGCCAGTGGATTCCCCATATTTCCAGTCTTGCCATATTAGTTGTTTAAATCCTGCAACAAATGTTAGATCAATAATGGATGTGCTCTTTGAATTAGCTCTATGGAAGGTGCCTCCATAGTTTTCAATTACAGAGGAGCAGTTGATTAGTTGAGCATTTGTCTGTTCCAGATATTGAACCAAGGAATTGGCTAGAGGGTTAGTTGATTGAATAAGCGGGTTCCAAAGTTGATGGTGTAAGTTGAAGTCGCCAAGAAGTAAGAATGGCTTGTCAAGCTTGAGTTGCAAATCAAGGAAACGCTGGATGGTGTGGTGTTTGAATGAAGGTGAGAGAGGCTTCTCATTGTAGATATGAATGATATAAAAAGCCTCCCTTGGAAGATCAACTTCCAGGATTTGATTGTCTAGGTCACACACCAAGTCATATCTGGGCATGACCAGGAGTTGGCTTGCCTTCTTGACATAGGTCATGACCCTTGGGCGAAGAAATTGATGAGTAATTGGTGGAATTAAATGATAAGCTGAATGAGAGATTGGTTGGTATGTTTGTAAATGAGTGTTATGGAACAAATATGGCTCCTGAACTAATAGAATATCTGTTTCCCCTTTGATGGATACATCAAAGAGGGACTGCAGGATCTCACGACCCCTTGCAGTGTTGTGCTGATTGAATGTGATGTGACTTAGCATGCCAATGCTTTGAAGAAGTCACAGTCTTGTCTTTGAAAGGCCAAATGAGTGTTTGACCTGCAGTTTGTTGTGATCAGGCCCACTTATAGATCACATAACTTGAAATGGCTAGTATTAGGCAAGTGTAACCGACAGGACAGGCAATCCTGTGTCAATGATACGTCATTAACATACAGCAAATGACAATACCAGTATCTCAGCCATACATGATAATATGATCATATGACGCAGGTATATCTAATGATATAATTGTTGAATGGCTGAATGATTGGGAGTTATTGCTATAGAGGGTATAGTTTGTGTACCATTTTTGTGTATAAATACTTGCTGTTATAACTCTGTACATGGTCAACCTTTTCTACTCCTATCTTCAATAGTCATCAATATAGCAAATCTACAATACATATCCTTCTTCTTCTTCACGTTAGACTTAAAGCGCTATCCTATATCCACCCAAGTTGACTGTTACATCCATTGCAACCATTCTTAGACTTCTCATAACCTCGTTATCACAATACAGTTTGCACATTGTACAGCATGATGAACACAACTCTGGGTTGAGTTGCATGTTTTACATTTATGGTCAGGTGTCATATGTTGTCCAAGGCAAATGGCACAGACTGGTGTCTTAGTACATGACATCTGGTGATGTCCATAGGCTAGGCATTTTTGACATTGAGTTCTCTGTGTGGCTATTTGATACTCTACTACCTTGAGATATTGACCTCCAATGAGGACCCCTGACTTTAAAAGTTGTTCCTTTTCAGCATCATTTGTGACTGAAAATGTAAGTGAAGCTTTAACTCTCTGTTGATAAGTCCGGCTCAGCCATCTTGGCTGGCCTTGAGTCTTTATTCCTTCATTGTAGATTTCTATTTCTTCATTTATGACTTGAATTGGGACACAGGTGGGGACACCATGTACCACTACTTTGGGCCAGTGGGTGACTTTCTGGGCCTTCTTAATAGGCCAATCTACAAAGACAGAATCCCACTTTTCTTGGTCCAGGAGGAGTTCAGTTGGGGAAGAGTCCCAGCAGGTAAGGACCAAGTTTCCCTTGGTGGAGGTATGGGCTCTGGAAATTGCCCTCTTTCCCAGTATTTTATTTATATTTTCCCTAACAGAGAAAGGCTGGTATGTTGGCAGTGCACTTCCTGATTTGGTGATAAGAGTCACCATATTTTCTGTGTCAGAGCTAGTATTTAATTTAGCTGATATTTTAATTGATTTTCTCGGGTCAATATCATGCTTTGGAATGTCTTTTGTAGTTGGAGGTACCACTACAGCTGGAGTGGTTAATGTATTTCCACAATTGTTGATTTTGTGGCTGAGAATTTTCATGCCTGGCTTAGTGGGCTCTCTTTTTTCAAGTTGAACACTTGGGATTCCTTCCCTGAGCTTTTGTGCATAAGTAGGGGCAATGGGTGTCTTTGGAATGAATCCTGTGACCGCCTCTACCTCAGGTTGAACTTCTCTGATTGGTGGTGCAGTGTTGACCTTTCCCTCTTTAGTAAAGGCTCGAGAAACTTGGATGAGATCCAATACAGCTGCTTGCTTGACCTTATCATTTGTAAGTCCATATGATTTGACCAAGAGATCACGTGCCTCAAAAATGGCAGTTTCAAATGTATGTTTGATGATGCAAGGTGCAGAGATTTTGACCATTTTAGTTGGCTGGGATGCCAAAAGAATTGTTGGTGAAACTCCTCGCTTTCGAGGCTGCTCAGAAAAGGGTATTTTATTAAATAAATGTTGTGCCCCCAAATCTGTAGATGTGATGGGGTCACTGCTAAATAATCCTGCTTCAACATTTTATTGAATCAAATACCAAGAGAGGAAGAATAGTCAGCACAGTGTTTTTGGACATCCTTGGAGCTTTTGACAGACTTGAGCCAGCAAAGCTTATCCAAGTCATGGGTCAGCTGGAGTTACCAAAACAGCTTATTAAGTGGGTTGGTTCCTTCCTTACTAACAGGACTATCAGGCTGCTTTTCAATGGGGAGCTGAGTGAAGAATTTGCTGTTTCTGGAACACCTCAAGGAAGCCCCATCTCACCTATACTATTTCTCCTTTCAATAAGGTTCCTACATGCAAACAATAACACTAATAACACACTCCAGCTCTCATATATTGATGATTTATCAATTTCTTGTGCTTCAACCTCAGTCAGCAAAAATATAAGGGAGCTGGAAGTCCAACTCAACACCATCTTTTCAACAGCCAAGTCAATCTCAGTTACTTTTGAGAAGGATAAATCGGAACTTATACACTTTGGTAATAAGCGCTTACCAATCTTGACATCATTAAAAGTAGATCAGATATCACTACATCCAAAGGAGATAGTCAGATGGCTTGGTATTTGGTTTGATCGAAAACTAACCTTCAAGACCCATGTGGACAAGCGGCTTCAACTGGCCAATGGAGCTCTTCAGAGGATCATAAAGCTAGCTTCTCCATCCAAAGGACTCAAATTCAATGCTTTGAGGCAGTTGTATCTATCCTGTGTCACATCTGTGCTTGACTATGGGTCTGTGATGTGGTCTGGAAGATATGGTAAACAACAACTCACCAATAAATACCAAAAGCTCCAAAATAGGGCTGTCAGATTCATTACTGGTGCATGTCCAAGCAGCCCTGCACAAGCTCTGCAGGTGGAAGCAGCAATATTACCAACAACAGTGAGGCATTTGAAGCTAGAGAATAACTATGCACTTAGAATACTAGGGCTCCAAACTAATCATCCAATACTAGAAGTACTAACTCAGGCCTTGCAGGATGAATTAGACACCAATCATCTTCAAACAACAGGTGATATTGGAATGTTTAGTCTTGTTGACCAGTGTCCATCTAGGCTTTTTCAACTGGCCAAACATCTGAAACAACTGGGCAAATTTGGAAGTATGGAGCAGTCTAGACAAAACTGGGTTCCACCTTGGCTAACCACCAGTATCAAAACAACTATCTCTCAGAAGCCCAAACATCTGGCTCAAACAGAGCATCTGAATCTTCTGGCCAAATTATCTCTTGAGGACTGTCTAGTTGTCACGGACCAAGGGCCTATTCTAAATCAATAGGAACTATGTACAATGATATGTATGCTATTCTGTTCTATTCCACCTTAATCTGTTCTATTATTTTCTGTTCTATTCTACTTTGTTCTGTTCCGATCTGTACTTGTCTGTGCTTTTCTATACTACTCCATTCTATTCTGTATCAGAGTATACTGGAAATTTCGAGAACAATAGAGAGAAGTATATAATGGGTATTTGGGATAATTCTAGTTCGGTAGATTATGGTCTTGTATTTTTAGGAACTCTTTAGAATTATTGAATATTATCTTATGTCGAACTCTTGAACTGTCGAACCCTTGAATTATCGAACTCATGAACCTGGGAATGCGAACACCTCTAGTACCCTTGACATTACCATAATCTCTCTAAACATGTCGTCATCTGGATATGGTGACAAATTTCCCATAAAATTTGAAGATATTGAAACTATTGAACAATTTGTTGATGGAGTGGATTCCAATCCAGAATTAATTTATGGAGCAATAATGAATTTATATCGGTTAAGAGACAAAGCAGAAGTAGAACTGGAAGCTGTTAGGAAAGAGATCGAGTTTCTGAAGAAAGATTCGAGGATTGTATCTAAAAACAATTACAAAAATATTGCATCTCTTCTAAAGACGGCCTTATTTTCGACTCCCTTCAGATCTAGTAAGATTCCTCACCCTACAGTTTTCTATGGCGTTAAGAAATACTTCTTCACTTGGAAAGAATCATTACTCTTGAAACTTAATGCAAATGCCGACCATTTCCCTTCTGAACAATCTAAAATGGTTTATGTCTACTCACGACTCAGCCCTGATTGTCAAGCTCATATACATATCTGGATAAAAGATGGAGTTATTTTGTTTTCGACTTGTGAAGTAATGATGGAGACCTTGACCAAGATCTTTGACAATCCTAATCAAATTCGGAATGCCAAATCAAGATTATACTCAAACAAACAACAAAATAAGTCTTTTGCTTCTTGGCTTGTTGAGATTTGCTGCGATGCCGCTATTGCTGGGTACACAAGCTATGAATATAATCAGCTAAAAGATCTTGTCCTCCATAATATGAATTTAGAACTTAAGAAAGCGTTAATTTACAAAAGAAACATTGACTCACTCAATTTTGATGAGGCAATTTCAAGGCTCCAAGATATTGAGAATTTCCAACGGTCTTACGAAAGTGATGCTGCGCGAAATAATTTGTGGCGAAAAATTCAGTCCAAAACGTCGCCGTATGCTGCCCTCACCAATTGCCGTTTAAGTTATGAGAACCTGGGAGATACTATGAACTCATCAGCCTCTAGAATTGCTAGTCAAGGACCCCTTACTCAAGAAGAGAAATGTCAATGCCAAAGGCTTGGGTTATGTTTCTATTGCGGTCAAGGAGGGCACCTGGCGAAATCTTGTGAACAGGCGCGCGCGAAGAAAAACAGTCACTCAGCTGAGATTCCCACCATTGAGACTGGGCCGGGAAAACTTAAGAGCTCTTTTGTAAGTTGCCCACAGAGTTCTAGCCAAATCTTGTCAATATCCTCGGTAGCTGTTGGAAAGGAATCATGGGAAAAGACTGGCCATTTTGCATTAGAATGTTTGGTCAGAAATAGATATTTTCAGCCAGTCCAATCTCTTGCACTTCTTGACAGCGGTGCCTCTGCTTACGGATTTGTGGATACCAACTTTGCGCATACAAACAATCTTGATCTTGTACCCTTGACGCGACCGCACTACCTCCGAGTTTTTGATGGATCTGAGTCTTCTGCAGGTCGAATCACTCATGTAGCCAAAACTAAACTTGAAATATCTGGTCACACTGAGACGATGGTGCTTTTTGTAACAACCCTAGCATATTTCGATATAGTATTGGGACTACCATGGCTGCAGCAACACAATCCGGAGATAAACTGGCTTAAAGAATCGCTTGTCTTCAATCAAACTTGTTGTTGCAAGCATTCCACATCACTTCCAGTTTGCATCAAAGCAGTTTCTCCTGATGTTGTTGCAAAGAGAGGCGAAACCAAGGAAATGAATAGAGTTGAGAGAACAGCAGAAACCTATGACGCACGAATTTCGAAGAATTAGTTGCCAAAAAAGACCTAATTGTATCAGCAATTACTCTAGAAGATATTCAAGAGGCCTTACGGGATAAACCTCGAGTTGATCCAGCTGAGAAGCTACCAAAAGAATACCATGGTTATTTGAGAGTATTTTCCAAAGACGACGCAGACAAACTTCCTCCATCTAGGCCGAGCAATCATCAGATTATACTAAAGCCGGGTTCCGAACCACCCTGGGGGCCACTGTATGGAATGTCTCGAGAAGAACTACAGCTCTTAAGGAAATATATCAAGGAAAATTTAGATAAAGGTTTTATCAGGCCAAGCTCATCTCCAGCATCTTCCCCAGTACTTTTTGTCAAAAAACCTGGTGGTGGGCTTTGTTTTTGCGTAGACTACCGGGCTCTTAACGATATAACTATTAAAAATCGCTATCCCATTCCGAGAATTAATGAAACTTTGACACTGCTTGGAAAGGCCAAGTTCTTTACAAAACTAGACGTGATTTCGGCTTTTAATCATTTGCGCATAGCTAAGGGCAACGACAAATTAACACGTCACCATACTTTCGAAAAGCGCCAATTCATCAACAACTTACGCCCACCATCAGATACGCTGTTATAAATTCGATATTCGGTTTCGCTTACTTAGCAGCATCAGATTCATATAATTTTCGACATTTGCATCCTCATATTCCGGCTTTTTTGACCAAAAACTCGATTTTCAGCATTCTGAGCGAAAATTTTTCACTTCAGCCTTGCCAAGGCTCGACGCGTCACGCGTCACGCGCCTCAAACGCGTGATCAGGTGATAACAGAAGAGTCACGTGACTTGAAATTCCAATTTTAATTTTTATTTCAAAAAAAAAGGCGGAATTTTTTTAACCAAGTCTTGGCATTTTATCACATGATCTGTCCTTCAAATCACGTGATCTCAGTCACAATTTATTCATTTTCAAATCGAAAGAAAATATTTTTCAATTTTTTTTTTCAGCCTGGCCTCTGATTACATATGCCAGCT
Source organism: Blumeria hordei DH14 (assembly GCA_900239735.1). Lineage (NCBI taxonomy): Eukaryota > Fungi > Ascomycota > Leotiomycetes > Helotiales > Erysiphaceae > Blumeria > Blumeria hordei. The sequence goes on from OENG01000015.1 coordinate 735,025, forward strand.
ATAAATAAGGCCAATATGGCCTCAAAATCACCCTCACCAGAGGGCAGTCTACCAAGTATGCCATCTTCACCAGAGATGGACATGTCAGATGTGCCTAGGCTTACATCATCAATCTGGAACACAGATTTATCACCAAAGCCTTCAAGGCTCCTTACTTCTGTTCAACCTGTCAATTTGACATCCAAGGTTGACATTTTAGCTGTGACCCAATCACTTCAACTGATCTGGGAACTAAAAATTTATTTTTAAAAACACCTTTTGCTGGCCAGCCTCGGAAACGAGGTATTTCAGCCACCAACCACACCAACTCTCAGCCATCAAAAATGGTCAAAATTGCTGCACCACACAGCATCAAACACACTTTTGAAACTGCAATTTTCGAGGCACGTGACTTGCTTGTTAAGGCATACAGTCTTACAGGTGACAAAGAAAAGCAAGTGGCAGTCTTGGACCTCATTGAGGTTTTTCGAAGCTTTACTGAGAAGGGTAAGGTGACAACCACTCAACCACCAGTCCAGGTCTCCACTCCTGAACCAGCAGAGTCATCTGCTATCAAGCAACAACCACCACCTGTGGCACCAGCAGTGCCTTCATATGCACAGAAGGTCAGGGAGGGAATCCCATATGAAAAGCCAGCAGTTGTTGCTACAACTAGGCCAGCCATGAAAGTACTCAGCCGCAAACCTGCTGTCACAGGTCCCACAACCACTGGTATAGCTACAATCCCAAGGCCTACCATTTCAAATACCATATCTTCTACAACCACCAATGCAGCTCCATCCACAACTGCACAAATTATTGACACTGAGAATGTCATCACCCTGGTCACCAAGTCAGGCTACAGCCTGCCAAATTCCCAGGCTTTTACCATCAGAGAAAGGATCAACAAGATCCTAGGGAAAAGGGCTATTTCAAGAGTCCATACTTCACCAAAGGGGAACCTTGTCCTCAGCTGTATGGATACCTCACCCACAGAGATGATTTTTTTTTTTTTTTTTTTTTTTTTTTTTTTTAATTTACATCCTATTTGAGTCTATGACTATTAAAAGATGTGTAGCAACACTACAATTTTTATCTCCCAAAATCAAAAACTCCCCATCTCATCTCCTCTACTCTCCTTCCCCAAGTACCATCCCCTGGTCGATATTTTTGTCTCTATCAAATAGTTCAATGTTACATTAATTCCAATCTTGTTGTGAAACAACATTTCCATGCTCAGTTCCTGACCCTGTAACCTTTCCTTCATTCTTTTCCGGTTCTGGCTGTACCTCTTACAATCTAGTAGCAAATGTCTTGGATTCTGCTCCTCTCCACAGCTGCAGTCCCCCAGATTTGATTGTCCTATTCTTTTCATGTATGACTTAAAATATCCATGTCCCATCTTGAGTTGATAAAATGATGAGCTGATCTCCCTTCTGACTCCCTTTGGTACCCATGGCTTCCTTCTCATTTGCCAAGAGTAGGCCTCAGAATATGACAGATGAGTATTATGCTTCTGTCTTTTTAAATCATAATTGTCCAATATATTTTGCCATTCATTAATTTTTAATTCTTCTACTTCTTGAGAAATGCATGCTAGACTCATGGGATAGCTTTCATCTGCCTCAAAATATGATGCTATTTTGGCAAGCTTGTCTGCTTCTTCATTACTCTGAATTCCTTTATGGGCTGGTACCCATCTGAGGGTAACTTTTGCCCCTTGTTCTTGAAGTTTTTGGGCTGCTTCCATGGCCCTTCTGACAAGCCATTGGCCTCCTTTGTCACCTAGATTTTCAAGTCTCTTAAGGGCTGCCTTGCTATCTGAAAATATTGTCACCTGTCACCTGTTCCCTGTTCCTAATCTGTCTATTTTCATGCTCAATAGCTCGGACAATTGCCTCCAGCTCTCCAATGTAGACAGTATTTGTATTCTTGAACAGGGTGTAGTGTTCTCTTAGTATTGTTTGGTCTATTTGATCACATCTTACTATTGAAATTCCAATTCCACTAGAATCTGGGGACTCACATGCATCTGTGTAATATATTGCTTGATTTGTTCCTTTTATTCTTGACAGGAATTGATTGTGCAATAATAACATCTCCTCTTTACTGGTATTTGATATAATGACTTTGTATGGGATACCTTTGCCCCAGGGGGTGTAGAGGTTTGGTGTTACTTGCTCAATATCTTGATGTTCAAAATTGTATTGTAAGCAATCTATGATTTGGGTTACTTGGTTTCCCCTAAAAAGTTTGTGTTCTTGGTGAAATTGGTGCTCAAAATTTTGGTTGAATATCATCAAAATTGGATGAGTTGGGCTTCATTTATGCATTCTCATAGCATATTTTCTTCTGCTGTGATTTAATCTGATCTCGGGAGGACAAAGACATGCCTCCACCTCCATAGGTCTTATAGGAGATGATTTGAAACATCCAAGTATTTTCCTCAATGCTACATTTTGAAGTCCCTGTAGTAGGTCAATGAAAGACTGCTGCCCTTTCCACCAGACAGGACTTGCATAGTCAGAAACACTAATGACACAGACAAGGTATAGCTGTCTCATAACTATATGACTAAGCCCTCTTGCAGTATTTGTTAGTCTTGCCATCCTTTGGAAGGCTGCTTTGGCTTGGGCAACCCTAGCTGTTATGTGTTGTTTAAAGGTAAGTTTTTGATCAAACCATACCCCTAGCCACTTGACCACAGTAGATGATGATAACTTACCACCACCAGGTAAGGCCATCTGAAATTCTTTAGCTTCTTTTGTCTTTGCAAAATGTATCAACTCAGTTTTCTCAATATTAAATTTTACTGAATTTTTCATTCCAGTGTCCTGTAATTTTTGAAATTCTCTTTCCAATATTTTGGTATTCTTTTTGAAGCTGGTAGATGAGACAGTCAATGCAATATCATCAATGTATGAGATGAATTGACCTGTCCTAGAGCTAAACATGTCCCTAATGTAAATTAAGAAAAGAATTGGTGAGATTGGGCTTCCCTGTGGGATCCCTGTCTGAATTGGTGAGAAGTTTTCTGCCTGTCCATCAAAGGTCAATTTAAGTTGTCGATCACTTAGAAATGAATCTACCCATGATAAGATGCTGAGTGGGAGTCCCAATCTACTCATGATGCCAAGAAGTTGGTTCTTGGCTACATGATCAAAGGCACCTTTTATATCCAGGAAAAGGGTTGATGTCTTCCTTCCTGCTGCCTTTTCTGTCTGCACTTTATTCACTAACAATAGACATGCATCTACTGCTGATTTTTGGAGCCTACCCCCAATCTGTGATGGATCTAACAGGTTAGTGGATTCAGCAAGGTAACCAAGTCTTTTGGCCAACATTCTTTCTAGGGTCTTTCCCAAGCAGTTGAGTAGTGATATAATCCTGTAAGCTTTTGGTTGTGAGTAGTCTGGCTTGGAGGGCTTTTTGAGAACAATGCCAGTTGCTTGCCTCCAGCATTTTGGCTGATATCCTATATTAAATAGCAGGGAATATATCTGCAAGAAAATTTCCTTATTAGCTTGGTATGCATGACTTATGATTGTCTGATCAATCTGATCTGGCCCTGGTGCTTTACCTTTAGATGGATTGCAGCATGCTCTCTCCACATCAACAGGAGTAAGCTGTAACGGCTAGTGAGCCGGTAATTACCCTGTGGCACATGATGTTAATCACGTGCTTCACAACTTTACGAAACCACTATTCTATCATAGATTAATCTGGACATCACTAGAAATTTCTAGCAACTAGTAGTAAGACTGCGAACCAGCCTCAGGGGAAAATACTAGAAACTGGTATTAGTCAAGAATATTCTAGATAGAGTAGTAAGCAAATAAATAGTTGAAGTTGGACGTACATAGATAGCCATAGAGAAAATAATAAACAACCTTCGTATATTTGATCGCCCCAGCATCTATACCTCGAACCGTGACATAAGCTCCGGCCAATCCCATTGTAATTCCTTATGTGAAGACCAATCAAGTTCTGGTGCCACTGGAGGTGTTACAAATAGTTGTGATCGGAGGGTACCACATTTCTCTTCAAAGTTTGATCTCAGATTTCCATCTTTGTCTTGAATATTAGTTACTGGAGCATTCTGATTACCCCTGGTGTATCTTAAAGCTTTGAAGATAGATGATGGATCTTCATGCTCAAGGAAAGTATTCCAGTGATTTTTCTTGGCAATTTTAATTTCTTGGAAATACTTGTTTCGAGCATTGGTGTATTCTTTCAATTTATCTTGGTTAGAGTTATCCTTAAAATAAATCCTTAGCGCTCTCATCATTTTCTTTCGAAGACTTTTCAGCTCCTCTGTCCACCATGGCTTGGGCTTTGCTCCTAAACTTTTCCGAGGAATTGATTCTTCGGCAGATTTAATCAGAATATTGGTTAGCTCTTGCCCTATCTTGTCAAGATTATCACTCAATTCATTCCCTTGATGCCAAATATCTTGGGTTACTCTATGACTGAGAATTTGGAGGTTGGCAGGGTTTAGTAAACTTGAGCTACTAAAAAGCTGGGCACTAGCCTTGTGAAACTTAACCCAATCTGCTTTTTTTGTGTTGAATTGCTCTAGATTAGGTGAAAGTTGATGTCAAAGCTTTATAGCTGAATACAAAATGAATTAAAAAAAAAAAAAAAAAATAGGTGAAAGTTGCTGTTTTCCACCTCTCTGATTTAGGATGGTGAAAATGATTCCTTGGTGATCCGAGCCTGTAGGGATAGTTTGCCAATCTTGAAGGTATTTTTCTGACCATGGGGTAACCAAGGTTAGATCAATAACTGATGGTAGTGCCATATGGGGTCTAAAAAATGTTCCTTGTCCTACAGTATTGGACACAAATAGTTCCTGCTCTTCCATCCACTCCTGCAGGCTTTCAGCACCTGATGACCTTGGATAGTATGGGTCCCAGTTTGGATGGTGTTCATTGAAGTCTCCAACAATAACAGTATTTGATGGGACTTTCAGAGCTAATCTATGCCTCATGATTGTTGTAAGATCATTTTCCGGCTTTTGATTTTTTTGATTATAAATATTAATAATATTTATGTTGAAAATTTTATTCTTAAAATTGACTGCAAGAATATCTGGGTCATGTGGATATTCTAGGAGCCTGTGATGTTCAATTTTGATATATTTTGATATATAAAACATGGTCCTTGGTCTTAATGAATGGTCTTTTAATTTGGGAAATATTTGGGTGAATGAAGGGTGACTTATAGACTGGACTCCTTCATAAGTTTTTATATGCTTTATCTGAGGAAGCCATGGCTCTTGGACTGCTATGATCCCTACCCCTAGCTCAATAGCTAGTTGTAGGGTGGCTTCTGTGGTCTGGATGTTTTTGTTCAAATTGCATTGGAGGACTTTTTGTTGTCCTATCATAAAGTTTCCTCGGAGTTGTCCATTGATTGGTGTCTTGATAAGATGGAAAACTTGGTTTCACATCCTTCAAAGTCGGCTGAATGGGCTCCAGAGCAGTTGCTACACTTTGGCACCAGATGAGCACATTTATTTCCTATACTTCGGCATTGCATGCATCAGTGTTGCCTTGTGTTGTGTGGTCCTGCACAATACCTGCAGGCTGCCTCCCATCTACAGTTGGCTTCCATATGTCCAAACTTCTGACATTTGTTGCACTGGGTTGTTGGTGGTATATTCTGGAATTTTTCTGCTTTCAAGGATAAGCCAGCAATAATAATTCTCTTGCTAGTTGCTTGCCTTGCTTCAGCTTCAGTCTCAAATGCAACAACAATAGATCCTGCCAATTGATCTTGTCTTCTTTCTTCTGATGTAATCCAATATGGTTGTCCAACAACCCTGAGTCCTTGATTGAAGGTTTCTATCTCATCTTTAATTTCAGAGAGATCACCTGATTCTGGGAAATCAATTGTTGGAATTCCATGTATCATGACCTTGTACCAAGGCTCGTCCTTCAAAACTTCAACATGAGGAACTGCATTCCTCCAGATGTCCCTGTTTTGAATCAAGTATTCTGCAGTGTGAGTTTGAGTTGTTACTACTGCAATATTATCTCTCCTTGTTTTTGACACTAATGCCACTACTGGTCCTTGAACTCCTCTATTCTTGAAGGCCTGGTTCATTCTGTCTCTGTAGGCCAATGCTGAAAAATTTGTCCTGGTTGTCTCATCTTGAATCAGAATAGCCCTTTTGGTGTCCACAGGCTTTGCTGGCTCTTTCTTCCTTCTGGGCTGCACTTGTATCCAGTCTCCTTCAGCTTGATTTTGTTGCCCTGTACTGTTTGATGCTACATTAGCCCATGTTCTCGGAGCTTGGTGTCCTGCTTGATTGGCCCGGTTTTGGGTCTGTCTCCCTCCATTTCTTGCTCCAGGTCTGGTGTTTTCAGGTATTTGTGGAGGCACATTGTTCCCCATGGTGTTTCTAGAATTGTTATTTGCAGCATTTGTTCTCTGGACTGAGGTTTGCAAGATCTGTGCTGTTTGCTCGAGACTTTGCACTTGGGCTGAAAGTATTGTATTTGTTCTATGAGTAGCCCCATCATTTTCCATGAATTCACGAAATACATTTAGCAGGTCAAGGATTTTTGTTTGTCTAGATCTTATTTGCTCTTGATGAGCTGCCTTGATTAGGAGGTCTCTAGCCCCATGAATGCATTCCTCTGCTGAGTCAAAATTACAATTTTGGTTATTTGGCCTAGTGGTATTAGTATTCCTTACTTCTGGTTCTGCTTCACAGGTTGCTTTTCTTTTATTTCCATGTCCAGAATTAATGAATGGATCCTGGGATGAATGAAAATCAAAATCTTCACTCATGATGAGAGCACAATTGCTGTTTTCAGCTGCCATGTAGTGTGGCCCAGCAAGTGGGTCAGGTGAACCTGTCTCCATGGCTCCCTAAGTTTGAAAATGTTTTTTTTTTTTTTTTTTTCCTCTACAATAAATGTTGACCAATAGTCATGTGTCTTAGAAATCACGTGACCCGATGGTTCGGAATAATATAATTCCGGATGTGGTAATTCCTGAACCAATAAAAAATTTTCTTGTAGGGTGACCATCTCAGACCAGAAGCGCAATTTGTCGCAATCTGGTTAATTTTCAACTTTAAACAATGATATCTCAACCAATTATCGCTCGATTGCTTTAAAATTTTGAGTCCTGATAGATCAATGTATGATTTAATTGTATCGTTAATTTCACAGTGTTGCCCTGAGTTGGGAAGAAGTTGTGCTGGTTTTGGAACCTTCTCCCAGCCAAATTTGGCTTGGGGTCACTGTGTAACCTTTTAACCTGAATAACTCCACACTCAGCTGTCTGACAGAAATTCTGGGGCGATAATTGGAATGCTCTTGATATTCTCAATTGAATGGTGTGCCTTAATATGGCATAGGATGAATTTTTAAAATCCGAAATTTTTGATGTTCTGCTTTCAGGATCACAGAGATGATTTTGGACCAGGATAAATGGGAGGTTGTCTTTGCAGGATGGCCAATTCAGAAGGCCCAGAAGGTCAGCAATTGGCCTAAAATTGTTGTATATGGGGTTGAACTTGTATCCCCATTCAACAATTAAACGAGGAAATTGAGACCTATAATGATGGGATCAACACACAAGGCCAAGCAAGTTGGCTAAGAAAGTCACCTGCAAAGTTAATGAGGGCATCAGTAGCATTCTGTGTCCAGACTGGGGAGCAGAAAACAAGGCTTATCAAGACTGGGGTGCTAATTGGAGGACAACTGTTGAAGGTGGTTAGCTACCAACAGTCAACCAAGAAGACTCAGTGCAGAAAATGCCTTACATTTGGCCACCACTCCATGTGGTGCAAGAAATCTCCAGGGTGTGCCATCTGTCTAGGACAACACTACACCAACAGCCACAAGTGTAACACTTGTATTGCAACCCAAAGTTGCATCCATCATGCAGTGCAGTGTGCAAACTGCAAGTCCAACACCAACCTGGCGTTTCAAAGATTAGACTGTGATTACTACAAAGCTCTAACATGCTAGATACACTCAAATTCAGTCAACATAATACTGCAAGGGGTTGTGAGATCCAGCAGTCACTCTTTGAGGTAGCCCTCAAGGAGGAATCCGACTTTATTTTTGTGCAGGAACCATTCATGTTCCATCACCAACCATCACAATCTTTTCGACCTATAAACCACTCGGCTTATAACCTCGTACCACCAGTTCTCAACACTAATCTGCGGCCCAGGGTCCTTACCTATGTCAAGAAAACTAGCCAGCTTCAAGTATCCCCTAGATATGACTTGGTGACAGACCCTGGCCTTCAAATACTGGAGGTAGAACTATCCAGTGAATCATTCTATGTGGTTCACATCTACAATGAGAAGCCAACCTCCCACTACTCAACCAAGCTCACAGTGGAACGTTTCTTGGACTTACAACTAACCCTGGACAAGCCCATGCTATTTCTCGGAGATTTCAACTTGCATCATTCATGTTGGAATCCACTTGTCCAGAACAACTCACCTCTTGCCAATGAGCTGGCCCAGTACTTGGATAATGCCAATACCCAGCTCCTCAACTCACCATCAATCATTGAACAGTAGGGAGGGACAATTCATAGGTCTAATTCAAAAAGCACCTCCATCATTGACCTTACCTTTGCCATAGGATTCAAACACCTTAGGTGGGGCAACTGGAAATATGGAGAATCTACTGGATCAGATCATGAAGTGATACTCTTTGACACTTGTTTAATGGACTCTAGCCTGGATGAAGCACTGAATACTAACAGAGATACTAACCAACTTCCCAACAGGTTTAATGTCAAGAAAGCAGACTGGAATCTTTTCAAGGCACATATTTTACAACAGCAAGGACTAATGCAACAACAAATGGAAGAGGCCATCAAGTTGCACATTGTAGATCTCATTGCCTCCTTATTACAAGAGGTGGTGCAAAGTGCAGCACAAGAGTCAATTCCACTATTCAAAGTCACATCAAGATCAAAGCCATGGTGGACCAAGGACCTTGCTTCACTTAGACAATCATTCCACAGGCTAAGAAGGAGGGAGAAGAAGGGCAAAAACTCCGAGATATCTGAGGAGGCAAGAGCTGCAAGGAACAAATATTTCCAACACATACAGCACACTAAACACCTCCACTGGACAGAGTTTCTTGCCTCAGCTAAAGACAAGATGATTTTCACTGCCTACAACTACTCCAGGCCTGAAAATTACCAGTCAAGAGTCATTCCGACCCTCATCTATTCACCAAGACAACAATTTCAGCCAACAAAAGCAACAACATTTCAAGAGAAAAGCGAGGCACTAGCCAAGACTCTTTTCCCAAGTCTACAAATTTCATCCCCTTCAGCCGAGGCTCAGGAATTCATTCCTTCCACCTCTTACAATGTAACAACAGGGAATGAAACAGAAAGGCAATGGGACTGGCCTGAACTCACCATTAATGAAATGATAAATGCTGCTCCCAAAAAAATGACTGCACCAGGTCATGATTGTCTGGATTGGACCATTATCAACGCAGCCATCAACACTATTCCGGACTTCTTCTTCAGGGCCTACAAATGCTTATTTGAAAGCGGAAAGCATCCACAGCAATGGAAACAGGCAGTGGGTATCATCATCCCCAAGAGGAATAAAAAGGACTACAGTGCACCCAAAGCTTATAGACCCATTTCTCTTCTGCCCTGCCTGTCTAAATTACTTGAAAGAATCTATGCCAATAGACTGTCATTCATTGCTAACACAACAGACCTTCTACACCCTAGTCAATTCGGAGGGCGCAAGCAAAGATCAGCCATTGATGCTGCACTGTTGCTTCAAGAATTTGTGGAGGAGAATCTGGCCAGCAAACGACTTGTCTCAACAATCTTCTTGGACATTCTAGGAGCTTTTGATAGGCTTCAGCCTGCAGCACTTATAAAAACCATGCATTCTCTTCAGCTACCTCAAGGTCTCATATCTTGGGTCAGATCATTTCTTGCTGGAAGGACCATGCAGCTTCAATTCAATGGACAACTAAGCAAGGTCTTCTCAGTGACTGGGACTCCTCAGGGCAGCCCAATTTCACCAATGTGTTTCCTGCTTTCCATCAGGTATCTGCATCCAGCAATACAAATGAAGAACTTCCTTCAGCTATCCTATATGGATGACATTGCCATTTCAGTGTCATCAACTTCAATCAATAAAAATATCAGGACCCTGAAGGGAATTACTGAGGAACTATTGGAAGGTGCAAGAAAGTTGTCAGTGAAATTTGAGATGGAAAAATCAGAGCTGATACATTTTGGACGTCAATATCAAAGGCCCAATACATCTCTCGCCTTGGAAGGCCTGGCCACAATAGAGCCAAAGGAGGTTGTGAGATGGTTAGGTATTTGGTTTGATAGGAAGCTCAATTTCAAGACACATGTGGAAAAGAGACTGCAGCTAGCTCATGGGGCTCTCAGTAGGATCCGGAACCTAGCCTTAAGCACGAGAGGACTTCACTGTCATGCCCTTCGACAACTCTAACTGGTCTGTGTCACTTCAGTACTTGATTATGGCTCAGTTCTTTGGCATGGCAAGAGGGGTAGTGGAATACTAACCAGCAGATGTCAAAGGCTTCAAAATCAGGCACTGCCAATAATTACTGGAGCATATCGAGGTAGTCCTGTCAAGGCTTTGGAGATTGAGGCCTCAATTTTACCAGCAAAAGTACGACATGAGAAGCAGATGATTTACTATGGACTAAGAATACTTCGACTTCAAATGGACCACCCTATCCAGGAGCACCTCTTCAGTCCCCTAGAAGTTGAGCTAGCAAACAGTAGTAAGATTGACCTTGGACTACTAAATTACATAAATAAACCAGTGACCCAGTTGATGAAGATTGGGAGTACTCTAAAGCAATTGGCTTCTCTGAATAATCTGGAGCAGCTAAATGCCCTATGGGTTCCACCATGGCATCAAACTTACATCAACACTTCTATCTCTAATCACTCAAAGGCTACAACTAAACGATCTCATATCCAGCAAATCAAGGCCATTCATATTGATGATGTCATTGTATACACTGATGCATCACTCTCAAAGACAGCCGGAAGCAGCATAGGCTTTGTGATATACCTACCTGTCACCAGAGAGATGAAATGCTTTTCATACAACCTTGGTGACTCTATGGGTATCACAGATGCCGAAACCTATTGTATTTTGAAAGCAGCAAAATATGTGAAAAAATATTTTGCTAATAAGATTATACATATTTTCACTGATAGCCAGGCAAGCATTCTTCGAATCCAGCACAATAGCAATCAATTCTCTCACCAAATCAGAATGCTATGTCAAGGATGCACAGTTCATCTCCAATGGTGTCCAGCTCATGTTGGCATAGAAGGAAATGAGCTGGCTGATAAGCTAGCTGCAGGAGGTCGAAACCAGGCAGTAATAAAAAGGGACCACCATACCACTCACTCATTCATCAAGCATCAGGCTAGGAGATGGGTGCTAGAGGCATGGCGAAAGGACTGGGACTTGGAACTATGGCACGAGGAGGAGGGCCGGAAGGCCAAAGGATTAGGCAAGTACTACAGGCTCCAGGCTCAGACAAATCATCCCAAATTCCTTTACAAACTAGAAGGATTTCAAGGACACAGTAGGGAGACAAAATCCGGATTCTTCCAGGCCAGGCTAGGGGTAGGCAACACAAGGGTCTACTTGCACATGATAGGGAAGGTTCAAGATCAGATTTGTAATTTTTGTGGAAACGGAAAGCACAAAGTGCAGCACCTGTTGTTACATTGTACAAAATTCAAAGACCAGAGAAACAGATGCTTCAAGGGCATAGAACCAAGAACACTCCTGACCTTGTTCCGTACAAAAAGGGGGAAGGAAGCCTTACTCAAATATTTGGACACATCCAAGTGCATGGTGGCACATAAAGGGAATTAAACTAGGACATTCAATTGGGAAATAACAAATTTGATTATAAGGGGTAGAGGATCATAAGGAGATTTGGGGGATTAAATTATGTAAATAATGTGTCATAGCTAGATAGCTGAATACACTATGAATATAAAAAAAATAAAAAATAAAAATCACAATAATTAACATATATAACCAAGCTCGAAAAAATGGCTATACTATTCAAACTCTGTCACATTACCATTTGGAAAACAGAAGGACTCTATTTCTTGGAGACTTTAACTTGCACCATCCTAGATGGGAGCCAGAAGCAAGTAGTACTAATGAGGCAGAAATGTACATTGAAAAGCTAGACAGCTTAGGTATGGAGCTCATGAACTCCCCAGGACAAGGTACATTTTACAGACCGCACATGAGGAAACCAACAGTGATTGATCTCACATTTGCATCCCAGGCAATGACCTACCAGATTTAAGACTGGCAGACATTGGAGGACCTTGGATCAGATCATTATGGAATAATGTTTACTGCGGAAAGCGAATTTGATAAGGTACAGCATCCAATAGGGAAATCCACATTCAATACCAAACATGCAGATTGGGGTAAATTTAACTCTATTTTAATTAATATGGTTGAAAACTGCCCTGGTCTCAATGCAGAGAGACACAGGATGTTGCGCGGAACCCACAAGAGTCTACAATTTCTATTAGTTGGTTCAACAGAATATACAGATCAGCTTGACATAGCAGCCCAATACCTCACAAATATCATCAAAGAAGCAGCATGTCAAAGCATCCCACTTCTCAAAGAAGGGCTAAGAGTAAAACCATGGTGGACACCTGAACTCAAACAACTGCGAAAAAATATGTGCAGGTGTCAAAGGTTCCTCAAAGCCAAAAAAAATGATGTGGAATTAAAAGCCAGGTACTGCCATGCAAGAAATATATACTTCTCATCCATCAAGAATGCTAAACTGGCCCATTGGAACAGATTCTTGGAGAAAGGAGATGCCAAATCATTCTTCAAGGCAATGGCTTATACCAAAGATTATAAGGTTCACAAAGTCCCTCCCATCATAAATCAAGATGGGGTTGTTTTGGAGTCATTTGAGGGCAAATGCAAAAGTTTTCGAAGCATTCTTTTTCCATCTCCACCCAGTTGTTCACTGCCAAAATTAGAAGGATATCAGTCTGAAAATTGGACTTGGCCAGAGCTCACAAAGAATGAGCTACAGAATGCATGCTCAGCAAAGATCAAAGGAAAGATACCTGGGCCTGATGGAATCACCCATGAATTGATAACCAGGGCATACAATGCCATTCCAGACACATTCTTCCAAGTTTATTCCCAACTAATTGATATTGGCTATCACCCAAATTGCTGGAAACAGGCAACAGGAGCAGTTCTTCGGAAGCCAGGTAAGCCAGATTACCAACAACCAAAGGCCTATCGAGTGATTTCATTACTCAATTGCCTAGGGAAAGTAAGTGAAAGAATTTTGGCAAAGAGACTGAGCTACCTTGCTGAGACTACCAATCTTCTACATCCATCTCAGATAGGAGGAAGGCTCAAAAAATCAGCTGTTGATGCAGCTCTCCTACTTACTAATGAGATAGAGACAAGCAAGCAAATGAAGCAGATTTCATCAACCATATTTCTGGATGTCAAAGGTGCTTTTGATCATGTAGCAAGGAATCAACTGATTAGGGTGCTCCTAAACTTAAAAATGCCCGAGAGTTTGATAAGCTGGGTAGCTTCCTTTCTAGAACATAGAACACTTCAACTTAAATTTGATGGTGAAGAAGAGAGGGTACAAGGAAACAAATCCGGAATACCTCAAGGAAGCCCCATCTCGCCCATTCTATTTCTCATCTAAATCAGAGATATTTTCAAGACCAAATCTATTCATACCCTATCATATATGGATGACATTGCAATCACCACTACTTCAACAAGCATGAAATGAAATGTAAAGATACTAGAAAGGTAAGTAAGGCAATTATTTGAGTTAGCTGAATCAAACTGTATCCAATTTGACCCGTCAAAGACAGAATTGATGCATTTCACCAATAGGAAAGCATCCAAAAATTATCCCTTGACCCTACCTGATGGACAAGTAATAATTCCTAAAGACTCCATCCGTTGGTTGGGTATCTGGTTTGACCCAGGACTCAAATTTCGAGGACACGTCTCCATTAGAACAGCCCAGGCTACACAGGCATTTTTCAGAATGGCTAGATTAGGTAACACTGAACGAGGACTTTCACCAGCAGCTATGAGACAAATTTACATTGCTTGTATTATAAGTATTGCCGATTATGGATCAGCTGTCTGGTGGAAGGGACAGGAGTTTATTGTGGCATCACTGCAGAAACTTCAAAATTTAGCCATGAGGAAAAATCTTGGAGTATTCAAAACTTCACCAATTCTCCCTATGGAAGTCGAATCATGTTTACAACCACCCAGAATCCGAATGAGAGCTAATATGTCCAAGTTTGCTTTCAGGATGTTGAAGCTACCCCAAAATCATCCTGTAAACCTCGAGATACAGGAAAAAGATTATATTCTCCCTAAACCAACCCAAATCATGAGAATTAATTGCATTCAAGGTATAATGTTGGATAATCCAACAACTAAGAAGATAATTTCCCATTCTTTCCCACCATGGTTTGAAAGACCTAAATACACAGTCCACATAGAAAATGGAGCCATTGAACAGTTGACAGAATATCACCAACTTAGATGCACTAGTGTTAACTGGGCAAATACAACACATATCTATACAGATGCCTTGTCTCATACCAAAAGCACTGGAATTGGAATTGGTATTGTAGTCACCAATAGCACTGGCCAGTTCACATACCAATCAATGTCAAATATTGGGGACAAAGATCTAGTCTACAATGGAGAATTGGAAGCAATTACACAGGCTCTTGAATTTGCTAGTACAAGGTGCAACCCAGGACAACATTTTGAAATATTTTCTGATAACCAGGCGGCACTACAAAGGCTGGCAACCCTTTCAGACTATCCTGGGCAGTCCAGCCAGATAAGAGCTTTAAGTGCAGCAAACCTAATTTCAGATAAAAATGCTTCAGTATCATTACACTGGATTCCTGGACATTCAGGTATCAAAGGCAATGAAATAGCAGACAAACTAGAAAAGGAAGGGTCAAGATTGCCTCCTGAAAAACACGAATTGAGCATTGCCAAGATTGGAGCTCAGATGAAAAGCAATATTAAAAACTAATGGCTTGAATTTCTCTATAGTATTGATAGAAAATTACACCAAAAGTTATCATCCTATAACAAAAAATACCCATGGAAATTGAATAACAATATTCTTGTGCCATCTGAAGCAAAAAGGGCTGTATCTAGTGCTTTCTTTCAACTAAAGCTAGGCCATGGATACAACAAGGCATACCTTTAAAAACAAGGACATAGCACTAATGATAAATGTAGATGTGGGAAGCAAGAAACACCAGAACATCTTCTACTCAGTTGTCGCAATTACAAGCATAAGAGGAAAGAACTCAAAGAGAAATTGAACAGCAATAATATCACATTGAAGCTAGTCCTTCATACCAAAATAGGAATAGAAAAATTGATGGAATACATTGACAGCACTAGAATCTCAACCAGAGCATGGCATCCAGAAAGAAGGGATGAAAATTCAGAATAGGAATAAGATAAATAGTATCTGGAACAAATTTACAAACAATGAAGTGTGTAGGGATTTTCTATTCAGAATATAAAAGGTATAAAGTTTTAAACAAAAATATAAATCATTAAAAGGGAAATAAATAATTTTCTCTATCTATATCAGAGGGCATGACCCTCACTGTCCAAGAGATCATAGTTAAAAATTATAAAATTGGAATAAAATTAAAAAATGTAGCTAGTATCTTATATATAGATTCTGGGAGTCCTCTATAGTCATTGACTCAGTTAGGACTATAATATAAATCTAATCTAATCTAATCTAATCTCCAAGTTGCTAGAGAGAATCTTTGCTAACCACTTGTCCTACATTGCTAACACAAACTCTAACTTACTGCATTCCAGCCAGCTCGGGGGTCGCAAGCAGAGATCAGCCATTGATGCCGCCCTTTTGCTACAGGAATATGTAGGACAAAATTTAAACAAACAGAAAGTTGTCTCAACAATTTTCCTTGATATTCTTGGGGCTTTTGACCACCTTCAACCTGCCAAGCTGGTCCAATTAATACAAAGTTAACAACTACCCATATCATTGGTATCATGGGTGGAATCATTTCTGACAGGAAGGACCATGCAACTGCAATTCAATGGCCAACTTAGTCAGCTTTATAGCTGAATACACAACTTTTGGAATCCTCATTATTTGCCCACACCACTTTTAAGATATTTCAAATTATTGATAACATCAAGCGCATTTCAAATATTCAATCAGAATTTCAATCCAACTGCTGAGTGTTGAGATATTCAAGTTTAAAGGTAGACAGGGGGTCACCAAGCAAAGTTGGGTGGAGTAACCATCTCCAAACGCCCATAACAATTGACCAACACACTGCATCAGCCTGAAATTCACACAAAAATTGAACCTAGTATTGATCTAACTATATATAAAATTTGGAGCCCATCACACGATTTTTCACTGAGATAGAGCGACCTAAAGTTGAAAGAAAGTCAGATTGCGACAAATTGCACACCTGATCTACTCAGGCTGCCGTACTTGAAAATTTTTCATTGGTCCCTGACGCGTTTTGTGTCTCATTCCGCGTCAAACTAGCTGTTTTCGCGTCGAGCAAGGATGAAAATTTTTTCAAAACACGTGATCACGTGACTTTTCAATAAACATCTTAAAAAATAAAATTAAAATAGATAAAAATTAAATAAAAAGTTAAAAAATTACGAAAATATCTGCATAAATATTAAAAATTAAATTGCAATAAATGAAAACATGGATAGATTGAGTAGCTCACCAGATCCATTTTCAAATGACACTAGAGTGATGAAAGCCATTTTGCCTCCACAAGACATTGATAATATGTCTGAAATTTCCTACTCTGATCCACCAGGCTATTCCACCATGAACAATGATGAATCATCAACTATGGCAAAGGGCAAAGGGAAATTTGTGGAGAATTATGAAAACAATATTCATCATAGGAGTACTTTTGACATTGAAATAAACACAGAAGACTTTAGCTTTAATCCTCAATGTGGAATAAAAAGGAAGACTGAATTTTCCAAAAGTTTTCCTGCTAAAAAGAACACATCCAAAGGGGGTTCCTCACCAATTGATATGATTGATGGCCCAGATGAATGTATTTCTACAGCAAGAGATCTGCTGATTAAGGCTGCCCATCAAGCTGAGTCTCGAGCCCAGCAGACAAAAATCTTGGACTTGTTACACATATTTAGACAATTTATTGATGGCTGGGTATCTAGTTTGACAGGAAGCTAACTTTCCAGACACATGTGGAAAAGCGACTTCAACTAGCTAATGGAGCTCTCAGGAGGATCAAGCAGCTAGCTTCAGCCACTAGAGGTCTTTCATTCCATGCTCTCAGGCAACTTTATCTTAGTTGTGTCACTCCTATACTAGATTATGGTTCTGTACTATGGTATGGGAAACATGGCTCAGGAGCATTGAGTTCCAAATGTCAAAGGTTACAGAACCAAGCAATTACAATGATAACTGGAACCTATCAAAGCAGTCCAATCAAGGCTTTGGAAGTTGAGGCAGCTATTCTTCCTGCAAAGATCCGGCAATTGAAGAACACCTACAGCTTTGCTTTGCGTCTTTTGCGGCTCCAATCATACCATCCAGTCCAAAATAATCTGCTCAATCCCATTAGGGACGAGCTATCTATATCCACTGAGCTAGACCTTGGCCTCTTTAAGTACTTGGAAAATGCCCCAACTCAATTAATAAGAATAGGTAGCTTACTGAAACCTTTTGCAAACTTCAACAATCTGGACCAAATAGATGCTAAGTGGATCTCACCATGGCATCAGACAAAGTTTTCCATTGTTATTTCAACTCTTACAAAGATGGAAGCCAAGAAGGAACATGAAGCACTAATCAATAATATTTCTTTAAATACAACCATAGTTTATACTGATGGATCTCTAACTAAAGGGAAGGGGAGCAGCATTGGATTTATAATATACCTGCCAGTCAGTAGGGAGATGAAATGGTTCTCCTTCAACCTTGGTCAGACATTGGGAATCATAGGTGCAGAAAGCTTTTGCATCCTCAAAGCAATCAAATACTTAAAGAAGATTATTCCACATGGGACGTATCACATTTTCACAGATAGTCAAGCAAGCTTACTGAGGATCCAAAAGAAACAAAACCAATTTTCATACCAGATTAGAAAAGAGGCATATAACTGCTCATTAAGCCTGTCTTGGTGTCCAGGGCATGTTGGTCTAGTAGGCAATGAGCTTGCTGATAGCTTAGCTAGGGGAGCCAGCAAAAAGAAGGTGATTAAAAAGAACAAATTTACTACACATTCTTTCTTGAAGCAAAAGGCCAAGGATCTTGTCATAGAAGCCTGGTCTCAAGACTGGACTTCAGAACTATTCTGAGAGAAGGAGGGAAGGAAAAGTAGAGGACTTGGCAAATACTACAGAATACTGGCAGATTTGTCAACACCAATATTCAAAACTCATCCCATCAATTTTCATTCACACAGCAGACTAACCCAATCATCCTATTTTCAGGCAAGAACTGGCATTGGAAATGTGAGGGCATATTTACACAAGATTGGGAAGACAGAAGATGATGCTTGCAATTTCTGTGCAAATGGAAGGCAAACAATGCAACATCTAATACTGCAATGCAGCAAATTCACACAAGAGAGAAAGAAATCATTTGAAAACATTCAACCACTAAAACTACCTATACTTTTCAGGACCCAAAATGGAAAAGAATCACTACTACAATTTTTAAAGACTTCTAGGTGCATAAGTGCACACAAAGGAGATTAATTAGGCCATATTAAAATAGACATGAAAGGAGGGATGTAAGTCCTGATGTTTTGAGGTAGGAACTATTAATTTTTTTTTTTTTTTTTTTTTTTTTTGTAAAACTTAGATAAATTGTCATAGCTCCATAGCTGAATACAATATGATTTAAAAAAAATAAAAATAAAATAAAAGACAATTTATTGAAAAAGATGGCAATATTCCAAGAGATGCTTCTGTACTGGCAGCACAGTTACAGAAGCTTGAGCAAACAGCACAGGTGCTTCAAAACTCTGCCCAGCATCAAAGAAGATCAGGTCAGACTGAAGGAAGAGATCCAACAGAGAAAAGCGCCAAATCCAAGACACAGCAACAGCCAACCCAAAGGGAACCTACCTGCACTGAAACTAGAACTTCAACAGCTGGACCTAGCCAACCTCAAAGAACATGGGCTTCAGTTGCAGGGCCTTCAAACAGCCAAAAGGAAACAAATAGTGGCTGGACAGTGGTGAAACCAAAAAAAATCCTGGTACCAAAACCAATTTGCACAAATTGGCTCATACTGCTTCAAGACTCCACAACTAGACAAGCCTTCTCGCCACTTCAAATAAGAGACCAGATTAATAATGCATTTCGAGCCAGAGGGGTGCGAGGACCAGTTGTTGCCATAGTTTCTAGGACTCGAAATGAAAATATTGCCATAGCCACTATGGGATCATACACAGCAGACTTTCTCTTGGACCAAGTTAATATTTGGAAAAATATTGCCCCACATGTTGTTGCAATGAAGGACCAGCCATGGTTTAAAGTAATGATTCATGGAGTTCCCACAGACGAGTTTGGAGAAGGAGCAGACCTATCCTCAATCTCTGATGAAATATCAATATTTAATAATGGATTAAAGGTAATAGGACAACCATACTGGCTAACATCTGAGGAAAACCAGAGTAAACAGAAGGTAGGCACAATTGTAGTAGCCTTTGAAAGTGAAGCTCAGGCAAAACAGGCTACATCAAAAAAGTTGATCATTGCTGGTAGATACCTTCCAGCCGAAAAATATTTGAATTTCGCTCCTACAACACAGTGCCACAGATGCCAGTCTTTTGGCCATCAGGAGAGCAGATGCAGGTGGGAGGCAAAGTGTCAGTTTTGTGCTGGTCAACACTGCACAAAACAGCATGCTTGCTCCCAATGCAGAGCCATTGGAACTAAGTGTGTTCACTTGGTCCCCAAGTGCTGCAACTGCAATGGAGCTCACACTGCTGATAACAATGAATGCCCAGCTAAAATTGCCATCCTTGAAAGGACAGCTGCTAGGGAAGAGGAAAATCGGAAGAATCAAGAAGAATGTCTATGACAGGACACCAGAAAGTCCTTCAATGCAATTTGAACAGAAATATGGAGACAACAGAAGCAACCCTACAACTTGCAATTGAGCTGGGTATAGAAATAATAGCTGTCCAAGAGCCTTGGATAGCTCACATAAGGCAAAATAATTCATATGAAGGAGATAAGTCAATCAGTCATCCTTCATTCATACAAGTATTTCCACAAACAATGAACTACAATTTGAGACCAAGAACAATGTTCTATATCTCTAGGAAATCCAATCTTCAATATCATCAACCTCAAGGATACCCAGAAGACCCTGATATCCTTGCAGTAGCTTTCAATAGTCCTGAATTCAACATGACAATTATAAATATATACAATCAAAAAAATCAGAGCCAGGAAAATAACCTTACCACCATTGAAAGAAACAAGGAAGCCTTCTCAGTGACATCAAATTCAATTATAGTGGGGAATTTTAATGAGCATCATCCTGACTGGGACCCTTACTACCCTAAATCAACCAAAGCTGACAACCTTCTTGAATGGATAGAAAAACAAGGCCTATCAATTACTAATAAAATTGAGAAGGGCACAATTCATAGACCTCATATGTCATACCCCTCAGTAATTGATCTGACTCTGACAACCTCCTGGTAACAAAGATATATCAGAGATTGGCAGACAGTCCCAACAGGCTCGGATCACCTAGGGATCTTATTCACAATACTAAACCAGAAAGAGAGACAAAGCCAACCAATTATAAATCTAAACAGGTTTAACAACAAGAAGGCTGACTGGGATAAATTGAAAAGAATAAGATGTCAACTCCTTCAAAATTCCAGGATCCTTAACCAGGAATATCTGGAAAAATTTACAAAAACAGATACCCAAATAATGTTTAGAGAAGGGGATAATCTGAAGCTTAAACTAGATAAAATTGGGCAAGAACTAACAAACATCCTTGTTAAGTCACCAGAAGCAGCCATTCCTCGGAAAATATCTGGAGCTAAACCAAAGCCATGGTGGACAGCTGAGCTAAAGTGCTTGAGGAAGGTAATGATGCAGACCAAAAGACAATACCTTAAGACACCTACAAGCCAGATAAGACTAGCTGAGTATAAAATGGCAAGATATAAGTACTTTCAAGAAATCAAAATTGCAAAGAAGAATCACTGGAATAAATTTTTGGAGCAAGAAGATCCAACATCTATTTTCAAAGCACTAGCATACACCAAAAATAGACAAACATCTCAGCTACCAAAGATTCAGGACCAGAATGGGGTTCTGAAAAGCAACTTTGTAGATAAGTGTAAGGCTATCAGATCAAAGCTATTCATCCCACCACCAAAGGCTTCAGACATTGACTGGTCATCTCACAAAGAGCTCTACTGGAAATGGCCAAGACTGACATCATCTAAAGTGGAAATGGCATGCTACTGTTCATCCAAAGGAAAAGCACCAGGTCCTGATCAAATAGACCAAGAAATCATAAGACATGCATATGAGGCTAACAAGAAACTAATTTTTAAGATATTTTCAATATTTTTTGACATTGGTTATCAACCAAGGTGTTGGAGACAAGCAACAGGTATTGTGCTACCGAAATCCTCCAAGCCTGATTATTCCCAACCAAAAGCTTACCGGATTATATCGCTCCTAAACTGTCTTGGGAAAACTCTGGAAAGAATGATGGCCAAAAGACTAGGATATCTAGCTGAGACAACACACCTTCTACATCCCTCTCAAATTGGTGGAAGACTAAGTAAATCAGCAGTGGATGCCTGTCTTATGTTAGTAAACAAAGCTCAGACAGAAAAAGAAGCTGGAAGAAAGACATCTACCCTCTTTATGGATGTTAGGGGTGCTTTTGATCATGTGTCCAAAAATCAACTGTTGGCTGTTATGAGTAGATTGGGTCTCCCTCTTAGTCTCTTGAAATGGGTTGATTCTTTTCTCAGTGATCGGAAAATTAAACTAGCCTTTGATGGTGAAGAGGAGAGGTTTGTGTGACGGTCTTAAAGTGGCGTTTTATTCAAACTGAACTCAGAGCTAGATACAAATGAAAATCTTAAAGTAACAAGAAGAGACATGACTGAAAGCCACCTATTTATTTACAAGACTATGATCTCGTTCCCTCATTTCATACCATTCTCAAAATAGATCATGACCTGTCCTCCGACAAACACCAGCATCTCCGTCTATTTTAATTTAGCTTCATTTTAATGTTACCAATTTTAGTTATTAAAATAGTTATGATGCATGTGGCTTAGATGACTCACGACTGGTGTTCGAGTCGTCCTGTCTGCAATCTAAATTTGTCATTTAAGAATAGATTTGCATGAACTGAGCCAAGGCCTATACTTGGGTCTATTGAGTCGTGGAGGGGTTCATGACATGTATGGTGTTTAACATGGTTGGAAGAGTTCAAGCCTTATTTGTTAGGCAGCAGCCTAATGATAACCAGGTATGAGCCTGTGACAGTTTGAGACTATTGAAACTGGTATCCCACAAGGAAGTCCAATTTCACCCCTACTATTTTTGATTTATATCAGAGACATTTTTGACTCTACAGCAGGACAATTCATATCATATATAGATGATATTGCATTAACTGTTTCAACAAGTAGCTTTGAGAAAAATACTGAAATTTTAGAGAGAGAATATAACAAGCTACATGAAATTGGAACCAACAATGCAGTTCAATTTGATATTGAAAAGACACAACTAATCCATTTTTCAAATTCAAGACAAGCCAAGGAAGCACACATTACCTTGCCAATGGGAGGAACATTAGCAGCATCGGCAGTTGTGAAATGGTTGGGGGTCTGGTTTGACCAAAGGCTAACCTTCAAACACCATATTACAAATAGAGTGGCCCAGGCCAAGGCATCTTTTCAAGGGTTGATAAGATTGACAAATACTGAAAGGGGTCTCAGCCATGTAGCCATGAGACAGCTCTACCTTGCATGTATCACAAGTGTAGCAGATTATGCTAGCCCAGTCTGGTGGAGAGGGCAGCAAGTATTTGCTGACAAATTACAAGGTCTGCAAAATATGGCATTAAGGAAAATTTTGGAATGTTTCAAAACATCCCCAATAAGACCAATGGAGGTGGAAGCATGCTTGTGTCCTCCGGAAATTAGATTGAACCATAGCAGAAGAAAATATGCTATGAGAATATTAAAATTGTCTCCAAAACATCCCATTTCAAGGATGATAAATGAAGATGCAGAAAAAGAAGAATATGATAGCCACATTTCCAGAGGAGAAAACCAAGTGAGAAGAATCAGGATATCCCTACCATATCATAATACAGACATTAATATTGAACAAATAATAAGAAATAAATGTGCACCATGGGACCAAGATACTACCTACAGGGTGCACATAAGTTTAAATGAGAAAGAGATTGAGAAAACAGTGCATAATCAACTACTATCTAAAGCAAAGGGAAAAAATGAAGTAATTTACTATACAGATGCTTCAGAATCATCTGAAAGTTTAGGAATAGGAAGCGCTCTGGTGGGGTATGATCAAAAACGTTCAAAATACTGGAAAGAATATTACACAATTTCAAAAGAAACAAACACTGTGTATGACGGGGAGTTAGAAGGTATTGTCCGAGCTATTGAACACGCCCTAAGACAATCATGGAATAGAAAACTAGTTACAATATTCTCTGATAGCACTGCAGCTCTCAAAAGGGTGAGAAAGATTGGAGATAAGGCAGGCCAAGTGTGGGTACTTTGTGCCATAGATGCTGATGTACAACTACAAGAGCAAGGAATAGAAGTCCACCTGAGATGGGTACCAGCTCATCAAGGTATTGAAGGAAATGAAGAATCTGACAAGCTAGCCAAAAAAGCATCAAATTATCACCCAGATGAGAGCTATCCTATTAGTCTAGCATCCATAGCCAAAGAAGTAGAAAGTATAAAATGTGAGGAATGGCAGAAAATGTTGACAAAATATGAAGAAATGAGAGAGCAGCAGGAGAATCCCTCCACATATTCAAGTACATACCCATGGCAAATAAGTAAAAAGCCTTGGGTACCAAGAGGGATCAAGAGGGGAACAATTTCAGCCTTCTATCAACTTAAGTTAGGACATGGCTACAACAGATGGTACATGCAAAGGATTGGACATACAACCTCAGATAAGTGTGAATGTGGGGAGAAACAGACACCAAAACATTTGATATTAGAATGCAGAAGATTCAAACAGAACCGGAAAAGAATGAAGGACAATCTTGGTGGCAAGGAGCTCAGCCTTGAAATGTTACTTCTTTTTTTTTTTTTTATTCATATTGTATTCAGCTATCTAGCTATGACAATTTGGTAGATTTAACAGTTTAATCAAAATCAAAAGCAAATCAAAAATTTAACAACACAAAAACCACTATCATCAGATTACATTTTGCATGCCATTTCTCATCCTGTCAGACTTCTGTAACCATAACTCATGCTCATTTCTATTATTTTTTTGCCTCATATATCTCCTTTGTATTTTGATATACACTGAGAAGTTTTTAAAAATTTTAGTAAGGCTTCCCTTCCTCTATTCCCCTGGTGAACCAATAATGGGAATCCCAACATCAAATCAAGTAAACCCCAATTGGAATGAATAAGAAAAGTTGTATTTAAATAGCCTGTCCTACATAGTTAGAAACTGAAATAGGACATAAATGGATTAATAATAATAATAATAATTCCCTTCCTCTATTGGTTCTGAGTATTATTGGTGATATTCTAGGCTCAATGCCAGCAAATGTAATGTCCCTTTCTCTTCGAAATTTGGTGCAGTGGAGAACTAGGTGCTTTTTTTTTTTTTTTATTATTCATAGTGTATTCAGCTATCTAGCTATGACACATTTATAACTTCTAATTCTAAGCTTCCCCTCCTTACTAAAAACCTCACATCCTTTCAAAATACTTTATATCCCAATTATATGTCCTAATTTAACTCCCTTTATGTGTTGCCATGCACTTGGATGTATCCTTATATTTTAGTAGTGCCTCCTTCCCCCTTCTTGTCCGGAAAAGGGTAGGAAGTGACCTTGGCTCTATGCCCTGAAAGCATTTGTTCCTTTGATCTTTAAATTTTGGACAGTGTAACAACAGGTGCTGCACATTTTGCCTATCTTTTCCACAAAAATTACAGATATTGTCTTGGACCTTTCCTATCATATGAAGGTAGACCCTTGTATTTCCCACTCCAAGTCTTGCCTGAAAGAATCCAGATTCAGTTTCCCTGCTGTGGCCTTGGAATCTAAATAGTCTGAAAGAGAAATTGGGTTGGTTAGTCTGGGCCTGGAGCCTGTAGTACTTGCCAAGTCCTTTGGCCTTTCGACCTTCCTCCTCATGCCAGAGCTCCATATCCCAATCTTTTTTCCATGCTTCAAGAATCCATCCCCTAGCCTGATGTTTGATGAATGAATGAGAGGTATGGTGGTCCCAATTCACCACTCTCCGGCTTTGACCTCCTGCAGCTAGCTTATCAGCCAGCTCATTTCCTTCTATGCCAACATGAGCTGGACACCATTGGAGATGAACTGTGCATCCTTGACATAGCATTCTGATTTGGTGAGAGAATTGATTGCTATTGTGCTGGATTCGAAGAATGCTTGCCTGGCTATCAGTGAAAATATGTATAATCTTATTAGCAAAATATTTTTTCACATATTTTGCTGCTTTCAAAATACAATAGGTTTCGGCATCTGTGATACCCATAGAGTCACCAAGGTTGTATGAAAAGCATTTCATCTCTCTGGTGACAGGTAGGTATATCACAAAGCCTATGCTGCTTCCGGCTGTCTTTGAGAGTGATGCATCAGTGTATACTATGACATCATTCAAATGGATATCCTTGATTTGCTGGATGTGGGATATTTTTGTTGTTACCTTTAAATGATTGGAGATAGTGGTATTTATATTGGATTGATGCCATGGTGGAACCCAGAGGGCATTTAGCTGTTCTAGATTTTTTAGAGAAGCCAATGGCTTCAAAGTACTTCCAATCCTGATCAACTGGGTCACTGGTTTATCAATGTTGTTCAGTAACCCAAGGTCAATCCTCTTCATGCTTGCCAGTTCATCTTCCATGGGGCTGAACAGATGTTCCTGGATAGGGTGATTCCTTTGAAGTCGAAGCATCCTTGGTCCAAAGTAAATGGCTTGCTTATAATGTCGAACCTTTGCTGGTAAAATTGAGGCCTCAACCTCCAATGCTTTAACAGGACTACCTCGGAAAGCCCCAGTTATCAATGGCAGTGCCTGATTCTGAAGCTTCTGACATCTGTTTGTTAGTATTCCACTGCCCCTCTTTCCATGCCAAAGAACTGAGCCATAATCAAGTACTGAAGTGACACAGGCCAGGTATAGTTGTCGAAGGGCATGACAGTGTAGTCCTCGAGTAGTTGAGGCTAGGCTCCGGATCCTTCTGAGGGCCCCATGAGCTAGCTGCAGTCTCTTTTCCACATGTGTCTTGAAATTGAGCTTCCAATCAAACCAGATCCCTAACCATTTGTCAACCTCCTTTGGCTCTAGAGTTGGAAGCCCCAGTAAGCTCAAGGCTGAAGTAGGTGCCTGGTATTGACGGCCAAAGTGAATCAGCTCCGATTTTTCCATCTCAAAATTCACTGACAGCTTTCTTGCACCCTGCAATAGCTCCTCAGTAATTTCCTTCAGGGTCCTAATATTCTTATTGATTGGAGTTGATGAAACTGAAATAGCAATGTCATCTATGTAGGACAGCTGAAGGAAGGGAGTCTCAGTAGTCGAAGTGCATAATAGAATAGAATAGAATTTTAATAATGTCCCTACTTAGTCGATGACTATGAAGGACAGCTAAAACTATCTAGATAGCTTAAAGGTTTATAGTAAATTTTTATATAGTTGTGCTTAATTTTTGCCAATAGATGATGAGGGTCATGCCCTATTTTGTTCCTGCCCTTAACAATAGTTCTCTCAACCTTTCTTGATTCTCCCATCTTTTCCATCCCCACCATTCTCATTCCTTTGATGATGCCATCTTCTTGTTGATACTTTAGTCTCCTTGATATATTCAATGGTATTTTCTATCCCGATTTTGGTGTGTAGCAAAAGCTTCATACTTAATTGGTTATTGTGAAGACTATTTATCAGCTGCCTCCGTTCGTGCCTGTAGTTGCTACAGCTGAGTAATAGGTGTTCCGGTGTTTCTCTCTTCCCACATCTACACCTGTCACTATCACTGAGCCCTCGCATGTACAAGTATGACATATTGTAGCCATGTCCTATTTTGAGCTGGTAGAATGCGCTCACCACTTCTCTTGCTGTACCTGATGGTATTTTTATCTTGCCATTAACCTTCCAGTCAAACTTCTTCTCATAGGATGAAGGGTTAAATTTTAATCTTTTCTGCTTATTTTTCAGATAATTGAGCTAATAACCTTGAAAGCTGTGGTGAATAGTTGTCCCCGCCATGGCAAAGCTTGTCTCTTCCTTTTCAGGAGGAAGACATGATGCGGCTTTGGCAAGTCTATCTGCCATCTCATTGCCTTCAATACTCAGATGACCTGGAATCCAGTTTAGATTTATTGTTGAATTTCTGCTCTGAATAATCTTTCCAGCTGCTATAGCTCTGAGCTGGCAGGCCTGTCCTGGATTATCAGATGGTTTCTTAAGTCTATACAGGGCTGCCTGGTTATCTGAAAAGACTTGATAGCTATGTCCTGGCAATGTAAGCTGGCTTGCATACTCCATAGCCAGGACAATGGCTTCGAGCTCTCCATTATATACCAGGACCCTTGATCCAATATAAGTTTGAAATTGATGTTGAGTTCTGCTGCAGCTCCCAGATGCTACAAAGCCTAACCCAACACCTGTGCTTTCTGCCATCAATAAGGCATCCGTGTAAATAAATGTTGTGGAGGTCCGGTCAGTTTGTTGGAGCAAAGATTGATGTCTCCCTGCTGCTTCATCCTTGGGGATCCTCTCAATTGTGGTTGTATATGGAAGGTCCTGCCTCCATGGTTTAAAAATGAATTGTTTAATCTGTTCTATTCCATCATAATCAATGAGATTTGTAATTGAATTATTGATCCTGCTGAGCTGAGTTGGCTTTTGAAGATCAATATGGCTGTTCACTCCCATGTTTACTGGATGAAATTTGGATAGCTTTGATAGTCTTAGTGCAAATCTTTGCATATTTTTACGAAGTCTAACCCTTGGTGGAGCCAGAGCAGCTTCTACCTCCATGGGAAGAATTGGAGCTGTCTTGAAGATACCGAGAATTTTCCGAAGGGCAAGATTCTCAATTTTTTGCAGTGCATCTGCTATGTAATTTTGTCCTTTCCACCAGATCACTGAGCCATAATCTACAATGCTGATAACACAAGCAAGATAGATTTGCCTCAGGGCAGCTGGGGAGAGACCTTTTTCTGTGTTTGCAAGCTTTGCCATTCTAAAAAATGCCTGGGTTGCCTGAGATGTCCTGATCTGTATATGCTTTCTGAATTTTAGACTCGGGTCAAACCAGATTCCCAGCCATTTAATAGATTGGGATGGTTGCACTGTTTCTCCATGGGGAAGTCTAATTGCCATCTCTTGTGCTAATTTTTTCCTAGTAAAATGCATGAGCTCTGTCTTGACTAGATCAAACTGAACTGCATCTTTAAGCCCAAAGTTGATGATCTTTGAAGCTTCTCTTTCTAGTTTTCTGATATTTTTTTTCAAGCTAGAGCTTGCTATTGTCAGGGTAATATCATCCATGTACGAGATGATTTTCACTGTTTTGCTGGTGAAGAGTCCTTGGATATAAATCAGGAAAAGAATTGGTGATATAGGGCTCCCCTGAGGAATACCTGTCTTGATATCACTAAAGCTTTCCTTTTCACCATCAATCTCAAGTTGCAAAGTCCTCTGCTCCAAGAATGAAGCTGTCCAGGCTATGAGGTTGGTAGGTAGCTTCTTTTTCTGCATTATTACCAGCAGTTGATTTCGGGCCACATGATCAAAGGCACCCTTTACATCCATGAAAAGGGTTGAAGTGATCAAATTAAGCTGTCTGTTGGTTTCTACTTCATTAGTAAGAAGTAGTGCTGCATCAACAGCCGACTTCTTCAGGCGGCCCCCAATCTGGGATGGATGTAGCAATTCTGATGTCTCTGCCAAATATCCCAACCTCTTTGCCAAGATTCTTTCCATGATCTTGCCTAGGCAGTTCAGAAGAGAAATGACCCTGTATGCTTTGGGCTGGGAGTATTCTGGCTTTGCTGACTTCCTTAAAATGATCCCAGTTGCCTGCTTCCAGCATTGAGGATGATATCCTGCCTCAAAAAGACTAGATGTTACGGCGAGGGGTGGATGAGTTAGAGATCGCCGTCTGCTGTACGTATTCAAGTAATGGTTAGGCGAATACCTACAAGGGAATATACTGGATAATGGGTCTGAAGGTTGAGACTATAGAACGAGAGTTCGAGACGAGTAGTATGACGTTTCTAGAAATGTAAGACTATGAAAGTATAAGATTGAGAAGCTGGAGAACTACTTCGTGATAGCTCCAGCTCCTTTAAGTACACTACAATAATCACTTAAATCCACCTGAGACTGGAACAAGATTCGATCATGACTCTAGCCGCCCTAATTTCAATTGTTAGAGTTCCCCAGAGAACCGTCTCCTTCAAACTTCTCCTTGATCTATTCAGGGAACCTTCCCCTTCATCCTTCTCCTTCAAACTTCTCCTTGAACTATTCAGGGAACCTTCCCCTTCATCCTTCTCCTTAAAACTTCTCCTTGGACTCTTCGGAGGACCTTCTCCTTGAAACTTCTACTTGGCCCTTCTTCAGGGATGCCTAGCCATAACACTAGAATATACATGGAAGAAGACATTTGGGATGGCTGCATAGGCCTGGCTTATGATTTGATGAGGGATTCCGTCTGGTCCATGTGTGGTTCCATTGATAGTAGCTGAACATGCACTTTCTAGTTCGAATTTGGTTAATGTTGGCCATGTCCAACTACCTGGCTGGTAGTTGTCCCATTCCACTTGATCAGCATGGGGAGGAGAGGGAAAGAGTGCATCTCGAAAGGCCTTGCACTTTCCCTCAAAAGATTCCTCAAATGTATTTTCAGCTGATAATATAGAAGGGATACTCATTGACGTCTCTCCTTGGTATAAGACATGGCTTTGAATATTGATCTGGTGTCATTTTTCTCGAGAAATGTGTTCCAATGCTCTTGCTTGGCAAGTTTAATTGCAGATAAATATTTGTTCCTGACCTCCAAATAGGAGCTCTTGGCAGCTAGGCTTTCTTTGTTGCTTTTCAAGAATTTATGTTTGATGGACATATCTTTTCTCATGAGTTTCAGCTCTTGGCTCCACCATGGCTTTGATATGTGATTAAATTTTGTTAAAGGTACACTAGCTCTGGTGGCATCAGAAATACACCTTGTTAGCTCTTCTGCAGCCTGCTCAAGTTGGCAAGAGGATATGTGATTGCCAGTCCTCAGGTAGTGAATTCCTTCAGAATGGTAATTGATTCCTCCCTCATTACAAATTTGAAGGGCTTTGCATTTACTTATATTTTCCTTTAAAATAAGATTAAACTTTGGCCAGTCTGCCAACTTGAGATTTAGTCTTGCTTTTGCTTTAAATATATCATTTAAATTGGATGGTGTCTCAATGGTGAACATTATTCCGAAATGATCTGATCCTACATCACCCAATACTTGCCAGTCTTTGACCCTACTAGCAATTTTTGAGGATGCAATAGTCAAATCAATTACTGTAGCCCTTTCCATATGTGGTCTATGAAATGCACCATCACCTGGGTTATTGATTAGCTCCATTCCTTTGGCCTGGATCCATTCAACCAATTCTTCTGAGGGGCAAGTCACATTTGCCTCAGGCTCCCACAATGGATGATGAAGGTTAAAGTCCCCTAGGAGGATAGTTTTGGGGCTTATTTGATGATGGTACAGGTGAGCATTGATGGTGCTACCCCTCTGACCTGCCTGATCATTTTGGTTGTAGATATTGATTAGTTCTATGTGGCTGGATCCATCTTTCAACTCAAGGATTTGAATATCTGGTCGAAGTGCATAATGGTAGGCCTGTTTTTGTAGTCTGACTTTAGTTGGTAGAATAGCAGATTCGACCTCAAGTGCTTTAATTGGGCTGTTGTGGTATGCTCCAGTGACCATTATGCATGCCTAATTCTGAAGTCTTTGGCATTTGTTGATTAATGCTCCTGATCCCCGCTTATTATACCAAAGTATTGATCCATAATCCAGGACAGGAATGACACAGCCGAGATAAAGCTGTCTGAGAGCTTGGAAGTGAAGCCCTTTTGTTGAGGATGCAAGCTGCTTGACTCTTATCAAAGCCCCATGAGCTACCTGGAGACGCTTTTCCACATGTGTCTTGAATGTAAGTTTTCTATCAAACCATATACCTAGCCATCTGATCTTCTCCTGAGGTAGCAGAGTGTGCTGGTTATCTAGAATTAGTGGATCTGTTAGTGGTTTTTGATGATTAGAAAAATGAATAAGCTCAGTCTTTTGCATCTCAAAGGTGATTGAAAGATCCTCAGCCTTTGTCATGATTTGCTGCAAAATTGATTTTAACTGCTTTACATTTTTTGTAATTGAAGTGGATGACACAGAGATTGATATGTCATCAATGTATGCCAGTTGTAAGTAAGGAATTTTTTCTTCAGGTGGGAAGAGATATCTGATGGAAAGTAAGAAAAGCAGTGGTAAAATAGGGCTTCCTTGAGGGGTGCCAGTGACAGGAAACTCATGACTTATTGCCCATTGAAATACAGCCTAATGCTTCTATCTTTCAAGAAGGATTCTACCCAAGAAATAAATGTATCAGGGAGCTGTAAGGTTTTCAAGACGTTTATCAAGGCCTTGGGCTGTATCCTGTCAAATGCACCCAAGATATCAAGCAGAACTGTTGACACAATTCTATGCTTGGATCTATTTTCTTCCACATATTCCTGCAGGAGTAAGGCTGCATCAATTGCTGATCTCTGCTTCCTTCCACCCATTTGTGAGGTGTGGAGCAAATTGATATTGGTATTTGCAAGAAAAGCCAGCCTATTGGCAAATACTTTCTCCAGCAGCTTTGACAGACAGGGAAGAAGCGAGATTTTTTTTTTTTTTTTTTGGATCAAACTGTATTCATCTATGAAGCTATGACATTTTATCTAATCTATTACATTTCCTTTAGTCAAATTTAACCTCCCCTCTAGAGTCTCTGCATTCTAAATCTATATTTCCAATTTGTTTTCCACCTATTTTATCTCCTTTATGTGCATTTATGCACCCAGAAGTGTTGTGCTGGCTCGGTTGAGTTGTTAGGAGACAGGGGAACGGAGGATGGGCTGCTGTATTAGGAAAGGGTGGAAAATACAGGCTGATGCACAGACGCTGTTCATGTACTTTACAATCTCTTCACCTGCCGAGTTTAGTGAATAAATCTATCCAAATAATATCATACTTCACATCATCCATTAGATGATATTATCAATCGTCGGGATGCACATCTAGCATCACCTTCATAGATCACCATTGTCAGTAAGAGTTCACATTTGATACCTACTGACACCCATTTGGCCACAGTGATACGCACTCAGTGTCCATTGTGCCATCACCCAGCGTTAGCGCGCCATCTCCGCGACTCACCATTGCACCATCTCCGCGACTCACCATTGCACATGAGCCCGTGCCACTCCACCGACGGACAGCAGAGTCATTTAATTGCCATATACCTCACAGCTCATAACCACAACAAGAAGCCTTCAAAAATTTCTGTAGTGCATCTCTACCACTCTGTGTTCTGAAAAGAATTGGGAGCCTTAACGGTTCAATATTTTTAAATAAAGTTTTACTTTCTTTTGCAAAGCTCCTACACTGTAGTATTAAGTGTTGGATTGTCTGCTTTTCTTTTTTGCAAAAGTTGCAAATGTCATCCTTTGTTTTTCCAATTTTTTGTAAGTATGCCCTTGCATTTCCTATCCTAGTGAAGAAGCGAGATTGGCCGGTAGGCTTTTGGAGAGCTATAGTCCTTTTTGTTTCTTTTTGGTATAATAATTCCCACTGCCTGCTTCCATTGACTTGGATGGTATCCACTATTGAATAGACAGGAATAGGCTCGGAAGAAGAAATCTGGTATGGCTATAATAGCCACTTTGATGATTGGCCAGTTGATTTGATCCAGTCCTGGAGCAGTTGACTTGCTTGGGACAGTGTTTATCAATTCTTCTTGAGTCAGAGGTGGCCATTTCCAGGTGTTATGACTTCTTTTATATGAGAATATCTGGTTTACTGGGTTATCCATTGTCGTTATTTCTGTCTGTATGTTATTTTCATCACAAGTGAGTTGGCATCTAGAAGAATCCATGTCATGGGATGTCGGGAAAAGCGATTTAATTAAGGCCTGACATTTATCTTCATAACAGATGGCAGTCTTGTCTTCTGTTCCATCACAATCTTTATACTTCAGTGATGGGATAAGCAATGATTGGTTTCTATCTGGTCTTGAATAATTGTAAGCTGTGAACACAGATTTATCCCTTGCTTCAGCTAGAAAGTTGACCCAGTGCTGCTTCTTTTTATGCTGGATTTGTTGGAAGTATTTATTCCTGGCTGCCTTGACTTCACTTTCCAAACCAGCGAAGGCAAACTTCTTAAAATTGCGGCGTAGCTTGTGAAATCTTATTCTCAACTGCCTCAATTCATCTGTCCACCATGGCTTTGATCTAGGTGACAATCTTACAGTTGGAATGGACAGTCGAGCTACCTTTTGCACCACTGTTTGCAGCAGCAATGCAACCTTTTCGTAGTCCAGGTCTTGAATGGCTGATTCCTGCTCGAGATGGTTAATATTTTGTTGATTATTTAACTCAAATTTGAAGAGATCCCAATCAGCTCTTTTGAGATTATACTTTGCTGGCATATTATTCAAGCTTTGGTTAGTGTTAGGAGAATCATGAAGTGGTAGCTGGGCCTCGAAGTTGATGAGTTCATGATCTGATCCAGTTGACTGACCATAGCACCAGTTGTGCCATACAATATCTTTAAAACCAGTTGCAAAGGTGAGGTCAATTATTGAAGTGCTCCTGGAATTGGAGCGATGAAATGTTCCTCCAAACTCTTCCATCACTGATGAGTCATTCAAAAGTTGTGCATTTGCCTCTTCCAGGTAGTTAGCAAGTGAGATAGCCAATGGGTTGAAAGTTTGAATGAGTGGGTTCCAGGAAGAGTGGTGCAAGTTGAAGTCTCCCAGGAGTAGAAATGGCTTATCCAGCTGCAGTTTTGAATTGAGAAAGCGCTGAACAGTATGTTGAGAAAAGGAAGGAGTGAGAGGTTTCTCATTGTTTATGTGAATGATATAAAAGGCCTCCCCTGGAAGATCAAAGTCCAAGATTTGATAGTCTGGGTCAGACACCAAGTCATATCTGGGCATCACCTGAAGCTGGCTTGCCTTCTTGACATAGGTCATGACCCTTGGGCGGAGAAACTGATGAGTAATAGGTGGTATTGCTTGGTAAGCTGAATGTAAGATAGGTTTGAAAGTTTGTAAATTTTGGTCATGGAATAAATATGGTTCTTGAACTAAAAGAATGTCTGTTTCCCCTTTGATGGACACATCAAAGAGGGATTGCAAGATCTCGCGACCCTTGCAGTATTGTGCTGACTAAATTTGATGTGACTTAGCATGCCAATGCTTTGTAGAAGTCGCAGTCTTGTCCTTGGAAGGCCAAGTGGGTATTTGATTTGCAATTTGCACATTGCATAGCATGGTGTTCTTTTTTTTAATAATATTGTATTCAGCTAGCTAGCTATGACAATTTATTTAACATACATACAAAGCAAATATCAGTCCCCACTATCACTCCCTTCCTCCATCTCCCCTCTTTATGTCAAATTTGTTTTGTCCTAATTATTCTCCTTTGTGTATAGATATACACCTCGAAGTTTTTAAAAATTCAAGCAATGCTTGTTTTCCTCTTTTTGTTCTGAATAAAATTAGTAAAGTGAATTGCTCTATGTTTTTAAAAGTTTTTTTTCTTTCATTTTTAAACATTTGACGATGAAGTATCAAATGTTGCATTGTTTGTTTTTGGTTGTGACAAAAATTGCATTTATCATCTTTGTTTTTTCCAATTTTATATAAGTATGCCCTCACATTTCCTATGCCAGTCCTTGCCTGGAAGTATGAGGATTCTGTCAACCTGCTGTGGCCCTCAAAACTAAATGGGTGAGTTGAAAATATTGGTGTTGACATTTGGGCATGGATCCTATAGAACTTGCCAAGACCAGAGCTCTTTCTTCCTTCTTTCTCATGGAAAAGCTCCGAGGTCCACCCTTTTGCCCAGGCTTCT
The DNA here is from genome assembly GCA_900239735.1 of Blumeria hordei DH14. Lineage (NCBI taxonomy): Eukaryota > Fungi > Ascomycota > Leotiomycetes > Helotiales > Erysiphaceae > Blumeria > Blumeria hordei. Next base: position 770,539 of record OENG01000015.1, read on the forward strand.
AGTACAAGCTCCTTAGCTCTTTGCTTTAGAAATGCATGTGACGTAAACTGATTCCTTCTCAGCACCTTCTTCTTGCTGGCTCCTTTGGCCAAGTTGTCAGCAAGCTCATTACCTACTATACCAACATGTCCAGGGCACCAAGAGAGTTGAATTGAGCAGCTCCCTGCCTCTTGTATTATCTGGTGTGAAAAGGAATTTTCTTTATTCTTTATTCTCAAGAGACTAGCCTGACTGTCGCTGAAGATATGATAGTTGCCTCTTGGTGATATCTTTTTGAGGTATTTGATGGCTTTGAGGATACAGAAAGTTTCTGTGTCTGTAATACCCATAGCTTGACCAAGGTTGAAGGACAAGCATTTCATTTGTCTTGTCACTGGTAGATAGGCAACAAATCCTATACTGCTGCCTTTTCCTTGGGTGAAGGAGCCATCTGTATAGACAATTGCTGTGTTGCTAGGTATTGTATCAGTTAGGCATTTGTGACTCAGAGTAGCTTATTCCTTTGGCAGTGGTGAAATATCAATTTTCAGGTTAGATTGAAGCCAAGGGGGTACCCAACAGGCATCCAGTTGTTCGAGGTTGTTATATGTTGTGAATGACTGCAATAGCTGGCCAATCCTAATAAGCTGGCTCAGTTCTTTACCTAGGTACTAGAAAACCCCAAGATCCACTTCTGCTGATAGTGATAGCTCGTCCTGGAGTGGGGAGAGCAATTTGTCCTTCACAGGATGTGATATTTGTACTCTGAGAAGACGTAGTGCAAAGTTTATTGTTTGTTTCAGTTGTCTGACTTTGGTTGGGAGGATAGCTGCTTCAACCTCCAGGGCCTTGACTGGGCTGTGATGATATGCTCCAGTTATCATGATTAATGCCTGGTTTTGGAGCCTCTGGCACATAGCATGGTGTTCACAACTCTGTTTTGAATGGCACTTAGTACAGCTGTGATCTGATGTCATATGACCACCTAAGCAGATGGCACAGACTGGCATTTTCCTACAGGTTGATTGGTGGTGTCCATAGGATAAACACCTTCTGCATTGGGTCTTCTGAGTAGACTGTTGGAAGGGAACAACTTTCATGAAGAGACCACCAATCAATACACCTGAGCTTAGAAGATAATCTTTTTCCTCCTCTGTAGTGACTGAGAAGGTGATTGAGGCTCTGTTGGACTGCTTGTAGTACTCATCAAGCCATCTTGGCTGACCTTGGGTTGTGATTCCTTTGTTGAACCCCTCAATCTCTTCATGTCACGGGACTAAGTCCTAGGAATGGCTTAGCGAACTTAGGACTTAGAGACTTCCATGTACATAGTTAGATTTACTCTCCTTATCGCACAACACAGTTATCTATCCCGACCCATCCAGATCCAGATCCAGATATTCCATTCATATATTCCGTGACATTTTGTGCGATCTCTAACACACGTGCCTTACCGCGCCCTGCTTCCCTGATCCAGTAACCTGTAACCAGAAAACAATTGTATCCTTTCAGAAGGTTCTTCTCGAACGCGAAAAGGCACCCCTAAATTCTTAAAATCAATTTATCCAGCTTTTATGAAAATGGCCAGCAACCAGGACGCGTCCATTATGAATCAACTTTTAGATTCCTTCCGTGGAAGTTGGCCAAATCTTGCCAGCACTATTGGAGACTACACATTCCCACCAGACTCAAATCCGACTCCTCTCTTGACAACAATAGCCTCAACTTCCGATTCACCTGAAAAAATAATGTTTTGTAGTTTGTTAAAATGTTTTGATCTTAAGTTTGGCGTACTTAACAGGCAGATCTCCCACCAGTTAGCAACAATATCTGAATTTGAGTCCAATTTTAAAAGCATGAAAGGGCACATCAGTGAGCTTGACGAAAGACTTACTCTCGCTCATCAGGATACTTTAAGGCGCGAGAAATAATAGAAACGAAAAACCAGCAAGTAGAAAGCCGTCTGAACGATATCAATACATTAAATATGAGAATAAGCAAATTGAATGCCCACATATCATCGGGGAATGATGAAATTTTTAAGTTACGAACCCAAATTCAAAACAATATTGCTAACTCCAACATTGTTTCTAACGAACAGGCTATCCGAACACCTCGCCGTACCACAACAGACCATGATAAGTTTACTGGTAATCATAACAACATGGAGAAAAGACAATTGGCATACGAGCGATGGAAGACACAAGTTCAACAGACTATAATTGTTGATAAACCCTGCTTCCCTGGAGAATTTGAGAAAATTTCATACATTACAGGGCAACTCACAGACAAGGCATGGGATTCCGTGCAAGATGGTGTTCAGATGATGAACAAGAACCCTCACCATCCTGCAAAATGGGCATGGGAGACATCTGAAGAATTGTGGTCAGTATTGGACGGGCGATACATGTTGCTAGATGTAACTCAGACAGCCAAAAATAAATTGGATACCTTATTTCAAGAAAAGCGCGCCTACGGAGACTTCAAAGTAGACTTTGATCATTTTGCAGAAAAGGCTAAATATGATGACAGGACAAAAGTCGATATGTTAAGGAAGCGGTTAAATATAAGGATAACCAATGTTATAGACAATCAAGTGAACCTGCCCGAGGATGACGACTTCAACGGTTGGAGTCAAATGATCAATAGGATTGCCCGAAACCTGGGACAGCAGGAGCACATTGCAAAAATCCAACAAACGTCCAGCTATTCTCCACGCCAAGATCTAAGACATAGTCAGGATGCGATTGATGCTGGTGATCCGATGGATCTCGGTCGTGTGAAGCTCACAGAATCTGACAGGAAACATAGAAAGGATAACCACTTGTGCTTAGCTTGTGGCCAGAAGGGCCATTTTGCGAAAGATCACCACAGAAAGATAGATCCGATCCCAATGCCAACACGTTCAATTAACCAGCCATCAGTCAGCGGGGGAAATGGTCGTTTACAATCTAGGGCATATGTCCCCCCGATATCCTCCCAGCAAAAATATCCTCCGCACCAGAACATGCAACCATGGCTAACACCTCATATGTATTATAATCAAGCGCAATACATACCACAGCATTATTCACAGGGCTTCCAGTCAGATTATCTACGTCCGACAGCCCCTGCACGACTTCGCGCCTTGGACAATACTGGGAGCATCACAGATACCTACCCTGAAGACGAAGATTCCAAAGATGTCGTACGGGCTGTGGGCAATCAGTTAAAAGACAAACCCCTGCCTTAAGTCGTCGACAGGGGTCAAAGAGTTATGAGGATGAGAATGAATTTATAAGAAGTGTATTACTAGATAGCTCGCCGCTAGAAATGTGTTCCACTAGTTCAAGTAATTCAATGCTTCTACGTTCTCATCTTTCTAATCCACGCATTAATGATAGTGTGAAAATTTCCACAACAAGTCTGATTGACAGCGGTTGCACAGCTATTGCATTCGCTGATGAAGAGTCGATTGTAAAGCGGTTTGGAATTGAAACTAAACCACTTGTCGCCCCTCGCTCCGTACGTCTAGCTGACGGTAGCTCACAAGCAGCCATCACGCATTATGTCGTCTTCCGTTTGCATCTCGGTCAACACTCGGAAAATTTAATCTTTTATATAACAAAACTCAGCAAGAGTAATCCAGTTATTCTAGGTATACCATGGTTAAAACTGCATAATCCAGTTTGTGATTGGAGGTCTATGACGCTCTCTTTCAGGTCTGAATATTGTAAACGTAACTGTATTCATAGAAGATATTGGGAGAAATGTGCTTACCTAGTAAAAGAGACTCCTTATCCTGTAATCCTCGTTGCAAAAATGAGCTGGCACCTTCATGCAGATCATACAATACCACAGTCGAGGATTGCGAAGATGAAGGAGAACATCTAATAACAAAATGAAAGAAAATAATTGTTTAAGTAGTCAAGATATTTCTGTGAAAGAAGAGATTGTCGTGGAGGAGACAACTCCAATTTGGGAAAGTCCAGAAGACAGTGATTCGCTAGATCTTATTCGCCGGAAAGTTGACCAGGCAGATGTGGAAAAATTCTTGGAAAATAAGCCTGATTTAACCATTGATATGATAAAACAAAAATTGCCAGATGAGTTAAATCATCATGCGGAGCACTTCTTACCGAAAAATGCCGGAATACTACCACCTCATCGTCAGTGGGACCATAAGATTGAAATAATGCCAGGCAAAGACGTTCCATCCTGTAGAAATAGACCTTTCTCTCCCTCGGAGTTGCAATGCATAAAAAAATGGATTGACGACATGCTTGATAAAGGATTTATAAGACAATCATCCTCTCCCGCTGCCGCTCCCTTACTACTAGTCCCGAAACAAAATGGAGGGGTGCGTATCTGCCAAGATTATAGAGGTCTTAATGATGTTACAATAAAAAACCGCTATCCTCTACCCTTGATCAGGGAGACCCTGGATTCTATATCTGGTGCAAATTTTTATACAAAATTGGATGTCATATCTGCTTTCAATCGTATCAGGATTGCAGAGGGACACGAGTGGATGACAGCTTTTACCACACGGTTTGGATTATATGAAATGTTAGTAACACCATTCGGTTTATGCAATGCGCCAGCAACGTTCCAAAACTATATCAATCACACGTTACATGATGCATTGGATAAGTATTGTACAGCATACCTAGATGACGTCTTGATCTACTCAAAGACCCGAGAGGAACACACAAAAAATGTAGATGAAGTAATAAGACGATTGGGAAATGCAGGTCTACAGCTTGATATTGCAAAATCAGAATTCTATACAAAGAAGACAAAGTATCTGGGGCTAATTATTTCTACTGATGGGCTCAGCATGGATCCTGAAAAAGTAAAGTCAATTGAGAGTTGGAAGGAGCCATCTAACTTAAAGGAGTTACAGCAGTTTTTAGGGTTCTCAAATTATTATCGGCGTTTCATTAAAGGATATTCGGGGCTTATGCAGCCATTAACCCGCCTCTTACAGAAAGGCGTAAAATGGAATTGGTCAGATGATCAGGATGAGGCATTCCGATATTTAAAGGATTCTTTCACGAAAGCACCAGTACTCAGGTATTTTGATTATCATAGACACACAGTGGTCGAGACTGATGCATCAAATTGGGCTTCGGGGGGTGCGCTGCTTCAGACAGGGGACGACAATATTCTTCATCCAGTCGCTTTCTTCTCTTCGAAACACAGCCCAGCTGAGTCAAATTATGATATTTATGATAAAGAGTTGCTAGCCATAGTAAAATCATTGGAAGAATGGCGACCAGAGCTTGCGGGGGTCCAGTCCACATTCGAAATTATTACAGACCACAAGAACTTGAAGACATTTTTGACAGCAAAACAACTTAACCAGCGTCAAGTAAGATGGTCTGAATTTCTATCTCAGTTTAATTTTGTGATATCCTATCGACCAGGATCTAAAGCACTAATCCCAGATACATTGAGTCGTTTGCCAGGTTTGAAGCCGAAAGATGCTTCGGATGAACGTCTTCAGCAACGTTTCCGTGCAATGATACCAGAGGATAAAGTTCACCCGGATTTAAAACTAGATTGTTTAAATGATGAAAAATTTCCTGAATATAAACATTCCGAAATTCTTGCCCCGCTTTCTAATGAAGTTGCACTGATAGATCTCATATATCAGGCATATAAAGAAAACCCTACCGCTAGAGAAATGGTTGAGCATTTGAAGGACCAATCCAGGAGAAAATGGCCTAGAAATTTAAAAAAATTATTAATGAAAGATATGGCAGAGTTCAAAATTAATAACGGGTTGATTTATTTTAGGAATCGATTATTTGCGCCAGATTACAAAGAGCTACGTTTATTAATTGTCCATGGTACCCATTCTTCAGGACCCGCGGGTCACCCAGGACGAGTAAAAACGTTAGACTTATTACAAAGATCATACTGGTGGCCTAAAATGAGTAAGTTTGTGGCTAATTTTGTTAAAGGGTGTGAGCTATGCGTTAGAACAAAAACCCCAAGAACATCACCACCGGGCTTCCTGAAGCCCCTCAATATCCCAGTCCGCGCATGGGTCGATATCTCAATTGATCATGTGGTTGACCTACCCCCTTGTAAGCGTTCTGGAAAGGTATTTAATCATATCCTCGTGGTAGTGGATCGTCTGACGAAAATGCGCCACTTCATACCAACATCATCCCTAGATAGTGCAGAATTGGTAAGTTGTTTTATAAAGGAAGTGTACAAGCTCCATGGTGCACCAGAATCAATTATCTCCGACCGTGGCTCTGCATTTGTCTCGGACTTTTGGCATCGTCTGAACACACGTCTATCTGTGAACTTGAAACATAGTTCTGCTTTTCATCCCCAAACGGATGGTCAAACGGAGATAATTAACTCGGCATTGAACCAGTATTACGTGCATTTGTTAATTTTACGCAGGATGATTGGGTTGACTGGCTCCCATTTGCAGAATTCTCAGGAAACAACAGTGTTAGCGAGACAACAGGTGTCTCTCCATTTTTTGCAAATTATGGCTACAACCCACGCCTTGGAATAGAACCACCAGCCCCCAAGACCTGTGACTTGAATGGATCGATGAAGAAAGAATACCTAAGGGCTGATGCTATTGCGGATCGCTTTAACCGCATATTGGAAAAACTTAAAGCACTAAGCCGTCAGTCTCAAGAACGATATGAGAATAATGCAAATGCTAGAAGATCGGAGGCTCCAGTATATCATCCAGGAGATAAGGTCATGATAAGCCTTAAAAATATTAAGACAAATAGACCAAAAAATAAATGGGATGACAAATGGGATGGTCCTTTCAAAGTGGTAAAGGTATATGATGGGGCGGTAATTGTTGAACTTCCGAAACATATTGGGGTTAACAATAGCTTTCATACATCAATGGTTCGACCGTGGCCAGACTCGATAATCCCAGGCCAATCTAGTATCAACGTAAACGAGCGTCGTAATACTGTAGGCCGGGTTGTAGAAAGAGAAAATGACGGTAAAATTGTCGATAAATGGAAATTTGATAAGATCCTTGATGTACATGATGAAAATATTGATAAGACCGGTCTTACATACCTTGTGAAGTGGAAATACGATCAAAATCCCACCTGGCAGCCAGAATCAGATTTGAAAGGATGTCACAAGGCAATAATAGATTTCCACACCAAAAACCCTGGTAAGCCAGGGCCTCCGGAATGGGTGAAGATGCCGTCTACAAATCAATCAATTCCAGAACAACAACCACGAAGATCAAGTAGAAGACTGAAACAGATTAAAAAATTGAAATAATCATAATAAAAAAAAATATAAAAAGTAGTGAGAGTTTGGGGTCCAAACTTAAATTTTGGAGGGGGAGTACTGTCACGGGACTAAGTCCTAGGAATGGCTTAGCGAACTTAGGACTTAGAGACTTCCATGTACATAGTTAGATTTACTCTCCTTATCGCACAACACAGTTATCTATCCCGACCCATCCAGATCCAGATCCAGATATTCCATTCATATATTCCGTGACACTTCATTCATTAACTCAATTGGAAAGGTAGTGGGTACTCCATGTACTACAAGTTTTGGCCAGTGGCTGACCTTCTGGGCCTTGTGGATGGGCCATCCTGCAAATACAGGCTCCCATTTTTCTTGGTCCAGTAGTAGCTCTGATGGAGTAGAATCCATACAGGTCAGAACAACATTCCCCTTTACTGAAGTGTGAACTCTTGAAATAGCTCTCTTCCCTAAAATCTTATTGATACTGTCTCTGATAGTGAAAGGCTGGTAGGCAGGAAGAGCTCCACCAGATTTTGTCACCAACGTGATCACATTCTCATGATGGAAATTTGTTGTTGGGAGAGCTTCTGTTGTTGTTGGCCCTGATGATGCTATTGATGATGCTGTTGTCTGCACTGTTTTTGCCTGATTGGTCACCTTGCCTTATGCTCTCATTCCATTAGATGGCCTTTGAACAACAACCATTGGAGGTGTTGCTGGTGCCCCATTTCTCAAAATTTGAGCATATGAGGGAGTAGAAGGAGTTGGTGGTTGAAATGTAATTTTGCCACTTAATGGCTCACTTGGTTTTGTAATGTGCTCAGGGTTCTTTGGTAATACAATTCTTCCCTCTTCAGTAAAATTTCGGAAGACCTCAACAAGATCAAGCACTGCATCTTGCTTTCCTTTGTCTTCAGTCAAGCTGTAAGCTTTAACTAATAAGTCCCTTGCTTTTTGGATGGCAGAAAGGTAGGTATATTGCCTAATTTGTGTTGGTTCTGCAACTTTAATAATTTTCCTTGACTGGATAGCTGAAGGAATAATTTCGGACAATTTTCTTTTGTTTGATTTCATTGGTGGCAATTTTATTGATGTAGAATTAGGCTGAAGATCTTGGGCAGTAATTGGATCACTGCTGAATGGGTCATTCAAATTGGAAAGACAAAAGGCTGTTGGGAGTGAAGGTGGCACTTTTTTGTTCTTATTTGCTTTTGAACTGCACATAGAATCTGAGAGTCGAGCAACATTTCCAAAGTTAAAGGAACTCTGGGTTGGTGGGGAAGATGGTAAGCCCTTTTGGGAGGCTGGTGAGGATAAACATTTTCCAGCCATTTTATCTGTAAAATTTTTCTCTGAGATAGATCCAGAAATGATAATTAATAAGTCAAGGCTAGTAAAATTTGGATATTAATATAATACTAATATAATACTGATTATTCCTGATTTAGTTTTAATTTATTATGAATTGTGTGATAAAACAAATTTCCAATTTATTATTATTATTTTTTTTTTTGTAGAAAAATTTAATATTTAGAAAATGAAAAGTAAAATAAGATGTCACGTGTTCTAATATTTGGTCACCTGATCACGCGTCCAGCCTTGGCAAGGCTGGGGTGAAACTTTTTTTGTCCAGATGGTCGAAAATCGCGTTTTGGTCGAAAAATGTTGCAATAAATGGATGTAGATGTCGAAAAAGGTATGCGTCGAAAGCTACAGACGATGCGAAAACGAATATCGAATTTATAGAGCCGTATCTGATGGTGGGCGGAGATTGTGGATGAAATAGTGTTGTGATGTAGTCCAGAGGGTCGAAAATCGCGGTTAGGATCGAAAAATGTTGTAATTGGTGGATGCCAATGTTGAAAAATATATCAATCGAAAGCTGGAGACAATGCGAAACCGAATATTGAATTAATAGAGCCGTATCTAATTATGGGCAGAAGTTGTGGATAAAATGGCGATGCCAAGAATGGACTCTTGTTGGTGGAAAGAAGAATGAAATTTGGAACAGTGTAAGATTAGATGTGGTATTGTTTGTCTTGCTTTTCCACAATGATTACACCAATCATTGTCTTCCTTCCCAATTTTTTTAAGATGTGTTAGGGTATTTCCAATACCTGTCCTTGCCTGTATATAATGAGACTGTGTTCTTCTGCTGTATTTGATGTACTGAAATGGTTTAAGCTGAAAGTTGGGCTGGTTCTTATGTGCCATTACTCTATAATATTTGCCCAACCCTCTTGCTTTTCTCCCTTCCTCTTCTCGGAACAGCTCATGATCCCATGTCTGTTTCCATGCCTCCAAAGTTTTTTCCCTCAGTAACTCCCTTAGGAATGACAGGGTGGTGAATTTTTCTTTTCTTAAGGCTGTCTTTTTTTGTCCTTGTCTGGCCAGGTTGTCTGCCATCTCATTCCCTTCAATTCCCATGTGTCCTGGGCACCAGAGTAGTTGCAGTGTTAGGTTTTGAGCTGCAGTTCTCAACTGGTGGCAGATTTGATTTGGCACATGTTTAATCCTGAATAATGATGCTTGGCTATCAGAAAAGATGTATACCTCTCCAGATATTCTTAATCTCTTCACAGTTAAAATTGCTTTGAGAATACAATATGTTTCAGTGTCTGTGATACCCATCTTATCTCCAAGATTAAAAGAGTAGCATTTCAATTCTCTGGTGATGGGGAGTAATAGCACAAACCCAATACTGCTGCACCTGTTGTTGGACAATGATCCATCAGTGTAAATAATACAGGCTTTGGGAGATATTTTTGTTAGTAGTTTGAGATGTTCTTTCTTTGCATTTTCCTTGGTTTGACTAGAGATGATTGTCTTGATATTGGTTGAGATCCAGGGAGGAGACCAGCTGTGTCTTATCTGTTCCATTTTGCCAAATTTCCCAAATGGTTTCAGTAATTTGGCAAGCTGGAAAAGCTGAGATGGACAATTATCAATGTATCCAAACATTCCAATATCACAAGTTGGTGGGAATGGACTGGTGTCAAGCTCATCTTGTAGCGCACTTGTCAGTTGTATAGTTAGTGGATGATTTACTTGAAGACTAAGCATTCTGAGTGCATAATTATTTGACAGCTTCAAGTGTCTTACTGATGTTGGTAAGATTGCTGCTTCTACCTGCAAAGCTTGGGCAGGGCTGTTAGGGAATACGCCAGTGATTGAAATGATAGCTCTATTCTGTAGTTTTTGGTATCTATTGATGTGTTTTTTAGTACCATATCTCCCAGACCATAATATGGAGCCATAGTCAAGTACAGATGTGACACAAGCTAGGTAAAGCTGTCGCAAGGCATTAAATTTGAGTCCTGATGATGGTGAAGCTAGTCTTTGAAGCCTATGGAGGGCCCCATTGGCAAGTTGAAGCCTCTTTTCAACATGAGTCTTGAAGGTAAGTTTCCTATCAAACCAAATGCCAAGCCATCTTACTGTTTCCTTGGGCTGTAAAGTAATCTGATCAAATGTGAGAGGTGTAATAACTGGCTCTCTTTTGTTAGTAAAATGTATTAATTCAGATTTATCCACATAAAACTTCACACAATTGGATTTGGCTTCAAGAAGGATTGCCCCTAGTAGCCCTCCTAGCTTCCTGATGTTTTTTTCAACTGAGGTTGAAGCATATGAGATAAATATGTCATCAATATATGAAAGCTGTAGGGTGTCTTTGCACTGATGCAATGTATGAAGGACGTCACCATACTTTCGAAAATCGGTATTCCATCAACAACTTCCGCCAACCATCAGTAACAGCAATATTAACTCCATATTCGGTTTCGCATTGTCTTGAGTTTTCGATTAATATAGTTTTCGACATACACATCCACCAATTGGAACATTTTTCGACCAAAACCCGATTTCTCGACCATCTGGCCCACCTTTTGTCACCAATTCATACACAACTCCTGCCCACCATCAGCTACGACAATAAAGATTGAATATTCGGTTTTGCATCGTCTGTAGCTTTCGGTTGATAGTTATTTCGACATCTGCATCCTCATTTTACAACATCTTTCGACTAAAACGCCATTTTAAACCCTCTGAACGAAAATTTTTCACCCCAGCCTTGCCAAGGCTCGACGCGTGATGCGTCGACGCGTTCCTGACGCGCAATCAGGTGACTTCGCACAAAATCACGTGATTTTCCTATATATTTCATTTATATCAATTTAAAAAAAAAATAAAAAATGGCAATTTCTTTTAACAAAAAGCAATTATAAAATTAAAATATTAAAAATAAAATCTAAAAATTTCACCTAGTATGGCACAAATGGGTCCCAAATCACCATCCTCACCAATGGAATTGCCCTCTTCACCACCAACACAGAAATCTTTTAATCTAAAACATGTTGCAAGGCTTTCTGACTCAATTTGGTGCTCAAAAAGGGCAACAAAAGAAAAGTCACCAATCTCAACTAACAACATATTTACAAGAATAGCTGAAGAAGACTCACTGAGCAGTGATCCTATAACTGCACAGAATTTTGAGCCTAAAAACACCAACAATAATTTCCCACCAAGAAAATCATATAAAAGAAAGTCACCAGACTCAATTCTTCCAACCATCAACTCCAGAAAAGTAATTCAGATTACAGAGCCAGAGATAACCAAGCAACACACCTTTCTGTCTGCCATTCAAGAATCTCGAAATTTACTTGTCAAAGCATACAGCTTGACAGAAAATATAGAGAAGAAAGATGCTGTCCTAGATCTTGTTGAAGTCTTCAGAAATTACATTGAGGATGGTCGAGTCAGACCAAATACTATTAATAAACCTACAGCATCACCAAGTGAGTTATTATCAACAAATGAGGTACCAGCTGTACCAGCACCTACTGTACCCTCATATGCTCAAATGTTGAGGAGAAATGTATCAATTCCACCACCATCAACTGCACAGCATTCAGCAAATGGAATGAAAATCTTACATAAATTGACAAACCATGTAGCTCCAGTTGTCTGCCCCACTGGAACTATCTTACAAGAGAGTTTACCAAAATCTTCACCTGACCATATCACAACTGCACTGTCAAGAGAGAATGTGGTTACATTAGTCACAAAGCACGGGGAAAAATTGCCCTCATATGATGCCTTCTCTATTAGAGAGAGGATTAATAAAATTCTGGGGAAGCGTGCCATTTCAAGAGTACATACCTCAGTGAAAGGCAACCTGGTTTTGACATGCATGGACTCACCTCCAAGTGAACTACTTTTAGATCAGGAAAAATGGGAGCCTGTGTTTGCAGGATGGCCCATTAATAAAGTTCAAAAAGTTAGCCATTGGCCAAAGCTAGTGGTTCATGGTGTACCAACCTCAATCCCAATTAATGCCATTCATGAAGAGATTGAGATTTTCAATGAGGGAACAAAAACCCAGGGCCAGCCCAGATGGCTTAGCAAAACTTAACAACAGAGACTCAGAGCATCAATTACTTTCTCTGTTACATTTGAAGAGGAAAAAAATGATTTAATCAAGTCAGGAGTCCTCATTGGAGGTCTCAGATTGAAAGTGGCGTCTTTTCAGCAGTCCACCCAGAAGACCCAGTGCCAAAAGTGTCTAAGCTTTGGACACCATCAAATAGGATGTACCAAGGATCCAGTCTGTGCTATCTGCCTTGGAAAGCATATTACTACATCCCACAAATGTTCCACTTGCAGTGCCACCCAAAGCTGCATCCACCATGCAGTTCAATGTGCCAACTGTAAATCAAACACTCACTTGGCTTTCCAGAGACAAGGTTGCGACTACTTCAAAGCATTGTCATGTTAGGTACACTCAAAATAGGCCAACACAATGCTGCAAGGGGTCGAGAGATCTTGCAGTCCCTTTTTGAGGTTGCACTCAAGGAGGATATAGACATTCTTTTCATTCAAGAACCATATGTGTTTAATAATCATTATTTAGAGGCATATCAGCCTATCACTCATTCAGCTTTCAACATTATTCTACCCTTAATTTCTAATACAATTCGACCCAGGGTCATAACCTATGTCGAAAAGACTAGTCATCTCAATATCACTGCTAGATATGATATTGTTTCTCATCCTGATTATCAACTTCTGGAACTAAGACTTCCTTGTGAGGCATTCTATGTGGTACATATGTACAATGAGAAGCCAACCTCGAATGTTTTAAGCCAGCTAACACTACAGCGCTTCCTGGACCTTAATCCACAAATGGATAAGCCATTTTTATTCCTGGGAGATGTCAACCTGCACCATTCTTCATGGAATCCAGAGGTTCAGAACAACACCCTTCTTGCCAATAATTTAGTAAGATACCTGGACAGTGCTCGAGCTCAAATCATCATCAACTCGGCCATTATTGAAGAGTATGGGGGCACGTTCCACAGGTCTAACTCTAGAAGAACTTCAATCATTGATCTAGCCTTTGCAGCAAGATTTCAACAATTAAAATGGGGCAACTGGAGGTATGGGGAGTCAACTGGTTCAGATCATGAGCTGATCATATTTGAATCAGAACTATCCATTCAGTCATCAGCTGAACCTATCATAAAGGACAGCCTTCCACCAAGATTTAACCTCAAGAAGGCAAACTGGCCTCAGTTTGAATTATTGATCAAGGAAGAGCAGGGAAGGTTTCAAGATCAAATGGACAAAGCTATCAAAACTAATGATACCGACCTTATAGCTTCACTAATTGAGGTAGTAATCCATAAAGCTGCCACCACATCAATCCCTTACTCCAAGCCTTCAAGCAGATCAAAGTCATGGTGGACAAAAGAGCTCACTCAACTTCGCAAAGTGTTTCACAAGCTAAGGCAGTGCCAGAAATTCTCCTCCAGTCAACAGGTAGTTCAGGATACAAAATCAGCAAGGAACAAATATTTTCATCAAATTTAGTACAATAAGAGGCAACACTGGTTTGAGTTCCTTGCTTCAGCTAAAGACAAGATGATTTTCAAGGCTTACAACTACACCAGCCAAGATAGATTCCAATCAACAGACATACCAAACCTCAGATACCAACCAGTAGACAACAGTAACCAGGTATTGGTAGCCTCATCCTTTGAAGAAAAATGTGATGCTCTAGCAAACACATTATTTCCACAAGGCATCACACATCTAGCCAGTAGAAGTAATGATGATATCATCACACCAAATAATGAAATTCTAGAATTACCAGAATCAGAATGTGGAAGACTCTTGGACTGGCCAGTTTTGACCATGGAAGAGATGAAAAATGCAGCACCAAAAAAATCAACAACTCCAGTACTGGACCAGATTGATTGGACAATTATCAAGGCAGCTTTATCAGCCATACCACAGTTCTTTTTCCAGGCCTACTCGCAGTTATTTGATGGTGGAAAACATCCAGCCCATTGGAAGCAGGCACTTGGAATAATCATACCCAAGAGAAATAAAAAGGACTACAGCTCTCCAAAAGCCTATCGGCCGCTTTCTCTTCTTCCATGTATATCCAAGCTTCTGGAGAGGATTTATGCCAATCGGATTTCATACTATGCTAACACAACCAGTGACTTACTTCATCATAGCCAAATGGGAGGTCGAAAACAGAGATCAACAACTGATGCAGCCATGCTTTTGCAGAACTTTGTGGAGCAGAATAAAATTAAAAACAGAGTTGTATGTACTGTTTTCCTTGATATTCTCGGAGCATTTGATCGACTGCAGCCATCAGCATTGACAAAGGTGCTCCAGAAACTTCAGCTACCAGTAGTTTTCATTTCATGGGTCAACTCTTTTCTGACAGGTAGAACAATGCAGCTATGCTTCAATGGACAGATGAGTAGTGAATTTTAAGTCACTGGCACACCCCAGGGCAGCCCTATCTCCCCCTTACTCTTCCTACTATCTATAAGATATCTGTACCCATCGGAAACACCACCAAACTTTCTCCAACTGTCCTACATGGACGACCTATCAATTTCAGTGGCATCAACATCAGTAGACAAAAATATTCGCCTATTAAAAGAAGCTACAGATAATCTAATTAAAAAAGCAAACAAGCTATCTATCACCTTTAAGGTGGAAAAAACTGAGATCATCCACTTCTCCCAACATAGGAAGCCACTTACATCACTTCTTATACTACAAAATAGTGTAACTTTACATCCAAGTGAGATGCTGCAATGGTTGGATTTCTGGTTTGATAGACATCTATCCTTCAAAGCGGATGTAGATAAAAGGCTTCAGCTAGCCAATGGAGCCCTCAGTGGAGTGAAGCAGCTTGCCTCATCTACAAAAGGGATTCGATTTCAAGCCCTACGCAACTTGTATATAGCTTGTGTCACATCAGTGCTAGACCATGGCTTTGTACTCTGGCAGGGAAGAAGAGGTTCAGGAACACTAACTAATAAGTGTCAAAGGCTTCAGAATCAAGCAATCATACTAATAACTGGTGCCTACCAACACAGCCCAATCAAGGCCCTCGAAGTGGAAGCAGCCATCCTGCCAACAAAAGTCAGACTGATGAAGCATGCATTTAACTATGCCCTCCGACTTTTAAGACTTCAGAATACACACCCTGTACAGCAACTGCTGTTTCAGCCATTGAAGGATGAATTGAATACACTTCCAGAACTGGACCTCGGAATATTTGACCAGTTGGAAAAGCCAACAAATCAGCTTACAAGAATTGGGATGTTTCTCAAGTTATTTACTAAGTTTCAGAAGCTAGAGGAAATAAATTCAGCTTGGATGACACCATGGAACTCAGCACCTCTAGAGATTAACATATCATCTTTATCCAGGGTTTCAGCTCATGAACAACATTTAAAATTAATGCAGACAATAGATCCAGACATAGCCATAGCTTACACAGATGGATCTCTATCCAAGAGCAATGTCAGCAGCATTGGATATGTCATCTACATGCCTTTTACCCGAGAGGTGAAAAGCTTCTCCTTCAATCTGGGAAGCTCCATTGGAATCACTGACACTGAAACCTACTGCATTTACAAAGCAATCCAGTTCCTTAAGAAAAAGCTGCCAAATGCAAGATACCAAATTTTTAGTGACAGCCAAGTAAGTCTTCAGAGAATTCAGGGAAAGACAAATCACCTCTCACACCAAATTCGAAACCTAGCCAAAGACTGCAACCCAACCATTTCTTGGTGTCCAGCCCATGTGGGTATTGAGGGGAATGAACTTGTAGACTCACTTGCAAAAGGAGCAGTAAAAAACACAGCTTCAAGAAATGACAAATTTACATCTCATTCTTTTCTAAAGCAGAAAGCAACGGAATATATTTTAGAAGCTTGGCATAATGACTGGCAAACTGAAGTTCACAGAGAAGAGGAGGGTAGTGTTGTAAAAATCTGAGTTCATAACTGCACACACCATCAGGGGATAACCTTGCACCAATTAAGTTAACCCCTTAGAATCTGATCACTATTGCCTCCTGATTGCTACACACTAACATCAACGTGTTCACTATAATAAGGACACCATTGTAGTTACTCTAGCTATCATAGACAATAACATATGGAGGAACAAGGGTTGGAACTCCTGTATATAGATAGGACCTTTTTACTCTTAGTATCCACATTCACATCTACAATTCACTACCATTCAATCATCTTACTCTGTCCAAGTGATCTATTGAATTCTCCCATACCTATCAGTATTTTACTCACAAGGTGAAGTCTCCCTATCCATTGCCCTCAGCCTTTCAATAGGTAGAAGGTCTAGGGGACTTGGTAAGTTCTACAGAATCCAAGCCCAGATGCACATACCAACCTTTTCCTTACAACCATTTCACTTTCAAAACCACAGCAGGATGGTTGAATCAGCATTTTTCCAGGCAAGAACTGGGATAGGGAATAGCAGAGCTTACCTGAGTATAATTGGGAAAGTTAAAAATCAAAGCTGCAATTTTTGCAAGGCTAAAAAGCAGACCACTAAACATTTAATTCTTCACTGTTCTAGATTTTTCAAGCAAAGGGAATTGGCATTTGCTGACATAAAGCCACTTTCATTACCAATTTTATTAAGAACCAAAAGGGGGAAGGAAGCCCTTCTACAATTTTTGAAAACATCCAAGTGTATGTCAGCATACAAAGGAGATGATATAGGCTCACAAATAATGGACATATAGTAATATGGAGAAGTGAGCTATGGCGTTAACTGGTGTGATTCTTCAATGTAAGAATAAATAGATATTATATTGTCATAGCTAGATAGCTGAATACAATATGATTCAAAAAAAAATTAAAAATTGAAGTCTCATGGTCCTTCCAGTCAAGAAAGATTTAACCCATGAGATTAGTGAGACAGGCAGCTGAAGTGTCCTCATGACTGATAATAGAGCTTCTGGCTGTAGTCTATCAAATGCCCCAATAATATCAAGGAGAACTGTTGATACAATTCTGTGTTTGAGCCTGTTCTGCTCCACAAAATCTTGTAGTAGAAGTGCTGCATCAATAGCAGATCTCTGCTTGCGTCCACCCATTTGGGTCTCATGTAGTAGGCAATTAGTAGTGTTAGCAAGGTAAGCTAGCCTGTTGGCAAAGATTCTTTCCAATAGTTTTGATAGGCAGGGGAGAAGAGATATAGGTCGATATGATTTTGGATTGCTATAGTCCTTTTTATTCCTCTTAGGAATGATAATTCCCACTGCCTGTCTCCACATTTTTAGATGATAACCACTATTGAATAAGCTAGTAAAAGCGTTGAAAAATATATTAGGTATAGCTGTGATTGCTGCCTTGATCATGGTCCAGTCAATCTGGTCCATACCTGGTGCTGTTCATTTATTTGGTACTGCATCAATAATTTCTTCCATGGTTAAGTCAGGCCAGTTCCACTTGCCTGTGTCAGCTCCATCATAGCTAGCTGGGATGACATTTTGAGGTGCTGTTAAAAGGTGTTGCTGATGACATAGAGTCAGGCTGATAGGTTCCTTTGATGCAGTTACTGATGTTGATGTTGGTGTTGGTGTGGAGGGTTCTGGAAACAGAGTTTGAATTAGTGCTTTGCATTTGCCCTTAAAGCTAGTAGCTACTCTGTCTTCGTCCAGAGGGTTGAAAATGGCGTTTTGGTCTAAAATTGTTGTAATATGAGGGTGCAGATGTCAAAATAAATATCAATCGAATGCTACAGACGATGCAAAACCAAATATCTAGTATATGTTGTCGTAGCTGATGGTGGGCAGAAGTTGTGGATGAATTGGGGAGAAAAGGTGGGCCAGATGGTCGAAAAATCGGGTTTTGATCGAAAAATATTGCTATTGGTGGATGGGTATGTAAAAAACTATATTAATCGAAAGCTCGAGACAATGCAAAACCGAATATGGAGTTTATATTGTTGTAGCTGAAGGGTGGGGGAAGTTGTGGTTGGAAAGGCGATTTTCGAAAGTTTGATGATCTGCATGATCTCTACTTTCAATGCTACCATAAAGTGGTACTGTTGATTTAGGTTTTGTCAGACTATCTGCTAGCTGTTCTGATGACTAAACATATATCACTTTGACTTTGCCATCCTGGTACTGCTCACGGCAAAAGAAGTTTCGGAGAGCAATATGCTTTGATCGTCTATGATTATCATGGTTCTTTATCAAGGAAATTGCTGATTGGTTGTCAACATATAAATTTGTCTGTTTCGATCCTTCAATCATTTCAAGGAGGTTCAGCTCCTCAAGTAGAGACTTTACCCATTGTAATTGGCGACAGGTCTCAGTTGCAGCAAGGTATTCGGCTTCAGTTGTTGATAATACAACTTCACGCTGTAGTTGTGACCTCCAGCATACTGGTCCAAATCCAAGGTGTATCAGCGAGTCAGAAGTTGATTGACTACTATACGGATCTGCTGCAAATTCTGCATCTGAATAGGCCTCTAAATTTGGTTTCATGCCATCCTTTTTGAAAAAGGTAATACCCTTGTCAGGTGAGGTTGAAATATAACGCAGAACTCATTTGGCTGCTTCGAAATGTTCCTCTGATGGATTGGACAAGAAGCGAGCTAGATGGTTAACTGCATGTGCTATGTCAGGTCTTGTGTTGTTTGCTAAATACTTAAGACCACCAACTATTGAATTATATTCTTTTTGAAATCCTGGACTACAATCAGACGTACTTGGCTCCATTATTCGCTCGAGAGGCGTTTTGGCTGGCTTGCAGTCTGTAAGTCCATGCCTATCAAGAAGTAGACGAGCGTATTGTCCCTGCGAGAGCTTTAAGACGTTCTGGCTTGGGTGTGAGATGTGAATTCCGAGGAAAAGGTCTGTATTCACCATTTTTAGCTTGTACTTTTTGTAGAGAGCCGCCATTAATTTCTCAATTTTGGCAATATTTGGACCCATGACTTGAAAGTCATCTACGCGCAGTAAGACAAATAGATCTTTTTGTCTCGTTGTATACAGACATACATCTGATGTTGTAGGGTATAAGCCTTGTGTTGCCAATGTAGCCTTTGCGTCATCATACCACAATGCGGCTGCCTGTTTAAGCCCGTATAGACCTTTCTGTAATAAAATAATGTGATTTTACTTTTCAAATCCCTTAGGCATCTCCATGTAAAGATCAATGTTAAGGTCAGGGTTAAGGAAAGCTGTAGGCACGTCTCCTTGTTGTCTGTGCCAGTTAAACTGATGAGCTAAAATAAGCGTAATTCTACCTGTCTCCGCTCTTGGAGTTGGAGCAAATGTCTCTTGGTAATCAATGCCAAATCTCTGCCTAAACCCTTTTGCTGTACATCTAGCCTTCCATTTATCAACAGTTCCATTTGCTAAAAATTTCTTCTTAAAGACCCATTTACACTTCATCGGGTGTCGTCTGTTGGGCAGTTTGGTACGATTTATGATTTTAATTGCACCTTTCTCTTTTAAAGAGGAGAATTCTTCTTCAGCTGCTCTCATCCATTGTTTGGCTTCTGGGCTTGTCATAGCTTCCTGCCATGTTTTAGGATCTGATGATGTAATTGCTGACATCCCATGATGCATACAGTAGTAGTTGTATTTTTTAACCTTTCTACCTCTTTTTGTCTGCATAGTTTCAGCTTCAGGACAAGGAACATCAAATTTTCCAAATTGACAATTTTGTCTATAACTTTTTGCGACAAATAGATATCATCATTCAAACAATTGTTTCTAGTTCATTACATTAAGCGCTATTGATTAAGATATTTTTCAGCCAAATTGACCCACTGGTTGAGCTGATAATGTCGAAAAAGCCGATCTCTGGGGCCTCCCCCTCTAAGAATCCGTTATCCAGCTCTCCACCATCAAAATCTCAACAACTAACCCTGAAATCATCAAATTGGAGTGATCTTCCAGCTCCTCCTGCCATCATTAACCCTGCTCCTGCCTTTAACTCATCAATTGAAGATGTTTTCATGGACTTCTCCAGTGATCCAATTGCTGGCCCATCTCATGATGGAAAAAATTTTGAGGGACCCACTTGGCTGGGGACTCTCGAAAACGAGGCTGCAGCCTCAACCAGCACTCTGAGCTTTATCGAAAAATTCAATTAGTATCTGCAGGTACTGAAAATTCATCAATTAACTCCCCCCAAGATGCACTTCTAGCAGCAAGGGACAACATCATCCAGGCTTACAGCCTTACAAGAAATAGATCAGAGCAAGACAAACTATTGGATCTATTAGAAATCTTTCGAGAGTTTACAGAAAAGGGGCAATTATCAAAGGCCTCTGAAATAATTACCTCTCAAATAGCTAACTTGGAACAAGCCACAAGAAAAATTGAGACCAAAACCAGAGATCAACAGACCATTCCCAGTGCACCTCAAGCAGTTGAGCCAGCAGTACCTCGAACTTTTACTAATACAAAAGGATCAAAGCCAATGAGCTTTGCAAGTGTTTTAGGTGCATCAAGCAGTAGCAATACTTCCAAGCCCCAAGAATGGACTCTTGTTGGTGGAAAGAAGAATAGTCAGACAACCCAACAACCCAAGCCAAACAAGCCAGTTGAGAAGACAGTAAGGAGACTTATTCTTGTACGAGGCTGTGAATTTCCAGTCATAACATCACCGCTAGCAGCCAGAAATGCACTCAATAAGGCATTAAGTGATAGGGGAATCAAAGGTCCAGTGGTCAACTTGGTCAGCTCTACCACTGCTAAAAATGTGTCAATCACAACAACAGAGGACTACACTGCAGAGTTCCTCCTAGAGAAAAGAGACCTGTGGGAGAAAATTATCCCATTTACATTTGCTCAAGTGAATAAGCCATGATACAAGGTTGTGGTTCATGGTATTCCCATCCAAGATTTTGACACACCAGATGGCATGGAGATGATCAAAGATGAGATTAAGACCTTCAACAAGGGATTTACACCAGTTGGAACACCCTACTGGCTTTCAAGTAGGGAAAATAGGTTAATGAAGAGGGCTGGTTCAGTGGCCATGGCATTTGCAACAGAAGAGGAAGCAAATCAAGCTATTAGAAACCGACTGTACATAGCAGGAATAAGTGTAAGGGTGGAAAAATTCTACAATGTAGCCCCATCAACTCAATGCTGTAAATGCCAAGGACTCGGACATCTTGACAGCTACTGCAGGAAATCAGCTATTTGTGGACTTTGTGGAGACAACCACAGCACCCAGCAACACTACTGTAGTGCCTGCAGGACCAAAGGAAAGAGCTGTAGCCATCTGGCACCAAAGTGTGCTAACTGCTCAGAGCCACATCAATCCAACTCAAAGACCTGTGAGGTGTTCCTTGCAGCCAAAAATAAGTTTGATCAGGAGGAATTGTAATGTCAGACACAACTGATATGCGCGTCCTTCAAATTAATCTTAATAAAAATCAGTATGCAACGGAAAATGCTCTCAAGCTGGCTGTGGAGCTCAAAATAGACATCATAGCAGTCCAGGAACCTTGGCTGATTCCCAGACAGCCTTTGACCTTGGACTATACTAACACTAGATCCGTTTACCACAGCAGATTTAACCAAATATTTCCCAAGTTTCCAACACAGCTAAGACCAAGGACCATGGTCTATATTGCTAGGAGATTGGGGAGCAAAATCAAGCTTGCTAATCAGTCACCACAGGATCCAGATATCCAGGTACTTGAGGTCACTGATGAAGTAGGCAAAATACAAATAATAAATATTTATAATCAAGATGATCAGGCAGGTCTGAGGGGTAAAACCATTGAAGCTCACCTGTATAATCATCAACTCGAAACCAAGTCCATCCTTCTTGGGGATTTCAACCTTCACCATCCCCTGTGGGAGCCAGAGTCAATTCCAACTGGACCCTCATACCAATTGGTTGAATGGTGTGAGGCACAAGAGATGGAATTAATCAATAATCCTGGTGAAGGTACATTCTTTAGGCAGCATATGGAAAGAGCTACAGTAATTGATTTGACCTTTGCATCATCAAATGTTGCAAATAGAATCAAGGATTGGCAAGTAATGGGTGATATAGGATCTGATCATTTTGGGATCCTGTTTACCCTGGAGACTCCCTCAAACCTCCAGCCTGGGAACCAATCTCAACAAAAGCTTAACTATCAGCAAGCAGACTGGGGGAAATTTTCTACCATCCTTCAAGAAGCAGCTAAAAAAACTATTGTACTTAGATCACTTGATGAAAGCTGTCCTCTGCTACCAACATGTGGAATGCATTACTTAAGAACAGGCTGTCATTCCTCAGCAGACCAACTAGATTTAGCAGCTGAAGAACTTACTAAATGTATCACTGAGGCTGCAAAAGCATGTATACCTATCAAATTGTTTCATCATACATCATAACCATGGTGGAACAAGGACTTGAAAATGATGAGGAAAGACATGGCAAAAAGACATAAGACTCTGAAATGCAATAGGAATGATCTCACCCTCAAGAATTCATATTTAGGGTCTAGAAACAAGTATTTTTCAGCAATAAAAGTAGCAAAGCAGAATCATTGGAACAAATTCTTGGAAAAAGAGGATGCTCAATCCATATTCAAGGCCATGTCTTACACCAAGGATAGAAGACAAAGCAGCATTCCATCCATTATTTCAGCAGACAACCAGTTAGAGGACTCTTTTGAAGGAAAGTGCAATGCCTTTAGGGGTGTACTATTTCCAGCTCCTCCATATGCTGAAAATGTGGAATGGAATACCTACCAGCCAGGCAGATGGACTTGGCCCTCATTAGAATGGTCAGAGCTAGAAAGAGTCTGCTCAACAAATATCAAAGGAACTACACCAGGACCTGATGGAATACCCCATCAAATTATTAGCAAGGCTTATGCAGCTATCCCCAATGTCTTCTTCCAGCTATATTCCAATCTTTTCAAGGCTGGATATCATCCTCAATGCTGGAAGCAGGCAACTGGGATTATACTTTGGAAGCCAGCAAAATCTGATTATTCTCAGCCCAAAGCCTACAGGGTCATTTCTCTTCTCAACTGCCTTGAGAAGATCATGGAGAGAATCATGGCCAAGAGGCTAAGTTATCTGGCTGAAACATCAGACCTGCTACATCCATCCAAAATTGGAGGTCGAATGAAGAAGTCGGCCATTGATGCAGCACTACTTCTAACCAATGAAGTAGAAATAAACAAACAATTGAATCTGGTTACATCAACTCTCTTCCTGGATGTCAAAGGTGCTTTTGATCATGTGGCTAGGAATCAACTTCTACATATACTACATAAGCTTAAATTACCCATCAACCTTATAGCTTGGGTTGGATCTTTCTTAGAGGGACGAAGCCTGCAGCTTTCATTTGATGGAAAAAAGGAGGAATTTCGGGAGATGAAGATAGGTATTCCTCAGGGAAGTCCTGTCTTGTCAATATTATTCCTCATCTATGTCCAAGGTTTATTTAGGATAAACTCTATCAAGGTCATTTCCTACCTGGATGACATTACCTTGACAACAGCTTCAACTAGCCTGAAGAAAAACATTAAAATACTTGAAAGAGAAGCAACTCAGATCTTTGAGCTGGGGAATAAGAATGCAGTCCAGTTTGATCTTTCAATGACAGAACTGATGCATTTTACAAGGAAAAAAGATGCACAGAACTGTGCAATAACATTATCCAATGGCAATACTGTTCAACCAGTATAATTAGTAAAATGACTTGGCATATTGTTTGATCCTGGATTAGTCTTCAAAAAACATATCCATGTCAGAACATCTCAGGCAGTGCAATCATTTTATAGGATGGCTAGACTTGCCAACACATAGAGGGGCCTCTTACCAGCTGCTCTTTGACAAATATATCATGCCTGTGTCACCAGTATTGCAGATTATGGATCTGTCATCTGGTGGAAGGGGCAAGAATTCATAACAATATCACTCCAGAAACTACAGAACTTAGCATTGAGAAAGATACTGGGGGTGTTCAAGACTGCTACAATTCTGCCTATGGAGGTAGAAGCGGCTCTGGTACCACCAAGGGCCAGGCTTTGTAGAAACATGAGGCAGTATGCATTCTGCCCACTTCAACTCTCCAAATTCCATCCAGTAAATATGCAAGCAAATTACGAGCTTGAACTAGCCAAGCCTACACAGCTTGATAGGATAAGGCAATTAATTGAGAGCCTGGTGGATTTTGATGCCATGGAGCATAAAAAATTTTCATTTCACACCATGGAGGCAGGCCCTCCTTTTACAGTATTTATTGAGAAGATCCTAAAGATGAAGCAGCAAATAAACGACAATCCTTGCTCAACAGACTGACTGGTTTTCCACAACATTCATTTACGCAGATGCCTCATGGATGGCAGAAAGCACTGATATTGGAGTCAGCTTTGCAGCAACTGGGAGCTGCAGCAGAATCCAACATCAACATCAAACTAATATAGGACCAGAAGCCATGGTTACAATGAGAGCTGGAAGCCATCATTCTAGCCATGGAGTATGCAAGCTTGCGAGCTCAGCCGGGAATGAGCTTCCATATTTTCACTGATAACCAAGCAGTACTCACAGATTGCAGACTCCCTCTGACAAACCTTGACAGGCCTGTCAGCTCAGGCAGTAGCAGCTGCGCTATTGATTCAAAGCAAACAATCTACTATTCAGCTTCATTGGATTCCAGGTCACCAGGGAATAGAGGGAATGAGTGGCTGATAAACTGCAAAGGAAGCATCAAAGATTACACCAGTGGTTAATGAGACTAGCTTTTCATGCCTAGTCATCTTATCCAAAAAGATCTCAGCAGCAATGGCTAGTCTATCTCTCAAGAATGACCAAAAACTGCAAAAAAAATCCGCTCAAATATAGAAAGATATTCAGCTGGAAAATCAGCAGCAAAATTAATATACCATCAGGAATAGAAAGAAAGGTGGCCAGTGCCTTTTATCAACTCAAAAACTGGTCATGGCTACAATAACAACTATTTCTACAGGCAAAGGCAGAAACAATGACAGTGTAGATGTGGGAAGCGAGAAACACCTGAGCATCTCCTGCTAAGCTGCAGTAACTATAGACATGAAAGAACAGAACTCAAANACTGATGAGCTAAATAAGCGTAATTCTACCTGTCTCCGCTCTTGGAGTTGGAGCAAATGTCTCTTGGTAATCAATGCCAAATCTCTGCCTAAACCCTTTTGCTGTACATCTAGCCTTCCATTTATCAACAGTTCCATTTGCTAAAAATTTCTTCTTAAACCCATTTACACTTCATCGGGTGTCGTCTGTTGGGCAGTTTGGTACGATTTATGATTTTAATTGCACCTTTCTCTTTTAAAGAGGAGAATTCTTCTTCAGCTGCTCTCATCCATTGTTTGGCTTCTGGCTTGTCATAGCTTCCTGCCATGTTTTAGGATCTGATGATGTAATTGCTGACATCCCATGATGCATACAGTAGTAGTTGTATTTTTTAACCTTTCTACCTCTTTTTGTCTGCATAGTTTCAGCTTCAGGACAAGGAACATCAAATTTTCCAAATTGACAATTTTGTCTATAACTTTTTGCGACAAATAGATATCATCATTCAAACAATTGTTTCTAGTTCATTACATTAAGCGCTATTGATTAAGATATTTTTCAGCCAAATTGACCCACTGGTTGAGCTGATAATGTCGAAAAAGCCGATCTCTGGGGCCTCCCCTCTAAGAATCCGTTATCCAGCTCTCCACCATCAAAATCTCAACAACTAACCCTGAAATCATCAAATTGGAGTGATCTTCCAGCTCCTCCTGCCATCATTAACCCTGCTTGCCTTTAACTCATCAATTGAAGATGTTTTCATGGACTTCTCCAGTGATCCAATTGCTGGCCCATCTCATGATGGAAAAAATTTTGGGGACCCACTTGGCTGGGACTCTCGAAAACGAGGCTGCAGCCTCAACCAGCACTCTGAGCTTTATCGAAAAATTCAATTAGTATCTGCAGGTACTGAAAATTCATCAATTAACTCCCCCAAGATGCACTTCTAGCAGCAAGGGACAACATCATCCAGGCTTACAGCCTTACAAGAAATAGATCAGAGCAAGACAAACTATTGGATCTATTAGAAATCTTTCGAGAGTTTACAGAAAAGGGGCAATTATCAAAGGCCTCTGAAATAATTACCTCTCAAATAGCTAACTTGGAACAAGCACAAGAAAAATTGAGACCAAAACCAGAGATCACAGACCATTCCCAGTGCACCTCAAGCAGTTGAGCCAGCAGTACCTCGAACTTTTACTAATACAAAAGGATCAAAGCCAATGAGCTTTGCAAGTGTTTTAGGTGCATCAAGCAGTAGCAATACTTCCAAGCCCCAAGAATGGACTCTTGTTGGTGGAAAGAAGAATAGTCAGACAACCCAACAACCCAAGCCAAACAAGCCAGTTGAGAAGACAGTAAGGAGACTTATTCTTGTACGAGGCTGTGAATTTCCAGTCATAACATCACCGCTAGCAGCCAGAAATGCACTCAATAAGGCATTAAGTGATAGGGGAATCAAAGGTCCAGTGGTCAACTTGGTCAGCTCTACCACTGCTAAAAATGTGTCAATCACAACAACAGAGGACTACACTGCAGAGTTCCTCCTAGAGAAAAGAGACCTGTGGGAGAAAATTATCCCATTTACATTTGCTCAAGTGAATAAGCCATGATACAAGGTTGTGGTTCATGGTATTCCCATCCAAGATTTTGACACACCAGATGGCATGGAGATGATCAAAGATGAGATTAAGACCTTCAACAAGGATTTACACCAGTTGGAACACCCTACTGGCTTTCAAGTAGGGAAAATAGGTTAATGAAGAGGGCTGGTTCAGTGGCCATGGCATTTGCAACAGAAGAGGAAGCAAATCAAGCTATTAGAAACCGACTGTACATAGCAGGAATAAGTGTAAGGGTGGAAAAATTCTACAATGTAGCCCCATCAACTCAATGCTGTAAATGCCAAGGATCGGACATCTTGACAGCTACTGCAGGAAATCAGCTATTTGTGGACTTTGTGGAGACAACCACAGCACCCAGCAACACTACTGTAGTGCCTGCAGGACCAAAGGAAAGAGCTGTAGCCATCTGGCACCAAAGTGTGCTAACTGCTCAGAGCCACATCAATCCAACTCAAAGACCTGTGAGGTGTTCCTTGCAGCCAAAAATAAGTTGATCAGGAGGAATTGTAATGTCAGACACACTGATATGCGCGTCCTTCAAATTAATCTTAATAAAAATCAGTATGCAACGGAAAATGCTCTCAAGCTGGCTGTGGAGCTCAAAATAGACATATAGCAGTCCAGGAACCTTGGCTGATTCCCAGACAGCCTTTGACCTTGGACTATACTAACACTAGATCCGTTTACCACAGCAGATTTAACCAAATATTTCCCAAGTTTCCAACACAGCTAAGACCAAGACCATGGTCTATATTGCTAGGAGATTGGGGAGCAAAATCAAGCTTGCTAATCAGTCACCACAGGATCCAGATATCCAGGTACTTGAGGTCACTGATGAAGTAGGCAAAATACAAATAATAAATATTTATAATCAAGATGATCAGGCAGGTCTGAGGGGTAAAACCATTGAAGCTCACCTGTATAATCATCAACTCGAAACCAAGTCCATCCTTCTTGGGGATTTCAACCTTCACCATCCCTGTGGGAGCCAGAGTCAATCCAACTGGACCCTCAGACCAATTGGTTGAATGGTGTGAGGCACAAGAGATGGAATTAATCAATAATCCTGGTGAAGGTACATTCTTTAGGCAGCATATGGAAAGAGCTACAGTAATTGATTTGACCTTTGCATCATCAAATGTTGCAAATAGAATCAAGGATTGGCAAGTAATGGTGATATAGGATCTGATCATTTTGGGATCCTGTTTACCCTGGAGACTCCCTCAAACCTCCAGCCTGGGAACCAATCTCAACAAAAGCTAACTATCAGCACAGACTGGGGGAAATTTTCTACCATCCTTCAAGAAGCAGCTAAAAAAACTATTGTACTTAGATCACTTGATGAAAGCTGTCCTCTGCTACAACATGTGGAATGCATTACTTAAGAACAGGCTGTCATTCCTCAGCAGACCAACTAGATTTAGCAGCTGAAGAACTTACTAAATGTATCACTGAGGCTGCAAAAGCATGTATACCTATCAAATTGTTTCATCATACATCAAACCATGGTGGAACAAGGACTTGAAAATGATGAGGAAAGACATGGCAAAAAGACATAAGACTCTGAAATGCAATAGGAATGATCTCACCCTCAAGAATTCATATTTAGGGTCTAGAAACAAGTATTTTTCAGCAATAAAAGTAGCAAAGCAGAATCATTGGAACAAATTCTTGGAAAAAGAGGATGCTCAATCCATATTCAAGGCCATGTCTTACACCAAGGATAGAAGACAAAGCAGCATTCCATCCATTATTTCAGCAGACAACCAGTTAGAGGACTCTTTTGAAGGAAAGTGCAATGCCTTTAGGGGTGTACTATTTCCAGCTCCTCCATATGCTGAAAATGTGGAATGGAATACCTACCAGCCAGGCAGATGGACTTGGCCCTCATTAGAATGGTCAGAGCTAGAAAGAGTCTGCTCAACAAATATCAAAGGAACTACACCAGGACCTGATGGAATACCCCATCAAATTATTAGCAAGGCTTATGCAGCTATCCCCAATGTCTTCTTCCAGCTATATTCCAATCTTTTCAAGGCTGGATATCATCCTCAATGCTGGAAGCAGGCAACTGGGATTATACTTCGGAAGCCAGCAAAATCTGATTATTCTCAGCCCAAAGCCTACAGGGTCATTTCTCTTCTCAACTGCCTTGAAGATCATGGAGAGAATCATGGCCAAGAGGCTAAGTTATCTGGCTGAAACATCAGACCTGCTACATCCATCCAAATTGGAGGTCGAATGAAGAAGTCGGCCATTGATGCAGCACTACTTCTAACCAATGAAGTAGAAATAAACAAACAACTGAATCTGTTACATCAACTCTCTTCCTGGATGTCAAAGGTGCTTTTGATCATGTGGCTAGGAATCAACTTCTACATATACTACATAAGCTTAAATTACCCATCAACCTTATAGCTTGGGTTGGATCTTTCTTAGAGGGACGAAGCCTGCAGCTTTCATTTGATGGAAAAAAGGAGGAATTTCGGGGATGAAGACAGGTATTCCTCAGGGAAGTCCTGTCTCGCAATATTATTCCTCATCTATCCAAGGTTTATTCAGGATAAATTCTGTCAAGGTCATTTCCTACCTGGATGACATTACCTTGACAACAGCTTCAACTAGCCTGAAGAAAAACATTAAAATACTTGAAAGAGAAGCAGCTCAGATCTTTGAGCTGGGGAATAAGAATGCAGTCCAGTTTGATCTTTCAATGACAGAACTGATGCATTTTACAAGGAAAAAAGATGCACAGAACTGTGCAATAACATTATCCAATGGCAATACTGTTCAACCAGTATAATTAGTAAAATGACTTGGCATATTGTTTGATCCTGGATTAGTCTTCAAAAAACATATCCATGTCAGAACATCTCAGGCAGTGCAATCATTTTATAGGATGGCTAGACTTGCCAACACATAGAGGGGCCTCTTACCAGCTGCTCTTTGACAAATATATCATGCCTGTGTCACCAGTATTGCAGATTATGGATCTGTCATCTGGTGGAAGGGGCAAGAATTCATAACAATATCACTCCAGAAACTACAGAACTTAGCATTGAGAAAGATACTGGGGGTGTTCAAGACTGCTACAATTCTGCCTATGGAGGTAGAAGCGGCTCTGGTACCACCAAGGGCCAGGCTTTGTAGAAACATGAGGCAGTATGCATTCTGCCCACTTCAACTCTCCAAATTCCATCCAGTAAATATGCAAGCAAATTACGAGCTTGAACTAGCCAAGCCTACACAGCTTGATAGGATAAGGCAATTAATTGAGAGCCTGGTGGATTTTGATGCCATGGAGCATATAAAACATTTTCATTTCACACCATGGAGGCAGGCCCTCCCTTTTACAGTATTTATTGAGAAGATCCTAAAGAATGAAGCAGCAAATAAACGACAATCCTTGCTCCAACAGACTGACTGGTTTTCCACAACATTCATTTACGCAGATGCCTCATGGATGGCAGAAAGCACTGATATTGGAGTCAGCTTTGCAGCAACTGGGAGCTGCAGCAGAATCCAACATCAACATCAAACTAATATAGGACCAGAAGCCATGGTTTACAATGATGAGCTGGAAGCCATCATTCTAGCCATGGAGTATGCAAGCTTGCGAGCTCAGCCGGGAATGAGCTTCCATATTTTCACTGATAACCAAGCAGTACTCCACAGATTGCAGACTCCCTCTGACAAACCTTGACAGGCCTGTCAGCTCAGGGCAGTAGCAGCTGCGCTATTGATTCAAAGCAAACAATCTACTATTCAGCTTCATTGGATTCCAGGTCACCAGGGAATAGAGGGGAATGAGGTGGCTGATAAACTGGCAAAGGAAGCATCAAAGATTACACCAGTGGTTAATGAGACTAGCTTTTCAATGCCTAGTCATCTTATCCAAAAAAGATCTCAGCAGCAATGGCTAGTCTATCTCTCAAGGAATGACCAAAAACTGCAAAAAAATCCGCTCAAATATAGAAAGATATTCAGCTGGAAAATCAGCAGCAAAATTAATATACCATCAGGAATAGAAAGAAAGGTGGCCAGTGCCTTTTATCAACTCAAAACTGGTCATGGCTACAATAACAACTATTTCTACAGGCAAAGGCAGAGAACTAATGACAGGTGTAGATGTGGGAAGCGAGAAACACCTGAGCATCTCCTGCTAAGCTGCAGTAACTATAGACATGAAAGAACAGAACTCAAAAAGAGCCTGAATGGAAACCAACTCAGCCTTAAATTATTGCTGAGTACAAAGATAGGGATTGAAAAAATACTGTTATATATATATGTTATGAATCTTACTTATGGACTGGATTACGGAGCTGTTAAGCTACAGAGGTCGAGTCAGTTTTGGCAAGATAAAGATTTCAAGGGTGCAGGTAAATCACGAATAGTTAATCAAGTAGATATATTTAGTTCTGATTATCGAAGGGTATAAGGTCGTGTATCTTAAAACAAAAGTTGTTCGAACTAAGGAGCAAATTCTAAAATTCCAACCAACATAAAATACGCCCCATTTGCCTAGCCCTAACTGAATTTACAAAATAGTCCGTGCGGCACCCAATCCAAATTACCTACAATTAATTCATAACAGTAGGTCCCTCTCTTAGTGCGAGTTCCTACGAGCAGCAGGTCTCGGCTTCTTCGGAAAACGAGCGAAAAACTTATCGAGTGCTTCCAAATCTCTTACATGTTCAAAAGGTTCCCAAGTAGGTTGCGAATCACCAGCCCATTTGACAAGATATTGAAGCTGACCTGATTTCCCAGTTTTTCTGGCATCTAATATTTCCTCAACGTAAAATTCGAGTTCCCCATCAACTTCAACTGGAGGAGGAGGTATTTTCTTCTGCGCAGGAAGAGGGTCTATAGCTACTGGTTCGAGTAACGAAACATGAAAGACTGGATGAATTCTCATGGTCGAAGGTAAATCCAATTTGTAAGCATGAGTCGAGATTTTCGCTATTATTTTGAAGGGTCCTAGTCGCTTGTAATCGAGCTTGGCAGATGGTCTAGTTGTTCGAATGTTTTTCCGTAGCAGCCAAACTGAAGATCCAATTTCAAATACCGGAGGAGAAATTCGGTGCTTGTTAGCATGTTCAACATAAGTTTCCTGTGCTAGCCGAATTTCCTGTCGAAGGTGCTGCTCGAGTTTTTCTAGTTTTACTCGGAACTGTTGTAGTTCTGGTAACGAAGGTGACAAATTATTTGAATCCTTTCTTAGAATCTCAAATCGAGGGTTGAAGCCATAGTTTGCGAAGAACGGAGTAACCTTAGTGGTTGCAGAAATCGAGTTATTGTATGCAAATTCAGCAAGAGACAAATACTCAACCCAATTATCTTGCTGGTACAAAATATATCCCCGCAAATATTGTTCCAGAATAGCATTTACTCGCTCAGTCTGTCCATCTATCTGGGGATGAAATGCTGTACTAAGGCGAGATTCAATGGATAGAATTTTACTAAGTTACTTAGTATAGCCAGATGTAAAAATCGAACCACGGTCTGAAATTACTGAGCTCGGAAGACCGTGGAGACGGAAAATCGAATCGCGATAGAGGCGAGCAAAGTTAGTCAAATCCAAGTCAGTATTACAGGGTACAAAATGTGCCATCTTGGTGAGACGGTCAACCACAACAAGTACTGAATCAAATGAGTTAGAAAACGGAAGACCCGTGATAAGGTCTAGAGAGACTGATTCCCAACGTCGCTGAGGAATTTCCAGAGTCTTAATATACCCATAGGGTGCGTGTCGGACAGGTTTTATGCGCTGACAGGTATCACAATTGCGAATGTAACGAGCGATGGTCTTACAAATTCCAGGCCACCAAAAATCGCGAGATATTAGTTCAAATGTAGCTGCCTGTCCTGGATGACCTGCAGCAGGATGCGAATGTCGTGAGCTGATAATGCGCTGCTGGAATTCTAGGTTTTGTGGTATATAAATTAGTCCATTGACTTCTAAAAGACCATCATCATTTTTGCGGCATGTAGCCAAATTGACACCTAGGTGACGAGTTAGTCCCTGATCAAGGGTCTTGAATATGCTCTGCCCAAATGAATCTAATTTCAAATTTTCTTTAATTTCTGCTTCAAAGTGCGCTTCTAGCGCCGAAATTTCAAATTTCTCAGGTCCGAGTATTGTTGCAGGTTGCAGTTCCTCATTTTCAACAGGAAGATCTCCTGATCTTCTAGTTAACACGTCTGCGCGTTGATTTTTACTGCCTGGACGGTAAACAATCTTGAAGTTTAGTTCTGAGAGCTCATTGGCCCAGCGAGCTTGTCTTCTGTTCAAGATTTGTTTTGAGGCAAATGTTGTCAAGTTCGAATGATCTGTAAGAATCAATAAAGGCTGTGACAAATTGACAACTTATGGTCGAAATTGCACTAGTGATGCTACAATGGCGAGGAGCTCCTTGTCACCAATCCCATAGTTGCGCTCAGCTGGAGTCAAATTTCTCGAAAAGTATGCTATTGGGTGTAGCAATTTTTTACCTGAATGTTGGAAATACTGGGACAGAATTCCTGAGATTGCGAAATCTGAAGCATCTGTTTCGAGGATTGTTTCCAAATTCGGCTCAAAGTGTCGGAGTATTGGAGCTGAACAAAATTTCTGCTTTAAAGCCTCAAATGTTTCTTGTTGTTCATTACACCATTCAAAAGTCGAATTTTTACAAAGTAATTTAGTTAGAGGTTTCACCTTTTGGGAGTAACCTTCTATGAATCGACGATAAAAATTTGCGAATCCAAGAAAAGACTGAAGCTCTTTTACACATGTGGGAGGATTCCACTCGAGTATTGTTGAAACTTTGGCTAGATCCATGGATATACCGGATGTCGAGATAACAAACCCAAGGAATTTTGTCGAAGTAGTGAAGAACTCGCATTTTTCTCCCTTGACATAGAGTCCTGCTTGAAGCAACGATTCTAGTATTTGACGGACATGATGGCGATGCTCTTCCAGATTTTGAGAATATATCAAAATGTCATCAAGATAGACAACACAGAAACGATCGAGATACTGTCTCAAGGTATCATTAACATATTGCTGGCAAGTAGCAGGAGCATTTGTGAGGCCGAATGGCATAACTAGATATTCATATAGTCCATAGCGGGTGCGGAATGCCGTCAAATGTTCATCTCCTTCTCGAATTCTAATCAAATTGTATGCTCCACGAAGATCGAGTCGAGTGAATATTTTTGCAGCTTGTAGTTGGCGGAGAGTTTCATCTATTAAGGGTAGTGGATATCGATTTTTTTTGGTCAGGGAATTAAGCCCTCTGTAATCCACACAGAATCTCAATCCACCTCCAGGCTTACGAACGAATAAAACTTGTGAGGCCGAGGACAAAGACAAAGGACGAATGAATTTTTTTTTAGATTTTCCTCAAGGTAGTTCCAGAGAGCGCGAAGTTCCAAATTCGACATGTTGTATAATGGGCCAAATGGAGGCTTTTTGCCTTCCTCAAGCTCTATGCTATGGTCGACATACCTATGAGGAGGAAGCTTATCTGCTTCCTTTCTAGTGAACAGCGGCAACAAGTCATGGAATTCCGGTGGGATTTTCTGAAGTAATTCCTTGCACTCTTCAGATTCGGATTTTTCTGATTTTTCTAGATGCTCCTCAATTTCCCTAACAGAAATAGCGAAGACTTCAAGGTTTTCACGCTTTGCTAATTTGTTGAGAACAGGTAGCGTGACAGAACAGATTGAGACATCAGAGTCCCTATTATGAAGACAATGAGACTGACAGAATTCTGATGTGAACAAGATCGAATTTGAAGACCAATGAATTGTAGGGTCATGACAATTGAGCCAAGCTTTTCCAAGTATAATAGGATAATCTGAGAGCTTTGTTACCTGGAACAGGGCACACTCAGAATGATCACCAAGCTGTAAACTTAACTCAATCTCGTGAGTTATAGCTCCACTAACTGATTCACGGCCATCAACGACTTTTAAAGTCTCAGGATATTTTTTCTTTTTTGGTATTAAATTATTTTTTTCAAGGAAATAAGAATCGACAAAGAGCGAAGTTGCGCCGGAATCCACCATTGATGAAGAAGAAATATTTTTGTTGATTATAGTGTTTAAAACAAGTGGTGGTTTATTTCCCAAATTGAAATTAATTGAATGTATTGCGGCCCAATTTTACTAAAAGATTGCCGCTTATCCTCTAGATGTCCTAGTTTTTTGTTTCAAATATAGTAGACGAATTTTCTTCAGGTTGATCTGGTGATTGTACAATTGCAGATGCTACTTTATTTTTTTTTGCTTCAGCCTTTGGGCAATACCTGACAAAATGCCCAGACGCTCCACAATATGTACACAAATTATTTGCCCTACATAGGCATTGCGCGATGCTGCATCGAGCTCCATGGGTTCTCCAGGAGGTTGCTGGGGGGCGGATTGGGGCGAAGGTGGTGGCAAATACAAATTTGAGTTTGCTTGCTTCAGTGGATTATTCTGTAGCCTCAATGGCCCCACGCTCTTTTTCTCTTGTGCTCGTGCCTGATTCTGGTTATCTAATTTAATGCACAATGCAGCGAATTCATTTATTGTTGCTGGGACATCTCTTCCCACTAGCATATCCTTGATTCCATCCTTTAGTCCACGGAGGAAGTGGTGGATTTTCACAGCATCTTCGTTCCAGCCAAGTTGCGATATTAACGCCGAGAATCTAGAAAAGTATGCCGAACAAGATGAATATTGATTGAGCTGATCTAACTCCCTCTCAGACGTGGCGTATGAATCAGGATCTGCAAAGGCCGCTCTCAGGGCATGCATCAAGTTGTCGAAGGTGTCGAATTGAACTTTCCCATCGGATTTGTTCACAAAAGGCTCAAGCCATTCAAATGCCTCACCACGAGGTAGCTGGCAGCAAACTAATTTTTTCATTATCAGATCTAAAATTGTTTGGATTTTGACCAAACCAGAGTGCTAATTGTCTGGAGAACGCCTTAAATTTATCACGATCTCCATAGAACAGGTCAGGCCTGTTACCTTCTTGCCTTGATGTCGAAGTCGATGGATTAATTGTGCGGCACGAATCCATACCAAGCGAGAAGTACTCGTACATCAGAAATTGCTGATTATCGCAAGCTGTGGAGGGGATCTGTGGTCCCATAATCTCAGGATGACTGGCAGCTTGCTTACCCATTACAAAAGCTTGGGTACAGAACATTTTGACCTTAGGATGTGCACCCATTGGTATCGGAGCCGAAGAGCTGGTTGGCTGGCTCTGAATTTCCCCGATCAGAGCAGCTAATTTATCCCACTCGCTCTCAAGTAAATTGGCATTTGCAGTAGTTGATTCTTCGGTCGACATTTTAGATTTTAACTTAATTAATCGAGTTGGATTTAGATTTGTCAAAGCTGACTCGAGGTCTGTAATGTGAGTTCGAACAAAGTGTTATGAATCTTACTTATGGACTGGATTACGGAGCTGTTAAGCTACAGAGGTCGAGTCAGTTTTGGCAAGATAAAGATTTCAAGGGTGCAGGTAAATCACGAATAGTTAATCAAGTAGATATATTTAGTTCTGATTATCGAAGGGTATAAGGTCGTGTATCTTAAAACAAAAGTTATTCGAACTAAGGAGCAAATTCTAAAACTCCAACCAACATAATCTACGCCCCATTTGCCTAGCCCTAACCGAATTTACGAAATAGTCCGTGCGCCACCCAATCCAAATTACCTACAACTAATTCATAACAATATACGAAACAAAAATATCAACAAGGAGGTGGCATTTGGAAAGGTTGGAAGGGGGAGATAATGCAGGAAAAGTTGTGTAGGAATCAAGTAGAAGAAAGAGGAGGATCAAGAAGAATTTTATCAGGGCAAGACCCTCAATATCAATTGGAAAATATTGAAATCAAACATATATAAAAACTAGTAAACTC
Source organism: Blumeria hordei DH14 (assembly GCA_900239735.1). NCBI lineage: Eukaryota > Fungi > Ascomycota > Leotiomycetes > Helotiales > Erysiphaceae > Blumeria > Blumeria hordei. The sequence goes on from OENG01000015.1 coordinate 807,666, forward strand.
TGGTAGCAATTTGTCTACTTTTAGCAGTCCTTCATAGTCAAAGACTCAGTAGGGTCAAAAAAGTTTAATTCAAAATAATTACACACAAAATGGTACTATTTATAAAGTATCTAACATTATTGCATCCCAGGTAGCCGACCTTGAAACTGCTACAAGGCAGATTGAGAACAAAGCCAGAGATCTAAAGAAGATCATTGCACCAGCAGTTCCAAAATCCCAGTCAAAGGCTCCAACTCAACATCAACAGCCTAAAGCAACAATGGCTTCTGTAGCTGGAAATGGTGTACACCCAATAACAGAGCCCATGGAATGGACAGTAGTTGGTAAACCATCACCCAGCAAAAAAGCTCGACAACAGCAGTCTTCCCAACCAAAGCCAAAAGTAATCAAAAGGGTTATTCTAGTTCAAGATCTGGAAGAAGAATCTAATTTCAACCCACTACATGCAAGAAACCAGATCAATCAAATATTTGCAGCTCATGGTATTAAATGACCAGTTGTGAATTCTGTGTCCAAGACCAAAAATGGGAATATAGCAATAAATACTACAGAGGATTACTCTGCTGATTTTTTCCTTGAAAAGATGAGCATCTGGGAGAAAGTCATTCCATTCATATCAGCTCAGAAAGACGAGCCATGGTTCAAAGTAGTTGCTCATGGGATCCCTATGGTCGACTTTGATAATGAGAATGGCATGGAGATGATTAAGCAAGAGGTTAAGATATTCAACAAGGGCTTAGATCCAATTGGAACACCACACTGGATCTCAACCAGAGAGAATAGAGGAGTAAAGAGGGCAGGATCAGTTGCCATAGCATTTGCAACTGCACAGGAACCTGAAAGAGCCAATAGGAACCGGCTTTATATTGCAGGCATAAGTTTTAAAGTAACAAAATTTTATAATGTTGCTCAAACAACTCAGTGTACAAAATGCCAAGCTTTTGGACATTTGGACAACTTTTGCAGAAGAGCGCCAGTGTGCAGACTTTGTGGTGGAAAAGACCATAGCACTCAGCAGCACTACTGCAGTGTATGCAAAGCAAAAGGAGTACAATGCAGCCATCTTGCAACAAAGTGTGCCAACTGTGATGAAGATCACCAGGCCAATTCAAAGACATGCAAAGTTTATCTTAGCATCCGAAATAAGGCTGATGAAGTTGAACTTTAATGTTGGACAATTAAGATATCAAGATTCTCAAAATAAATCTGAATAAAAGTCGAATTGCTACTGAAAGTGCCTTACAAATTGCAGTGGAGCTAAACATATCAATCATTGCAGTACAAGAGCCCTGGCTGATACCAAAGCTGCAAGATGAGCTAGATTACACAGATACTAGATCAATAAATCACAAATCATTTAACCAAATATTCCCTTATTCACCACCTCAGCTTCGGCCAAGAACCATGATTTATATTTCTAAAGGACTGAAAGCAAAGGTCACACTATCAAGTCACTCCCCTCAGGATCCCAACCTCCAAATCCTGGACATATTATATCAATCCAATACTATCTCACTCAAAAATATTTACAATCAAGATGACCAAGCAACACAGAGAGGAATGACTATCAACCTATTAATGAATCATTTCCCATCAAGCAGAAGAGTAATACTCATTGGAGATTTCAACACACATCACCAAAGATGGGAGCCTGAAGCAAGCCATTCAACAGAATCAGAACTATTAATAGAATGGTTGGATAATAACAATTTGGAACTTCTAAATACACCTGGGCAGGGCACATTCTTTAGGCCCCATATGACCAAGCCATCAGTATTAGACCTTACATTTGCTTCCTCCAATATAGCAGACCAGATATTAGACTGGCAGACTCTAGAAGATATCGGATCAGACCACTATGGAATCATGTTTACAGTAGATAATACAACTAACAAAATTCAGTTCACAAGTCAGCAAAAAAGCTGTCTGAAATTGCCTTTTCAACCATAACTTCCACCCACAACCAGATACAGCTCGATAAATTTAATATTCAATTTTGTATTGTCTTTAGCTTTCGATTAATATACTTTTCGACATTTGCATCCACCAATTGGAATATTTTTCGACCCACTGGCCCACCTTTCCTCACCAATTCATCCACAACTTCTGCCCACCATCAGCTACAACAATATAAACTGGATATTTGGTTTTGCATTGTTTATAGCAATTGACCGATATTCTTTTCGACATCTACATCTGCTTATTTCAATATTTTTTGACCAAAACGCCATTTTCGACCCTCTGGATGAAAATTTTTTACCCCAGCCTTGCCAAGGTTTGACCTGTCAGGCTTCACGTGTTCTAGATGCGTAATCAGGTGATCAGTACAAAGTCACGTGACTATTAACTTCAAGTCTTATTTTTATAAAAAAGAACAAAAAACCAAAAACAAGTCTTGGCGCTAAGTCAGGTGACCTTAATATATTATCATGTGATATTTTTCTTAGCAATTCAAATTTGAATCAGTATAAAATATTTTTTAAATTTTAATGTTGATTTGAATTTTTGTTAGTAATCTTCCTGATTATGTCAGCTAAAAACAAGGTCAAAATGGCTAAGAACACTCCCTCTTCACCAGGGAGTCTTTCCAGTCTACCTTCCTCACCAGATGTGAATATATCAAATGCTCCCAGGCTGTCCTCATCAATCTGGAATACTGATTCATCACCTAAGCCCTCAAGGCTACTTTCTTCTGTTTGACCTCTCAAGTTGTCAACAAAACTTGATTTGTTCAGCAGCAACCCAATCACATCCACAGATCTGGGTGCAAAAAATTTATTTGTAAAAACACCTTTTGCTGATCAACCTCGAAAAAGAGGAATCTCAGCTACCATTCCTACCAACTCACAGCCAACCAAAATGGTCAAGATCTCTGCACCTTGCACCATTAAACACACATTTGAAACTGCCATTTTTGAGGCACGTGATCTCTTGGTCAAATCATATGGCCTTACAAAGGATAAGTTCAAGCAAGCAGCTGTCTTGGATCTCATCCAAGTTTTTCGAACCTTTACTGAAGAGGGAAAGGTGAGCACTGCACCACCAATCAGACAAGTTCAACCTGAGGCAGAGGTGGTCACAGAAGACATTCTGAAGGCACCAATTGCCCCATCTTATGCACAAATGCTTCGGGAAGGAATCCCAAGTGTTCAACCAGAAATCAGAGTGCCTACTAAGCCAGGCATGAAAATCCCTAGCCACCAACTCAACAGTTGCAGAAATTCATCAATCACTCCAGCTGTAGTGATACCTTCAGCAGCTACAAGAGATCTTTCAAATCAGGATATTGACCCTGAATATTCAATGAAAAAATCAGCTCCATTCAAAAACAGTTATGACACAGAAAATGTGGTAACTCTCATCACCAAATCTGGCAGTGCACTGCCAACATACCAGCCTTTCTCTATTAGGGAAAATATCAACAAAATACTGGGAAAGAAGGCCATTTCCAGAGTCCATACCTCCACCAAAGGGAATTTGGTCCTTACCTGCTGGGATTCCTCACCAACTGAACTTCTCCTAGACCAGGAAAAATGGGAGCATGTTTTTGTAGATTGGCCTATTAGAAAGGCACAAAAAGTCACCCACTGGCCAAAGCTAGTGGTACATGGTGTGCCTACCTGCATCCCAATTCAACATATCAATGAAGAAATAGAAGTCTTCAATGAGAACATTGTGACACAAGGTCAACCAAGATGGCTAAGTCAAACTTATAAACAGAGGGTCAAAGCCTCTATAACATTCTCAGTCACCACTGAGCAAGAAAAAGAACATCTTCTCAAAGCAGGAGTTCTCATTGGAGGACGTCTGCTCAAGGTAGTAAATTACCAACAGTCAACTCAAAGGACCCAGTGTAAGAAGTGTCTTGCATTTGGACATCACCAGATAGGTTGCAAAAAGACACCTGTTTGTGCTATCTGTTTGGGTGCACACACAACCATGGAACATAAATGTTCTACATGCAAGGCATCCCAGAGCTGTGTGCACCATGCAATTCAATGTGCAAATTGCAGGTCAAATACTCATTTGGCTTTTCAAAGACAAGACTGTGATTATTACAAAGCATTGGCATGCTGAGTCACATCCATTTTAGCCAACACAACACTGCAAGGGGTCGCGAGATCTTGCAGTCCCTCTTTGATGTGTCCATCAAAGGGGAAATAGACATTCTTTTAGTACAGGAACCTCATATGTTCCATGACACTCATTTTCAAACTTACCAACCTATTTTACATTCAGCTTATCAAGCAATTTCACCAATTACCCATCAATATCTTCGCCCAAGGGTCATGACCTATGTCAAGAAGGCAAGTCAATTTCAGGTAATGCCCAGATATGACTTAGTATCAGACCCAGACTATCAAATCCTGGAGGTTGATCTTCCGGCGGAGCCATTTTACATTATTCATATCTACAATGAGAAGCCACTCACACCTGCACTCTCTCACCACACAGTCCGACGCTTTCTTAACTTAAACTTACAGCTTGACAAACCATTTGTCCTTCTTGGAGACTTTAATCTGCACCACCCCCTATGGAATCCAATAATTCAAACTAACAGCACACTTGCTAACTCTTTAGTTGAATATATTGAGAAAACTAATGCCCAACTACTCAATTGTCCTTTGGTAATTGAAAAGTTTGGTGGCACATTTCATAGATCAAATTCAAAAAGCACATCAATCATTGATTTAACATTTGTAGCTGGATTCAACCAGATCAAATGGCAGAATTGGAGCTATGGTGAAGCAACAGGATCAGATCATGAGCTCATAACATTTGAAGCAGTTCTATCAACAACTGATCAGGCTATGAATACTTCAAACCTTCAAGAAAGATTTAATATCAAAAGGGCTGATTGGAAACTGTTCTATCATGAGCTACAAGTCAACCAAGCAGAACAACAATTACAACTAGAAACAGCAATTCAATCTGAGGATTTTGATCAGATAGCCTCCCTCCTACAGCGGATAGTTCTAGATGCTGCCACAGTCTCCATCCCAGCTATCAAAATTGTGCCAAGATCTAAGCCTTGGTGGACAGAAAAGTTGACAAATTTAAGGATGGGATACCATAGATTACGCCGCTATTCAAAAATATTCCCTAATCCTCAGCTAGAAAAAGATACTAAAGCTGCTAGGAACCACTACTTTCATCAAATTCAATTTTTAAAAAAACAGCATTGGATCAGATTTCTGGAAGCAGCTAGGGATAAATCAGTATTCACAGCATATCAGTATTCAAATCCCGGAAGGACGCAATCAACACTCATCCCAGCCCTAAAATTTACATCAAGGGAAAGCAATGAGGACAAAACTGCAATAAGCTTTGAGGATAAATGTGATGCATTGATCCAGAATCTATTTCCATTGCCCATCAAATCAGATCCTTTTCAAAGTGAATCTACTGTTAATACCACAATTATTCCACCAGAAAATATGGAGATGCCATTGAGTATAATTCAGGGTAGTCCAGGCATCAGTGGTATTAAAAAATGGGAATGGCCAGCTCTAACTTTGGAAGAGATCAAAAATGCAGCCTCTGTCAAGGCAACTGCCCCAGGATTGGATCAAATTGACTGGATAATAATTAAGGCCGCAATTTCAGCTATCCCTGACTTCTTCTTTCAAGCTTATAGTGCCTTATTCAATAGTGGATACCATCCAAGCCAATGGAAACAAGCAGTAGGGATCATTATTCCCAAGAGAAACAAAAAGGATTACAGCTCTCCAAAAGCCTACCGGCCTATTTCTCTACTACCTTGTCTATCAAAACTATTGGAAAGAATCTTTGCCAACAGACTTGCCTATCTTGCTAACAACAGTCATGGTCTACTTCATGAGAGTCAAATGGGTGGACGTAAGCAGAGATCAGCCATTGATGCTGCACTACTCCTGCAAGATTTTGTTGAACAAAATAGAGTGAAGCACAGAGTTGTATCAACAGTCTTCCTGGAAAAACTAGGAGCATTTGATCGACTCCAGCCAGAAGCTCTGATTCAAGTGTTGAGAAGGCTCCAGCTTCCCATGACATTTATCTCATGGGTACAATCATTCTTGAGCAAAAGAACCATCCAGCTCAAATTCAATGGTCAGCTAAGTAAAGTATACCATGTTACTGGTACGCCTCAAGGAAGTCCCATATCACCAATACTATTTCTACTTTCCATCAGGTTCCTCTTCCCTCCTGAAGAAAATATAAGCAATCTCCAACTGTCATACATTGATGATATCTCCATCTCTGTTTCATCAACATCAGTTAACAAAAATATTAAAGAAATGCAAAAAATATTGCAGAGATTAATGGTTAGAGCAAAGGGACTGTCAGTTACATTTGAGATGGACAAAACCGAGCTTATTCATTTTTCACAACATAGGAAGCCTATACTAACCCCTCTTGTACTTGATAATCAGTTCACCTTGCAACCTAAAGAGGTTGTAAGATGGCTGGGTATCTGGTTTGACAGGAAGCTAACCTTTAAGACTCATGTTGAGAAGCGGCTGCAGTTGGCAAATGGAGCTCTAACTAGGGTGAAACAGCTAGCTTCATCAACAAAAGGCCTTCCATTCCATGCTCTAAGACAACTTTATCTCAGCTGTGTTACTACCATCTTAGACTATGGTATGGGAAGTATGGCACAGGTGCATTGAGCTCAAGATGTCAAAGGCTACAGAACCAAGCTCTTATCATGATCACAGGGGCATATCAAAGCAGTCCAATAAAAGCTCTAGAAGTGGAAGCAAGCATTTTACCAATAAAGGTCCGGCATCTAAAGCAGGCATACAGCTTTGCACTCCGATTACTAAGGCTTCAACGTCACACCCAGTTCAGCACAAGCTTCTGAGCCCTTTGATAGATGAGCTCTCATTATCAAATAAGCTAGACCTTGGGGTCTTTGAATACTTGGACAACTCTCCAACTCAATTATTAAGAATTGGTAGATTACTAAAGCCCTTTGCAAATCTCACCAATCTAGAAAAAATAGACACTACCTGGATCTCACCATGGCAGCAAACAAATATTTCAATTGTCATCTCAACTCTGTCAAAGGATGAGGCTAAAAGAGAACATTTAGAATAGTCAACAACATAGCACTAGATACTGCCATAGCTTATACTGATGGATCACTCACCAAGGGAAAGGGGTGCAGCATTGGCTTTGTAATATATCTTCCAGTCACTAGAGAGATGAAGAGCTTTTCTTTCAACCTTGGGGAGACCATGGGAATTACTGATGCAGAGACTTTTTGCATCCTCAAAGCCATCAGATGCCTGAAAAAGATCATTCCACATGGTACCTATCATATCTTTACTGACAGTCAAGCAAGCTTAATGAGGATCAAAAAGAAAGAGAATCAATTTTCATACCAGATTAGAAAAGAAGCATATAGTTGCTCATTAAGCCTCTGTTGGTGTCCAGGACATGTTGGTCAAGTTGGTAATGAACTTGCAGATAGCTTAGCCAGCAAAAAGATTATTATAAAGAAGAATGTGTCAACATCACATTCATTTCTGAAACAAAGATCCAAGGAGTTAGTTATAAAAGCATGGAACCAGGAATGGACCTCAGAGCTACTCCAAGAAGAAGGAAGGAAGAGCAGGGGCCTTGGGAAGTTTTACAGAATTCAAGCCCAAATGACCACTCCAATATTGTCAACAAAGCCAATTAAATTTAAAGGTCATAACAGATTAACTGAGTCTTCATATTTCCAAGAAAGGACAGGTATAGGGAATGTGAAGGCATTTTTATACCAAATTGGAAAAACAAAAGATGAAACCTGCAACTTCTGTGCAAATGGAAAGCAGACAATGCACCATCTCATACTGCAGTGCAGAAAATTTAAAGAAGAGAGAAAGAAAATTTTAAAAGAGATAATACCACTTAATCTAGCAATTCTATTCCGTACTAGTAGGGGGAAAGAAGCATTGCTAGAATTTTTAAAGACTTCAAGGTACATAAATGTACACAAGGGAGATTAATTAGATTGACAACAAGTAGACATTGACAGAAGGGATCAAGGAATGGGAGTAAGGATATTATTCAGGATACTTTTTACTGTAAATGAGAACAAAATTGTCATAGCTATATAGCTGAAAACAATATGAGTTAAACAAAAAAAAAACTAACACAATTGATAGCGCATTGCTACAAGGTCATTTCAACTTTAAGAAGGCAGACTGGACTAAGTTCTATAGTATCCTAACTTCCCTGACAAGCCAATGTAGTATTCTCACGTATCAACAAGGACACACACTAGCCAGCCAAGCAGAATGCCAAAATTACCTTGTCACTGGCTCACCTAACTATACAGAATACTTGGACCTGGCAGCACAAAAGCTCACTGATTGTATCAGCGAAGCAGCCTTTGCAAGTATCCCAGTGTTTAAAGAGGGATTTGTACCTAAGCCATGGTGGAATGGGGAACTCACAGCTCTTCGAAAGGAAATGGCACAAGTACAAAAGAAACTTAAAGCTAGTAAAGAAGATCCAGCATGTCACACACAATATTGTCTAGCAAGAAATATTTACTTCAAAAAAATCAAGGAAGCAAAACAGGCCCACTGGAATAGCTTCCTAGAGAAGGAAAATACTGAGACAATATTCAAAGCAATGAGCTATACCAAAGACCATAGGATAACACAGATACTACCTATATCTAATAAATGTGGTCATCTAGAAGAGCAATTTGAAGGAAAATGTAGAGCATTCCAGGAGGTTCTATTCCCAACACCTCCAATAACTGAGGCACCAATATGGGACAAATATATGGCTGATAAGTGGGACTGGCCACAATTAACCAGGGAAGAGCTGGACCTGACTTGTTCAACATGTTGTAATTGGTGCTTCCAATTCTGGTAAAGACAGGGATGTGTAGAATACATGTCACTAATCTCCCATTAATTGTGAGGTTAGTATAAATGCGATTTGACGCAAATACCAACCACTAGATATTATTATTACAAAATATAGTTTATATAGCACTCTGTGTCCCAGTGGGAGTAATTAACAACTCTCCACAACAGATTTACAGACTCCTCTATTTTCCCACTCGCTTCACTAAGTGATATAATCTGTGCCTAACAGCCACAAGCATTTCCAATCCAATCCGCTCAACACAACAAGCATCAAAGAAAAAACTCCTGGTCCTGATTGAATTATTCATGAAATAATCATAGAGGCATACCAGGCCATACCAAAAATATTCATGCAGATATACTCTCAACTTATCAATACTGGGTACCATTCAAGATGCTGGAAGCAAGCCACAGGGGTTATTCTCCGAAAAGCAGCCAAGCCTGATTACTCACAACCAAAGGTATATTGGGTCATCTCCCTCCTAAACTGTCTTGGAAAAATAAGTGAAAGAATTCTTGCTAGAAGACTTGGTCATCTTGCAGAGACTACCTCACTCCTACATCCAAGCCAAATTGGGGGTTGGAAAGGAAAGTCGGCCATTGATGCAGCTTTATTGCTTACCAATGACATTGAGACAAACAGACAACTTAACTGAATTTCATCAACAATTTTCTTTGATATAAAGGGTGCATTTGATCACGTTTCCAAGGACCAACTGCTATTTATACTCCAGAAACTTAAATTACCTATCAGCCTCATCACATGGATATCATCCTTCCTTGATAATAGGACACTCCAACTTACCTTCAATGGCCAGAAAGAGGTACCTAGCTCTATTGATACTGGTGCACCTCAAGGGAGTCCTATCTCACCAATTCTATTTCTTATATATATTCGGGACCTATTTCAATCAAAAGCTGTAAATATTATATCATATATTGATGATGTTTCCATAACTACATCTTCCACAAGCCTCAAGCAAGATGTAAGGATTCTAGAAAGGGAGGTGGGCAATATCTTTGAAGTGGCCAAAAAGAACTGTATACAATTTGATCCTTCAAAAACTGAGCTCATGCACTTCACCAACAGGAGAGAAGCTAGGACCAGACTAATCAATCTACCTGGTGGTGAGGTAGTACATCCAAATCAGACCACAAGGTGGCTAGGAATATGGTTTGATCCTGGGATCAAGTTTCGAGCCCATATCAACGCCAAAGTATCCCAAGCCACACAGGCATTCTTAAGGATGACTAGGCTGGCAAATATTGAGCGTGGCTTATAACCTGCATCTCTGAGACAGATCTACCTAGCATGTGTTATAAGCATAGCAGAGTATGGTTCAGTAATCTGGTGGAAAGGACAAGACTACATCATATCAGCACTACAGAAACTTCAAAATATAGCTCTCAGTAAAATTCTTGGAGTATCTAAAACAGCACCAATCCGCCCTATGGAATTAGAGGCAGCACTATCACCGCCAAAGATCCGACTTGACACAAATACTTGCAGATATGCTTTACGAATGGCCAAGTTATCAAGATGTCATCCAGTCAACTAGGAGATTCATAGAGTGCAAGACTATATCCTACCTAAACTGACACAGATTGAGAGAATCAAAATTAGCCTCTCTAATATAACTGAAGGCAGACCAATAGAGAAAATAAGGCAGCACTACTTCCCCCCTTGGAGACTACAAATTCCATACCAGGTAGAAGTTGGACAAGGGCCTAAGGACAAAGCAGCTGAGATACACAGGGCTGAAACCCAGAATAAGGAGTGGCAGAATACTACATACATATATACTGATGCTTCACAATTAGAATTAACAGCTGGAATTGGAGTTGGATTCTATGTTGTAGCAGGGCAACATCTACCAGGCTATTATTTCCAGTCAAATATTGGAGATGGCAATACTGTCTATGATGGAGAGCTTGAAGCAGTGACCCAAGCAATGGAGTATATTTGTGCTCATACACAGCTAGGCCATCACTACCATATTTTCTCTGATAACAAGGCAGCACTCTTTCGAATGGCAACACTATCAAACCATCCAGGGCAATCATGCCAGATAAGTGCTATAAATGCAGCATCAAACATAGTTAATCAAGGAGCTTCCTTAACATTGGCATGGGTCCCAGGACACTCAGGTTTTGAAGGCAATGAACAAGCTGACAAATTGGCAAAAGAAGCCACCAAGTTTCCAGCAGACCTATCAAATATAAGCTTTGCTAAATTAAGTGCAATAATTAAAGAATTGGGCAAAAATGAATGGCTAGCATTTCTTTACAAAGAAAGTGTAAAGAAGATGAGTAAATCAACATATCAGAAAAAATATGGCTCGAAAATCATCAATAAAAAATGCTCCCAAAAGGCACGCTGAGAAAAACAACAAGTGCCTACTACTAGCTTAAACTGGGCCATGGATACATCAAAGGCTACCTTTTCAAATTCGGACACAACACCACAGACTTATGTACTTGTGGAAAGTAAGAAACCCCCGAACACCTACTTCTTAGCTGTTCAGAGTATAAAAAAGAGAGGGCAGAGCTTCGTGCAAAAAGGAATGGAAATAATTTGAATATGAGGCTTCTACTAAATTCTGAAAAAGGCATAGAGAAAACACTTCACTTTCTGCTCAAAACAGGAATCTGTACCAGGACGTGGCATTTGGGGAAGAAGGAAGGGGAGACATGAATTAATGGATGGAACAGATAAGAAAGTATATAAAAGGCCAGCAAAGATTGAAAATTAAACAAAACTAAATAACTTTCAATAAAGAGAGAGACATATACTTGATAGAAGTTGCAGGGTCACACCAGGAATTTATCTTCAAAATCAATTGGAAAACATATAAAATAAGCCTGGGAATGTTTTATAATAAGATATAGCCTCTCATAGTTATAGATTCAGTAGTGGCTTTAAATTATATTTCATTTCAAAAGAATTAGGGGGTCATTAATATTCAACCCTGATCTTGTTGACATTGAACTAATTAGGCCTAATTTCTATGCACCCTGGGGCAAAAGTCTGCCATATAATGTTTGCAGTGGGAATGGGAACAAAGAAGAAAGAAAAATATTACATAATAAATTCCTTATGAAATCTAGATGGAAATCTCAAGTTATTTACTATACAGATGCATCTGAATCATCAGATAGCAAAGGTATAGGTATTTCACATTTTGTTTATGACCAAATAGACCAGAGTGTTAAGAGTGAATATTACACTCTATCAAAAGATACAGATACAATCTATGAAGGAGAGTTAGAGGCTATTGTCAGAGCTATTGAACATGCAAATAGTCAAGCATGAGATAGAAAGTCAGTCACAATTATCTCTCACAGCAGAGCAGCATTGAAAAGAATGGAAGATATAAGTAGTAAGTCTGGTCAAGCAAAAATATTCCAGGCAATAAAAGCTGCCACTTGTGAGCGTGGTTCACTGTGTGGTTCAAGACGTGGTTCAAGATGTGATTCAAGGTGTAGTTCAAGGTATCTCTAGAACATGAATAAGACAAGAAGCTACTTTACATCAATGTCCCTCGAGTTCCTTAAATACTTCTTTCTGCTCTAATACTCCAGCTCATATTTGCATGTACCATTCCATTCCTACTTCCCTAACTCCCTTAACTTTATGATCCATACGTAAGAACTTACTACTAAAGGAAGGATCATTTGTGGTTAACCATGACGTGACCCAACTCGTTACTTCTAAGCTAAGAGATGATTGCAACCTAACGAGGGAAGTGCAAGCGACTGTAGTCAGTAAGGTAGTTGGTCTTGATTTGATTAAGAAGCTGCTGCAAACACAAATGATAAAATATGATGTAGAACAGCTCGTGTCATGACTAACTGTATGAATATTGGCTTTGATTACGTAGATAGAGACTTAAGTCATGTGATTTAATTAGCGAAGTGCTGGGGGAACTGCTATTTGGCAGGAAGGTAATTGAGAGAGAGGACACACACACATACACACTTTTTCGTACCTGTTTCAAACCTCTCGTGCTAGCACAATAATCTACCGGTGATATACCGACACTGATCAGTGATCCGTAACATCGGTCACAGATCTGTACGCGGTTACCAATCGAAGGAACGTCCCTTGGAGTCGTCGACCTTGTCTGAACTGAGCTCCGACGTGTCAAGCCCAAGGAGCATTAAGTATTCGCTCTTCTTGCTTCTGCGTCCATCAACGCACCCCGTCAATTAAGCACTAAGTATTCGCTCTTCTTGCTTCGCGTCAATCACGCAATTAACTATTGAAAAAAAAAAAAAAAAAATGTCTAACTCATCAGCAGAACAAAAATCACTGGGACTACGGAAGAGATCACAGCATATGTCAAAAACAGACTGGAGTTATATAAAGCCAAAGGTGCAAAAGATGACTCGCTTTGGAAAGATGGTTAGAGGATTTCGAAAACTGGGATGTAGACCAGTTCAGCAAGATCAATTCAGATCTTAGGAGGGAATTCCGAGACTTCCTAATTTCTCGTGGAGTATACATGACACCAAATCCAAAAGGGAAACATATCGATCAACAACTAGCCACAGAAGTGAAGAGGGAGGAGTTTCATGAATGGACTCCTGAAGAACTTATTTACTACAGGAAGAAAAACCCTTTTGGCGTAAGCACACGATGCGATCCCAAAGATCCAAACTACGTTGAAGAAGAAAGCATACTTGGGGCCACCGCAGAGTATAAAAAGTACCAAGATTTTAGAGTCGATAACAAGGAGCGGATAAAAGACCAAACTGAAGCAGAAAAAGGAAAGGGAAAAGAAAGGAGTGGACAAACCACTGACGACAGCAACTATGCTGCAATTTACAGCAAAAGCAGCGGAAAACCACACAACCCTACATCATCACCATCATCAACTCCAGTAATTCTACCATCAACTACCCATAGAAATGACACACATTGGGAAGATCGCCCACTGCACAAGAGTAGACAACTAGAATCCCTCGTGAGGATGTATAAAGAAGAAGACAAGTACAGTGATGGGACTGATAGCTTTGATTACAAGCGAAAGATTTTTCTCAACAACTGTAATAACGCCTGTGTCGAGAAGAAGTACCTGAAGGACGCTTTAACCATAATGTTTACCGGCGATGCCAGTGAAAAATATCTGGATCTCACATTGCACGATGAAAATTTATCTTTTGACGAGCGATGTAACATTATCAAATCACACTATGAAACAGTCCACTGGGTAAACAGACGTGAAACAATTTGGAACACTCTCAATTTAATTGAAGAAATGCGGAAAAGTCCAGATAAACTTCAAGCTTTCAACAATCTCGAAAAAGAACTTCGTCGTGTTCAAAGGGGACTCGAATCCCACGCTGGTGATGCTGCATTGCGAACCAGAATTATCAATGCTTGCTCTGGAGTTGCAGACCTACACTTTGTTTTATTCTCTCCGGCAAAAACAGCAGAAGGTGTTTGTGCAGATATACGAGCGAGATTTATGCAATTATCACTATCCGGCACATCAATTTCTCAATATCATCAGCTCAGTCACGTTGAACATAATAGCTTTGATAACTCTTATTTAGCTGAGCGGCAGTACCAACCAGTGAGAGGAAGTAGTACAGGTAGAGGAAGCCAAAATTTTCGTGGAAGAAGAAAAATAGGATCAGGACCTAGTATGGTAAAGTCAACCTGGAATAAACGCTGCATTGTGTGTAAAAAGACAAATTGTTGGTCTTCTGAACACACACCGGAAGAGCAGAGAGCAGCGTTTGAAAAAATTAAAAAGACGTACCCCTCAAAAGACGAAAACGCCGTACAACAATTTGTCCTGCAATTCGAAGGAGAATCTCTAGACGCTGAGTTACACCATTTTTTAGCTGTAAACGAGCTCACTGACGAGCCAGAATCTGAGGATGGATACTGTTACCAAGAAGAAAGTCAAAATTTTCTTATTTCAGAAATTGGAGGGAAAAATGTCGCGGGCTACCTTCAAGACCTAACAACTTTCCACAAATTTACAGCACCAAAAACGAAATATGCAGCATCAAAACAAGAAGAAAAAATGGTAATAACAGTTGCATCACTAGACTTCGATTTTCCTGGTGTCAATAAAAGCTTCGATTTGGAGACAGATACCCCTGCAGTTTTTCATTTGTTCAGAAATGTATTTTCTATTGGTAATGACTATAATGAAAGATACGATGAAAGAGTTTTCCATGGCGTTTTGGTCGATACAGGTGCAGCGGGTCGTTCCACAGTTGGAGTTGGACAAGCCAAAGCACTTAAGCATTTACAAAAGGAGTTAAAGGTCGATAGAACAAGGGCTGGAGAGGTAAAAATATCGGGAATTGGTGACGGCGTTTTTATTTCTATTGGTTCTATTACTTTGGATACGCCCGTAGGCAGAGTTACGTTTCACATTTTACCCTGCAATACACCGTTTTTGCTCGGTTTACAAGACATGACACGATTAGGTGTCACACCTGATGTGCAGAAAAACGTCATGATCAAAAACCAAAAGCCAGTAGCAGCTCTCATTCGAAAATACGGCCATCTATGGATGACACTCGGCCACTTCCAGTCTTTATTTATTTACGAATCTAATAATGAACCTATTTGTTACTTAACAGAACAACAAATTAGGACATGTCACCGTCGATGGGGACATCCATCAGCTTCTAGAATGTGGAAAATTTTTCGGCGAGCTGGTCATGACATTGACATAAAAATCATTGACCGGATATCCAAATTTTGCAATGACTGTCAGCTAAACGCTCATCGGCCTCTACGATTCAAATTTACCCTCACTAATAAAGATGTTCCATTCAATCATACAGTCTACGTCGACGTAATGCATCTAGAAGACGGACCGGCTGTACATCTAATAGACGCTGGAACTAACTTAGGATCAGCAGATTTCCTTACTGGGCCTGACAAAGAAGGGGCTATCTCTACTTGTAATTCAATTGAACGCTGTTGGAATAATGTCTACATTGGTCCACCCGAAAATTTAATCCACGATGCCGGCAAGAACTTCGCATCCGCAGAATTCCGTGCAACCGCCTCGGGATGGAAGACCCGCGTTGTTGAAGTTCCCATAGAAGCGCACAATTCTATTGGAAAAGTTGAGCAGGCCCACAAAAATCTTCGCCGGGCTTATACCATTTTCAAACAACAATTTTCCGGGCAAAATGTCGACCGTCATTCAATCCTTAAAATGGCTGTAAAAGCACTTAACGACTCAGCTGGTCCAGATGGCCTTGTACCAACTCTTTGCGCGTTTGGTGCTTATCCCCGTATTACTTGGAACGATGCTCCCGCGCCAGTATCAAAACAAAGAGCGGACGCTATGCAAAAGGCAATGGACGAACTCCAAAAACATCGCGCCACACAGCTTATCAATCTAGCTAAAAATATGCGGAACGGACCACGGCATACTCACCTTGAAGATATTCCTGTGGGAGGTAAAGTTCGAGTGTGGCGCGAGGCAACGAAGAATACACGAGGAAGATGGACAGGACCGTTTGAACTGTACAACAAGGAAGGTGAGACAATAACGGTGCTAATAAATGGGGAAAAGAAAAACTTTCGATCAACATCAGTTAACAAATGGTTTGAAGATAACGAAGACCCTAATACCCAACGTGACGCTAGCTCAGACCTACCATCGTTAAATCCAGAAATCAATTTAGAAAATGATTCAATGCCATCACTTCAACTAAGACGCAGTCAAAGAGATGGTAGATTCACTGGCCAATACCAGACTGAAGATCACCTCAACATTAGCCCCGAAATACAATCTCATCTATATCTATCTCAAAATGAAGAAGCAATTCAACTCTCCCTTGACCTACGTTCAAAGGGTCTCATTAAAACTCCCGGACCACCATTTTTCGCTTCAACCAAAAAGGAAATAGACAGCCTGCTGGCGAATGATGTCTTCCAATTCATACCTTCGAACAATTTAATATTAGGAAAGCGTATCTACAAATGTAGAATTGTCAAGGGAATTAAAGGCAAGGAAACATCTACGCCCTTCGAAAAATCTCGCCTAGTTGTACAGGCATACAACGATGAAGGTAAATCCTTGGTCTTGACCCAGTCGCCTACTGTACAACGGGCAAGCCAACGACTTATTTTCTGCTTTGCAATTTGCTTGATCAGACAATTCGGCCTCATTTTGTTTCTTCGAGACATACAGCAAGCGTATACACACTCAAGGACCCATCTTATTCGGGACATATATTGCTGGCCTTCTCCGGAAATAGTACAAGCAAAGAACCTACCGCCAGGTACTCTTATGCACGTTGTGAAACCTCTGTATGGAATTCCAGAGGCGGGCAACCATTGGTTCGACACCTGGATTAAGTACTTGACAAAAGAACTCGCTTTGAAATCATCCTGTTTTGACCCGTGCTTACTTGTAACACACAGCAAGCCATTCAGCATTTCAGGAATGCAAGTCGATGATACTCTCTTCCTTGGAACCGAAGAATTCCTGAGATTAGAAGACGCTAAGCTAATAGAGGCAAAATTTCCCGCGAAACCCATTGAACGCCTATCTGAGAAAAACCCCCTTCATTTTAATGGTTTATTAATCACTCTTCGAGACAACGCTTTACACATAGAACCTAATGGTCAAGGCAAGAAGATCAAGCTTGTCAATCTTCAAGACCCCAATAGACTCGATATCTACAAGAGACAAAGAGCGCTTGGAGCATGGATTTCTTCGAACTGTCAACCACTTGTTGCCTTCAAATTATCAAGAGCAGCCCAATTTCAAAATCCTGAAGATCAAGAAATTAATGATCTCAATAGCGCACTTAGAGAACAACAGAAAGACGTCAACCGTGGATTAAGATACATTAGTCTAGATATTGACAAGCTGAAAGCTTACTGCTGGGTTGATGGCTCATTTGCCAATAACAAAGACCTTACCTCACAAATAGGTTTTGTAATCACTCTTGGGAACGAAACATTTGGTGAGAATAAATTCACTTTCTGCGGTAATATAATCCATTGGAGCTCAACTAAGTGCAAAAGAGTGACTCGAGCTGTACTAGCGTCGGAGCTATATGCCATGACCAATGGTATTGATATTGCAATCCCCTTGTGTATGACAGTCAACCAAATCATGGATCAACTAGCTCTACCGATGGTTCCGTTGATAGTTTGCACCGATAGCCGCAGTCTATACGAATGCCTAGTGAAACTCGGAACCACTAAGGAAAAGCGACTGATGATTGACGTCATGGCTATTCGTGAATCATACGAACGTAAAGAACTTGCTGAGATACGATGGATAAACGGTAAGGATAACCCAGCAGACTCTATGACAAAGGTAAATGCGACTTCAGCTTTAAATAAGCTCATTGACTCGAACGAATTGACAGTCAGATTGGAAGGGTGGGTCGAGCGAAAGTAGAATCGAGGAGTATGGCAACCGGCCTGACCAAAGTTCTTATTGGTTAAAAACATCACTTTAAAGAGTTTTCAGTGTATGAATATTGGCTTTGATTACGTAGATAGAGACTTAAGTCATGTGATTTAATTAGCGAAGTGCTGGGGGAACTGCTATTTGGCAGGAAGGTAATTGAGAGAGAGGACACACACACATACACACTTTTTCGTACCTGTTTCAAACCTCTCGTGCTAGCACAATAATCTACCGGTGATATACCGACACTACTACACAGCACTTTGTAAAACTAGCCTATGTTTCGAGTCCTCCCTCCTCGATTTAGAAGTTCGTTACAAACTCGTTGTGTTTTAGCCTAAGAACTCTGCATGAAGTATCATCTTACCTTTGCCACAATGATCCATGAAAGTGATATCCCTTTGGAGAGGCAGACGTTGGATAGGTCCGTGAGAAACCTTGATAGAGTTTTCCAGCAATTTTTTAAAACCAGTTTGGGATTATGTCTGGGCGGGGCTTTCTCGCTCATTAGTTTTGCAAGGCTTCTCTACTTCAACTTCCGTGACCGTAAGAGGTTATTGTTTGACTAGTTATGTATCATATGATGACGAAGATGGCAATCGTTTCTAAGTCGTGTAAATGATATGTCTTCTATGAGTAAATATATTTGTGTTGTTATATAGAAATAAGGTACAAATTATCTAGAAGATGATCAAGTAAAACCGGTTGTGATGTCTGCTTCAGTCCCCTCTAATCATCCAGATCATGTCCATATATAACCATCTNGCAAAGGGACTGTCAGTTACATTTGAGATGGACAAAACCAGCTTATTCATTTTTCACAACATAGGAAGCCTATACTAACCCCTCTTGTACTTGATAATCAGTTCACCTTGCAACCTAAAGAGGTTGTAAGATGGCTGGGTATCTGGTTTGACAGGAAGCTAACCTTTAAGACTCATGTTGAGAAGCGGCTGCAGTTGGCAAATGGAGCTCTAACTAGGGTGAAACAGCTAGCTTCATCAACAAAAGGCCTTCCATTCCATGCTCTAAGACAACTTTATCTCAGCTGTGTTACTACCATCTTAGACTATGGTATGGGAAGTATGGCACAGGTGCATTGAGCTCAAGATGTCAAAGGCTACAGAACCAAGCTCTTATCATGATCACAGGGGCATATCAAAGCAGTCCAATAAAAGCTCTAGAAGTGGAAGCAAGCATTTTACCAATAAAGGTCCGGCATCTAAAGCAGGCATACAGCTTTGCACTCCGATTACTAAGGCTTCAATCGTCACACCCAGTTCAGCACAAGCTTCTGAGCCCTTTGATAGATGAGCTCCCATTATCAAATAAGCTAGGCCTTGGGGTCTTTGAATACTTGGACAACTCTCCAACTCAATTATTAAGAATTGGTAGATTACTAAAGCCCTTTGCAAATCTCACCAATCTAGAAAAAATAGACACTACCTGGATCTCACCATGGCAGCAAACAAATATTTCAATTGTCATCTCAACTCTGTCAAAGGATGAGGCTAAAAGAGAACATTTAGAGATAGTCAACAACATAGCACTAGATACTGCCATAGCTTATACTGATGGATCACTCACCAAGGGAAAGGGGTGCAGCATTGGCTTTGTAATATATCTTCCAGTCACTAGAGAGATGAAGAGCTTTTCTTTCAACCTTGGGGAGACCATGGGAATTACTGATGCAGAGACTTTTTGCATCCTCAAAGCCATCAGATGCCTGAAAAAGATCATTCCACATGGTACCTATCATATCTTTACTGACAGTCAAGCAAGCTTAATGAGGATCAAAAAGAAAGAGAATCAATTTTCATACCAGATTAGAAAAGAAGCATATAGTTGCTCATTAAGCCTCTGTTGGTGTCCAGGACATGTTGGTCAAGTTGGTAATGAACTTGCAGATAGCTTAGCCAGCAAAAAGATTATTATAAAGAAGAATGTGTCAACATCACATTCATTTCTGAAACAAAGATCCAAGGAGTTAGTTATAAAAGCATGGAACCAGGAATGGACCTCAGAGCTACTCCAAGAAGAAGGAAGGAAGAGCAGGGGCCTTGGGAAGTTTTACAGAATTCAAGCCCAAATGACCACTCCAATATTGTCAACAAAGCCAATTAAATTTAAAGGTCATAACAGATTAACTGAGTCTTCATATTTCCAAGAAAGGACAGGTATAGGGAATGTGAAGGCATTTTTATACCAAATTGGAAAAACAAAAGATGAAACCTGCAACTTCTGTGCAAATGGAAAGCAGACAATGCACCATCTCATACTGCAGTGCAGAAAATTTAAAGAAGAGAGAAAGAAAATTTTAAAAGAGATAATACCACTTAATCTAGCAATTCTATTCCGTACTAGGGGGAAAGAAGCATTGCTAGAATTTTTAAAGACTTCAAGGTACATAAATGTACACAAGGGAGATTAATTAGATTGACAACAAGTAGACATTGACAGAAGGGATCAAGGAATGGGAGTAAGGATATTATTCAGGATACTTTTTACTGTAAATGAGAACAAAATTGTCATAGCTATATAGCTGAAAACAATATGAGTTAAACAAAAAAAAAACTAACACAATTGATAGCGCATTGCTACAAGGTCATTTCAACTTTAAGAAGGCAGACTGGACTAAGTTCTATAGTATCCTAACTTCCCTGACAAGCCAATGTAGTATTCTCACGTATCAACAAGGACACACACTAGCCAGCCAAGCAGAATGCCAAAATTACTTGTCACTGGCTCACCTAACTATACAGAATACTTGGACCTGGCAGCACAAAAGCTCACTGATTGTATCAGCGAAGCAGCCTTTGCAAGTATCCCAGTGTTTAAAGAGGGATTTGTACCTAAGCCATGGTGGAATGGGGAACTCACAGCTCTTCGAAAGGAAATGGCACAAGTACAAAAGAAACTTAAAGCTAGTAAAGAAGATCCAGCATGTCACACACAATATTGTCTAGCAAGAAATATTTACTTCAAAAAAATCAAGGAAGCAAAACAGGCCCACTGGAATAGCTTCCTAGAGAAGGAAAATACTGAGACAATATTCAAAGCAATGAGCTATACCAAAGACCATAGGATAACACAGATACTACCTATATCTAATAAATGTGGTCATCTAGAAGAGCAATTTGAAGGAAAATGTAGAGCATTCCAGGAGGTTCTATTCCCAACACCTCCAATAACTGAGGCACCAATATGGGACAAATATATGGCTGATAAGTGGGACTGGCCACAATTAACCAGGGAAGAGCTGGACCTGACTTGTTCAACATGTTGTAATTGGTGCTTCCAATTCTGGTAAAGACAGGGATGTGTAGAATACATGTCACTAATCTCCCATTAATTGTGAGGTTAGTATAAATGCGATTTGACGCAAATACCAACCACTAGATATTATTATTACAAAATATAGTTTATATAGCACTCTGTGTCCCAGTGGGAGTAATTAACAACTCTCCACAACAGATTTACAGACTCCTCTATTTTCCCACTCGCTTCACTAAGTGATATAATCTGTGCCTAACAGCCACAAGCATTTCCAATCCAATCCGCTCAACACAACAAGCATCAAAGAAAAAACTCCTGGTCCTGATTGAATTATTCATGAAATAATCATAGAGGCATACCAGGCCATACCAAAAATATTCATGCAGATATACTCTCAACTTATCAATACTGGGTACCATTCAAGATGCTGGAAGCAAGCCACAGGGTTATTCTCCGAAAAGCAGCCAAGCCTGATTACTCACAACAAAGGTATATTGGGTCATCTCCCTCCTAAACTGTCTTGGAAAAATAAGTGAAAGAATTCTTGCTAGAAGACTTGGTCATCTTGCAGAGACTACCTCACTCCTACATCCAAGCCAAATTGGGGGTTGGAAAGGAAAGTCGGCCATTGATGCAGCTTTATTGCTTACCAATGACATTGAGACAAACAGACAACTTAACTGAATTTCATCAACAATTTTCTTTGATATAAAGGGTGCATTTGATCACGTTTCCAAGGACCAACTGCTATTTATACTCCAGAAACTTAAATTACCTATCAGCCTCATCACATGGATATCATCCTTCCTTGATAATAGGACACTCCAACTTACCTTCAATGGCCAGAAAGAGGTACCTAGCTCTATTGATACTGGTGCACCTCAAGGGAGTCCTATCTCACCAATTCTATTTCTTATATATATTCGGGACCTATTTCAATCAAAAGCTGTAAATATTATATCATATATTGATGATGTTTCCATAACTACATCTTCCACAAGCCTCAAGCAAGATGTAAGGATTCTAGAAAGGGAGGTGGGCAATATCTTTGAAGTGGCCAAAAAGAACTGTATACAATTTGATCCTTCAAAAACTGAGCTCATGCACTTCACCAACAGGAGAGAAGCTAGGACCAGACTAATCAATCTACCTGGTGGTGAGGTAGTACATCCAAATCAGACCACAAGGTGGCTAGGAATATGGTTTGATCCTGGGATCAAGTTTCGAGCCCATATCAACGCCAAAGTATCCCAAGCCACACAGGCATTCTTAAGGATGACTAGGCTGGCAAATATTGAGCGTGGCTTATAACCTGCATCTCTGAGACAGATCTACCTAGCATGTGTTATAAGCATAGCAGAGTATGGTTCAGTAATCTGGTGGAAAGGACAAGACTACATCATATCAGCACTACAGAAACTTCAAAATATAGCTCTCAGTAAAATTCTTGGAGTATCTAAAACAGCACCAATCCGCCCTATGGAATTAGAGGCAGCACTATCACCGCCAAAGATCCGACTTGACACAAATACTTGCAGATATGCTTTACGAATGGCCAAGTTATCAAGATGTCATCCAGTCAACTAGGAGATTCATAGAGTGCAAGACTATATCCTACCTAAACTGACACAGATTGAGAGAATCAAAATTAGCCTCTCTAATATAACTGAAGGCAGACCAATAGAGAAAATAAGGCAGCACTACTTCCCCCCTTGGAGACTACAAATTCCATACCAGGTAGAAGTTGGACAAGGGCCTAAGGACAAAGCAGCTGAGATACACAGGGCTGAAACCCAGAATAAGGAGTGGCAGAATACTACATACATATATACTGATGCTTCACAATTAGAATTAACAGCTGGAATTGGAGTTGGATTCTATGTTGTAGCAGGGCAACATCTACCAGGCTATTATTTCCAGTCAAATATTGGAGATGGCAATACTGTCTATGATGGAGAGCTTGAAGCAGTGACCCAAGCAATGGAGTATATTTGTGCTCATACACAGCTAGGCCATCACTACCATATTTTCTCTGATAACAAGGCAGCACTCTTTCGAATGGCAACACTATCAAACCATCCAGGGCAATCATGCCAGATAAGTGCTATAAATGCAGCATCAAACATAGTTAATCAAGGAGCTTCCTTAACATTGGCATGGGTCCCAGGACACTCAGGTTTTGAAGGCAATGAACAAGCTGACAAATTGGCAAAAGAAGCCACCAAGTTTCCAGCAGACCTATCAAATATAAGCTTTGCTAAATTAAGTGCAATAATTAAAGAATTGGGCAAAAATGAATGGCTAGCATTTCTTTACAAAGAAAGTGTAAAGAAGATGAGTAAATCAACATATCAGAAAAATATGGCTCGAAAATCATCAATAAAAAATGCTCCCAAAAGGCACGCTGAGAAAAACAACAAGTGCCTACTACTAGCTTAAACTGGGCCATGGATACATCAAAGGCTACCTTTTCAAATTCGGACACAACACCACAGACTTATGTACTTGTGGAAAGTAAGAAACCCCCGAACACCTACTTCTTAGCTGTTCAGAGTATAAAAAAGAGAGGGCAGAGCTTCGTGCAAAAAGGAATGGAAATAATTTGAATATGAGGCTTCTACTAAATTCTGAAAAAGGCATAGAGAAAACACTTCACTTTCTGCTCAAAACAGGAATCTGTACCAGGACGTGGCATTTGGGGAAGAAGGAAGGGGAGACATGAATTAATGGATGGAACAGATAAGAAAGTATATAAAAGGCCAGCAAAGATTGAAAATTAAACAAAACTAAATAACTTTCAATAAAGAGAGAGACATATACTTGATAGAAGTTGCAGGGTCACACCAGGAATTTATCTTCAAAATCAATTGGAAAACATATAAAATAAGCCTGGGAATGTTTTATAATAAGATATAGCCTCTCATAGTTATAGATTCAGTAGTGGCTTTAAATTATATTTCATTTCAAAAGAATTAGGGGGTCATTAATATTCAACCCTGATCTTGTTGACATTGAACTAATTAGGCCTAATTTCTATGCACCCTGGGGCAAAAGTCTGCCATATAATGTTTGCAGTGGGAATGGGAACAAAGAAGAAAGAAAAATATTACATAATAAATTCCTTATGAAATCTAGATGGAAATCTCAAGTTATTTACTATACAGATGCATCTGAATCATCAGATAGCAAAGGTATAGGTATTTCACATTTTGTTTATGACCAAATAGACCAGAGTGTTAAGAGTGAATATTACACTCTATCAAAAGATACAGATACAATCTATGAAGGAGAGTTAGAGGCTATTGTCAGAGCTATTGAACATGCAAATAGTCAAGCATGAGATAGAAAGTCAGTCACAATTATCTCTCACAGCAGAGCAGCATTGAAAAGAATGGAAGATATAAGTAGTAAGTCTGGTCAAGCAAAAATATTCCAGGCAATAAAAGCTGCCACTTGTGAGCGTGGTTCACTGTGTGGTTCAAGACGTGGTTCAAGATGTGATTCAAGGTGTAGTTCAAGGTATCTCTAGAACATGAATAAGACAAGAAGCTACTTTACATCAATGTCCCTCGAGTTCCTTAAATACTTCTTTCTGCTCTAATACTCCAGCTCATATTTGCATGTACCATTCCATTCCTACTTCCCTAACTCCCTTAACTTTATGATCCATACGTAAGAACTTACTACTAAAGGAAGGATCATTTGTGGTTAACCATGACGTGACCCAACTCGTTACTTCTAAGCTAAGAGATGATTGCAACCTAACGAGGGAAGTGCAAGCGACTGTAGTCAGTAAGGTAGTTGGTCTTGATTTGATTAAGAAGCTGCTGCAAACACAAATGATAAAATATGATGTAGAACAGCTCGTGTCATGACTAACTGTATGAATATTGGCTTTGATTACGTAGATAGAGACTTAAGTCATGTGATTTAATTAGCGAAGTGCTGGGGGAACTGCTATTTGGCAGGAAGGTAATTGAGAGAGAGGACACACACACATACACACTTTTTCGTACCTGTTTCAAACCTCTCGTGCTAGCACAATAATCTACCGGTGATATACCGACACTGATCAGTGATCCGTAACATCGGTCACAGATCTGTACGCGGTTACCAATCGAAGGAACGTCCCTTGGAGTCGTCGACCTTGTCTGAACTGAGCTCCGACGTGTCAAGCCCAAGGAGCATTAAGTATTCGCTCTTCTTGCTTCTGCGTCCATCAACGCACCCCGTCAATTAAGCACTAAGTATTCGCTCTTCTTGCTTCGCGTCAATCACGCAATTAACTATTGAAAAAAAAAAAAAAAAAATGTCTAACTCATCAGCAGAACAAAAATCACTGGGGACTACGGAAGAGATCACAGCATATGTCAAAAACAGACTGGAGTTATATAAAGCCAAAGGTGCAAAAGATGACTCGCTTTGGGAAAGATGGTTAGAGGATTTCGAAAACTGGGACGTAGACCAGTTCAGCAAGATCAATTCAGATCTTAGGAGGGAATTCCGAGACTTCCTAATTTCTCGTGGAGTATACATGACACCAAATCCAAAAGGGAAACATATCGATCAACAACTAGCCACAGAAGTGAAGAGGGAGGAGTTTCATGAATGGACTCCTGAAGAACTTATTTACTACAGGAAGAAAAACCCTTTTGGCGTAAGCACACGATGCGATCCCAAAGATCCAAACTACGTTGAAGAAGAAAGCATACTTGGGGCCACCGCAGAGTATAAAAAGTACCAAGATTTTAGAGTTGATAACAAGGAGCGGATAAAAGATCAAACTGAAGCAGAAAAAGGAAAGGGAAAAGAAAGGAGTGGACAAACCACTGACGACAGCAACTATGCTGCAATTTACAGCAAAAGCAGCGGAAAACCACACAACCCTACATCATCACCATCATCAACTCCAGTAATTCTACCATCAACTACCCATAGAAATGAGACACATTGGGAAGATCGCCCACTGCACAAGAGTAGACAACTAGAATCCCTCGTGAGGATGTATAAAGAAGAAGACAAGTACAGTGATGGGACTGATAGCTTTGATTACAAGCGAAAGATTTTTCTCAACAACTGTAATAACGCCTGTGTCGAGAAGAAGTACCTGAAGGACGCTTTAACCATAATGTTTACCGGCGATGCCAGTGAAAAATATCTGGATCTCACATTGCACGATGAAAATTTATCTTTCGACGAGCGATGTAACATTATCAAATCACACTATGAAACAGTCCACTGGGTAAACAGACGTGAAACAATTTGGAACACTCTCAATTTAATTGAAGAAATGCGGAAAAGTCCAGATAAACTTCAAGCTTTCAACAATCTCGAAAAAGAACTTCGTCGTGTTCAAAGGGGACTCGAATCCCACGCTGGTGATGCTGCATTGCGAACCAGAATTATCAATGCTTGCTCTGGAGTTGCAGACCTACACTTTGTTTTATTCTCTCCGGCAAAAACAGCAGAAGGTGTTTGTGCAGATATACGAGCGAGATTTATGCAATTATCACTATCCGGCACATCAATTTCTCAATATCATCAGCTCAGTCACGTTGAACATAATAGCTTTGATAACTCTTATTTAGCTGAGCGGCAGTACCAACCAGTGAGAGGAAGTAGTACAGGTAGAGGAAGCCAAAATTTTCGTGGAAGAAGAAAAATAGGATCAGGACCTAGTATGGTAAAGTCAACCTGGAATAAACGCTGCATTGTGTGTAAAAAGACAAATTGTTGGTCTTCTGAACACACACCGGAAGAGCAGAGAGCAGCGTTTGAAAAAATTAAAAAGACGTACCCCTCAAAAGACGAAAACGCCGTACAACAATTTGTCCTGCAATTCGAAGGAGAATCTCTAGACGCTGAGTTACACCATTTTTTAGCTGTAAACGAGCTCACTGACGAGCCAGAATCTGAGGATGGATACTGTTACCAAGAAGAAAGTCAAAATTTTCTTATTTCAGAAATTGGAGGGAAAAATGTCGCGGGCTACCTTCAAGACCTAACAACTTTCCACAAATTTACAGCACCAAAAACGAAATATGCAGCATCAAAACAAGAAGAAAAAATGTTAATAACAGTTGCATCACTAGACTTCGATTTTCCTGGTGTCAATAAAAGCTTCGATTTGGAGACAGATACCCCTGCAGTTTTTCATTTGTTCAGAAATGTATTTTCTATTGGTAATGACTATAATGAAAGATACGATGAAAGAGTTTTCCATGGCGTTTTGGTCGATACAGGTGCAGCGGGTCGTTCCACAGTTGGAGTTGGAC
The DNA here is from genome assembly GCA_900239735.1 of Blumeria hordei DH14. NCBI lineage: Eukaryota > Fungi > Ascomycota > Leotiomycetes > Helotiales > Erysiphaceae > Blumeria > Blumeria hordei. The sequence goes on from OENG01000015.1 coordinate 835,485, forward strand.
AAGCCAAAGCACTTAAGCATTTACAAAAGGAGTTAAAGGTCGATAGAACAAGGGCTGGAGAGGTAAAAATATCGGGAATTGGTGACGGCGTTTTTATTTCTATTGGTTCTATTACTTTGGATACGCCCGTCGGCAGAGTTACGTTTCACATTTTACCCTGCAATACACCGTTTTTGCTCGGCTTACAAGACATGACACGATTAGGTGTCACACCTGATGTGCAGAAAAACGTCATGATCAAAAACCAAAAGCCAGTAGCAGCTCTCATTCGAAAATACGGCCATCTATGGATGACACTCGGCCACTTCCAGTCTTTATTTATTTACGAATCTAATAATGAACCTATTTGTTACTTAACAGAACAACAAATTAGGACATGTCACCGTCGATGGGGACATCCATCAGCTTCTAGAATGTGGAAAATTTTTCGGCGAGCTGGTCATGACATTGACATAAAAATCATTGACCGGATATCCAAATTTTGCAATGACTGTCAGCTAAACGCTCATCGGCCTCTACGATTCAAATTTACCCTCACTAATAAAGATGTTCCATTCAATCATACAGTCTACGTCGACGTAATGCATCTAGAAGACGGACCGGCTGTACATCTAATAGACGCTGGAACTAACTTAGGATCAGCAGATTTCCTTACTGGGCCTGACAAAGAAGGGGCTATCTCTACTTGTAATTCAATTGAACGCTGTTGGAATAATGTCTACATTGGTCCACCCGAAAATTTAATCCACGATGCCGGCAAGAACTTCGCATCCGCAGAATTCCGTGCAACCGCCTCGGGATGGAAGACCCGCGTTGTTGAAGTTCCCATAGAAGCGCACAATTCTATTGGAAAAGTTGAGCAGGCCCACAAAAATCTTCGCCGGGCTTATACCATTTTCAAACAACAATTTTCCGGGCAAAATGTCGACCGTCATTCAATCCTTAAAATGGCTGTAAAAGCACTTAACGACTCAGCTGGTCCAGATGGCCTTGTACCAACTCTTTGCGCGTTTGGTGCTTATCCCCGTATTACTTGGAACGATGCTCCCGCGCCAGTATCAAAACAAAGAGCGGACGCTATGCAAAAGGCAATGGACGAACTCCAAAAACATCGCGCCACACAGCTTATCAATCTAGCTAAAAATATGCGGAACGGACCACGGCATACTCACCTTGAAGATATTCCTGTGGGAGGTAAAGTTCGAGTGTGGCGCGAGGCAACGAAGAATACACGAGGAAGATGGACAGGACCGTTTGAACTGTACAACAAGGAAGGTGAGACAATAACGGTGCTAATAAATGGGGAAAAGAAAAACTTTCGATCAACATCAGTTAACAAATGGTTTGAAGATAACGAAGACCCTAATACCCAACGTGACGCTAGCTCAGACCTACCATCGTTAAATCCAGAAATCAATTTAGAAAATGATTCAATGCCATCACTTCAACTAAGACGCAGTCAAAGAGATGGTAGATTCACTGGCCAATACCAGACTGAAGATCACCTCAACATTAGCCCCGAAATACAATCTCATCTATATCTATCTCAAAATGAAGAAGCAATTCAACTCTCCCTTGACCTACGTTCAAAGGGTCTCATTAAAACTCCCGGACCACCATTTTTCGCTTCAACCAAAAAGGAAATAGACAGCCTGCTGGCGAATGATGTCTTCCAATTCATACCTTCGAACAATTTAATATTAGGAAAGCGTATCTACAAATGTAGAATTGTCAAGGGAATTAAAGGCAAGGAAACATCTACGCCCTTCGAAAAATCTCGCCTAGTTGTACAGGCATACAACGATGAAGGTAAATCCTTGGTCTTGACCCAGTCGCCTACTGTACAACGGGCAAGCCAACGACTTATTTTCTGCTTTGCAATTTGCTTGATCAGACAATTCGGCCTCATTTTGTTTCTTCGAGACATACAGCAAGCGTATACACACTCAAGGACCCATCTTATTCGGGACATATATTGCTGGCCTTCTCCGGAAATAGTACAAGCAAAGAACCTACCGCCAGGTACTCTTATGCACGTTGTGAAACCTCTGTATGGAATTCCAGAGGCGGGCAACCATTGGTTCGACACCTGGATTAAGTACTTGACAAAAGAACTCGCTTTGAAATCATCCTGTTTTGACCCGTGCTTACTTGTAACACACAGCAAGCCATTCAGCATTTCAGGAATGCAAGTCGATGATACTCTCTTCCTTGGAACCGAAGAATTCCTGAGATTAGAAGACGCTAAGCTAATAGAGGCAAAATTTCCCGCGAAACCCATTGAACGCCTATCTGAGAAAAACCCCCTTCATTTTAATGGTTTATTAATCACTCTTCGAGACAACGCTTTACACATAGAACCTAATGGTCAAGGCAAGAAGATCAAGCTTGTCAATCTTCAAGACCCCAATAGACTCGATATCTACAAGAGACAAAGAGCGCTTGGAGCATGGATTTCTTCGAACTGTCAACCACTTGTTGCCTTCAAATTATCAAGAGCAGCCCAATTTCAAAATCCTGAAGATCAAGAAATTAATGATCTCAATAGCGCACTTAGAGAACAACAGAAAGACGTCAACCGTGGATTAAGATACATTAGTCTAGATATTGACAAGCTGAAAGCTTACTGCTGGGTTGATGGCTCATTTGCCAATAACAAAGACCTTACCTCACAAATAGGTTTTGTAATCACTCTTGGGAACGAAACATTTGGTGAGAATAAATTCACTTTCTGCGGTAATATAATCCATTGGAGCTCAACTAAGTGCAAAAGAGTGACTCGAGCTGTACTAGCGTCGGAGCTATATGCCATGACCAATGGTATTGATATTGCAATCCCCTTGTGTATGACAGTCAACCAAATCATGGATCAACTAGCTCTACCGATGGTTCCGTTGATAGTTTGCACCGATAGCCGCAGTCTATACGAATGCCTAGTGAAACTCGGAACCACTAAGGAAAAGCGACTGATGATTGACGTCATGGCTATTCGTGAATCATACGAACGTAAAGAACTTGCTGAGATACGATGGATAAACGGTAAGGATAACCCAGCAGACTCTATGACAAAGGTAAATGCGACTTCAGCTTTAAATAAGCTCATTGACTCGAACGAATTGACAGTCAGATTGGAAGGGTGGGTCGAGCGAAAGTAGAATCGAGGAGTATGGCAACCGGCCTGACCAAAGTTCTTATTGGTTAAAAACATCACTTTAAAGAGTTTTCAGTGTATGAATATTGGCTTTGATTACGTAGATAGAGACTTAAGTCATGTGATTTAATTAGCGAAGTGCTGGGGGAACTGCTATTTGGCAGGAAGGTAATTGAGAGAGAGGACACACACACATACACACTTTTTCGTACCTGTTTCAAACCTCTCGTGCTAGCACAATAATCTACCGGTGATATACCGACACTAACATCACACGGCATCATGTCAGTCTGGGGTAAATCATGACACCACTCTACTACAAAAACAAGGAATAGAAGTCCACTTGAGATGGATCCCAGCTCATCAAGGCTTCACAGGGAATGAAGAAGCCAACATGCTAGCCAAGGCAGCATATCATTTTGACCCGGATGAATTTTATCCCACAAGTCTAGTATTTATATACACAGAATTGAACAAGGAAAAATGCCTTGAGTGGCAACAAATATTGACAAAATATGATGAAAAAAGGCAACAGCAGGAACAGCCGTCTCAATACTCCAACACATATCCATGGCAAATAAGGAAAAGGCTATGGGTTTCAAGATGAAGAAAGAGGGGAGTTAGTGCAGCATTTTATCAGCTTAGAATTGGTCATGGCTATAACAAGTGGTAAATGCAAAGAATAGGACAGACAACATCAGACAGGTGTCTTTGTGGGGTTGTACAGATACCAAAACATTTAATTATGGAATGCAGGAGGTACAGACAGAACCGGAAAAGAATGAAGGATAGGCTTGGAAACAAGGAGATGAGCCTTGAAGTACTGCTTCAAAGCAATATTGGAATATCAGCAGTTTTGGAATACTTAAATGAGACCAAAATATCAACAAGGGGTTGCTATCTAGATGAGGATAATAGAGAATTTGAATGTGATTAAAATTGAATTTAGCTAGAAAAATTGTAGTAGGATACTACATATCCTCTGATAGTCATAGACTTATATAGGATGTAAACAATAATTAAAAAATAAAAAAAGTGCATGGCAGCACACAAAGGGAATTAAATTAGGATAAATGATTGGGATACATTTTATTGGGCTTAGAAGGAAAAATGGTTGATATGGGGCAAACTTAAATTTAAAAAATTTGAAATGTGTCATAGTCTCAAGGGGCGAGGTTAGGACAGTGTTCCACAGGGTGAGTATGTGGTCTAACGGAGATCTATGTGGTAGATAAAGGTGATGAGTGAGTCGAAGGGATGACTGGTCTTCTCTAGGAAGAGACAAATAGGTAGATAGTAGCAATAGAGGCTACACGTGGGTCTTGCTGATAAAGAGCTGGAAAGAGATAAATGGTCTTCCCGAAGAAGAGATGGGTAAACAAATGTATTGTTAAGGTAATTGAAGAAGACGTTGCGTGAAGAATAATGCTTCTTCATACCAAGTATTTATATACATAAAATTACCAAATAGCACGTAACACACAGCCTCTATGCCAAACAATCTGCAACACATCCCCTAATGAAACTAACCTACTCTTATCAGTCTTCCTTGCTGGTTTTAAAAGTGCATTGAACCAATGTTTGTGTTTTAGCCTAGCCGTCCACATGACGGTCCATATTACGCTATGCCCCAACAATCCATGAAAGTAGTTCCCCTCCTAAATTGCGAGCTCCTGCGAGTCTATCTTTTTGAGTTTTCTTTTCCTCTTAATGTAGTGGGCCTGGTTTATTTGGATATTGTTGGTGGAAGCTTCCAACGGCTGCAGTATCATCAAGGTTAATAGCTGGCTCCCAAGTTGGCTCGTTGTCTTCCACCCACTTGACTAAATATTGTAGTCCATTATGTTTTGTCATTTTTGAGTCATAGATTTCTTCAACTTTGAATTCCTCTTCTTCATTAACAATAATTGGCGGCGCTTGTGGCTGGATCTGACCTGGTACAGGATTAACTGGAGCAGGCTCTAATAGAGATACATGAAAAACCGGGTGTATTTTAATTGTCTTTGGGAGATCAAGGCGATAGGCGTATGGGGATATTATCTTCGTAATTGAAAAGGGGCCAAGTTTTTTCCAGACGAGCTTCCGAAAGTTCCGCGTGGTTCTTATATTTTTTGCAGAGAGAAAAACGAGGTCGCCGACGTGGTAATTGGGTGCAGGTTTTCTATTTACGTTGACTGCTTGTTCCTGTTCGTCTTGCGCTGATCTTATATTAGCTCGCAAGACGTCATGTATTTGTCTCATTTTGAGGGCAAAATCCCTAGCGTTATGGCTTGGAGTTGTTTTAGTGTAGGGCTTAACGGCAATTGTGAAGCGAGGATGAAAACCATGGTTGCTCATAAATGGTGTTGCTTGGGTTGAAGCCGACACCTGGTTATTTGCAGCAAACTCTGCCATAGGGAGCCACTTTGCCCAGTCATCCTGTTGATATGATACATAGCTTCGTAAGTAGTGTTCCATTACAGCATTAAATCTTCCGGTCTGTCCATCTGTTTCTGGATGTAAAGCAGTGGACATTCTTGCCTTGATACGTAGATTGTTGTATAATTCCTTCCAGAATTTGGCCGTAAACTGTGAACCGCGATCCGTAGTAATATGGGTTGGCAGACCATGAAGCTTCCAAACATTACATAAGTCTAATTGAGCAACATCTTTGTAAGTTGTTGTGGTCTTGCAAGGTATTAGATGACGCATTTTTGTCAGTCTATCTACTACCACCATAACTGCGTCAAATCCATCACTTACAGGTAATCCATTTACAAAGTCCATAGAAACTTCTTGCCGAGGTTGTTGAGCAATGGGTAGTGGTCGCAAAACTCCATACTTAGCGTGATTACTGGGCTTACTTCGACGACAAGTGTGGCAGTTGCACACGTAACGCGCTATGTATTTTCGCATAGATGGCCAATAATAGTCTCGGCTTACAAGTTCAAATGTTTTTTCGCGACCAGGGTGTCCAGCCGAGGGATTGTCGTGGCATTGCTTGAGGATATGGAGTTTGATTGGGCCGTACTGTGGTACATACCATTTTTCTCTGTAGACTAGTTTAATTTCGAACTCCGCACATTCCGCCAGCAATATATCTTTTGATTGCTTCACGTTAGCCTTCATCAGGCCCAGTATCTTACCAGGGAACGGGTCATTTTGATACCCCTGAACAAACAATTCTTCCCACTCTGGGGTATTTGTTTTTTCAGTGCGAAGCGACAAGATTGCAGACAGATCTAGATGTCTTTCTAGGTTTTCCCTCTTCAGAACAATCTGACTTTGATGTAATCTTCTATTGTCATTTTCACCAGGGAAATCCTGTGATCATCTTGTAAGTGCATCTGGCTTTCCTCCTTGCTTTCCTGGTCGATACTTAATAACAAAATTGAAGCGTGAAAGGTACTCGGCCCAACGTGCTTGTCTACGATTAAGGTGCTTGGAGCTCATAAAATACTCTAAATTTTTATGATCTGATATCACCGCAATTTCATGTGCAGCACCTTCCAGTTCTGGTCGCCATTCTTCAAAAGCACGTATGATTGCCAGAAGTTCTTTGTCGTAAATTTCATAATTACATTCAGCTGGCGAATGTTTTTTCGATAAGTAAGCAATCGGGCGAAGGATACCCTTGTCATCGCGTTGGGATAGAATCCCAGCAGAGACATAGTCTGAAGCATCTGTCTCAACTGTGATTTCTCTCTCAGGATCAAAGTGGGCCAAGATAGGTGCTGTGATAAAAGCATTTTTTAAGGCTTCGAATGCGCCTTCTGATTCCGAATTCCAGATAAAGGGAGCGTTTTTACGTGATAGCTGGGTAAGTGGAAATGCTAGTGATGAGAATCCGCGGACAAAACGTCGATAGAAGTTGGCAAAACCTAGGAATGCCTGAACGTCTTTTACTGTTTTAGGAGCAGTCCAGTTTTTTACAGCATCTACTTTACCCGGATCCATTCTGATACCACCTGGCTCAATAATAAGTCCTAGATACTTTGTGCTTTGTGTATGAAATTTACACTTTTCTGGCTTCAGGAGGACTCCTTTTTTCTGTAAGGCTTCCAGCACTCTGTGAACGTGGGTTACATGATCCTCTAGAGTCTCGCTGTAAATGAGGATATCATCAAGATAGGCTGTGCAAAATATGTCTAAATAATCGCGAAGACAATCGTTAATGAAGTGCTGGAACATGGCAGGAGCATTGGTTAACCCAAAAGGCATAACAGTATACTCAAAATGGCCATATCTAGTGCGGAAAGCAGTTTTCTATTCCTCTCCCTCGGCCATTCTAATCTGATTATAACCTTGCCTATGATCCAACTTGGTGTACCATTTTGCTTTAGAAAGCCAGTCGAGTGTTTCTCGGATCAATGGTAGTGGGTACCGATTTTTGACGGTAAGTTTGTTTAGCCCTCGGTAGTCAAAGCAAAGACGAAGTGTTCTGTCATTTTTCTTCACAAAAAGCACAGGAGCTCCAGCTGGTGAAGAACTCGTTCTAATAAATCCTTTTTTGAGATTCTCCTGAATATAGGACTTTAATTCCGTCAATTCCTCCCGGAACATACCATAAAGAGGCCCAAATGGAGGCTCCTTCCCATCCTTAATAGGGATTTTATGGTCATAGATACAGCGTGGTGGAAGTGAGTTAGCGAGTCTTCCATCCATCATCCCGTAAAATTTATGATACTGTACTGGTAAACTGACTTTTGAATTTCCAGAAGCAGTTAGTATTTTTGTTTTACGGTTGTCTTCAACCTCTACGCTGTGTACTCGAAGCAAATTTTTGGGTTTGCACTCAGAGGTGGCCTTGGAGTTTACAAATTTTGAGAGATTGCTTGGTGCAATCCCCTTGATTGAAGGGGGGACTACAGAGCTATTACATATTTGTTTGCAATGATTGGAATTGAAGAGAATTGTGTTATTCTTAAACCGTAGTTCTGGGTCATGCCTTTGAAGCCATGGGATTCCAAGTACTATAGGGTATGAACCAAGTTTGGTAACAAAGAAAGTAGTGGTTTCGTGATGAGAGTCAATTGATAATTGTAGACGGCAAGCGTGGGTGACCCTACCAGAAGATATGGGCCTTCCGTCTATTACTTTTAGAGTGCGCGGGGTTTTTAAAATGTTGAAGGGAAAGTTGTGATAGCGCGCAAATGTTTCGTCAATAAATGCATACCCAGAGCATCCAGTATCAATAAGTGAGTAAGTTTGAATGGATTTTTTAGCTGTTACTAATGTACATGCAGCAACCAAATGGTCACCATCCAACTTGTCCTCTGCTTGCTACACCGAAAAGCTTGATATAGGAAATGCAGACATCGAGGAGAGTTTTGAGGGCCCCGGATCAGGGCTATCTTTCAAATCCGGGACTACTGAAAATGCGGCTTGGATTTGGTGTCCCCTGGACTTGCCAGATAGTATGTGCACGGCGATGACATAAAAGTGCACCAGTAATTGGTGCCTGATGATTTGGGCGTTTTGCTGAAGGGCACCTGTCAGGGCCATGCCCCGCCCCTGCACAATACATACAAAGGGAGTTTTCCCGACGCCATGTTTTTCCCCAGCCGAAAGGTTACAGAACCCATTTACAAAATTGTATTGGTTTTCAGGTGCTGGTCTGGTGGTGTTAGAAAGTTTCATTGTTGACAAATCCATGGGAGCTAGACCACCTGCAACATGTGACGGATGCGCGAAATTTCTGTCAACTGTTTGCCGAGAAAATTCGCGGGGGTTTTTTTGTTCAGCCTTGCAACCCCGGATCTGATTGTCGATTTTCATGAGCAAAGTTGCATAGTCTTCGAGGATTACTGGTATTTCTGTTCGATGCATCATTGCATCTTTCATGTCCTCGGAAAGACCTTCCGCAAGAGCATCAATTTTTGCAGCTTTGTTGTATTCAAGATAGCCAATGACTCGAAGAAATTTTGAGTAATAAGTTGCAAAATCACCAGCACCCTGTTTCAGAGTTTTCAGTTCACGACGGTCAGTTTCTCGAGGATCTGGGTCTCCAAATGAGGCATCTAAATACGACAGAGACGCTGTGACAGATGAAAATGGTTTCTCTGGGTTTGTATTTACTAGAGGAACAATATGATTGAGAGCTTGTCCCTCCAACCAACTAATTGAATAAATAATTTTGGCAGACTCATCTCAGAATCTGTCATTATTTACCTGGAGCTTCATCCGTAATTGTGTGATGAAACCAGGCAGTTTACTTCTTGTGCCGTTGAATTTTTCGGGGTCCTGGAATTTCTCGGAGCAAAATGCCAAAACCGAGTCCCGTTCGGCTATAGCCGGGCTAGGTTGATTAGAAGAATGACCGGCTTTAGCGATGTTTAAGTCGAGGTTCAACTTGTTGTTCTGTTCCTCGAGGCTTTCAATAACCTGGCGAGCAGCCATGAGCTGACCCTGAGCAGTATCTCGTTCAGTACGGTATCGATTGAGGTGCCCGTTCATGTATGCGTAGAGCGCGTCCGCATCAGTGGCAAATCGCTGTTTGAAGTTTTCGATTGTGGTAGGATGAGCCCAACCACGAGAGTAGTCTGTAGACATTCTGCACAGTGTGGATAACGACGCAACGTAATCTCAAGGGGCGAGGTTAGGACAGTGTTCCACAGGGTGAGTATGTGGTCTAACGGAGATCTATGTGGTAGATAAAGGTGATGAGTGAGTCGAAGGGATGACTGGTCTTCTCTAGGAAGAGACAAATAGGTAGATAGTAGCAATAGAGGCTACACGTGGGTCTTGCTGATAAAGAGCTGGAAAGAGATAAATGGTCTTCCCGAAGAAGAGATGGGTAAACAAATGTATTGTTAAGGTAATTGAAGAAGACGTTGCGTGAAGAATAATGCTTCTTCATACCAAGTATTTATATACATAAAATTACCAAATAGCACGTAACACACAGCCTCTATGCCAAACAATCTGCAACACATCCCCTAATGAAACTAACCTACTCTTATCAGTCTTCCTTGCTGGTTTTAAAAGTGCATTGAACTAATGTTTGTGTTTTAGCCTAGCCGTCCACATGACGTTTCATATTACGCTATGCCACAACGATCCATGAAAGTTTGTTAGGGAATTTAATTTGGAAAAATGTTTAAAATTAGAGCATCAGATTTGGCAGAAAATGTTGATGCAATGAAAGGTTCACTACTATCAGAAAGAATTTATTTCAAGGTTGGAATCAAAGGGCTTTGCTGGTGTGAAGCATTAAAAACTGAAATGCAGTATTAGCTGTCCTTCCTTGAGCTTGCTCCAGAAATGTGTCCCAGTGTTTGCTTTTATGTTCAGAGATGGATCAAAAGTGTTGAAATTGGTGCTATATGGTAATGAAGGGTATCATTAACATGGAACGTAGAAAGGTATAAGTTCTCTAGCCAGGTTCATGATGACTCATACATTGACCAGCCTCCCAATTATCCACAATAAGCCAGTAATTGTGTCCCTCTCTTAGTTGTAATAATTAGTTTAAGTAGCACTCTGATACTAAGTGGGTTTAATCAACAACTCTCCACTTGTCAGGGTTGTTTGCTAGATCAGAGGACACGGGTCGGAACGGGTCGGAACGGGTCGGAGTCGGAACAGATATACTTGGGACAGGATGTAATCGGAACAGGATGTGATCGGAACGGGACGAAGGCGAGACAAGACGGAGGCGGAACGGGACGGAGTCGGGGTATAAGGTAAAGCTTATAATCGGATCAATCAAAAGTCTAGAATAATTACAAGACAAAAAGCTACAGAACAAATCCAGTCCTAGACATTCCTTAAGTACTCAAGACCGGCTACTACAATCAGGGGTATGATAGTCTACGGCAATAACATAGCAACTGATTACTATGTTGATTAGTAACTGTTGTTATCACAACATTGTAACCATCGTAACGCATTGACTATATTGCTAGGGAAGCTCCTAACTTGGTTGACCAGATTAACGTAGCATCTCAGTATTATCCTAGGGCACAATGGTAGTAACAAGCAGGCCGTTTTCCTCGTGGGAAACCCGGTCTGTGACACCACTATAGTTTTCAGACTCTTCAATCTCCCAACTCGCTTCACTAGGTGATATTAAACAGAAGCCTAACAGCTTAAGCTTCTCTACACAACTTCCATTATAACAAAAAGTATTTGCTCCTTGTCCTTTGGGCATCTTCTATGATCTCAGGATTCAGTGTCTATTCTGCTAGCCTCCTCAAATGGTGGTAATTTTTCCGAAGATTTGTGAGCTCCGCTATCCACCATGATTTTGATCTTGGTGAAATTCTGCTTCTAGGAATAGCATTATTAGCGGCTTGATGGATGATTTTCTTTAGTAAGATAGCTATCTCATCAAAGTTCCTGGTAATGATAAGCTGGTCCAGCTCTGAAATTGCCTTGCTTTCAAGTGCTGCAAGGTTATTTCCAAAGATATCCCAGCAAGCATTTTTCAAGTTAAAACTAGCAGGTTGATTTTCTCCAGCATTATTAATTGGCGAAGTGAGTGAGGTTTCAAAGCTTATAACTTCATGATCTGACCCTATACACTCACTATATTTCCAGTTATGCCATGGAAGCCTCTGAAAGCCAGAGAAATAGATCATATCAATAATGGACATTTTTTTTGTGTTAGATCTGTGGAAGGTTCTACCAAACTTGTCATGGCCAGGCATCCTTGAAGAAGGTTCAAGGAGAAAGTTCGAGGAGAAGGTTCAAGAAAAAGTTCAAGTTAATGGTTTAAGGAGAAGGTTTAAGGAGAAGGTTCTCAGGAAAAGGTTCAATGAGAAGATATCCGAGAAAACTCTGATTATTAGAGTTGGAGGGGCTTACCATGACATAATCTTTCAAAGCCTCACTTACATCTAGCACGTAGTTAGTTATACTTAAGGAAGCTGGAGTTACTCTAAAGTAGTTCTTCAGCTTCTCAATTTTATATCCTCATAGTCTCTAGAATCATACTACTCGTCTCGACCTCTCGATCTCTCGTTCTTCAGTCCTACTCTTTTGTGCCTCGCCCGATCAGTTTAATACCCCTAACCTTACCTGTCTATATCGTCTCGTACTTACTCGCATCGTCATTACTAAGATATCTTCAGCAGACAGCAAATCCGACTTCAGTCACCACACGCCGTAACAAAACTCCTCAATGATGGTGAAATCATTAAGGAGAGTGGCTTGGTTTTTCTCCATGTAGTTAGCAAAAGCTTCTGCATTTGGTGAAGGTGAGTTGATGGCTTGGTTCCAAGATGGGTGATGAAGATTGAGGTCTCCAAGAAGCAAAAAAGGTCTATCCCATTCTATATCCAGCTGTAAAAGTCTTTCAATAGTGAGTGTCGGCTGAGATGTATCTTGAAATTTTTCATTATAATTATCTAAAAGATGGAATGATTCTCCAGGTTCATCTATCTGGAGGAGCTGCATGTCTTGGTCGTGAACAAGGTGTAAGAATAAGAATTTTATTATAGTCCCTTCTGAGTCTGAGACTATGAAGGACTGTGAACAAGGTGTAGTCTTGGTGAAACATTGATTGTACAATGTTGCCTGATATAAGTCAAGACTCTGGGGCGAAAAGAAGCATCTTGGTGTGGGACAATTGGAATATAGGAGGGGTGAGAAAGAGGTGAGTATTCTTTGGTTAATTTATTATAATAGAGGAATAGCTCCTGAATACAAAGAATTGATGCATCTTCCTTCAGGGCCACCTCGAAGAATGATTGAAGGATTTCTCTCCCTCAGGCAGTATTTTGCTGGCAAATTTTGATGTGATCTTTCATAAAAGTGCCTTGTAGATTTCGCAGTTGTGTTTCTGGAGAGCTGTGTGGCCCCCAGAGTTGCAGTTGGTACACTTCACTGGGATATGTGTGCAGTTGTCCGAGGTTACACAGGTATTGCACTTGTGCTCAGTGGTGAGGTGACAGCCCTTGCAGACTGCACGGACAGGATCTCTCTTGCAGGTCATGAAGAGGTGACCGTATGTCAGGCACTTCTTGCACTGAGTTCGGCTAGTAATTAGCTTGTAATTTGAAACTTTGAGAAGCAATCCTCCAACTAATATCCCCCTGTTTAGAATCTTATTTTTCTCTTCTTCAGAATAGAATAGAATAGAATTGAATTTAAGTCCTTACTGAGTCTATGACTATGAAGGACTACTAAAACCATACAAAACGCCACCAAAATTCATTTGTTTTTAATTGTACTTCATTTTCAATATTTTCCAATGGACATTGAGGGTTTCACCCTAATATTAATAGTCTCTGTATTCTTACTTTTCCTTCACTTCAAATCTGATGCATTTACCCATGCCATGTCTCCACCATCCACCCTCTCCAAATGCCACCTTCTTGTTGAAATATTTGTTTTCTTTATATAATCAAGAGATTTTTCAATCCCCATCTTTGTGCTCATTAAAAGCTTAAGACTGGGTTAGTTTCCATTCAAGCTCCTTTTAAATTCCATCCTTTCATGCCTATAGTTACTACAGCTAAGCAGAAGATGCTCAGGTGTTTCTTGTTACCCACATGTAAACCTATCACTGCCTCTTTGCCCTCTCTTGTATAGGTAGGAGTTGTTATAACCATGACCAGTTTTAAGTTGAAAGAAAGCACTGGCCACTTTCCTTTCTACTCCTGATGGTAGACTTATTTTATTGTTTATTTTCCTACTGAGTACCTTTCTATATTTCAGTGGATTTTGTTGCTTTTTTTGGTCACTATTTTGGAGATATTCCAGCTATTGATGCTGGAAGGTCTTTTGAATAAAGTGTCTAACCATAGACAAACTAGTCTTATTGTTTTCTGTTGAAATTTTTTGATGCTTCCTTGGCCAGTCTATCTACCACTTCATTACCTGGAATTCCTGTTATAATAACGAGGTCATGAGGGGACAGATGAATACCTGAAATGGATGCAGATGATTATGGATGCGCGGATATAATTGATGTGGCTGTAGTGAGAAGATGTGTTGGAATGGACAGTAGTGAGATGGTTCATTCTCTATCTAACTGCGGAAGTATTGCTTCCTTATATATACATTCAGTACCCCAGTCCTGATCACGCACTCACCACAGGTGCTTCCTACTTCTGTCACAGTAACCACTTCCATAGCCCCTGACAATATCTCCTGTCATAACATACTATTGACACTGGTTGCTAGTGTGGAACTTCCGGGATTGCAGAGCTACACACCGTCGTCACATTGTATGCTGTTGCCACTCGGTAGCCATCAGAGTGATGAGCACCTCAGTCTAAATGCATTGGTCCACCAGGCAACACTCGGACGTAAGGATGTTGCCAGAGTGATTAGGTACTTAGCTGTGCTATCAGTGCCCTAATCTCACCTAGCTTACTGCGGCCGAGTGTCCGAGTGCCGCGATGGTGGAAGCCCGATGAGGCTCGATTGGAGCTGACCCGAGGTATTCACAACAATTCCTGAGTGGCCTGGTATCCAGTAGAGCTGAATTGAAGAAAGTTTACTATTGATGATTTGTCCAGCTTCTATTGCTCTAAGCTGACAAGCCTGCTCAGGATTTTCAGAAGGTGTCTGTAGTCTGTGAAGGGCTGCTTGTTTATCACTAAGGATATGGAAGCTCAAACCTGGCTGAGAATGCATGCTTGCTTACTCCATACCTAGGGTGATTGCTTCCAGTTCTCCATAGTAGACCATGGCCTCTGGTCCGATGTTAGTTTGATGGTGATGTTGAATACTGCTGCAACTCCTAGTAGCTGCAAAGCTGACTCCAACACGAGTGCTATCTGCCATATATGAGGCATCTGTGTAAATGAATGTAGTAAATGACCAGTCAGTTTGTTGAAGCAAATATTGATGTATATCTGCTGCTTCATCCTTAGGGATCCTTTCAATTTTGACTGTATAAGGGAGGGCCTGCCTCCATGGTTTGAAATGAAATTGTTTGATTTGCTCCAAGGTGTCAAATTCTACTAGGATTTCAATTGATTTCTTGATCCTACCAATCTGTGTCAACTTTAGTAGCTCAATCTTGTTATTTGCTTCCAAACTGACTGGATAAAATTGAGATAGTTTGCTTAAGCAGAAGGCATACTGCCTCATGTATTTACCGAGCCAAACCCTGGGTGGTGCTAGAGCAGCTTCCACCTCCATGGGCAGAGTTGGGACTGTCTTGAATACCCCAAGTATCTGTCTTAAGGCCAGGTTCTGTATTTTTTGGAGAGATTTTGCTACATATTCTTGATCCTTCCACCAGATGACGGATCCATAATCTGCTATGCTGGTGACACAGGCAAGGTAGGTTTGTCGAAGAGCAGCTGGTGACAGGCCCCTCTCTGTGTTGGCAAGTCTTGCCATCCTGTAGAATGATTGTACAGCCTGAGATGATCTGACCTGGACATGTCTCTTGATTGTCAATCCAGGGTCAAACCAGATGCCAAGCCATTGCACTGATTCCACAGGTTTAACAATATTGCCATTAGTTAATTTGATTGGAAATTTCCTGCATTTTTCTTTCATGTGAAATGCATCAGTTCTGTCTTTGATAGAGCAAATTGGACTGCATTCTTGGTACCCAGCTCAAAGATCTGGGCTGCTTCCCTCTCAAGGATTTTGTTATTTTACTTCAGGCTGGTGGAGGCTGTTGTCAAGGTGTGTCAGATTGGAGAAAAGGCGTACGGACTGAAGCGTAATTGTAGTGGAATAGAGGTTAGATAGACTGTGAGAGATGACTGAAGGTCTACTCGAGATCACATAGAGAAACTAAAGGGTTGAATTTGGTAGTATAATTATCTAGAGAGACTAAAGGTTCGAGCGAATACTGGTGTTGACTAATGGTACTAAAGGCGACCGGAGATGATCTGGAGGTGTTGGGTATGACAGAAAACTAAGCATCGAGGACTCTGAAGGTACAGACTAAGCCGTCCTACATATACTGGCTTCCTTCCACTAGCTCATCATAACATAGACATTAATGTAATATCAACATGATCCCATATGTAAAGGATTATACTGTTGTCATAACAACATGGGAAGAAGGGTAAAATTATATGGTGAAGGGAAAATCGGAAGGATTGGGAGGATCGGAAGAGGAATCCTTACATGCTGCATCTATGGCCGACTTCTTCAGCTGACCCCCAATCTGAGAAGGATCCAGCAAGTCTGATGTCTCTGCCAGATACCCTAGCCTCCTAGACAATATTCTCTCCATGACCTTGCCTAGGAAATCGAGAAGAGAGATGACCCTGTATGCTTTGGGCTGGGAGTAGTCTGGTTTCGATTGCTTTTTAAGTATGATCCCAGTTGCCTGCTTCCAACATTGAGGATAATATTGTGACGGTCTTAAAGTGGCGTCTTATTCAAACTGAACTCAGAGCTAGATACAAATGAAAATCTGAAAGTAACAAGCAGAGACATGACAGAAAGGCTCCTATTTATTTACAAGATTATGATCTCGTTCCCTCATTTCATACCATTCTCCACATAGATCATGACCTGTCCTCCAACAAACACTATCATCTCTGTCTATTTTAATTCAGCTCCATTTTAATGTTAGCAATTTAAGTTATGAAAATAGTTCATGATGCATGTGGCTTAGATGACTCACGGCTGGTGGTCGAGTCGTCCTTTCTGGAACCTAATTTTGTCATTTAAGAATAGATTTGCATGAACTGGGCCAAGGCCTATATGTGGGTCTAATGAGTCGTGGAGGGGTTCATGACATATTTAATGTCTATTATGGTTGAAGAATTCAAGCCTTATTTGTTAGGCAGCAGCTGAATGATAACCAGGTATGAGCCTCTGACAGATATCCCACCTTAAAAAGACTGGAATAAAGCTGGAAGAAGACACTTGGGATAGCTTGATATGCTTGGCTAATTAATTTGATGATTTATACCATCTGGTCCAGGGGTGGTTCCCTTGATGTGGGAAGAGCAAGCTCTTTTTAGCTCCGACCATTCCAATGTGGGCCAGGTCCAACTACCTGGCTGGTAAGTATTCCATTCCACTTGATCAGCATGGGGAGGAGAGGAGAAAAGTGCATTTCGAAAGGCCTTGCACTTTCCCTCAAAAGTCTCCTCTAACTGGTTGTCTGCTGACCTAATTAATGGAATACTGCTGTTTTGTCTATCCTTGGAGTAGGATATGGCCTTTAATATGGATGGAGCATTCTCTTTTTCTAGGAATTTATTCCAATGACCCTGCTTGGCTATTTTGATTGCTGAGAAATATTTGTTCCTGCTTACTAAATATGCATATTTGATATTGAGATCATCTTTATTGAATTTCAGCATCTTATGATTTCTAGTCATTTCTTTTCTCATCAACTTTAGGTCCTTATTCCACCATGGCTTTGATGGATGATGAAATGATTTCATCGGAATACATGCCCTTGCAGCCTTGGTGATACAGTTGGTGAATTACTTTGCTGCTTCTTCTTGTTGAGTAAAGGTCAAGTGGGAGCCTGTACTGTAATAACGAGGTTATGAGAAGTCTAAGAATTGTCGCAATGGATGTAACAGTCAACTTGGGTGGATATAGGATAGCGCTTTAAGTCTAACGTGAAGAAGAAGAAGGATATGTATTGTAGATCTGCTATATTGATGACTATTGAAGATAGGAGTAGAAAAGGTTGACCATGTACAGAGTTCTAGCAGCAAGTATTTATACACAAAAATGGTACACAAACTATACCCTCTATAGCAATAACTCCCAACCATTCAGCCATTCAACAATTATATCATTAGATATACCTGCGTCATATGATCATATTATCATGTATGGCTGAGATACTGGTGTTGTCATTTGCTGTATGTTAATGACGTATAATTGACACAGGATTGCCTGTCCTGTTGGTTACACTTGCCTAATACTAGCCATTTCAAGTTATGTGATCTATAAGTGGGCCTGATCACAACACCTTAAGAATGTACCCTTACCAGGATTATTGATTAGCTCCATCTCTTGTGCCTCACACCATTCAACAAATTGCTATGAGGGTCCAGTTGGAATTGACTCTGGCTCCCACAGGGGATGGTGAAGGTTAAAGTCCTCAAGAAGGATGGACCTAGAACCGAGTTGATGATTGTAAAGGTGAGCTTCAATGGTTTTACCCCTCTAACCTGTCTGATCATGCTGGTTGTAAATATTAATTAGTTCTACTTTACCTGCTCTATCAATCACTTCGAGGATCTGCATGTCTGGATCTGTTGCTGATTGACTAGCAAGCTTTATATTATTCTCGAGTCTCCTTGAAGCATAGACAATTGTTCTTGGCCTGAACTGGGCTGGAAATTTCGGGAATATTTGAATGAATCTATTGTGTTGAATGGATCTAGTATTAGTATAGTCCTGGTTTCGCGGCTGTCTGGGTATCAGCCAAGGCTCCTGGACTGCTATGATGTCTATTTTTAACTCCACAGCCAGCTGTAGAGCATTTACAGTTTCATATTGATTTTTATTTAGATTTACTTGGATATCTCGCATGTTAGGTGTGTCTGACATTACAATTCCTCCTGATCAACCTTATTTTTGATAGCAAGGTAAACCTCGCAATGTTTTGAGTTGGCTTGAAGAGCCTCAATAAGTTGATACACTTGGGTGCAAGGTGGATGCAGCTCTTTTCTTTGATTCTGCAGACACTGCAGTAATGTTGTTGAGTGCTATGGCTTTCTCCACAGAGGACACAGACTGCTGACTTCCTGTAATAGTTATCTAAATGGCCAAATCCCTGGCATTTATTGCACTCAAATGATGGAGCTGCACTGTAGAATTTCTCATTTCTTAGTCTGATTCCTGCAATGTAGAGTTGGTTTTGAATAGCTCTATTTGCTACCTCTTCTGTTGCAAATGCAATGGTAATTGATCCGGCTCTTTTGATAGTTCTATTCCCTCTGCTAGAAAGCCAGTATAGTCTCCCAATAGGTGTGGGTGTTGTGAATGATGAGCACTGGAGATATTCTTGGGATAGCCTTAGAGACAGTTGTGATATAATGCTCGAGAACTGAGTTGTAGACTTTAGAAGGGATTATTATTTACTAAAGTATATTGGATAAAGTGTGTGATCTATATTGGACACTTTTGGGGGCAGTGCCTGACCACCTGTCTAAATACATGAGAAGCTGGTCCGTGCACTGCTATCACTTCTCAACATCCTGATCCTCAACAGATCTCTACAGCCACTATGTAGCTTACCTCAATTGTGTAGGCACAGCGACTATATTAATCCATGACCTAGACGATGCACGTCTCTACGTTATGTTAGCACGGACTAGGATTACAACAGTGAGCCCCTTATTGAAGGTCGTGATTTCATCTTTGACCATTCCCATTCCTTCACGTGTATCAAAGTCTTGCAATGGGATGCCATGAGTCACCACCTTGTGCCATGGTTTATCAATCTGTGCAAATGTGAATGGGACAAGGTGCTCCCATATTGTCACAGACCAAAGGCCTATTCTAAATCAATAGGAACTATGTATAATGATATGTATGCTATTCTGTTCTATTCTTTTCTGTTCTATTCTACTTTGTTCTGTTCTGATCTGTACTTAACTGTACTTTTCTATACTACACCATTCTATTCTGTACTGGAGTATACTGGAAATTTCGAGAAAAATAGAGAGGAGTATATAATGGGTATTTGGAATAACTCTGGCTCGGCAGATTATAGTCTTGTATTTTTAGGAACTCTTTAGAATTATTGAATATTATCTTATGTTGAACTCTTGAACTGTCAAACCATTGAATTATCAAACTCTTGACCCTGGGAATGCACACACCTCTAGTACCCTTGACACATATCTCTCTTTTCTCCAGAAAAAACTCAGCAGTGTATTCTTCAGTGGTTGTGATGGATATATTCTTTGCTGATGTGAGACTTACCAGGTTCACTACTAGTCCTTTAATGCCTCTATCAGCAAAGGCTTTGTTTAATACATTCCTTGCTGCAAGAGGCGAGGTTATGACTCGAGAATTTGGTGCCTTGACTAGAATAAGTCTTCTTATTATTTTGCTATTTTCTTTGGGTTTAATTGGGGGCTTAGTTGAAGTTAAGTTCTTTTTCCCTCCCACTATTTGTTATAATGGAAGTTGTGTAGAGAAGCTTAAGCTGTTAGGCTTCTGTTTAATATCACCTAGTGAAGCGAGTTGGGAGATTGAAGAGTCTGAAAACTATAGTGGAGAGTTGTTGATTAAACCCACTTAGTATCAGAGTGCTACTTAAACTAATTATTACAACTAAGCGAGGGACACGATTACTGGCTTATTGTGGATAATTGGGAGGCTGGTCAATGTATGAGTCATCATGAACCTGGTTAGAGAACTTATACCTTTCTACATTCCATGTTAATTGTCACGGTGGCTCACAGGTCAGGTACTAAAGGGAAGAGATTTTAACTGTGTTGTGCAATAGTAAGAGAAGAGAAGTCTAAATACATGAGATATCTATACATATGTTCTATTCTATGACGCTAGCCCTTAGTCCCGTGACAGTACTCCCCCTCTAAATTTTGTTTGGTCTCCAAACAGAACCCCTTATCAGAAAATTATTATTAATTCCAGGTAATATTCCTTTTATATAAATATATATTAGCTTTTTGTTTCAGCTAATTTCCATGTTAGCCGCTTTTTCCTCTCTGAGCGGCGTGGCTGTTGTGGTGCAATTGATTTATTTGTTGTTGGTATATTTACCCATGATGGCGGTCCTGGTTTATGAGGGTTTAAATTATGAAAATCTGTGAGGGCTTTTCCGCACCCTTTTAAGTCTGATTCTGGCTGCCAGGAAGGCAAATCATCATATTTCCACTTAATGAGGTAGGTAAGACCATTACAATCTTGATTGTGCACATCTAAGATTTTTTCAAATACCCACTTGTCTTCAATATTGCCATCATCATCCCTTTCTGCTACTCTTCCAGCAACGCTATGACGCTCATTTTTATTGATAAAAGATTGCCCAGGTATTACAGGATCTTTCCATGGTCGAACCAAAGAGGTGTGGAAACTATTGTTTACATGAATATGATCTGGGAGATCAATAATAACAGCACCATCATATATTTTTAAGACTGTGAAAGGACCGTCCCATCTATCATCCCATTTTTTCTTTGGTCGGTTTGTCTTCAGGTTTCTAAGGCAAATCATTACCTTGTCTCCTACTCTGTAGACTGGGGCTTCTGATCTTCGAGAATTTGCATATTCTTCATATTTCTCCTGCGACTGGTGGGACATGGCTTTTAACTTAGAAAGAATTCGATCAAAGCGGTCAGCAACTAAGTCTGCTCTTAAATACTCTCTTTTTGCAGTATTTGATAGCAATGGTGGCTTAGGCTCTGGGGGTTTGATTCCTAGACGTGGATTAAAACCGTAGTTTGCGTAGAAAGGAGATACGCCTGTTGTCTCGCTTGTCTGATTATTTCCAGAGAACTCAGCTAGTGGTAGCCAATCAACCCAATCATCTTGGGTAAAACTAACAAAGGAACGAAGATATTGGTTTAGAGATGCATTGACTATTTCTGTTTGACCATCGGTCTGTGGGTGAAAAGCCGAACTAGGTTTGAGAGTGATAGAGAGACGAGTATTAATCCTACGCCAAAACTCAGAAACAAATGCGGAACCACGATCAGAAATGATAGAGTCAGGTGCACCATGTAGTCTATAAATGTTTTTGATGAAACATTCAACCAATTCAGATGTATCAAGGGATGTAGTGGGTATAAAATGACGCATTTTAGTGAGTCTATCTACAACCACTAGGATATTGTGGAATATCTTACCATCACGTTTGCACGGCGGTAAGTCAACAACGTGATCAATTGAAATGTCAGACCATGCACGGACTGGAATTTCGAGAGGCTTAAGAAATCCGGGAGGCGATGAACGTGGAGTCTTAGTCCTGAAGCAGAGAGCGCATCCTTTCACAAAATCAGCAACAAATTTGGTCATTTGTGGCCACCAATAGGTTCTTTGTAATAGATCCAAAGTTTTTACACGACCTGGATGACCTGCAGGGCCGGAAGAATGGGAACGGTGCACAATTTCAAGACGAAGATTTTCATAGTCTGGTACAAAAAGCCGTTTTCGAAAGTACACAAATCCGGCATTAATTTTAAACTCTACTTTGTCTTTTCGGAGTAATGATCGTAAGGGTCCGGGCCACCACCGCTTTGTGGTATCTTGTAAAGAATTTATGATCAACTTAGCAATGTCGTTATTCTTGTAAGCAAGGATATAGCTTCGGTGATAGAAGTTCCATGAGATATAGCAGATATGTGATCAACAACTTGGTTCTTGTTGAGAAGGCTGTGGAGTATATCAGGATGGACTTTATGTTCTGGAATCAAAGTGCGAAAACGGTGTTGAAGACGCTCATCAGAATCATCTTTTGGTTGTTGTCCTGGTAAACGACTCAGGGTATCTGGTATTACTGCATGTGACCCAGGACGATAAGTGATTATAAAGTTGTACTGAGACAAAAATTCAGACCACCGTACCTGACGTTGGTTTAGCTGTTTAGCTGTCAGGAAGGTTTGAAGATTCTTATGGTCTGTAATTATCTCAAATGGCTCTTGCACACCTACTAGTTCTGGGCGCCATTCTTCTAAAGCTTTAATTATTGCAAGAAGCTCTTTATCATAAATCTCATAGTTTGATTCAGCAGGACTGTGCTTTGAGGAAAAGAAAGCTACAGGATGAAGTATGCCATCATCTCCCTTCTGGAGGAGTGCTCCTCCTGAGGCCCAATTGGATGCATCAGTTTCAACTACGGTCTGCTTGTGATAATTAAAATAGGCAAGGATTGGTGCTTGTGTAAATGAACTTTTGAGTTTCGAAAAAGCGTCCGCCTGCTCAATAGACCACATCCATGGTGATTTTTTACGTAGAAGACGTGTTAAGGGCTCGATTACACCTGAATAGCCTCTTATGAATCTCCTGTAGAAGTTTGAGAAGCCAAGGAATTTTTGCAATTCTTTCACAGTTGTTGGTTTTTCCCAATCTAGAATTACTTTAACTTTATCAGGATCCATACTCAGTCCATCAGTGGAGATAATTATCCCGAGATACTTGGTTTTTGTGGTATAGAATTCTGATTTATTGATATCAATTTGTAATCCTGCATCACCGAGTCGATGTATTACATCATCTACGTGTTTGGTATGTTCTTCCTTGGTCTCTGAGTATATTAAAACATCATCCAAATATGCCGTACAGTATTTGTTGAGTGCATCATGTAAGATATGATTGATGTAGTTCTGAAAAGTTGCAGGGGCATTGCATAGACCAAATGGTGTTACCAACATCTCACATAAGCCAAATCGTGTAGTAAATGCAGTCATCCATTCATGTCCTTCAGCAATACGGATACGATTAAAAGCAGCAATGACATCTAGCTTAGTATAATATCTAGCTCTTGAAATGGAATCTAAAGTCTCACGGATCAGGGGGAGCGGGTATCGATTTTTAATGGTAACATCATTAAGGCCACAATAGTCTTGGCATATTCTTATTCCCCCAGCTGGTTTGGCGGCGAGGAGGATAGGTGCGGCAACTGGTGAGGAAGATTCACGTATGAAACCTTTAGCCAACATATCATCAATCCATTTCTTGACACAATTCAACTCTGCTGGAGAGAAGGGCCTGTTTTTACGATAGGGTGCTTTTTTTTCCAGGGACAAGTTCAATCTTATGGTCCCTAGGACGATGTGGTGGGAGAGAGTTTGCATTCTTTGGTAGAAAGTGTTTGGTGTAATGATGGAATTCGAGTGGTAATATGGCTTTTATTGCCTCGGTGTTTAATTCGGGTTTATCTTGGAGAAATTTATCAATATCACTCTGTATCACTTTTCGACGTAAAAGATCCGAAATATCAGGATGATCAGGGCTAGGGAAAATCTGAAGGATATCAAACTCATTATCATCCTTGAAGGTAGTAAAGGTCGTTTCTTTTTCATATTTTGGTGTATCAGGGTTATTAAAATTCGGAAGGAAAGATTCAATTTCATAATTATCTGGTGCAGCAGTTTGAAGTGGCTTATGTGTAACAGGTATTGACAAAATTTTATCTGTCAATGAGATTGCTGTAACTGATCTTACTTGCTGAGAAGAATTGGACTGTAGGTACTTCCAATCAAGGCAGTGGTGTCGGCAATACAAGGAACTAAAAGTGAGGCTCAAGGAGCTCCAATCACATTTAGGGTTGTGTAATTTTAGCCATGGTAGGCCAAGAATTATGGGATTACATCTACTTAGGTTAGTAACAAAAAAGACAATAATTTCCGAATGTTGCTCAATATGCAACCGGAATGTAAAGTAGTGGGTTATAGGGGCTTCGGTAGAGCCATCGGCCAAGCAAACAGATCGTGGAGTATAGAGGGGCTTAGTTTCTATTCCAAAACGATTAACAATAGAATTTTTGTCAGCAAATGCCATAGCAGTGCAGCCACTATCAATCAAACTTGTTGTGGGAAACATAACTGAATTATTTGTGCGCGGGTTAGAGAGAGAAGAGCTAAGAAGCATTGAATTTGAGGAACCAGTTGAGCATAATTCCAAAGTGGAATTATCCATCAATATATCTTGGATAGCCTTGTCTTCATCTCCATACCAATTGTACCCCTGGCAGCGACTTAAACTAGGGGTTGTATTGAAGGGTGGTGGTGTATATGGTTGTATACACTTGGTATCTTCAATTAAATGGTTGTGACTACTCAGGGGGCTTAGACTGTACTTGGGTGGTTATGGCAATAATGTGTTTGGGTGCGAATGGTATCTTATTGTGTGATGTTATGTTATAGATTATTTACATGATGATTAACCAATCCCACATACTTCCAGATAGCCCCTTAACTAGTCTCCTTTAGGAGTGGTCTTCAGGTGAATGTAGCGATTGGGGGTATGTAATCTATCACTTATCTAGTTCCATTTCCTTGGCCCTGCATGCTACACTACGTGGATGACAATTTACTACTAATGTGAAAAGCGCATTCATGACAGGTTGGTCTTTTAACTGTTCACAATTTCTATAAGCTTGTTTTTTTTCCCCTGAATTCTGAGATTGGCAATGTTCTTCAAATCCGTGGTTTCCATTTAACACTCTCAGACGAGATCGAACCGGGGCGTCGGGGTCTAAAAGCTGTGAGTTTGAGAATTGGTCTGGTGACTGATGATGGTATTTGGGTAGAAATCGAGGCGGAGGATAATTAATCATCGGAATTGGCAAGGGCTGATTTTCTGGTGTTAAATATTCAGTGCTAGGTAGATCATGAGTATTAAAAGTAGGGAATTGTTTATAGCCATTTCTCTCACGAGATATCCATTGATTGGTAGGACGCTTTGGCATTGGCACTGGGTCAATCATGCGATGGTGGTCTTTGGCCATATGTCCGGTTTGACCACAGGCAAGACATAAGCCGTTTTCCATTCGAAATTTACGCTCAGCACTTGATATTGAAATGCGGCTGAGGTCCATAGGATCTTTAGAATCGGATGTTCCAGCACAAGGTAAAAAATGGTCTGTTGGGTGATAATTCTGTTGCATTGAGTTAGATGAAGATTGCAACATGAGGATGTGCTCCTGTTGTTTGATATTGCGAGCAATATTATTGATCATATCACTCCACCCAGTGTAATTGTCTGAATCAGGAAGATTTACTTGGTTGTTAATAACGCCAGTAATCTTTCGATTAAGTCGTTTTCTAAGGAGATCCACTTTAGTTCGGTCATCATATTTTGCCCTTTCTATATAATGATCAAAGTCGGCCTTAAAATCTCCATAAGTACGTTTGTCTTGGTAAAGTGTGTCTAAGGCATTCTTTGCCATCTGGGTAGTATCAAGTAGAATGTATCTCCTATCAAGGACTTGCCATAAGTCTGTTTGCTTTCTCCAATACCACTTCTCTGAATCACTTGGGTATGAATTCATTTTCTGAACACCGTCTTTAATAGCTTCCCATGCTTTCCCTGAGAGTTGGCTGGTTATATACGATATACAATTGAAATTTCCACGAAAGCAACTACCATCCACAATCAACACTTGTTGGATTTGTATTTTCCAGCTCTCATATAGCGTTTGACGTTTTTCAGTGCTTGTTTGTGCAGCAGAAAATTTTTCTGGATCTGATCTAGTCCGGCGCAATCTTGTATTTGTAGAATCAATGTTCGAGGGTTTCATGCTGAGAATGGCATCAACCTGTAGTTTATTTATTTCAGACTGTAAGCTTGAAATTTTATCATTTAAGGTTGACACCTTGTTGTTGTCTAAAGAGCGTGCTAAATTTAAATTAGATATAGTTGAGTTTAAGGATATAATTTCAGTCATATTTGTATTTTTAATTTCACCAATTTTTGAATCAAAACACTGGAGCAAACTACAAAACAAAATAGTTTCGGGTGTATTAGTGGTTGAATCAATCGAGCTCAGCAGAGAAGCTGGATTCGAGTCATTTGGGAACTGATGCCCTTCAATTGCTGCGCTCAAGTTCGGCCAGCTCTTCTGAAAAGCATTGATAATTTCAGTGGCTCTGGGGTCGGAGTCCATGTTGTTAACAATTACAATATTTTTTTATTATTTTAATTTGATTTGTTGAGAAACTCTATGAGATGATTGCTGGGATTTACTTCAGATTTTGTTTCAGGTCGCAGACAGGAGTCAGAATAAGGTAGTTAATTTTTCCATTATTTCGGGATTCAAATGCAACGGGACACAATTGAGATCGCACAAAATGTCACGGTGGCTCACAGGTCAGGTACTAAAGGGAAGAGATTATAACTGTGTTGTGCGATAGTAAGAGAAGAGAAGTCTAAATACATGGGATATCTATACATATGTTCTATTCTATGACGCTAACCCTTAGTCCCGTGACATTAATGATACCCTTCATTACCATATAGCACCAATTTCAACACTATTGTCCATTCCTGTGGCTCTGAATTGGATGTATTAGTTGAATTGGCTAGGACACTGGCAAAAGTCATGGGTTTACTTGGCTTTGACACATTTGCATTGCCTGTGTTTGCTGGCTTGGCTTGTTGTTGTTGGGCATTTAAGACAGTTTGCAGATCTCTGGTTTTATTTTCAGTTTTTCGAGTGGCCTGTTCAATGTTGGCTATCTGTGATGTGATTATTTCAGAGGCTTTTGAAAGCTCTCTATTGTGTTTATGAGCTTAGGTTAGTATCACTATGCATGCTGACCTTGTACGAGTATATAGATTGGTGAGTTCAGGTTGTGGTTGAAGGTGTATCTGAGGTTCACTGTATCTAATTGTTCTTTACTAATTGTGTGCCGAGCACTCGCTACTTATACTCATGTGCGGCCGCTAGTCGGCTCCTGACCACATGAGCTTTTTCCTGCAGATATCCCAAACGATACAGGAACTACACGAACAGCGTAAACATCTAATCACGTTATGTACATGCAAGTATCCTAGCTGTATAACATGCCCATCACAACACTCCCCTTGTCGGTAACGACTCTTAAATGATGTGGTATTGTTTAGGGTATTTGTTAGATTGCAGCAGAGGGTTACTGTATTGGGACCGGTGACTTAACCTTTGTGAGACTGTCAGCTAGTTGTCTTGATGTAGGTATATATACAGGCTTCATGTATCCTTTGTTGTATTGTTCTCTGCAGTAGTAATTTCGAAGGGCGATATGCTTAGATCGTTTATGGTTGTCATGATTCTTAATTAAAGATATTGCCGATTGGTTATCTATGTAAAGCTTCGTGCACTCAGAACCATCAATGCGATCACTAATGCCCAGCTCTTCAAGTAGAGATCTTATCCACTGGAGCTCACGGCAGGTTTCAGTGGCTGCTAAGTACTCAGCTTCTGTTGTTGAGAGAACTACTTCCCTCTGCAACTTCGAGCGCCAGCTTACTGGGCCGTTTACGAGCGTGATAAGCGAACCTGACGTTGAACGACTACCAGAAGTTTCAGCTGCAAAGTCTGCATCTGTATATGCTTCAAGTTGTGGTTTCGATCTTGTTCTAGTATATGTAAGGCCTCGATCGGGATCTTTTGCAATATACCTTATCACGCGACGCGCGGCTTGATAATGCTCGGATGATGGGTTTGTTAGAAAACGTGCAAGGTGGTTGACTGCAAACGCAATGTCTGGGCGTGTGTTGTTTGCTAGAAACTGCAGACCGCCGACAATTGAGTTGTATTCCGTCTTTTGATGCTCTTCGCACGTTGTTTCATTAGGACCCATGAGGCGTTCGAGTGCAGAGGATGCTGGTTTACAATCTGATAAGCCGTGCCTCTCTATTAATGCGCGAGCATATCGACCCTGTGAAAGTGATAGCGTGTCTATATTTGGGTTCAATATGTTGATTCCCAGAAATAGATCAGTGTTGACTGCTTTTAGTTTGTATTTTTTGTGAAGTGTAAGTGTAAGGTCGTCTATTTTCTGGATGTTAGGTCCCAGAATTTGGAAGTCATCAACGTACATCATGACAAATAAGTCCTTTGTTTATTTGTATAGAGACATATATCTGATTTGTTGGAAGAAGACCGTGTTTGGCTAGGGTGGCTCGTGCGTCATCATAGCATAGTGCTGCCGCTTGTTTGAGTCCGTATAGGCCCTTGCGGAGTTGTATGAGACGGCCACCCCTTTCAAATCCTTGCGGTAGCTCCATATACAGATCAATATCAATGTCTGGGTTCAGGAAGGCCGTTGGAACATCACCTTGCTTTCTGTGCCAGCCAAACTGGTGTGCTAAAGCTAGCAGTATTCGTCCAGTTTCGGACCTGGGTGTAGGTGCGAAAGTTTCATGGTAGTCAACTCCTTCTCGCTGAGTATATCCCTTGGCTGTACATCGAGCTTTGTATCTTTCAAGACTACCATCTGCTCTAAACTTCTTTTTGAATACCCACTTGCACTTCATTGGTCTGCGTCCTAATGGGAGTTCGTCACGCTGTATTATTTTGATCGCACCTTTTTCTTGTAGTGATTGGAATTCTTCGTTTGCAGCGTTTTTCCATTGTGACGCTTCAGGAGAGGACATGGCTTCAGCCCATGTCTTAGGGTCAGTTGATGCAAGCGCTACTTTGCCATGGTGTAGTCGTTTGTAGTCATGTCGCACTACTTCTCTACCACTTCTTGTATGCATGGTTTCTCGCTCTGGGGAATGTGCGCGTTTCTGCCCTGCTAATGGAATTACCGGATCCCAGCCTGTCATGATTTTATCGAGGGCTTTGGGCTCATGCTCATCAGTCTTGCTGTGCACAACATCCAAATTTTGCTCCCCTTCATCCTCTGCTTCTGAGAGCTGGGATTCTGTGTCAGAAAAGTCATTTGTAATTTCTTGCGTGTTGAGCCTCGTTGCTGGGCTATGATTTACCAAGTCTGTCTTGGTAGGCAGGGTTTCAATTTGAGTGGATGAATGCTCGTGTTGTTGCTCAAATGGTGGAGGAGGTGGTACATGCTCTCCCCTTTGCTCATTTGGTGGAGGTGATATGTGATTTTCTATTTCATCACTTGTTGGAGGAGGTATATGCTCTACTCTTGATGGTTTGCTCGTGGCATCGTCTGGTGTTGCTCTTTGGGCTGCTAAAGAGGGTATAGATTGCTCCCCTTCAGACGATGGCAGAGTTTGATTATCTGGCCTAGGATGCGGCGTTTCTATATCTATGGGAAATGATTGATCATTAGTCCAATAGCTCAAGGTATGTTGTTGTACGATAGGGTCTAACTCATCTCCAAACATCACTTCCTCATTAAAGGTTGCATGAGGAGTAAAACTTTCAATCCATTTCCAATCTTGTGAACTTGTTTTGTGAGGATGGTAAATGATGAAATTTTTGTTAGTGTTTTTCTGGAAACCAATAAACCATCCCTTCTCAGCTCTAGCTGTAAATTTGCCAGGCTTTGGAGTGATTAATTTATAAGCTCTACACCCAAATCGTGGAACGAGAGACAAATCTATTTGACCAGTGTGCGGTTGGCTTAAACCTTGCATGAAATCAATTAGCGGAGTATTCTTCGTGCGCATACAATACAGTCTATTGGTAATGAAACAAGCGTATTCAACTGCCCATGGCCAGTATGTCACTGGCATGCGGGCGTCAATCAGCATTGATCGAGCTTTCCTAAGCACTACTTTATTTGTAGATTCTGCAACACCATTTTGTTCTGGTGTGTATGGAGCTGATAGGTCTGTGCGGATGCCATATTTTTCGCAGTGTGCTTTGATGCGAGAGAATTCAGTCCCTCCGTCTTTGAAGATTATGCGAACTCTCTTACCATATTGATGCTGTTGGGTTTCGATCCACTGAATCAATAGTGGTGCGATTTGATCTTTGGTCTCGGTTGTTATAGCCCAGCGCATTCGCGTTTTTGCGTCGGTAATAATAACTACATACTGATGCCCGTTGATTGCGGACTGTATCTTTCCCACTGTGTCAATATGAATTTCGTCTAGGGGTTCATTTGGGGTTGGTCTAGGTTCCCTGGACACAAACCTTTGGGCTTTACTTAAATGACATGTTTCACAGGTCGTGAGTTCACTTAAATCAATGCCCTCAAGTCCTTTCGAGACTTGTGCTGTTTTCTTTAAAATTGTCTGACCCGTATGTCCTAGTCGCTCGTGCCATCGCTGTGCACTGGTTGTTGTTAAAATTCTTGCAATGCCAGGTGCAGCAATCATGGAACTAGACGGCTGGCTAGTCTCAATTGGGAAAATGTATAAAACGTCATTTTTGCATACAAGCCGGGCTACTGGTCTGTCTGCCTCAGGCGGACAATGCAACACTAAAAACATTTTGTTGTAATCTGGTAGAATCCCAGATATTCTCTCTAGCCTACCAGCAGATATGATATTGCATGAAGAATCTGGTGAGTACAATGCATCATGTAGCTTTAGTGTGAGTTTACCAATCTTGAAACGTGCAGTTCCGAGACTGTCAAGTGATGATACTCCTACTGCTTGATCAAATCTAAATGGCTTAGTAGTTTTGTTGATAAATTCAAAAGATTCATGTGGCACAAAATGGTGCGAAGCACCAGTGTCGTAAATTGTACGGCTTTCATTAACTTGAGCAGTTGCAGCTACAATAAAGTCTGTATCACTATCTCCCATGTCATAAGTGGCTGCTACTCTATTTCTTCCTCCGCTAGAATTCGTGCTACCCCGACTGTTTCTAGATGCAAGTTCGGGGTGTTGTCTAAAACAATCTTTGTTCTGGTGTCTATGACGACACTGCTTGCAGATAGCCTCAGGATCTACGTTCCGTGTAATGGGAAGAGATGTTGCATGCGCCACTTGGGCTGGCAACATCCGATTTCCTGCAACAGAACGTAGCGATGACATCATTGTCTGCAATGGAACATATTCATTATTGGGCTCATGTATTCTGGTGTCCCTCCAGTTGTTCAACCATTCAATCCTCTTGGTTCCCATCACAAATATGGCTGCTGCCTGACCATCTCCAATGTGGTAACCAGAGCGCTTTGGCGCAGCATGCGACGGTAATGCGTCCGCTGCGTTATTTACGCTCTGAATACCCGCTAAAAACCTGTCAATATAGTCATCAGCAGTGGTCATGAATCTGATCATTAAAAAGCTTTCGAGAGCTGTTGCGTACGGGGCTGTAGCAGTTTCCTGCCGGGTGCAAGCTACCGCATCGAACAGCTCTTTTGCTGTCATGTGATCATAGTTCTGAGGGCACGTTGATGATGAAAGCCTACTAGTAATCACGTTCTTGGCCTCAATCTCCCCCAGTAACCATTGCTCGAGTTTAATTTCATGCTCGGTAGACAGGTTAGGGAGATCTTCGGGGCTCGTATTACTAGAGCTAGCTTCGACAGGGGCGTGCACTGGTCGTAGTCCAGGCATGTTGTGGAATACGTGTCCCAAAACATTGCGTCGTGCGAGTTTTGCTTGGAGACTTGTCTTCCACTTTGCAAACGAAACTCCCGGCTGGAGGATGAGCTTATTGTCGTCTTTTGCCATAGTTGTTTAATACTTGTACATGTTATCGTGATTTTGGCGCAGCGGAATCGCCCGGGCTCATAACCTATTGTGGTTATGAGCTTAGGTTAGTATCACTATGCATGCTGACCTTGTACGAGTATATAGATTGATGAGTTCAGGTTGTGGTTGAAGGTGTATCTGAGGTTCACTGTATCTAATTGTTCTTTACTAATTGTGTGCCGAGCACTCGCTACTTATACTCATGTGCGGCCGCTAGTCGGCTCCTGACCACATGAGCTTTTTCCTGCAGATATCCCAAACGATACAGGAACTACACGAACAGCGTAAACATCTAGTCACGTTATGTACATGCAAGTATCCTAGCTGTATAACATGCCCATCACAACACTCTCCCTTTTCTGTGAATTCCCTGAAAATATCTAGGAGGTTCAATAATTTTCCTTGGTCCTTTCTATTTCCAGTGAGACTATAAGCACATATGATATGGTCTCTGGCTGCAAGAAGTGCTTCTTCTGGAGACTTAAATGTCAGCTTCTCTGAGTCTGTGGAAACAATTTGGATCTTCCTATGGGTCTCATTAACATTTCCGAGGCTGCAGCCTCGCATTCTTGTATCTCCCACTAGGTGGGACCCTGAAAATTTTTTCCCTTCTTGAGAGGGGCCTGAAAGCGGATAACTTGAAAACTCCATGAATACCTCATCAATTGATGAATTAAAAGATGGGGCTGGATGATATATGGGAGGAGGTGCTGGAAGATTGCTCCAAGCTCGCTTTTTGGGTTGTGGTTGTTGAGTTATTGATGAATGAGGGCTTAAAGGTAGATGGTTGGGTGAAGGAACCCCGGCAATGGCCTTGGACGACATTTCCAGCACGACCAGTTGGTCAAATTGGCTTGTAACAATCTTAATCAAAAGCGCT
Organism: Blumeria hordei DH14; assembly: GCA_900239735.1. Taxonomy (NCBI): domain Eukaryota; kingdom Fungi; phylum Ascomycota; class Leotiomycetes; order Helotiales; family Erysiphaceae; genus Blumeria; species Blumeria hordei. The sequence goes on from OENG01000015.1 coordinate 868,412, forward strand.
TGGTGTAATGAGTCGTAAAAAATTGTTTGTTTGATAATGGCTATTTTTTGCAAAATATTATGGACAAAAAGGTCAATCGAGAAAGTTTTTCTCTTCTTCAGAAGTGATGCTGAAGATAACAGGACAAGTAGGGTTATTAGTGTTGTTTGTAAGCCATCTTGGATTGCCAATTACTTCCACACCTAGGTTGAAATCTTGAAATTCCTCTTGAAAAGGAGTTATTGGTAGACTTGTTGGTACTCCATAGGCTACCAGCTTTGGAAAGGTGTTCACTTTTTGAATGGTGTCAATAGGCCATTTTCCAATGAGCATGATTTATTTGTTCTGTGTAGAAAGTAGCTTATCTGGAGCAGAGTCAAAGTCTCAAGGAGTCTAATATAGCGACAGTTCCACAGGGTACAAAATAAGATTGTAAAGGGAATGGGGATCATACAACAATAACTTAGGCGTTGGTGTCACTGAGAGGAGTGAAGGAAACAAAAGAAGTAGAAGCGTACATATTTTTCAGAAGACATTGCGTGAGGTCTGAATATTCTAATACTAGCTCTTTTATATACATAGCCCAATCCAATTAACCATCACATTTGCCATAATATCATGATTTTCCTGATGTCATTCTCTGGTGATATCATACTCTCAGTGACTCAAGAATATCACATTCTATTGATTAATTGAAGTCATAAACACACATGTAAGATTATTCCGATCTAGATGATGTCATGACAGGGAGAATTCTAGAGTATTACTCAACAAAGGTATGAGGTCCAAAGATAGCACATCTTTGCTCCTACCTTCAATACTTCATCATGATGGTTTAGTCTGTGAAACAAAGCAGGTGAGGACAAGGTTGTTTTTAGGAGAGGTGTGGACTCTTGCCACAGCTTTCTTGCCAAGAACTCTGTTCATGTTGTCCCTAACACTGATAGCATTGTAGGCAGGTACAGAAGCACCCTTTGTCAAGAAAAGAGTAAGGAGAGTGTCAGCATCAGGAGTGTTAGAGAGAGTTCTTGGGGCAGAAGGATCCATGTTGCTTGGTGAAGGTAGTGGAAGTGGTTTGGAAAGAGGTAGCTTGGTCTTCTTGTGGTTGACTTTAGTCCAGTTTTGGTCTGATGGTATAGTGGTGTTGGTGGTGTTGGTGGTGTGATTGGTGTGAGTGATGTTAGAGGCTACAACACTTGAATGGCTAGCAATTTTTGTAGGCTTGCTGCATGAGCTAGGGAAGTTGTTTGTGGCCATCTGTACTGGTTTTGGTGTGAGCTCAGGTATGTAGATGATTTGTACAATTTTTTTTCCACAGCTTTTGGTGCAGTGGTATTGCCTCTGAGTACCTCTCCTGGAAGAATGTCTTTTTCAGTAAAGTCTCGAAAAATTTGCAGCAAGTCTAAGATTCTTGTCTGCCTATCCCTGTCAAAGGTCAATTTGCAGGCCTCAAGAATTTTATTCCTAGCTGCATAGATTGCATCATCAGCAGAGAGTGCAAATGAATAGGTGGTGGTAGGTTTGTTTAGCTTAGGTGGCTTGGGGTACTCCATTGGTTCAGTGGAGCTTGGGCCATATTTTTGCTTTGTGGGTGAAAAATTTTTTCCTGTCACATGACACAGGAGCAGAATTGGGATCAGAACTGGTCTCCATGGCTGTAGGATTGTTGGATAAGAAGAATTAAATCTAGATGGATTTATTGAGGCTGATAGGTTTAGATTACCGCTCCAGATTGATTCATTAAGTCGAGGTTGGTAGGGTAGATCAATTAGACGTGGTGGTGATGAAGGTATAGAGCTACCAGATGGGGGATTGAGTCAATATCCATTTTTAGGCAGAACCAGCAGGCTGGAAGGGCAAAAAAAGTGATTTAAATGTAGGTGTGATTGATGCAAAAAAGAATCTGGCAAGTAATAGAGGATCGGATAGCTGTGTCAAAAGTTATTGTCAAAAAGGTGATTTCGCAAAATGTGGTTGACGTGAAAGGTATGCCTTGTTGTATACATGGCCTAGTTATAGTTGAAAGAAAGCACTAGATACAGCCCTTTTTTTGCTTCAGATGGCACACATATCTTGTTATTCCATTTCCATGTGTATTTTTTCTTGTAGGATAATAACATTGGGTGTAATTTTCTGTCCATCCTATAGAGAAACTCAAGCCATTGGTTTCTAATATTGCTTTTCATCTGAGCTCCAATCTTGGTAATTCTCAATTCGTGTTTTTCAGGAGGCAATCTTGATACTTCCTTTGCTAGTTTGTCTGCTATTTCATTACCAATGATACCTGAATGTCTAGGAATCCAGTGTAATGAAACTGAAGCATTTTTATCTGAAATTAGGTTTGCTGCACTCAAAGCTCTTATCTGGCAGGCCTTTACAGGATAGTCTGAAAGAGATGCCATCCTTTGTATTGCTGCCTGGTTATTAGAAAATATTTCAAAATGTTGTCCTGGGTTTATGGAGGTTCAGAGTCAATATCCATTTTCTTTGCCCACCAGTAAGCTAGAAGGGTCGAAAATTTGATGCAAATGCAGGTCTTAGTGATGCAAAAACTAATCAGTTGAGTGATTTAAATTCGAGCAATTTGATCAAAAGTTGTGGTTGAAAAGGTGGTTTCGGAAAAAAAAAACATTCCTGCAGGCGTATTAGTATACACAAGGGAGAATTATTAGATCAAAAAACATTGGGTAAATTAAATGAACAACAAAGATAGGAGAGTTTATTTAGGGGAGTTTGGTTATGTAGTGTAAACATTAGATAAATTGTCATAGCTTTATAGCTGAATACAATATGAGTCAAAAAAAAAAATCTTCAGTAGTGGTAATTGCCATGTTCCCATTCTTTGTCTTCAGAACTGTATTTACTACTGGTCCCTTCATTCCATTGCTGGCAAACATGTGGATGATTTGATTTCTGGCATATAGGGGGGTGAAATTGGTCATTGCCTCTGGGTCTTCTTTTTTTTGATTCATATTTGTATTCAGCTATATAGCTATGACAATTTATTTCTATTTTACAAACAATTACTCCAAATACCTCTATTAATATTTCCTCGCATTACACCTTTTTATTCATTTTTATTTATTTCTAATCTAATTAATCACCTTTGGGTGTTGCACAAGCCTAACTCTTCGAATGATCTTGCTCTTTGATTGGATGAGTTCTTGGGAATGAGGCCGCTGTGGCTGTCCTTTCTTTCCTACCATTGTCCACTGTTGGGGGTTTTTGGACTGATCTACCCCTCTTGCAGCCATTGAAGCTATGGAAGCTTGTTGGTATGTAGCTTGATTGGGATTGTTTGGGTTGCAAGGTCCTGGGCCTCTGTTTGTATGTAAAGGTACTGCTGGTGGTACACATTTGTTCAGGGCTCTTGCCTTGATTTCAATCTGCCTTCTTGCAGTCTCTAAATTAGCTACTTGTGATGCTATAATATTGGATGCCTTCCTTATATTTCCATTTTCAGTATATTCTCTAAATACTTCAAGGAGATCCAGTAGCTGTGTTTGTTCAGTATGGTCCTTTGTAAGGTTACATGCCTTGATTATGAGGTCCCTTGCCTCTTTTTTTTTGATTCATGTTGTATTCAGCCATAAAGCAATGACAATTTATCTATAGTTATTTATGAATGATAAAATACAAATCTATTTACTACACATTTTTCCAATATATCTTGTCATAATCATCCATCCTTATATGCATTAATGCACTTAGAAGCTTGAAGAAAATTAAGTAGTGCTTGTTTCCCCCTCTTTTTTTGCGAAAGAATAGGATGATTGAGTGGTTCTATATTTTTGAAATTTTTTTTTCTTTCATCTGAAAATTTTTCACAGTGAAGTATTAAATGTTGTATGGTTTGCTTTCCTAATTTGCAGAAATTACATTTGTTGTCTTTTGTTTTTCCAATTTTATTCAAGTATGCTCTTATATTCCCAATACCAGTTCTGGCTTGGAAATATGGAGGTCCCTTGCCTGAAGGAGTACTGAATTGGTGGTTTCAATGCTATGGTTAGTTTCAACTTGTGGGGTAGAGTAGATTGATGAAGCAAGTGTTTCTTGGCCTTTCCCTTTGACTGAGGGGTTAGGATCTGTATAGCATGAAGCTCCTGTCTTTAACTGATATTGATTGGATGGGCCAGCAATTGGGTCACTACTAAACTTCATTACCTCTTTTTTTTTTTTGTATCATATTGTATTCAGCTATCTAGCTATGACAAAGGTATATTTTATTTTTTTACATTGAAGAATTACACCAGTTAATGCCATATATCACTTCTCCATATTACTATATGTCCATTATTTGTGAGCCTATATCATCTCCTTTGTATGCTGACATACACTTGGATGTTTTCAAAAATTGTAGAAGGGCTTCCTTCCCCCTTTTGGTTCTTAATAAAATTGGTAATGAAAGTGGCTTTATGTCAGCAAATGCCAATTCCCTTTGCTTGAAAAATCTAGAACAGTGAAGAATTAAATGTTTAGTGGTCTGCTTTTTAGCCTTGCAAAAATTGCAGCTTTGATCTTTAACTTTCCCAATTATACTCAGGTAAGCTCTGGTATTCCCTAGCCCAACCCTCGTCTGGAAAAATGCTGATTCAACCATCCTGCTGTGGTTTTGAAAGTGAAATGGTTGTAAGGAAAAGGTTGGTATGTGCATCTGGGCTTGGATTCTGTAGAACTTGCCAAGTCCCCTAGACCTTCTACCCTCCTCTTCTCTGTGAACTTCAGTTTGCCAGTCATTATGCCAAGCTTCTAAAATATATTCTGTTGCTTTCTGCTTTAGAAAAGAATGGGATGTAAATTTGTCTTTTCTCAAAGCTGTCTTTGTTAATGCTTCTTTTGCAAGTGAGTCAGTATATTCATTATCCTCAATACCCACATGGGCTGGACACCAAGAAATGGTTAGGTTGCAGTCTTTGGCTAGGTTTCGAATTTGGTGTGAGAGGTGATTTGTTCTCAAGGGGCGAGGTTAGGACAATGTTCCACAGGGTGCATATGTGGTCTAACGGAGATCTAGGTGGTAGATAAAAGTGATGAGTGGGTCGAAGGGATGACTGGTCTTCTCTAGGAAGAGACAAATAGGTAGATAGTAGCAATAGAGGCTACACGTGGGTCTTGCTGATAAAGAGCTGGAAAGAGATAAATGGTCTTCCCGAAGAAGAGATGGGTAAACAAATGTATTGTTAAGGCAATTGAAGAAGACGTTGCATGAAGAATAATGCTTCTTCACACCAAGTATCTATATACATAAAATTACCAAATAGCACGTAACACACAGCCTCTATGCCAAACAATCTGCTACACATCCCCTAATGAAACTAACCTACTCTTATCAGTCTTCCTTGCTGGTTTTAAAAGTGCATTGAACTAATGTTTGTGTTTTAGCCTAGCCGTCCACATGACATTTCATATTACGCTATGCCACAACGATCCATGAAAGGTAAAGAGTAAGAAAAAACACTACACAACAAAATTCTAAGGAAGGCCAGAGATAAATGGCAAGTTATTTATTACACTGATGCATCAGAATCATCTGATTCAAAAGGAATTGGATTCTCACTTCTATCATAGGACCAGAAAGATCAGAGTGTCCAGAGTGTCCAGAGTGAACAGTACACACTCTCAAAAGAAAAAAATACAATTTATGATGGAGAGTTGGAAGCCATTGTTAGAGCTATTGAACATGCACAGGAACTGATGAGGCATAAAAAGATGGTCACAATTTTTTCCGACAGCAAAGCAGCTTTGAAAAGAATGGAAGACTTAGGTAGTAAGTCTGGTCAAGCAAAGATTATCATGGCAATAAAAGCAGCAACACAACTACAGAATCAAGGAGTCAAGGTCCACTTACAATGGGTTCCAGCTCCTCAAGGCATAAGAGGGCATGAAGAAGCTGACAGGCTGGCCAAAGAAGCAGCTCAGTGTAACCCAGATGAAAGTTACCCCACAAGTCTAGCATTTATATACACAGAATTGAACAAGGAAAAATGCCTTGAGTGGCAAGCTATACTGAAAGTATTTGATGAAAGAAGACTATAGCTAGACAACCCCTATGTTAAAGTTTTGGGCTTGAGCAAATATGGAGGTTATAGCAAAAACAGTGTCGGCGGTTAGACTGATACAATAAGTCTTGTAGAAGTTGTAGCAAGAAGAATTGACTGGAAACAAGTGTATTGAGATGTGTGTTTCTGAGTAAAACTAAGCTGATAAGAGTGAGATTGCGTGTGCGCATATCTTATCAACTGTGGTTTCTGACCAGTATTTATCAATCTCCATGGATCATAAATTATGATCCCTGTAGATGTAAATCTATATACGTACAAATATATGAGCCAGGAATATAAAGCTAAATACATGTGTGTTGGTAATAGATCCGAGAAACCTATAACATGCATTTGAGACATAATCATCTGCTGGAATGCTAGTGTGAAATAAATGCCAATGTGCATTAAACTTTCCGTGAGGAATGTGCTGATGACAATGATATAGGAAGGTGAATATGATAACCTAATTAGCCGGACTTACAGATGAGTTATCCTTGGCATTCCAGGATACACAATATATCATCACCCTATCCTTATTCAAAAACTTACTCATGGCAAGTCAGGATAAAGCCTTGGGTACCAAGGGGGACCAAGAGAAGTATCAGTGCAGCATTCTATCAACTGAAGATTGGACATGGCTATAACAGATGTTACATGCAAATAATAGGACAAACAATTTCAGACAGGTGTCTTTGTGGTGATACACAGACACTGAAACATTTAATTTTGGAATGTAGGAGATATAAACAAAACAGAAAAAGAATGAAGGACAGGCTTGGTGGCAAGGAGGTATGCCTTCAAGTGCTGCTTCATAGTACAACTGGAATATTAGCAATATTAGAATATTTAAATAAGACAAAGTTATCAACAAGGGGTCGGTAACTAGGAGAGAATAATAGGCTTAGAGGATAGGGTGTGAATTAAGACAAGTTAGATTAATTGTAGTTGAAAGCTTCACATCCTCAGATATTCATTGACTTATATAGGATGTAAATAATAATAATAATAATAATAGTAATAATAATAATAATAATAATAAGGAGTTCTGCGTCTTGAAGCAGGATTATCCTGTTGAGATTCTGGGGATCCCGTTGGGGACATTTATAAGAGGAGGTAAAAATCCAAATAACGGCGAGTTCATAAACCAAGTCGAGGCAGAAACAAAAGTTCGGATACCCGAATTAAAAATCAACAGGGTGAGATGGCTTTTCGACGGAAAGGAGCACCGATGGATGGGACGAAACGGCCATACTCGAGGGTCAATCGTCGCGAGTCTGCCGACAGAGGCACTTCAACGCGAAGTGATAAGAAACGGCATTGTATACAACTCAATGCTATACACGGCCCAGCTCTGGTCACCCCGAGCGCAAATAAAGCAGTGCTTCAACTGCTGTCAATGGGGGCATACCCAAGCCTCGTGCAATAGGGTAAGGAGATGTGGTGAGTGCGCGGGCACTCATCAGACCAGGGACTGTCCGAGGAAGTCGGTGCTTTGCTGCAACTGCGGCAAGGACCATAAATCGTGGCAGAAGAGGGCGTGTCAAAACTTCGCGTCATACAAGGCGAGTGTCCAAAGGGCACGGTATGAACTATTGGAAAGAACGGCGGAATATAGGAAGGGAGAAATACTAACCACGGCAACCAATACAACAACTACGGCAAAACCTACAGACGACCAAGGGTTCACACTCGTGACCAACCAAAAGCCGGAGGTATTAAAGAGAGGGCCAGGACGCCCGCGAAAACAGGTCCTGGTCAACCCCCCACCGCAACTATTCGGACCATCGGGGTCAAATTCAAGACCACAGTCGTCTCTTTTCAGCACGCGAGGGCAGGGAAAGGATGGCGAGGTCCAATATAACTTTAGCTAGTCTTGTCTCGGACTGAAGGCCAATTGCACTTCTTGAAGGTAATAAAAACTTAAAGTGTAAATAATTAGAAAAGTTGAGGGGGTTTTTACCATAAAGGTTTCCTCCTATATAAATTAAATAGTTTGGTAGACACCTGCATGGGCCCATAGGGCGCCAAATCAGGACAATGAAATCAAATTCAAAAAATAATAATAATAATAATAAGAAGAAAAAACATCATTTTTCACGAAAAGCGGCACAACGTTCCACGAACGTTATTTCATCGTTATTATTATTGCATTCTTCTTAATCAATCTCACTGACCTGATTCCCCGAATTTCTTTCGTTGCGCTTCGGCATGGCGAGTTGGAGAGCCAGAAAGGTGGTTTACGCGGCTGAAAAAATTTTCACGGCACCTCAACCACCACGAACGGACAGCGGAACGGCCGCAATTACAGCTGTAGAGTCTCTCGCAAGCTCTACAGGCGTTAACATGGACACATTAATGACAGTAGGGTTATTTTTAAACAAGGTCAGAGACAGACTGGTTATCGCAGGCACTGACAAATCTGCGACGCCGATGGTCGAAGTAGGTGAGGCACTCGATGCCTTCAAAGCCCACGCTACGATGTTACAATCGAAGCTGAAGGCTTCACGAATGGAAGAACGCATGCTGGCCTTAGAGAAGGCAGTCAAGAAGAATCTCGAGGAGCCGTCGCACAAGACGGCTGCTTCGGCAGTACAAGGGATGGGAGGGCGACCCACATACGCCTCAATCGTCGCGCCGCCAGCGACTAAAGCGGCTGTACGAATACGAATTCAAGGGGCAGAAAACATGGAGCCGGCAGCGCTCCTAGACAAGGCGAAAATACACATTGAGGGGGCATACGCAGTAAGGAAGCTGCGGAGCAACGATACGGAGGTGTTTGTGCAGTCGTTCTCTCAGCGAGACGCTGCCTTGAGTATGGCGCAGCCAAAGGAGTTCTGCGTCTTGAAGCAGGATTATCCTGTTGAGATTTTGGGGATCCCGTTGGGGACATTTATAAGAGGAGGTAAAAATCCAAATAACGGCGAGTTCATAAACCAAGTCGAGGCAGAATCAAAAGTTCAGATACCCGACTTAAAAATCAACAGGGTGAGATGGCTTTTCGACGGAAAGGAGCACCGATGGATGGGAGCTAACGGCCATACTCGAGGGTCAATCGTCGCGAGTCTGCCGACAGAGGCACTTCAACGCGAAGTGATAAGAAATGGCATTGTATACAACTCAATGCTATACACGGCCCAGCTCTGGTCACCCCGAGCGCAAATAAAGCAGTGCTTCAACTGCTGTCAATGGGGGCATACCCAAGCCTCTTGCAATAGGGTAAGCAGATGTGGTGAGTGCGCGGGCACTCATCAGACCAGGGAATGTCCGAGGAAGTCGGTGCTTTGCTGCAACTGCGGCAAGGACCATAAATCGTGGCAGAAGAGGGCGTGTCAAAACTTCGCGTCATACAAGGCCAGCGTGCAACGGGCACGGTATGAACTTATGGAGAGAACGGCGGAATACAGAAAAGGCGAAACACTAACTACGGCACCAATTACAACAACTACGGCAAAAACTACAGACGACCAAGGGTTCACAATGGTGTCCCACCAAAAGCCGGAGGTTTTAAAGAGAGGGCCAGGACGCCCGCGCAAACAGGTCCTGGTCAACCCCCCACCGCAACTATTCGGACCATCGGGGTCAAATTCAAGACCACAGTCGTCTCTTTTCAGCACGCGAGGGCAGGGAAAGGGTGGCGAGGTCGAGTATCATTTTAGCTAGTCCTGTCTCGGACTGATGGCCAATTGCACTTCCTGTAGGTAACAAAGGACTACAGATATAAATACTTTATAGGGGGAGGGGGTTTTTATCGTAATGGTTTCCCCCTCATGTAAATACATAGATAGTTTAATACCACCTGCATGGGCCCATAGGGCGCCAAATCAGGACAATGAAATCAAATTCAAAATAATAATAATAATAATAATAATAATAATAATAATAATAATAATAATAATAATAATAATAATAATAAGAAAAAAACATCATTTTTCTCGAAAAGCGGCACAACGTTCCACGAACGTTATTTCATCGTAATTATTATTGCATTCATCTCAGTCAATCCTTCTTACCTGATTCCTCGAATTTTTTTCGTTGCGCTTCGGCATGGCGAGTTGGGGAGCCAGTAGGGCGGAATTCGCGGCTGAAAATTTTTTCACGGCACCACCCAAACCAACAATGGGCAGCGGAACAGCCGCAATTATGGCTGTAGAGTCTCTCGCGACCTCTACAGGCGTTAACATGGATTATTTAAAGACAGTGGCTAAATATTTAAGCAAGGTCCGACGCGGACTTGTGAACGCAGGTTCATACATATCGTCGGCACCAATGGTGGAAATAGATGAGGCTCTCGACGCTTTCAAAGCCCACATTCAGATGTTACAATCGAAGATGTCGGCACAGCCAATGGAGGACAGGATGCTTGCCTTAGAGAAGGCTATTACGAAGAGTCTCGAGGGGCCGTCGCGCAAGGCGGTTCCTCAGTCGGCACAAATGATGGGAGGTCGACCTACCTACGCCTCAGTCGTCGCACCGCCAGCGACCAAAGCAGCAGTAAGGATACGAGTTGATGGGGCAGAAAACATGCAGCCGGCAGAGCTGCTCTACAAGGCAAAACAACACATCGAGGGGCATATGCTGTAAGGAAGCTCAGGAGTAATGATACTGAGGTGTTTGTGCAGTCGGTCTCCCAACGAGACGCTGCCTTGAGGATGACGCAACCAAAGGAGTTCAGCGTTATAAAGCAGGATTATCCTGTTGAGATATTAGGAGTCCCATTGGGGACAACAATACGAGGAGGAAAAGATGCCAACAACGGCACATTGATAAATCAAATAATGGAGGAAACAAAAGTTCGGATTCCGGATATAAAAATCAACAGGGTGAGGTGGCTTTACGACGGTAAAGAGCACCAATGGATGACAAGAAACAGTCGTACTCGAGGATCAGTGATCGCGAGCCTTCCGACGGAGGCACTTCAACGCGAAGTGACAAGAAACGGCATTGTCCTCAACTCAATGCTGTACACGGCCCAGCTCTGGTCACCCCGTGCGCAAGTCAAGCAGTGCTTCAACTGCAGCGAATGGGGGCATACCCAAGCCTCATGTACCAAGGCGAAAAGATGTGGTGAGTGTGCGGGCACTCATCAGACCAGAGACTGCCCGAGGAAGTCGGTGCTTTGCTGCAACTGCGGTAAAGCCCATAAATCGTGGCAGAAGGGGCGTGTCAAAACTTCGCGTCATATAAGGCCAGCGTTCAAAGGGCCAGATATGAACTCATGGAAAGAACGGCAAATTTAAGAAGGAGGAAATTTCACCAGCGGCATCACAACTAACAACAGCGGCAAAAGAAATGAACGACCATGGATTCACACTGGTGTCCCACCAAAAGCCAGAGGTGTTCAAGAGGGGCCAGGACGCCCGCGCAAACAGCCCCTGGTTAATGCACCACCTCCACTATCTACACCATCGGGGTCAAACTCAAGGCCACAGTCATCACTTTTCAGCACGCGAGGGCAGGGAAAGAATGGCGAGGTCGAATACAACTTTAGCTAGTCCTGTGTCGGGCTAAAGGCCAATTGCACTTCCTGTAGGTAACGAAGGACTACAGACATAAAAATTTACAGGGGGAGGGGGTTTTTATCGTAAATGGTTTCCCCCTCATGTATATATATAGATAGTTTCATAGCCACCTGCATGGGCCCATAGGGCGCCAAATCGGGATAAATGAAATCAAATTCAAATTCAATAATAATAATAATAATAATAATAATAATAATAATAATAATAATAATAATAATAATAATAATAATAATAATAATAATAATAATAATAATAATAATAATAATAATAATAATAATAATAATAATAATAATAATAATATAAAAAAACACGCAAAAAAAACATCATTTTTCACGAAAAGCGGCACAACGTTCCACGAACGTTATTTCATCGTTATTATTATTGCATTCTTCTAAATCAATCTCACTGACCTGATTCCCCGAATTTTTTTCGTTGCGCTTCGGCATGGCGAGATGGGGACCCAGAAAGGTGGATTTCGCGGCTGAAAAAATTTTCACGGCACCTCAACCACCACCAACGGACAGCGGAACGGCCGCAATTACGGCTGTAGAGTCTCTCGCAAGCTCTACAGGCGTTAACATGGACACATTAATGACAGTAGGGTTATTTTTAAACAAGGTCAGAGACAGACTGGTTATCGCAGGCACTGACAAATCTGCGACGCCGATGGTCGAAGTAGGTGAGGCACTCGATGCCTTCAAAGCCCACGCTACGATGTTAAAATCGAAGCTGAAGGCTTCACGAATGGAAGAACGCATGCTAGCCTTAGAGAAGGCAGTCAAGAAGAATCTCGAGGAGCCGTCGCACAAGACGGCTGCTTCGGCAGTACAAGGGATGGGAGGGCGACCCACATACGCCTCAATCGTCGCGCCGCCAGCGACTAAAGCGGCTGTACGAATACGAATCCAAGGAGCAGAAAATATGGAGCCGGCAGCGCTCCTAGACAAGGCGAAAATACATATTGAGGGGGCATACGCAGTAAGGAAGCTGCGGAGCAACGATACGGAGGTGTTTGTGCAGTCGGTCTCTCAGCGAGACGCTGCCTTGAGTATGGCGCAGCCAAAGGAGTTCTGCGTCTTGAAGCAGGATTATCCTGTTGAGATTTTGGGATCCCGTTGGGGACATTTATAAGAGGAGGTAAAAATCCAAATAACGGCGAGTTCACAAACCAAGTCGAGGCAGAAACAAAAGTTCGGATACCCGAATTAAAAATCAGCAGGGTGAGATGGCTTTTCGACGGAAAAGAGCACCGATGGATGGGAGCTAACGGCCATACTCGAGGGTCAATCGTCGCGAGTCTGCCGACAGAGGCACTTCAACGCGAAGTGATAAGAAACGGCATTGTATACAACTCAATGCTGTACACGGCCCAGCTCTGGTCACCCCGAGCGCAAATAAAGCAGTGCTTCAACTGCTGTCAATGGGGGCATACCCAAGCCTCGTGCAATAGGGTAAGGAGATGTGGTGAGTGCGCGGGCACTCATCAGACCAGGGACTGTCCGAGGAAGTCGGTGCTTTGCTGCAACTGCGGCAAGGACCATAAATCGTGGCAGAAGGGGGCGTGTCAAAACTTCGCGTCATATAAGGCCAGCGTTCAAAGGGCCAGATATGAACTCATGGAAAGAACGGCAAATTTAAGAAGAGAGGAAATTTCACCAGCGGCATCACAACTAACAACAGCGGCAAAAGAAATGATGGACCATGGATTCACACTGGTGACCCACCAAAAGCCAGAGGTGTTCAAGAGGGGGCCAGGACGCCCGCGCAAACAGCCCCTGGTTAATGCACCACCTCCACTATCTACACCATCGGGGTCAAACTCAAGGCCACAGTCATCACTTTTCAGCACGCGAGGGCAGGGAAAGAATGGCGAGGTCGAATACAACTTTAGCTAGTCCTGTGTCGGGCTAAAGGCCAATTGCACTTCCTGTAGGTAACGAAGGACTACAGACATAAAAATTTACAGGGGGAGGGGGTTTTTATCGTAATGGTTTCCCCCTCATGTATATATATAGATAGTTTCATAGCCACCTGCATGGGCCCATAGGGCGCCAAATCGGGATAAATGAAATCAAATTCAAAAAATTCAAAAATAATAATAATAATAATAATAATAATAATAATAATAATAATAATCAAAAAACATCATTTTTGCCAGAAATCTGCGCAGCATTCCACGCTGCCCGTATCGCCAATTTGACATCGTGAATCTTATTTTTTCATCTCCATTACCCTCCTTTCATCATTTCATCTTCTGTGCTCCAACATGGCAGGTGTGGGTGCTGGTGTGGGTAAATCCAGCGGTTTCGACGCGTCGCAAAATGCGACAATGGCCTCAACAAACAATGGCAGCGGAGCGCAGACAGCTCCAAAGGATAAGAACCTTGAAATCCTAGGGAAACTTCTAAAACAGGTTAGATTAATCGTGATGGGAGAGATGGATGAGGAGGACCTACCATCGATGGAAGACGTGAACGAGGCCGTGAAGGCCTTTAACGCACACAAAAGGGCCTGGACGGAAATGTCCCAGAAGAAGTCTCCTATCGAGGAGAGGATGATGGCGCTAGAGGAGGTCGTCAAGAAAAGCCTCGCGGATCCCGCTCGTGTTTCTGCTCCTGCAGTGACCTCGGGCGCGCCGCCACAAAGGAGCTACGCGTCGGTCGTGGCTCCGCAAATGACAAAAACAGCGGTTCGAATAAGAATTGATGGAGCAGAAAAATTGCAGCCGGAAGAGCTGCTTTCAAAGGCAAAAGAGCACATTCAAGGTGCATACGCGATCCGTCAAATGCGGAGCAACGATACCGAGGTGTATGTCCAGTCGGCGTCCCAGAGAGACGCGGCGCTAAATATGCGAGAACCAACGGATTTCAAAATTTTACGGCAAGATTTTCCAGTCGTGGTCAACGGTGTCCCATTGCGGACACGAATCGAAGGGGGCAGAGATGCCGACAATTTCGCCATCATCAGGGAGATAGAGACGGCCATGAAGACACGAATTCCAGGCTTAGTCATAAGTCGTATACGGTGGTTATACGACGGAAAGGAACACCAGCGATCGAAGAAAAACGGTCGCAATCGAGGATCAATTGTGGTCAGCCTCCCATCGGAGGCAATGCAAACGGAAGTGGTCCGAAACGGCCTTGTGATGAACGCCATGCTCTTCACGGCGCAGGTGTGGTCACCACGGTCCCAGCCAAAGCAGTGTTACAACTGCAGTCAGTGGGGACACACCCAGGCGTCGTGTGGAAAGGCAGCTAGGTGCGGTGAGTGCGCTGGCGCTCACCAAACTCGGGACTGTCCGAGGAAAAGGGTTTCTTGTGCCAACTGCGGCAAGGAACACCGTTCGTGGCAGAAAGCAGCGTGTCGGACCTACCAGGTCTACAAGGGAAGTGTGGAGAAGGCTCGGATGGAGCTGTTGTCAAGAACGGCAGAAATATGGAATGAAAAACCAACAATGGCGCCAACACGAACAGTCGCACCAACTGATGATCAGGGATTCACTTTGGTCACCAGTAAGAAGGCTGAAGGACTAAAAAGAGGGCCAGGACGACCACGTAAGGTAGTCGAAGCCCCAGTGGCACCAATCATCGCCTCGACAGCAGCACCACCATCGGGGCCAACTCTTCGAGCACTTCGAAGACCAACGCCGAGTGAGGAGGTGCCTTCTCTTTTCAATTTCTCATAACGTTAGTCTGATTGAAGGGGGAGTTAACGAATTCTGAGGAAAGTTTATAAAATTATGGTTGAAAGGAACGTCCTCAGCATTAAGCCGGGTCGGTTCAGAGTGGCGGGACATCGGGTTTTGTTTGTTGAAAGCTTTTTCCCTTCCTAACATGGCTTACCGTCTTCATGGTTCTGTATATAGATACCGCATAGGACGTTAAACTAGATCAATGAATGAATAATAATAATAATAATAATAATAATAATAATAATAATAATAATAATAATAATAATAATAATAATAAAATACATAGATAGTTTCATAGCCACCTGCATGGGCCCATAGGGCGCCAAATCGGGATAAATGAAATCAAATTCAAAAAAATAATAATAATAATAATAATAATAATAATAATAATAATAATAATAATAATAATAATAATAATAATAATAATAATAATAATAATAATAATAATAATAAGCCTTAACAGGGCCCAAAGTAGCATAGCCATGCAGTTAAGAAGCGAGCACATTGGGTTCAATTCTTACCTGCACAGAAGACATGTTCCCGGAGTAGACAGTCCACGATGCCAATGTGGATATCCGTCCCAGAACGTCAAGCATATGATCATGGCCTGTCCCGACTGGGCTATAGGTAGAGGGGAGATACTGAGAAAGGCAGAGAATCGGTCATTCGAAGCGATGATGAATAACCCGAAAGATATGGCTAGAATAACAAAGTGGATACAAAAGGAAGGAAGGCTAGAGCAGTTTCGACTGACGCTTGAAGTCGAAGCCATGATGAATTACAGAGAGGGCAGTAGGGGAAAGGTGATCTCCTGCCATAAATAAGGGAGTGGACGGTATCCACACTGGATATAACAGTATTAGTGCACTTCGTGAAGGTAACACAATATCAAAGTGTAAATAAATTGAAAAGCTGAGGGGGTTTTTACCATAAAGGTTTCCTCCTATATAAATATTAGAGTTCGTAGACACCTGCATGGGCCTTAAGGCGCCAAACCGGGCTAAATGAAATCAAATTCAAATTCAAATAATAATAATAATAATAATAATAATAATAATAATAATAATAATAATAATAATAATAATAATAATAATAATAATAATAATAATAATAATAATAATAATAATAATAATAATAATAATAATAATAATAATAATAATAATAATAATAATAATAATAATAATAATAATAATAATAATAATAATAATAATAATAATAATAATAATAATAATAATAATAATAATAATAATAATAATAATAATAATAATAATAATAATAATAATAATAATAATAATAATAATAATAATAATAATAATAATAATAATAATAAAAATGTTAAATGACAAGGTGTGTTTGGTTGGTGTAGGAACCTGCCGAGCCAGTCAAGGTCAAGCTTAGGAGTCGCGTCAATAACGCTACTCATGCAGATCAGTCGCGCGGAGAAAATTTGTACTTAGTAGTTATTGTCTGTCACTATTTTGTAAATAGAATACTATCGCTTCTCATTCTATCTGACCTCCTTTCACTGTGATAATTCTATTGTCTTCTCTACAGTTATACAGCTATAGAAGGCCTCCCAATTAATAAAAAATATATATCTAGCAGTGATATTGAGTTGACCAGTCTTTTTGACATAGGTGATTACCCTGGGTCGAATTGTATTAGAAATTAAGGGTAGAATAATGTTGAAAGCTGAATGAGTGATAGGCTGATATGCCTCTAAGTAAAGATCATAGAACACATATGGTTTTTGAATGAAAAGAATGTCCAAAACCTCCCTGAGTGCAACTGCAAAAAGGGACTGCAAGATCTCTCAACTCCTTGCAGCATTGGGTTGGCCCATTTTGAGTGTACCTAGCATGACAACGCTTTGAAGTGGTCGCAATCTTGTCTCTGAAAAGCCGAGTGATTAATTGATTTACAGTTTGCACATTGAACTGCATGGTGGATGCAGCTCTGGGTGGCACTGCAAGTGGAACATTTGTGGGCTATGGTGATATGCTTTCCAAGGCAGATAGCCCAGACTAGATCCTTGGTACATCCTATTTGATGGTGTCCAAAGCTTAGACACTTTTGGCATTGGGTCTTCTGGGTGGACTGCTGAAAAGACACCATTTTCAATCTGAGACCTCCAATGAGGACTCCTGACTTGATTAAATCATTTTTTTTCTCTTCAGATGTGATCAAGAACGTAATTGATGCTCTGAGCCTCTGTTGGTAAATTTTGCTTAGTCATCTGGGCTGGTCCTAGGTTTTTGTTCCCTCATTGAAAAATTCAATCTCTTCATTAATGGCATTAATTGGGATTGAGGTTGGTACACCATGAACCACTAGCTTTGGCCAATGGCTTACTTTTTGAACTTTATTAATGGGCCATTCTGCAAACACAGACTCCCATTTTTCTTGATCTAAAAGTAGTTCATGTTGAGCGGATTGGATTGGAAAAGCTTGTGGCTGTTAGGCACAGATTATATCACTTAGTGAAGCGAGTGGAAAAATAGAGGAGTCTGTAAATCTGTCGTGGGGAGTTGTTAATTACTCCCACTAGGACACAGAGTGCTATATAAACTATATTTTGTAATAATAATATCTAGTGGTTGGTATTTGCGTCAAAGCGCATTAATACTAACCCCACAATTAATGGGAGATTAGTGACATGTATTCTACACATCCCTGTCTTTACCATAATTGGAAGCACCAATTTCAACAGTTCACTTGGAGGTGAGTCCATGCATGTCAAAACCAGTTGCCTTTCACTTAGGTATGTACTCTTGAAATGGCACGCTTCCCTAGAATTTTGTTAATTCTCTCTCTGATATAGAAGGCATCATATCTTGGCAATAAATCCCCTTGCTTTGTCACTAATGTAACCACATTTTCTCTTGGCAGTGATGTTTTGATTTTTTTATTTTTTAGATTTACATCTTATTCAAGTCTATGGCTATTTAAGATGTGTAGCTATACTACAATAATCTTCCATCAGAATTCAAAGACGCCTACCCTAATTTCCACACTCTCTCTCCACTATATACCATCCTCTGATCAATATTTTTGTCTCCCTCAAAAAGTCCAATATAATCTTGATTCCAATCTTGTTATGAAGCAATAATTCCAGGCTCATACTCTTGACCTCTAGCTTCTCTTTCATCTTCTTTCTATTCTGATAATACTGCCTACAATCTAGTAGCAAATACCTTGCATCTTGCTCCTCTCCACAACTTCATTTCCCTGTCATTGATTTCCCTATTCTTTTCATATATGAATTAAAGTACCCATGTCCTAGCTTGAGTTGACAAAATGATGAGCTGACCTCCGTTCTGACTCCTCTTGGTACCCATGGCTTGCTTCTTATTTGCCAACGGTAAACCTGTTATGCTGGTGATGGCTAGGATTACGATGCACAAGGATAATGATCACTGGGAGTGAAGTAAGAACTTTCCAGGTCGCTCCATGATGAGTTGAAAAGTAATAGAGCACTGTATGGAAAGTGTTTCTAGATAATACTACCAGATGGAGGATAGTAGAATATTCTGTGATGCTGATTTGGGAAAATGAGGCGAGAGTTTAGCCACCTCAGATGTGTATATAATTAGCTCTTTCTACCCCCTATATCCTCATAGTTCTGAATACCAAATATATCAGCATTTCTCATTGATTCATTGATAATCACCTGTAAACCTTCTGCCAATTAACCTCTGTAAGCTCTTACCTTTGCAACAATACCTCTGAGTATGAAAGGTGAGTGCTTTGTTGCTGTCTTTTTGAATCATAGTTTTCCTATAAATTTTCCCATTTTTTAATTTTGAAGACTTCTATTACTTGTGAGATGATAGCTAGACAATCACGAGAAGAGGAAGTGGCAGGAAGGCAGCTCTAAGGTCGAGGTAGAAGAAGTAGATTGGCTATGAGGAGGGAGTGTCTAGGAACAGGTAGAGACTATATGCTGACGTGCACGTACCACATGTACGTACGTCATCTTACCTAAGGCCAGGTTGAGGCGAGGCCGTAACTTAGACTCATAGGTTAGCTGTCATCTGGGTCTAGGTTTGAAGCTATTTTTGCCAATTTGTCTGCCTCTTCATTGCCATTGAGCCCTTTATGGCCTGGGATCCATTGGAGAGTGACCGTTGTACCTTGTTCTTGAAGTTACTGGGCAGCTATAATAGCCCTTCTTACTTGCCATTGGCCTCGTTTACCCAAATTTTCTAGTCATTGCAGAGCAGCCTTACTGTCTGAAAATATGATCACCTCCTTGTTCCAGATCTGTCTATTAGAATGCTCAATTCCTCGGACAATTGCCTTCAGTTCTCCACCATAAATTGTAATTGTGTCCTTTGAGATGGTATAGTATTCTTTCAAGATTTTTTGGTCAATTTGGTCATATCCTACTAGTGAAATCCCTATTACAAACACATCTGGGGAACAAGAAGCATCAGTATAATATATCACATGGTCTTTTCCACAATCTTCCAGGATTTCAATGTGAACTAATTTCTCCTCCTCTTTACACTGACTGCCTACATCCACTTTATATGGGACACCTTTTGTCAAGCGGGCACATTGAGTGGTAATAGTCTTCTCTATTTCAAACTGTCCATTATGATAAGGTAATGAATGTATTACTCTGTTCACCTGGTTATCTTTTTTGCATGTATGTTCATTGTCAGACAATTGTTCTAAATTTTGGTTAATTATCCTGGAAATTGGATGATTTTGCATGAGTGATAATCCTCTTAAAGCATATTTTCTTCTGCTATTGTTCAGTCTAATTTCAGGTGGGCAAAGACATGCTTCAACCTCCATTGGTCTTACTGGTGATGTTTTAAAGCATCCCAGTATTTTTCTCGGTGCCATATTTTGTAGACTCTGCAGCAGATCAGTAAATGATTGCTGTTCTCTCCACCAGACAAGGCTGGCATAGTCTGATATGCTTGCAACACATGCCAGGTACAACTGTCTCATGGCTATGTGGCTGAGTCCTCTCTCTGAATTAGTCAATCTTGCCATCCTGTGGAAGGCTGCCTTAGCTTGAGCTACTCTTGAAGTAATATGTCGCTTGAAGGATAGCTTTTGATCAAACAGCACGCCAAGCCATTTAGCTACTGTGCAGAATGAGATGCTTCTACCACTAGGTAGAGTCACTTGGCAATTCTTAGCTTCTGTAGATGTCCCAAAATGGATCAGTTCTGTCTAATCTATGTCAAATTGAACTGAATTCTTTCTTCCTATATCTTGCAGTAATTTATATTCTTTTTCCAAAATTTTTGTATTATTTTTGAAGCTGGTAGATGAGACTATCAATGCAATATCATCAATATATGATATTAGTTGGCCTGCTCTAGAGCTGAACATATCTCTTATATATATCAAGAATAAAATTGGCGAAATTGGGCTTCCTTGAGGGATGCCAGTTTCAACAGGTGAAAATTCCTCTACTTGCCCATCAAATGTCAATTTTAGCTGTCGGTTACTGAGGAATGAGTCTACCCATGACATGAGGCTGAGAGGTAGTCCCAATTTACTCATAATCCCAAGGAGCTGATTTTTGGCCACATGGTCAAATGCACCCTTTAAATCCAGAAATAGGGTTGATATCTTTCTCCCAGCAGCTTTTTTCATTTTGTACTTGGTTGACTCTCTCTCGGTGTTTGTCAGTCTTGCCATCCATTGAAAAGCTGATTTCGCCTGCGCAGCCCTGGCTGTTTAATGGTGTTTAAAGGTAAATTTTTGATCAAACCACACACCCAGCCATTTTACAACAGGGGAAGTAGAGATCGTGCTTCCACTAGGTAATGTCAATAAGCAATCCTTTGCCTCCTTTGATTTTGCAAAATGTATAAGCTCAGTTTTTTCAATATCAAATTTGACTTCATTTTTGCTTCCAATATCTTTTAATCTTTGGTATTCCTTTTCCAATATTTAAGTGTTCTTTTTGAAGCTGGTAGATGAAACAGTCAATGCAATATCATCAATGTATGATATGAACTGGCATTCTCTAGAGCTGAACAAATCTCTGATATAAATTAAAGATAACATAGGTCATATTGGGCTTCCCAGTGGAATACCTGTCTCAATTGGGGAAAACTATTCCACTTGCCCTCAAAGGCCAACTTAAGTTGTTGGTTGCTGAGAAATGAGTCTAACCAAGTTAAGAGACTAACCAAGTTAAGAGACTAAGGGGGAGTCCCAACCTACTCATTATAGCCAATAATTGATTCTTGGCAACATGATCAAAGGCACCTCTGATATCCATGAAGAGGGTGGATGTCTTTTATTTGATTTTCTTTGGTAAAAATTATTGCTGGTGTTTTTAGGGTCCAAAATTCTGAGCAGTTGTAGGATCACTGCACAGTGAGTCTTCTTCAGCTATTCTTGTAAATATGTTATTAGTTGAGATTGGTGACTTTTCTTTTTTTGCCCTTTGTTGTATTATCCATGTCAACTACCATGGTAGATGCATAAGGTCACGTCATAGTATATGCACGTGACTGTGAAACTAAACCATGGGATGTTTAGTGTGTAATGCATGTGTGGGCGTTATGGACCAAACTAGAACTCGATAGAATAGGGATAATGGAATCAGCAAGAGACTGATGGACTGATGGAGAATGAGATGGTCATTTCTCGTAGCAGAGAAATGACATCACAAGAGAATGTTCTAGCACTAGGCTATGAACAACACAGTAAGTCTAGAGCAGAATATAAGGAGGTCTCAACCTCCGTTCATTCATTTGTAACCAAGTTCCCTTTATACAAGAATATAGAATCAAGTCTTACACATCAAGAGAACACACACGACAGCAATTAAAGAGACCTACTGTGAGCATAACTTCCCTCAGAGTATCCATCGTCCTGCTTGTATATAGCCTAGTTATTATAACACCCTTTTTGAGCACCATATGGAGTCAGGAAGCCTTGCAACATGTTTAAGATTAAAAGATTTATGTGTTGGTAGTGAAGAGGGTGATTCCATGGGTGAAGATGGTGGTTTTGGACCCATTTGTTCTATATATAATAAAATTTTTGGATTTTATGTTTTTTGTAATTCCTTTTTGAGAATAAATGCTTTTGTAATTAATTTTTTTTTAATAATTGCTTTTTTTCCAATGTTGGATTTACAGGGTGATATCACATTTCTACTGGAGTAGGTTAAGCTGTGATATATTTGATTTTTTTCAATGATTTCTCTCTACATCTAATCTCATACTATAAAGAATAACTAGGGGTCAACCCTTGTATGCCAATTGGGTCATGTGATCTATGTCACATGACTAGTTAATGTGTTAATCTAACACAGGCAGCTCTAAAATTTGAAATAAAATAGCGTAGGCTACTAGAGATAATCATACTTTGCCTGACCAATGAAATTCTCCAAATGAAGTATATTGACTTATGTCAACCCTAAAGATTGAATTAATTTCTTTTTACCCATACTCCAACCCTCACTTTAAGCCTGTTCCTTTCAACCAACAATTGTAGCGCTTTGTTAGGATTGCTCTTTGTCATTGCGTCAGCCGGATTATCTAATCTATTGATCCAACGGATCTCATTCAGTTCCCGACGCTCATATGATTGGCAGAGTGCCATGATGTCAATCATGAGACACTTTTCTTTTGTTGAGCCAAGTTTGACCAGACATTTGTAAAGGGAAAATGAGTCAGTGCATACTATTGTTGGGATTGAAGGGAGATTGAGCTGCTTAGTGATCATCATTAGGGTGGTACTGATAGCATATGCTATATCCACACCTGCAACCATTCCATATATCTCAGAGGCTAAGACGCTTTGGATCACTCTCTTGCTTTTGGCCGAACTGTAATGGACAATATTTCCTTGCAGATTGAACTTATGTTCCTCTTCTGCTGTCTCATTAGCAAGAACAATTACAAATCCGATCTGAGAGCTGAGGTCTTGGTTATTTGCAAAGGATCCATCCACTAATAGAAAGAGCTTTGCCAAATCAAGTTCTACAACAATATTCCTCAGCCCTCGATTCAACTTAGCTTTTTGCCAGCTTAATCTCTTGTTAAGTTTGCATATATGTTCATTGGAAGGTTCTTGGTGCTGTGCGGCCACTGAGAGGTCATAACAGGCTTCCGGCCGACATATTGAAGCAATGTAAGCACCTCGAGCGCACTGTTTAACAAATGAATCCTTATCAGTAACTAACTCGATTTTATTTGCTTGCCCTTTCTGTTGTAGATCAATGGTTCCATCTTCGGCCAGGATAAACATACATCCATTGTCTATAAGAGGGGCTTTTGTAGTGAGCTTTTCTTTATGCTTTGCTGTGAATTTTGGCTTTGCTTTGAATTTTAGCTTGGCTTCCTCGCGCTGTGAAAATGTGACGGCGTGTGCTAGGGGTACTGGAGATCGCCGTCTGCCGAAGGTAATGTATTAATAACTGTTCGGATCATAGTTGCTAATGAAGGGCACTCAGATATAATCCAACTGGCGAGGTGCCAGGTGGTCAAAGGTCGGAGAACTACAGGATAGTCGAGACACAAAGTCAATAAGTCGAGACACAAAGTGTTGGAAATGGAGACACGGAGTGTTGTGGACGTATGGGCCCTCCATTTCGTCTAGGTTCCCGACACGATCTTGTGTGTGTTTAAGAGGTTGGAATGGGTAATATGGTAGCGCTTCAGGCTACCTATTAGATATACGAGCGGCTGTATGGCGTGGGCACAAGGAGGTTATTGGGGGTTTTCTATGCCTAGATGGCGCCACACTCGTTTATGGTGTGGCTTAGGCTACGTGTCGCTTACACTTGTACTTGTAGCGCACACTTTCCATACTTTTAGCTTTAATCCGAACATGACACTCTTTTAGTCAACTTCTACTTTCGTTCCATGAATATTGCGCCCATTTCATTGCGCGATATTTCCAACACAAAGTCAAGAAGTCGAGTTGCCGAGCCAGCAATCAAGGCTGATTGATCAGGGTGAACACAAGTATGAATAATGTAAATACGAAATGAAAGACTGAGGATATTGGACTGTGAGGATCTAGAATTATGATATTATATAAGTGCTAGATTTCGAGATCAAAGATCAAAAGAATGAAAGATTGAGAAGCTGGAGAACTACTATGTGGCAGCTCCAGCTTCCTTATATCTAACTCGAGACAGTACTTGACTCAACTAATACTATGGCAAATATAGTCATGACTGTTGTGAATACCTCGGGTCAGCTCCAATCGAGCCTCATCGGGCTTCCACCATCGCGGCACTCGGACACTCGGCCGCAGTAAGCTAGGTGAGATTAGGGCACTGATAGCACAGCTAAGTACCTAATCACTCTGGCAACATCCTTACGTCCGAGTGTTGCCTGGTGGACCAATGCATTTAGACTGAGGTGCTCATCACTCTGATGGCTACCGAGTGGCAACAGCATACAATGTGACGACGGTGTGTAGCTCTGCAATCCCGGAAGTTCCACACTAGCAACCAGTGTCAATAGTATGTTATGACAGGAGATATTGTCAGGGGCTATGGAAGTGGTTACTGTGACAGAAGTAGGAAGCACCTGTGGTGAGTGCGTGATCAGGACTGGGGTACTGAATGTATATATAAGGAAGCAATACTTCCGCAGTTAGATAGTGAATTAACCATCTTACTACTGTCCATTCTAACACATCTTCTCACTACAGCCACATCAATTATATCCGCGCATCCATAATCATCTGCATCCATTTCAGGTATTCATCTGTCCCCTCATGACCTCGTTACTATAACAATGACGCCAGCCCCTCGATCTCTAACTGTCAGAGTTTTCTCGGAAACCTTCTCCTATCTCCTTTTCCTGAGAACCTTCTCCTTGAAACCTCTTCAAGGATGCATGGCCATAACAGAAAAGCTATCTTTGCCAATAATTATGTATCATCTGTTTGCATGCCTACTTGTCCAAATATATCCTTATCTTTTGTTACTAACAGACACGGATTATATGTAGAAGGCTCCATTCGCAATTTATTCTTGTGATGACCAAAGTAAGTCACCCACCAGTGGGTACCTGATTCGGGTATTCCATATAGTGGCTTGAGAATCACCATAATAGAATCTTTGTGGTAAGCATCTTGAAACTCTTCCGGAATCTTGGCGCAAAATAGTCTGTTCAATACGCTAGTTGACTGGG
This sequence comes from Blumeria hordei DH14, assembly GCA_900239735.1. NCBI lineage: Eukaryota > Fungi > Ascomycota > Leotiomycetes > Helotiales > Erysiphaceae > Blumeria > Blumeria hordei. The sequence goes on from OENG01000015.1 coordinate 893,778, forward strand.
TCTAAGCCTGGCTAATATTACAAAGCCATACACCAATTTTCTTATCCTTTAACGCAAGAAGAGAAGGTGCAATTGCTGCAAGAAGGTGCTGACTTTCCCGCTGAAGTGTAGGCAATTGCGTTAATATTCCCCGCTTTTCATTATCACCCCAGGCAGCTATCACCATTCTTGTTTTTTTCATAAGGTGTACTAGTGCCTTTACCCTTAATTTCACGTACAAATCGAGAATTGAATAGTCTTACTTTGCCGTGCTCAGCAATGTCATACTTAAGAATTTTAATGACTTCATTTTTGAGAAGACTTTCAAATACAGTGCGGTCTGCAGCTTCGATTGGCTCTCCGGGTGTGACGGAATCCGAGTTGGTAATGAATAAATCGATTTAATAAACTATATAAGGAGAAAAGATAACTCTAGCTACTACTAACAGGTATTTATAGGCGTTAATCCTCCTCGTGAATCTACAGACTAGTGACTTGTCCTTAGGCACAATACTTATTACCCAGCCACGTATTTCCAGGTGTCACTAAGTTGTAATAACGTTACCGCCTCCTGACTAGTAATGCCGTTTCGTTTAGCTTCATCTCCCCAATACAGCCTCATCATAAGAATTCTCAATATTAGGCTTAGGCATCCGCCTAAGCTCAAATAACAGTCAAACCGTAACACCGGGAGTGTTGATGATTACTTCTTTCCGAAGCTTGCGAGAAAGTTCATGGTCTGCTTCTTCCTTAGCTGAGAGAAAACAATCTTCTGGCAGCTGAGCATTGTCTTAACTATTGGTGGAATCACTTTTGTCAGTGGTATCCATTTCACTGAGTCCATTGAATATTGTTTCCAAATTAGGTTTCGGACGGTTTTTTTCACAGAATAATAACACGGGTTAGAATGACGGCTTACTAGTAGTAAACAAACCTTGCAGGACTGAGTAGGGAAAGGTAACGTAACAGTGAATTACGAGCATGTATATAATAAAGCGTAGTCTACAGTCGAGTTGCGTTCTTCATGCAACGTCTTCTCAATATTATTCTCATTCCAGATATTCCCTCTCTTCCTTGTGAAGACCACTTCGAGCCCATACTCGTATCAGATCATGACGTGCCCTCTATCTCTTCTTGTGGAAGACCTTGTGTTGTGCTGGCCCGGTTGAGTTGTTAGGAGACAGGGGAATGGAGGATGGGCTGCTGTATTAGGAAAGGGTGGAAAATATAGGCTGGTGCACAGACGCTGTTCATGTTCTTTACAATCTCTTCACCTGCCGAGTTTAGTGAATTAAATCTATCCAAAATAATATCATACTTCACATCATCCATTAGATGATATTATCAATTGTCGGGATGCACATCTAGCATCACCTTCATAGATCACCATTGTCAGTAAGAGTTCACATTTGATACCTACTGACACCCATTTGGCCACAGTGATATGCACTCAGTGTCCATCGTGCCATCACCCAGCGTGAGGGTGCCATCTCCGCGACTCACCATTGCACATGAGCCCGTGCCACTCCACCGACGGACAGCAGAGTTATTTAATCGCCATATACCTCACAGCTCATAACCACAACACCTTGACTCTCAGTTCACTGACCCTCTTCCTCTCCTTATGGAAGACCTTGACCCCCTATTTACTCACACTTGTACCCTGTGGACAAATAACATATACACTCCTCGAGAGTTTTTCGACCCTTTCGACCTTCCTCTACTTCTTCGTATTGGTTCGATGGGTTTGTTAGGTGAGTCAGGTGGTATGTAATCATGGTTGGCAAGACTATTATCCGAATCTGGCTCGGAATAGCTGTCAGTCCCAGGTGTTTTAATTGGAGAATCGTCCTCTTCTTTATAATATGGCTTTACTACAGTTGATCTAAACTTTGTAGGTCCATAGGGCATCTGAATTGTACATTCCTGGTGATTGACGTCAATTGCTAACAACTTGTATGGCCCCTTCCAGCCTTTATTTTCTCTCCATACAAGAACTTCTGATTGAAGTTTGTTTTGGTTACACTACAACAAGTGAAGCGTAAGGAAGTACAGGTATATTCCAGGCTACTGTTTCGGTCCTAAGGAATATCTGATGCTTGCGCTGAGACACCCGAAGAGGTTCCATGTCAATTATTATTACAGGGTAATGACATATCAGGTCGTGACTAGTCGAGTGTCTTGCGAGTATACAACTGTCAAGGGAAGAAACGCGTACAGGACGCCTAATCATACAAACACTATAATTAAGGAGATATGTGTAACTTTCTAGTGTCATGTGTGATTTGATCTAAACCTGTATAAAGAATCTAGAGCAAGTAGATATTTGGTTAAATGACTAAGGAGCGGCTATAGAAATGGTTATATATGGACATGATCTGGATGATTGGAGAGGACGGAACACATATCACAACCAGTTTTACTTGATCATCTTCTAGATAATTTGTACCTTATTTCTATATAACAACACAAATATATTTACTCATAGAAGACATATCATTTACACAACTTAGAAAACAATTGTCATCTTTGTCATCATATGATACAAAACTAAGTCAAACAAAGTTCGAGATTTAAGACTGGTAGTGTATTTGGCCCATTCTGAGTGGCCAGCGCGTCTATTACATTCCTTTCTGCACGAATTCTTCGAATTTCCCCCGTAGCCTTTTCAATTGTTTTAGCTCTAACAGTGACAGAGGGAGATGGAGCAGAATCTTTCGTCCTCCGAGGATACGCGCCTTTAACTAGTAATGTAGGAACCAGTCCTCGAGGTCCTACTGAACCATTGATTGCTTTAAACGCCATTTGGAGTTTAACCTCTTTAGACACTCCCTGATCCTGTAGTTCGGCACAGATAATCCGATAAGCTCGTTGTAAGGGTGCATAATACCTTTCCACTTTACCAATACTAAGGTGGGCCTCTACAGGGACTTCATGAACTTGAATTCCCATTGACTTATCATTTTGCTGGAATTCCTTTGAAGATAAATTTGTCCCTGCGTCATGGGTAAGAAAATCAGGTGGTCCTAGAAATACGTTAGGGTTCGGAGCTGTGGGAGGTCGCAAGTGCTCTATTATTCTCTATCTACAACGCGTAAATACACGACCAGTGCGCGACTAGTTCTAATTACATAATCACCTTACGTAGCCCGCAACATCTCTAGTTCAGAAGCAGAAACTTGTCGTCCTCGACAATGCGCAGATAGCTCGAGTACTGTTATCCCTTTTGTTTTCGCTCTAAAAGTTTGTCTAACTACTCAAGAGATCATAGAACTTCCTTCGACGTGGTGAATAAAACCCATGCTCTGAATACCACGATGGAATTCAGGGTAATCAGTCGATCCATAACTATCTCCCAACAATGAAAGTGATCATGTAATGGTAAGATTTAGATATCAAACATAACTCTATTTCACAAAATCAGTTATAAAATCCCATTATAAGTCCCGTAGCAGCAATTAGTTGTCTGCACTCCATTCTGAGTCCCTGTTTCCGACGGCTGCAGGTAGTTTATGACTTGCTGTTCCTGCACGGAGGTTCTGGTGGAAAGATACTTTTTCTTCTCGACCAGTGATTAAATGACTTTCCCTAAGTTTGAATAACTTGAGGTGGCCCCCATAATAGGTTCTCGGGATAGCCTTTCCATTAACCTGTCTTAGAAGGTAGGATTTTCCATGGGAGCCACCATGACCAGCCACAACAAAGGGTCCTAGATATGCTGGATGAAGTTTCTTCTTCGCAGATTTCCCATCATACAGCATCACATAATCTCCGGGTCTGAAAGTTTGTACACGGACTCCTCTATCATGTTGCTCCTTCTGGACTTGCTTTTGCCAGTTCGTCTTTTCTATGATTGACTCTCTTACAATTTCCATATTTTGCACAAATAGGTATACTGCACTCGCATGGTTATCCTCGGAAATTTCCACAAAGCTCTCGATTTCATTTTTTATAGTATCTAGAGTGACATTTTGTTCGGGGTGATACTTTTGTTCCAATGCTAATGGAGGTTGATATCCTCTTCGAATCTCAAATGGCAAGTAGCCCAAGTAGCTGATCTGACGCCGATTTCCTTCGAAAACTGCTTGCTATATTCTCCATGGCCAGCAATGCAGGTCTCTGGTGATTAGTTTAATAGTAATCTGCAAGATATTGTTGGCTTTCTCTACAATTCCAGTTGCTTTTTTAGATGCTACCGGGGAGGAGATAGACCCCGTACTGTGAGCTTTCAAAAAATTGGCTGTCTTCTTTCCAAAATGCCCCCCTGTGTCTTGATACGTTGCCACAGGAGCTCCTTCCTGACTGATCAGCCATGCAAGGCAGCAAATCGTCTCATCTTGGCTATCAGTGATCGTTGGGAATGCCCACACAAATCGATCAAAGTAGTCTATTACTAAGAGTACAAGTGTGAAGTATACAAATCTGTAATCATTTGTAGATTGGGTTGCAAGTGGGTTAGGTTCCTGAATTGTTACTTGAAATTTAGATTTGTAAAGCTGTGGCCACATGCACTTCAATGCCTCGTCCATTGTGACGGCTGTTTTTGGAAACGGCCTGATATAGTCCATTCCCCAGAGGACATTTGGTTTGTCAATGACTGTTGGTGACTGAGTTTGCGTCCGCTGCGCATTTCAATGCTGAGCGCACTTCATACACCCAAGAATGTAATTCTTGACATCATTTGCCATATTTGGCCAGTAGTACTTTCGCAGCTTCTTCATGATAATTGCGTGTTTCCAGTGACCCTCCTTATAATGAGCGTGTCGAATTCCTTCCGAGACTTCTTGGAGTGTTACACACTTCTTCCGCACCCCTCTCATCCGAAAGAACAGATCGTCCCTGATCACCTCAAAATTATTGCAACGTCGCTTTAATCTAGTAACCTGTACTCGATCGAAGTTCGAAGGGTAGGAGGCCATTGTGAGTGCAATCCAGATGTCTCGGTACCACTCCGAATCTTGATATTTCAAATATGTTTCTTTTTCTTCTATTTGTGTAGCAGGAGCATCTAAATATTCTTCTGTTTCAACCGTAGACTGATAACATTTTGTATTTACCCTTGTTGACGTTTTCTTGATGTGCTTTGCGAAATGGGGTGAACATTGCAGCAGATCTAGTAAACTAATTTCCATTCGAAAAAGTCTTGCCCACTGTGTGTAGTCCAATGGAACACATCCAATGGAACACATCCATTTCTACCTGCTATCTCTTTCAATACATTCAAATTTACCGTCACCACTTTAAGAACTCGACTGTTTGTTACTTTTTTTCCAGGAAATTGTGAATCCTTGTTTAATCTAGGTACATCTGGCTTGCCTAAAATGTCTGGAGTTTTCTTATGCTTATGGTGAGATTTAGGGGCTGCTATATCTCGGACCTTAGCTGGAGTCTTCCGATGTCGGCCATCTGATTCAGGTGTTGTACTAGCAGGTTGCTCCTCTGACAAGCCAATACTATGCTTCACAGCGACCCTTTTTCTTCCACCATATCTTGTAACCCTACCTGTATCTTGGTCTCCTTTAGGAACTACGGCTTTCGCTCTTACGGGAAAAGCTTCTAGATTTGCCTCTGATTCTATATCTGATTCTATATCTGAAAGGCTCGAGTCGTAATTCATTGGTAATTCCGAGGTAAATACTGTTGACTTAGCATCAAACTTTCTGGGTTTCGACTTCTTCATCTGCACTGCTTTGACATCTATCTGGTCTCCTCTAACTTGTCTCAAATCTTCCCAAGTCATCTGTCGAGGGACAATTGGGACTTCATTTGTGCCAGTTCCTGAGGATGCTTGGGTTTAACTCTGCTGAGATTGCCTATCTTCGTATCCAAGACTCGGCTTATTCACCCCCTGCATTCCCGATATTGCTTGCTTCCGTAACTCCTCGTTTTGGGCTATTTCAGCCATAAACGAGCCTATGGTACGGGAATTCCGAGGATCTCGTAACTTTCTGATGCATGCTTGTTCCCAGTGCAACATTGGTTGGTTCCTGCATTGTTTTCCTAGATGCACACCGACTCCTTCTAATTGTCCACACTTGTAGCAACAAGTTTCTACATTATACACTCGCTGGCTGTTTATCAAGGGAAGGCGGGAAGTACTTGGTTCTAGGAGCTGCTGGCCTTTGGGGAAAAATTCTGGGATGGTATCTTGGTTTCTCAATGGAGCTTGTGCTATATTATATTGAGCCGAAACTTTGTGCTCTAGCAACGCTTGCTGAGGTGTTAGGTTTTGCCAGACGGCTCTAGAAATCGCAAAATTGTAGGGGCTTGGGATTTGCTGCTTCGGCTTCCCGAGTGAGACACAATAAGCGTCATATTCTGGTTGTGGGAGTATTCCTTGCTCCAATCTTTCGAGGATATCAAGTTTTCGGAACCTTGTTGTTTCCTTCTCTGCTTCTGCCCTCGCTTCCAAGAACTTGCTAGTTGCTTGAACAACCTGAGTTGCTGCAGATAGCGTGTCACACATGAACCAGTCACGACCGCTGCAAACTTCATCTCTGAGAATACTGTTATATCATCCTTTACCAAAAGTATTTATAATCTTCTTCAAAATGTAGTTCTCTGCTTGACTCTTTTTTGTGCCGTCTGTAACATCAAATGCTAGGAGAATGTCGAAGGCCCGAAGAGAGTAGGCTTCAAGTTTTTCGTCCTGATATTGAACTAGATCCTCAAGAAGTTCATACGGAACCAGTTTCTTCACTTCACTGGCTGGAAAATGCTTCAATAAGTGGAGCTCAATGTATCTGATGTCTTCTATTGAGATAACTTTTAGTAGATCTCTCGCGTCATTCATCAGCTGACAGCATCTCGCGTCTCGCGTCTCGTTCTAGCGCGTCTAAAGCTGCGCCTTTACTCTTTCTGTCGATTGCCTCGACAAATTGTGCAGGTGTCCATTCAACACCAGATTCATCGAACGCGTCATGAAGAAGGCGGAAAAATTGCTCAGTCCGCGTGCCATCAAATGCCTCGACAAAATCTATGTTAAATGTGGCCATTTTAGTATTCATAATTGGAACTTTGTGGAGGATATGCTCAAGAGATTGAGGACAAAAGTGGTGTGGCTTGATAGGTTGGATGGGCAGTTCCCAGATCCTTAAATTAAACTCTGTAGCTTCTACAGAATTAAAAAAATTCTCAGATGATTCCGATGAGCTATCAATGCTAGCAATTTTCAATGAGCGTATCCTTCGAAAGTTGGCCAGGACAAATAGAAAGTACAAAAAAAAAAAATAGGAGAGAGATAAATCTTTAGAAAAATAATAAAATCTGTTGTCTCTCAGATTTTGTGTGGTTTATCTCAAACAGGAGTCCTATATGTCGTTAGAAAATTGTTCGAAATGACGGTCCAAGGATTGATCTAAGTTGTGCGAAGATGTGTTCCTAATTTCGTAAACTGCACTATGCTGATGCAGAGTCTTTGCAAGAGATGATATTTTGCACCAAAGGAGGGAGTTATGATCGCTAATTCTCTGGGAGAAGAAATCTGTGCTTCCGTGAGTCAAGTGATTCAATTGACAATTTGATGGTATGTTGCAGGTTGCTCCTGGAATCTTGCCACAAGTCCTCAAGATGTTTCTCACAAATTATTGTTTTACAGCATGTGGAAAAGTGGGCGTTATCTAACTTCGTTGCTTACAGCCTATGTACACTAACACTCCAGAGTTCCCTGCGTAGGTCACCAGAAATACATTAGGGTTCGGAGCTGTGGGAAGTCGCAAGTGCTCGATTATTCTCTATCTACAACGCGTAAATACACGACTAGCGCGCAACTAGTTCTAATTACATAATCACCTTACGTAACCCGCTACATCTCTGTGTCCTCTGGACATGAAGTTCTGCTTGACCAACATATCGACCTGAATTACTTTCTGAAGGGCCATCATTGGTTGTTATTGGACCATAGGTCTCCTCAAATATCCTCAAAGCCTCCGTGTTTGAGACGTATTCAATCGGCTCCCATGTTGGGTCTACCAAGCCAGTCCACTTTACCAAGGCCTGTCTAAAAGTACCACGGCTGCATCTCACTGTTCTTGCTCTTAATATTGCGTCAACTTTGTATTCTTGCTCTCCCAGGTCGTCAATAATAGTGGGGCTCTGTGCATCGTCCTGTTGCTGACTTGAGAAGGGATCTGCACCCGCTCGCTTGACCAACTCGACATGGAAGCGGTTGTGAATATTCCATGGTACATTCAACTCCATAGTTAAAGGGACTGGAACAGCAGTCACGTCGTACTTTGCGTGGAGCAATGCTAGCTTCTTGGAAAGCTGTGGCGTCTTTACATTCCGAAGATCTAGCCAAACCTTGTTGCCAACCTTAAATTGGTTGGGTTGTCTCCAAAAGCGATTTGCATTGCCCTCATTTCGCTGCTGCGCTGAAGCCATTGCTGCCTGTGCAAAGTCTTGGGCATCCCTTAGCCTTTTTAGATAGTCTTGGGCAGATAGCCATCCTGGGTGTCGAGAACCGTTCTCCGAGATTGGCGTGGGTTCTGCCAGAGGTTCCAAATCATATCCATGCCGAAGGAAGAATGGACTCAGTCCCCCAATCGCTGAGCTCGGTCTTGAATTTAACACCAGTTGGGCTACAGGCAACAGTTCCATCCAATTGTCCTGTGAATAGCAGGTGATTGCACGCAGGTACTTGTATAACTCCTGATTTGCTCTTTCGCTCGCATTGGACTGAGGATGGTATGCCGTTGTCAAGCATTGAGTTATTCCAGTCAGTTGGCAGAATGTTTGCCAAAAGGATCCTACCCAGTCACTACCCCTATCACTCGTTAGGTATCGCGGGAAGCCGAAATAGCGGTAATACCAGTCAATGAAAACTTTCGCACAATGTACTGCTTCCATAGTACTTGTCCCAAATAAAAAAACGTCTTTTGATAGACGGTCTGTGATGACCATGATATTTGTACAGCCCTGCAAAGATGGCATATCTGTCACGAAATCAATGGTAAGCTCGTTTCCTATCCGGTCAGGTATTGGTAGTGATTGCATGAACCCAGCCTTTGCTTTTCGCCATACTGTAGCTCGGCCGCAGACATCATAGTTCCGTATAAACCGACAAACTGATTCCCTCATCTTTGGCCAGAGCAATCGCCTTAGAAGTATGCCAATCATTGTATCCTTTCCAGGATGTCCCTCCAGATAGCTATTGTAAGTTCGCTGCATTATTGCCGTTTTTAGTGGCTCGTTATTGGGAACCAAAATTCGATTTTCCCTTCAACGAAGAACGCTATCTGCGGGAACCGTACACTCTGCAATATTAGCTGTTAATTTCTGAGCGATTTCTGGTGGGAAACTTCTCTCTCCACGATGGACGGCATTGCGTGCTCGTCGCCAATCACTATCGTAATTGACTCCCTGTTTCCAAAGCGCCTGAATCTCTTCATCAACAGGTATTCTTGCTGAAGCTGCTGGATCTATAGCTGGACTTGTTAATCCATTTGATCTTCTGCTGTGGGATCCCTGAGATGTCGTAGATTCATTTGATACAACAAGTTGTGCCTCAACAGGCGACGCGTTGACAGTCGGTAATAACTGCATAATTCTACCCATGGTTTGGTCGTCATCCGGGCCATAGGGCTTGTCCTGATCGCGTCTTGAGAGAGCATCTGGTTGTTTGCAAGAATTACCGGGTCGCCATTTGAGAGTGAAGTTAAACTGCTGTAGAATGTCATAATATCTAGCCTGCCTTTCATTGAGCAATCACTTGGTCATGAAAGAATCTAAATTCTTATGGTTGCTCAAAATTGTGAAAGGCCTTGTGACCAATCGAAGTTCGGCTTTCCATTCTTGCAGGCACATGATTATAGCCAGCATCTCTTTGTCGTGTATTGGGTAGTTATGTTGTGATCAGGCCCACTTATAGATCACACAACTTGAAATGGCTAGTATTAAGCAAGTGTAACCGACAGGACAAGCGATCCTGTATCAATGATATGTCATCAGCACACAGCAATGACAACACCAGTATCTCAACCATACATGATAATATGATCATATGATGCAGGTATATCTAATGACATAATTGTTGAATGGATGAATGGTTGGAAGTTATTACTATTTATGGTATAGTTTGTGTACCGTTTTTGTGTAAAAATACTCGCTGCTAGACCTCTGTATATGGTCAACCTTTTCCACTCCTACTTTTAATAGCCATCAATATAGCAGATCTACAATACATATCCTTCTTCTTCACGTTAGACTTAAAGCGCTATCCTATATTCAACCGAAGTTGACTGTTACACCCATTGCAACAATACTTAGACTTCTCATAACCTCGTTAATACAATAAGTTAGCCTCAGCTCCATTCAGTCGCTTTGAGTAGTAATCCACTGGTCTCAGCCGGCCATACTTGTCAACCTGCAATAAACAACCCCCCAATGCATAGCCAGAACAATCGGCTTCCATCACTGTGTGCCGCTCAGGATCCCATTGCGCTAACACCGGCTCTGTGGAAAATATCTTCTTCATTCTTTCAAACGCCTCGTTTTCCTCAGGTCCCCATCTCCAAACAGAATTCTTCTTCGTAAATTTGGTCATTGGTGCAGTTATTTCTGAAAATCCATCCACAAAACATAGATAGAAATTTGCAAACCCCAGAAACGAGCGAACTCCTTTTATAGATGTGGGCGCTTTCCATCCCAGAATACTCTTAACCTTTGCAGGGTCTACGGTTACCGAATCTCCAGCTCTGACAATATATCCCAAGTATTTAACTTCCTGACAAAGAAAATCATATTTATCTATGTCCAAGTACAGGCCGGCCTTTTCAAGCTTGCCCAAGACACTTTTCACTATCTTCCAGTGGTCTTCCTCGCTCCCATCTGTATAGACTAATATGTCATCCATATATGCGGTCGTATTAACATCAAGGTGTCCTCGGAGCTGCTCATTGATATATCGCTGGAATGTTGCAGGTGCGTTTGCAAGACCAAATGGTGTGACGAGCCATTTGAAAAGGCCATGGCAACACCTGAAAGCAGTCATCCACTCATCTCCCTCCCTCACTCTGATATGATGGAATGCTGACTTCACATCTAGCTTCGTGAACCACCTAGCCTTTGATAGCTGTGGCAAAGTCTCTTTAAATAATGGAAGTGGATACCGATCTGGAAGGGTGATTGCATTCAGCCCGTGGTAATCAACACAAAATGTAAGTCCTCCGTTCGGCCTCCTGGCAAAGAGGACGGTCGAGGCCGCTGGTGAACTACTGGGTCTAATCCATCCCTCACCCAGGAGTTCAGTTAGCGTCTTGCGCAACACCAGAAGCTCCTCTCGCGACATGCTATACAATGGACCCCATGGTAGTTGAACTGATTTTCCACTTCCTTGTCTAAGGTTTATGGCATGGTCGAGGTGACCTCGCTTCGGCGGTAACTTATCAGCGCCGCTGTCGTCAGCAAAGAGGCACGCAAATTTCTTCACCAGGTCCGGCAATTGATTTCGAGCTTCAGAGATCTTGAGGCAAGTCTTCGTACGGGGTGCCTTGTTTATATAGTTTAATGAAGCTTTGCAGACCGCAACTCCATTTTCCAGGCCAGACAATGCCTCCACAGCTGCAACTTTCGGCTTCTTTATCCCCCTCAATTTTTGAGGCCAGCGCCGAACACTGTAAACAGAGCCACCACTCCTTCTAAGTTCTAGCCGCTGTTCCTTGGAGTGAATCACTGCATCCTGGTCTTCTAACCACTTCTTCCCTTGTATCATCTGATGTGTGCTGTTTGGTACCACATATAGCCACAATTTCTCAGTAACATAGCCATTGAGGTCTAAAGAGATACAAGTAATGCTCCTCACAATTGGTTTGACTTCTGATGAATTTTCTGCTGCCTGAAGTGTCCGAGGAGAAATAGGTTTGCACCATAGACTTAGCAAGACTGCCAATTCCTCATCAATGATACCTGAACATAGACATCCATTGTCAATTAAGGCTTGCACCAAGGTGACGTTGTTAACTAATGCATTGACTAGAAATGGATTTGTATTCATCTTTGGTTCCTGTTCAGCTACTGTTGCCACTTCTAAAACTTTCTCATCCAACGTAACCGGCTCCATATGATCTACCCTTTGAAAGCGAGAGTACCCGTCATCATGCACAACTCCGTTGACGTAAGTATCCTTCTTCTCCAATGATGGATTTAATCGGGAAAATCTCCATTCTTTTCGAAACGGTCTGTCACCCGTTTGAGAGCTTCTCATTGTAGGCCTCTGAGTTAGATAAGAGAACTATAATATGTCACGGTTTCCGTACAAAATGCATGGGCAATCTTGTAGGTACAGTATATTAATTATAATCCTCTGGAGAAAGAATTCCTCAATGTAAAGTCTACATATATATACATTCTAAATCACTGCCCTTCAAGATGATTCTCCCTGTGACCTGAATAATTGAGACGCTTCTACAACTACCTAGAAGGTTCACTGAGAATATTCGAAGTTCTGTGGCTTCCGAGACCTTCCCCTTGTGCCATAGCCTACGCTAGCTAGCGTAGGCTACAGGAGTCTTTCGGCTTAACAGCCATCACAAAAGGCATGGCACCAGGGCTAGATCAAATTGACCAGAACACGATTTATTATGCATACAAAGCTAACTATCAGCTTTTTTTAAAAATTTACTCTTCACTATTCAATATTGGATATCAGCCAAAGTGTTGGAGACATACTACTGGAATTGACTTCAAAAAGGCATCCAAGCCTGACTACTCACAGCCTAAGGCATACAGGGTTATATTTCTACTGAACTGTCTAGGGAAGACCCTAGAAAGGATGCTAGCTAAAAGACTTGGTTATCTTGCAGAAACAACCACACTCTTGGATAAAAGCCAGATAGGTGGAAGGCTCCAGAAATCAGCAGTAGATGCCTGCCTGTTACTGCTTAACAAAGTACAGAGTGAAAAAGCTGCTACAAGGAAGACCTCAATCCTCTTTCTGAATAAAAGGGCGCCTTTAATAATGTGGCCAAGAACCAACTTCTTGGGATACTAAGTAGGATGGGACTTCCTCTTAGCATTCTAACATGGGTGGACTCATTCCTGAGTGATCGACAACTAAAATTGGCCTTTGATGGACAAGTGGAACAGTTTTCACCAATTGAGACAGGCATTCCATAGGGAAGCCCAATTTTGCCTATACTATTTTTAATCTATATCAGAGATATTTTTAGCTCTAGAACAGGCCAGTTCATATCATACATTGGTGATATTGCATTGACTGTCTCGTCTACCAGCTTCAAGAAGAACATTGAAATATTGGAAAGAGAATATCAAAGTTTACAAGATGTTGGAAGACCAAATGCAGTCATATTTGATATAGAAAAGACTGAGATCATTCACTTTGCAAAATAAAGAAGCCAAAGAATGCCCATTGACCTTACTATGTGGAAGAACCATTTCTACTTCCCCAGTTGTAAAATGGTTGGGTGTGTGGTTTGATCAAAAACTTACTTTCAAACACCACTTAACAGCAAGGGTAGCCCAGGCAAAAGCAGCTTTCCAGAGGATGGCAAGACTGACAAACATTGAGAGAGGACTTAGCCATATAGCTATGTGTTGTAAAGGTAAGAGCTTACCGAGGTTAATTGGCAGAAGGTTTACGTATGATTATCGATGAATCAATGTGAGCTGCTGATATATTTGGTATTCAGAACTATGAGGACTTAGGAAGTAGAAAACGCTACTTATATACACATCTGAGGTTACTAAACTCTCGCCTCATTTTTCCAAATCAGTATCACAGAATATTCTACTATCCTCCATCTGGTAGTATTTGTTAAAGTTATGAGCTTGAGCGAATATGGAGGTTATAGCGGAATCAGTGTCGGCGGTTAGACCGATACAGTAAGTCTTGTATGAAGTTGTAGAAGGAAGAATTGACTGGAAACAAGTGTATTGAGATGTATGGTTCTGAGCAAACTGAGCTGATAAGAGTGAGATTGCGTGTGCGCATATCTTATCAACTGAGGTTTTTGACCAGTATTTATCAATCTCCATGGATCATAAATTATGATCCCTGTAGATGTAAATCTATATAAGTACAGATATATGAGCCAGGAATATAAAGCTAAATACATGTGTGTCGGTAATAGATCCGAGAGAACTATAACCTGCATTTGAGACACAGTCATCCGCTGGAATGCTAGTGTGAAATAAATGCCAATGTACGTTAAACTTTCCGTGAGGAATGTGCTGATGACAATGATATAGGAAGGTGAATTTGATAACCTAATTAGCCGGACTTACAAATGAGTTATCCTTGGCATTCCAGGATATACGATATTTCAACAGTATTATCTAGAAACACTTTCCATACAGTGCTCTATTACTTTTCTGCTCATCATGGAGCGACCTGGAAAGTTCTTCCTTCACTCCCAGTGATCATTACCCTTGTGCATTGTAATCCTAGCCATCACCAGCACAACACTATGATACAACTTAACCAGGCCTGTATTATAACTATTTCCGACTATGCTAGTCCAGTCTGGTGGAGTTGGCAATAAAATTTGGCTCATCTTCTGTAGGGACTACAAAATATAGCATTAAGGAAAATATTTTGCTGCTTCAAAACATCACCAAATAGGCCAATGGAGGTAGAAGCATGTCTCTGCCCTCCTAAAATTAGATTGAACAAAAGCAGAAGAAAATATGCTTTAAGAGGATTATCACTTATGCCAAATCATCCAATCTCAAGGATAATTAAGCAAAGATTAGAAGAAGTGTCTGACAATGAATTTATAAATAGAAGAGGATGTTGTGAGGTTAAAGATCGAGAGGGATTTCGGGCTGTTGATTTCATGGATATGCAGTAGGGTAGTACTTGATCTTAGTAAGCTAGTGAGTAGGTGTGGATGCAAGGGTCTAGAAAGGTAAAGGTGGTCTGGTGGTAAACAAGGAGTTGCCACATCACCTCCTATGCTGGAGCGCCAGTGGTAATGTCATGTATATATTGTGGTAGGCGTGATTGAGTTTTCTCTTCACGCAACATCTTCTTATATTCTGTACACATATTGTACCACCTCACATCTCTCTTCCTCACAGAAGATCATTTCACTGCTATCCCATAATCATATTTCGTATCTCTTCGTGCCCTACGGAACGTTAGTAGTTAGCTCCCTTAGCTTGAAGTGGAAGAAAGGGTGGTATTCGAGTACAGGAGCAGGTGAAAGGGGCTTTAGATGTAAAGCTGTGGAGTTGACAAGAGGAGTGATGAATATAGCCTTCAGAGATATTCAGTAAATACAATGAGCTATAATATTGGAGAGACTACTGTAAAAGGATTTACCTTCGGAGATATTCAGTTCATTGTATTAACTGAATATCTCTGGAGGTAGGAGAGACTACATCTATATACAGGAATCAAAATTGGTATTACTTAAGTTGGGGGAATGATGAGGTACGTGCCAATCTCTCAACTTGACAGCATTATCCAAATAACGTTTTAGCCTTGTGTTTCAGTGAACCCCCACAGGTAAAACAAGAAACAGATGTGACTACATTAAAAATGGAATCTTGTAACAAGTGAATTAAGAGTTACATGTAGTAGTGCACAGATAGAGATCCTGCATCAATACTGATGCAGAACTGTTTTATTACAACAGAGGAAGCCAAGTATACAAAATTGTACATTTATTACCATACAATAATAGAACCTTTGATATAAAGAAAAGTACAATCACTCCCTTTGTCCCTTGGAGTAAAGATGTCCCATATAAAGTTGTTGTGGGTAGCCAAACTACATAAGAGGAAAAAGCAACACACAATCAAATCATGTCAAAGTGTGCTAAGGAGAACTATTTCATCTACTATACTGATGCTTCAAGCTCCCCAAATTCATCAGTAATAGGAATTTCACTTGCAGGATACAATCAAATGGATCAAACAATTTAGAAAGAACTCTTCACACTCTCAAAGGACACAAGCACTGTCTATGATGGAGATTTGGAGGCAATTGTTTGAGCATTTGAGCATGCTCACAGACAGACCTAGAAAATTGAGCATGTGATCATTGTTTCAGATAGTCAAGCAGCTCTCAGCAGACTAAAAGTCATAGGAGGCAAAGCTGACCAATGGCTAGCTAAATGGGCCGTGGAAGCAGCCAAAAAGCTAAAAGAACAAGGAACAGATGTCACTCTCCAATGGGTACCAGCCCATCAAGGGATTCAAGGCAATGAAGAAGCAGACAAGCTTGCTAAATTAGCATCAAATCTTGAGCCAGATAACAGCTATCCCATGAGTCTAGCATGTATCTCACAAGAGCTAGAAGTCTTGAAAACTAAAGAATGGCTAGAAATATTGAACAAATATGATTTAAAAAGGCAGTAGCAGAGCACACACCTGTCATACTCAGAGGTTTACCCTTGGCAAATAAGAAAGAAGCCCTGGGGCCCAAGGGGAGTCAGAAGAGAGGTCAGCTCATCATTTTATCAACTCAAGCTAGGACATGGATACTTTAAGTCATACATGAATAGGATAGGACGATCAAATATTGGAAGCTGCAGCTGTGGAGAGGAGCAGAATCCGAGACATTTGCTGTTAGACTGTAGGAAGTATGCTCAGAACAGGAAAATAATGAAAGAGAAGCTACAGGGTCAGGATATGAGCTTGGAAGTATTGCTTCTTAACAAGATTGGAATTAATGTAACATTGAACTATTTGATAGAGACAAAAATATTGACCAGAGGATGGTAGTATTGATCAGTTAAAATTATATTCAAAGAAAAAGTACCTGAACTATATTTTGATTGATGATGAAGATTGAACAAAAACTAGATGTTGTTGGAATAATGTTGTTGAGTGGTTGAGATGGATGATCATGAATGAGATGATTATTGTGTTCTATCTATGTGGGATATGGAAGGATGTATATATGTGAAGGGGTGGTCTGTGCATCTAGTTTGGCACTAAATTATTTGATATGTTTCATAGTACCACATGACTTCCATATGACATCATTAAGATTTGAGTGTCCTTATCACCTGACCATTATTATCAACATAAAATTAAATTTAACTAATAGCACTTGAGTGATTAAAATCAACAGTCTCCCATAATCAGAAAAGTGGAATGTTTAATTCAATGTGTACCCAGTATATTTTGTCCTTGCATAAACCTGCAGAACTTATTATGCCTTACTTTAGAAAGGGGCTTGGTCAGTCCATCAGCTGCCACATCTTCAGATACTTTGAATTCTAATTGAACTGTCTCAATTTCAACATATTATCTTAGAAAGTGTAATTGAATTTCAACATGCTTTGATCTTGAATGAAACTCTGGATTCCTAGACAGAGCAATAGCTGCTTAATTATCACAATAAATTGTTGTTGGCTGGGACTGCTCTAGGGATAGCTCCTGCAATATATTTCTTAGCCAAATTGCTTCCTTTGTTGCTTGTACTGCTGCATGTGTTTCTGATTTAGCTGTGCTCAGAGCAATGGTTTTCTGCTTCTTAGACATATGTGATATTAAAGAATTGTTCAGGTAGAAACAGTGCCCCCCTATGGATTTTCGATCATTTGTACTTCCAGCCCAGTCAGCATCAGTGTATCTAATTAGTTGGAAAGTCTTAGAATTGGGTCCTTTGAAGATTAGAAAGTTATCAATAGATCCTTTTAAATATTGAAGTATTCTTTTTGCTGCATTGAAATGACTAGTATCTGGATTTGATGCAAATTGTGCTAATGTATGAACTGCAAATGTTATATCAGGTCTTGTGGCAAGAGTTGCATATTCAAGACATCCAATTATCTGTTGGTATTTATTTTTCTCATGTAATGGTGCTTTATCAGTCCTCTTACTATGCTATAATCCTGTCTCCATTGGAGTACTAACTTGATCACAGTCTGTCATATTAAATCTTTCCAGAACAATTTGTATATACTTCTTTTGGTCAAGAAATATGGTGTTTGTTGTTCTATTTCTTTTGATTTGCATACCTAAGTACATGTGAGCATCCCCCATATCTGTCATACCAAATTTTTCTTTGAGGCTTGATTTTAGTTGTGTTATTTCTTGTTTATCTTTTACAAAGATCAAAATATCATCCACATATACAGAAATCATGAGTTCTTTTCAAGTTGGTGAACACTGCATAGTCACTTTTAAGTGGTTTAAGATGAAGACTTTTTAGAAAGGTTGACAAGGTTTCATACTAAGCTTGAGGTGCCTGTTCTAGTCCATATAGTGCCTTTTCAAATTTGCATACTAGCTTCACATTTGATCTATGACCCCTTGGGAATTCTGTTACCTGAAGTGAGTGGTTAGTATCATCAAGTTCTTTTTTCATCTTTTTTTCCTCATCCAGTGTGGATAGTTCAAATCCATGTGGCTGCTCAACAAAAACTTCCTCATGTATAGGACTGTTCAAAAATGCTGTTTTGACATCCATCTGATCTATATCCAGGTTTTGAGAGGCTGCAATGCTGAAAAGAATTTTGTATGACATTGGTTTGACTACACAAGCAAATGTGTCTGTGAAGTTGAATCCCTCCTCTTGTTGAAATCCTCTTACTACCCATCTAGACTTGTATTTTATTATTTTCCCATCCACATTTGACTTAGTTCTAAATACCCATCTACCTTGAATAACTTTGCATCCATCTGATGGAACTGATACAAGTGTCCATGTTTTGTTGTCCATTATGGATTTCATTTCATTTCTCATACTTTCTTTCCACTTTATTGATTCATCACAAGCAACTGCCTGCTCAAACTTTTCAGGAATAAACTGAGAACCTGACTCAGTTGCCACAAGACATTTGCTGATAAAAGTCCTGGCATAATTAGTATTTGAATGATACCTTGGATCTACCAGCTCATCCATAGATATGTCATAGTTATTGTCATCAAATTGTTCAGAGGCATGTGATATTGGTGACTGTTCTGGATGATACAGAGAGCTGTTGGGTGATGGAGGGATAGAAGTTTTTGGTTCAGGATTAAGTGTGATACCCATATCAATATGAACAAGATCATTTCTGATTTCTGCTTCTAGTGATGGCTCTATGCACAAATCCTTATTTTCATTGATGGTAAGATCTTGAACTCTGTAAACCTTATTTGTGTTTGCATCAAAAACTAGAGAAATATTCTCTGATTCATAACCCACAAGGAAGCATTCCACTTATCTTTCATCCAGTTTGTCTTGAATTCTACCTGTACTATGAGCATAGCATTTAGAGCCATCAATTCGAAGATTTTCAATGGCTAGTTTGGTTTTATAGATTTTTTCAAAAGGTGACATGAAGTTTTTGTTTGAACTTATAGGAAGTCAATTTTTAATATAACATGCTGTCTTGACAAGCTCAGCTAAGAGACTTTTGTTGAGGTTTGGTGTATCATTGAGAAAACATCTGGCCATATTAAACACAGTCATATTTAGTCACCCAGCCACTCCATTTTGCTCTGGAGTATAAAGTACAGTGTACTGAATTTTTAAACCTTCTTGCTCTGCATTTTTTTTAACTGATGACTGGAGTATTCTCCTCCATAATCACAATGAAGGACTGATATTTTTGCATTAAATTCAATCTCTACCATTTTCTTGAAAAATTTAAATGCATTCATACATCCTGACTTGTTAGTTGCTGGGAAAACCCAAGAGAAGCAACTGTAGTCATCTGTAAAAGTGATGACATATTTGTTACCACCTATTGATGTAGGAGTTATTGGGCCAGCAAGATCTGAGTGAATTTTTTCTAGTGGCCTACTGGATTTGACAGGTGTCTTTCTTGAAATTATTCTGATTGATTTATTCTTTAAACAAGCTTCACAAGTAAAATATTCAGTCTTTCCAATGACAGACTGGATTGAGCCTCTGGTCATATAGTCTTCATTTGTGTGTCCAAGTCTCTTGTGCCATGTGAGAGTGTTAACAGATTGAGAAGTAAAAGCACGGGCTTCAAGTGTTTCCAGAACAAGGAGAGAGTCTTTTGAAATTGCAGTTGCTATGAGATTATTGTTGTGAAAGATTTGGCATTGGCCATTTGTAAAATTGAATCTGATTTTCAGATTTTTCATTGCACAACAGATGGAAAGGAGGTTGGATGCCAGTTATGGGACATAAAGAACATTAAGGAGTGAGGAAGTATTTCTGTTTTTGTTGTAATTTTGATGTCTCCATTCCTATTGCATCCATCTTAGAGATTTTGGCAATGGTTATACTTGTTGAAAATTATGAACTGCAATTTTTCATTATACAGATGCTGTGTAGCTCCACTTCCTTATATCCAGAAGCTACATTTTTTGGTTGTCTGTTGTAATAAGAAAGCAACACCACTTGATTGAGGGTCAAAGTCAGTTTTTGGTGAATTTTCTGGATTTACTGATAGATATCTAGCACTAGGCCTTTTTTCTAGATATTTCTGCCAACAATCTTCTGAATTGTGTAGCTTTCCACAGTGTACACAGATTGGTTTTGATTTTTGATTCTTCTGGGCAGTCAAAGCTGTACTTGTAATTTTCCCTTGATCTTGATTCCATCTCCTGGCTTCATCAATCAGGCTTGCAATAATTTCATCTAAATAAAAGTGAGAGTCCTCTGAGATGGACTTGAGACAAACTTGCTGCATGACTGTTTGTAACCAAACTTCATATTTATTACCAACATTATTGATTAAGATGGACAAAAGAAGCCACTGAGGAAGTAATGAGTTTGTGATTTGAGAGAGAGACCTAATGTGAATCCAAAATTGATCAATGAAGTGATCAACACAAGGCAGTATGATAATAGACATAGCTTTAGAGTTTAGAGACTCTACATCTTCAGGATCATGTTTGGAGAGTTTTATTTGAATGACACTCCAGAGATTCTGTGCAATAAGATAAGCTTTCATTTTAATCGACCTTACCTGATAGTTTGTAGTGTCAGCATGTTTGGTAAAATAAGATCTGGTGAAGTCCATGATGAAAGTTTGTGGAGCCCAGATTGTCTAAAGTAAGCTTTGTTCAATAAAGAGAGGTTATATGATTAGAGGCAGTGTTAGAGCTCCAGGCTCATAACCTATTGGTCAGTTAAAATTATATTCAAAGAAAAAGTACCTGAACTATATTTTGATTGATGATGAAGATTGAACAAAAACTAGATGTTGTTGGAATAATGTTGTTGAGTGGTTGAGATGGATGATCATGAATGAGATGATTATTGTGTTCTATCTATGTGGGATATGGAAGGATGTATATATGTGAAGGGGTGGTCTGTGCATCTAGTTTGGCACTAAATTATTTGATATGTTTCATAGTACCACATGACTTCCATATGACATCATTAGAATCTGAGTGTCCTTATCACCTGCCCATTACTTCCAAAACAAAATAAGTTTAACCAATTGCACTTGAGTGATTAAAATCAACAGATACATCTTTCAATACTTCAACATGGGGAATGGCATTTCTCCAATTGTCTCTATTATGTATTAAATAATCTGCAGTGTAGGTTGGTGTTGTCACCACAGCAATATTATTGTTCCTTGTTTTAGATACTAGTACTACAGCTGGTCCTAGCATTCCTCTATTGTTTAATGCCAGGTTTACTCTGTCATGGTATGCAAGTGCTTAGAAGTTGGTCCTAGTGTTTTCATCTTGAATTAGTATGGCCCTTTCAATCTCCTTTGGCTTGGCAGGCTCTCTCTTCTTCTTTGGCTACACTTAGGTCCAGTTGCCATCAGCTCAATTTTCCTGTGCTCTGGTATTGGAAGCAACATTGGCCCATGTTCTAGGTGCTTGATTTCCAGCTTGATGTGTATGGTTGTGGGCATATCTTCATCCAGATCTGGCTCCTGGTCTATTGTTCTCTGGTTTGTGGGGTAGAGGGTTATTTCCTGTCATGTTCCAGCTGTTTTGATTCAACTGGTTGGATTTTTGAACTGAGATCTACAAGATTTGAGCTGTCTGTTCTAGTCTCTGCACTTGTGCAGAAAGGATGTTGTTAGTTCTCTGTGTAACACCATCATTCTCTGTAAAGTCCCAAAAAATGTTTAATAGATCAAGGATTTTTGTTTGCTTATTTCTTATCTGCTCAAAATTTGCAGCATTGATAAGTAGGTCCCTAGCTCCTTGGATGCATTCCTCAGCAGTGTCAAAAGTTGCAGTTTGGTGGTTTGGTCTTGTGCTGCTTGAGCTCCCGATTTCTGGCTCTGGCTTACATGTTGCCTTGCTTTTATTTCCATGGTTTGTACCTAAGTATGGGTTTGGGAATGAATTAGTGTTAAGGTCTTCCATTGTGACCAAAGCCCTGTTATTATTTTCTACGTCCATATATCCAGATTCAACCAAAGGATCAGGTGATCCCATCTCCATTGCTTTTCAATTTTTGGAGGGATTTTATTACTTTTTTATTCGTTTTTTTTTAATTTTAATTTTTTTTAATTTTAAAAAATTTTTATGTTGTAAAAGGATCAGAGTCACGTGACCTCAATATGATGTGATCACGTGCCACGGATTTTTGTTTTTCCTGATTCGACGCGTAAACGACGCGAATTACGCGTTAATTGACGCGAAACGCGTCCTGGACCAATGAAATTTTTTCAAGTATGGTGACCACTTCTGACCAGAGATGCAATTCGTCGCAAAATTGTTTTCAACTTCAATTATCTCGATGAATAATTGATGTATGGATATAAAATTTGTAATACCTATAGACGTGATATGGTTCAGGGCGTAGACTGCATTTGAATAAGATTGGAAATGGTGGGCAATAGTTGTGGGTGATAATAGCTGTATTCCCCATTGCAACTGGTGGGTAGCAATCAATTCACCTTAGAACCTCAATAATTCAACACACAGATGTTGTATCCAAATTCTGAGTCGATTTCCGAAGAGAGCTAGATATAATTGACAATCTGATGTAAGTTAGGAGATGTTAGGACAATATTTTGAAATTTTCAATTAATGTTGACTTGTTATTGGAGGACCTCGAGTAGCTCGTATTTTGTGACTCACCTCAGTCCCTTGCGAGGCTAGAGGTGTGTTGTTGTTCTTGCTTGAGCTTACAGCCTCATGAGAGTAAGTAGGCTTGATACTAGCCTTGTTGAGTATTGTTTTAAAATCTTTTGCAGAAGATTTAATTGGAATTTGTGATGAATTGTTTTGTTGAATAATGACTTAAGAATTAATTTTTATTGATTTTTTTGAGCAGAAGTTGGTTTGGAGATAGCTCTATCACCAGGAAGCTTATCAAAGTCTGTGAATTCCCGAAAAATCAGTATTAAATCCAAAATTCTTGTCTGCCTTTGTCGATCAAAGGTGAGACCATAGGCTTCAAGAAGTTTGTCCCTGGCAGCAAATATAGCATCATCTGCTGAAGGACCTGAAGAGAACTTGGTGTTAAAATTGTCATGCTTAGGGAGCTTTGGTTTTTTTTTTTTATTTTTGTTTTTTTTGCATCAGATTTTAATTGCGTATGCAGCTAACTAGCTATGACACAATATCGGAGAAAATGTACAGAATAGATGACTCAATTTACAATAAGTGCACTCATGCCTCAGATTTCATTTGCAAGTACCACTGCGAAGTTATGGCGGCTTTTTCTTCACCCCAAGTCAACCCTCATCCGTGAATACCCACCCAGGGGAACGTCTCAAAAACCCTGGGTTATCCAGACATGCCTTCATCACCCTCTGAATTTCTTCCGCGCGAAATGTAGTCTTCGGTGTCTCCTTCCCAAGTGGAGTAGGTGCCCAGGCTACTCAAACTATACCAGAGAACACCACCAGGAGGCGGACCGCAGCACCATCCATCGTTTGCGTGTTTTTATAGTGTCCGCTGCACTCAGGGAGCTTTGGTTGCTTGGAGTGCAAAAAAGTGCCCGGGCCACACTTTCTCTTGGCAAGTGAAAATTTTTCACTGACCCCAGAATTGGAGGCAGAGATAGGATCAGAGATCGAATCCATTGGGAATGGCTTTGATTGAATTGATTTGGTGGTAGATGGACGTTCTGATGGCTGTTGATTCAATTTATCACTCCAAATAGATGAACCAAGTCGTGGCTGAGATGGAAGATCAATTGGTGATGAAGGTGTGGATGAATTGGTGCCTCCAATAGGAGGACCATGGTCTATATCCATTTTCAGGCCAACTAGCAGCTGGTAGCAATGAAAATTATATCAAATTAAAGCTGAGATCAATGCGACACAGAATATGTATTACAATATATATTTGTGCGATATGGTGGAAAGTTATAGATGAAAATACAAATTTGGAATATTTGATGGTATTATTTTCCCACACAGCTTCTAAGATACATAAAATTATTGATACCATCAAACACATTCCAAATATTAAATCAGGATTTCAATCTGACAGCTGAGTGTTGAGATTTTCAAGTTTAAAGGTAGACAGGGGGTCACCAAGCAAATCTGGGTGGAGCAACCATCTCCAAGTGCCGATAACAATTGATCTACAAACTTCATCAGCTTAAAATTCACATCAATATTGAACCCAGGAATGATCGAATTCTACACGAAATTTGAAGTCTATCAGACGATGTTTTACTGAGTTACAGCGACCCAAAGTTTAAAGAAAGTCACATCGCGACGAATTGCGCACCTAGTCGATTCAGGCTGCCGTACTTGAAAAATTTTTATTGGTCCCTGACGCGTCTCCCGTCTATTAAAGCGCCGAACTAGCCGTTTACGCGTTGAACAAGGATTGAATTTTTTTCAAAGCATGTGATCACTTGCCTTTTCCAGGAAAAATCTTAAAAATTCAAAATAAAATAGAAAAAATTTAGATTCAAAGTTTTAAAATTCTGGAAAATATCTGAAAAATACTTACATTTAAATTGCGATAAATGAAAATATTGTTAGATGGAGTAGCTCACCAGATCCATTTTCAAATGACACTAGAGTGATGAAAGCCATTTTGCCTCCACAAGACATTGATAATATGTCTGAAATTTCCTACTCTGATCCAGCTGGCTACTCCACCATGAAAAAAGCTGAATCATCAACTATTGCAAAGGGCAAAGGGAAATGTGTGGAGAATCATGAAAATGATGTCTATCAAATGAGTACTTTTGTCACAGGCTCATACCTGGTTATCATTAGGCTACTGCCTAACAAATAAGGCTTGAACTCTTCAACCATCTTAAACATCACACATGTCATGAACCCCTCCACGACTCATTAGACCCAAGTATAGGCCTTGGCCTAATTCATGCAAATCTATTCTTAAATGATAAATTTAGATTGCAGAAAGGAAGTCTCGACCACCAGTTGTGAGTCATCTAAGCCACATGCATCATGAACTATTTCACTAACTTAAATTGCTAACATTAAAATGAAGCTGAACTAAAATAGACGGAGATGCTGGTGTTTATCGGAGGACAGGTCATGATCTATGTTGAAAATGGTTTGAAACGAGGGAACGAGATCATAGCCTTGTAATTAAATAGGAGCCTTTCAGTCATGTCTCTTCTTGTTATTTTAAGATTTTCATTTGTATCTAGCTCTGAGTTCAGTTTGAATAAAATGCCACTTTAAAACCATCACAGAAATCAATTTATTAAACTACGTAAGGAGAAAAATGAACTCCAGCTACTACTAACAGGTACTTATGAGATTCTTAGCTAGCAAAATCTTGTATGATCACAGATGATCAAATATATCAATGAACGTTATGTGAATGTGACCGGTGGGTTACGACTGTCCTGTGCTTCACTGTCGGCGATACTGTATACGCGATAGAAAGCTGTGGAGACTTGTCGATTTTCCTCCCTCTTCTAAGCTACTAACTAGTGCTCTATTTGTACCAACTACCCGCGCCTGTTCGGTACCCTTCATACGCTGGCGCTCGATCCTCAGTTTATGTTCACACCACCTTTACCACTGGCTACCACTATATTTGTTCCCACGTACCTCTCTCTCTCCAGTATCCATCTCATGCTCACCTCTGGTGTCAATAGTCATTGCCCGGACTTTTATTCCTCAGCGTGGCGCTAGGCGCACAGACTATCCATAGTCTCGGTGCCCGGAACCTCACTTATTCAAGTCGATCTTTGTGGGTTTATAGACTGATGACTTATCCATAGGCATTATACTTGCTACCCATCCACGCAATGCTAGGTATCACTTAGTTGTGCCCACGCTCCAACCTCCTGATTAGTAATGCCGTTTCGTTCAGCTTCATCTTGTTGAGCGGATTGGTTTGCAAAAGCTTGTGGCTGTTAGGCACAGATTATATCACTTAGTGAAGCGAGTGGAAAAATAGAGGAGTCTGTAAATCTGTCGTGGGGAGTTGTTAATTACTCTCACTAGGACACAGAGTGCTATATAAACTATATTTTGTAATAATAAATTCTAGTGGCTGATATTTGCGTCAAAGCGCATTAATACTAACCTCGCAATTAATGGGAGATTAGTGACATGTATTCTACACATCCCTGTCTTTATCATAGTTGGAAGCACCAATTTCGACACATCTACCCCCATACAGCCTTATTGTAAACATCCTCAATATTACGCTTAGGTTATTTGCCTAAGCTCAAATAATGGTCAAACTGTAACAGTGTCAATACTTCAGATTTAAGTATATGCAAGACATGCCATCTCAGTAAGGCACGACACTTCGTCTCCCGCATACCTAGACGTGCCCCTCAAGAAGCATTGGATGAAATTTTTATAGATACTGTGGGAAAAATTGTTATAAATGAGAGGTGGAATAGTTACTGGTAAATAACTGCACGTTCACTGAGACTTGAAGATAGAGGTAGATGGTAATGAACTAGTAGACTTGCTTGCTTTCATTCAAGTCTAGAGAATCACTACTTTTATATACATATACCACATTCTATGGCTTTCCATATCCCAAGTCTCTCAGTTCCATTTAACTCTGAGACATCACATTCTATTCCAACCTGTTCTATTCTATCTGACTCAAGTATGTTCTGTTTTTACCATGATATTCTACATCTCTATGATTCATCATAACCAGATGCAGGGGTAGTTATGTCATCAATCACAACAAAAATAACTGTCAGTGTTCCTATTCAGCTGGTAGGATCATCAGCTTATGGACAATCTTGATCGCCCAACTTGATGTAATGAGTATGGTTCAATAGTATAATTGAGTGCAGATCAGAACAGGTGGTTTATCAGGTGTTATCTGTAATAGTTTAGGGGAATAAGGGGTTATTGGAAGCTCGTCATATTCCGCTGGAAGTAGTCCGTAATTCGTGTATAAATTAAGAGCTACGCGCACCTATTAGAGGCCGTGCGACGTTCTTGTAAATTTAGCTTAACCTACAATCTGATATCTCCTCTCGATCCGTCTTCCCACATCCAATCCATCTTCTCACAATAATACCATCCATAATGGGGCATCCATACTCAGTCATTATAACCGATGCGAAAACACGTATGAGATGGTCTCTGGCAATTCATACAAAAGACCAAAATGCGACAACAGTAATCCAGAGGGCAGAAAATATGTACTGACTGTACAAAAAGCGTATTTGTGTCATCTTCAGAGATAGAGGGTCAGAATTTTACTGAATGTAATTGTATTGTGATGAACATGGTATTCAAATAGATATTTCAGCTCTGTACACACCTGAGTAAAATGGAATCTCCAAAGCTGCAAATAAAGTCATATTTAAAGTAGAAAGATCTATTCTCAAAGACGCGAAAATGCCTATCAACTACTGGCCATGGGCGATTCAACATGCATTTTTTATCACGAATAGACTGTATTGCCTTCGCACAAACTCAGTACCTCTTGTTGAACTAAGGTTATTCTAGGTTTACCCGAATTTACTCATAACATGACTCAGGTCGGAGAAGTCAATACTGATACATGATGTGTATCAAGGAAAATATCTTTTTGTTCGGATTTTACAAAACTCATACTTTGAATTGGGTTTACATTTATGTTTCCGATGATATACTAATCTTATCTGTCCTGAGCACGTTTTGGTATGTTTCGGTGGTAGCATTATTGCCAGCGAGTTATCTAGTAGGGTTTCATATGAGGAAAACTATGTATTTTAGATACTCGATAGCCAGAGAATAGAAGAACAACCATTCGATAATTTGTCACCTTCTACTCCCATTTCCAAAATAGTCCAACACCTCTCATTAACTTTCTACAACGCCTGAAGAAGTCATTTCCAGAAAAGGAAAAATGGACAATAAGCATTACCCCTCACTCTTCTTTCAACAAAGATGTAATGTTTTGGGATGAGCATAGCTTGTCTGATCAACATTGTACACAAAGCTACTGGGCTAAACCAGACACTATTTTCTCGCCAGGGGGACTATTCTCAACACCTGTCAGTGGTGTCCCCTACGAACCTCCAGCTCTCACTGTAGAGTCTGCAGAGCCAAGATTGAGTAACAACCTCCTCACTTCGATGAGGATTCCCAGTCGCCTTCGCGATCTGTATCGTCTTCATTTTTCATCACATCCCCCTATCACCATTATCGTCAAGCTAACCACGATCAGATCAGACGTTACGGTCGAAGCCCTTCTCGTCACCAACCCTTGATTATGGAGGAAAAGCCATCCGATGAGTTTCCGGAGCGAACCCAGCACCCGATACGGAGATGGTGGATTGGATCAAGATGGCCTCGAATACTACAAAGAAGGGAGATATAGATGAATATGGGCACCTCATGTGGTCCCGGTGTCTAGGCCTCGCCTGGCTGGGGCTGCAGGTTTTTTTGAGACTTTTTCCTGCGCACGCAGTTTCCATTGCTACCATTTTTATTTTTTTTGGGTAGAAGGTTTCGTGGAAAGGGTGGCTGAATTCCACGGGTAAATACTGAGCTGAATGGCTATTCATCACGGGCAATATATCAATGATCTTACAAGTAACATAAGAGGCAAGGAGCACTGTACAAGGTGTGGCCTGGGTCAGAGAGGAGCCCAATGTGCTAGATAGTCAAAGACTCAAGTAGTACAATAAACAAACCACTCACTCACTCACTATTTTCTCGCCTAATGCTTCACCAAATTCTCCAACCATACAATCTCATGACTTACAGTCCCATACTACTGGTTTCTCCCCTTTTCAATTGCAGCCGTATCCTAAGGACCTCACACTACAAGCACCACATCAAGATACTACATCTCAAACCTCCAGTTTCTCTCAGGCTATAAACAAAGAAATTCAAAATCAAACTGAACAGCCAAACAATCAAGAGGGGTTCAGATTATTGGAGGTTGACTCTGAAATGTTAGAATTTGAGTCAGTCCAACAACTAGATAAAGTATGAGGGCACACTCCCCTAAATTTGATTCGGTATCCAATCAATCAGTGGGAGCAAGTGTCATAAATAGCTGACTACAAAATGCTAGAAGTAGATCAGCGGCTAGATCAACAAACAGATGGCAATTCCCTAGTGAGATACAATGAGCCTGACTTTTCGGAAATTTCCGGAGATGAGATGGAATTTGAATGTGATGAAACAGAGAAATGTGACAGAATAATGACTGGATGGGACCCAGTACCCCAAACCGCTAGGCAAAAACGAGCACACTCACCCGAAGATCAGACAATGAGGACTCAACGTGGAAGAAAAGTCTAGAAGATAGACTACTATTGAATGCATCACAGAAAAATTGCACTTCCCTACACAGACCCCAAAACATGGGAAGAAGCCATGACATCTGCAGAGTCTCTGCAGTGGAAAATGGCCGCTTAAAAAGAATTTGACTCCTTACAAGACACTGGGACTATCCAAATTATCAAGCGCTCACAACTACCTGAAGGTTGCAATCTCATGAAATGCAAATGGGTATTTGAAAAGATATATTTAGCAGATGGAAATGTCGATAAGTGGAAAGCACGCTGCACAGCTAAAGGATATACTCAAAGGCCAGGTATCAATTATCAGGAGATCTTTGCTCCCACACCCAGACCTGGTACCGGAAGAATTATGCTGGCCTTAGCACACCTACTAAATTGGCATAGAATTCAAGGAGATATTCCAACAGCCTTTCTCAACCCCGATCTTGACATAGAACTATACATGGAAATGCCTAAAGGATTCGAAAAGGATGGTCATATTATTCTTCTACGCAAAGGCCTATATGGTCTTAAACAAGCTGCGGCATTGTGGTATGACCATGCAAGAGTCAATTTGGCTTTGCTTGGACTTCACCCAACGATTAAAGATGTATGTGTCTATACAAATTAAGAAAAACATCTCTTAGTTGTTATGTACATCGACGATTTTCAAGTATAAGGACTAGGCATGAACAAGATAAACGATCTTATGCACGCTTTATTCAAAAAATATAAGCTAAAGACTGTCAACTCAAATCTTTTTCTAGGTATCCACATAAACTATCCTGATAAAGATACCCTTGAGCTCTCTCAGGAACAATTTACTCGTACACTGTTAGTTAGACATGGACTTAACAACTGCAAGCCTGCAAAGACACCAATTGTACGTCTATTAGAACCTAACACATCACAATGCTTCCCTCAAAAAAGAATAGAATACAATTCAATAATTGGCGGTCTCCAATATGTTGCAAATTACACTCGACCTGATTGTTATGAATCTTACTTATGGACTGGATTACGGAGCTGTTAAGCTACAGAGGTCGAGTCAGTTTTGGCAAGACAAAGATTTCAAGGGTGCAGGTAAATCACGAATAGTTAATCAAGTAGATATATTTAGTTCTGATTATCGAAGGGTATAAGGTCGTGTATCTTAAAACAAAAGTTGTTCGAACTAAGGAGCAAATTCTAAAATTCCAACCAACATAATCTACGCCCCATTTGCCTAGCCCTAACCGAATTTACGAAATAGTCCGTGCGCCACCCAATCCAAATTACCTACAACTAATTCATAACACTGATATTGCATTTGCTGTAAATCGTCTTGCACAATTTCTAATAAATCCAGGAGAAGAGCATTATCAAGCAGCCCGCCGAGTATTAAGATATGTAGCTAAAGAACCAAATCGTGGCATCTCTTTTATAAAAATAGGGAAGAAACCCGCACTGAAAGCGTATTCAGATGCAGATTTTGCAGCAGATCCTTCAACCAGCAGGTCAACATCAGGCTCGCTCCTCCGGTTAGGAGAAGGGCCAGTTATGTAGAAATCATACCTGTAGCAAGAAGTGGTGCTATCATCTACCGAAGCAGAATTCATGGCTGCTACAAAGATATGTTGAGAGCTTGACTGGGTCAAGTCATTCTTTGAAGAATTGGGAATTCAGGATCAGATTAAGTGAGCCCAAGGAACGAGTTTTGATGTGGACAATCAATCAGCTATACCTCTGACAAAAAATCATGACAATCATAAAGGTACCAAGCATGTTTCAATGAGAAAATTTTACTGCCGTAGCCAACAACATAGAGGTGCCATTATCGTTCCCTGTGTTCCAATAACACACCAGCTAGCCAATGGATTTTCACAGTGTTAAAACATACTGATAACAGTATCCAACAAGTGCATACCTGTTGTAATCCTAGTCCGTGCTAGCAGAACGTAGAGACGTGCATCGTCTAGGTCATGGATTAATATAGTCGCTGTGCCTACACAATTGAGGTAAGCTACATAGTGGCTGTAGAGATCTGTTGAGGATCAGGATGTTGAGAAGTGATAGCAGTGCACGGACCAGCTTCTCATGTATTTAGACAGGTGGTCAGGCACTGCCCCCAAAAGTGTCCAATATAGATCACACACTTTATCCAATATACTTTAGTAAATAATAATCCCTTCTAAAGTCTACAACTCAGTTCTCGAGCATTATATCACAACTGCCTCTAAGTCTATCCCAAGAATATCTCCAGTGCTCATCATTCACAAGAGTACCAAATATGAATTCTGGTGTATTAGCAATCATGTATGTAATATCTTATGCCTGAGGCACATAATGGTCTGTGCGTAAGTAGCTAGATAAACATCCACCTTAGTAGGTGTACAGAAGTCACCTTAAATGATATTGGATTTATCACCGCTCTTACTGTCTAAGCAACATACCTAGAAATATCTACAGCCTGAAGCTAATGCTCCTAACCAATATTTATTATCTCAGTTCAGTATTTCAACGCACGGAATAATAATAGGGGTTAGAGTGACGGTTTACTATTAGTAAACAAACCTTGCAGGAATGAGTAGGGAAAGGTAACATAACAGTGAACTACGAGCATGTATAGAATAAAGCGTAGTCTACAGTCGAGTTGCGTTCTTTGCGCAACGTCTTCTCAATATTATTCTCATTACAGATATTCCCTCTCTTCCTTGTGAAGATCACTTCGAGCCTGTACTTGTATCAGATCACGACGTGTCCTCTATCCCTTCTTGTGGAAGACCTTGACTCCCTATTTACTCACACTTGTACCTTGTGGACAAATAGCAAATACAATCCTCCAGATGGATTGACAAAAGTAAAGTCGCTGGTTACAATCAAATGATTGTATGGGAATTTGCTAGAACTTTCAGAAATCAAAAAGAGGGGTTGTTCCTGTCACGGACTGACCCTGTAATGTTGTGTTGCACCTGGCCAACCGTGTCATGAGTGTACTCAATATTACAGTTAATGCTTTGCGATAGTTACAGTGTTGCGATAGCAACAGTTACCACCCAAGATACCAATCAGTTGCCATGATACGGATGTAGTCTATGGCACCACTGGTTATGGTAGCTGCTCTCATGTACTTAAGGGAACTCTGAGACTGTATTTGTACTGTAACTTCTTGTCTTGTAATTTAACTACTCTCCTGACCTCATCTTTGTTCTCGCCTTAGTCCTCGTCTTTGTCTTAGTCCTCGTCCTCGTCCCACTCTCCGTCCTAATCTTAGTCCACCGTCTGCGAGCCTTGACAGTTCCCAACAGTGGAAGTGTTGTGATATAATCATGCTGTGATGTAATTGTCTTGGCAGAATGAAGATGTAGTTGGGAAAGAGACAGATATACATTAGGGTTCGGAGCTGCGAGAGGTTGCAAGTGCTCTATTATTATCTATCTACAACGCATAAATACACAATCACCGTGCTACTAGTTCTAATTACATACTCACCTTACGTAACCTGCTACATTTCTGAGACTGGGTTAATGTTAGCGCGTGCTGACTAAGCATAGCTTTATTTCTGGTTTAAAAATTCAACAATGAATACATTGTAACAATGTGGATATAGTTAGAGAAGAGTAATATAATAAACCACAAACAGCTCTCTCGTCACTTCCAGACCTCATCAACAGCTCAACGTCCGCTCTCACGTGCATCTGAAAATATCATCCTCTAGCTCATATCCATAAGACAGACTCGTCAATTATCTTCTAACCATCTTCAATCAAGTAATCAGCTAAGATTGAGAGGAATTCTGCTTGATATTGTTGTAATTATTAACAGTCCTGCACCTGTAACCCTGGCCATGCACTGTCTCGTTTTCATTTCAATCTGTTGACAAACATGCAAGGTCTGTCTTACACTTAGTTAGCTTGGGGGCCTACTGGTAGTAAAGACACACCCACACCTTGATAATGTTGCCATAGTGGAATTAGGGCGCTTATCCTAGTTATTTTCTGCATTCGTCCCACTAGGGCTAATTCCTGTATATATCTAGTGGCCTTATCCTTCAGAAATCTTCAGTTCATTACGTTTACTGAATATCTCTGAAGGTCATATTCATACCTACTTCGTGTCAACCTACCAAGATTTATTCCATAAATCTCTATTCACCTGCCTCTTTGTTCGGCGATAACTCTTCACTCTCCTCCATCGCTCCAGCATTCCGCTCTCACGATCCTTAACCTTTCAACAGATATCTCTTAAACGCAACTTACTTTTCAATGTCCCATTTTCCCTCTAACTATTCAGCACTTGGCCGTTCTGTGTCAACATTTTTAGAGAATTTGGCCTCAGATAACAACCCAGTCCATGCATAAGCTTCTAAAGACGTCTCAGCTGTGTAGAACATATCTATTCCTTCTAACCATAGTTTCATTCTAGAAAACCACCGTTCACAATTATCTTGATTCAGAACCAGGAAATTTTTTAGGAACTCCTGGTTCCATTGCAAGATAATTTATACTACTAAACTCTATTTAAGTAGCTTGAGTTATTGCTTCCACTCTTCGTTTTCAGTGGACTCCAATTTGTATTTGCTCTTTATTTCAGCAATGAGTTGAATTAAGGACTAAGTTACTTGTACACAAGTCTTAATTGTATCGCATACCAGTGGTCATAACCTGTTAAACAGTAGTGCTGTTATGATTTGTATATGATTTAGGAACGTACGCATACGTGTTGTGATTGATGACATGACTACCGCTGCATCTGGTTATGATGAATCATAGAGATGTAGAATCTCATGGTAAAAACAGAACATACTAGAGTCAGATAGAATAGAACAGGTTGGAATAGAATGTGATGTCTCAGAGCTAATTGGAACTGAGAGACTGGGAATATGGAAAGCCATAGAATGTGGTATATGTATATAAAAGTAGTGATTCTCTAGACTTGAATGAAAGCAAGCAAGTCTACTAGTTCATTACCATCTACCTCTATCTTCAAGTCTCAGTGAACGTGCAGTTATTTACCAGTAACTATTCCACCTCCCATAACCTTGCATTTATAACAGTAATCCGAACACGACACTCTTTTAGTCAACTTCTACTTTCGTTCCATAAATATTGCGCCTATTTCATTGCGCGATATTTACAACAATTATTAGATTACACTTTTCGGACAGGGCAGATTTCAGATAGAAACTTAGCCTTGTCTAGTATCGAGGCGAATTGCACAGCACCACGGGTGGTGCCGAGAAGAAAATTGAGAGACCCCAGACTTTGTTGGAGACCAGTAGAAGCCAACCTCTCTCGATCAGAGGGGCAAAAAACTAAGTGGGTGATTGGCTTATCTCCCCCGTAGGAACAAGTAATGAGGGCATCTCGTTATGATGTGAAATCACTCAGCAAATTAGAAAAGCTGGATTGGATGATATAGAGATCTATACAGGATGTAGTTGGTGTAGTGTCATCATAGACAGTTGCATGTGGATGATGAGAATAAGAATGTAAACTATTCTACAGCATATGATAGAATATCTTCCATTACAAGATGGAATATTCTACTAGCAATTCGACAGATGAGCTTTAGGTATAAATAGGAGTATTCTCCTTCATATAGATAGTAAGCATCGGAAAACAAGTCTAATAAAGCGAAGATATATCATCGTCCACTTCATAGTAGTGTCAAGCACATATTGATAAAAGCCACTGTTTGTGTGCAATTCCTCTCCTCATAATCACCATAAAAAGCCGTTACGGACGTGGGGTTGTCGAGTAAGTCATGTATTTCAAATGCCGTCCTGGCTATTAAATTCTGAATTAAGGGTTAGAAGGGATGGTATTTTGAGGAGTTGAAATCTGTTTTTCTTGAAGGTGGAGAGGTCTTTTGATTTGCTTTCGTAAGCTTTTTGTTTACTCGCCGACAGGTAGCACATGTTGTGATGATGAGGGCTTCTCTGACTACCGTTGTTGCGTTTGGGACCGCAATATCTTTCCACATTCCCAGCATCATTCTCGTCGTCTTAGTCGTCTTATGTGATACCGGAAGCGCGTCTTTGACGGATGAGGAGATAACTCATCTCAAAGTTAAAAAGGTGTTACTCAATCCCGGATCTGCAGATTCTAGAGTAAGAGTTGAAGGCTCCAATGGGACACCACTGATAGGTTAAACTTCATCCCCATAACGCACACGAAGAGAATTGGCTAGGCCTCTACTTTGCATCAAGCAAGCGCATTTATGCGTTAAAAGAGGGGAAAAGGTATTAATTAGACGATAGCAATAGGCTATGAGGACACACCAAACGCTCATTATTGGGCACTGAGTCCGGCTCATACTAATGAGCCTCCTTGGCGGCAAATTCAAACAACAATTCCTTGAATGAATGCGCTCTATAACCTCAATAACTAAGGGGTCATTATTTTCTCAATAATGATAACAATTGCCACCCAGAAAATGCCAAAATGATACGTCTCTGCTACAATAATAATCTAGGCTGCAATGAAGTAAAAAGAAGAGGCATCACTCACGAGAGTCTATACTGCGATAAAGCTGTACTCTTCCTCCAGGAAGAAATTGGTAAAATTGTGGAATTGGACTAATACTCTAGGATTAGAAATGCAGCAGATGGGTTCACAATAGAATTGTCGCCCATACTATTTAGAATTTTTTGGACCGACGACTATAATCGCCTTGGTTTTCAAATGCAATTTGGCGTAGTTTCGAAGATACAGGGGGGTCCTTTGATGTAGCATAATCACTTACTCATGTAAGCTGAGTGTCGGAGCACTTACTCCCGTAGGCCTGAGGTTTAGATTCATGCCTTAGGCACTTAAGTGGACTCAGGTTTTATCAACGCTTCAGAGGCGTCGAGACATAGAGATCAATATACATATACATGTTAATCAGTCACCACTTCTGCAGTAGCAAACCTCATTCTCATTACCTGTGATATCACAGAGATTGACCCTCTCATACCAACACTGAGCGAGCTAGATGATTTTATCTTCCTTGCCGGTAGAAGAAGCTCATTCGCTGTACTAGAGCTCACCAGTTAAATTTTTCGGCGTGATACCATATCATACCTATCTCATTTAGCATTATCTTTCTTGAAGCTAAGCAGACAGTGCTAATTTTGGCCTTTAAATTGCCACATAAATGAGGGATGTCAAAGACAGGATAGTACCAAATTAAGTTTTAACATATCTAAAATGGCAATTTCACACCATCTATCTCTCTCTTACTCGTTCATCCGTAAAAATCCGGCCTTCAAAATCTCGAGTCGGTGGTAGTGAGGTTTAAACGACTAATCCACAAAATCAAATCAATTTCTCAATAAATTAGATCAATGATACGGCATAGGCGCCTACCTGAATAATTTCTTCAGATACGCAGTACGCCGGGTGATTTTTAATGGATATGTTGTCGGGATAAGGGGTTGTAGACTGAACACCTGCACGCGGTGTCCTCTTCGCACCTGTAAGTGAAAGATTCTCCTAGAGCCTAGTTCAGTCAAATTTCGCAGAACCAGACAAGTTAGCCTACGAGACAATGATTTATCACTCTGTCGGAATACTTCAAGTGGACGGGTTTGGTGACAAACTTGTTGTAACAATATTGGTTTAAAATTAATTCCCAACTCCATCCCTCCTAAGCAACATCTAATAATTACATTTGATTTGATTTCATTATCCTGATTTGGCGCCCAAAGGGCCCATGCAGGTGTCTAAAATCTGTAAAATTTACACGGGAGGAAATCTTTACGGTGAAAACCTCCCACAAATTTCTGCTTGTTGTCTTTAGTTTTCACATATTTCCTTTAGGAAGCGCAGTTACACTGTATTGCCATGCATAAAACCAACCCGATCATCTCTAATAGCCCCAAGCATTACTCGACCTGTTCCTTTCTGTTGTGATGTACAATATTAATGGGTGTATAAGCCAGGAGGTGTCACGTGAACAGAGTTAAGTGGGACAAGTAGGGCACAGCGTAGGATTAGCCGAAGCGCACATGCATGGTATAATGTGTACTTCACCAGCAATTGTAGACAGTAGTAGTGTACCATCTCCTTCATCACATAGATTCCATATAGACATTATATACACGTCTCAATATATATTCTGTCCCATATAATATCACGGTCCAGACTCCACGACGTCACTCATAACCTCGTAATCATAACAGGTTATGAGCCCGGGCTCTTCTAATCATCCCGACAATATCCAAAATATGTCGACCAGCAACAAGAAAGTGATCCTGGAGTCAGGAGTTTCGTTTAGCAGATGGAAGTCAAGCCTGCTCTCGAAACTATCAAGGCGCAATGTCATTGGACATGTGTTCCAAGACCTTGAAGATATAATTCCAGCTACTAGGCCCGCACGGCCGATAAGGCTGGAGATGGACACTGAAAGCTCGTACGCTGAAAAAGAGAAGACGTACAGAGAAAAGGTTCAGATATGGAAGATGGGCGAATTTGAGGCCAAGGACATCATCATGGAAAGGCTTCCAGCAGAGACCTGGCCCGAAAATCACGAGCACCTAACAGCCTCGGAGCTCTACAAGGATATCGCTCAGTCAAGAGAAGCAACGGCGGTTGCGCCTTACGTTGCCGCATTGGAATCTTTCATGAGTGTCAGATTTGCCAGCACAGTAGACGACTACTGTAACAGATTTTTAACGCAGTACCAGAGTCTATGCAACTCGTCGACTGCAATGATGGAGTATAGCCAAGCACCAGCCGATCCCAAAATCAACAATTATAAGATTCCAAAAGAGGTCGCAGCTGGGATGTTCCTCATTGGCACAAAGGACATCGAGTGGTTAAGTAACTGGCGGGACACAAAGGCTATCGGGCCCGATAATCGCCTAACATCCCTTGAAACAATGATGTCGACCATTCGCACAGCTGGAGGAAACAGACCACAGAATCAACCGAGAATGCTAGCTGCATCAGAGCCTGTCGACAGTGTTGATCCAGAAGCAATGTGCCTCCGCTGTCGGCATAAGCATAAGAACAGAGACTGTTTCAGACAGCATCCAGAGCTTCGCAATGATGAAAGAGGGAGAGGCTGGCCACAGGGCAGAGGGAAGAACGTGGATAGGAGAGGCAGACTGAAAAATGTCGCTAAAGCAGAGGTTAAATTTGAGGAAAGTAGCGAGGACGAAAGCGGTTTAAACAATGGTACCATGTTATCAGCTGCAGGAAGAAGCAAGAATCAATTCCCATACCTCTATGACACTGGTGCATCGCACCACTTCTTTCGTGACCCAAATATCTTTGAAACAATGCGCAAACGTGCCAGCCCGTTTAAATTTGATCAAGCAGTCGGGGAAATGTCGCTGACAAGTCAAGGAACTGCAAATGTCAAGATAGGAAAGTTGAAGATGCGATTACGCGATTGTCTCTACTCGCCCACATCATCATCCAATATTGTTTCAGCAGGTAAATTGCAGAGATTTGGTAATATATACGCCGATCCGTTTAAAGGACTGCTTATACAATACCATAATGGAAAACCCCATAGAGCTGTAGCCCGTCTCGATCAAAAGAATGATGTAACTTACATTCGTCCGCTTTATGATGACAACGAAGTATCAATAGCAGCACCAGGTGTTGCAAGAGTACCAAGAACGTCTGTCACACAGCGATGGCACGAAAGATTGGGACATACTGGACAAACAATCCTAAAGCGGACAGCCGAGTGCTCGAAAGGGCTGGAAGGAATTGATGCTTCCGAATTGGGGACATGTGAAACCTGTCATCTAAGCAAAGCCCAACGCTTCATTTCGCGAGAGCCAAGGTTAACCCCGAACAAACCCCTTGATGAAGTATTTGTTGATACAGTTGGAAAATTAACCTCATCAACCACAGGCAAACAGTACGCCGTGATCCTCACAGATGCCAAAACTCGTATGCGATGGGTGCTAACAACTGAAACAAAAGATCAGATAGCTCAACTATTGGTACAGTGGGTGAAATTTATGCACCATCAGTACGGAAAAAGGATTCGCACAATCTTCAGAGATGGAGGAACAGAGTTTCTTAAAACTAGAGATTATTGTGAGGAACATGGTATACGGACTGATGTCTCGGCCCCAGACACACCTGAACAGAATGGCGCGTCCGAGGCTGCAAATAAAGTAGTACTTAGGGTTGCAAGATCTTTGCTGATAGACGCCAATATGCCACCATGTTACTGGCCGTGGGCAATTCAACACGCATGCTTTCTGGTCAATAGATTATATTGCTTGAGGACAAAGATGGTCCCAATAATCGATTTCTTAAAAGGGCTTGAGCAACCCCATCCAGAGAAAATTAACTTCACTAATCTGCCTCGATTTGGCTGTCGAGCCTACAAGTTGATTAGCCCAAAACCTGGTAAGTTTGAGCCGAGGGCCGAAAAGGGGTGGTTTATGGGCTTCCAGCCAAACAGTAGCAAAAACTATGTTATATTTCATCCTCATCAAACTCCTGTTAAAGGGTGGAAGTGGGTCGAAAGCGTCACACCCCATGCGACATTCAATGAAGATGTAGTATTTGGAGAAAGACTGCCATCAGCAGATCAGCAGAAAAACAGCAGCTACTGGGGCAACGAGCGCTCAATATTTACAAACCCCTATCACCCTAATGAGGATCAGAGCGATAATAACATCAGTGTGAACCAGCCCCTGTATCAAACACAAGACGTTCACACAGCAAGACCAGAGGACCATACACAGTCAACAAAGCAAGGGGATCAAACAGTAATTGAGCCAGAAACCCCCACAAGCAATCAAGCGCCAGACGTGCCATGTATATCAAGAGAAACATGGGCACATTTAGATACAAGCCCAAAGTCACTGCCCAATGATGATGTAGAATCTCAGTCTGGATCAGAATTTCAACCTCCAGATCAAATTTCGAATAGAAATAAAAGCCCAGTCCAATTGAATAACCCAGAGTTGGACCAGGGGGAGTTAAATATAGGGGAATCTGATCAAATTCCAGACCATCAAGATTTAAACCAAGCAAGCCCAAGTGATCAAGCATTAGTTCAGGGGGAGTCAACTCTTGAAATGGTTCCAGAAGAAAAATATGACTTCATAATGACTGGCTGGGATCCAGCTCCCATAGCTGGACAGAAACGACTACATTCACCAGAAAGGAGCGAGGAAGTAAGCGTCAAACATCACGGCGAGTTGGTGCGCACAAAACGTGGAAGGCTAGTCAAAAAGGTAGACTACTATAAGCTCCATCATGGAATGGCAGCCCGTCCAGTTAGAGATCCCACAACGTGGGAGGAAGCCATGAAGTGCTCTGAGGCTCGTCAATGGAGGAAGGCAGCTGAAGAAGAATTTCGCTCTCTGAAAGAAACTGGAGCCATTAAGATCATTCATCGAAGCAAATTACCAGATGGCCGCACACCGTTGAAATGCAAGTGGGTCTTCAAAAAGAAATTCCTAGCAGATGGTAGCCTAGATAAATGGAAAGCGAGATGTACCGCAAAGGGTTTCACGCAGCGGCCTGGTATTGACTACCACGAGACATTCGCACCAACCCCTAGACCAGAGACAGGAAGAATAATGCTTGTACTAGCTCATCAATTTGGCTGGTATAGACGCCAAGGAGATGTACCAACAGCGTTCCTCAACCCTGATCTAACCATAGACCTGTTCATGGAAATGCCTAAAGGATTTGAAAAAGAAGGATGCATCCTACATCTCCGCAAAGGCCTGTATGGGCTAAAGCAAGCAGCCGCCTTATGGTATGACGATGTAAAATCCACCTTGGCAACTTTGGGCCTACATCCAACACACTCAGATGTGTGTCTCTATGCAAATGACCAAAGGGATCTATTTGTACTTCTACATGTCGATGACTTCCAGATCATGGGACCAAGTCTCGCTAAGATAAATAGCATCATGCAGGCTTTGCACAAGAAGTACAAGCTGAAGTCTATTGAGACAAGCAAATTCCTCGGGATAAACATCAAACAGGTTGAAAAGAATACGCTTGAGCTCTCTCAAGGTCAATACGCTCGCAATCTACTTGAAAGACACGGACTGGCAGAATGTAAACCGGCAACGTCACCAATGGAACGACTCATGGAACCGAATGACACACAAAGCTCAGCACAATTGAGAACAGAGTATAACTCAATTGTCGGAGGTCTCCAATATCTGGCCAACAACACGCGGCCTGACATAGCATTTGCGGTAAATCATCTTGCAAGGTTTCTGGTCAACCCTTCTTTTGAACATTTTCATGCAGCCCGCAGGATTCTCAGATACATTGCACAAAAGCCTGACAAGGGCATAGTTTTCACCAAAGGAAGTGGAAAGCCAACCCTCGAAGCCTACTCAGATGCGGACTTTGCGGCTGATCCATCTAGTAGTAGATCAACATCCGGCTCACTGATTAGATTGGTATCTGGACCAATATCTTGGAAATCACACATGCAGCGAGAGGTAGTCCTCTCTACCACCGAGGCCGAGTATCTTGCCACCACAGAGACATGTCGTCAACTCCAATGGGTAAAGTCGCTGTTTGAAGAATTGAGGATTACAAATCTGATTGAAGGAGCCGAACGTACAGCTTTGTACGTAGATAACCAATCAGCTATCTCGCTGATCAAAAATCACGACAACCATAAGCGTTCTAAGCATATAGCTCTAAGGAATTGTTATTGCCGAGAACAATATCAGGCAGGAAAGATTTCCGTAGCATATGTCAAATCTGCAGACCAACTGGCAGATAGCTTAACAAAAGTGAAGTCCCCAGTACAGATCCACTAAGATCCCGTGTCACACTGGTCGTTACCGACAGGGGGAGTGTTGTGATGTACAATATTAATGGGTGTATAAGCCAGGAGGTGTCACGTGAACAGAGTTAAGTGGGACAAGTAGGGCACAGCGTAGGATTAGCCGAAGCGCACATGCATGGTATAATGTGTACTTCACCAGCAATTGTAGACAGTAGTAGTGTACCATCTCCTTCATCACATAGATTCCATATAGACATTATATACACGTCTCAATATATATTCTGTCCCATATAATATCACGGTCCAGACTCCACGACGTCACTCATAACCTCGTAATCATAACACTTTCCCTCAGCAACATTTCGACCGCCTTTGTCATCTGGATTTGCTCAATCCACCCATTATTTAGTATCCACTGTGTTATCCTTTTGATGTCTCCAGGATTATTTATCATGGCTTCGTAGGACTGATCTTTGGCTTGTCTCCAGATCTCACTAATAATTACATTGGGGAGCCAATTCCTTATTCCCGGCCCTATTCTATATAAGGAAATATTATGAGAATAAGTCACCTGATATGATTCAGAAGTTTAATCAGACACACACTTAACCAAATCAGTATTTTACTCCGAACAAGCTCGATTTCAGTCAAAGGCTCATCAAGCCTGCAAGTACGGCCTATTACATCCTTACTTCAATGACCATACCTCTCGTCAAATCAGTCTCTGGTCTCTAATGGCCTCTACATACACGCCCACAAGAATATGGTTAGCCGCCGGAGCTCACTAATTGTGTTGCACAAATCTGGGAGGCGCGTTTTTTGGGATGGATGTGAGAGAGTCTGGGACACGCGGACAAGCTTACACTAACGTTGAACAAAACCTCGAAAGGGATGGGATCTCGAATTTTTAAAAGGAGGTTTACAAATCGAGCTTTGTGCGCAATAACATTTCGATTATGAGAGCCCCGGCAGCTCTCTAAACACTGCCATGGTTGGATGGTGCGGTGGTACATCATTTGGGCCGATCTCTCAACCATATCCTGGATAGATTGGACACACGTGTCTCTCGGGATAGGTGATTGCTGGCTCGTATCCGGGATATCACAACCACATCTCTCCTGGCGCTGGTTTTCGTAAATGACAAAAGTATGCTTGAATAATCAGAGTTTTTGAATTTCCCTTTGGAGGATACTCATGGAGGATGGTCGACTGTTTGTGTAAGCAAGCATACCTCAGTGGTATTTGCAAATGAAATCTAGTTTTGGAGTCTCTAATGTCAAAAGACTCAGCCAACATGTGTACAGAGCACCGATCATGTATCATAGCTAGAAAGCTGAATACATGTTAATTGATATATTAAACAAAAAAATTGGGGATATAACCAATCCTAGTCTATGGATGGCATGAAATATGGCGGTCTCAATCGTATAAAATTATCGGATCATTCGGATGAGCTTTATACTCTGTCCCACGATCAACTTACAAATTCCTGATCGATCATGACTTTCCTTGTAGCTTCTTCATACCTCCTCGTCTACATGATTATTTGCTTGCGCAGCTCCCTAACCTAGCAATTTTATATTACAGGGTGAAATCTGGGTTAATTTAAATGCCACCTTTGAGTTTATATGACACAAATGCCAAATAATCTCATATCGTAAGACGTCGGCACAATTTTACAGTAAATCACGATCAATAGTGCTTCAGGCTTCCCGCATCGAGATCACCGGCGAAAAATGAGCGCGCCCAGAGCTTGGCTTGCAAGTCGCATGATACATGATAGGTCCAATGTCAAATTCGGAGTCTCTCGGAGCTGAAACCTAAATCTTGTCGGGAATTTGAAATTCTAACGAGATCTTGTCAAATAATAGGAAGATGAGTATAGTCCGTAGATGTCACTGATAGTGCTGTATATGAAAGTAACTTGTTCACTGGATTCGTTGCAGACAGTCATCCAACAAACACTTTCATATCAATTCGAATTACCAACTTCACAAACATCAACCATGGAAAGTCTACAACACATCTTAAAATGCCAGTCTCTGTTTCTGAAAGCCATAATTTTAGTACTTCTAGTCCCAGCCAATGCGTCACTGATTCCACAAAGAGCGGAAGAATTAATGGAGCCTGGATATCATTGTAAGAATAAGGTATATTCATTCAGAGTAATTGAAGAGGTTCGTGAGACAGCATGCCAAGGGCTCATAGCAATCAACAAAGCCGCAAGGCGCCCTCTCATTTACATTCATAACGATAATGTCGACGATTTGATATACGAATGGTCTATGCCTTTATCTATATCTAGAGATTCTGAAGGTGACTATTCAAATTTTTTCTTGAACCGACTTCAATCTTTTCAATTGCTCTAATTCATGAAACCTGGTCCTAGGTAAAAAAAGAAAATTTATAGAAAAAATCACTTTCGATAATAGATGTGAACTCAAAGATGTGCTTTACTACAACGGTATAGCACATCGATATGAGCCGTGTAAAAAAGTACCCGACGTTTCAACAAGTACAAGCTTTGGGGTGCAAAAAGTCCCGACGGACTCTTCCGTTCATTGTGGATCGCTTTCCTGGGAAATCGCAGAAATCCAAATGTACACAAGTTATCACTTATCGAAATTCC
Source organism: Blumeria hordei DH14 (assembly GCA_900239735.1). Classification (NCBI taxonomy): domain Eukaryota; kingdom Fungi; phylum Ascomycota; class Leotiomycetes; order Helotiales; family Erysiphaceae; genus Blumeria; species Blumeria hordei. The sequence continues at coordinate 938,588 of OENG01000015.1, forward strand.
TGAAGGAAAGTACTGAGGTCGGGCAAACATCTGGTCTAGCTGATGGTCCATGGAGGAGAAGCATTATGCGAAAACGGGTAGAAATTAGGAAAACCAGTAAGCTCTCCGAATCTGTGAGAAAAGAAGATTGAATTAATATTGCTCAAAGCACAACTTATCCCCTACGAAGTCATAATAAATAATCAGAATGAAGTTCGTGGCTTAATCGTTACCCACCACATAAGCCAAAAAGTCACTGCAGCTTCCAATTCTAATCTAATTCCGAGTAATCTGATAACTCTCAAATTGCCCCGGAAAAAGGATAGTGTCAGGCTCGTATGCCTACTTGATAAGACATTTCCATTCCTTTCTTCTGTACTAATAGCAGATACACCGAGCTCACGCAAGCGAAAGACTCAAGGATAAACTAGATGTAGGGAAAAAATAAGCATTTTTTAGCAGGGCTAGTTGGATGGGTAACATAAGCATTAAATTTCATATGCTTCATTGGACTAGAGTGAAGATATTCGGTTAGAATGAAGGAGATTTGGTCACTAAATCTATTTGTGTGAGTAAGCAATCTCAAGGTACTTAGGAACATATGACTCAGCACAGTCGATTCATGTCCGGAAGGCTATGAATCTATAAAATAAAAGAGTGAAACGCCAAGATCTCCTTCAGCACAACATCTGGAGCATGAGATTGCAACATGAAAGCAGCGGACAGACATGATATTTTTATGTTTAGGTGCACAGGCTGTCTTCGAGATATTTGAGGACAGTATGGGGGCTAGGTGATTATACATGACTCGTGTTGAATAAGGAATGCGAAACTTTATTAAACATGTGCCTCCAAGTAATGTGTTGTCAACATATCTGCAAATACGAGATATAATTCAAGCCCAGAATAATTGTTTCGGACTTTAGGTGTAAATATGTGTATCTAACTGAGCTCGGGTTGGTTTATCATTTTATCTCTCTCTCGTGCAAATGCCGAGCGAGACATTAGACGCCAAGGCTTACAGTTTTGGATACTTGAGGCCTTCAACTATGCAAACCTGTATTTTTTCGAACAATTAATGGCTGTCCAGCTCCCTAACTTTAATATATCATGGATGCTATTTATACCTGTCGGTTGAATATTTTGGCGCAAGGCACCCAAAAGTCTTATTCCAACCGTACCTTCCTCTGTTAGGTGCGTTTGCTTACACGCAACAGTCGTCCGTCCTGCGTGAGTGCTCTCCGACGCGAAGATATAGACCGTCGGAATAGGCAAACGTGCTATGTTCAGTGCACAACAGCGCCGCAATGCACGTAACAGTGTTTCACCGGATCAGAAACAGCGATTCCAAGGCTCAAGTGGGATCAGAGCACTAGATTTTGGGACTCTACTAGGAAGAGAGATCAATACGATGTACCACCGCACTACCAAGCAATGACAATGCAAGTAGTAACGTCCGCACTAACAAAGTCTGACTCCTTTTTCACATTTAATTTTAACTGCGTATGCAGATATCTAGCCATAACACAATATCAGGGACAAGGTGCAGAGTATCTGACTCAATTTCAAATTAGAGCTCTCATGCCTTGGCTTTCCCTCGCCACGTGAGCCCTCAACCGTAAATATTCTTTAATTTTGTTGGCCTGTCTGAGTCTAATACTACAGTCCCTCTCGAATAGATGAGGTATAAATTTAGACTGGGTTGCTTATGGGATTAGACCTGTAAGCGCAGTTAAGCTAACTCGCAATAGTTTAGACTGTCTCTCCACATTGTCCTGCTTGCTATGAGGCGGGGCCCAACTATTTTTTTCCTTTTGCATCAGATTTTAATTGCGTGTGCAGCTATCTAGCTATGACACAATATCAAAGACAAGTACAGAATAGATGACTCAATGTAAAGGAAGAGCACTCATGCCTCAGATTTCATTTGCAAGTACCACTGCGAAGTTATGGCGGCTTTTTCTTCACCCCAAGTCAACCCTCATCCGTGAATACCCACCCAAGGAATCGTCTCAAAAACCCTGAGTTATCCAGGCATGACTCCACCATCCACTGACTCATCTCCGCGCGAAATTTAGTCTGAAGCATCTCCTTCAAAAGTTAAGTAGGTGCCAAGGCTAATCAAACCATACTGGAGATCAACACCAGGAAGCAGAGTACGGAACCTTTCATTGTTGACTTGTGTTTGTAGTGTCCGCTGCACTCTCGCAAGCGAAGTTTTGGCGCGCACAAAGCTAAATTCATAAAATTCCTTGCCGAAATTCAAATTCACACGCCCATCGAGATTGTATCCATCCTGTGTGTCATCTTGTGAACTTGTACTGATAACTCTCACATCCATCCGAAATACCTGTCTCCCAGATTTATGCGCCACGCTTTGCTTCCTCCGTCGGGTATGAATATCGGCTAGCTGAGGCCAGAGAATAGTTGATGAGAAGAGTGGTCATTGAAAAGAGGATGTACAAAGTCGTACTTGTAAACTTGGTGAGACTTGGATAGGAATCGAACTCGCAGGGGATGAAAATTTGACATGGCCGAGAATTCTGGATTACTGCCTCGTGGGCCAACTTGTTCGGTATTGCGAAATTTGACTGAACTCGGCACTGGGAGAATAGTTCATCCAAGGTTCGTAGAAGAAACCGCGTATAGGTGTTCAGTCATGCTCCCTTATTTTTAATGGCTGTCAGTACCTGAAGCCTGTCAGAAGTAAATGCCCCGTGTACGGAGTAAATTTTTAGAGCATGGAAAGCTCGCGATGAAAACTGGGTGTCGTTTGTCGATGAGTCAACGGCACTCCCCAGCGCCCTGGACGGCACAAGAAAAATTTGGGATAAGCTAACACACAGCAATCACGCTCCGTCAAGACTTTTCTGACATTTCAGCACGACCTTTGGGAAGGAGTTGGAAGGAGACTAGAAAGTCAGATGGTGAATTACCCGAGGTACGCACAAATCTGCAGCGCCCAGCTAGCCGGCCTTGTCGAACCCTTCAGAAGAGTCACTATGTCTTCGGATTTTGTCCTAATGTCGGTATTATGAGAGCTTCGCACTCAGTGCTTTTTGCGATTTTTCCCTGCTGCCGTACACCTGCAAATGGCCATCGTTTCGTTGGCTGGAGATGGGAGATAATGAAGGACAAAGGGCTCCTCTAATTGTATGATCAAATGAGGGCTTGTGAGGGGTGGTACTATTTTAGGGGAACTGTGTGGGAGGCATAGGAGGCGGTATACTGCTAGCATATGTATCCTTGGCCAGTAGGCAGAGAGTACCTGCATGTCCTATATAGTCATAGACTCACACAGGACAATAAATATAAATTAATAATCTATATGTGACCGAGCCAACCACAACCAATGGACTGCGGAACCGCCGCAATTATGGCTGAAGAGTCTCTCGCGATCTCTACAGGCGTTAACATGGATACATTAAAGACAGTAGGGCTTTACCTCAACAAGATCTGAGACAAACTGGTGATAGCAGGCCTTGACACATCTGCGACACCGATGGTCGAAATAGGTGAGGCATTGGATGCCTTCAAAGCCCACTCTACAATGCTACAATCGAAGCTGAAGGCTTCACGAATGAAAGAACGGATGCTCGCCATAGAAAAGGCAGTCACGATAAACCTCGAGGAGCCGACGCGCAAGAAGGCTGCCTCGGCAATACAAGGGATGGGAGGGCGACCCACATACGCCTCAATCGTTGCACCGCCAGCGACTTAAGCGGCTGTACGAATAAGGATACAAGGAGCAGATAACATGGAGCCGGCAGAGTTCCTAGACAAGGCAAAAAACACATCGATGGGGCTTACGTAGTAAGGAAGCTGCGGAGTAACGATACGGAGGCTTTTGTGCAGTCGGTCTCCCAGCGAGACGCTGCCCTGAGTATGGCGCAACCAGAGGAGTTCTGCGTCTTAAAGCAGGATTACCCTGTTGAGATTTTGGGAATCCCCTTGGGGACATATATAAGAGGAGAAAAAATCTAAACAATGGTGACTTCATGAACCAAATTGTGGCAGAAACAAAATTTCGCATTCCCGATCTTGAGATTAACAGGGTGAGATGGCTCTTTGACGGAAAAGAGCATCGATGGATGGGAACTAACGGCCATACTCGAGGGTCAATCGTCGCGAGTTTGCCGATAGAGGCACTTCAATGCGAAGTGATGAGAAACGGCATTGTATACAACTCAATGCTGTACACGGCCCAGCTCTGGTCACCCCGAGCGCAAATAAAGCAATGCTTCAACTGCTATCAATGGGGGCATACCCAAGCCTCTTACAATATGGCAGGGAGATGTGGTGAGTGCGCGGGCACTCATCAGACCAGGGACTGTCCGAGGAAGTCGGTTCTTTGCTGCAACTGCGGCAAGGACCATAAATCGTGGCAGAAGGGGACGTGTCAAAACATTGCGTCATACATGGCCAGCGTGCAACGGGCACGGTATGAACTTTTGGAGAGAACGGCGGCATTTGGGAAAGGAGAATCTCCAATAACGGCAACAACAATCACAAATACGGCGAAACCTACAGACGACCAAGGGTTCACACTCGTGACCAACCAAAAGCCGAAGGTATTAAAGAGAGGGCCAGGACGCCCGCGCAAACAGCTCCTGGTCAATCCCCCACCGCAAATGTTTGGACCATATGGGTCAAGTTCAAGACCAAAATCTTCTATTTTCAGCACGCGAGGACAGGGAAAGAATGGCGAGGTCCAGTATAATTTTAGCTATTCCTGTCTCGGACTAAAGGCCAATTGCACTTCGTGAAGGTAACACAATTTAAAGTGTAAATTGTTATAAACGCGCTTTTCACATTAGTAGTTAAATTGTCACCCACGAAGTGTAGCATGCTGGGCCAAGGAAATGGAATTAGATGAGTGATAGATTACATACCCCAAATCGCTACGTTCGCCTGTAGACCATTCCTAAAGGAGACTAGTCAAGGGACTCTTTGGAAGTATGTGGGATTGGTTGATCGTCATGTAAATATCCTGTAACATAATAACATTACACAATAAGATACCATCCGCACCCCAAATACACATTATTGCCATACCCACCCAAGTACAGTCAAAGCCCCCTGAGTAGTCACAATCATTCAGTTGAAGACACCAAGTGTATACGACCATATACACCACCACCCTTCAATATAAACAAATTGAAAATTTGAGGGGCTTTTACCATAAAGGTTTCCTCCTATATAAATAATAGAGTTCGTAGACACCTGAAAGGGCCCATAGGGTGCCAAATCAGGCTAAATGAAAACAAATTCAAATACGTGTGACCAAGTCATGACTCACAGAAACAAAATTATTTCATGCATCCCAGGTAACGCGTTGACCAATGTTCACTTCTCTCGAACTCCAAGGAGCAGTTATACCAGTGTACCCAACATGGATAAGAATCCCAAGGGACCCAGCTCGTAGCTAACCAAATAGCTTCGCAATCTTACAAATAAGCCTTGGTCGGCGAATGACTTGGCAGTAATCAATTAGCCGCCCATTCAGCCATAGCGAGAGGTGCCGCCAATCTTCGAGCGTATCCTTTGCGTTGATTAGGACTGATTAGCCGCCTTTGACATTTTTTAAGATGTAAGATTTTATGAAATGATCTTCAATTCAACCTCCCCGGCTGAATATATCAAAGGACATGAAGAGGTCTTCAATATTGTACGGCTTGCTGACGATCATCCTGGCCTCCACGACTGGGGCAACTTTGATAAGTGAGGATTTCATTTGTGGTAAGCGTATCATACTCAACCACGCCGTAAAAAAGACAGTATCCGATGCCTGTGATGGTATCAAGAGCTCCACTAAGCCGAAAATATTCCCATACGTTTACAATGGTTCATCTACTTTCTTTGTTTCCGATGCTGCTCTCTTCGCCTGGCCTATTATATTTCTCAACGGACCCCATTCCAAAGGTAGACACACATCATCCCTGCATCCTCTGTTTTGGGGCTCTAGTAGCTTTGAATAACGAACTGAAGAATATATAGTAACATCTGAAAAACTTCGTTTAATCATAGACTCAAGCTGCAATCTTTTCGGAATCGTCATGAAATCCAAAAACTCTCCAGATAAACGTTGCTTCAGGCCTGTAAAACGACCTAGTGCAAATGATCCTTCTAGCAGCCATGTCTCTAGAAATCAACCTCGATTCCGCGGTTACAGATGTGGAAACACAATATTTGGTCATCTTCAACTAGAAATTACCATGAAAGATACCCTTGGTATCTATCAATTATGGCAATATGAAGGGCGTCAAATTGGTTACTATGGCCTCGAAGATATCGACAAGTTATTTGGAGAAAGTGTTCTGTTGTTACCTAGCCATGGTGCAAAAATTCCTGAAGAGATTATGAGTAAACCCACCACTTCCCCAATTCACGCACACAGGCACCTAACTGATAATTAGAAATGACTTCAAATCCCAACCTCATAGTAATGAGTCCTCAGCAGCAGCTAATTGGCATGGTAAACAAAATCGGCAACCAGTGGGAAAAATGTCTGGAACTCTGGGAAAAAGAGCCGGAACGTCCCCAGGCCGTGGATAGTACAAGGAATTCTATAGGAGAGTTTCTTTTCAGTGGTGTGGGCAATTATAGATGCGGTGAACTTGTGTATTCACGTGAATCAATTAATAGTCACATGCAGGTCGCCTGCACGTTAATCAAGCCGCCACAAGGCTCCAAAACGACAGCGTGGAAAAATTTTCTTGTGTCGATGGGAATAATACCCTCTATAGGAAACCATGAAGTATGGAAAATGCATTTAAAACTCCCAGAAAATGATAATAACAGCATTGGTAAGAATCTGCTCTACCTTGGTAATAATTCGTGTTAACTTGGTTGCGAAAGAGCAGAAATTGGCGAACAATGGTATCATTATTCTGGATAAGGAATGTAATTTTCATGGGGTTTATTGGCATAGTGACAGAGCCCTTACTCCATGCGACAAGCTGTCACCTTCAGAATCGTCTTAAAGACTGATATACAAAGGCTGAACACTAAATTGCGTTATAGCTTGATGCAACTACGTCTTTACGCCTGCTCAAATCCAAGTCAATGTAGGGAAGAAAGCGAATTAAGTTTCCAAGTAAACTAAAGGTTAAGGCTATGTAGTGGAGAGGATGTATGTTGCTGTAGAAGGTACAACCACTGTCTTACAAGATGAAATCATGCAGAAATACCTGTCGAGAATCATAAATCCAAGAAAAACAAATTCGGAATTCGGGTGGTGATTGCCGAACACCCATCAGTGATATTCTGTACGAAGCATGGGATGACATAGTCCCTCAGAGGCGAGAACTAGGCACAGAAAAGGGCGGATTCGAAATTTTCGGACGAGAAGTCAGATTGAAGAAATAGTTAGGACTCGATATTCGTAGAGAATTTGGCCTGAAGAGAGTTGGCAACTGCAAAAACTAATGACAATTGATGTTCAACCTAATTAAGGACCAAGCATTGAATTTGATCTCCTTAAACATTGTTCTCAAAGAGACCTTCTCATTCCATTATCTTAATCTGTCCGGGTATTGCTTTCCTCAGCCAATCCCATCTCAATACCTTTCAAAGTTCTCCATAATTTGGAGAACGATCCTCACTTTCAATAAAAATGGGTCCAAGGTAATCTGGGTGAAATAAATTCAACGTCGCTAGTCTCTGTCAAGTAGATTTCAGATGTCCTCCATAGTCATAGACTCAGACAGGACTATAACACAAATCTGATTTAATTCGGGGTGCGAAAACTCAACACCTGTCAGTGGTCTTGCCTATGATGGTCTAGCCTTCGCTATAGAATCTACAGATCAGATATGGAGAAAGACCTTTGCACTTACTTCAACGAGAGTTCCCAGTCGCTTTTGCAGTCTGTATCGTCTTCAATTTTTGTAAAAGCCCATCTCACTATCATTATGAAGCTGATCGTGATCAGATCTTTTTTTTCATCAGATTTTAATTGGGCATGCAGCTAGGACAAAATGTCAGAGAAAATGTACAGAAAAGATGTCTCAATTTACGCGAAGAGCACTCATCCCTCGGATTTTGTTTGCAAGTATCACTAAGAAGATGTGGCGGCTTTTTCTTCACCCCAAGTCAACCCTCATACGTGAATACCCACCCAGGAGAACGTCTCCAAAACCCTGAGTTATCCAGAAATGCCTTCCTCATCCACTGAATTTCCTCGCGCGAAATGTAGTCTGAGATGTCTCCTTCCAAAGTGGAGTAGGTGCCTAGGCTACTCAAACTATACCAGTGAACACCACCAGGAGGCGGACCACAGCACCTTCCATCGTTTGTTTATTTTTGTAGTGTTAGCTGCACTCTTATGAGCGAAATTTTGGCGCGCACAAAGCTCAATTCGTAAGACTCCTCATGAAAATTCAAATTCGCACGCCCATCGAGATTGTATCAATCCTGTGTGTCATCTTGTGAACTTGTACTGATAACTCTCACATCCATCCGAAATACCTGTCTTCCAGATTTGTGCGCCACGCTTTGCTTCCTCCGTCGGGTATGAGTATCGGCGTGGGCGTATATTTGGCGGCTAGATGAGGCCAGAGAATAGTTGATGAGAAGAGTGGTCATTGAAAAGAGGATGTACAAAGTCGTACTTGTAAACTTGGTGAGACTTGGATAGGAATCGAACTTGCAGGGGGTGAAAATTTGACATGGCGGAGAATTTTGAATTATTGCCTCGTGAGCCAACTTGTTCGGTATTGCGAAATTTAAATGAATTTGGCTCTGGGAGAATAGTTAAACCAAGGTCCGTGGAGGAAACCGCGTACAGGTGTTCAGTCATGCCCTCCACCGCCATGGTTTAATGGTGCGGTGGTACATCATCTTGGCCGTTTGCTCAAGTAAGGTCTTGGTAACTTTGACACCTCCCACTTGAGACAGGAGATGTCTGGTTCGAATTTGGCAAAACACCGCCATATTTCTTACGGCGCTGCAATACATGGATGGCGAAGGTATGCTTTGATAATCAAAGGTTTTAAATTTCCCCTTTGGTGGGTACTTACGGCGGAGGGTTGACTGTTTGTATATGCAAACACGCCAGACAGTGGTGTTTGCGAATGAAATCCAGATTATGAGTGTCCCCAACGTCCAAAAAGTCATCCATCATGTATCCATAGCACCGGTCAGATTTCATAGCTAAAAAGGCGAATACACATTAAATTATTTAAAAAAAAAGAGAAGGGTTGGCGTACTTGCAAAGCCTATTGCCGTCAGACATCTCTACTATCAAATTAGGTCAAATTCAATCTCCACAGCCTAAATGGTATTATGCCGGTGATATTTGCCGCCAACCCTACTACTTTTCATGTAATTTATTTTTCAATCGAGCGACAACCGATCAACCAAACCTGACTGAAAGTGGAAATAAAGAGTAAATTGATGAGTAGAAAACAAAATGACCATGAGTCGCGTAGCGGACGCGTGTTGGGAGATGACCCTACAATTCCTGTATACATTCCATTGTTTTACACTTCCTCGATACCATCTTTCAGTATACTCATCAATCTAACACGGTATCATAGTTGACAAATCTTGGGCCGGGGGGGTGTAGGATTTTATTAGTTGATTGCGGAGAAGAACAGAGCGCTCTCGTTTGCACACACTGCATGGTTTTCATTATCCTTCTTGTTCCTAACGTTTTTCTCGACAGTAAAGCCATACACGTAGGTAGGAGGGAGTCTGCGTGGATCACATACGCGTATGAGGCCATGTGGTTGTAGGGCGCGAGCCTGATACAAATATTATCTACTTGAGATCCTTCAGGATGCGGGGTCCGGGAAGCCCAACTCCAAAAGTTTAATGGATGGTCCATCTACGAGGCCTGCTACATATGGTGTGTGTAAGATTAGCCATAAATCATGCTTAATTCAGATGTATAGAGTCCGCCATCCCGATTCATGAAGTAGTAGGGAGCAAGCCGCAATGAAAGTAAGCACTCACACTCATCCCTCTCGATAGTTTAGTAGGCACTGTGCACAGCGGACGAATATATAAACACACTAGTGAACCATCCTTCGAGGTTTTTAATGTCAGCGTCACTCCACAATCACCAGGCCCGAGTAAGATTGTTCCTTGGACAAGTAGACGCCATAGGATTATGTCTAAAATGTCCTCGGCTTTTGCCTATGGCAGTATATTGGTTTAATTGGATAATTGAAATCAGCATGATAGGAATTGACCTGTCTCAAATGGATTGAATTTGACCTCTATTTGAAAGTATCTACTCCTGCTTCTTTTGATGAGACAAAAACTACAAAGTCCCTTCCAAGTCCTGTAATTATTGATATTAGCCTGGAAAGTCTGATAATGGAGTATTTCAAAGAATTGAACTCTTCTGGGACCCATATTCCCGAAGATATTTCTAACGGGGTGTAGTCAAGATGAGTATCAAAGGAATGCTAAAACTAGATTGTCTCCAAATTTGGAAATTTGGAAACATAGAAACCCATGACACAATAGCAATAACTACCACTATCATTCATCCCATGTTTTAATCCATGTCCCTGTCTTAGTATGCACTTCACTTCCAACTAGACCTTCATCCCATAGTAAAGAGCCCAAGGAACTTCATGTTTGATTGCGGATGGGAAAGGCAGGAGTGATGGGGCAATTTGAGATAAGTTCTGTTCAAATATAAGCATTCACCATTTACTCATGCGTATAAAAGGGATCATACCAATCTCGGCATCTATATTGAGAAAATAATCTTCAAGGCAGCTTTCAGTACAACTCGAAATATAGATAATTATAACTCCCACACTACCATTGCGATTTCTTGTCACAACTAAACCCGACCTTTCAAGATTCAACATATTCATCCAGCTAATTCACCAAGTACAAATATAGAGATTTAAAACTTCATAAGCCACATCCACAACATGAAAAACATTAGATTTGTTTCACTTGCGCTTTTCTTAATCCATTTGATGCCTGTATTGGCTATTAAAGATTATGATTGTGGCGGTGTACGTGTTCCTGGAGACACCATCGCACAAGAGATTGAAACGAAAAACTTAAGTCTGCCAGTAGAAGTGTACAGATCATACGATGTAAAAGAAGAACGTGGTAGAGTTGTATTTAACATTGACGTCGGAATAGAAGGTTTGCAGGAATCGTGCCAACTAGTTGTTATCTCCTACTTACACGCAAAAACAGGACGTCCACCGCTCATAGTTGAAATAGCATTTAATTGGAAGCAACAAATCACTTTGATAACAGCTACTCGGAATAACGTGCGTGTTAAATGTGCATTGATATGGCCATGAGTGCCTGCAAGTTTTTTTGATTTCTTGTTCGTCCCGGCCATGACACTGGTACTTGCATGGTATACTAAGAGTTATTTTTATAAATGATGCACTGTTCTAAACTGATTGAATATTTATTTATTTTTGAATTTAAATTTGACCTCATTATCCTGATTTGGCACCCTGTAGGCTCATGCAGGTGGCTGTAATCTCTACTTATAGATATTTTACATGAGGGGAACCCTTCCGATAAAAACCCCATACTGTGACAGCTGTTAAGCCGAAAGACTCCTGAAGCCTACGCTGACTGGCGTAGGCTATGGCACAAGGGTAAGGTCTCGGAAGCCACTAAACTTCGAATATTGTCAGTGAACCATCTGGAAGTATACTGAAGGTTCATGAGAATAACAGGTGTACCGAGAACCTTCTAGGTAGTTGTTGAAGAGTCTCAGTAATTCAGGTCACCGGGAGAATCTTCTCGAAAGGTAACTATTTAGAATGTATATATATGTGTAGTCTTTAGATTAAAGAGTTCTCTCTCCAGAGAATTATAATTAATATACTGTATTTACAAGGTTGCCCATGCATTCTGTACTGAAACCGTGACACATACCCCTTCAAATTATCACTGACGTTCTCTATTAACCTACAGGAAGTGCAATGGGCCATTAGTTCGAGACAGAACTGTTGTAATCTAACGCTTTTCATCTTCGGACTTCATGGTGAGCAGTAGTTGTATAGCACGTGATGCCATGCGGGGGAGAAGGAAAGGAACGGCGAAAGCCGCTAGCTAGACCTAAGCGATCTGGCCCACTTGTAGATGTAAACATCCCTCTTGTACATAGAACACAAGGAAAAACCAACCCTAACTAGTATAACAACAATAGTAAGGAACTTTAACATCCACACTCAGTAACCTCATGCATCGTGACCCATAAACCTCTATCTCATCTCTATCACTCAACGACAAAGCTTCAGTGTCAGATTGGAGCGTAGGCGTCTGTCCTGAAGCGGAAATGGAGGATGAGAAGAGGTCGGAATGGGTCGCAAGAGATGACTGAAGGTCTACTGGAGATAAATAGGAGGAACTAAAGGTTTGAAAGATGGGTAATATAAATAGCTAAGAGGTCTAAAGGTTTGAGTGGGTACTAGTGGTAACTAAAGGTACAAGAGGTAGTCCGAAGGTATTCCGAAGGTGTTGGGTATGACAGAAAACTAAGCGTGAAGAACTCTAAAGTTACAGACTAAGCCATCATATATACCTGCTTTCCTTCCACTAGCTCATCATAACATAGACATTAACCTAATATCAACATGATCCCATATGTAAAGGATTATACTGTTGTCATAACAACATGAGAAGAAGGGTAAAATTATATGGCGAAGGAAGGATCGGGAGGATCGGGAGAGGAATCCTTACATTCAGCAAGAACAAGCTAATTAGACCTCGGCATCCTTTCCTTTTCATTGCGTGTTGAGAATAGATGCCGGTGGCCTTGAGGTTGACCTCGATAGTGCTGGTAGTGGTTGTGTTGCTGAGACTAAGACCTGTTTCTGCGGGCGCCCTGGTCTCCTTTTTAGGCCTTCTTCCCTTTAGTTGGACAACAGTGTGAACCCATGGTCGTCTTCATCATTTGCCGTAAGTCTATTTTGAGGTGCCGTTGTTGTATATTACCCTCGTGTTAAGTCTGTCGTTCTCTCCATGAGCCCATACCGCGCCCTCTGGACGCTGGCCTTTTAATCCGCGAAGTTTTGGCACGCCCCCTTTTGCCACGACATTTGAGCCTTGCCGCAGTTGCAGCAAAGCACCGATTTCTTCGGGCACTCCCTGTTCTGATAGGTGCCCACACACCTTGCACATCTCCTTGCCTTTTTGCAAGGGGCTTGGGTATGTTCACGGGATAATGACAGGGGATACAATTGTTGAACGGATTGGTTTGCAAAAGCTTGTGGCTGTTAGGCACAGACTATATCACTTGATGCAGCGAGTGGGAAAATAGAGGAGTATATACATCTGTTGTGGAGAGTTGTTAATTACTCCCACTAGGACACAGAGTACTATATAAACTACCAAGAAGTCACAAACCAGAAAAAGAGGCAGATAAAGAAAGCTAAAATGCTGGGCTGGAGAGCACTGGTTTCGGAAATAACAGATGACCCGATCAAAATATGAAAACTAGCTAGATGGCCCAAGAAAAATGACGAAGAAATAGAGAGGTCCACTCTGATACTGGACTTCAAGGACGCTGAAGGAAACGCTGTCAAAGATGACAAGGAGAAAGCCAACATCATGCCCTCTCTTTTTTTCCTACAGCCCTCGCAGGCAGATACCAACGATATTGCTAACACAGTCTATCCCGCGGGAATAGAAACAATCTCCAACAGAATGACCGAGGATGAAATCGAAGAAGTATCAGGGTCCCTACCCAGCGACAAAGCCTCAGGTCCGAACGGAATATCGAATCGAGTTTTAAAGCAGTGTAGGAAGACTCTAAGCAAAATACTAACAGTCTTATTCAATGCCTGTCACAAAATAGGATATCATCCGAGGGAGTTCAAAGACTCTACCACTATTGTCTTGAGAAAGCTTCGGAAGCCAAACTACAATACTCCAAAAGCTTATAGGCCCATCGCTCTCCTTAAAACTTTAGGCAAGCCCCTGGAAAAGCTGGTAGCTAATCGTCTCTCCAAGGCAGACAAATACCACAATTTCTTCTCCGAAGAGCAGATGGGTGCCCGGCCACAACGGTCTACTATCTCCGCAGTAGAGCTTCTCACGGAACAGATTCATACCAATTGGGGTAAAGATAAGAAGCGAGTGGCCTCTTTGTTAAGTCGCGATATATCGGGGGCCTTTGATAACGTGTCCCGCAAAAGGTTACTACATAACCTGAGGGAGAAAAGGATTCCAGAGTGGATTAGACTATATATAAAATCTTTCCTCAAAGATAGAATAACCTCAATGGTAATTGTCGTTATAATTAATCAATTTATTGTTCTGGATATTCATGTAATTGAAAGTGTTTGGAGTACCGGCGCATCTGCTTATATAAACAGCATGGATTTGATTACTAAGACTTAAATATGTATTACTAGCTTTCGTTGGATAGAATAGAGAATAAAGTTATTTTATATATATTTTTATCATCACCTAAGTGAAGTCACAGTACTGGGATTGTTCCGAGGGAAGGAGATCTCTACCAGGTCAGGAATACCTCAAGGCTCTTCTCTGTCACCTATACTGTTCCTATTTTTCGTCAGTACACTTCTTCCCCTGTTGAACACTTCCTCTACATCAGCAGTTAGATTTGTTGACAATACCAACATTCTAACCTGGTCCAATACAACAGAGGTAGACTGCCGAGAGCTGGAGGCGCAACATAAGGTCTGCGAGCAGTGGGCAAAAACACACAGAGTCAGATTTGCGCCCGAGAAGTATCAACTGATGCATTTTTCACGAGCTAGGAAGAGACATGATCTTAAAGGGACAGTTCAGATACATAGTCACACTACAGCACCACAGCCTTCCCTGTGCGTCTTTAGTATTTACTTTGATCCAAAGCTAAACTGGGGGTCGCACATCAAAAGTCTAAAGCTGAAAGCCGAGACACAGGTCCAGGCCATAAGTAGGCTGACGCAGTCCACGTGGGGAGCCACATTTCACAAGTCAAAGCTACTTTATAGCGCTATAGTGAGACCAGCCCTTACATAAGGGTCGCCAATCTGGGCTGAGGCTGGGCCAGGAGGTAGATTACCCGAAAGGATAGTCAAACCTGTTGTAATGGAAGTTGTGTAAAGAAGCTTAAGCTGTTAAGCTTGTGTTTCATATCATGTAGTGAAGCGAGTTGGGAGATTGAAGAAACTGAAGACTATTGTTTTGGTTATGAGCTGTGAGGTATATAGCGATTAAATGACTCTGCTGTCCGTCGGTGGAGTGGCACGGTGTTATAATAACGAGGCTATATAGGAGCGGGATGATGGGTGCTACTGGGGAACTCGTACTTGCAGTAGGTCTCTATTATCACTGTCACGTGTGTTCTCTTTGTATGTAAGACTTGAATTGTATATTAAGGAAAACTTAGTTACAAGTGAATGAACGGAGGTCAAGTCCTCCTTATATGTCGTTCCAGACTTACTGTGTTGTCCACAGCCCCGTGCTAGAACATTCCCTTTGTTACATCATTTCTCTCCTAGGAGAAATGTATCTCTCGCTCTCCCCGATTCCATCGGTCTCTGGCTAGTCCCATTAACCCTGTTTCATCGAGATCTGGTTGGCTCCATATTGCCAATGCACGCATCGCACACTAAACTTATACAGTTTAGCACCACCGTCACGTGCACTAACCGCGACGTGGCCCCAAGCGTCTGCCCTGGCAATCTACGTGGATTATACAACACACCGGCTCATGTGCAATGGTGAGTCGCGAAGATGGCGCACTCACGCTGGGTGATGGCACGATAGACACTGAGTGCGTATCACTGTGGCCAAATGGGTGTCAGTAGGTATCAAATGTGAACTCTTACTGACAGTGGTGATCTATGAAGGTGATGCTAGATGTGCATCCCGACAATTGATAATATCATGTAATGGATGATGTGAAGTATGATATTATTTTGGATAGATTTAATTCACTAAACTCGGCAGGTGAAGAGATTGTAAAGTACATGAACAGCGTCTGTGTACTAGCCTGTATTTCCCACCCTTTCCTAATACAGCAGCCTATCCTCCGTTCCCCTGTCTCATAACAACTCAACCAAGCCAGCACAACAATTATAGTGGAGAGTTGTTGATTAAACCCACTTAGTATCAGAGCGCTATTTAAAGTAATTACTACAGCTAAGTGAAGGACACAATTCACTAGTTTATGGTAGATAATTGTGAGGCTGGTAAATGTATGAGTTGGCATGAATGTGGCTAGTAATACTCGAACCTTATTATGTTCCATGTTAATGCTGTTAAAGTTATGAGCTTGAGCGAATATGGAGGTTATAGCGGAATCAGTGTCGGCGGTTAGACCGATACAGTAAGTCTCGTATGAAGTTTTAGAAGGAAGAATTGACTGGAAACAAGTGTATTGAGATGTATGGTTCTGAGCAAACTGAGCTGATAAGAGTGAGATTGCGTGTGCGCATATCTTATCAACTGAGGTTTTTGACCAGTATTTATCAATCTCCATTGATCATACGTTATGATCCCTGTAGATTTAAATCTATATACGTACACATATATGAGCCAGGAATATAAAGCTAAATACATGTGTGTCGGTAATAGATCCGAGAGAACTATAACCTGCATTTGAGACACAGTCATCTGCTGGAATGCTAGTGTGAAATAAATGCCAATGTGCGTTAAACTTTCCGTGAGGAATGTGCTGATGACAATGATATAGGAAGGTGAATTTGATAACCTAATTAGCCGGACTTACAAATGAGTTATTCTTGGCATTCCAGGATATACAATATTTCAACAAATGCAACTCTTCACTGCCAAGTAGCGCCAATTTCAACAAAGCCCCTTCAAAGCTCACAAAGAAATTGTCTGAAAGTAGTAAATGTGTAAGAATTCCCTGTTTCATTCTTAATTTATATTAATTGGGAGGCCTTCTTTAGCTGTATAACTGTAGAGAAGACAATAGAATTATCACAGTGGAAGGAGGTCAGATAGAATGAGAAGCGATAGTATTCTATTTACAAAATAGTGACAGACAATAACTACTAAGTACAAATTTTCTCCGCGCGACTGATCTGCAAGAGTAGCGTTATTGACGCGACTCCTAAGCTTGACCTTGACTGGCTCGGCAGGTTCCTACGCCAACCAGACACACCTTGTCATTTAACACTCCCCCTCAAGAGTTGTCGTGGTTCTGGTCTTTAATATTATTTTTTATTTTTTTTTATTTTTTGATCCTGTCACGGGAACTTTAGTTAAGCTAAGACCAAGCTGTTCAATGAATTTCTGGAACTTCACCCTTGCTAACGGTTTGGTCATGCCATCTGCTATCATGTCATCAGTTGAAATATAATCAACTATCAATCTCCCCTTTTCGGCAAGATCACGGATAAAGTGATAACAAATGTCGATATGTTTTGACCTTTCATTAAGATATGCATTTTCTGTCAATGCAATTGATCCTTGATTGTCTCCGAGCATTTGAACGAGTGCTGGGTTCTTCCCGATATATTTTGGAAGTCCGAGGTCTCTAAATATTTGAGCAATCCATTGTCCATGTTTTGCACACATTAAAAGAGCTATATACTCAGCCTCACAGCTTGATGTTGATACCGAGCGCTGCTTTTTACTTGACCAAGAGATTGGTCCACCATAGAACATGGTGACGCTCCCAGAGATACTTTTGCGGTCGTTCTTATCACTTGCCCAGTCGGCATCTGAATAGACCTTAAAGTTATTGTATTCTCCTCCAAGGCTGTAACGGATCCGAAATTTTACTGACGATTTTAGGTATCGAAAAATTGCCTTGAGTGCATATCCATGATGTTCTGCAGGGTCACTCATGAATTGACTAAGTTTTCCAATCGCAAAGGCGATATCTGGCCTTGTGAAGGTTGCAGCATACATTAGGCTGCCAATTGCTTGCTGGTATTTGGTTACGTCGATTCTCTTGTCATCATTTGTTGCTGGTCGTAAATGTTCATATCCTATGAGTGGCACTGTCTTTGGCTTGTGAGTACCTTTTCTGAATCCAAACTTTTCCAATAGGCTTTGAATGTATTGTTCTTGGTCTAGATGTAAAGTGCGGCTCTTTCTGTCTCGTGTAACCCTAGCTCCAAGGATCTTCTCTATCTCCCCCAGATTCTTGGCGCTGAATCTTGTAGATAACTTTTCATAGAACCAATCCAGATGCTTTTTAGACTTAGCCGATGCAGCAATGTCATCAACATAAACCAATATACTTGTACCATTGTCGTGGGTAAACAAGCATGGATCGGCAAGACTTTGTGTGAACCCCCATGTCAGTAAAGAATCTTTGATTAAGCAGTTCCAGTCCCTTGCAGCTTGTTTTAGCCCATATAAACTTCGAAGTGCTTTCCAGACGTAGCCTTTTTTAATTGAGGTTCCTTTAGGTGGCTGGAGATAAATGTCTTCTTTAAGATGGGATTCTGTAAATGCATTCTTTATATCATAATGATAACATTCTAAATCTTCGGCAGCAACCATGGCAAGGAATAATCGGAGTGTGTCCATTCTTACTGTTGGGGCAAATGTTTGATCATAGTCAAGACCATGAATCTGGCTGAATCCACGTGCTACAAGTCGGGCTTTAAACCGTTCAATTGAGCCGTCGGTGCGAGTCTTGACTGTGTATACCCATTTACAAGATACAAGATTTGCGCCTTCTGGTGGTATGACTTCCAAAAATGTATTATTTTTGCGGAGTGAAACCATTTCTTCATTCATTGCATTTTTCCATTGTTCTGAGTAAGATGGGTCTTCTGTTGCTTCTGCAAAGCTAGAAGGAATTTTTATGCCCGCAATTACCTCTGCTGGAAGTGCAGTTTCGATATCTTTCTCATTTACTTGATCCAATGGTGAGCTGTTAGTTAGATCATTTCTTTGGCTTTGAATCAATTGTGCAATGAATGCCTTGACACGTTTTGAAGCTCGAAGCGACTCTGGTTCCTGCTGAGAGGTACGTTTCTGAAGAGTAGAACGTGTAAAGTATCTATGCCTTTGCACTGGGAATAATTTTGTTGAAGTAGGAATATTATGCTCGGGATTAGTAGTAACCAATGAGGTATCTACATCTGAATTCCTTGTTGCGGAATTCGACGATGATATTCCTGTTGATTGATTAGCGCCAACTTTATATTTTCCCTCTAATTTATCTGAATAATTTTCCGTTGGAGATTTCTCTGCATCTATTTTCTCTGCCTTGTCATCATTCATATTTTCTTCTACATCTTGTAAAATTATACACTCGCAAGATTTTCGATCTGTTTTTTGGTCCTCACAATTGCCATCAATTTTATATTCCGCATCTGAATTGTCGGAGTCATAGTCTGTTTCTATATCTGTCACTGACGCCAAATTGTCACTGTCAGGTTCTGAGTCCAAATCCATATCAGGCGTGCTCAGATTTACTGAGTGCTGATCGATGCTTAGAGTCTTCTCCGGATTTTGATGAACGTTTTCACTGCTGCGGCTTGCCCTGTGGACAGTAGGCTCGGTAATTTCGGGGAGTTCATCATTGGTTACTATGCTTACAAGTTCTTCATTAGTATCTAATTTCTGATGAACTAAACTTGGTTTAGTGGGGGTGTTGATTGTTGAGTTGAAATAATGCCTCTGCTCTTCATTTTCCTTAAGCGTATCTAAATTTTTAATGACTTGAGGAATACTTGACTCATGCTCAATTTCCACATTCCTTGGTCTTCCCCTTGGCCTTCTATCCATGGTCACATTCGGTGTTCCTTGAGGTCCGCTTTTTGCGTTTCGGATCTTTAGATCAACTGTTCCTCCTTTTTCGTTCTCATTTATCACAACACGACTTGATAAAATGGTATATCCTCGTTCTGGTGAGTAAACCTTGAAGTGTTTTGTCGTATTTTCAGAATATCCCACAAATACGCCTACTCTCGCTGGGTTAACAAGTTTATCGTGTCTTTCATTAGTAGGTAGTGTCTTCTTATCTACATAGTAGAAACATTTACTCCCCATTTTCGTATATGATCAATTGAAGGGGCTTCACCTGTGAAGGCCTTGATAGGACTAGTTTTTAGATTTGAAATAATAGGCCCAGAGTCGGTTCGGTTACGTATGTAGCAATCTGCCTCTGCTGCTTCATCCCAGAACTCAATTGGAAGCTGAGCTTCTTCTAGCATTGCCCTCATATTGAACTCAACGGTTTGAATAGAACGTTCTGCAGGACCGTTCTGATGCGAAGAAGCAATAGTTGTCGATTGCGCCAGAATTCCATCTTCTATTCTCCAGTCATGGATGGCTTTGAGTAGTTCAGGTGCGTTGTCTGATCTTGCGCATTTAACTTTCTTGCCAGATTGATGTTCAGTTATAGTTTTCCAAGTTTTTAAGGCCTCATATGCATCGCTTTTGGTCTTTATTGGAATTACCCAATTTCTTCTGCTACAAATATCGATAATGAGGAGGAACCATCTATTACCTCTGATACTTGTTGGGAATGGGCCGGCGACATCAAACTGGACTTGTCCCAGTATTTCTTTGCTCCACGGGCTAAGGACTTTTGGGATTCTATTTTTCATCTTAGTTAATGCACATACCTCGCAGACATCAAGATCTCGTGGAATCTTGATCCTTTTCTTGAGTGTAGTAACCAGATGTAAGTTTCGAATTTTCTCAGGTCCTGGGTGAACAAAGCGACGATGATACTTTAGATATCTTTCCCTTTCGTTTTTGCGGATGGCTTCTTCATGTGAGATTTGACCCGGGTTCACAGATGAAGTGTTATCAATTGGACTATTGTTTTCCACAGAGTTAAACGCGGTCTCTTCATATCCTTGGGCAACATGTGTCACAATGTAGAGTCCTTTACTCATTCTAGCTTCAATAATTACTTTATTGTCTAGCTTAAGGAACAATTCATTTTGGTTCCCGACAAAGTTCAACCCAGCTTGACACAGCCTTCTCACTGATAGAAGATTTACTCCAAGATTTGGAACATACAAAACATTAGATAGTAACATTGAAGAACCATCTTTACACCTCATTTGAACATCGCCAGAAAATTCCGACTTCAATTCACCCCCTCCAACCTTTACTCGTTTTGGAACAATTGGTATGAGTTTCCTGAATAGAAGAGGTTGGTCAGACATGTGAGAAGTGGCACCAGTATCAACAGGCCAATCGGATGGGGTAGCCTTACATCTTTCTTCTTTTGATAGGTGTCGAACAAAATATGATGATATCTAATTAAAGAATCACATTATTTAAGATTGTTAATATGCAAGCAACTTTCATATAAAATTAATACATCACTAGGTATAGCTGAGTCAAGAGTTCGTTATAACCAGCAATTAGATGAATTCCAAATTACTCATGCGTAATTTCGCTATTACTTGCATACTATGTTTTGTCATTACAATCTAAGTCACTTAATCTCTTTCTAAATCACATGTATTACATCATCCCTGGCAATAATTTCCACCTGCAATTTGTTATTCAGGATGCAAACACAACCAATTTTGGAACCATGTACAGTAGGGAGAAACGAGCTGTTTGCATGAATAATTGTAATTATCGGTCCATATTTGAAGTTGGAAATAATTACGAAGATAATCTGAACATGTATATAAGAAGTAGATAGAGTCTCTCATAAAGGGACAATCAATTCAATCAATTCAGAGAGAGATTCATACCAGTATAACTTTACCTAACAGTTATCAGCACCATTTGCATCAGCACCAGCAACAGCACCAGCACCAGCAACAGCACCAGCACCAGCAACAGCAACAGCACCAGCACCAGCACCAGCACCAGCACCAGCAACAGCACCAGCACCAGCACCAGCAACAGCACCAGCATCATCATTGGTGCAAGTCATTATCAAACGTCTCTTCCCATACTCTGTTCTATCATTTCATTACTTACGTTTTTTTTTTTTCTCTCTTAAAATTCGAAACTTTGACATCACCTCTACTCAATATTCTACCTTCGGAGCAAAATTATCTCGTGAAATGTATCAAAATCAACGAATTACCGAAGAAATTTCTTCAAAAAAAATATATTTGGTAGATCAATCTACTTGGTTACCATGGATTAATATTATAAAGGCAAAAGCATCAAGAGGCTGCGAGGAAGATGTCTGGCAATATATCGATCCCAGTAAACCAATTGAGCCTGAGATTCCAATGAACCCTAATGAGCCACAACCAAGGGACGTGAATCCTGAAGCAGATACCATCATGGACCTCAACTCAGATCAATTTGCAAGACTACAGTACCTAGAAAGACGCCACTCAATAATAGTAAATCAAAAAAACCACATTCTTAGATCAATTCGAGAAATAGATAGCTACATTATGGGAAGTATTCAGTATAATAATGAGCTTTGGACACGTGATGCAACATCGACTTGGGCCCTTCTCAGAGCACTTCAGAAAAGACTCGCCCCAACGGACCGATTCGCTAAGTTAGAGGTAATTAAATCTTACAACGCAATCAAAGTATACGATAAAAACCAAAGTATAGAAGATTATCTGTACGAATGGGAAAGAATATACGGAATGGCAATGTCAATTAAACTTCCAGATGTCATGGAAGAGAGGCCCTTATATGATTTCGCTCTCTCACTAGAAGGTATCGATCAGTCTTATGCGACTAACCTCGAACTAAGAATAGATGAAAACGTTAGGAGAAGATCTGTAAACAACACAGTGGAACTTATCCAGCTAGAAGATGCCATCGAGGAATTCAGAAACTATTATAATAGACATAAACTATCTCGTTCGAAATTAGTTCCTGCATCTTTCGCAACTTCTCATAACGACTCAAAACTAGATTCAAGATCATGTCTCTGTGGAAATAATCATCTTTTTAAAGACTGCTATTACTTAAATCCTAATCTTAGACCGATAGGTTGGTACGGAAAGGAATCTGTTTATCATAAAATCAACCAAGCACTAGCAGATCCTCGTCGAATAAAAATCAAGGTATTGATCTCCAAAAGCCTTAAATATGACGGCGAATCAAAAGGGGTCGGAAATATAGATTTGGAATCCAAACAACACATGAGACCATCAGCAAATGCCATCAAAGAAGTGGAAGAGACAGAAGAACTTCAAAATTTTCAAAATTTTGATCCTTTAAGCTTTGCAGTTCTCGCAACTTCAAACTCAGCGAATCATCTCAAGAACTCTTGGATCCTGGATGGAGGATCTGACATTCACATATGTAATGATGCGAAGAGATGGCATTTTGAAACAACGAGACCAGCAACTAAAGGAGAAATGATTCAAGCAGGCAATTCAAATATACCCATTGAATCTTATGGGAAAGTCAGAGTTTCTGTTGACACTCCAACAGGCAAAAAGCATATAACCCTGAACAATGTTGGATTGGCTCATGGCTTTCTAACTAACATTGTGTCAATGCAATTACTCAATGACGCTGGGTTTCATTGGAGCAGCAGGGCTCCAACTAAATTGGAGTGTCAAGATCAATCTACCGCTTGCCTTTTATATCAAAATGGGGGACATATCTTATTCAATAACCCTAAAAATGTCGAAACTTGCGGGGTTGCACTTATAAATAAATTTAAATATGATCCAGCACTACGAACTATAAGCGAGGCCAGGCTACATAAGTTGTTATCACATGCTAACTCAGAAGTGATTTCTCACATAAACGGCCCTGATCATGGAATAAATATAGATAAATCTCATCCATCCCCAAAAACAATAGAATGCACATCATGTTCTTTGGCCAAATCAAAGAAGATAATATCAAGAAAAACTGGCTCTGAAATACCACGTAGTGGTACCCCTTTTCACACTCTTTGCTGGGATGCAATAATTATGGACGAAGCTTACAATGGTGACAAGTATATTAGCCATTTCTACTGTCCTGATAGCCATTTCAATTTAATCTTCACTTGCCGGACAAAAACAGAGTTTAAACTAACCATACAAACTGCTATTCAGATCATAAAGACACAGTGGAGACAAAATGTGCGAGTTTTCCGTTTAGATGGCGAGACATCCTTAATTCAGGAGTGCAAGGAACTTGTAACCAAGCATGGGATAATTTGCCAAATCTCAGCAGCTGATACGCCAGAACAGAATGGTGCAGCAGAGCGCTCTGGGGGAGTGTTAATTTTAAAAGCGAGAGCAATTAGCATAGAGGCATCACTACCCACAGATATCTGGCCGGAGACAGTAAAATATGCAGGATATATTGCTAATAGGACGCCAATTCGACAGCTAAAATGGAAAACACCGTTTGAAATTGTACATGGTACTAAGCCAAGCTATGCACATTTGCACATCTTTGGTTGTCGAGCTTACGCCCTAGACAAACATATTCCAAAATCAAAAAAACTAAATTCAAGAGCGCACATAGGGCATTTTGTCGGTCACGATTCAACTAATATTTTCAGAATATGGATTCCGAGCAAAAATAAAGTTATCAGAACAAGGGATGTTACCTTTGACGAAAACAAATTTTATGATCCTAGAGACCTTGATCTAGGGTCAGTGGTATGGGAGCCGGCAGAAAATCTTGTCAAAGTTATTGAACTGCCAGAATGGAATGATCATACCTTTGAAGTAGAAAGAGATACAGAAAACCATGACATCATCGTAGAAATACCATTCAACCCTAAGAAAGTTACTAAATCTGACTCGCCAAAAACTACTACAGGTAGCAAACCACCGTCTCCTCTGCACGTAGATTTGGAAAACAATATCCTAGACAAAAATTCAAAAATAATAAACTGCGATATAAGTGAACGCAACATCATCCATGGCAAGAGAAAGCGGAAGCAGGTTAACTTAAACGCATTCCATAATTCATTTGCAGCCGGAAAGAAAATTGTGGAACCAAATAATATACATCGAAATGAGTTACCACCACCTCCAAAAAATCACCAGGAAGTGCTCCGACACGAATATTCAGCTGGGTTCAAAGCGGCTGAGTCAAAAGAATTCAATACACTTTTTGAGAAAGAGCTATGCACAAAAATTGGAGCAGACAAAATAGAAGATATGAAGTCACGTGGGAGCTTAGAGCCTGACATGAAACCTTTACCATTGATGTGGGTTTACACCTACAAATTCGATGCTAATGGCTATTTATTATCGTTTAAAGCAAGGCTAGTTGCTAGAGGAGACTTGCAAAAAACAAATGAAGAAACATTTGCGACAACTTTAGCAGCGCAAGTATTTAGAGCAGCAATGGTTATTTCGGCAGTTAACGAATACAAGATACGCCAGTATGATATTGTTGCAGCATATACTAATGCAGAGCTTCCTAAACCCATAATTGCATACCTGCCTGACGGTTTCAAGGCAACTGGATTTTTCCTCTTAATAAAACGAGCACTATATGGCCTACCTGAGTCAGCGTTACTCTGGCAAAACCACCTGCAATCAACGCTTATAGATATAGGGCTCACACCCGTACCCGGTGTCAACTGCCTTTTTATTAACGAAAGTCTGATCATTTTGTTCTATGTAGATGATATTATTGTCATGTATCATGAACGTAATGTTTCAAAAGCAAACTTCTTTGAAGAGCAGTTAATGAAAAAATATCATGCAAAGCCTTTAGGGCAAATATATCACTTCCTAGGGGTAAGAGTTGTCAGAGATGAAGCGAGAAGAAAAATTTGGTTAGTTCAAGATGCCTACATTGAAAATATAGCCAAAGAATTCAACATAGAGCTTGAACCAACGCCTAAAACGCCGCTTCCAACTCTTTCGCTGTATCCAAGCTCAGGACAAGCTACAGCTAGAGAAATACAAAGATATCAGCAGCGCGTAGGAAAATTAAACTATGCAGCGGTAATTACCAGGCCAGATATTGCACACGGAGTATCTAAGCTTTCTGAATTCTTGCAGAACCCATCGAAAGAACACGTAGAAGCCGCAAACCATATGATCAGGTATCTAGCCGGAACTAGATATAGGGGCATAGAATATAGTGGGGAGACAATAGATACTACCTGCAGAACATTCATTGCATCGAGCGATGCATCCTTTGCAGATGACCCAGATACCAGATGTAGCTCAAACGGATTTTGTCTCCAATTGTTCCATGGAATGATTCATTGGAAAGCAACTAAACAAAAAACAGTGACAACGTCTAGCACTGAAGCTGAGCTATTAGCGCTCTCAATAACTGCAAGAGAATACATCTGGTGGATACGTCTATTTCGGAATCTGCATCTCGACATCAAATCACCAGTTATACTTTGTGATAATCAACAAACTCTCCGATTATTGAAAAAGGAAGCTCCAAAATTAGCAACCCGCTTAAAACATGTTGACATCCATCAGTGCTGGCTTCGACAAGAAGTTCAGGAAGGTAGAATAAGCGTCGAATGGGTCGAGAGTAACAAGATGATTGCGGATGGATTCACAAAGATGCTACCTGCACAAAGACACCAAATATTCATCCAACAAATGAATTTGGTAGATGTACAAATCTCCAAAAATAAATAATAAATAAACCTCAAGTTAATTAAAAAAAAAAAAAAAAAAAAAAAAAACCTCTGCACCATATATTCCACTATACCAGTTTCGTGCTTTTCGAACAAAACTGAGGGAGTGTGTCGAACAAAATATGATGATATCTAATTAAAGAATCACATTATTTAAGATTGTTAATATGCAAGCAACTTTCATATAAAATTAATACATCACTAGGTATAGCTGAGTCAAGAGTTCGTTATAACCAGCAATTAGATGAATTCCAAATTACTCATGCGTAATTTCGCTATTACTTGCATACTATGTTTTGTCATTACAATCTAAGTCACTTAATCTCTTTCTAAATCACATGTATTACATCATCCCTGGCAATAATTTCCACCTGCAATTTGTTATTCAGGATGCAAACACAACCAATTTTGGAACCATGTACAGTAGGGAGAAACGAGCTGTTTGCATGAATAATTGTAATTATCGGTCCATATTTGAAGTTGGAAATAATTACGAAGATAATCTGAACATGTATATAAGAAGTAGATAGAGTCTCTCATAAAGGGACAATCAATTCAATCAATTCAGAGAGAGATTCATACCAGTATAACTTTACCTAACAATAGGTGACATTCCTCGCAATCTTCGTTTGATTCCAATGATTCAAAATTCGCTTTTTGTTTGTTTCTTGGCGGAAAAGTGTCAGCGGCGTACGAACTGTGATATTTTGGAAGCTTCTGGGTTGACCGAGAGTTTTTAGGAATGTCTTTTTCTTGTGGGCGTGATTTGTTTTTCGATGCCTGCATCTTTTTCCTATAATCATGCTCTTTCAAAAGTCTCGCAGCTGTCTCCATTCTAGGACATCGAGCGACAGTATGTGGTTTTTTAGATAAATAGCACCTATATCCAGGGCTATCTGAATCAGAATCTCGATCATGATTCTGTTGCAATTTCTGTGCAAACTTAGATGGCTTGTGTCTAGCAACGAGTGATCTTTCATTTTGAAGCCTTAGATCTTCTTCCACTTCGTTCAAAATCTTGAGTTTGTCCTCGACAGAGAGCGTAACTTGGATTCTGAATCCATCTGTCGTCGCCTTAAAAGCTGGTGGGAGTGTCTTTGTCAGAATCAAGAGTAAAGCCGCATCTGGATAGGCGTTCTTCATTATGGGATCCGCACTGATAAGTTTTCGGCGGAACTCTTTAAGCTTAGCCCAAGAATTGTCCAAGCCCATTTCTTCATGGAATTGAAACGTTGCAATTTTTGTTAGATATGCATTTGCAGAATACTCGTTAGTTCTGAAATACTTTCCTTTTAGTGCGTTCCAAACCCTGAGGGCTGTTTGGTGCTCATCGATCATGTCAACATCCTCCGCACTTAGAGCCTGAAGTATGAGTAGAAGTGACGTTGCTTCAGCTTTCTCATACTTTTCAACCTTTGTCTCGTCCATACTCGTGCTTAGTACCTCGACTTTTATAGATCCTCCATCGATACTAGACGAAGAAGGTATATTTTTGCTCTTCCTCTCTGATGTGGTCGCATATTCTTCCAATGTCGTCTCAACAGTGAAGAATACTGACCTGGCTTTTAGTTTGAGCCTCATCTCTCTGCACCAGTGTTATAATGGAAGTTGTGCAGAGAAGCTTAAGCTGTTAGGCTTCTGTTTAATATCACCTAGTGAAGCGAGTTGGGAGATTGAAGAGTCTGAAAACTATAGTGGAGAGTTGTTAATTAAACCCACTTAGTATCAGAGTGCTACTTAAACTAATTATTACAACTAAGCGAGGGACACGATTACTAGCTTATTGTGGATAATTGGGAGGCTGGTCAATGTATGAGTCATCATGAACCTGGCTAGAGAACTTATACCTTTCTACGTTCCATGTTAATGATACCCTTCATTACCATATAGCACCAATTTCAACAACCAGCTCTCATAGTTATCCCTAGAGAGCGAGGGAATTCTACCCATAACTTCATTGTCCTCCATTCTTATGAGGTTTGATCTAGGGCGTAATTTTGATTCCTTGCTCGAATCTTAGACGAAGCCTTCGAGGCTTTGGAGTCGATTTTGATTCTATCTATACCTGTGGCGAACCGGTGGTCATAACCTATTAATTGGGAGGCCTTCTATAGCTGTATAACTGTAGAGAAGACAATAGAATTATCACAGTGGAAGGAGGTCAGATAGAATGAGAAGCGATAGTATTCTATTTACAAAATAGTGACAGACAATAACTACTAAGTACAAATTTTCTCCGCGCGACTGATCTGCATGAGTAGCGTTATTGACGCGACTCCTAAGCTTGACCTTGACTGGCTCGGCAGGTTCCTACGCCAACCAGACACACCTTGTCATTTAACAATTTAGTATATATTTTAAGTCTTCTTCCAAGTGGCTATGACAATACCATAGCTCTTGGCATTGGGTACTCTATTATTAGGATAAGACTTATGTCATGATGGAACAATGGAAAGAAATCATGTAAATAAATAAGGGCTTGGGCTACTGAAGCTGAGCTCTCCACGCTTAGTTTTCTGTCACAACAACCACCTTTGGATTACCTCGGATTACCTCTTGAACCTTTAGTTACCACTAGTACCCACTCAAACCTTTAGACCTTTTAGCTATTTATATTACCCATCTTTCAAACCTTTAGGTCCTCCTAGTTATCTCCAGTAGACCTTCAGTCATCTCTTGCGACCCATCCGACCTCTTCTCACCCTCCAATTCCGCTTCAGGTCAAACGCCTATGCCCCAATCTGACAAACTGGGGCATACAAATCGACCAGCACTAGGGGGCTAGAACATGAAACTGCTACTCTTCTGATAGAAATCTACTTTAAGCAACAAAGAGCTCAGTACGTAAGCCGCTCAAATTCACTACCAGTCCAAAAGACTATCCAATCAGCATGTAGTAAAATAAAGCTTCTCAGAAGAGGAAGGGAAGACATTAGAGCACACAATAGAAGAACAGACCTTGAATACTGGAAAGAAATTTGCGCAGAGGAGAAATCTAAGGACTTACAAAAAGAAAAGTTAAGGGTTTCTCAGGGTGTTGTGTTATCAATGTTCTGTAGGGTACGAATTGTGGGGTCTTTGGAATAATGAATAATTCTGTGGTTATGAAATATGGTAAAAACTTGAGTTACAATGTGCAAAGGACAGCGGTCTTCCTAAAGAAGAGATGTATTTATGAGTATAAGGTATAAGTGTAATCAGAAGACGTTGCATGAAGAAGTATTCTTCTTCACGCTGGGTATATATGTACATCAGATAATAGGACAGCCCTAAGCACTGTCTCGAACAGTGATACTACGTAGTTCCTATGAAACGACCCTATGTTCCTGAGTATGTCCTAATTGTTTAGGAACTCAATCTAACACTGCGTTGTGTTTTGGCATGGAACTCCCCATGAGACACCATCCTAGCTTCTACTACGTTTATCCATGAAAGGGTTCAGCATGTAAGGGTTGCCTTCTGTACAATCTTTATATGTGGAGATAACAAGAACCTGGTGTTCTATGATTCTGGTCTAGCATTTTGGCCGAGTGGTTATGCAACTATCTCATGCATAATGTAGGATGGCGCCCTATAGCCTGAATACCACCTCTTTGACCCTTGTTTCCGCCCTGCTGTCTACATGCTGCTCTAACACTGCATCACACCCAGAGATGGAGGATCAGAATTCAAACGCATAATACATATTGTGAACATGGAGTCAGAACAGACATCTCGTTCCTATTTAACGTCTGAGCAAAATGGCACATCAGAAGCATCAAACAAAGTTATTCTGAGAAGAGCTAGGTCTATGCCTAATGATGCACAAGTGCCTGCTTGTTAATGGCTTTAAGCAGTGCAACACTCCGGCTTTGTCAGCAACTGTCTATACAATCTCTGCACCAAGTTTGTGCAATTATGGGACTTTCTACGAGGTCTCAGGCAGCCTCATCTAGAACAAATAAATCTGGCAAATTTCACATGCTTTGGCTATTGTGCATACAAATTTATCGACCCAAATCCAGGCTAATTCAAACCAAGAGCAGAGATGATGTGGTTGTTGTAATGGAAGTTTGGTAGAGAAGCTTAAGCTGTTATGCTTCTGTTTAATATCACCTAGTGAAGCGAGTTGGGAGATTGAAGAGTCTGGAAACTATAGTGGAGAGTTGTTGATTAAGCCCTCTTAGTATCAGAGTGCTACTTAAACTAATTATTACAACTAAGCAAAGGACACAATTACTTGCTTATTGTGGATAATTGGGAGACTGGTCAATGTATGAGTCATCATGAACCTGGCTAGAGAACTTATACCTTTCTACATTCCATGTTAATGATACCCTTCATTACCATATAGCACCAATTTCAACAATGGTTTGTAGGATTTTAGAAAAATACTTCCTCATAAACTGTATCATTGGACACTAGATCAAGGATGGGAATGGTCCAAGAGCATCACTCCTCACGCATCTTTTAATGAAGACATAGTTTTCAGTGACAAGTTAAATACCATTGACCACCATAGTACATCCAGCTACTGGTTAAATATGGACTCCATATTTTTCAGAATCATAATAACTTCAGCCAGCATATCCCTTGCATCTACACACAAGCAACCACCAAGCATTACGGCCTCAACAATAAAGTTCCGGAATTAATCTTGATTCCAAATATTTAGAGTCACCATATTTTTAGCTGCAATGTACCTTGCCTAACAACACAGGTACACAACAAAATATTACAACCCCATCACAGCCCAGATGACCAGAGGGAGCATCAGCCATTAACCCCAACAAATCCAACAGCATGCAATCTAAGGAACTACATAATATATATTCATTGCCACAGACCATTGATCAAAATACTCAGACGCATGATGTTCACAGTTCCTATTTCCCCAAAGGCATACATAACTTCCTCGCATTCATTTGATTAGAAAGTCGTCCATATGAAAAGGCAAAAACTTACTAATCAGAGGGAATAGTCTGCTGAGGAAATATTGGACTGAAACAGACGTAATTGAACAAGAAACATCGCTTAGTCTTGCCATGACCGGCTGGAACCCAGTGCAATCAATAAATGGTACCACAATTCAACACTTATCAGAAGATGATATCTCTGGGTCAAGTAGTGGTAGATTAGTCAAATGCTTTAATTGATTTGGGCCACATCATGGCATGATGGCGCATAGATCAACTGACCCATAGATATGGAATCAAGCAAAGACTTGTTCACAAAAGTTGCATTGGAAGAAGGCAACAGGGAAAGAACTTAGGTTGCTGAGTCCAAGTTGTTGTAATTTTAACAGTTCTGCACCTGTTACCCTAGCCATGCATCATCTTGTTTTCCTTACTATTTGTTCACAAATATTCAAGGCCTTCTCTTACACTTAGCTAGCTTGGGGGCCTACTAGTAGTAAAGACATACTCACACCTGGATAATGATGCTTTATTGGGACTAGGGCACATATCCTGGTCATTTTCTGCATTAGTTCCACTAGGGCTAATTCCTGTGTATATCTAGTGGCCTTATCCTTCAGAACTCTTCAGTTAATTGCATTTACTGAATATATCAGAAGGTCATATTCATCCCCACTTCTTGTCAACCTACCAAGCTTTACTTATAAAGCCCCATTCACCTACTTCTGTGCTCGACAATCACTCTTCACTTCACTCCACCGTTTCAGCATTCCCATCTTACGATCCATATCCTTTCAACACAAGTGACATCATTGAGATAATCCAACATACCAACAACACCCTGATGGACACAGCAAATAATCAGCATTCTTCCTCAGGACAACCGACCTAAACCAAGGGTTAAGGAGGAGCATATTGGTATACCTGCATTAAGTTATCAAGTATCAATTCACCTCTAGAGGTACCAAATTCCGCATACAACGTTGTCGCAAAGATCCAACCAGCAAGTAGACCTTGGAATCAGTCTTAAAGTTCATAAGGAATTGCACTCCAGAGAAGACACCTACTAGCAGGTAACAATAGACACCGAACGGAATAAATAACTCCAGTAGGTCCAGTAGCCACAGGAACAGAGAGAACCCGCATCCTTGCAGCGCATAATATACACTGATCAGCATTATTCTTCGGCTGCACTGACAACGAACAATCAGCAGCAATCAGCAATGGTCCGGCCGAATGTCAAGGAAAGTAACCCTGATTGCACAATGACTGAACAGTGTAGTTTCCCACCAGAAGCCAGCCAAGAGCACCAGCACTCATCAGGATACATTATTGCATAAACACTGACCAAACACAGTAAGTTGGGCCGGCTAGATGAGCAAATCATGTAGCACGACAGTCTACCAAAGGGTCGCAACCTAATGAGTAGTAAATTGGCATCCATAAAGAAGTGTCATGCAGACAGATCATTAGACTGGCAAAAAGCCAGCTATTTCATCAAACGCCTCACCCATCACTCTAGCATTGACCGCAACGAGACTATTGCATCAATAACATAAGCAGAAATATGGCGTATAATGCTCGTCCTTGTGCAAATATCCAACACGAAATTTCAGTTAGCAAAGAAGAAATTACGCAATTGTAGTGAAGTACCAAGTCAAAAAATAAGCTGTGCCTGTCGCATGAAAACGCAATGTATAAGTGCTAAAATTACTAGCCACAACAAATTCCGAACAACACTTGGTCAGGCATCACTGTTGCAGTAAATCAACCTACAGGATTCCATATCAACATATCAAAAGGACATATTCAACTTGCATGCCAAATACCCCAATTAATTGCCATGAAACTTAACCAAGGTGCTATATTTAACCAAAGTGAACACCAATCCCTTCTAGCAACAAAACCAGCCGTAGACTAAGCTAACCATCTCCCCATCTGCCTTTCGACTTCTGGAATTCTTACCATCCTAGTATGGGGACCTATAAGCTGAGAAAGGGTTGTTATTGACAGAGGGAGTGTTATGCTTAGTTATGTAGTATGGTAAATCTAGTAGCTGGTGCATATATAGTAGTTATGGCAGTATGGCATTATGGCACATAAAAGGTTTTCAGTCTCTACATAACAGCATTGCAAGTAGTAATGTGGGTAGTATGAAAGATGGGTTGATAATATAGGATAGATGTTGGAAAGTATACTCTGTACGATATGATATGGATATATGTGATGAAGTAAAGAAGACTTGATATTTTGCAACTATGAGAACATTGGACTTATATATACATCTAAGGTAGAAATCCCCACCAGTCTCATGTGCCTGTCAAACCTAGTGATGACCAGCCACCTCTCATCTACCATGATGAGCCAAGGTACACTGTAGTATGTAAATATCCAAACATATATGCCATAGTAGACTCGATTAGCGCACTCAAGACATGTGTAGAGAGAGTCAATCTTGTCGGGAACCTGAGATGTAACAGATAGTGGTTGAGTCCTAAATTCGAGAGTCAGAATTTCCAACAATAGATGGAATTGCTGCTTAGTTGGAAGTACACTTAGGTGCACTGCATACTGGTTATGTGATTGGTTTACAAGCAAACTGTTAAAGTTATGAGCTTGAGCAAATATGGAGGTTATAGCGGAATCAGTGTCGGCGGTTAGACCGATACAGTAAGTCTCGTATGAAGTTTTAGAAGGAAGAATTGACTGGAAAAAAGTGTATTGAGATGTATGGCTCTGAGTAAACTGAGCTTATAAGAGTGAGATTGCGTGTGCGCATATCTTATCAACTGTGGTCTTTGACCAGTATTTATCAATCTCCATGGATCATGATTTATGATACCTGTAGATGTAAATCTATATACGTACAGATATATTAGCCAGAAATATAAAGCTAAATACATGTGTGTTGGTAATAGATCCGAGAAACCTATAACATGCATTTGAGACATAATCATCTGATGGAATGCTAGTGTGAAATAAATGCCAATATGCATTAAACTTTCCGTGTGGGATTTACTTATGACAATGATATAGGAAGGTGAATTTGATAGTCTAATTAGCCAGACTTACATATGAGTTATTCTTGGCATTCCAAGATATATCATATTTCAACACAAACAAGCTAGGGAATAAGAGACGAGGCTTCCCCAATCTATAACATAATAATTAGCAAAGTTACTTCACTTCTGCATACAAATGAAGATATCTCTCCACAAACTGTCTTAGCTGTTCCAGCGCAAGTGTACATTCCAAAATCATATGACAATCATAACAAGATAGGGTTGGAGGGAATGAGGAGGCGCAACAAGGTATTTAAAAAAACTCCGCCCCCCAAAAGCGGGGGAATAATGTTACAGGCTGTGCTCCGTTCCATTAGGCTGGGCTTAGTTTAGTTTAGTTTAGTTTAAATTTAACGTCGTGCCTGTCTAGAGCTCGTGACCTTAGTCAGGTGCTGGACGGCCCAGTCCCTACAGAACTACCCGACGCTCTAACGCGCCCTACAGCACCTAGAAACTACAAAAGAGTCCGACCAGCTGTCCGCCACTCTGCTTTCCAATTTAAATGTAGCAAATTTCCCTCTACCCGGGACTTTACTTCTTATGTATAAGTAGTTTGAAATTACACCACAGACTGCCAAATTAGGCTGGGCTTGAAAGATAGCCCAGCCTTGTTCATGGACGTTGATCACGTGATCTGATATAGGGTTTTTTCTCACAACTGGAATCACTCAGTCAATTATGTTGAGGCTAGGAAACAGATCACCAAGTAGCAAAGGGGGATACTTAATGTAACAGATTTCCTGTGGCTCATCTCTATAGAAAAATACTAACTCTTTGTGGTACTGTCTACGTGAGGTGTCTGTAATTCTCCTCGCCCTTAATAAATAAGAAAATCTGGGGGCGGGTATTTAAGTGGAAGCACATTAATACTATTCTCACAACTAATGTAAGATTAGCTTTGTGTATTCTGCACATCCCTATCTTTATCAAAATTGGAGACACCAATTTCTATAAAATCTGCTTACTATCAGAGTGTTACATAATCTAACTCTTACAACCAAGAACATGATATGAATCTTTATTTATTGTAGATAATTGGAGTCTGGTCTTTATTTGAGCAATCATGAACCTGGTTATTCAATGATTGGCACTTTTGAAGTTTTATGTAAATGATGGTATTCAATGACTAGTAGCAACAACTTTTTAAAACTCAGATAAGAGTTAAAAATATCCGACCTGCTTGAAATTTGAGTCTAGCTAATTGAAAGGGTATGCATTACCTAATTTTGATAAAAATCTCCTCTAATCTCGGCTTGTTCTATCTTGGCCTTGAGAACATTGGGGATTAATTCTAGGCTGGACAAAAATTATGGAATTCTTTACTAGTAAGTTGAAACGTGTGAGTCATGTATTGAAAATTTATTCAAGAGCTTGTGCAATTGAAAATAATAATAGTTAGTAACAAGAATTCTTTCTTAAATGTCTTCTAATATAAGAGACAGACAATTCTTCAATTTCAAATCTGCAGACTATTCATTTCCTAGTCCTCTATCTTGAAAAATTAATCTCCAATAATTAATATTGACTTTTGCTACTCATACAATTTCAATACTTGTTCCTAATTCAGTATACCTATTCAAACTTTGAATATCAGGAAGATTAAACCACTTATTCTCAAGAAGTCAGATACTGTATTCTTACACTTGGTCTCAAATTCTCCTAACAAGTTTAGTAGAGTGCAATATCAACATGAAATTATCTAAAGTGTTTTCCACTATCTTGGCAGTTATTATGTTTAAAACAGATGTGGCTGCAGACGGCTTTGATTGCAATGGAGTGATATTCACGGCTGCATATATTAGACAGGTGTTACATGTAGCCTTCCATACGGAGTTAAATTCTATTTCAGGTTGGCCAAAACTTTTTGTCCCGAGTACTCCAGCAAGAGGCCATGATGGTTACCGCGAATATCCACTATTATCTTCACTAGAAATCTGGAATGGTTTGTTTTTTTATATATTTATTATTTATTTAAAAATACTAACATTACTGGTAGGAGGAGGATTCTCTTATCGTGCTTTATTGAGCCCAGTAGGGGACACAGTCAATGTGTATTCAGATGTAGACGGTGGTTATGAATGTGTGAGTGCATAAGGTGCTAATTAACAAGAGCTTTCCTGTAATTTCTATACTTGGTGTATTTAAAGCATATGCAAGTATAGAGGTACTAAATTCCAAGGCTTTCTTGATTATGATTAGGTATTAGAAATAAAGTTTATTATTCATGTATAAAATTGACTTTGTGTTACCCCATTACTGTTATTCTCAAGAATGAGGGTTGGACAGTGTTCCACGGGGTGCGTTGTATAGCCTTGTTGTCAGATTGGAGTGTAGGTGTTTGACCTGAAGCAGAATTGGAGGGTGAGAAGAGGTCGGATGGATCGCAAGAGATGACTGAAGGTCTACTGGAGATAAATAGGAGGAACTAAAGGTTTGAAAGATGGGTAATATAAATAGCTAAAAGGTCTAAAGGTTTCAGTGGGTACTAGTGGTAACTAAAGGTACAAGAGGTAATCCGAGGTAATCCGAAGGTGTTGGGTATGACAGAAAACTAAGCGTGAAGAGCTCAGCTTCAGTAGACCAAGCCCTTATTTATTTACATAATTTCCTTCCATTGTTCCATTGTGGGTTTCGATCGATCACAATTGTAACAGGATGGTGACAAATATAACTCGTGGCTCTACTACAGCTAGTTCCGCACAATGCAATAGTTGAGCTTGAGTTATAATAAATTTATCTATCTTCTCTTCTAACTCCCAACTCCGAAATCTACACTTTGTGCGTAGCTTACTAATTGTAGGCTAACCGCATTTAGTAGTCTATATTACATTACGTAGCCTGCTACGTTTAGGATCCACAAATAATCCTCTTTCTCCAACTGAGCTGTCCGCAGCTCACCAAAGTTTATTACTCAACATTAAAACCCTCCACAGTCCTTCAAGTTCCTACGATCCTCCTCTAACATTCTTTTACTCCCGTACCATAATCTTTTCACTGGGTGGCCTTCACAAACGTATGTTGGGAACAAATTAGTACCATTGTAGCAGTTACCTAACTTGAATCCTCAAGGGGAGATCAGTGAGTAAGTGTTATTAACGTGACATGCTGCAATCGCCCAGGGTCCATCAAAGTAAGGTTCAAATTTATGCTTCTTTTGACAGACTCGTAAGACCCAATCCCCTGGGGCATAATTTCTCGAAATGGCTTTCTTTTCTTGGAGGTACGCCCGGGTCCTGTCGCGGGTTGCTTTCATGCTGGCCATGTACGAGCGAGCGATGGGTGCAGCTTGAGATCCAACCAATTCTTCTGTCCAGTCGCGTTCCTCTTGCAGCGTTGGTTCTCGGGCATATTCCGTATACGCCTGCTCTCCATTTGATAGATGTGTTCCGAAGAGCCAGAAGAGCGGGCTATAGCCGTTATGAGATATCCGTCAGTTGAATATGGAAACAGCTCGAGAGAGTGCGTCGACTAGTTTCATTCCCGGAGCATCGAGGAGAGTTATTCTTAGAATGGCCTTTACGATGCCGTTGGCCTGTTCTACCTTTCCATTACTCCGTGGTCGGATAGGCGTCGACTGCGTGGATGAGAGATTACGTCTTTGCTGGAACTGCTGTGCTTCCATTCCAGTGAAAACAGTGCATTGTCACAAATTACTTGACGCGGGGTACCGAAAGTGTTCATGATGTATATGAGCAAAGGAATGTTGTTCAGGAAGCCTGCGTTGGGAACTTACCTCGATTCTAGCCATTCGGTGATGTATTCAATCGCATGAAGAAGGGTTTGGGGTCCGATTTTTGTGTGGTCAATTCCCCAATGTGTCAGCGGCAGCGAAGGATATATTGAAGTTAGTTTTCCAAATGCTGGATCTGGGGGATTAATTCGGGTACCAGTATTTTCGCTCGGTTTCGCGCGTTGTTGTGCCAATGGATGCATGACCTTGGTCCTCGTGGATTCTTGTGACAGTTGATACAAGATCTTCGTACTCCAATACCTCTAATAGTGTCGCAATTCCTGTTGGGCGTGGTGGACCACTGATTTGATGGGTTCGACTCTTTTTGATGAGGTGAAGTTTGTTGTTGAGAACTGTAAGATTCTGCTTTACCCAGTCCTCAGAAATCTTTGATGGGAGTTGCTGATGTAATTTTAGATGCTCGAAGATACATTGGAGATCAATGTGTCAGGG
Organism: Blumeria hordei DH14; assembly: GCA_900239735.1. Taxonomy (NCBI): domain Eukaryota; kingdom Fungi; phylum Ascomycota; class Leotiomycetes; order Helotiales; family Erysiphaceae; genus Blumeria; species Blumeria hordei. Next base: position 977,120 of record OENG01000015.1, read on the forward strand.
CTCTCTTGGGACTTGGTTACTTAACTTGGAAATGGTTGGTGGAAAATCTTGGATACTTGATAATAAAGACAATATATTAACAGAAGACTAGGTTCTTGATTCTTGGGTATCTAGGTAATAGTACAAGACTGAAAGCTGGAGAGCTTTCGACATGAAGATACCTCAGCTACTTATACTTCGACACTATCTACTACAGACTACAGTAATCTAGTTCCAGCCCAGTTCCTGTCGAACTCCTGAGAGTGACCTAGAATCTGATCGAAGCCCAGTGAACTGGTAAGAGTACAAAATACTATCCGGAAACATCTAGAAACTAATTGCTAGAATAGCTTAGAATGCCATCGAAGTAACTCAACACCATGAATCATCTCCACATCAGTCAGTCCGTGACATTACCCTCCCGCAAGGCATGCCGAGCTCCTGCGAGACTCTTGGTAGTCAATTCTTCATTAGTTTTTTTTTTTTTTTTTTTTGCTGAGATGTGGCCATGAGGTTGATTCGGTTCGGAGGGATTTAGTTCATGAAATTGGCGTACTAATTCCTTAAAACTATCTGCTTGGGATGCTGGAATACTCCAGTCATCTTCAGGTCCATATCCTTTCCATCGGACCAGGTAATGTAAGCTGCCATCAGCCCAGTGTGAACCAATTATTTTTTCTATTTCGTACTCAGGGTCATTGCCTTCTGCTTCAAGTAATGGAGGTGGCCCTGATATTTGTCCTGGTAGCGGGTCCTTAGCTGCTGATCTAAGCAAGGAAACATGAAATACTGGGTGTATTTTAATAGTTGGTGGTAGTTTCAATCTATATGCATAATTTCCGATGGTTTGTATAATTTCGAAAGGTCCTCCATTCTTAAAGTCTAATTTTCTACAAGGACGCAGTAGCTTTACATTCTTAAGATTGAGCCAAACCTTGTCTCCCACGCGAAAGAGTCTTGATGCCTTTCTGAATTTATTCGATTGATCCTCATATTCAGCAGAATGATATGTAATATTATCAATTAAGAATTTATCAATTTTTCGAGCATTTTCAACTAGCTCTTCAGCATCGCGTCGCTGGAATTGAATAGAAGCGGGGACTGCTGGTCCAGACAATGGAGCAGAAAGCTCAGATCCTGATCGTGGATGTAAACCGTAAACCGCTAGGAAGGGAGCAACGCCAGTTGTATATGAATCTTGATTATTCATGGAAAATTCTGCAGATGGCAAGTATCGAACCCAATCATTTTGCAAGTAGTTAACGTATGCTCTCAAATACTGTTCAACACGCGCATTCATTCTTTCGGTTTGTGGATGAAGGGCTGTTGAAAGGCAGTGATTAATTTGAAGGAGTTTACACAGCCATTTCCAGAATTCGGATGTGAACTGAGACCCTCGATCAGATATGATAGTATCTGGTAAGCCATGAAGCCGAAAGCATTCTTTATAAAACAAATAGGCTGTATTCCGCGATGAGAGGTCATTACATGGAATCAAATGAGTCTGCTTTGTCATCCTGTCAACCATAACTAAAATGTTCGAAAACTCATTATCATTCCAGTCTTTGCTTAATGGCAAATCTACTATGAAGTCCATTGACACATGACGCCATCTTTCAGTTGCTACAGGAAGTGGACAGAGAAGACCTTGATTACCTTCCCTAGATACTTTTATTCTAGAGCAGGTATGACAATTCCTAACATATTTCTTGACCTGTTGCAACATCCCCTGCCAGAAGAAGGTTCGAAAAATCGCGGTATAAGTTGAAGCTATTCCTTGATGACCTGAAACTAGTGTATCATGATGGCTCTGGATAATTTCTGCTGTCAAGGTCTTATCCTGATCGCACTGAGGGACAACAATCTTTCCACGATAGTAAAGGAAGCCATTTCTCTTTTCGCATTCGGAGAGTGTAAATTTCATAAATCTAGGAATTCCATTGCTTTCCAGCGCTTTTATTACGGCATTTATTGATTCATCGGATAGAGTTAATCGCCGTATTCGTTCAAAAAAAGATGAGGGACTTCCAGATACTAATAATGATGTGTCTGGCCGTGAGGAACCAGAAGACTCAACACCATTCTCAGATTGATCTATAATCTCCAATTCATTTGCAAGTAAATTTGTTTCTCCCATACCAGGTGACAAGTTTATCGGTTTCAATAGCCGTTGCTCAAGAAACTGTTTAGAAGCTAAGTCCTGGGTCCCGGCGGGTCTAGATAATGCATCAGCTGATCCGTTCTGACAACCAGGCCGATAGCATATTTTGAAATTGAACCTAGAAAGGAATTCACTCCACCTAGCTTGACGTCTGCTTAGAAGCCGAGATTTCATGAAATATTCCAAAGCCTTATGATCCGTAATTACTTCTACCGGGTTCGGAGATCCTTCCAACTCGGGACGCCATTCCTCGAAAGCCTGTACAATTGCTAACAGCTCCTTGTCATAGATTTCGTAATTCGATTCAGCCGGACTCATTTTTCGTGAAAAGAAAGCGACTGGTTTCCAATTCCCTAAATTATCCGGCTGTAAAAGAACTCCACCTGTTCCACGGTCTGATGCATCAGTCTCTAAACGAGCTGGCCGATCCCAGTTAAAGTGCTGAAGGATAACATCCTCTTTGAACTTAGACTTAATATTTTTAAATGTGGTTTCTTGAGTAGATCCCCATGTAAAAGGTACATCTTTCTTCATCAAATCTGTCAAGGGCATCACAATTGATCCGAACTTATGAATAAACCTTCTATAATAATTCGCAAATCCAATAAACGATAGACGTCTTTTGTATTTTTCGGAGTTTCCCAGTTCTCGATGGCTTCTAATTTAGACGGGTCCATTTTTATTCCGGCAGTAGTTATGATAAGACCTAGAAACTTAACCTGTTCCACGTGAAATTCGCATTTCTTGATATCAAGCTGAAGTCCTGCCTTCATTAGACGGGCGAGTACTTTTTTTACATGTTCTTGATGTTCTTCTAGAGACTGGCTAAAAATCAGGATATCATCTATGTAGGCTGTACAAAATTCATCCAAATATCCCCTTAAAGTATCATTGATGTAATTTTGAAAAGAACTTGGTGCATTTGCCAAACCAAAAGGCATCACTAAATACTCGTATAGCCCAAATCGCGTTCGAAAAGCCGTCAAATATTCATCTCCCTCTTTGATGCGCATACGATTAAAGGCAGATATAACATCCAACTTAGTGAAATATTTTGACTTTCCTAAAAGCGACAGAGTCTCATTGATTCGTGGTATAGGATACCTATTCTTAATGGTTACATCGTTTAATGCCCTGTAATCTACACACAGGCGGAGGCCCCACCTGGTTTTTTGACGAAAAGAACTGGCGAAGATGCTGGGGATGAACTTGGTCTGATGAAACCCTTCTCTAAATTTTCCTGGATGTACTTCTTAAGGACTTGAAGCTCTTCGCGAGACATACCATACAGACGACCCCAGGGAGGCTCCGATCCTGGTTTGAGAACAATTTGATGATCGCTTGGCCTGTGTGGGGGTAGCTTGTCAGCTTCATCTTTAGAGAAAACAGAAAGAAATTCGTGGTATGCTTCTGGTAACTTCTTAGCCGGGTCGACTCTTGGTTTTTCTTTAAGTGCCTCCTGGATATCTTCAATTGACACACTCATTATTTTCAAATTTTCTCTATCAGCATAATCTTCAAAGTCTTGATAGTTACAATGTTCTATATTTATCAACTTTTCGGAGTGCCTGGACTTGGAAGATTGTTTCCGGTATTGGTCAATATCACTTTCCGAAATTGCATGAACCGTAGTTGGAAACTTCTTTGAATGATTTTCACAGGTTCTTCGATCAAACGTAAGAAGTTCTTGAGACCAATTGATTTTCGGGTTATGAAATTGAAGCCAAGGAAGACCGAGAACAACGTCAAAACTTGCTAGAGTGGTGACAAATAAGAAGATACGTTCCAGATGTCCGCCGATGTCAATGGTAGTTTGAGCCATGTGTGTTATCTTTCCATGAACTGAATCAGTTCCATCGAAAACTTTTAAAGAGCGTGGGTGAAACAATGGTAATATCTCCAAATCCTGAATACGCGCGAACTCTGCGTCTACGAAGCCATGGGCTGAGGCACCACTATCAATCAGTGCAAAAGTTGGGACATTAATTGATTTTTTATTTTTAATAGAACATTTGACTACAAAGTGACTCATTTTGTCCCTAACATTTCCACCGGTGGCAACTGACGAGAGTGTTAAACAATATGGATTACCCTTTAGGCGACTTTCTAAAGGGCTTAATCTTTTCCCGACGGCAATGTGTCGTCCTCAATCTTATCCATTTCCATTACCCGAGCCTGAACTGCTGGTCGTGACTTTTTATTGCAATCAAATGACCTGTGGCCTATCTCCCCACAGTAAAAACATAGTCCTAAACGCCTACGTCTTTCTCTCTTGTCCTGAGATAAATTACCTCTTTTCTGAGGCATTGTTGCCGAAAGGTCCATGGGGTCATCGACGGTGCGAGGAGATATTGCATGTGTAGCTGGTTCAGGGTATGCAAAGGACTGAGTCGAACCTCCACTGCGCAAACTTGGTCGAAATTCTGCGTTAGCGCAGGATCTCAGGCGATTTTCTATGTCCTGCAGTCGAGATGCCGCCTCATCAAAATCGAGATATTCGATGTCGCGTTCATGGACCAGGGCCTTCTTCAATTCCAGATTCATCTTGTTCAAAACCAGGTCTCGTAGATACCGAGAATTGCCTTCGTATCCGGCAATAGCCGCGTCGCGTCTAATTTCGGCAATCCAGGTACCGAAACTCTTATTCTTCTGCGCGTTTGAGTGTAAACGCGAAGCTGCATCACGCGCTCTGTGCGGATCGCCAAAGATAATTGTCAACTGATCCATCATGTGGGCGAGAGTTGGGAACAGCAAAGATCCATCCTGAACCCAATTCTGCAAATGTGTGCAACTTTCTGAATTCATTCGTGAATACACATAAATCATTCTAGATTGTTCCGTCGGGTAGTGGTCTAGGTTCCCCTTAATTTTCATCATTATTAATTCTTTCCAGTTGTAAAAATCTTTCCTGGTACCACTGAAAATATGAGCATCTAGCAGTAATGCTGACCTCACTGTATTTCGACCTTCTAATGCAACCACTAGTCGCGACATCCAATCCTCATTCACTGATTGACTATTCACATTTCCCGGGGTTGTTGGTCTCTTTTCGAGCTTCTTAATTCGCCGCCTTGCTGATTCCAGTTCCGCTTCGGCTTCTTCATTTCTTATCTTCAATGCCTTAATTGCATCGATGACAACAGCTGGGTCGGTCTGAACCCCTTTAACAAATTGCGACACATCTGAAATGCCGGCAATCTCTTCCAATATTTGTCGTTCCTGGCCTGGTGCTTCTTGATTTCCTGGATTCGAAGACATGACTTGAAAAATGATATAACGAGCTTTCAGTAATGTCAGGGCTCTCTTGGGACTTGGTTACTTAACTTGGAAATGGTTGGTGGAAAATCTTGGATACTTGATAATAAAGACAATATATTAACAGAAGACTAGGTTCTTGATTCTTGGGTATCTAGGTAATAGTACAAGACTGAAAGCTGGAGAGCTTTCGACATGAAGATACCTCAGCTACTTATACTTCGACACTATCTACTACAGACTACAGTAATCTAGTTCCAGCCCAATTCCTGTCGAACTCCTGAGAGTGACCTAGAATCTGATCGAAGCCCAGTGAACTGGTAAGAGTACAAAATACTATCCGGAAACATCTAGAAACTAATTGCTAGAATAGCTTAGAATGCCATCAAAGTAACTCAACACCATGAATCATCTCCACATCAGTCAGTCCGTGACACAATGCGATTCAACTGATGAGGATATTTCACCCTTGCATTTTCTTACAATTCGGAGACCCTTCCCTCTTCTTTTAGTAGCAGATAGGCTGAGTCTGTCGGTCCAGAAAGGAAGTCTGCAAGAATGTTGGCTTTGTCTGGTTGGTAGAGGATGCGAATATTGTAGTGTTCTATGGTATCGAGGAAACGAATCATGCGTGATAGTTGTTCCGCTTTGGTCGGAATCAACTTTAGGGATTCATGATCCGTAATGACCGTTACGTCTCCGCCTTCAACCCAGTGTCGCAAGTGTTGTATGGAGAGGAGTATACCTAACAACTCTCGTTCTTGTGCAGAGTAGCGTTGCTATATTGTATATAGCTTCCTGGAGAAGTAAACAACATAGTGTAGAAGCGGATGCTTGTGGGTGTCATTGGTTGAGTGGAGATGAGGTTGCAGAAGAGCTGCTCCCACAAACCGTTGTGAAGCGTCGCTTTTCTGTAAGATTCTTCTCACGTGAGTTTTGCAAAAATCCCGGATTGTTTGTAACTGTTGTGGGCTATAGCGCCTTGGAGCAAGCTTAATTGGCTAACATTTACCCGTATTTATGACGAGTTGTGTCTTGTACAGAAGGTCGGTTTTTTCGGAGAGATTAAATAAAAATGGAAGGAAAGTTGTTAATAAAAGAGCTGGTCAAAGGAAATGCGTTAGCTGGCGTTGACTTGTGCCATTTTGGCGTGAGTGGGATAGAGTTGGTTGTAAAAACATGATGGAAATTATCTGAATTAAAAAAAGGAAAAAGAGTTGAAGATGACTGTAGGTTGGAAAGTTGAATAGTTCCATCTGAAAGAAAATGTAATCCGAGAGCGTGAAAACCAGTTTGGCCCAAGGTAAGGTCGGCGGGAAATGTATTATTGGGGGCGACCCAGCAGAAAACGTAACTGATTCGGTCCATTTGGAATGATTATAACTGCGTTGAATGTGGAATTGTACTGTTATAATGACATCTTTGGTAACTATAGGTCCCATTCTGCCAATTTCGGAAATTGTAGAAATGAACGAGGTATTATAGGAAAAAAGTCTGGTGGCCAAGGAGTTGGAAATAAAACAAGTGGGAGATCCGTAATCAAAGAAAATAGAAAAGTTAACATGGACTGTACCATGCAGACTTGCATCAGGTATAGTTTTTCCAAGGTTTCTACATTAGCAAACCATAGTTTCCAGTCGTTTGGGAAAATCACCCTGTTTCTCTCGGTCGCGTCACGCAGAGGGCCATTGGAGTTCTCGGCTTCCTTGCATGTGAAAGAATCTGGAAAATATCTTTTGACTCGGAACTCTTGATTGCTAAGACCTAAGTTTTGAGGATTTACTGATTGGTAAAGATTTGTTGTTCCGTCCGCAAGAAACTTGTCGCTGATTCCGGCTGGTGGAGCATTGAAGAGCTGAATTTGATTCGACAATGGATTATGATTCCGGCAAATTTCAGTGAACGTGGAAAGTGAGAGCTCGCCTGAGACACACGGTATCAGTGGTTCCGGTTTGGGCACCGCCATCAATGAAGAAGAGGCTTCTTGGTTGAAGGTCGAAACTTGCCGTCTCTGTTTGCCTTTGTCTAACGGTGGGACTTCTTGAGTTGACGTAATTACAGGACGTAGACTGTTGTTAGCTGGACTCTCGGTAGTCTTGGCGTTGGCTATAACAGAGAGTTGTTGCAAGATAAGCGAGAGTGCTTCGTCGGTTTTGTCCGCCCTGTGCAGGAGCTTATTAAAAGACAATTCAGTTATTTTGGTCAGTTTTCGAATTGAATTTTCCGTCCTTTCCGCGAGCTTCTCCAAGTCCTTGCTCATTTTTTGGAAACATTTTGTCATGTCTTCCTGAAATGATACCTGGTCGGCCGTGGCTGTCTTCAACTTGGATTCGAGCTCCAAGTTTGTGAGGCCTACCATTAAGACGTGAATTGAAAGTGAATAATAATGGCGTTTTTTTAGTTGAGATTTTCTCCACAAAAATATATATTTTTGTGGGTTTCGATCGATCACAATTGTAACAGGATGGTGACAAATATAACTCGTGGCTCTACTACAGCTAGTTCAGCAGAATGCAATAGTTAAGCTTGAGTTATAATAAATTTATCTATCTCCTCTTCTAACTCCCAACTCCGAAATCTACACTTTGTGCGTAGCTTACTAATTGTAGGCTAACCGCATTTAGTAGTCTATATTACATTACGTAGCCTGCTACGTTTAGGATCCACACCATCATGACATAAGTTTTATCTTAATAATAGAGTACCCAGTGCCAAGAGCTACGGTATTGTCATAGCCACTTAGAAGAAGACTTAAAATATATACTAAATGAAGAATGAAACAGGGAATCCTTACACTTGTGAAGATCTAGGTGGTAAATGAGGATATTTCATGGGTCAAAGTGATGACAGGTCTTCTCTAGGAAGAGATGAATGGGCAACTAGTTGCAGTAGATGTTTCATGTGGGTCTTGCTGATGAAGAACTGGAGAATGGATAAATGATCTTCCCGAAGAAGAGATGGGCAAACAAATGTATAGTAATGGATGAGTAAAGAAAACGTTGCATGAGGAGTAAAGCTCTCTCACGCTGAACTATTATATACAAGAGTAGAAGCACTTGTCAGCCGGAAATAATCGTAATTGATTCTTGCCAATATCTTCGCATTGATGGCTGTGTTCTTGTATCACAGACCGGGTTTCCCACGAGGAAAATGGTCTGCTTGAAACAACCATTGTGCCCTAGGATAATACTGAGATGCTACGTTAATCTGGTCAACCAAGTCAGGAGCTTCCCTAGTAACATAGTCAATGCGTTACAATGTTTACAATGTTATGATAGCAAAAGTTACTAATCAAAATAGTAATCAGTTGCTATGTTATTGCTGTAGATTATTGTCGAATGACCTATTGACTTAATGACCTTTCATGTATTATCTTACAAATGATGACTAATTATATTGATGAGTAATGAGTTACCTGTTTAGGAATGGCGTCAGGAGAGAGGGAGAACCGCTGTATATACGTGTTTCCTTTAGTTAGAAGAAAGGGATGAGAAGATATATGTTAACCATCAATTGTTATTACTGCTATAGAAAGCTTGTGATATAAATAACACCCGAGTATTCCGAAAATTATCATACCCCTGATTGTAGTAGCAGGTTTTGAGTACTTAAGGAATGTCTAGACTGGATTTGTTCTGTAGCTTTTTGTCTTGTAATTATTCTAGACTTTAGATTGATCCGATTATAAGTTTTACCTTATACCCAGACTCCGTCCTGTTCCGCCTCCGTCTTGTCTCGCCTTCGTTCCCTTCCGATCACATCCTGTTCCAATTACATCCTGTCCCAAATATATCTGTTCCGACTCCGACCCGTGTCTGCTGATCTAGCTAACAAGCCTGACATCTTGTCTTTCTCTTCATGACTCTCTTGTATATCCTTACATGAATTTGTACATGACTAATTGTATAGGGGAAGCTATTATTAAATTGATGGTTATAATTAACTACCCCTTCATTTTGTCACAATTTAATATTAATATTAGAATTCTAATTGCGGATCCGTGAAAGTTATGATATGATGTCACTTAGCCAATTAGAGAAGCTGTATTAGATGATATAGAGATCTATCCAAGATGTGGTTTGTTACAGCAGGTGGTGAACAAAGTAGGGATTGCCGTCTGCTGAAGATATCCTAGTGATGACTAGGCGAGTAAGTACAGGACAATATAGAGGGGTCAGATTAGGGGTATTAAACTTAACAAGCAAGACGTAAGAGATCAGGACTGAAGAACGAGAGATCGAGAGGTTGAGACGAGTAGTATGGTTCTATAGACTATAAGGATATAAGATTGAGAAGCTGAAGAACTACTTTAGGGTAATTCCAGCTTCCTTAAGTACAACTAACTATGTACTAGATTTAAGTGACGCTTTGGAAGATTATGTCATAATAAGCCCCTCAAACTCTAATTGTCAGAGTTTCCCAGATATTTTCTCATTGAACCTTCTCCTTGGACCTTCATGAAGGATGCCTGGCCATAACATGGGCAGTATTGTAACAACATAGACAGTTGCATGACGATGATATGAACAAGAATGTAAACTATTCTGTAGCATATGACAGAATATGTTACATCACAAGATGGAATATTCTACTGGCAATAAGATAGATGAGCTTTAGGTATAAAAGGAGTATTCTCCTTCATGTAGGTAGCAACCATTGAGAAACAAGTCAAATCAAGCAAATACATATCATTGCATGCTTCATTACAGTATCAAGCACATATTGACAAAAGCCACTGTTTGTATAAATTTAATCTCTTCATAATCTTAATAATTACATATGCAGTAAAATCTTGTATCACAGTCTAAACAAAGGCTCTTGAGCAAAATTATGGACAGTGTCAGGGTTTAATTACAAAATGCATGGGCGATCTTGTAGGTACAATATCTTAATTATAATTCTCTGAAGAGAGAATTACTGTACTTAATGTCTACCTATATATACAGTCTGAAACATCCCCCTTCAAAAGGTTCCCTCTATGACTTGACAACTTAGACTCTCCAATAATTACCTTGAAGATCCTTGACACTTCTGTAACACTCATGAACTCTCAGTATGTTTCAACAAGGTTCAATGTTGATAATCTAGGTTCCCTGTCATCTAAGATCTTCCCAGGGACCTCCCTTCATATAATTGCCTGCGCTAGACAGTATTGGCTCCTGCAACCATTATGCTTGACAGCTGTCATAGATAGAGATACTGAAATTTTGATCAAAGCTTGTAGTAGTTAAACAAAAGATATATCACTTAATGAAGCGAGTGGGAAAATAGGATTGTCTATGAATCTGTTGTGGAGAGTTGTAAATTACTCCCACTATGACATATAGTGCTGTAAAAACTATATTCTATGACAAGAAAATCCAGTGGTTGGTATTTAGTGGAAAGCTGTGAGAAAAATTATGCAAGCATAAGCCTGAACCCAGTCCAGGAGCAAAAGTGCGATTTACACAGGCACACATCAGCCTAATAATGGAGATCAGGGGACGGCAAAAACTAATTCTTCACCATCCAGTGGTGCTGATGTAATCGCTCAGCATGCTCTGCATATCTAGGATAGCCAAGAGGAATTGCATCCGAATCGAAGTCGAAAGCAACCTCAAGCATATCTCCATTTGATGTCTTCTCGACAATGCCTTTCTTACCATTCTCACCTGAGTCCTCAACCTCCTTTCAACCACGCCTTATCTCGCCTCAATAACTAGTATAGAAGTAACTCCAATTGCAAACAGGAGCTTGCCCCATTAATTACCGGCCATCACTCACTACATATTTACGATGCTAAGCTTACCTGCAAGGAAGAAATTAAGTCATAGTATACAAAGCTCGGGTCATGGTTTATGGGGGACTGATGCTCTAATGGAGTTCTACATTTTGAGGAAGGACAGGCGACTAAGATGGAGAGCGAGGGGGAGGAATATGTCTCTGAAGACCATGCTGGGACTGACATTTTCGAGGAGTTTTCAACTTTAGAACAATTGTGGGCGCCAAGACTGAGATCTCGGCTAATTAGCCAGGAGGGCATTTTTTGTCGATGAGTTAACGGCACTCCCAGTGTCCTGGACGGAAGAAAAAAAGTTGGGCTAAGCTAACACACGGCAATCACTCTCTGTCGAGACTTTTCTGACATTTCAGCACGACCTTCGGGAAGGAGTTGGAAGGAGGCCAGAAAGGCAGAGAGTGAATTTCTCGAGGTACACACAAATCTGCAGCGCCCAGCTGGCCGGCCTCTTCGAATGCTTCGGAATGGTCACTATGTCTTCGGATCTAGTCCAAATGTTGGTATTAGGAGAGCTCTGCACCCAGTAGTTTTTGCGATTTTTCCCGGGTGCCACACACCCGCAAATGGCCATCGTTTTGTTGGCTGGAGATAATGAAGGGCGAAGGGCTTATCTAAGTGTATGATCAAATGAGGGCTTGTGAGGGGTGGTACAATATTAGGGGAACTGTGTGGGAGGCAAAGGAGGGGATATACTACTAGCACAGGTATCCTTGGCCGGTAGGCAGAGAGTAACTGCATGTCCTATATAGTGATAGACTCAGACAGGACAATAAATAAATTAATAATTATGATAATAATGAAGATCAGGGGCGTTCATAGGGTAGAATTAGATATTATAGTGCTTCGAACTTGTTGAAGCGTGCAGTAACTAATTCATTCGATCTTTTATTTGCTATTACCATTTGAATATTCGCGTCACATTCACACAAAGCTGTAACAGTCGTAGCTTGTGGATATGTAGGAGCTTATCTCTTCCCAATGATGCACTCTAATTGGGCTAAACTTAGCATAAGGTTTATCCGGGATTCCGTACTCTGTAATTTCTATGTAGCAATGAGAGTCTTCTCTCTTTAGATTAAATATAACTTATAACTCACCACAAGCAGTACACTTATCCTGACAAAACCCCTCTCCAAGTTTTACAAAAGCACATTAATACCAACCTTATAATTAATACGGGATTAGCTATGTGTATTCTGCACATCCCTATCTTTACCAGAATTGGAAGCACCAATTTCAATGCCACTTCTCACTTTGTACCAAATAATTTGGTGCACACGCTGTTCAGTCTCCATCATGTAAAGCCATTTGTACAAGTATCTGCAATATTTTCAGTTCAAGGACTGTGTAGTAAAGCAAGCAAACCATCAATGAATCTTTCCCTGGTGAAATGCTAAGCAGAATTAATGTGCTTTGTAGTTTCATTGGTTTCATAATTTTGAGCTAGATCAATAGTAGAATTATTGTCTGTTGAAAGAGACGAGATTATATTTTTGTGCAATATTTAATGAGGCCTGTCACGGCACGGCATTCCGCTCCGTCATGATATACGATTACGTGGATGGAGGAGGTGAGATTAATGGCTGATGCGGGAAGAAGCACGTGCGCGGCAATTTAGTGGAAACCCGCCCGAATAGGAATAGCCTCAGGGCTTTTTGTAATTAGATTCTGTTCCTTTCTATTCTTCTCCAGCTTAGTATTCGCTCGACAGATTGAATAATCGCCATACAAGCTGTACTTTCACTTGTGCCTATTCTACGCCGTGACATAATACTAAGCTCCCCAAACTACTCAACGCGACCTCTGTAGAGAGGTAAAACACTAATTCCAGACTCAGTAATCTGTGGACAGCGTTTCGCTCACGATTATCTGGACAGTCATCGACTAATTGCCTCGCTAATAAAGGACATTAGAAAATGCCAGGAGATTGGCCGAAGGAAGATTTCACAACCTCGGTGTACGCCACCCGCGCACCTGGGGAAGGGAGGACCAAACTACAAAGATTGATGTGCCATGGTATCAGCAAGTCACGTTTGAAATGTTGGACAAAGATTATATCAAGAGAAACGAACGCCGCGCTGCCGAAGTCAAGAAGGAGACTGATCAAGAACGTCACGAATATACCCTCAAGACTATGTGTACCGCTCTAGCTGATCGCGCCAACAACATCAGCAACTACCTTCGAGATACACTGGACCAAAAGGCAGAGGCAGAGAAATTGGCACAATCCTGGGCGGAGGAAGCTGAGCGCTGGAAGGGGGCATTTGCAGAGGTCACTCTAGATCTCAAAGCCAAGGATAAGGGTAAGCAGAAGGAGGAATCCAAGTCGGTGCGAGGATCTGCTACCTATAACACTTTTGAGAAAGACGCCGCCGGCTGTGAGGCCTCAGAGACGCCACCAAGCAACAAAGAGGTCCGTGACCCACAGGCTAAGCGACTCCGTTACCGCCAGAAGATTGAGAACCCACCCACCTTCACTGGTTCTCATAATCCTACTTTCGAAAACTGGGAACACGCTGTTAAGCGCAAGTTGAACGGCGATTCGATCTACTTCGATGATGAAAACCACAAGATTAATTACCTCTTGGGGTTTATTGGTGGTGACGCACAGGAATTTATCAAACCCTACCTCGAGCCAGAAAGCGTCAACCACATCACTGTTGCGATGTCCATCGTCGAAGTTATGCGAGGAGCCTACGGCAAGACCCGAGGACAGAAGCGCTCCGAAGCTCGTGCCAACTTCAAGAAACTCCGACAAGGGGATGACAGCTTCTCAGCCTTCTTCACTAAGTTCTTGACCTTCGCTTCTCAATTACAACTTAGAGACGAAGACCGCATGGATGAACTTCGTGAAAAGATGAGTCCCAAGCTGCAAAATGTTATGCCGGATTGGATTTTGAATCCACCTTGGAGATGTCTCAACACTGCTTGAAGATCGAACCACACCTGAAATTAGCGCGCAAATCGGAGGATCAAGCCGCTCGCTACCAACAACGCAAGGACAGGTATAAGAAGCCACTTCTCCCGCCGGAACACACCCGTACTGCACCTCCAAGAGCATCTGGTCCGCCAAAGCCAAAAGTCTTGGCCCGAAACGCTGGTGTCTGCTTCCATTGCCACAAGACTGGTCACTACGCTAACGCGTGTCCTACTGTTAAAGTCAACGAGGTGGATGCGAAGAAGAAGGAGGAAGCTGAAGTATTTGGATCGGAATTCACCATGAGCTCCGATGAGGGAAAAGATTGTCTCTAGGAGAAGTCGCCTTCCTAGAGAATAACACGTATCGAGTAAATGGCATTGATTTGGAAAATTTGTTTGGCGGAAGGCCACTAGTTATAGATTGTTCTCTTGAAACTAAAAACAATTCGCAATTTCCAATCTCTGCCCTCATTGATACCGGCGCTAATGGATATGCCTTCGCAGATCGTAAACAACTGCGTGATTGGTACCGAAATAGTAAGATTAAGATGACGCGCTACAATCTCCGTCATCCACTCCCTATCAGAGGCTTCGACGGCGGGTCCTCCCGACCTCTACGCCATGCCTATGTGATGACACTGACTATAGATTCGCACCGAGTCAACATGCCGTTCTTTGCTACCACACTTGGTAACAAGAACAATGTGATCCTCGGTCGACAGTGGCTGGCCTATCATGACGTACTCCCAGACTGCGTGCGACACCGGCTGTGGTGGCCAGAAGATCGCAATGATCATCAGTGGGACGCTAACCGCCGTGACCGACTGATTGAACTGCCCCCTCTAGAAATCAACAAACCTCCTGCTAAAAAATCTCCACGTTTTATTCCGAAGCAGATATTGAAACGCCCTGAAATGGTAGCAGAAGCGCCGGCGACCCCTTCAATTATTCTGACTCCCCGGCCTACACTGCAGGAGCGACAAGAAGTCTACGATAAGAAAAAAGAGGATCTTGGTCTAGACGAAATGGACACACCTACGCTTTCAGCCGTCGAGGTTGGGACAATTGAAGGGGAAGACCAATGCTGGTTCGTAGAAATGGAAACCGCTTGCGACGGTACCGATATTGCGCATATTGCGGAGCTCACTGAAGAAGAAGAGAGGACACAATTGTTGGCCCAATTACCTCCTGAATATCATGACCTTGCCCATGTCTTCTCCAAAAGACGCGCAAATGAATTGCCGCCGCATAGGGAGTTCGACCATAAGATTAATCTGGATAGCGAGCCTGAGCTCAAGCAAGCTCCCCTCTATAAAATGAATCAGAAAGAGCTAGATACCGTACACGCTTACATCGAGGAGAACTTGGCGAACGGGTTCATCGAACCCAGCGATTCTCCATTCAATTCCCCGGTCTTGTTTGTCAAGAAAAAGAATGGTGACCTTCGATTTTGTGTAGACTACCGGAAATTAAACGCACACACGCGGAAAGATCGCTATCCTCTGCCCCTCATTGGTGAGACATTAGCCAAGATGGCTGGTTCTAAGAAATTCACCATTCTAGATGTCATCCATGCGTTCAACCGTATCCGGATGCATCCAGACTCCGTGGGATGGACTACGTTTCGTACTCGATTCGGTCAATACCGTTACCGCGTGTTACCTTTTGGTCTGTCAGGTGGCCCGGCCACTTTCCAAAGATATATCAATTCGGTCCTAGGCAATCTGCTTGCACGTTACGTTTCCGCATATATGGATGATGTATGCGTCCACTCTAAAGATAAAAGTAAACACGTCGCAGAAGTACGCGAGGTCCTTCAACGTTTGGACAGAGCTGGACTGCAGGTGGACATTAAGAAGTGCCGCTTTAATCAAAAATCTGTTAATTTTCTGGGCTTCATTGTTAACACTTCCGGACTCCTGCCAGACCCGAAGAAGCTGGAAAGTATTCGCGCATGGGAGAGACCTACTAGCAAGACTGCCATTCAATCCTTCTTGGGGTTCTGCAACTATTACCGTAACTTTATTGAGAATTTCTCCCGGATTGCTAAGCCGTTGTACAACCTGACGGCAATTCCAAAAGGCCAGTTGTTCCAATGGACCGAGCAAGCTGAAGAAGCGTTCCTTGCCCTGAAAGAGAAATTGGTTAGCCCACCCATCTTACTGTACTTTGATCAGAAAAAGCCTTCACGTGTAGAGACCGATTGTTCGGATTTAGCAACAGGAGGAGTACTCAGTCAATTGCAGGAGGATGGCGTGTGGCATCCTGTGGCTTTTCACTCCCGAACCTTGACTGGTCCGGAGGCAAACTATGAGATCCACGATAAGGAGCTGTTGGCTATCATCCAATGCTTGAAGGAATGGCGCGCAGAGCTCACCAGCGCCTGGGAGCCTTTCGTGATTCTGACTGATCACCGAGTTCTGGAATACTTTGGTCAGAAGCAGCTGCTCAACGATAGGCAAATCCGATGGGCAGAGGTGCTATCGCAATTCAGTTTCGACCTTCAGTACCGGCCAGGCAAGGAAAATATCCTGGCGGACGCGTTATCTCGCAAGAAAGAACTTACCCCTACACAAAAAGCCGCAAAAGAACTGGAACGTACGAAAATCCTCCTCCCTCAAAAGAAAGTTATGTTGCCGCATGACAGCAAGGTTTTAGCGCCCATCGACGAGGATCTGGATACTATTGATCGTACGTTTATGGCCAACCGAGCGGATCCCGATCTCGAGGATCTACGCCGGCAAGCACGACAGCGGGAAGAGCCTTATTCTTTGGAACCTACCGGGTTGGTGCTTCATAAGGGACGCGTGGTGGTGTCAGCCAAAGACAATCTCCGTACTCAAGTGTTGAAGATGATCCACGAATCTACATCCACCGCTCATCCAGGACGAAACAAAATGAGGAAACTAATTGGCGACCGGTACTGGTGGCCACGATACGCAGCAGACATCGAGCGTTATGTGAAGAACTGTCATGTCTGCCGACGATCGCATAAGCCTAGAGATAAGACACCGGGCTTACTACAGCCTTTAGCCATCCAGAACGTACATGGGATGATATATCGATGGATTTCCACGATGTAGGGGTACCAGACAAACGAGGGTTTAATAACATTTGGGTAGTTGTTGATAGATTGTCTAAACGCCAAATCTCCATCCCAACCACTAAAAGTGCTACAGCAAAGACTGCTGCAGACTTGTTTTACCGTTACGTCTGGCGATTCCGTGGCGCACCGAAGACCATTACCAGCGACCGCGGTCCGCAATTCATTTCGGATTTCATGGACGAGCTATCAAGGTTAGCGCGCGTGAAACTTAAGCTATCTACGGCAGAACATCCGCAGACAGACGGTCAGACCGAAATTATCAACCAGATCATTGATCAGCGACTGCGACCATTTGTTAATTTCCACCAAGACGATTGGGCGGAGCTGCTTCCCGCTCTAGATGCTGCTGCGGCAGCTATTCCAAATGAATCTACGGGATTGTCGCCATCAATGATTGACTATGGTTACGAAATGCGTTTAGAATTTGACTGGAATCAGCGACTGGAACCACGAACCCCTCGAGAGAAGCTGAATCGGGACGAGGCCGCGGAGTGGCTTAAACGGATCAGCAGCGCGTTGGATTATGCTAAGGAGAGCATTAAACGCTCACAGGAACAACAGCGTGTTCAAGCCAATAAACATCGCCGAGAAGTAGACTTTGACGTTGGAGATAAAGTATATATCCGGCGCGGTGCTTGGAGAACTACGAGACCGTCGGATAAGTTGGAAAATCCAATGGTGGGACCATATCGGATCATTGCCAAAGAAGGGCATTCATTCCGCGTACAACTACCAGCCTCTTGGAAAATACACCCTGTATTTTCACCAGACCGACTGCGCAAAGATCCAGATAACCCGTTGCCCGGCCAGGCCAATCCAGAACCGCCGGCAGAAGAGGTCAATGGGGAGTTAGAATGGAGATCGAGAAGGTGTTGGACGCGCGGCTGTATCGCAATCGGCTACAGTACAAGGTCCAATGGGAAGGCTGGGACGCAGACGAGGAATGGTATCCGGCTGCCAACTTTCGGAACGCACCCCTCATATTAGAAAGGTTCCACAATGAGCACCCCGAATTGCCAGGGCCACCACGACGCCTCGCTACGTGGTTGGACGATGCCGCACATGATAGATTTAGTGAGGAACATCCGGAAGATAACATGGTGACCAACCAAGGTCGTGACAACCGACGCCGCCGCCGAAATTAGTCGATTTGGGACAATCGAAGGTTGAGGAGGGGGTGATGTCACGGCACGGCATTCCGCTCCGTCATGATATACGATTACGTGGATGGAGGAGGTGAGATTAATGGCTGATGCGGGAAGAAGCACGTGCGCGGCAATTTAGTGGAAACCCGCCCGAATAGGAATAGCCTCAGGGCTTTTTGTAATTAGATTCTGTTCCTTTCTATTCTTCTCCAGCTTAGTATTCGCTCGACAGATTGAATAATCGCCATACAAGCTGTACTTTCACTTGTGCCTATTCTACGCCGTGACAAGGCCAACTTTTCATCTAAAGGAACTTTTTATTTTTCAGTTACAGTGCTAAATACTCAGCTTCACAACTGGAGTGAGCTGAAGCTTTGTTTATGGTTGATAGAGATGAGATAGAGGTTTCTGGGCCACTATATATGAGATAGCTGAGATGTGGATGTCTGAGTTGCTTACTATTGTTGTTGTACTAGTTCAGGTTGTTTTTTCAATGTACAAAGTGATGTTTTCATCTGCAAGTGGGCTAAATTGCTTAGGTTTGGCCAGCGGCTTTTGCCATTCTATTTATTCTCCCCCTCATGGCATCATATACTTTACTGATCTAATTTATTCTAGACCTGGCGGTGTAGTTTATCACAGTTATAGAATGTATTGTAGAAGGCACTGGTGGCTTGTTACAGATGCAATTGTGACAGTAGAATTGAGATTTGTACGAAGGTTTGGCACTTCTATGGATCTCAATTATGTGACAGATGATTCAATCATTGATGATAATTACTTTTCATGTCTATCTACAGAGAAGGTAATACAGTTTTGTGTTGAGAAACTGGGCTATGAGTGGTAAGATAACCTGTACTAACGGTTGATCAAGCTGGTGAGCTGTTGGGGTCTATCTGTAGGTGAGTTGAGAATGTAGTAGATGAGAGTTTAAAATAGTTGATTGATGATATCTACTTGCAGAGTTATTATTCTGTTATATATATGTCTCCCTCGCTTGTCCTCACTCTACATGACCACACAAGTCCTTCTCTAACTCCGACGGGGAATTACCTGGCTTATCTGTGTCCCTCATCAATTATGTGCCACTACATCCTATACGTATATTCATGACACAGAGCCCCGAAGATACTATGTTCCCTAGTGGTGGCTCCTTGACTCAGCTGCATCACCCACTGACTGTGACAGAAACCGAGTTGGTGATGAGTAAATTGATTTATTAAACTATATGAGGAGAAAAGAAAACTCTAGCTACTACTAACAGGTATTTATAAGAATTGATCTTCGTGGGTCTACAGACTGATGACTTATCCATAGGCACTGTACTTGCTACCCAGCCACACAATGACAAGTGCCACCTAGTCGTGCTAGCCCTCCAACCTCCTAATTAATAGCGCCGTTTCGTTCAGCTTCATCTATCTCTCCCGCGCAGCCATATCGTAAACATTCTTAGTATTACGCTTAGGTATCCGCCTAAGCTTAAACAACGGTCAAACCGTAACACTGACCATGTATCAGTCAAGTAAAGATGAATACTCAGGACATGATACTTCTGATACGAGGCACTCTATGATGATGGCTCCTTAACGCCGCTGTGTCGCTTGTTGTTGCGTAGCGGCAGGGCATCTCAGGTATGGGACGTGTTGGGTACCACGCATTTGGCGTGAGCCGACTCTTCTAGATCAGATTCTTGATATTCAAAACATTCTATGTTTGCCTATAATTTCTTAGATTTTGCTAGTGGGCTGTGTGTTGTGCTGACTCGTTTGAATTGTTAGGAGACAGAGGAAAAGAGGATGAGCTGCTGTAGTAGGAAAAGGTGGAAAATAAAGGCCAGTACATAGATGCTGTTCATATAATGTAATAGATTATATTATCAATTGTTGGGATATGCACATAGTATCAACTTCATACATCAACATTGTCAGTAAGAATTCAAATTTGATATCTACTGACACCTATTGGACACAGTAATACAGACTCAATATCCATTGTGCCATCAACCCAGCGTGAGCGCACCACCTTCGTAACTCACCATTGCACATGCACATGCGCCCGCGCCACTCTATCAACAGACAGCAGAGTAACAGTTGCCATAAATCTCAAAGATCATAACTATAACATTTAGTGCTTTTGTTGAGGGGTTTTGTATAGGTCGTAAGGTAGATGTTATTCACGAACTATCTAGATCTAGTTACAACAGAGAACCTTAAGCCAAAGAGGAAAATAGCTGGGGGAAACTCAATTTGTGACAAATCTGACTTTATGCTAAGATCCTGAATTATGAAAATGAAGTGAATAAATTTTGGAACTATGATGTGGGGGACGCTTCTCACCCAGGTGCCTGGCTCCTCTACTCTCAACCCCAGCCTAAGTCCCCCATCTTTCTAAGTCCTATCAAAGATGTCTGTGGGTCCTGTCCATCAGCATGTAGGGTGTTAGGGCTCCCTACATCCTTCAGCCTTAGATCATATTATTCCTCAATAATAAAGATGCCTTAGGCTTATGCCTGAGTTCTGTAAGGCTCTAGTCTATGACAGGACTTGGATCAATGCACAAACTTGAGGATATTCCTGAGTATTCTCAAGTGTGTGAATAATGTGGAGATTTTTTAAATTTCCTATTATATAAATTGCTTATCTTATCTATGTGACAGAACCTTCCTCTATATACATGAATAAGAGGGTTTCTTCTCACTAGCTGATGTTCCAACATGTCTCCTTATCTAACCAAGAAAGGAAGGATGTGAGAGATCCTTGCGCCAATAGATATCAATAGGAATCTATTGGGAAATACTATGTCATATCAATGAGCAATGATCAGGGTCAATCATATCTCATGGCACATGTGCCCATTATTCTAATGTGAGCAATTTATTGCCTGTAGCCTGCGCTGTCTAACGTAGTCTCAGCATGAAACTAGTCAGGGCTTATTCTCGGGATTATGGTCTTACAAAGTGGCAATATCAATGTTGTAACACCTCCCAGAATGGGGCGCCATAAGAGGATACGAGAAGGAATACAGATAGAAAACTGTGTCATTGACTTGGATAATAATCATGCATAAAGTAACTGTTATTATCATTTTCAATCTGTAGTTAATCATTATCAGGATTGCCTTCTGTATCATCTATATATGTGGAGATAAACAGATTCTAGTGTTCTATGATTCTGGTCTGGCCTTTTGGCTGAGTGGTTATGCATCTATCTCATGCATAATGGAGGATGGCACCCTAAAGCATGAACACCATTCCTTTGACCCATGTCTCCACCCTGCTGTCTACATGCTCCTCTGGCAATCACGTATTGAAAACAAACTACCTCTAATCCTAAGCTGCCCTGAGTGCCTATGCTTAGACTGTGACATGTGTACATTATTCTAATGTGAACAGTTTATTGTGATGCAGTCATGTTGCTCCCCTAATCACAAAAGAGGACTAGATATTAAAGTCTCCTGCAAGAATATTTGGACTTCCAATGGTAGTCACTAGATGCTAGAAGCCCTCCTAAAACCAATTGCTCTGGTTGGAGAAATGTAAATATTCCAACATTCAATAACTTGTTTACTTCTTTATGAAATCTGGACTTGTAGAAGATCCCAATAATGTATGGCCAGCTGGAAAGGAGATAATCCTTGTCACTAGTAAATATATGTCATTACTCAAGGCTGGACTGTCCACTTGGGAAGAGAAGTGAAGCCTTGGAAGCTCAGGTGGGTTAATTTTATTCTATGTGTTAGGTCTGTGGATACCAAGGGTCCTTGGTTTAGAAGCATATCAGCCCTACAGTTTGAGGCAAGTTTGTGGGCAGCATTATGAGCAGAGCCTCGTCTACCAACATTGATCTGGAAAAAGTAAAGACTTTGTTGGATATTCTGACTCTCGAATTTAGGACTCAACCACTATCTGTTACATCTCAGGTTCCCAACAAGATTGACTCTCTCTACATATGTCTTGAGTGCGCTAATCGCGTCTACTATGGCATATATGTTTGGATAATTACGTACTACAGCGTACCTTGGCTCATCATGGTAGATGAGAGGTGGCTGGTCATCACTAGGTTTGACAGGCACATGAGACTAGTGGGGATTTCTACCTTAGATGTATATATAAGTCAAATGTTCTCATAGTTGTAAAATATTAAGTCTTCTTTACTTCATCACATATATCCATATCATATTGTACAGAGTATATTTTCCAACAGACTTGTAGTCTTCTGTGTTCTTCGACCCCGGTTTCCGTCCTTCATAGTGACTCCTTTTCACAAATCCGTAATTAGAATTTTAATACTAATATTAATTTGTGACAAGATGAAGAAGTCTGACGGTTGTAAAGTGGCGTTTTATTCAAACTGAACTCAGAGCTAGATACAAATGAAAATCTCTAAGTAACAAGTAGAGACATGACAGAAAGGCTCCTATTTATTTACAAGACTAAGATCTTGTTTCCTCATTTCATACCATTCTCAAAATAGATCATGACCTGTTGTTATAGTTATGAGCTTGCGGAAGATATCTTGATAGACAAATAAAGGTGACTGGCGATGTACAAGGAGAACAAATATGTGAGATGGGAGCAATGAGCTAATGTGTGCAGACTTGGTTTTTCTATCTAATTGAATGTGTGGGTTCTATACATTCTATGTACATGGGTCGGCTAATTTACTAAGCTAGCTCCTGACAAATCCCTTGGCACACCATAACACTCCCCCTGTTGGTGATAACTATTATGGACCTTAGTATGGCCTAAAAGAGTGAGCCAACAATAGAGTGCCACTGAGACTTATTTTATTGTTACTAGTGACTTGTGCTTGGTTAACGCATCAGCCAGTTGATTGGTTGTTGGCACGTAAATAACAACAATGGACCCATCCTGAAATTGATTGCGACAGTAGAAATTTCGTAGTGCAACATGCTTTGTACGTCTGTGGTTATCATGATTTTTGGTTAGTGATATGGCAGACTGGTTGTCCACGTAGAGACTGGTGCCTTTAATGCCTTCGATTTGATCTTGAATTCCCAATTCCCAAAGCAATGACTTGACCCAGTTTAGTTCACGGCAAGTCTCTGTTGCAGCCAGAAATTCTGCTTCAGTTGATGATAGTACAACTTCACGCTGTAGATGTGATCTCCACATTATTGGCCCCTCTCCTAATCTGAGAAGTGTGCCGGACGTTGAGCAACTGGTGGATGGATCTGCGGCAAAGTCTGCGTCTGAATATGCTTCCAATACTGGTTTTTCCTTTGACCTCGTGAAAGTAATACCTTGATCGGGATCTTTTGCGATATATCGGAGCACACGACGCGCTACTTGTAGGTGTTCCATGCAGGGATTTATCAAGAAACGCGCAAGGTGATTTACTGCAAAGGCAATATCTGGTCGGGTGTTATTTGAAAGATATTGAAGACCCCCAACAATTGAATTGTACTCAGTTCTAGTCTGGAGTGTGCATTGCGAGGCATTTGGCTCTAATGATTGCTCCAGAGGTCTGTTGGCGGGTTTACAATCAGAGAGCCCGTGTCTATTCAAGAGCGTCCGGGCATATTGCCCCTGTGTTAGTTTGAGCGTATCTTTGTCTGGGTAATCTATGTTTATTCCTAGAAATAGGTTTGTTTCGACAGGTTTAAGCTTGTACCTTTTGTACAGTGCATGCATGAGATCGTTTATTTTATCAATGTCCGGTCCTAATATCTGAAAATCATTGACATGCACCACAACAAAAAGATCCCTGCTTTGGTTGGCATACAAACACACATCAGAAATTGTTGGGAATAGTCCCAGTGATGCCAGGGTAGCCTTGACGTCGTCGTACCATAGCGCTGCAGCTTGCTTTAGACCATACAGACCTTTGCGCAAGAGTATGATATGACCATCTCTTTCGAAACCCTTCGGCATCTCCATGAATAGATCTATATTGAGATCAGGGTTGAGAAACGCTGTTGGAACATCACCTTGACATCTGTGCCAGTTAAGCTGATGTGCTACAACTAACATGATCCTTCCAGTTCCAGGTCTAGGTGTGGGGGCAAATGTTTCTTGATAATCAATTCCTGGTCTTTGTGTGAATCCTTTTGCTGTACAGCGTGCCTTGTATTTGTCAATACTTCCGTCCGCGAGGAACTTCTTCTTGAAAACCCATTTGCACTTCATTGGGCTGCGACCTTTTGGTAGAAGTGATCTTTTAATGATCTGGATAGCTCCAGTTTCCTTTAGGGAGTTGATTTCCTGTTGCGCTGCCTGCCTCCACTGTCGCGACTCACCACTTGTCATTGCCTCCTCCCATGTTTTGGGATCAGTATAAGGCTGTACTGCTAGACCATGGTGAAGACGATAGTAATTTAACTTTTTAACATTTCTACCACTTCTTGTTTGTGTAGTCTCAGCTTCTGGTGAATGTGGCCGCTTTTGTCCAGCAATTGGTGGAACTGGATCCCATCCAGTCATAATTTTATCATATTCAGTCCACTCATCATCTGGTTCATAGTCCATTACATCACTTAATCCAACCGGAGATCCTGGTCGTTCATATGTTGTCAGAGGACCGTGAACTTCTTGATCAGACAAATTTTGAGTAATTTGCTGTGTATTTGGCGGACTGATTTGCTGTTGGTCTCCTGTTTGTTCTTGTACCCCTGCATATCTTGATGATTTCTAAAAATAGTCTGATGTTGAGCTGCTTGTGACGTTTCTACTGGGCCGATTACCTGACAATCCCGTTGTTGTACAGGTCCTTGCGTGGATTCTTGGTTCAATTCACGCTGCCATTCCATAGGAGAGCTTGTTACTGCCTCATCTTGTGTATGGGATCTAGATGACTGATGATTGGATTGAATTTCATCACGAGGAACTATTGATGAATCAAGCTGGGAATCATTAGCGTCAGGAATTATTGAGTTTGGCTGGCTTGAGCTCTGTGAGCAGTACTCCCCCTGAAATTCTTGTTGGGTAATTTCTTCTGACGGTGCCCATGAAGGTGATTGATGTGTTGACGTTGTCGATTCAGCAAAGATAGAATTATCCCCTGCCCAATAATCAATAGTTTGTTGATGGTCAGATCTTTCGCATTCATCACCATACATTACATCCTCATTGAATGTTGCATGAGGTGTGAAGCTAATTTTCCATTTCTGCCCATTAATCGGTGTCCAATGTGGGTGGTGAATAATGAAATTCTTATCTGTATTAACTTGGAATCCAATGAACCAGCCTTTACATGCTCTCGGCTCAAATTTGCTTGGTTTGGGGTCAGTCAGCTTATATGCCCGGCATCCAAATCGTGGCAAGTTATTAAAGTCAACCTTGTCTGGGCATGGCTGTTTGAGGCTCTTAAGAAAGTCTATTATTGGAACCTGCTTAGTCCGGAGACAAAAGAGTCTATTTGTAATAAAACATGCATGTTGGACTGCCCAGGGCCAATATTTAGCCGGCATTTTAGCATCAATGAGCATAGATGTGCTACTCTTAAAATCACCTTATTTGCCGCTTCAGACAGTCCGTTTTGTTCTGGTGTATCAGGTGCAGATGTGTGCGTCTGTATGCCATGTTGTTCACAGTAAGCCCTGGTCCGCGTAAACTCGTGCCGCCATCCCTAAATATTATACGTATACGCTTACCGTACTGGTGATGCATGGTATTTATCCACTGGATAAGCGTTGTTGCAATTTGATCCTTTGTATGGATTGCTAGCGCCCATCTCATGCGGGTTTTGGCATCAGTTATGATAACAGCATATTGATGACCGAGAAGTGACGGAGCTATTGGGCCTACTGTGTCTAAGAATATTTCATCTAGGGGACTGTTTGGTATGAGTCTCGGTTGGCGGGAGACAAAGCGTTGTGCTTTGCTCAGATGGCATGTCTCACACACACTTAGATCTGAAGTATCTTGATTCTCTAGACCTATAGAACACTGTGAGGTTTTCTTGAGAATCTTTTGTCCAACATGCCCCAGCCGTTGATGCCATCGTTGAGTATAATTTGTCTTGGGCACTCTTGCAACTCCAGGCGCTGCTATTTGCTGGGTTACACTTTCCCCTCCACCTTCCAGAGGTAAGATGTATGATACATCGTTCTTTTGAATAATACGCGCTATGGGCATGTCAGGTTGACCTTTATTTTTACGGACCAGAAACCTCTTGACAGGGTCAATAGTTATGCCCCCAAGTCGCTCTAGTCTACCAGCAGAGATTATATTGCATGATGATTTCGGGGAGTAGAGAGTATTGTGTAAGTCTAGCCTGAATATTCCCAGCTTAATGTGGGCTATTCCTTCCTTAGTGAGAGCCATCGCTCCTACAGCCTGGTCAAATCTGAATGGATGTATACGCTCGTGGAGGTTAATAAAGGCAGATTTCATGCTCACAAAGTGGTGCGATGCACCGGTATCATATATGAAAGGCATTTTATTTCCACTTATAGCTGCTGCAGATATGTTTACACTTTCTGAATATTCAGATTCACCATCTTTGATATTCTCCTGGATGGATGCCTTTGCTTTACCCTTGCCCTTTCCTTTACTCAGCCACTTTTCTGCTTTAGGTCCAACTGCCAATTCCGGATGTTGCTTGTAGCAATACTTGTTTTTATGCTTGTGCCAGCACAGCCTACATGTTGCTTCTGGATCTGGTTTATTAACATCTTGTTGTTGTGGAGCAGCCATCATGGCGATTTTAGGTGCTTGGCTTCGGACTCCGGCCTCGGTTTGCAGTGTGGACATCATATAATCCAGT
This sequence comes from Blumeria hordei DH14, assembly GCA_900239735.1. NCBI lineage: Eukaryota > Fungi > Ascomycota > Leotiomycetes > Helotiales > Erysiphaceae > Blumeria > Blumeria hordei. Next base: position 1,004,190 of record OENG01000015.1, read on the forward strand.
GGTGCAAGGGTATTTTTTAGAGTTCGAGTCTTCGTGCCTCTCCAGATGTCAAGCCACTCCACCTCTTTTGTGCCAAAAACAAATAAAGCTGCTGCTTGTCCTTTATGGACTTTGTAGTCTTCTGCCATTGCTGATTCATCTGCAGCTGCCATAACTGAAGCTGCATTGTTAACACTTTGCAGCAGCTTAAGGAACACATCGCAGTATTCATCTGCAGTTGCAGTGAATCTAGTTTCTAACAATTTGGCAAGAGCAATTTCATACGGTGCGGAGGCTGTTGTTATTCTAGTTTTGGCTAGCTCTTCGTACAACTGTTTCGCAGTGATCTGGTCGTAGTCTTCGGGGACCAACTCTGGGCTCAACCGAGTGACAATCGGATCTTTTGCACGAAACTCACCGTGCGACCATTTCGCAAGTGCCTTCTTGTGATTCATTGCTGCGTCTTCATCTTCATCTATTTCCTTCGGCTTAGATGGCTGGGTAATAGGGTCTATGCCTGGGACATCATGAAAGACATGTCCTACGACATCAAGTATACTGAGTCTTGCTTGTAAGCTGCTCTTCCACTGGTTGAATGGAACTCCTTTCCTTAAGGTCACCTTGTCTGAATCTGTATTTATCATGGTTGTTGAAGAGCCCGGGCTCATAACCTGTTATAGTTATGAGCTTGCGGAAGATATCTTGATAGACAAATAAAGGTGACTGGCGATGTACAAGGAGAACAAATATGTGAGATGGGAGCAATGAGCTAATGTGTGCAGACTTGGTTTTTCTATCTAATTGAATGTGTGGGTTCTATACATTCTATGTACATGGGTCGGCTAATTTACTAAGCTAGCTCCTGACAAATCCCTTGGCACACCATAACACCTGTCCTCTGACAAACACCAGCATCTCCGTCTATTTTAATTCAGCTTCATTTTAATGTTAGCAATTTAAGTTATTAAAATAGTTCATGATGCATGTGGCTTAGATGACTCACAACTGGTCGTCGATTTGTTCCTTCTACAATCTAATTTGTCATTTTAAAATAGATTTTCATGAACTGGGCCAAGGCCTATACTTGGGTCTAATCAGAGTAACATGTAGACACCAAGGAAGACACAGGGGTCAAATAGGTGGTATTCAAGCTAGAGGGTACCATCCTACATTGTGCATGAGATAAATGCATAACCACTCAGCCAAAAGGCCAGACCAGAATCATAGAACACTAGAATCTGGTTATCTCCACATATATAGATGATACAGAAGGCAATCCTGACAGGTCTAATGAATCATGGAGGGGTTCATGACATGTATGATTTCTAAGATGGTTGGTAGAGGTCAAACCTTAATTATTAGGCAGCAGCCTGATGATAACCAGGCATGAGCCTGTGACATGAAACAATTAAATTGGATGAAAATAGGCATGCATTAATGCTGGAATTCTTTATTTCTACTTTGGTAAAATAAATTATTGACTCTTGGCAATAAGTGGCCTGATGAAACAAAAATTGTATTTGTTGATACAGCTGTTATAATGGAAATTGTGTAGAGAAGCTTAAGCTGTTAGGCTTCTGTTTAATATCACCTAGTGAAGCGAGTTGGGAGATTGAAGAGTCTGAAAACTATAGTGGAGAGTTGTTAATTAAACCCACTTAGTATCAGAGTGCTACTTAAACTAATTATTACAACTAAGCGAGGGACACGATTACTAGCTTATTGTGGATAATTGGGAGGCTGGTCAATGTATGAGTCATCATGAACCTGGCTAGAGAACTTATACCTTTCTACGTTCCATGTTAATGATACCCTTCATTACCATATAGCACCAATTTCAACACCCCTTCTCACTTTGTACCAAAGATATTGGTGCACAAGTGCATCAGTCTTGGTTTTGGTAGACCTTTTGTACAGATGTCCGCAAGATTATCAGCTGACGGAATATGTAGTAAGGTGAGCGTTCCATCTTCAACTCGCTCTCTAGTGAAATGATAAGCGATGTCAATATGCTTTGTTGCATCATTGAGCTTTGGATTATGTGCTAGATCAATCGCGGAATTATTATCGGTTGACAGAGAGCAGGTATATTTCTATCCAATATTTGGTGAAGTCCTCGTACAATCCAGAGGAATTGCTTAGTTGCGTACGACAGTGCCATATACTCAGCTTCACAAGTGGAGTGAGCAACAGTACGTTGTTTGCGAGACTTCCAGCAGATTGTGGATTGACCAAGTTGGAATAAATAACCAGAGAAACTTCTGCGTGTATCGAGACAATTTCCGTATGATGCGTCACAGTATCCATTGAGAACCAGGGGAGATTCAAATTTGTATAACAAACCGACATCTTTTGTCCCCTTGATATATCGTAGAACTCGCTTGGCAGCACCTAGATGAGTGACAGATGGATCTGAGTTAAATTGAGAGAGGTGAGAGATTGCATATGCAAGATCAGGTCTAGTGGCAGATATGATATACATTATAGATCCGATTATTTGCTGATACAGAGTAGTATTGGCCCTAGGCTCTCCATTTTGCGCAGCCTTTAGCGGTTGGTTACACTCTATAGGCGTGGAGACCGTATTACAATCTTGCATCGAAAATCTATCCAGGACTCTATTTATGTATGCAGACTGCGATAGAGTGATACCTACATTTGAGTACTCGATCTGAATTCCAAGTAGCCAGTGAAGAGTTCCCATATCCTTGACCTTAAATTCGGTCTTGAAGTGGTTCACTAAATCTTCGATGACCTCATCTTGTTCTCCAATCAGTACTATGTCGTCCACGTAAACTGCAATGATCATTTTACCTGTGTTGTGGATGAATACACAGGGATCAAATAGGGAAGGAGCAAGACCATAAGGAATGATATATTCAGCCAACCTGAAGAACCATTCCCGAGGTGATTGCTTGAGTCCGTATATACACCTTTTAAGTTTAGCAACATGATCTCCTTGCCTGTACCCTTCAGGAAGTTCCATGTAAATATCCTCATTCAAGACTCCATAAAGAAATGCAGTTTTAATGTCGAGCTGTCTCGTTTTCCATTTCTTAGATGCTGCAATCGCCAAGATTAACCGTAATGAATCAAGTCGTACAACTGGAGCAAAGGTTTCGTCATAGTCAACCCTTGGATCTGTGAGAATCCCTTGGCCACGTAACGTGCTTTGTATCGTTCAACTTCCCCATGTGCGTCTCTTTTTATTTTGCACACCCATTTACCATTGACAACTTTTCGTCCTGTAGGCCGAGGAACAACATCCCAAACGTCGTTATCTTTAAGGGATGCTATCTCCTCATCAAATGCCTTTTCCCAGTAAGCCCAGTTAGGTGATGACTTGGCAACACTGTAGGAGCTGGGCTCAGATTCATCATGAATATTTAACAAGGCTAACTCATTTCCATTGCCACAAGTTGAAATCTGCGATGCGGGTTGAGGAAGATCACGAGAAGCTTTCCACCATTCCCCCGTTATCGTGTCTTCATATCCGAGGACGTATCGTGCGCTTTGGTCTGGAGTTGACGGATGTTCTTGAATCTTCATTTGATGGGTCGGGCGGATTTGACAAAGCTGCTGTTGGTTGGGGCTCGATCTGAACAGTAGTTGGAATCGACGACGGTTCTTGCAATGACGGCTCTCTTAAATTGGACTGAACAGCCAGACATGGATCTTGATTTTGATGAATATTTCGAATATCTTGTTCTTGTCCAACATTTGGAGGATTTGACAAACTGGTCAACATCAAGGATGATGTTGATAAGTCTGGTTGATTTATGGTATGTGGATAGAATCAAAAGTTTTCTCAGAGACGGAATTATCAACATGGTAAGGTAGGAATTCCACGTCGCCTGATATAACTATCTGTTTCCTTTGAGACACAAATATTCGATAGTGGTGATCAACTTCGGTGTATCCAACGAACAAACCTTTCTCTGCCCTTGGTAGAAGCTTGCTTCCAGATGGTCGCTTCGCCATGGGGACATGCACGTAGCATTCTCTTCCAAAGGGTTGAAGGTGTAGAATGGATGGTTTTCTCTCATGGAAAGCTTCATATGGGGTCTGTCCATTTACAGAGCCATGTGTAGTACGATTTTTAGTGTAAACAAATGTTTGCGCTGCTTCAGCCCACAACCGTTTATCTTTGACTGTGATCAACATTGCACGAACTCCTTCAGCAATTGATCTGTTGAGTCTTTCGGCTACACCATTTGATTCCGGAGAATAGGGAGGAGTCAAGTGGTGACTTATCCCCTTCTGAGCGAGATATTTGGAGAGTGATTCATTGACATATTCGCCGCCATTATCTGTCCTAAGAAACTTGATTTTGCAATCGTACTGAGTTTCCAAGGCCGTAATAAAATCTATGATAGCTTGTGCTGCATCAGATTTATATCTTAGGGATCGGATAGTAGTGCATCGAGTTGCATCGTCTATGAAACTTATGTAATAAAGCGCGTTGCCATAAGATGGAACAGGGAATGGACCTGCAAGATCTGAATGAATATATTCACCTTTATGTTTTGCTCGGAAAATAGATGGGGGTGGTTTATGGTGTACCGACTTCGAAGACATGCAAGCATCACAGTAAAAGTTTTCTGGTGGACTTGGTATAATACCAGAGTTTTGGATGAGCTTATCTGTCTTAGACATCATTGAAGGTGCTGAATGACAGAGAGCCTCATGCCAAAATTCAAAGGTAGAGCATGCAGTTTCATAACTATTGGCCATTTCCTTGATCACGGGTAACGGGCCATCGTAGTAAGCTTCCAACCATATTTTGTTATTTTATATATCTTCATCGTAGTACCATTATCTTGAGCATGTATCCTTTGGATCTAGCCTTTTTCCAAGAAAACAGTGGTAGGGATAATTTGGGCACGTATAGTACATCATCAATTTTAAAAGTAGAAATATTTCCATTTGATAGTATACAATTTAATAGCACTGTTCCTTTTCCTTCAATCGATATCTTTTCATTTGAGCTTGACATTACATGACCCGCGCAAACTGAAAGTCGTTCGAATCGTTCTGGATAAGGACACATATGAGCTGTTGCACAGGTATCAAAATAGAAAGGATGATGACTTACCCCTTGAGGTCCACTGACAGCAGCATTTGCTCGTTCTTGGATATCCTTGGAGCCCTTATCTATGGATGAGTTTCTTTCTCGGAGCCTGACACAAGCGTTCCAAACATGTCCTCTATACTCCAACGGAAAGTGTCTCCTACAGAAGGAACATTCTTTCGGTTTAGAATCTTTAGGATGTTTAGATTTAATGACTTTATAGGGTCTTGATGCTTTGGAAGTGTCATTTTTCGGCCTCCTGTGATGCGTGACATGGGCTGAGTGAGAAGAGGATTGAATTGGAAATTCATGATCAAGATCTAGAAGACGCTGCTTAACTTCAGTGTAGGATAAATTATCCTTTGTCACCAAATTGTCAACGATATTCTTGTGATGTCGACTCAGACATGCCAGTATCATATCCCTCTTTATCTCATCATCATCCAAAAAATCAGCAATCTTTTGACGACTGAGACTAGAAGATTCTCGGGCTAAAGATGTAGTCCGAAAGTATTCGTTCTCATAAATGTCAATGAAAGAAGTCATCGTACCACTGGGATCGTATGTGCTCGAGAGCGACATCAAAGATCCAAGTTGATGAACCAATGTGAACTTATTGGTCCGATGAAATTCGGCACTCAAGTGGTTCCACATCAGATGGGGGTCTTGTAGTTTGAGAATTTTTCTCAGTATACTTGGAGACACCACCAAGATATTTATATTAACAGCAATTGTAGACAATTCGCTGTATGCTTCCTGCTCTTCAAGGCAAGCATCTTCCTTTGGTTTCTTTCCATTCACAACGAGTTCAAAGAGCTTCTGACCTCTCCAGATTGCCTCCATCGTGATTGCCCATGACTCGTAGTTATCGTGTCCGACGAGTTGGGTGACATTAGAGAACGACATATTTCGAAGCGTGCAATTTAGTCGCTTTGCAAAGAATCTTTTGTTATCTTTATCAGATGTGGAGGAAATTGGGTTCGAAGGTAAGTTTGCCATTTTTCTGTTGAACTGTTAGATGATTGATTGGATAATAAAGAAAAGGGAAATTCTAGGATATTAATGCTTTTCTTTGGGCACCGGGTCATAACCTGTTATAATGGAAGTTGTGTAGAGAAGCTTAAGCTGTTAGGCTTCTGTTTAATATCACCTAGTGAAGCGAGTTGGGAGATTGAAGAGTCTGAAAACTATAGTGGAGAGTTGTTGATTAAGCCCTCTTAGTATCAGAGTGCTACTGAAACTAATTATTACAACTAAGCGAGGGACACAATTACTAGCTTATTGTGGATAACTGGGAGGCTGGTCAATGTATGAGTCATCATGAACCTGGCTAGAGAACTTATACCTTTCTACGTTCCATGTTAATGATACCCTTCATTACCATATAGCACCAATTTCAACAACAGCAAAGTATTGTATTAATCAAAAGTACTATGTTGTAACTTGGTGGTTAATTTGTTATTTCTTCTTTCTTCTCTGTTCAGCCCGCAACAGTGAGATACTGTCATTTGCACGGGCTCATTCTATCTAACCTAACTAGGCTTAACCAACATCAAGGGAAGCCTGATTTTGGATGAAGCACACGACAACATTACTGTGTAGAATACTAAATCATACATTGTGTACTGCTCTTGCCAACAATCACTTCATTACATTGGATGACTATTTTAAATAGACACAGACCATCTCAAGGATGGCTCAATAACATATTGAATTGGAGGTGGGCCCTACTATTATGATTTGTATATGATTTGGGAATGTACACACGCGCTGTAAGGGCTAAGATAGTTTGTGGAGAGATATCTTCATTTTTATGCAGAAGTGAAGTAACTTTGCTAATTATTATGTTACAGATTGGGGGAGCCTTGTCTCTTATCCTCTAGCTAGTTTGCTTGTAAACCAATAACGTAACCAGTATGCAGCGCATCTGAGTGTGCTCCCAGTTTAGCAACCATGCCATCTATCCTATATCATCAATCCATTTCTCATACTGCACACCCTACTTCTTGAAGTGCCATTATGTAGAGACTGGATATCCTTTATGCGCCATAATGCCATACTGCCATAATAACTATAAATGCACCAGCCACTAGATCTACCATACTATATAGCTAAGCATAACAATAATACTAAAGAGAAGCTTCAGCTCATTAACTACTGTAAGCTCATAATCACAACAAGCCTGCTAAGTTTAGGATCCGTATGTAGACTATGAGTTTGTCTTTAGATATCTATTTTATCCTTAGATAGTCTAAACATATATTCTCACCACCAGAATATTCATTCCACTTTATCCTTTATATGTATACTGTCCTACCACAACACCTATCCCTGTAATCTCGTAATTAAAACAGGAATTAGATGGTCTAATTAGCCAAACTTACAGATAAGTTATTCTCGGCATTCCAAGATGTATCATATTTCAACATAGGTCACTAATAAATTCCTGATCTATACCAGAAGTTGCATGTTCTCTGATATCACTGGATTGGGGATGCCTGCCCGGATCTCCTTGTGCAGATAGTTTTCAATCATACAATATTTGGATTATATTTTCCATCTGCATAGGTGTTATTCTCAGCTATGTAGTATGGTAGATCTAGTAGCTGGTGCATTTATAGTTATTATGGCAGTATGGCATTATGGCGCATAAAGGATATCCAGTCTCTACATAATGGCACTTCAAGAAGTAGGGTGTGCAGTATGAGAAATGGATTGATGATATAGGATAGATGGCAGGGTTGCTAAACTGGGAGCACACTCAGATGCGCTGCATACTGGTTACGTTATTGGTTTACAAGCAAACTAGCTAGAGGATAAGAGACAAGGCTCCCCCAATCTGTAACATAATAATTAGCAAAGTTACTTCACTTCTGCATACAAATGAAGATAGTGTTGTTATCGATTTATATATATGTTTGGACAAAAGGCATAAAATAATTTTGGATTGTTGTATGTTGATATGTGTAAATATACATTGAGTATTGCAAAGAAAATATAATAAGTGTAGATGTAGATGTATATGAAAGATGATTTATTATATTAAATGATTTGCTTTCTGTGTGGAACCTGCCCATCCTCACTTCCCGTCCAGGTCACTTATAAACTATCTATCCAAAGTATCCATATGTCATCCATCCACATAGCAGCACATCAAGACTTAGTTGTCAAGTTGGATCTAGTTACAGTCCTGTTTAAAGAATGTTACATTGATATTCTCGATGGTAGTGTTGTTGTAATGTGTGGTCTATGGGGTTACCTGTTACGGCCTTGTATTCCTGACCTTTGGGGCCTCTGATGCTATTGTTCTTTTCGGGTATTGTAGTGTGACCCTATATGCGCACGGACCAGTTGTATATTATGTATATATGTATATCTCTAGATACATCTTGTTATCTTTGTTAAAGTTATGAGCTTGAGCGAATATGGAGGCTATAGCGGAATCAGTGTTGGCGGTTAGACCAATACAGTAAGTCTCGTATGAAGTTGTAGAAGGAAGAATTGACTGGAAACAAGTGTATTGAGATGTATGGTTCTGAGTAAACTGAGCTGATAAGAGTGAGATTGCGTGTGCGCATTTCTTATCAACTGTGGTCTTTGACCAGTATTTATCAATCTCCATGGATCATGATTTATGATCCCTGTAGATGTAAATCTATATATGTACAGATATATGAGCCAGGAATATAAAGCTAAATACATGTGTGTCAGTAATAGATCCGAGAGAACTATAACCTGCATTTGAGACACAGTCATCTGCTGGAATGCTAGTGTGAAATAAATGCCAATGTGCGTTAAACTTTCCGTGAGGAATGTGCTGATGACAATGATATAGGAAGGTGAATATGATAACCTAATTAGCCGGACTTACAAATGAGTTATCCTTGGCATTCCAGGATGTAGGATATTTCAACAATCTTCTTTCCATAGTTTAGAATCTTATGAATTATATTCCAGATCTTTGTCCTCATCTGATTCAACTTGTTCATCTGCTAACCTGTGCTCCCTTCTGGTCGTCACATTACCTTAGATTAGAGTGGTAGCTGTGTTGGGTAATATTCCGTGCACAGACACCTCAATCTTGTACAGAGGAAAATTCTTCTCCTCATTAGATCAACGTAGACCTGAATACATACAATTAGACCATGAGGTTTTCACTTCCTGCGTATAATGCTAAGAGAAGCTTCGGCTCATTAACTACCGTAAGCTCATAATCATAGCAGGTTATGAGCCCGGCTCTTCAACTGAAAATCTAACTGATTGTTCAGGCTACCGAAAACAAATCCAGCGCATCAATTATTACAATGTCATCATCATCCAACACCTGAGTCATCATCCGAGAAGGCACGTCTTTCAGTAGCTGGCAAGCAGATCTCCAGGCCGAACTTTCATGCGCAGATGTGCTTGGCCATGTTTTCTATGACATCCATGGCATCTACCCAGAAATTGAACCAACACAGCCTCAGCAAATGAAGGAAGAAGAACCTGGAGTGTTCAATACCAGAATGATTGAATATAAGGCCCGACTTAGGGAATAGATCAAAGGTGAATTTAAAGCACAGAATTTAATTATTTAGCGCCTTGATGAATGCAAGAAGCCTCAGGACTACCACCAATATACTGCTAAACAGTTATATGACATGGTTTCCCGGGCTAATGAGGTAGCAAACTCGCTCCTGCACTCCGAAGCATTTGATGTCTTTGCCGCCACGAAAATCACTTCCACAGCCAATGAGTACTGCATGCAATTCCTGCGAAATCTACAGAATGTCAATAATGCAGCAGAATCACTCTCGAGAGACAACGCAGCCGCAAAACAATATAAGTTTACAGATCAGCTTGCTGCAGTTTATTTCTTCAAGGGCACCACACACATAAAATTGCTTGATATATGGAGGGAAATAAAGGCAGTAGATACATCTCAGTACGCTCCGCTCCATTGTATGATAACAACATTGAGAGCCACAGCAGGAACAAGAAACATTACTGCCGAAATCAATGAAATAAATGACGACTTGAACACTAACCCAGCTGTTGCGTTTGCAAGAGACTCTGACCGAAATAAAGGGAACAGATGCAAGAAATATCGCAAGTTCCATAGTCCTAACAGTTGTAAGAAACAGACTGAAGTTGACGCAAATGCTGACCCCTATGAACAATGCACTATTTGCCTCCACGACCACGCCAACAAGGACTGTTATAAGCAGCATCCAGAGCGGGTTCCCAAACACTGGATAAATCAGCAAACATCAAGTCGCAATCACGGAAAATCAGCAATCAAACTGAGCAGTAAATTTGACTCATCTGATAGTGATAATGGTAGCTGCTTCTACCTTAAGCCTACAAAAAATTAAGCAACTTACATTTATCCCAGCGCTGATTCCAAATCAAGAGCATTTGTGGCAGGAGAATGGGAAGAATTAACAACATCCAAATACACCATTGCCAATACAGAACCCAAAATATTTAAAGCATAGTACGTTCGAGGAAGGAGAGTAGGAAGAACTATATACAACAGGAAAAATACCTGATTACCCATTGCCAATACCAAATAAAATAGGTTTGAGGAGGGGAGTGGGGACAAGGTGTCACAACAACTTCATCCTGCAACAAGATAGATGAGAGCACACATCATGGTGATAGTAAATAGTCTTCACAAGTAGAGACAACTCACTATCAGGGGGAGTGTTGTAATGTGTGATCTATGGGGGTTACCTTAGATTAGAGTGGTAGCTGCGTTGGGTAATATTCCGTGCACAGACACCTCAATCTTGTACATAGGAGAATTCTTCTCCTCATTAGATCAACGTAGACCTAAATACATACAATCAGACCATAAGGTTTTCAGTTCCTGCGTATAATGCTAAAGAGAAGCTTCGGCTCATTAACTACCGTAAGCTCAAAATCACAACAAGATGAGAATGGTAAGAAAGGCATTGTCGAGAAGTTGTCAAATGGAGATATGCTTGAGGTTGCTTCCCCCTTTGATTTAGATGCAATTCTTCTTGATTATCCCAGATATGCAGAGCATACTGAGCAATTATACTGGCACCACTGGAAGGTGAAGGACTCGTCTTTGCCTGCTATTTTAGGCATGTTAGCGCTGTGGTAAAGCTATTTAATTAATGGTAGATATTTTGGGCGTGTGGAATTATGCACATACACCCTTAGTGTGACCCGTGCATCTCACTACAAGTTACTCAATCTCTAGCCCCTCCTTCCCGTTCTGTGCAGGTCATCATTCATCCCAGCATCTCATTGTCTCATCCAGGAATTGTTTCCTTCATTAGTTGCCTTATCCAGTCGCTCACCAAATCATCCTTAGTTGTTTTTCCTTTCTTCCTCAACTGTAGCTATCCATAACCCTTTTGTCATTATTGCCATTGTAGAAACTTTGCGGATTCTCCATCCCTCAAGACTTGCCCCGCCGCTACCACACTCCTCACCCTGAAGGCCGAATTTGAATCAAAGGGCTCAGAGCCGAGGCTCTGATGCCTCAGCTTGAGTCAAAGGCTCAAGTTGATGTGCTGGAAAATTTTCATGCATAAAATGTCGATGGAGATTTGTTGCAGATTGAGTTGTTGGTACTCTTGGCCAAGGTTGGGCAAATATAAGGCCTGTTCTTCATCTGTACCTTCACAGCGCAAAAAAGTTGCAATTGGATGGATATCCACTTGTAGCTTAGATTGTGAATACAACTTTTGGATCTTGGAGTGCTTTGGTAGGTGGTGAGTATCATGAATCCACAATTAGAATTCTGTCGGTAAAAGGATTATATTTTGGCGTTATGAATTGTTCTATGTAATTGCGGTGTTCAGGTTGTCGTTAGGACGCTGACAGGGATATGATTTAGCTCATTAGCGAGGCGCTTGGAGTAGAGGAAGAAAGGGCAGAGGGAGAAGGGAAGAGAGAGACAACGTTTTATATATCTCGAGATACCAGTCAATTGACATTATTCACCAACTTTGTGATGGACAGCTGACTTTGTGTGACGAAACCAAGCTGGTTGTAGTGTACTTTTAGAAAGATTAAACTATATGAAGAGAGAAGTACCACAACTACGGGTAATGACTATTTGTACATCCTCCTAGCTCATCCAGTACGTACTCTGTTGGTGAGAATGACATATTGCTCCGCCACTGCCCGTTGTCATCTTTGCCATCTAGCTGACTCTCTCACTTGGCAATTCTACTTCGCCGTCTCACATTCCTTCCTAGCTCCAATGTAATGTGGCCAAGTGAAACTTAGTCGCTTGATACAAGATAATATGTAACACTCTCCCTAATACACCCCCAAACTCCGCTTAGGTCTCCACCTAAGCTAAACCACGGTCAAACCGTAACACTTTGTGACGGCACCCAATTTGTATTACTTCGTGTTTTACCAACAAATTCTAATACTTATATTAATTTGTGATAAGATGAAGGGGTAGTTAATTATGACCATCAATTTAATAAAGGCTTCCCCTATACAATTAGTCATGTACAAATTAATATAAGGATATACAAGAGAGTCACGAAGAGAAGGACAAGAACACAGCCATCAATGCGAAGATATTGGCAAGAATTAATTACGATTAATTCCGGCTGGCAAATGCTTCTACTCTTGTAAATAATTGTTCAGCGTGAGAGAGCTTTACTCCTCATGTAATGTCTTCTTTACTCATCCATTACTATACATTTGTTTACCCATCTCTTCTTTGGGAAGACCATTTATCCATTCTCAAGTTCTTCATCAGCAAGAGCTTCATTGCCCAAACTTCATCAGCAAGACCCACGTGTGACATCTACTACAACTAGTTGCCCATTCATCTCTTCCTAGAGAAGAATTGTCATCACTTTGACCCATTAAATATCCTCATTTACCATCTAGAACTTCACTAGGCTATACAACGCACCCCGTGGAACACTGTCAAACCCTCATCCTTGAGAGTGAGATTAGATTAGATTTTTTTATTATAGTCCCTACTGAGTCTAAGACTATTGAGGACTTTGTGAATCTAACTAAAGATTCTAATTACATTTGAGAAATTTTATTTTAAAATATGCCAAAATTTGTTCTTATAGATATTGAGGGACAAGCCCTTTGTATGTTTAATATCCATTTCTGCATTTATTTATCTTTCAAGCCTTCCATTTTTCTTCATTACCCACAATTATAATTGGGGATTACTTATTGCTAATTCTGAGGTTCTTCCTCTATTCTCTCCTGGTGCCATCTTCTGGATGATATTTTCGAATTTTTAATACATTCAATGGCTTTATTAATCCATATTTTGGTATGAAGAAGCATATTCATTGTCAATATATTCCCAATCAATTCTTGTCTAAGCAATTTGTCAGAATAGTATGTAGACAGCAAGGAGGACACAGGGGTCAGAGAGGTGGTATTCAGGCTAGAGGGTGCCATCCTACATTATGCATGAGATAGTTGCATAACCACTCGGTCAAAAGGCCAGACCAGAATCATAGAACACTAGAATTTAGTTATCTCCACATATATAGATTATACAGAAGGCAATCCTGACACAATGTCACAGTTTCAGTACAAGGTGCATGTGCAATCTTGTAGGCACAGTATATTTATTATAATTCTCTGAGAAGAGAATTTCTGAAGCTAAAGACTACATATATGTACTTTCTGAACTATTGCCTTTCGAAAATATTGGAATTTACCACATTTCTTACGATAATTGGCATTCCTTGCAAGTATGAACAACTTTCCTACATACTGCATAATACATCCTATATTCTATACTTTAATTTCTTTTTGCTGTTGAGATTTTCTCTCATGCATTTGCATGTGCGGGGTAATATGATACTAGGTGCAAATGCAGTGAGAGATATGGTTATGTTCACTTTACGACAAATAGGATGGCGTTAATGGTGCGGGGTCAGTACTGCTTTATTCCCCGCGCAATAGTTTCGTGGTCAGCTGTACTGAAGACTTTTTACTGTAGTAATTGTTGTTCGCATACCCACTTTGACTCTAGGATATGCGCACATAAATTCGCGTCTTACATGTAACTTAAAACTTTAATGGAAACAATATTCTTTGAGCTTTACTTTCTGCTCGTCTTACTCGGAAATTGCAACAGAAAAGATTCTCCCTGTAACCTGAATGACTGAGACTATTCGACAACTACCTAGAAGGTTCTTGGTACACCTGTCATTCTCATGAATCTTCTGTATGTTTCCAGAAGGTTTACTGAGAATATTCTAAGCTCCGTGGCTTCCTAGACTTTTCCCAAATATTCGCTTTGTGTCATTGCCTACGCTAGCCAGCGTAGGCTACAGGAATCCTTCGGCTCAACAGCCGTTACACACAATTGTTGTTCATATCTATAGTTGCTGCAACTGAGTGGAAGGTGATCTGGTGTCTCACGCTTACCACATCTGTACTTGACATTCTCACTGTGTCCTTATCTGAATAGGTATGCTTTGTTGTATCCATGTCTTAGCTTGATTTGATAGAATGCAATTGAAACTTCTCTGCTTATTTCAGAGGATATCCTAAGTTTAATTTTGATATTCCAATTGAAATTTTTCCTATAAGCAAGTGGCTTCTGTTTTAAATTGCTATCATTATGATTTAGAAGAGCAAGTCATTGATGTTTAATTTTTATTAGAATCTGGGCTCTAGTCATTGCAAAGCTGAGATCCACTGTCTCTGGGATTATCCTGGTAGCTTCCTTGGCAATTCTATCTGCTTCAGTGTTACATTCTGTTTCTGAGTGGCCTGGAATCCAGTTCAATGATACTGCTGCTGTTGTGATGGGCATTTTATTCAGCTAAGATACTTATATATGCATAACGTGATTAGATGTTTACACAGTTCGTGTAGTTCCTGTATCGTTAGGGACATCTGCAGGAGGAAGCTCATGAGGTCAGGAGCTGACTAGCAGCTGCACATGAGTATAAGTAGCAAGTGCTTGGCACAAATTTAGAATAGAACAACAAAGTACAGTGAACCTCAGATATACATTCAACCACAACCTGAACTCATCAATCCACATACTCGTACAAGGTCAGCACACATAGTGATACTAATCTCATCTCATAACCACAATAGTTGACTTGTTATTTGTAATATTTTTGCTGCTCTTATGACTCTCAACTGACATAACTGCCCTGGGTTGTCTGAGGGTTTAGCTAAGCGGGATTAAGCTGCTTGACTGTCTGAATATATTTCGAATTTGTGTCCTGGCTTAGATTTGGTAACTGCATATTCTACTGCTTTTGTGACAGCTACTAGTTTGCCATCAAAGACCAGCATATTTTCTCCAATGTTTGTTAAACAATGATCCTTCAATTTTCCAAACCCATCAGTGGCAACAATTCCAACTCCTATCCCAGTACCCTCCTTACATGAAGAGGCAACTGTATGTATGAATGTTGTTTTTTGCTAGTCAATTTTTGTTTTCAAATAATTATGCATTTCTGCAGTATTATCTTTTGCTGTCTTGCTTATGTGTACTTTATAGTTCAGATTTTGACTCCAGGGAGGAAAGGCAAAAGGAAGTATTGTCTCTATGATCCCTATATCTAAGATTTTCTCCACACTTGTTTTGATCCTATTCAGCTGTGTTTGTTTCAGAAGTATGTAATCCCTTTCTTTCTGCATCTCATAATTGAGTGAGTGAGTGGGTTTTTTATTGTACTACTTGAGTCATAGACTATCTAGCACATTGGGCTCCTCTCTGACCCAGGCCACACCTTGTACAGTCCTCCTTGCCTCTTGTGTTTCTTGAAAGATCATTGATATATTGCCCTTGATGAATAGCCATTCAGCTCAGTATTTACCCATGGAATTCAGCCACCTTTTCCACAGAACCTTCTACCCAAAAAAATAAAAATGGTAGCAATGGAAACTGCATGCGCGGGAAAAAGTCTCAAAAAACCTGCAGCCCAAGCCAGGCAAGGCCTAGACACCGGGACTACACGAGGTGCGCATATTCATCTATATCTCCCTTTGTTGTGCCTAGACCCACATGGCTATAGTGCACAGCTTCAGTTATGATGGTCACGCGACTGCATGCATTTGCTCTGTTTGCTCCTGCTTCGTTGAGTTAGTATAATTAGTAAGCAATAGTCTAGGGACTATAAGTAGAGAGCTTTCCTCCACAGTAGATAGAGTAAGCAATACAGTCTTTCCTCATTCTACAGAGATCATTCTCCACTCCTCTTCTTGACCTGTCCGGCCCAGCAGCACATCTGTGATCAATAGCAGCGAGCTCCCACAAATTGAATGTACACCCGAATCATAGACCTATCAAAACAGGTTATGAGCCCGGCTGTCACAGATCAGCTATAGAAAGCAGAGAGCATTTGTATGGGTGATTGTATATTAACAATTCAACTATGTAGAACTAAGCTACAGATACTTAGCCAGGTATTTATACAGATTACTACACTCCAAGCCCTTCCATCTAAGGTCAGTTCATTTCTAGATAATTCCAGTTGCAACTCTGAGAATATGGTTTCTAGTAGCTTCTCCAAGTCTCAGTTACAGTCTTGTTCATGTCGAATCTTATCTAGTACCTTCGACAGTGGTTCTGGTATGTTCTGCAAGGCTATTGCGCTGGCCCACCCCCTGGTGGTTATACGCCAGTACTTGCCATTACTGGCTACAGGAAAATACCGGCTTCTTAGCCGTTACAACCCCCCTTCTTCTACTTTAGAAGTTAAGACCCGTCTTTAACCATTTTTTTTTTTATTTTTGTAGCCAAACTGTCCTTAAATTTCCTACGGTTTCTTTTTTCTCTAATGTGACGTTCTGCCGGACCAACATGCGTTCCAGAGGATGTATTAGAGCCGTCGCTACTTTCAATTGGGCCATAAATCTCCTCGAACTTTTGTAATGCAGCAGTATCTTTGATATATTCTATTGGCTCCCACGTTGGGTCAACCCAGCCAACCCACTTCACAAGAGCCTGTCGGTAAGATCCACGGCCACGGCGCACTGTTCGGGCACGTTTTATACTTTCGATCTCATATTCAGGCTCCTCTAGGTCATCAAGCAGCGGAGGATTTTGTGCGTCATCACGACACTGGCTGGGGAAGGGATCGTCTCCTGCTCTCTTCAACAATTCAACGTGAAACCTTTTGTGAATATTCCCAGGCACATTCAGCTCTACCGTCAGCGCATCAGGAACCGCAGTTACTTCATACTTTGCATGCTGCCAAGCGAGCTTTTTTGAGAGTTGAGGCGTTTTGATATTTTGTAGGTTAAGCCATACCTTGTCTCCTACTCTGAATCTTTCTGGCTGGCGTCGCGTGCGATTGGCATTAGCCTCATTTCTCTGCTGGATTGACGCCATTGCCACTTGTGCAAAATCTTGAGCATCTCTTAACCTTTGCAGATACGCTGTAGCTGATAATTTTCCCGGATGTCGAGACGAAGAGTTTACCTCTGGCACTGGTTCCATTAAGGGGTCTAACTCATACCCGTAACGAAGGAAAAATGGACTTATACCACCAATCGCTGAATTAGGTCGACTGTTTAGTGCAAGCTGTGCCATGGGAAGAAGATGCATCCAGTTATCTTGGGCGTAGCATGTAAACACTCGCAAATATTTGTAGATTTCTTGATTTGCTCGTTCACTCGCGTTTGATTGAGGATGGTAGGATGTTGTAAGACGTTGCGTAATCCCCGTGAGTTCACAGAATGTTTTCCAGAAATGACTCGTCCAATCACTGCCTCGATCGCTAGTCAGATAACGTGGAAATCCAAAGTATCGATAGTAACGATCGATAAAAACCTCAGCGCAATTTTGAGCCGTCATAGATGTTGTTCCAAATATAAAGATATCCTTAGAAAGTCGATCAGTTATCACCATGATATTAGTGCAGCCATTAGAGCGCGGTAAATCAGTGATGAAATCAATTGTTAATTCGTGACCTATTCGCTCAGGAACAGGAAGTGACCGTAAAAACCCCGCTTTAGCTTCGCGCCAAACTGTGGTTCGTCCGCAGATATCACAATTTCGTATGAACTTTCGGACGTCGTCTCTGAGTTTAGGCCAAAACCATCTCCGCAAAATCATGCTGACCATTGTGTCTTTTCCTGGATGACCTGTCAAGTGGCTGTCGTGGACGCGTTGCATAATTGCTGTTCGCAATGGTTCAAAATCAGGCACCCAGATTCTATTCTCGCGACCTCGAAGAACTCCATCTCCAGCTACAGTACATTCGGCTATGTTGGCCGATAGCTTGAACGCCAAGTCGGGAGGGAAGCCCCGCTCGCCGGCCGATACTGCATCCCGTGCTCGCCGCCAATCCTTGTCGGATTCAACCCCCTGTTTCCATAATGCCTGCATGCTGTCATCTTCAAACAACCTCGCTAAAGCGGCCGGATCGTCGCCAACGGTTTCATCGGTGCTTTCTAATCTAATAGCCGACGGGTGGATCCGCACCGATGGTAAGAGTTGCATTACTCGTCCTGCTGTGCGTTCATCGCAAATATCAGCTGGCTTATCTTGATCACGTCGGGATAGTGCATCGGGTCGCTCGCAAGTCGAGCCCGGTCGCCACACTAGGTTGTAATTAAATCTCTGCAGTAAGTCATTGTATCGAGCTTGTCGTTCGTTGAGAAGGCGCTTTGTGGAGAAGTAGCTGAGATTTTTGTGGTCTGTAAGGATAGTGAAAGGTTTTGCGACTGACTGTAATTCCGCTTTCCATTCTTGTAGACATGCTACGATCGATGTCATCTCCTTGTCATGAATAGGGTAATTTGCTTCAGCACTGGTTAGGCGTCGTGAATAATATGCAACCGGTCGTAAACACCCATCTGAATCTACCTGACTGAGGCAGCCGCCTAAGGCATACCCAGAGCAGTCGGCCTCCACAATTGTATCCCGATCTGGATCCCATTGCGCTAGTACAGGCTTTGATGAGAAAATCTTCTTGAGTCGACTGAACGCCGAATCCTGTTCACTACCCCAGCGCCAAACGCTCCCTTTCTTTGTAAGGGCGGTTAACGGTGCGACAATTTCAGAAAAATTATTAACAAAGCACCGATAAAAATTCGCAAACCCCAGAAACGATCTAACTCCAGTGACCGACGTTGGAGGCTGCCATTCCATGATCGCTTTTACTTTAGCTGGGTCGACTGTGATACTTTCGCCAGCTCTTATAATAAAACCCAGGTATTTGACCTCTTTACACATAAACTCACACTTATCAATATCCAGATAAAGACCGGCTTTATCTAGCTTCTCAAGAATGCTCCGCACTGTCTTCCAATGTTCTTCCTTACCGCCACTGGTATAAGCTAGCACATCGTCCATATACGCTGTCGCATCTAGGTCTAGATGCTCACGCAGCTGTTCGTTTATATACCTCTGGAATGAGGCTGGCGCATTTACGAGACCAAATGGGGTCACCAACCATTCAAAAAGGCCCAATCGGCAACGAAATGCAGTCAGCCACTCATCACCCTCCCTGATTCTCAGTCGATGGAATGCTGATTTTACGTCCAGCTTCGTGAACCATTTCGCTCTCGATAATTGCCTAAGAGTTTCTTTAAACAGGGGCAATGGGTATCTATCTGGTACGGTTATCGCATTGAGCCCCCGATAATCTACACACAGCCGTAGCCCACCATTCGGCTTTTTTGCAAATAATACCGGAGAGGCTGCGGGCGATTTACTTTGCCGGATCCAACCTTTCTTTAACAAGTCTGTCAAAGTTCGACGGAGAACCAGGAGTTCTTCACGAGACATTCCGTAAAGTGGCCCCCATGGCGGCGTCATAGGCTTTCCATTTTCTTCTCGTAAGTTTATCGCATGATCTAATTGTCCCCTCGACACAGGTAAGTCATCTGAGCCATTTCCATCTGCGAACAAGTGTGCATAGTCTCTGACTTGTTTCGGTAGTCGCCTACGAGCATCTTCTAAAGTTACCAAAGGTTTTGTCCGCAATGCTTTATTGATGTCTTCTAGTGTTGCTTTACAGATCGGTACTTTCTTTATCAAAGAACCTATATCTTTGGCGGTTGCAATTCTTGGACGAGCAACATTCCTTAGCTCTTTACGCCAACGTTTTACACTGTAGACAGATGCACCGCATTTCCTAAGCTCCAGACGTTGTTCCTTAGAATGAATCACGGCATCCTGATCTTCCAGCCATCTTTTCCCAAGAATCAGCTGGTGCGTGCTTGAAGGAACTACATATAGCCAAAGATCCTTAGTAACATTTCCGTCGAGATCAATTGAGATGCATGTTATATCTTTCACCATTGGCTTTCCTTTTGAAGAATTCTCCGCAGTCTCAAGTGTTCGTGGAGGGATTGCCCTGCGAGGTAAACATAATTTTGTCACCAAAGAGTCATCAATGATTCCCGAACATAGACATCCGTTGTCTATCAATGCTTGCACCATGGTCAAGTCGTTGATTAGCACGTTAACCAAGAAGGGTTTCGTGTTCATGCTGGATTCCCGACCTATATTTGTTGCTGCTCTAGATGGCTCATTGCTGGATGATATGAACGATGATAACGATGCATGATTCTTCTTGTCTTCCATCCACCCTCGTTCTTGCGTTTTATTCTCGAGTTGGGTGATTGCTGACCTTCTGAATTTAGGATTTATTGCTGGGAGCAGGAAACAATTATTCGTACTACAACCATGCCGCTCACATCGAAAACATCTACATTCCATTCTAAGCTTTTCAATTTGATCTGCAGTCTTCCACACAGCTCGTAGAGGCTTCCCGTTCGGTCCCAACATCGCTTTTGCTGGGCGAGCAACATCCTTTCCATGGGGAGTGCCCCCAATGGAAGAAGCGGACAAATTCTAGCGTAGCAGTCCTTTCTTTCACACCTGAAGCACCTGTTTTCATTGCGAAGTTCCTCGATCTTCGACGTCGATTTCCACTGTGCTTTTGATATTGGGGGCTTGGAACTTGTAATGGTTGCATTGTTCGTAGTGTTCAGTTTGTACGTGATATCTCTGGTCGTCGTGTCTCTCGTCGTATCTCTGTCGTGTCTCTCGTCGTCGTGTCTCTCGTCGTCGTGTCTCTCGTCGTCGTGTCTCTCGTCGTCGTGTCTCTCGTCGTCGTGTCTCTCGTCGTCGTGTCTCTCGTCGTCGTGTCTCTCGTCGTCGTGTCTCTCGTCGTCGTGTCTCTCGTATCTCTCTTTGTGTCTCTCGTCGTGTCTCTTGTATTATCTCTGTCGTGTCTCTCGTCGTCGTGTCTCTGGTCGTCGTGTCTCTCGTCGTCGTATCTATCGTCGTATCCTACGTAACTAGAGATAGTTGAATTGTATGTCACAGATCAGCTATAGAAAGCAGAGAGCATTTGTATGGGTGATTGTATATTAACAATTCAACTATGTAGAACTAAGCTACAGATACTTAGCCAGGTATTTATACAGATTACTACACTCCAAGCCCTTCCATCTAAGGTCAGTTCATTTCTAGATAATTCCAGTTGCAACTCTGAGAATATGGTTTCTAGTAGCTTCTCCAAGTCTCAGTTACAGTCTTGTTCATGTCGAATCTTATCTAGTACCTTCGACAGTGGTTCTGGTATGTTCTGCAAGGCTATTGCGCTGGCCCACCCCCTGGTGGTTATACGCCAGTACTTGCCATTACTGGCTACAGGAAAATACCGGCTTCTTAGCCGTTACACCGGCGTATCCACGTACATACAGGAGTTAGCTAACCATTGTGAAAAACTAGATTAAGCATCATGAAAATGACTGATCCAAAGGAAATTCTTGGTAATGGTATCTCATTTATCGCTTGGAGAATGGCATTGCGTGCTAAACTCGGACGCAAAAACGTCCTGGGACATGTCTTTCATGACATGCCTGGGATCCCTCCAGTCAACATCCCTACAGATCCTTTATTAGGGAGCCCAAACGCCGAAGATGCCGATAAACTCACGGAAAAGTACCTGAACGAATTCGAGCGCTGGACTTTGGGAGAAATCGAAGCAAAAAATATCATCACCCAACGACTATCTACGACCATCTGCCCCCAACATTATGACAACCTGACGGCCAAAGAACTCTACGACACTGTAGCCGGGACCAGGAATGAAACTGCAACCGCACCATATGCTGCAGCACTCGAAACACTGTTGAGCATCAGGTTTGTTAGTACTGCTGATGATTATGTTGACCGTTTCCTAGCAGCATACCAGAGTGTCAACAACGCGGCCGATGCAATTTCTACTCGGCCGTTAGCCTCTGGGTATCGCATAGGTGACGGACAAGCATCAGCCATTTTTGTGATGGGAACGAAGAGGATCGAATGGCTAAATGTTTGGCGTGATACAAGAGCATTCGATTCCGACAACAAGTATGCACCACTGCGAACTCTGATGTCTTCTTTGCGATCTGTAGCAGGCAATCGGACCCAGACACCCAACACGGTGGCTGCGGTCGTACCCAACAGTATCAACGTAGACCCGGAAGCATACTGCAAGAGGTGCAAACATCGGCACAAGAATAAGTATTGTTATCGTCTACACCCAGAATTGGCACAGGGAAGCAATAACCGTTCTGGGGTAAACAGGGGCAATGGCAAACAGGCCTCGGTCAATAGCGTAGGAGACGATAGTGAGTCAGACTCAGGAGGGGTGATAATTGCTGCATCATCTCGAATGAATGAATCCGTTACACTCTATGACACAGGTGCATCGCACCACTTCGTCCCACACCGCTCCATGTTTAGTGAAGTGAATCGCTCCCCTAAACCATTCAAGTTCGATCAGGCTGTTGGTACTAGAGAGCTATGTCAACAAGGAACAGCGACTCTTAAAATCGGGACATTTTCGCTCCAGCTCCATGAAACTTTTCTTTCACCTGAATCTTCGTGCAATATTGTGTCAGCCGGTAGGTTGGAGAGGCTCAGCAACATAGTACCGGATCCAGAAAAGTCTCTGTTGGTGCAGAAACGTGACAATGAGTCGAGTGTTCCCATAGCAAGACTGGTGCGCAAGAATGATGTATACTACATTTATCCCCTTGAAAAAACCGATACATCACGAAGTAATATAGCAGCTCCTGGTGTTGTAAGAATACCGCAGACCACAAGTGCACAACGATGGCACCAAAGACTCGGACACACGGGCCAGAAAATCTTAAAGAAAACCGCCCAACACACAAAGGGACTCGAAAATATAGACCTAAGTCAGCTCACAACATGCGAGACATGTCACCTCAGCAAAGCCCAAAGATTCGTATCTCGAGAACCTAGACCAATCCCGTACGCACCTCTAGATGAAATATTTATAGATACAGTAGGCAAGATTACCACTGCAATTAACGGACTACAGTATGTTGTGATAATTACAGATTCTAAAACTCGCATGAGATGGTCATTATTAACCCAATCCAAAGACCAGATTGCCTCTTCTCTTGTGCAGTGGATTGAATTTCAACACCATCATCATGGAAAGAAAGTTCGCGCAATCTTTAGAGACGGAGGCACTGAATTTTTACGCATTAAATCACACTGTGAACAGCATGGTATTCGTACTGATGTATCCGCTCCAGATACACCTGAGCAAAATGGAGTATCTGAAGCAGCAAACAAAGTAGTTTTAAGACTCGCAAGGTCAATGCTGATTGATGCCCGCATGCCTGCACTTTATTGGCCCTGGGCAGTTCGACATGCATGTTACATTGTTAATAGATTATACTGCTTACGCACTAAACAGATCCCATTACTTGATTTCATGCAAGGCCTTCATCAGCCGCACACTGGTCAAGTAGACCTTACGAACCTTCCAAGGTTTGGCTGTCGAGCATATAAACTAATACAACCGAAGCCAGGTAAATTCGAGCCCAGAGCAGCAAAAGGATGGTTTATGGGTTTCCAGGAAAATACTGACAAGAACTTCATCATTTATTATCCCCATTGGACAACATCACAGGGCTGGAAATGGATAGAAAATTTCACTCCCCATGCATCTTTCAATGAAGATATAATGTTTGGTGACGAGCTAAGTCCAATCAATCAGCAGAAAACAACGAACTACTGGGCCAGTGATAACTCATTATTTACAGAAACAATGAATTATCAACATAATCCTCCTTTAACTCCAGAACTTCAAACTCCAGCATCGTTTGAGGGGGAGAGTTCATCACCCACCACGCTAGAATCTGACTCTATTACACAAGATGCAACCGAAGATTCCGCATTAGCCGATAACATAAACAATCGGCCCAAATCAATAGTTCAAGAAGTGACTTCACTCTCGTCATCAGAAGAACAATTACCACCAACAGACATCAGAAATGTGAGTTCCCAAAGTAGTGAGCAAGGTTCATTAAGTGAATCGTACCACTCGAAAGATATAGCAGACTCCCCCCTAGAATCATCCTTCCCTAGCCATTCACAGGAGCTTAGCCTGCAGCCAGAAGATGAGGGGGAGTCCAGTTCTGAAGAAGAAGCAGATGAAACGCCATACGACAAGATCATGACTGGATGGGACCCTATACGCTCTATTGCTGGACAAAAACGAGCGCACTCACCAGAAAGGGAATACTCGCCGGAAAACGAGACCACAAGAACTAGGTATGGCAGAGAGGTTAAGAAACATGACTACAAACGTCTCCACTATGGCAAGGCAGCACAAATCTCCAACGATCCAAAAACCTGGAGCGAAGCCATGACTAGTCCGGAGGCCGTGCAATGGAAAAAGGCTACAGATGAGGAATTTCGCTCCCTCAAAGAAAAAGGAGCCATAAAAATCATTCGCCGCACAGAACTTCCACAAGGACGCAAACCTATGAAATGCAAATGGGTATTTAAGAAGAAATTTAGAGCAGATGGCAGCATCGAAAGGTGGAAGGCTCGTTGTACAGCGAAAGGCTTTACCCAGCGTCAAGGCATTGATTACCATGAAACTTTCGCTCCTACACCACGACCGGAAACTGGTAGAATCATGCTTGTGCTAGCCCACCAATTTGGCTGGCACCGTAGGCAAGGTGATGTTCCAACCGCTTTCTTAAACCCTGACATTGACATTGACCTTTACATGGAAATGCCCCAGGGCTATGAAAAAGAAGGATGCATAATTCTCCTTCGCAAAGGACTCTACGGTCTCAAGCAGGCAGCAGCTCTGTGGTATGATGATGCCAAAGCAACCCTTGCTAGACTTGGTTTCCACCCAACTACATCAGACGTATGTCTATACACCAACGCCCACCAAGATGTATTCGTGGTTATGCATGTAGATGATTTCCAGGTGATGGGTCCTAACTTAGGCAAGATAGAAACACTGATGCAAGCTTTACACAAGAGATATAAGATAAAATCGGTGAGCACAGACTTGTTTTTAGGCATCCATATCAGTTACCCCAGAAAAGATACCCTAGCATTATCACAGGGTCAATACACACGCACACTGATAGATCGACACGGCTTA
This sequence comes from Blumeria hordei DH14, assembly GCA_900239735.1. NCBI lineage: Eukaryota > Fungi > Ascomycota > Leotiomycetes > Helotiales > Erysiphaceae > Blumeria > Blumeria hordei. Next base: position 1,029,618 of record OENG01000015.1, read on the forward strand.
AAAGACTGCAAACCTGCTTCAACACCCCTTGAGCATCTAATGCTTCCAAGCGATAAAGAAAGCACACCAGAAGAGATTACAAGATACAACTCCATTATAGGTGGCCTGCAGTTTCTCGCGAATAGCACTAGACCCGATATTGCATTTTCTGTCAACCACTTGGCGCGATTTTTGACAAACCCCTCAGGTGAACATCTGCATGCAGCTCACCGGGTGCTAAGGTATCTCTCTAAAGAACCGGATCGAGGAATCACCTTCAACAGATCAATAGGTAAACCCTCACTTAAAGCTTACACGGACGCAGATTTTGCAGCAGATCCATCAACAAGCAGATCAACTTCCGGATCGCTGATTATACTAACTTCAGGACCAATAAGTTGGCGATCCCATCTTCAGCGGGAAGTTGTTTTGTCTACAACTGAGGCTGAGTATCTTGCTGCCACCGAAACATGTCGTCAGCTACAGTGGACAAAATCGCTTCTGGAAGAGTTAAACATTACTGATCACATTGAGGGAGCAAAATGCACCAAGTTGTACGTGGACAATCAATCGGCAATTTCCCTTATCAAAAATCACGACAATCACAGAAGATCAAAGCATATCTCACTTAGGAACTTCTATTGTCGGGAGCAGCATCAAAAAGGATTGATTGATGTGTCCTACGTGCCTTCTTCTGATCAACTAGCTGACTCACTGACCAAGGTTAAATCATCAGTCGCTATTCAATAACTCAAGGAGTCGTTACCGACAGGGGGAGTGTTGTGCCTAGACCCACATGGCTATAGTGCACAGCTTCAGTTATGATGGTCACGCGACTGCATGCATTTGCTCTGTTTGCTCCTGCTTCGTTGAGTAAGTATAATTAGTAAGCAATAGTCTAGGGACTATAAGTAGAGAGCTTTCCTCCACAGTAGATAGAGTAAGCAATACAGTCTTTCCTCATTCTACAGAGATCATTCTCCCCTCCTCTTCTTGACCTGTCCGGCCCAGCAGCACATCTGTGATCACTAGCAGCGAGCTCCCACAAATTGTATGTACACCCGAATCATAGACCTATCATAACACCCTTCTTTGTAACAGTCGAGGCCGACTTGATCCAATCCACCATCTCCATATCGGGTGCTGGGTACGCTCCGGAAACTCATCGGATGGCTTTTGTTGTTTGTCATTACATAGATCTTGGCAGAATTTAGGGGTACAAGGCTGAATAGTCAGCCTCGTGTAATTTTATCATAGATGTATCACTACTGTAGTTTTAAACAAGAACATATAATTATCCCAACGTACATTGTTATCTGATCAGATATTGAGACACAGCCTATCCAACATTGATCAATGGTTGTTGGCAATACAACCTTTGACGTGGAAGATAGATGAGACAGTGATACTACAAGTCATTAACACTGACCCCTGTACTACCATTGTGCTACACAACATCGCAATTTATAATTCTGTTGACTCAATATCAACCTGTTGTAGATTTGTGAGAAAGGCAACTTCCGAAGAACTTTGAAAGATATAGCGCTTTCCCAGAACCAACGAAGAAGCAGGCGTCCAATCACGTCAATCCCTTACTTTATTTCACCGATACTCATCTTAGGTTCCTCTCCCCTCGACGAAATAATATGGTTAATGATACTGTTTCTGACGGAGGTTTCTCCTCTCAAAATGCCTCAAAATCTATCCCCATCGAACAGTCCACTATCTCAAGATACATGAAAGGCATTGATTTCGGCCCCGGCAACATAGATTTCATTGAATTACCATTCTGGGGCATAGATCCCACCCCAACATCCAACCCCAATCATCTAGCTACCCATGTTGCTAAAATGATGTCCAACACTGTTGCCGAAAGACAATTCGACGATAATCTCTTCTATGCCTATCGGGAGGAATTTGAGGGCTGGAACATCGAAATGTTTGCTACACTTCCCCGAGCAGTCCGTCGACAACTTAAGATATTCCTTCGAACTCGTGGTGTATTCACAGGAAGGAATAATGGCAAGATAGCTCCACAGTTAATGGAATTGACTACTCTCAAAGAACCATGGCAGTGGATACCTGTAGAGTTGGCACAGACTGAAATCGTTCAAGGTTCTCGATACTACAAAGATAAAAATGCGGCTATTTTACAGGAAGCAAAAGTTAAACTACAAACCCCTGAACTAACAATCTCCCAGCCAGCGGCTCAGGTTTCAAATGAAAGCTCTATCCGACAGCCATCAAATCCTCCAAATACAGCACCTATATCCGACTCTTCTATAAAAGGATATTGTACCCAAACTCCTGAGAAAGTGTCAAATCAAAGTCCCTACCCGATGCCGACCCCCTATGCCCCTCAATTGCGCTCTGAATCATACGATCCTTACAGCTCTCTTCCCCCAATTCCAGTTCCGAATGAGCGTCTCGATCCGTCATGATGTTACAGTTTACCAAGACCTACGATCGAAACAAAATGTTCTCCGGTAATCCATACGATTTGTTGGACGATAAACTAAAAATATTCTTTAATATTTGCTTCCATACACTTATTCACCCTGGGCAATTTCACGCCGTATTCCCTCGCATTCTAACGGGACGGGCTGAGCAATTTTATCTTCACTATGTTAATCGGGATGACAATTTCTACACAGCATATACAAAGATTAAAAATCATTTTGATACGGATGTCAACCATAACCACTATTTCACCGACTGGACCACCACAACGTTCACGAAGATCCGTCAAGAAAATGCTGAGAAGGGTCTACAAGAAGTTCTCCAGATTTTCCTTGACAAGTTACAACTGTGCCAGAGAGCTTTAGGGCCGGAGTACGCTGGAGAAGGTAGCCTTCGTACTACAGTTATAAAGGCTTGCCGTGGTGTTCCAGAATTGGAACACGCTTTGTTCAAACCAGCTCGTTTATGTGAGGAACTATTTTCTGACTTAAGATCTTCGATTGAAACGGCCCTTAGCCGATCCACATCTCTTTCCTCCCAGCGCTTCCTTACCGACCAAGAGTATTTAGATGATCAATTTTATCTCGACCGACGGTATAGCAACAACAACAGCAATCAACGTAAAATCCCAGTACGTAACTCCGGCCAACACAATCGCCCCGGAAACCGTCAGCCTTTCTCTAAGCCCGAAGGCAGCCAATGGCGAAAGAAGTGTTTTATCTGCCACAAAGAGGGCTGTTGGTCAACGAAGCACTCGGGAGAGGAACGTAGACGCGCAAGGAAACAATATCTAGCACATTGTGAATTTACTGGCGATTCGACCGATAGTTTTGCAACGTACCTGGCTGGCTATGAAGGTCACGAGATGGATTTCCAGTTGGTTCAAGATCAAGAATGCCATGATGAAAAAGATTACAGTGAACAGGCGATTCAGTATCTGACTGACCAGGCTTTTCTTCACCACATCACAGGTGTTGACGACTTCTGCCTGTCAGAGACCACAACTCCGGCAAATCAATTCATGATTGAAGATCGATATTCACGCACCTGTTTCCAGGGGATTCTAATCGATACCGGAGCAGCACGAGTGTCTACCGCCGGCTTTGAACAATTCCAAGCTCTTCAAAATGAACACAAGGAACTTACTCTAGATACTTCTACCAAAGGAGAGGCTTCGGTTAAATTTGGAAAGGGCTCAGTCAAGGTTTCAATGGGTTCAATTGGCCTTGACACACCAATTGGTCACATCAAGTTTCATGTTCTAAAAGCACCCACACCATTCTTGCTGTGCTTAGCCGACATGGATCATCTGAATGTATATTTTAATAATACAGCTAATCAACTGGTCCAGAATGGAAGAACGATACCGGTCCTTCGACAATGGGGGCATCCTTGGCTAGCGGTTCCTCGAACCAAAAATGCCGCTCTCTTTCTGACGGAAACCGAACTTCGGCGACTGCACCAACAATTTGGTCACCCCGCAACAGACCGTTTATATAAGCTTTTATCCAAATCAGGCCACGAGGGTATCTCCAAAGAAACTCTTAGTGAAATTTCTAAGTTTTGCCACCATTGCCAGTTGCACAGTCCGGCCCCCAAGCATTTCAAATTTTCGTTGAAAGATGACCATGAATTCAATTACGAAATATTGGCTGACGTAATGTATCTGGAAAGTAAGCCGGTACTACACGTAGTCGATTCAGCTACAAATTTCCAAGCTGCTCAATTCTTAAATACAATGAGTGCTAAAGATACCTGGCAAACACTACAATTACTGTGGATTGATACCTACCAGGGCCCCCCCGACGTAATTACTCACGATGCAGGTACCAATTTCTCATCATTGGAATTCAGGAACGAAGCCCGTATCATGGGTATCACTTGCAGAGAAGTTCCCATCGAAGCTCACTGTCGATCGGCAAACTTGAGCGGTACCATGCACCCCTGCGCCGGGCTTATGAAATTTTTCGGCAGAGCTCTGTAGAATCTACACCCCTAAGTCTATTCTTCAGATGGCAGTTAAGGCTGTCAATGACACAGCTGGACCCGACGGCCTGGTACCTACGCTGCTAGTCTTTGGAGCGTATCCTAGAATTAACTTAGACTCCCCGCTGTCGCCAAATATAATACAACAAACTGAGGCAGTCCAGAAGGCGATGAAAGCATTGCGAAGATTTTCGGCTCAACGACAGGTTCGAGATGCCCTCAATACTCGAAATGGTCCTTCTGTTAGCGAAGTACTGGCCTTGCCCTTACAAAGTGAGGTACAAGTGTGGCGGGAAAAGAAAGGTTGGCAAGGTCCCTTCAAGGTCATTTCAGTCGACGGCCATTCAATCACAATAGACCCACCCCAGGGGCCCACAGTCTTCCGGTCTACAGTAGTTCAGCTCTACCACCGTAATTCAGAAACAGACCACAAGATTGAATTACTCGCCGATTCTAATACTAATAATAAGGAAATTTTAGAAGAAGAGGGATCCAAATACGAAAACCTACCATTGCGCCCAAAGCGTGGCCGAGGTCGCTCTTCAGGCTCGAGTAACAAAGCTAGGCCCATGGCAACGTATGTTTCAAAGATGGAAGAGGGTGATCGTCTACTAGCTGTCAAGCTACGTAACAATGGCATCATAACTGCCCTTGGGGCCCTTTTCGAAGAATCAGATGCCAAGGAGATCAACGATTTGATTGGGCGCGGTGTTTTCAACTTTGAGCTGTTTGACGAAGTCCAGCACAGACAGCATAGACTGTTCAAATCCAGAATGGTCCGCAAAATCAAAGGTAAAACTGAAAAGCCGTTTGAAAAATCTCGTCTAGTTATTCAGGGCTATAACAATCACGAAAAGAACCAAATACTTACACAATTGCCTACTATTCAGAGGATGAGCCAACGTTTAATCCTGGCTTTAGCACCTTCCCTCTTGAAACAAGGCCTATATCTGGAGCTACGAGATATCACCCAGGCCTATCCGCAGTCAAAAACCAACCTTAACCGTGTAATCCTGGCATCTTTGCCAACAGAACTCCAATCTAAGTACCCAAAAGGAACGATCATCAGGGTCATCAAACCTTTGTACGGCATTGCGGAAGCAGGTGTCCATTGGTTCACAACCTACCAAGGTCATCACAAGGACAAGTTGCAAATGCAAACCTCTACCTACGACCCCTGTTTATTGGTCAGTACAAAAGGCCCATTTGCAATAATAGGCATGCAAACAGACGACGCGCTCATGCTGGTATCCCCAGAATTTTCAGCCAAAGAGGATAACGAATTAAAAAGGGCTGAATTCAGGGCTAAAGATAAGACCAAGCTGACCGCAGGCACTCGAATCGACTTCAATGGTGCCAAACTTTCAGTAGGAGAGGATGGTGTTATACTTATGGTACAGAAGGGCCAAGGCTCTAAATTAGAACCTATCAATAACAACGCCCGTGATCGTGGCCAGAGATACTTGGAACAGCGAGCTCGTGGCGCCTACTTAGCCTCTATTTGCCAACCCGAGGCCTCGTTTGATCTCTCGACAGCGGCACAAATCCAAAAGCCAGAACTAGCAGACTGTGAAAACTTGAACAAGAGGATTAGATGGCAAAAAGAAAATATTGCCAGGGGAATTTGTTACGTACCACTGGACCTAGAGAAAGCAAAATTATTTGTCTTTGCAGATGGATCTTTTGAAAACAACAAAGACCTTAGTTCACAAATAGGCTTTGTGGTGGTACTTGGCAACGAAATAATCCAAGGAGATAGCTTTACACTGAAGGGTAACATTGTCCACTGGTCGTCAACTAAATGCAAGAGAGTTACCCGGAGTGTCCTTGCTTCTGAGATTTACGGAATGGTAAATCGATTTGATGTTGGTATTTCTCTAACTACAACGATACAAATGATTACTAGTCAGCTCAATCTTCCACCAATCCCTTTGGTAGCTTGTACTGACTCGTACTCGCTATACGAGTGTCTAGTCAAACTAGGTACTACTAAAGAAAAACGTCTGATGATCAACATCATGGCCTTAAGGCAATCCTACAAACGAAGGGAAATAACTGATGTACGATGGATTCAAGGAAAAGATAACCCAGCTGATGCAATGACTAAGGCATCACCTAACAAAGCCTTAGAGCAATTGATCGACACAAACAAGGTTGTGATTAAGATCGAAGGATTAGTAGACCGACCGATAGCAGAGAGTAAATTGGGCAAAGACTGACAAAAAGAAAAACTGCCAGTGTTGTTTGTCATTACATAGATCTTGGCAGACTTTAGGGGTACAAGGCTGAATAGTCAGCCTCGTGTAATTTTATCATAGATGTATCACTACTGTAGTTTTAAACAAGAACATATAATTATCCCAACGTACATTGTTATCTGATCAGATATTGAGACACAGCCTATCCAACAGCTTTTCCTTTATGATCAAGGGTTGGTGATGAGTAGGGCTCCGACCCTACCATCTGATCTGATCATGGTTACCTTCATGATAATGGTGATACGGTGTGTGCTTAGGGATGAAGACGACACAGACTGTGAAAGCAATTTGGAATCCTCATCAAAGTGAGGACTTTGTTACCCAATCTCGGCTCTGCATACTCTACAGTGAGAGCTGGAGGTTTGTAGGGGACACCACTGACAGGTGTTGAGAATAGTCCCCCTGCATCTCATAATTTACTGGGTGTGAAAAATGTAATTTTGACATTCTCAGGGCAAATTTGCTGATGTTGGCCTGTAGTCAAATTTTTGGTGGTTTTAAACATGATTCAACTTCCATTGGAAGTATAGGTGCAGTTCTAAAAACTCCAAGTATCTTTCTCATGGCCAGATTTTGTAGTTTTTGAAGAAGTGATATTGCATATTCCTGTCCCTTCCACCAGAAAGCTGATCCATAATCTGCAATGCTTACAACACAAGCAAGATAGATTTGTCTCATTGCAGCTGGCAAAAGTCCACGATATGTATTTCCTAGTCTTGCCATTATGAAAAAGGCTTGAGTGGCTTGTGCTATTTTAGTTGAGATGTGGGTCTGGAATTTTAGTCCTAGGTCAAACCATATGCCCAACCATCGAATCTTTTGGTTGTGATCAACTTTGAGCCCATTAGGTGAGGTAAGTGGGCAGTCCTTGGCTGATTTACAATTGGTAAAATGCATTAATTCGATTTTTGATGAGTCAAATTGTATAGAGTTCATTGTTGCCACTTTATAGAGCTGCTGAACCACTCTCTCAAGTATCCTGATGTTTCTCTTCAAGCTGCTTGAAGAAGTTGTGATAGCTATATCATCCATATAAGACAAGATATGGACTGACTTTGATTTGAAGATATCTCAAATGTATATGAGAAATAGGATGGGAGAAATTGGGCTACCTTGAGGGATTCCAGTATTAATTTCTGATACCATCTCTTTCTGTCCATTGAATTTCAATTGGAGTGTTCTGTTGTCTAGGAAAGATTTTACCCAGGCTATGAGGCTCACTGGAAGTTTGAACTTTTGTAAGGCTCGCACCAACTGAGCCTTGACTATATGATCAAAAGCGCCTTTTACATCTAGAAAAAGAGTTGATGAAATCTGGTTCAGCTGGCGGCTGATTTCTATTTCATTTCTTAATAATAGGGTAGCGTCCACTGCTGACTTCTTCAGTTGTCCTCCTATCTGGGACGGGTGCAAAAGGGTTGTTGTCTCTGCTAGATAGCTCAGTCGCTTTGCAAGGATTCGTTCACTGACCTTTCCCAAACAGTTTAGAAGGGGGATCACTCCATATGCTTTAGGTTGGGAGTAATCTGGCTTGCCTATTTTCCGAAGTACCACTCCTGTTGCTTGTTTCCAGCATTCTGGGTGATATCCAACATTGATGAGTTGTAAGAAGAGCCTCATAAATGTATCTGGTATAACCCTATATACCCTTGTGATAATTTCTTGGGTTAACTCATCTCGCCCAGGTGTGTTTCCTTTGATGTCTGCAGAACAAGCCTGCTCCGATTCTTCTTTGAAAAGTACTGGCCAGGTCCATTTTTTTTGTTCATATCCATCCCAATAGGGATTGTCACAAATTGAAGGTGAAGGAAAAATTGTGCTTCTGAATGCATCACATTTTTTTTCAAATAAAATCACCAAGTTACCATTATTTCTAGTTATAGAAGGAATTTTTTGAGCCTTTATATCTCGGGTGTAAGTCATTGCTTTGAAAACTGATTTGGCATCTCCCTTTTCTAGAAAGCTGTTCCAATGGTCTTGTTTAGCCTTCTTTATCTTGGAGAACTATCTATTCCTTGCTTCACAGTATGCATCCTTGATTAGAGTATCTTCCTTGTTAGCCTTGAACTGCTTGTGTCTATATCCCATCTCTTTTTGCAATTGTTTAAGTCAGGTGACCATCAGGGCTTCGATTTCTGTCCATATTTTATCTTAGGAATACTTGTAATTGCTGCTTGCTTGATATGATCTGTTAGATATTGGGCTGCAAGATCCAGGTTGTTGGTTAATGCTATATCCCCAGAGGATAAATATTGGAGACCTACAAAATTTGTACATATATTTTCACTGCCAACTGCAATCAGGACAGTACATTGACTTGTCAGATTCACTAATATAGAGGTAAAATTTTCCCATCTAGCATGTTTTGTGTTGAAAGGCAATTGCTGGACTGGTGCTAAAATATTTCTGGCAGGATCTTCCACAGTAAACATGATGCCATGGTGGTCAGATCCCAGGTCTTCTAAAGTCTGCCAATCTACAATTTTGTCAGTTATTGATGTGGATACAAAAGTGAGGTCAATAACTGTTGGCTTCATCATATGTGATCTAAAAAAAGTGCCCTATCCTGGAGTATTAATGAGCTCCATATTTAGGCCATCAAGCCATTCAACAAATAGATCTGACTCATGGGAGCCATTTGATTCAGGTACCCATCTAGGGTGATGCATATAGAAATCACCCAGCAAATTTGTCTCTGGATTTTGCAGGAGATCTTCAGATAAGCAATGAATTGTTCTTCCATTTTCCCTGGATTGGTTGTAGATATTTATCAGATTTATTGATCCTGTCCCATGCATGATGTCAATGACTTGAAGGTCGGGATCAAGAGGCGAAGATGGAGATAGTTTAACCTTTGGACCAAGTTCTAGAGCAACGTAGATCATAGCTCGAGGCCTCTAATCAATAGTTGAGTTTGGAAAAATTTGAGTAAAGTTTTGGTTGTTTATTGGTCTAGTATTTGAAAAGTCTGATTGATTTGTTGTCTGTGGGACCAACCAAGGCTCTTGCACTGCTATAATTTTAATATTAAGTTCTATTGCTGTTTGAAATTCACTCTCTGTTGCAAATTGGTTCTTGTTGAGATTTATTTGGAGGACCTTAATATCTGGTGTGTCAGCCATTAAAGGTCAACCTCTTCAGCCTTGTTTTTAATGCTCAGGTAGACCTGGCAGTTCTTTGAATTGACAGTGTGATTTTCTTCTTAGTTGACAGACTTTGGTGCAAGATAACTGCATTGTACCCCTTTTGATTGTCAAACACTACAGTAGTGTTGCTTAGTGCTGTGGTCTCGGGAGCCAAAGAGTATTCAAACTGCATTTCTTCGGCAATAACTTTCCACATGTCCAAATGCTTGACATTTATTGCATTGTGTTGTTTGAGCTACATTATAGAACTTGGTGACCCTAGAACTGATCCTGGCAATATATATTCTATTTCTAACTGCTCTCTTGGCATCTCCTTGGGTAGCAAATGCAATGGCCACAGAGCCTTCCTATTTTATTTGCCTATTCTCTCTGGTTGAAATCCAGTGAGGCATTCCAATGGGGTTAAGTCCTTTGTTGAATGTTTTTACTTCATTTATAATCATTTCTATCCCATCTTCATTGTCAAAGTCTGCCAAGGGAATCCTGTGTGCAACTAATTTGAACCAGGGCTCATCTTTTTGTACAGAAATAAATGGAATAACTTTCTACCAGATAGGTTTCTTTTCAAGGAACAGGTCTGCAGAGTATTCATCAGTGGTTGTGATTGCTATATTACCGCTTTGCGTTTTGACTACTGGTCCTTTGATGCCATTGGCTGCAAATACATGATTTATTTGGTTTCTTGCATGTAAAGGTGTAAAATTGTTTAGGGCTTTGGGATCTTGCACTAGAGTCACTCTTTTGATATCCTTTGGTTTTGACTGGAGTGGTTGCTGGAATTGTTGTTATTTAACCTGGGTTTTCTTTCCTACAACTGTCCATTGAAATGGGTCAGTGGGTACCCTAGTCCCCTAGCATCCATAAAAGCCATAGTTGCTTGTTAGTTTTTGGGTTAGTTTTTTGACTGGTTATATTGCTGGGTTGAGGGCCTTGATTGATTTGAGGGGGCACCTGATGTAGAATAATTTTCAAGTGCTCTAGCTTTGGTCTCTATTTGTCTAGTTGCAGTTTCGAGACTGGACAACTGTGTTGCAATTATGTTTGACGCTTTGCAGAGGTTTCCTCTTCGGTATATTCCTGTGACGGTCTTAAAGTGGCATTTTATTCAAACTGAACTCAGAGCTAGATACAAATGAAAATCTTAAAGTAACGAGAAGAGACATGACTGAAAGCCGCCTATTTATTTACAAGACTATGATCTTGTTCCATCATTTCATACCATTCTCAAAATAGATCATGACCTGTCCTCCGACAAACACCAGCATCTCCGTCTATTTTAATTTAGCTTCATTTTAATGTTACCAATTTTAGTTATTAAAATAGTTATGATGCATGTGGCTTAGATGACTCACGACTGGTGTTCGAGTCGTCCTGTCTGCAATCTAAATTTGTCATTTAAGAATAGATTTGCATGAACTGAGCCAAGGCCTATACTTGGGTCTATTGAGTCGTGGAGGGGTTCATGACATGTATGGTGTTTAACATGGTTGGAAGAGTTCAAGCCTTATTTGATAGGCAGCAGCCTAATGATAACCAGGTATGAGCCTGTGACACAAAGCGGCCAAACTACCAACGCCGCCTAGCGTGCAAGTTCCGCAAAGGCCTGCTCCATCAAGCAACCCGAAACCTCAGACAATCCCAAAGGAGGACAAGCGCTTGTTCTTACGACTGAGGAAAGATCACCACTGGCACAAGTTATCGCCAGTCACAATCAAGAAAATTATCACCGAAAAAGCTGGGATAGCAACTTCTGCTATCACGTCCATGTACCCAGTCAGGTCGGGGATCGCTCTCGAATGCGCATCAGATGCATTGAGAGATACAGTCATGGGAATTGCACCTCTCCTACAGGAAGACAATACTGTGATCGAGACAGCGTCCAAATGGACGTCTTTGATAATCCCGCATGTACCATTGTACATCAGGACGCTTGAAGGCTGCATCCCAGTCACCAACAAAATGGTGAAGAACGAGTGCCAAGCAGTATGCGGCGCCACACCAATACAGGTAAGGCCCACAAAAACAAAGCTGGGGCAATATTCAACGAGCTGGATTGTTCATTTCCAACAAAAACCAGAAAACACAAAATTTCGGCTATTTGACGAGAGCAGACCAGCCATTCCCTTCTCGCGCCGAAGACCAATCGAGCAATGCCAACGCTGCTGGGGATTTCACACAACGCGTTCCTGTACTAGGAGCCAGCGATGTGGACGATGCGGAGGAACCCACGAGACATTGGAGTGCCAGGCCAAGGTGCTAAAGTGCTCGAATTGCGCGGGACCTCACCACTCCAATGAGGGTAGCTGTATGGCTAGGCCAAGACGACAAAACGGGATAATTCTGCCCTGCACCCCCGCAGAATTACATATCATAAGAGAACGCGGACATCGTGATTATCACGCTGCTCTAGCTGACTCGGAAAGGAAGGGCAAAGTGGTTGAAACCGACATTGCCCAGGACTCTACAATGTCGTGTTAATGTTAGGAAACCCCTCAACAAAAGCACCAAAAGACAAGTACAACACCGTCCACTTTCACCAAGTGAATGTCGGAAGGGATGGAGAAAATACGGATATAGCATTGCAGCAGGCATGGGATGCCGGTGCACATGTAGTCATGGTACTGGAACCATGGACAAGAAAGAAAGAGGGGGGTTTTATAACAAAATATCACCCTGGCTACAATAGCCATATGCCATTCGGAGGAACAGACATCCGGCCCCGCGCGATTACTTTCACGCGCAAAGGAAGTCATGCAACTCAATTCTTTCCACCATTGTCAGGCCCGACATCTGATTACTGCTTTGTAAAGATGGGCGGACTGACCTTTGTCAATGTATACCGTGCCCCAGGCACTAGTGGAACATTGGAGCCCCTACTCCGGTGGGAAATTAGAGGTCTAGTGATTGTTGGAGGCGATTTCAATTCTGTGTCACAGCATTGGCAACCGCTAGCGACAAATCAGTACGGCAATGGTAACCAAGTTATGGAATGGGCAACAGCCAACGACATGGACCTAGTCAGTATTGTTGGAGAGCCAACGCATAGGGATGGGAACGTCCTAGATCTAACATGGAGCAACACGGCCGCTATAGCATCAGTGTCCAAACGTTACCACTGTACCTCAGATCACTCGACCATCGAAGGTACCGTGCTTAACCCTACAGTGTCAGATCTCTCTGGAATTGTAAAAAACATTCGTGTTAGTGACACCAACTTGAAGGAATTTAGCCGATGCGTTAGCCAGTGGACCAAATCTGGCCCTCTTGACAGTGTCGTCAACATCGAAAACTTCACAAATGATCTCCTACAAGCACTTGGAGATGCGCTCAAGATTGCAGGGAAAGTCCCAGCCATCGAAAGCGGAAGAACTGGGCCATGGTGGACCGATGAATGTCGCACAGAATGGCAAGAGTACAAGGCAGCAAGAGACAACCCTGACCTCGCAAAAGAGGCCCGCAAGAGCTTTAGAGCCGTGGTGCGAAGAGCCAAGCGAGAGTACTGGAAGAGGCAAGTAGAGGCAGTGACTACTGACGCACAGGTATTCAAGCTCATGAGATGGGCTAAGCCTCGACCAGCTGCTGAGCCTCCTCCTCTGCAGATTGGCGAAAACCGGTGGCTATCTGACCCGCGAGAGCGAGCTAGTGCGCTACGAGACACTCTCTTGGCTAGGCTTAGCGGCGAGAACGACATTTCTATCTGGGAGAACGGACAGGAGGAGCGTATTCCATGGGATACGGAATTATCACTGGACGATGTGACAAGCGCCACTGTCTCCGTCAACAATACGGCACCGGGAGCGGACAAGATAACGGTACGGTTACTTAAAGCATGCTGGTCCCATCTAGGACCTCTCGTGAAAGATCTTTACCAGGCTTGTCTAAAAATTGGCTACTTTCCTGCGGCTTTCAGGGTGGCAGAAGTTGTGCTTCTTCCAAAGCCGGGTAGAAATCTGTCAACTGCCAAGGGTTGGCGACCAATATCTCTGTTGTTGAGCTTAGGCAAAGGACTTGAGCGTCTAGTTGGTAAGAGAATGGCATGGCTGATAATAAGTCACCAAATCGTTCACCCACAACTATTCGGCTCCGTACCAGGACGGTCTGCAGTCGACCTTGCATCCTTTGTAATCCATGATGCTGAGGCAGCCATGAGGAGTGGTAAGTGTGCGGCTATGGTCACACTCGACATTCAAGGTGCATTTGACGCAGTCCTTCACAACCGACTGCTCAAACGCCTTCGAGAACAAGGCTGGCCACGATCCTTGTGCCGGTTCATTCAGACATTTCTTTGCCAACGAAAGGTTCAGGTCAAATACCGTGGTGGAATCACAGAACAGAAGATACTGAAATTTGGAGTACCTCAGGGCTCGCCACTATTGCCACTTCTTTTCATGCTCTACATTGCTGTGCTTTTTGATGATCATGGTCTAACGAGTAGGTTTGGTTATTCTGATGATGTAGCTATTGTCAGAATTGGAAACACCGCGGCGGATGCTATCTCCTCAGCTCAAGACGACCTCGACAGCTTAATTCTTCTCGCAAGAGAACACAGGATTGATTTTGACCCAGCAAAGTCAGAACTTCTAATGACCGGAGGAGGGCCTAGAAAGAAAATCAACGCGGCTGATCTCTCCGTCTTGGTGAAAGATCGCCGGATCGAACCGTCACCTCATATCCGGTGGCTAGGAGTCTGGCTTGATACCCAGCTAAACTTCAAGCAGCATGTACAGAAATGGACTGGAAAAGCTAATTGTCTAGTACATTTCTTACGACATATAAACGGAGTTCAACGCGGTGCAGCACCCGGTCCTCTGATTCGTGCGGTACACGCATGCGTTCTGAGCACAGCTCTATACGGGGCAGAAGCGTGGTGGCCAGGTCTCACTCGAATAATTACACTGCGAGATAAAGAAGTCGGCACTGGAGTAGGCTGGCATATATCTCTACTGGACAAAACGATAATGAAAGCTATCAGAGTAGCACTCCCAGCGTGGCGTACCACTCCCAATGGCGCTCTTCATCGTGAAGCGGGAATACCCCCGGCATCGATAATTCTTCAGCAAAAGATGCTGCGGTCTGCAGCTCGCATGCGAAGAATGGATATCTGGCACCCTCTAGCCCTTCGAGTGGCTGAGGATCCGAAAGAGACAATAAGACGCTTATGTCTTAGATCGGGACAAAGAGATCGTTTGTTCAGACAACCAGAACGGTACATGACACGCCTACAAATGAGTGTGCGTCGAGTTCCGACAGCCAAAGGCCCGGGAAAGCTATACTTCCCACGTGGCACCCCAGCATCAATTCCATGTAGTCGAGAAAATGAAGCTAGGTCTGGATGCATAAAGAGGTGGTTAGCCTCCCGTCCAGCTAACACAGTCTTCGCTTTCTCTGATGGATCATCATTGGGTCCCGGAAAATCAGCCTTGGGGTATGTAGTATACCAAGGAGGCAAGCTGTCAGGGGAAGGTCATGAAGTAGATTGACGAGGTCTAATCTGGTGATTGATATTGTCTACAAAGAAGAAAGGAGACTCCTATTGAGTCCTGTAAAAATATATACATCGTGAATTGCATATCAGACGCGTTATATCACGTGACAGTAACTTCCCTCAATTCACTCTATCCCTTGACACAAGCTAGTTGCAAGTGGCTCCAGTCCACTTCCTGGAGCAGAGGTATTCGACGCGGAAGTTGTGGGTGCCATGAAAACCTTGAAGGCTGCAATAGAGGTAGGAGAAGACTTGCTGATCTGCATTCTTCTGGACAACCAAGCGGCCACCCAGGCGCTCAAAAGAGGAAGATCTAACTCCTCGCAGTCAGCGGTGGACAAGTTTTCGTTGCTGAGACACAATAAGCGTGTGGAAATACGCTGGATACCCGGTCATGTGGGGATCCAAGGCAATGAAGAGGCCGATAAGCTGGCCAAATCAGCCTTGGGAGCTCCCAATAACCGGTCACTAACCTCAGCTACGCCCAGTGGAGAAGATCAAGATCTAACCTTTGCGGCACTAGGGAGGTGGATTAAACTACGCAGCCAAGAACTCGTGGAAGAGTGGTGGCAGAAGTATCGACCGAAACGATACAAAGATCTGGACCTATTCATGCGTTGCAAAAGACCACCGGAACTAGCTTTACCAAGATGGGCGTACCATCGTCTTATTGCGGCAAGAACAGGCCACGGGGACTACGCCGACTACCATTGACGTTTCAAACCCGAACATGAAGATCTGAAATGCATTTGCGGCCGAGAGAAAAGGCCCTGGCATTTTTCAGAGTGCCGACCTGCTTTGCTTCGTTGAAGCTATGAAAAAATAGCCCCACCCGGGGCCAAGGAAATGATAGGGGAGAAGGGATGGCAGAAGTTCATTCAATTCCTAAATACAAATAGTTGTTACAGTCTGCCGAAGAATGAACAGGGTGGGAGATGACCACACTGAGATTGTTTCTGACCCGAGAGGAGATTGGTTTTGGAAGATAGGGATGCGGCGCAGGGCACCGTAACTCAGACATATACTGTTCCTTTTGCTTTATTTCTTTTCTTTTGTCGCTTCTGGCTCCACTGCCGGTCATGTAGGTAGCAATGAGCTTTCAGAGCCCATCTACCCGTGTCACGTCTAAATAGATGTTAGGCTCTACCTGTCACGTAAAAGATTTCAAATTCAAATTCAAATTCAATTGATATTATCTAAAAGTACACTTCTATTTCAAAAATAATTGCTCTGTATTGCAAAAGTATACATTGAAGCCCTTAGTATGGCTTGCAACTTAAATGAAACCATTCTACATGCTTTGTATTAGTCTGCTCCATCCTAATACTTTGTGTACCCTCCATTTGCCTTTATTACTGCTTCATATCTTTCGCGCTTGTTACACGCACTTGACAGAGGCTTCTTCCGAGAAATGAATCTTCCGTATCCTCTTTGTTTGAGGGAATTAGAAATTAAACGCTCACTGCATCCCCAGTGGCTGAAGGGTCCCATCGCTAGTTCCAAATAGCACATCTGTCGATTTTCAGGAGATTCCTGGACAAAAGCCTCAAGCTCATCAACTTGTTGCGCGCTTAATATAGACAAGCGTCCTTTGCGAGGTTTAGGATTAGCAGTCTCTCGAGCACACACTAATTGCACTTGCCTTCTTGTGAAGCCAAATTTGTCGGATATATGTTGTAATGTATAGATAAGTCTTCTTAATCCTCTTATTTCAATACATTGATCGCGAGTTAGATGCCTGCAAACATTGGTTTCTGAAGCAGAATTTTCGAGAGACATTGTTTGCCAGAATAGAGGATGAATTGATAGCGGTGTTAATGACAAAGGGTTTTGCAGCCAAAAATGTCGTTGAAAATGTGTTTCTCTAAGCAATTTTAAGAACAAGACAATTGGACCATACTTCATGGCTAGCGGGGTAATTTGTTACAGCGTGTGGTGACTGAAGTAGGATTTGCCGTCTGCTGAAGATATCTTAGTAATGACCAGGCGAGAAAGTACGAGACAATATAGACAGGTAAGGTTAGGGGTGTTAAACTGATCGGGCGAGGCACAAAAGATTAGGACTGAAGAACGAGAGATCGAGAGGTCGAGACGAGTAGTATAATTCTAGAGACTATGAGGATATAAGATTGAGAAGCTGGAGAACTACTTTAGAGTAACTCCAGCTTCCTTAAGAATAACTAACTACGTGCTAGATGTAAGTGAGGCTTTGAAAGATTATGTTATGGTAAGCCCCTCCACCTCTAATTATCAGAGTTTTCTCGGATATCTTCTCCTTAAACCTTTTACTTGAACCTTTTCCTTGAACCTTCTCCTCGAACTTTCTCCTTGAACCTTCTTCAAGGATGCCTGGCCATAACATAATTAGGAAAGACATACTAACCTATTACGAGCTAGCCCAGCTGCACCTACAGGGCTAATCCCTTAAACAACCCAGTATTAAGATTAACCTTTATGATCTTAGAGGCACTGTACATGCAGTGAGCTCACTAGGCGCCACAAAGCCTCAGTTTCAACAACAACAAGACTCCTCAACAAATGATACTAATGAGGATTCATGATCATAAATATTATATGATAATTTGTAACGTGTACCCCAGTTTTTATGCATAATGCACACTAAGCTAGAGACCTGTATATACTAGAAAAATCCTGTAATTTTAGAGGGGGAGTCACACATCGTCTTAAGATTTCACTATATAGAAGATATTGTTGGTAGGTATCAGTCGGGAGTTGTATACTAGTATACGATATTGAAACAGATAATTAGCAATTCCATTCATCCTATAATTCTAGTATGCTATAGTCCGTACATCTACATGATTGCTTAACTGATTACATAATATACTCTTCTACCTGGAGTATTTCTATTGTGATAACGAGGTTATGAGAAGTCTAAGAATTGTCGCAATGGGTGTAACAGTCAACTTGGGTGGATATAGGATAGTGCTTTAAGTCTAACGTGAAGAAGACGGATATGTAATGTAGATCTGCTATATTGATGACTATTGAAGATAGTTTTTAAATCTTAGTCCCTATATTGTGTAATGATTGCTTTAAGGAGTTCTAATGTAAAACATGGAAGGTAGACTTGTCTATGAAATCAACTCGTTAGGAGTGTGTTATAAATTATCTTATAAAAACAGATCTAACACTCAAGATTTATATCTTGAGTGCGGGTCCGTGCACGTTACCAAAATAACCCAATAACCACGTGATAAACAAGCTAATTGTACAGGGTATCTTGCTCTCTGGTTCTCCTAACTCCTGGCTAATGATGACAACTCAGACCCATAACAAGGGTCATGAGGATCCTGGAATTGCAATGCATTAGACTAAATTCTCAACAGAAAGGTGTGACGGCTTGTAAGCCGGTAATTGCCTGTAGCCTGCGCTGTCTAATGCAGGCTTAGCATGAAACTAGGCCGGGACTATTCTTGTAAGCAGGGTCTTACAACTTGGCAAACACCTCCAAGAATAGGGCACGACAAGGGGATACGAGAAGGGATACGAGAATGGATACGAAAAGGGATACAAGGAGGGACACGGATATATGGATAGAAAACTGTGTCATTGGCCTAGATAATAATCATGTATAAAGTAACTGTTATTATCCTCTTCAATCTGTAGTTTACCATGGATTGAAAATAGAATACCTCTAACCATAAGGTTGCCTCAGTGCCTATGCTTAGACTGTGACAATAGGAGTGGAAAAGGTTAATCATATACAGAGGTCTAGCAGCGGGTATTTATACACAAATACTGTCGGTAAAAGGATTATATTTGGGCATTATGAATTGTTCTATGTAATTGCGGTGTTCAGGTTGTTTTTAGGACGCTGACAGGGATATGATTTAGCTCATTAGCGAGGCGCTTGGAGTAGAGGAAGAAAGGGCAGAGGGAGAAGGGAAGAGGAGAGACAACGTTTTGTGTATTTCGAGATACCAGTCAATTGACATTATTCACCAACTTCGTGATGGACAGCTGACTTTGTGACGGCACCCAATTTGTATTACTTCGTGTTTTACCAACAAATACGGTACACAAAATATACCATCAATAGCAATAAGTCCCAGCCATTCAACAATCATGTACGGCTGAGATACTGGTGTTGTCATTGCTGTGTGTTAATGATGTATCATTGACACAGGATTGCTTGTCCTGTCAGTTACACTTGCCTAATACTAGCCATTTCAAGTTATATGATCTATAAGTGGGCCTGACCACAACAACTTCTGCCAGCAACTATCTAACTGTAAGGATTCCTCTTCCCATCCTTACTTCAGTTCATAATTTTAGCATTCCTTCTATGTTATTATGACAACAGATTAGTTATTGGCACTTGTTATTATGTTGGTACTAGTTTAGGGCCTATGTTACAATAAGCTAGTGGAAGGAAATCATGTAAATAAATAAGGGCTTGTTCTACTGAAGCGGAGCTCTCCACGCTTAGTTTTCTGTCATACCCAACACCTTCGGATTACCTCGGATTACCTCGTGTACCTTTAGTTACCACTATTACCCACTCAAACCTTTAGACCTCTTTAGCTATTTATATTACCCATCTTTCAAACCTTTAGTTCCTCCTATTTATCCCCAGTAGACCTTCAGTCAACTCTTGCGACCCATTCCGACCTCTTCTCACCCTCCATTTCCGCTTCAGGTCAAACGCCTACGCTCCAATCTGACACTAACAAATTGATCATCCAACCCAGACGCCATAGTTGCAACAGATATAGCAGAAATCCCGAGACATCATGACCTACAATTTCCGTATATTCACATTTTATCACCCTACCATCCTAAGGACTTAAAACCTCACTAAGCTTGCATAGCATCTTATTGACATAGCAACACTCCTGCACAGTACAATTTTTTTGGGATTCAAATGAGTGAGTATATCTCAAGGATGAGGGTTTGATAGTTTTCCACGGGGTGCATTGTATAGCCTAGTGTAGATCTAGGTGGTAAATGAGGATAATAAATGGGTCAAAGGGATGACAGGTCTTCTCTATGAAGAGATTGTTGAAATACTGTTGCAATTTCCGAGTAAGACGAGCAGAAAGTAAAGCTCAAAGAATATTGTTTCCATTAAAGTTCTAAGTTACATGTAAAACGAGAATTTATGTGCGCATATCCTAGAAGAAAAGTGGGTATGCAAACAACAATTATTACAGTGAGAAATTTTCAGCACAGCTGACCACACAACCATTATGCAGTGAAGTGGGATAGAATTGAGCCCCGCACCATTAACGCCATCCCATTAGCCGCAAAGTATGTGTGAAAATTTCTTTTGCTGCATTTGAACCCGGTATCATAATACCCCGCACATACAAGTGCATGAGAGAAAAGATTATCAGCAAAAAGAAACTAAAATGTATCATGCAGGATAGTTGTTCATATTTACAAGGAATGCCAATTATCGTAAGAAATGGGGCAAATTCCAACAAATACTGAACTCAGAACATATATATTGGTTAGGAGCATTAGTTTCAGGCTGTAGATATTTCTGGGTATGTTGCTTAGGCAGTAAGAGCGGGCTAATAATTCACAATAAGTGTGGTAAATAATCAAATGTCATTTAAGGTGATTCCTGTATACCTACTAAGGTGGATGTTTATCTAGCTACATATGCACAAACCATTATGTGCCTCAGGCATAAGATATTACATACATGATTGCTAATACACCATAATTCATATTTGGGATGCACTTGTTAAATACTGTTATCAGTACCTTTTAACAGAGATGAATGGGCAACCAGTTGCAGTAGATGTTACACGTGGGTCTTGCTAATGAAGACTTGTTGGAAATGGAGACATGGAGTGTTGTGGACGTACGAGCCCTCCATTTTGTTTAGGATCCCAACACAATCTTGTGTGTGTTTAAGAGGTTGGAATGGGTAATATGGTAGCGCTTCAGGCTACCTATTAGATATATGGTCTTCCCAAAGAAGAGATGGGTAAACAAATGTATTGTAAAGGGTAAGTAAAGAAGACATTGCGTGAAGAAAACTTTCTTCATGCCAAGTACATATATACATCAAATTACCAAACAGCGCATAGCACAGAGCTTCTATGCCAAACAATCTACTACAGATCACCTTATGAAACTAGCCTAATCTTAACAGTCTTGCTCATTTTAGAAGTGCATTGAACGACTATTTGTATTTTAACCTAGCCTTCCGCATGACGTTTCGTTTTACGCTATGCCCCTATGATCCATGAAAGTGTGTGTGCCTAATGAATTAAGATTACCCTTGAAGAAGTCCAGGATTATTACTGGTGGCACAGTCATCACACTGTAATTTTGCGGCCTACCACAGATATCAGGATTTCCTTCTGTATAATCTATATATGTGAAGATAACCTTTACATTGTACCATGATTCAGGTCTTCCCTTTTGGCTGAGTGGTCAAGAGACTGTTTCATGCATCATGAAGGACAATACCCTCTAGCCTGATTTCATGGAGAAACACAGCAGATGCCAGGATGGTATCTTATGGGGAGTTCTATGCTAAAATACAATGCGGTGTTAGATTCAGTTCCTAAATGATTAGGACATACTCAGGAACATAGGGTCGTTTCATAGGAATTACGAAGTATCACTGTTCGAGACAGTGCTTAGGGCTGTCCTATTATCTGATGTACATATATACCCAGTGTGAAGAAGAATTCTTCTTCATGCAAAGTCATCTGTTTATACTCATACCTATTGTTCAACTACTTATCTCTTCTCTAAAGAAGACCGCCGTTATTGTGAGGTTCCAGGTACCGAAACCATGGATAGTCTATGCGCCTAGCGCCACGCTGAGGAATAAAAGTCCGGGCATTAACTAACGACACCAGAGGTAAGCATGAGATGTGTGATGCCCCGACATTTTTAGTGACCACGTGGTCGTCGGTCTAATAGTCGGTAAGCTGACTCAGGGTTGATTCAGGGAATCCAACAACTAGTTTCACACACACGAGCCTTGAGTGTGACAAATCATGATACGAAAGGTTTGTCATGGATGTTGGTTTTCATGCAAAACCCCTGGGTTGAAGACAATGAGGGACGGGAGGTTTTGTGTTGGCAACTCCATTTAGCAGTGGAATATCTATGTACATATATACAGATTCATATCCTTCTAGATACTTTTCTCTTTAGTTTAGAATCTTATGATTTGAGTCCACACCAGCTTTTGACCACTTGCCAATTGTCTTTTGCCCCTCGGGTTTCCACAAGATGGATACTGGAGAGAGAGAGGCACGTGGGAACCAATATAGTGGTAGCCAGTGGCAAAAGTGGTGCGAACATAAACTGAGGAACAAGCAACAGCGTATGAAGGGTACCGAACAGGCACGGGTAGTTGGTACAAATAGAGCACAAGGTAGTAGTTTAGAAGAGGGAGGAAAATCGACAAGTCTACATAGCTTTCTATAGGGCATACAGTATCGCTGACAGTGAAGTACAGGACAGTCGTAACCCACCGGTCACATTCACATAACGTTCATTGATATATTTGATCATCTGTGACCCATACCAGATTTTGCTAGCTAAGAACCTCAATTGTACCATCCTCACCCATAACTCACTTTACCTTTACCTCTTCCGTGAACCCTATACCTCACACTGATTTATACCTCCTACTCTTAGGAATCACCACTATCCTCCACATCTATAACCTACTTGTACCCAACTCGTACCCTACGGAATACCAATAATACAGTACCTTGAGACCTGATTACCATCTCTTTGACCCATGTCCTCTCCATGCTGTCTAAGTGCTGCTTTAACAACAGATGCATCTAGCACGAGGGTGCTGTAATCTTTTGTAATTACGGCAAAGAGAGATCCCCGGAGCACCCTTTTTTATATAGTAGACAGAGGATCATGGGAAATGTTGGAAATATCGCGCAATGAAATGGGCGCAATATTTATGGAACAAAAGTAGAAGTTGACTAAAAGAGTGTCATTTTCAGATTACAGCTAAAAGTGTGGGAAGTGTGGGAAGTGTGGGAAGCGGCGCTACAAGTACAAGTGTAAGCAACACGTAGCCTAAGCCAAACCATAAACAAGTGTGGCGCCATCTAGGCATAGAAAACCCCCAATAACCTCCTTGTGCCCACGCCATACAGCCGCTAATATATCTAACAGGTAGCCTGAAGCGCTACCATATTACCCATTCCTGTGACGGTCTTATAGTGGCGTTTTATTCAAACTGAACTCAGAGCTAGATACAAATGAAAATCTTAAAGTAACGAGCAGAGACATGACAGAAAGGCTCCTATTTATTTACAAGATTATGATCTCGTTCCCTCATTTCCTACCATTCTCAAAATAGACCATGACCTGTCCTCCGACAAACACCTGCATCTCCGTCTATTTTAATTCAGCTTCATTTTAATGTTAGCAATTTAAGTTATTAAAATATTTATGATGTATGTGGTTTAGATGACTCACAACTGGTGGTCGAGTCGTCCTGTCTGCAATCTAAATTTGTTATTTAAGAATAGATTTGCATGAACTGGGCCAAGGCCTATACGTGGGTCTAATGAGTCGTGGAGGGGTTCATGACATGTTTGATGTTTAATGTGGTTGAAGAGTTTAAGCCTTATTTGTTTGGCAGCAGCCGAATGATAACCAGGTTTAAGCCTGTGACAATTCCAACCTCTTAAACACACACAAGATCATGTCGGGAACCTAGACAAAATGGAGGGCCCGTATGTCCACAACACTATGTGTCTCCAATTCCAACAGGAAACCACCGCCCCAAGACTTCACGAGGTCTAAATGGTAGTATTAGGGAGCCTTGGCTCAACAGCCACCACACTAGCATTTGAAGGATGGTTTGTAGGCACAACCATGCTGATGTTCTAGGAAGATATCTGTATTAAATTAGGGGGGAGTAGTAAAAAAAAAATACTTCAAGAGCTACAGGATATTTAAGGAAAAACTAGCTCTGGTTGTTGTTGCCAGATCAACTGGTGTTGGTATATAGCAGAGCATGTGTAAGGGCTTGAAGTAGAATTGTATTTGAATTGTGCTGTATGCTGTGTATAGAAGATCTTTGTGACGGGCTTTGCCCAGATTGGGACTGGTCACTAGGACCACTCTGTCTACAAGGTAAGGTAGTGGCAGAGCAACGCTCCTGGATAGACGAAAGGGGACTTTAAGGGGGTATTAAAGGGAGTACAATACAAGAAAGAGAGCCAGGGAGAAAGGATAATTCTCAGGGGCCAAGGAAGAGAGCTGGAAGAAAGTATTAATTCTCAGGGGCCAAGGAAGAGAGCTGGAAGAAAGTATTAATTCTCATATGGCTAAAGGGGGGAATTAATACTAGGGTACGCGGAAGACATAAAGGACAGGATACAATACAGTAGTTTAGCTTTCCCCAAGGAAAAATTATTCATTTCCATTGCGTTAACAACTTCAAGTACTTCTGAATTCCTTCAACCATTTACAATCTTAAACTAAAGAAAGAAGATTGAAGAGGAAAAGTCTTCCTTATATACATTAGAAAGTGGTCTGTGCTGTTACCAGACTACACCCAAATAGAGCAACTAAATAATCACCTGATTGGTATCAGCTCAGATCAGTCACCCAAGCCCAAGCCTTGGCTGCCCTAGACTCTAGCCTATGACAGCAAGTCCAGAATAAATTCAGTTAATTAACAAAATCTAGAGACATAAGTTCATCTACATCTTGCTATTTCCACAAGTAATTGTAATAAACGAGCCTGATCATAACAGTCTCTATTGCTAAGCAGCTGTGTCCAATCTACACCCTTGGTAGTCTATAGATGACTATACCCTAGATTCCATCTCCACTGTATGTGACAAAAGTGTTGCATTGGATAATCTGTATCCATAGTAAGATAGCTATACAATCAGCCGATCTATTAATGTGTCTTTTAGGCTAGTTGGCAGATTGGTAAAGCTAACTCATTTTTTGCAGCAGCGCATGATCATTACCATATGGACGTTTCCATCACACTGTACCAATGCAGGCAGTTCACAAATAAGTTAGTGTTCCTGTAAACTTTGTAAGATGTTCATTGTACTAGTTGAGTTATAGACTATCTAGTACATAGGGCTACTGTTGATAGCACTCGGTGGCTACTGTTTCTAGCATATGCTTGAATACTGGTGTAAAATGGTTGTGTATTTGTTGTCTCTATTCTATCTACATGATGAGGGATCCATATCAGTATTCACGTAGGTGCCCGTGCACGCCACGCTTAACCTTGCAGCCTAAGGCATCTACATACCATAGGCTACTATGGATCCAAACAGCTACTTTCTGGGCCATGTCACGCCTTATACAGTGATTCAATCCTCTTTTGTTATTTAATGAATAATGAATATGTTGCACGTTATGAACAGCCATTCAGCTCAGTGAGAAATAGGCTGATAATTACATTTACACCAGGTACTGAACATATTGCAGATATATTAACAAAACAGTTACCCAGGGACAAGTTTGTAAAGTTATTGTATGAGCTAGGCTTATCTCATTAAACAACAAATTGTGTGGATGACGCTCATATTTTAGAAGTTCACACAGCAGGTTACAATGGGGCCAGGATGAGAGTACTCTTGTACCACAATGCAGTTTCACTCTATTATAATCTGTAGGACTACTGTGTTAAAGTTATGAGCTTGAGCGAATATGGAGGTTATAGCGGAATCAGTGTCGGCGGTTAGACCGATACAGTAAGTCTCGTATGAAGTTGTAGAAGGAAGAATTGACTGGAAACAAGTGTATTGAGATGTATGGTTCTGAGTAAACTGAGCTGATAAGAGTGAGATTGCGTGTGCGCATATCTTATCAACTGAGGTTTTTGACCAGTATTTATCAATCTCCATGGATCATAAGTTATGATCCCTGTAGATGTAAATCTATATACGTACAGATATATGAGCCAGAAATATAAAGCTAAATACATGTGTGTCGGTAATAGATCCGAGAAACCTTTAACCTGCATTTGATACATAATCATCTGATGGAATGCTAGTGTGAAATAAATGCCAATATGCATTAAACTTTCCGTGAGGAATGTGCTGATGACAATGATATAGGAAGGTGAATATGATAACCTAATTAGCCGGACTTACAAATGAGTTATCCTTGGCATTCCAGGATATACGATATTTCAACATACTGAACTCTTTAAGAAGAGATGTAGGGTTCACACTTCTTAAGTGTTGTGGGAGTTGTTGAGGCTCTATGATATCGCAGCATGGGGGCATGTCAGGAAATGCTGCTTAGTCATCTAGTTGGTCAAGTGCAAGGTGTCCACATCCTTGGTACATAACACATCTTGATCACTCCATACTTATAGTACTCACTATATACATTCCTCTGCATATCCTATATTACTGTCTATATTATCTTAATCTCGTGATAATGTGGATCCTAAACGTAGCAGGCTACGTAATGTAATATAGACTACTAAATGCGGTTAGCCTACAATTAATAAGCTACGCACAAAGTGTAGATTTTGGAGTTGGGAGTTAGAGGAAGACATAGACAAATTTATTATAACTCAAGCTTAACTATTGCATTCTGCGGAACTAGCTATAGTAGAGCCACGAGTTATATTTGTCACCATCCTGTTACAATTGTGATCGATCGAAATCCACAAAAATATATATTTTTGTAGAGAAAATCTCAATAAAAAAAAATGCCATTATTTTTCACTTTCAATTCACGTCATAATGGTAGGCCTCACAAACTTGGAGCTCGAATCCAAGTTAAAGAAAGCCACCGCCGACCAGGCAGCATTTCAGGAAGACACGACAAAACGTTTCCAAAAAATGGGCAAGGACTTGGACAAGCTGGCGGAAAGGGCGGAAAGGACAGAAAATTCAATCCAAGAACTGACCGATAAATCTAAATTGACTTTTAGTGAGCTTCTTCACAGGGCGGACAAAACCGATGATGCACTCTCGCACATCTTGCAACAACTCTCTGTTATTGCTAACGCCAAGACTAGTGAGAATCCAGCTACCAGCAGTCTACGTCCTACAGTTACGTCAACTCAAGAAGCCCCACCGCTGGACAAGGGCAAACAGAGACGACAAGTTTCGACTTCCAACCAGGAAGCATCAGCTTCATTGGTGGCGGTGCCCAAACAGGAACCACCGATACCGAAAGTCTCGGGCGAGTTCCCAACTTCCATGCAAACTGAAAGTCGGCGCTACAACAATTCATCGTCGGCTCAAATCCAGTTCTTCAACGCCCCACCAACAACAGCCAACAACAAGTTCCTTGCCAACAGAACAATAAATCTCTATCAATCGGTCAACTCCCAAACCTCAGGTCTAAGCGATCAAGAAATGCGAGTGAAAAGATACTTCCCAGATTTTTTTACGCGTAAGGAAGCAGAGAATCCTAATGGTCCTCTGCGCGAAGCGACGGAAAGGAACAAGGCAGTGTCCCCAAATGACTGGAAACTCTGGTTCGCAAATGAAGACACTCTGGGAATCCTCTATCTGATGCAAGTCGGTATGGTTCAGTCAATGCTACCCTATTCAGCCTGGCCAATGAGGGTCGCTTCTGTAATGGACCACGATTTCATTACAGCTAGAAGAGCTATTGCCAATGGTTCTTTAGACTGGGCAAGCACAGTTGAGTGCATCCTTAAGGTTCTACATAACAATAATGCCTTAAGTTCTCCTCTCACCACTTTCGCTAAACTTACCGTCAACAACAGCGAGACAACTTTAGACTTTGCATGCCGTTTAAGGAAAGCTTTTTTCTTTCTCCCAACGGATATGGTAGTGGGACCCCAGGCTCGAGATATTTTAAGCCAACATGTCCGACAGTTCTTACCTCGGACATGGTCCACAATCAGTTCTCGAGCCCCGTCCCTTTCAAATGAAGAATTGGCCAACCATATTGTCCAATCTACTGAAGCCATTGCCTGTTGGCCGTTTGAAGACACCAACTTTCAGCGTGGACCCAGTCTTACAAATCCAGCTGTTGATTCATCCCCACCCGCGTTAGGCCAGACAATAATGGATCCTAGGCTTCAGGGAAATAACGTGTTCCCCGCATACAGCACATTTGACGAAGGTGGAGAATACGCTGTAAACCCTCAACACGGCAACTGTTACAAGTGTGGAAAGCCAGGACACTGGTCTAAAGACTGTCGCTCGAATCCACCGCCTAAAAATAACCGTATTCAGTCAAATTTGGGTCGATTTCCAGCCCGCTCCAATTTCAGCGACGACCTGAAGAAACGTTACGCGGCTATTAATAAAAAAGGATTCAAGCGCTTCAGTCCTAATCAGAAATCGTTTGTTGTCGAACCCATGACTCCAGACAATGGCCATCAAAGAAGTCCTGCCGACACCATTGAACACGACAATGTTGACCAGGAACTAGAAGACTTGCTTACTCAAGTCCTCGCCGAGGAAGAACTAGAATGAGGGTGCCAAGGTTCCTATGTTGTGGCAATAGGCTCAGGCTATACAAAAGCTACTCCCGACGAGGATCCTCTTCGCGAGGGATGCGGAAAGCCACACAAATTTTTCCTTACACGTCTTTCAAAATTTCCTTCTGTTACCTTTTCTACTTTTTTCGATTATGGATCTTCCACATGCTTTGTTTCCAACTCCTTAGCCACTCGACTTTTTTCCTATAACACCTCGTTCATTTCTACAATTTCAGGAATTGGTGGAACAGGACCCACAGTTACCAAAGATGCCATTATAACAGTACAATTCCATATTCAACGGAGTAATAATCATTCCAAATGGACCGAATCAGTTACATTTTCTGCTGGAGTCGTCCCTGATAATACATTTCCCGCCAACCTCACCTTGGGCCAAACAGTTTTCCACGCCCTCGGATTACACTTTGTTTCTGACAAAACTATCCAACTTTCCAACTTGCAATCATCTCCAACTCTTTTTCCTTTTTCTAATTCAAATAATATCCATCATGTTTTCACGGCTAACTCTATCCCTCTCACGCCAAAATGGCACAAGTCAACGCCAGCTAACGCATTTCCTTTTACCAGCTCTTATATTCACGACTTTCCTTCTATTTTTAATAAATCTCTTCGAAAAACCGACCTTCTGTACAAGACACAACACGTCATAAATACGGGTGACTGTCAGCCAATTAAGCTTGCTCCAAGGCGCTATAGCCCATATCAGTTACAAGCAATACGGGATTTTTGCAAAACTCACGTGGGAAGAATTATACAGAAAAGTCAAAGCCCGTGGGCAGCACCATTGCACCTCACACCCAAAAAGACGCCATCCAAGACAAACAAACAAATCTGGAGAATTTGTGTGGACTACAGAGAACTCAACAAGGTTACTAAGAAAAACGCACACCCACTCCCAAATGCTCAGGACAAAATACAGCGAGCTGCGGGACATAAATTCTACGCGTTCTTAGACCTAGAAAATGGATTCTGGCAAGTACCAATGCATAAAGATTCACAAGAAAAGACAGCCTTTGTGACGCCTTTTGGTATCTATGAATGGCTTGTCATGCCTTTTGGTCTATGCAATGCTCCAGCAACTTTCCAATCTTTAATGGAAGAGGTACTACAGCCATATCGACTGTTCGTATCTGGCCTTCTGGATGATGTGTGCATTTGGGGGGATTCGCACGAGGAATTGCATGCGAGATTACAGCAAGTTTTCGCCCGTTTTTTAAATATGGCTTAATTCTCAACGCAGCCAAGTGTAGACTCTTTGTCGAACAAGGAGTTTTCCTCGGATTCCTCATTTCAAAGTACGGTATCACAGCAGATCCCGAAAAAGTTGCTGCCATTCGCGAACGCCCTATACCGTCAACAACTTCAGATATTAGGGGTTTTGTTAACGCAGCCGGTTACTTACGTTCTTTAATTAAAAATTTCTCTCAGCTGGCTGGCCCACTAACCGACCTTTCAATAGGACCAAAAAATTTTCCAGTTAAACTGACTCCAGAGGCGATTGAATCATTCAATAAAATCAAAAATGCCCTCACAACAGCTCCAGTAATACAAAAATTCGATTGGAGACTACCAACTGTGTTAGAAAGCGACGCTTCACAACGGTTTGTGGGAGCAGCTCTTCTGCAACCTCATCTTCACTCGACCAATGACAACCACAAGCATTCGCTTCTGCACCCTGTTGCTTACTTCTCCAGGAAGCTAAATCCAACACAGCAACGCTACTCTGCGCAGGAACGAGAGTTGTTAGGTATACTCCTCTCCATACAACACTGGCAACACTGGGTTGAAGGTGGAGATATAACAGTCATTACGGACCATGAATCTCTCAAGTCAATCCCGACCAAAGCGGAACAGCCACCGCGGATGATTCGTTTCCTTGACACCATAGAGCATTATAATATCCGCATCCTCTACCGACCAGGCAAAGCCAACGTTCTTGCAGACTTCCTTTCTAGACCGATAGACTCAGCCTATCCGCTACTAGAAGAAGAGGGAAGGGTCTCCGAATTGCAAGAAAATGACAAGGTTAAATACCCTCACCAGTTGAATCGTGTCGACCTCCAATGTGTTTTCGAACATCTAACCTTACTTCAACAACTTCCGCCAAAGATTTCCAAGGACTGGGTCAACCAAAACTTTACAGTTTTCAATGACAAACTTCACCTCATCAAAACGACCCGTACCCATCAAATCGGTGATCCACCAGGCCCAACAGGAATTACGACACTTTTAGAGGTATTGGAGTACGAAGATCTGGTATCAACTGTCACAAGAATACACGAGGACCAAGGTCATGCATCCATTGGTACAACAATGCGTGAAACCGAACGGAGATACTGGCACCCAGAATTAATGTTAGCAGCACACGAAGCAATCATTAATTGTCATTCTTGCCAATTGATGAAACCACCAGATCCAGCTTTGGGTAACCTAACTCCAATAAAGCCTTCACTGCCGCTGACACGTTGGGGAATCGACCACACAAAAATCGGGCCCCAAATCCTTCTTCATGCGATTGAATACGCCACTGGATGGCTAGAATCGAGGTTAGTACCCAACGCAGACTTCGTGAACACCATTCCTCTACTCAGGTACATCATGAACACTTTCGGTACCCCGCGTCAAGTAATTAGCGACAATGCCCTGTGCTTCACTGGAATGGAAGCACAGCAGTTCCAGCACAGACATAATCTCTCATTCACGCAGTCAACACCTATCCGACCACGGAGTAATGGAAAGGTAGAGCAGGCCAACGGCGTCTTAAAGGCCATTCTAACAAGAACTCTCCTCGATGCCCCTGGAATGAAACTAGTCGACGCACTCTCTCGCGCTGTTTCCATATACAACCGACGTATATCTCCTAACGGCTACAGCCCGTTCTTCCTGCTCTTTGGAACACAACCTTCAAACGAAGAACAAGCGTATACGGAATATGTCCGAGAACCAACGCTACAAGAAGAACGTGACTGGACAGAAGAACTTGTTAGATCTCACGCTGCACCTATCGCTCGCTCGTACGTGGCCAGTATGAAAGCAATCCGCGACAAGACCCGAGCTTACCTCCAAGAAAAGAAAGCCATTTCGAGAATTTACGCCCCAGGAGATTGGGTCTTGCGAGTCCGTCAAAAGAAGCATAAATTCGAACCTTACTATGATGGACCCTGGGCAATCGCAGCATGTCACGTTAATAACACTTACTCACTGATCTCCCCAGGAGGATTCAAGTTAGGTAACCGCTACAATGGTACTAATTTGTTCCCAGCATACGTTCGTGAAGGTCACCCAGTGCAAAGCTTATGGTACGGGAGTAAAAGAATGTTAGAGCAGGATCGTAGGAACTTGAAGGACTGTGGAGGATTGTAATGTTGAGTAATAAACTTTGGTGAGCTGCGGACAGCTCAGTTGGAGAAGGAGGATGATTTGTGGATCCTAAACGTAGCAGGCTACGTAATGTAATATAGACTACTAAATGCGGTTAGCCTACATTTAGTAAGCTACGCACAAAGTGTAGATTTCGGAGTTGGGAGTTGGGAGTTAGAGGAAGACATAGACAAATTTATTATAACTCAAGCTTAACTATTGCATTCTGCGGAACTAGCTGTAGTAGAGCCACGAGTTATATTTGTCACCATCCTGTTACAATTGTGATCGATCGAAATCCACAATAATCCTTTCTCAATATCCCAATACTCAGTATTTATCTGTGGAACTCAGCAACCTTATCAACCAAACCAAATACCTACAAATGAAAACTGTATGCACGGTAAAAAGTCTCAGAGAAACCTGCAGCCCCAGCCAGGCAAGATCTAAACACCGGGACCACATAAATTGCACATGTCCATCTATTTTCCCTTCTTTGTAGCATTAAAGGCAAACTTCATCCAATCTGCCATCGGTGTATCAGGTACTGGTAGCGCTCCAGAAACTCATGTCATGGCTTTTGCTTCAAGATCAAGGGTGGGTAATGAGTGAGGCTTCGAACCCACCATCTGATTTGATGGCGGTGAACTTGATGCAAATGAAGATAGGAGTTTGTGCACAAAGGTTTTGGGAGAAAAAAAATTTGCACCAAATTTGAATTTTGTATGCAGCTATTAAGCTATGACACAATAACAGAGAAGTGTAAAATAGATGACTCAATTTAAAAGAAGTGCACTCATGCCTCGGATTTCATTTGCAAGTACCACTGTGAAGTTATGGCTGCTTTTTCTTCCATCCAATTCAACCTTCATCCGTGAATACTCACCCAAGGGAACGTCTTAAAAAGCCTTAGTCATTGTCAGACCAGGATTAGAGCCCGATGGAATCTGTATTCTTGACTTAATGTTTTGTGATTCATGTAAATTCCATTCTTCTAACATGATTGTAACATTATTGTCAGAATAACATGCCAAGCTGGTACCTGACATAATTTGTGATTGCCTCAGGAAAACCTTGGCGTTTTGGGTAGTTTTCAGCTAGAAAATACTTGGCATCCGTGTAACAGACGTGGTGGACTGGTATTGAGTTGTTTTAGGATTACATCTTGGCTACAACATGTTTAGATTGTATCTTGTGATGTATGTGACGTGATCAATGTTTGAAAGTACTTCAATTAATCCTTAGAATATTAAGCTAAAAAGAGAAGAAAGAGACTATGAAAGGCGGGGTATCTACCCCAAACTATATACAAAAACGTGGGTGACATTATAAAATTGGCAGGGAACCAAGCCTATATGCCTCAGGCCGCCTTCATCATCAGCATTGTGACAAATTGTCACATCATCCCCCCCTTAGAAAAAATCTCGCCCTCGAGGTTTTACTCATTAGTTTGTCATTGTCGAGGTCGTCTTAGTTATCTCGACCTTGTTCCCAAGCCTTTATCCAATCCTCCAGCTTCAATGGGGGTCCAGCTTGTTCCTTGTTTGCAAGATGAAAGTCCCTCACCTTGTTGGGGGCGTACTTGAGATCAGATGCGGGATACCAAGTAAGATCAACGTCATGATTTAACCAAGAGACCCGATACTCCAACCTTCCATACCGGAGGCAACGCCCGAGCACTTCCTCCACTTCCCATTCGTCCTCTCCAGTGATGTTGAGTGGGAACGACTCATTTTGAAATTGTCTGGGCAATGGATTGTTGCTGGCCTTACGTAGCTTTCCAGGTGGAAACACATCATGGATTTTCATGGTTTCCGGAAGGGCTAACCTGAAGGAGTTACTCACTTGGGCAGTGATGGTAAATGGCCCATTGGTTGGGAAGTCCAACTTCTTGGAGGGACGTGCGGATGGGTAATATCTCATATCTAACCAAACCTTATCACCAATTGCAAAGTCAACTGGACGACGGTGAGCATCTACGTTGCAGCGCATGGTCTCTTGAGCTTTGAAAATTTGTGATTGGGCAAAGGTCCATGCATTTTGGAAGCGCAATGCAAGGCGTTGAGCGTCAGAAAGGTTGAGTTTTTCAGTGGGTGTGGTGCCAGCATGAGAACTTTTCCAGTCGAAATTAGTGCGAGGAGGATATCCGTGAACAACTTCGAATGGGCTTAAACCGCCGAGGGAATTGTGGGGAAGGGTAAGTTGTGCATAATCCATCATGGGAAGGAGATCTGACCAGTTGTCTTGGTAGTAGTTGACAAAAGGTCTGAGTCGCTTCTGGAGGTACTGGTTGTAGATTTCAGTCTGGCCGTCAGTTTGAGGATGGTCAGCTGTTGATAGTTTTATCTTTGTTCCTAGTATCCTGTTAAATTCTTCCCAGAAGGAGGAGATGAATTGCGGGCCACGATCGGAGAGTGTCAGAGCAGCATGTAGACAGCAGGGCAAAGACATGGGTCAAAGAGGTGGTATCCAGGCTAAAGGGCGCCATCCTACATCATGCATGAGATAGTTGCATAACCACTCGGCCAAAAGGCCAGACCAGAATCATAGAAC
This sequence comes from Blumeria hordei DH14, assembly GCA_900239735.1. Taxonomy (NCBI): domain Eukaryota; kingdom Fungi; phylum Ascomycota; class Leotiomycetes; order Helotiales; family Erysiphaceae; genus Blumeria; species Blumeria hordei. The sequence goes on from OENG01000015.1 coordinate 1,064,289, forward strand.
TCTAGATTCAGGTTATCTCCACATATATAGATTATACAGAAGGCAATCCTGACAGAGAGCATAGTGACAGGAGCGCCAAAGTATCGATAAATATGGTAAACGTAAAGCATTGCAAGTTGTCAAGAAGTGACTGTTTTGTGACAAGGAATCGAAATCGCCTGCTTGCTGAAACGGTCGATGATTACAAGAACGTTATCAAATCCATGTTTATCCTTGATGAACGAGCAGAAACCCATAGTAACGTGCTCCCAAGGCCGAGTTGGGACACCTAGAGGATGGAGAAATCTGTGTTTTTGGTCGCGAGGGACAGAACTGCGGCGGCAAGTGTGACAGTTGCGGCAGTACTGTGTGACGTACCTGGACATTCCACGCCAAAAGTACGATTGAGAGATTAGGCGTAGGGTCTTGGCGGCGCTAGGATGAGCTGTAGATATCTGATTGTGGGCTTCACGAATGAGAAGGGTACGGAGATTTTCCGTATCAGGAACAACAAGACGTTCGTCGAAAAGAAGTAGTCCTTGAAGCAGCGTAAATTTTCCAGGGGAATCAGAGAGTGCTTGAAGGCGCAGTGCTTGGAGAGATGGCTTGTTTCGATTTGCGCTGAGGATTTGATCAACTACACTAATGGATGAGGAGATTGGTGCGATATCGATGGCGGAAATAACGTTTTCTTCGGGTGTATTGTGGCGTAGCTCGCGAGACAGAATCTTGGGATCTAACTGATCTTCCTTGAGGAGCCAAAAGAGGCGTTGGGTCTTTTTGACTCTATTCTGTGGTTCAAGCTCGTCAACTCTGCGTGTTAAGGCATCAGCAAGTGGATTATCTTTTCCAGGACGATATGAAATCATAAAGTTGTAATCTGCGAGCAATTTGGCCCATCGGGCTTGCCGTGAGTTTAAAGCTTTTGAAGTCATAAAGTATTTCAATGCTTTATGATCAGTATAGACCCGAATCTGGTGAGGTGTTCCTTGCAATTCAGCGCGCCAGTTTCCAAAGGATCGAATAATAGCGAGCATTTCCTTGTCGTGCACAGCGTAGTTGAGTTCAGCGGGTGCCATCGTTTTCGAAAAGAAAGCAACAGGAAGCCAATCATTGCCGTGCTTTTGCGAGAGAACACTTGCAACCACTCCGTCAGAGGCGTCAGTTTCCAGCATACATTCGAGATCTACATTGTAGTGCTGAAGGACGGGAGCTGAGGTGAGAGTAGCTTTTAGCGTGTCAAAAGCGTAGGCACACTCGCTGTCAAAGACAAAAGGAACATTATTTTTTGTAAGATAAACGAGAAGTTGCGCAATAATTCCATAATTTTTGATAAAACGACGGTAAAAGTTACAAAAGCCAAGGAAAGATTGTATACCTTTGACCGAGGTAGGGTACCGCCAGCTTTTGACGACGGAGACTTTTTTGGGATCAACTTCAATTCCATCAGTAGAGACAATGAAACCAAGGTACTTAGTGCGTTTGACACTGAATTCGGATTTCTTGAGATCAGCTTGCAGTCCAGCATCCCGGAGGCGTTGGAGGACTAGTGTCACTTGGTACTTATGCTCGAGTTTGTCCTCAGAATATATAAGAATATCATCGAGGTAAACAGTGCAAAAAACATCCAAATAATCAAAAAGAACGTCGTTCATGTAGCGTTGGTATGTGGCAGGACCATTGGTAAGACCAAATGGAAGGACTTTACACTTGTAAGCTCCATATCGGGTCCGAAACGTAGTGTACTCTTCTGATGCTGGATCCATTCTTATCCGGTGGAAGGCTTGACGTATATCCAGTTTGGTATATATCTTGGCACGAGCGAGGCGGGATAGCGTCTCATCAATAAGAGGAAGAGGGTAGCGGTCTTTTCGGGTGAGGGCGTTGAGAGCTCGGAAATCGATACATAAACAAAGTCTTCCGTCGGATTTTCGAACAAAAAGAATGGGCGCGGCGTACGGCAACTGAGATGGCTCTATGAATCCTTTATCTAGGTTGTCTGTGATAAATGCCTTAACAGCTTCAAGTTCATCAAGTGACATTTTGTATAACAGAGAATACTTAAGAGCATTTTCACCTTTATCCTCCAACTGTATCTTGTGATCATAAGGACGGTGAGTTGGAAGGATATTAGATGCATCCTTGGAGAATACATCAGCGTAATCAGCATACTCATCGGGGACAGGAGGTTCTGTGTCGAGTTCTAGAATTTGGGCAGCGAGGACGGCGGCACTTGGTCTTTGTCTGCATTGATTATGAAAATTCTGAACCAAATTGGCCGTGGCAGTCTCGTACGACTTGAATTCGGTTTGTTGTTTGAACAAGGCATCAAGTTCATGGATGCTGGATGAGAAGACATGATCGTGGGGAGATTTCTTTGCGTTCATATGAAATGCATTACCCGAGATAAAAGCAATATTGATAAGGGAATTGGGTTGCTGAAGTTTTGGTTTCCATAGTTGCTTACGTACACGCGGTATTAGTGATTGGGAGTTTTCGTGTTCGGGCTTTAATAATTCCCGATTTATTTGTGTAAGAGCAGTATGCATCTGTTTGACGTGTGAAGAAGAAGAAGAAAAAGGAGAAGAAAAAGAAGGTGTGATGGTCGGAGATTCTGTAATAAGAGAACTGGAGATCGTCGGAGGAGGCTCTGAATGGTCTGAGACTGTAGGTGTAGAATCTTGAGCGGGTAAATTTTTTTTCAATATCTTTTTTAAGATGATGCTGTCTTTTGGAGGCGGGGATTTGTTGTGTAGTATCCTCGGTTGTTCTCGGGACTTTCTCGCACTAGTGACAGCGTCTCTTCTTTTCCAATCCCGGTCGATAATACGATCTCTACGTTCTGTGTCTCGTTCGTGTGAGTAATTGATCCTTGGCGAGTCCAGATTTGTATGTCCTATGATAGTGTTCCGAGCATAGGATTGGGTAGGTGGGTAGTCCGAAGGCCAGATAAGTCGGCGTCGCGCGGCGTCTAGCAGTATGCAATGTTCGGCCAGCCATTGGCGTCCAAGAATTAATCCGTATTTTCCAAGAGAAGTGACTAAAAAAGGAGTAAATGATTGAATGGGTTTGTCAATAGTAAGATTCAAATGAGTGTAATGAGTAATGGACTTGCCAGCAAGTCCGTTGTACCCTTTGATTGGAATGGGACGAGGAAGACAATGAAGGAAAGGTTTTAAAGAATGTGAGAGTCTCTTGAGCAAAGAAGAGTCCAGTAATTGTAAAAGGACGAGAATCACGGACGCTGCACGCAAAGGCTGCCACAAAATAATCTATATTTTCTATGAAGGGAACACTTCAGTGGGACAGAGCCAATGTAAGGTGTGTGCTGACAACCACCTTACCTAAGCGCTTACTAAGCGTCTAACCTGTTGCAATAGACAGATCATTCGCCACATCCCACTTACATGCAAGGCTTGGCCCGTAAGTCAGCCCAGCCAACTAACACCGGGTAAAACCCGTAACAGTAATCCATAGCCATTGGCTCCTGAATCAATAAGTGTCTGGAGGGAGTATGAAATGCCGTTTTTGGTTAGAAAGCAAGGCATTGTAAGATGGGGTCCTCCCAAAAGTTGGCTGATATCCAGGTACTGCATATTCTTCACTTGGCCTAAGAAGGAGGCTTTCCCTAGGCTTTGTCTTTTAAACGCGGAGTATGTTCTTCGTCCGCCGAGTCTTCTAGAGCATCATGATATTCAATGTCCGAGGAAGAAGATGTACTTCTATCTTCAATAGCGTTAATTGACTTTGAACGGTAATCAGCCGGAGGTGCAGAGGAGCGCCCTGGAGTAGCTGACAAATGTTGAGGTCCTCCGTTGCCGGAATAGTTTTTGGGATGCAGAGAAAACTTCGGGGGGTCCTGGGGCCTCGTCTTGTTGTACGATTGGTGGCAATCAGATTGTTGGTATTGCACCGGAGGGGAAGAGCTTGGTGCCATTTTCAACAACATATCCGATGAAGCCGATTTTTCATAATTGTTATGCCTACCCTGAGAACGCGCTGTGCCTTTGGAATTTGAGTTTCCGGAAGGCTGCTGATTTTTGAGGGTTTGTCGTCGTGCGGATTGCTTGGCTTGAGCTTCAAAATCAGCGTCGACGTCCTGGATGACGTTAGCGTACTCATTCAGGGTTCGGCATCTCCTCCATTCGTTGACCACTGCGCTTCTCAAACGTTTAGTGATCTTGTTTCGAAGGTCCGACTTGAGCATATTCTCATTGGTAAGACCGGCTTGATTAGCCAGAATGCAGAACTGTTGAAAAAAATGACGGAACTGTTCGTAAGGTTGCATTTCCAGTTCATGGTAGTCATCACTGGCAGTCTGCTGCTCGGCCGGGTCCGACAAGAAGTCTACAACTTCCTGTATTAGTCTGTTTGGTGATGGACGTGGGTTCATGTCCATATACAGAGGAAGAAGGAAATCGCGCGCAATCCCTTCCGTGTTGTCAACAATATAGCTGCGGCGATGGCTGTTGTCAAAAAAACTGGAATTGTACCATTGCAGTCTTTCGAGAATTTGCTGTTGCCAAAGACGCGGCTTCATATCCCTACCATCTGAAAGTCTGGAAGGTAGCAAGGGGATAGTCTCTGGTCGGAATGCAGGTCGTGAGGTCGAAGCAAAGCGAGTGATTCGAGTGCGGTTGGAGTATTCATCATCACCCGAGGGGTCTTAAAAGCGAACTTGAGCGTGGCCACGTTCTATAGAAGGAATTAGATTGTCAGAATTCCTGGAGGTTGACTCAGAGGCGAAATTTGTAACACTACTGGTTTCGTAGGGCCTAGCAGTGGTATTTGAGGATGTTCCAAGATGACTTCCTCGAATGGCAGTCTCTAGGTCGTCCAACTCTTGTGCGCGTGCGAGAAGAGCACGTTCTCTTTTAAGCAGGTCTAACTCACAATGTTCCAGGTCGGTAGGGCCGTAAGGATCTCTAACGGTCTCCAGTCTAGGAGAGGCGAGTTGCTTGGCTTTTCCTTTACCCTTCTTACGCTCTGACACGTTCCTGGAAGGCATTGAGGGCGATTGTGGCGGAGATGACAAGGAGGATGACTCAGATAAAGCTGCAGCTGCGGTAGTGGCGGTATCTTGGATGTTGTGAAGCGGTGTAAATCGATTGTCGTTGGTAGTTTGTTCTTGGAAATTGATTTGAGATGGAGATTGATTTTGCACGAGTTCAATACGTTCAAAACGACGTATTTTTTTGGACTTTGCGAAGGGGTTGTCTGATGAATTAACCATGCTTCGAGAGGATGACTATTTCTCTTGGTATCTGGTCTTCCTTGGAAAGCGAGGCGTAATTCGCGTTGATTAGGCCGGGCACAAGGGAACTGAAATCTTGATGTTAATTTTTTTGTAGGCCGTTGCCAGCCTGAAGGTGGTAAGAGAGCTTAATATAATGTGACGTGATCGATGTTTGAAAGTACTTCAATTAATCCTTAGAATATTAAGCTAAAAAGAGAAGAAAGAGACTATGAAAGGCGGGGTATCTACCCCAAACTATATACAAAGAACGTGGGTGACATTATAAAATTGGCGGGGAACCAAGCCTATATGCCTCAGGCCGCCTTCATCATCAGCATTGTGACAAATTGTCACAATGTAAGGAAGCTATTTCTAGATATTATCATCATATGTCAGGTAGAAGATATGTATAGATATATAAGCTGAGAGGAAGAGGAAGAGAGACAGACAGACAGACAATCACATCTTTTATTTTACTTCGATTGAAAGCTCCTGTGCGAGCTTTTCTCCCAGATACCTCCAGACTCAATCATTAAAGCTTCCGAACCAGCTAAAAAGGTTCGACAGTCATCCAGATATGCCTCCATCATTCACTTAATTTTCTCCGCGCAAAATGAAGTCTGAAGTGTCTCCTTCCCAAGTATAGTAGGCGTCTAGGCTACTCAAACTTTACCAGAGACGACCACCAGAAGGAGAACCAAGACATCTTCCATCGTTGTCGTGTGTTTATAGTGCCAGCTGCACTTTTGCAGCCGAAGTCTTGGCATACAGAAAGCTCAATGCATGAAAATGCTTGCCAAAATTCAAAATTATCTGTCTGTCAAGATTGTATTTATCCTCTGTTTCATCTTGTAAACCTGTCCTGGTTCTTCTCACGTCGATCCCAAAGAACTGACTCCCGGATTTGTGTGCCACTCTTTGCTTCCTGCATCGGGTGTAAATATCGGCGTGCGCGTGTATTTGGCGGCTAGCTGAGGCCAGAGAAGGTCGACAAGAGATAAGGTCATCGGGATGAGGATGTACCAGGCTGTACTTGTAGACTTGACGATACTTAGGGAGCAGTCAAACTTTTAGGGAGCGAAAAATTGATGTGGTGGAGTCTTTTGAATCATTGCCACGTGTTACAGGCTGCTGCCTGATTTACCTGGAACCGGAGCTTATCCGGCTCCCAATAGTTGTCATTCCTAATTTAGTTAGGATCATGTAATTGCTTATGTAAAGCCCAGGATGCGACGCGACGCTTAGTCTTTACACTTTGTTAAATCCGATATAGATTATTCTCCCTTAAGATAGAAAATAAATATCATTTTCGGGGCCAACAGGAAAGACACCTGAAAGGATAGCGAAACCCCTCAGAATTATTCAAAGAAAATGCTTAAAGCTTGTTGCAGGTGCCTACAATTCTACTAGCAGCAGAGTGCTAGAACACGAATCGTCCGTCCTCCCTATAGAGATATACCTGAAACAAAGGAGGGTCCAGCACGCCGGACTACCAGATAAACTCCCAGTTCAAGAGACAATCCGATCGACATGTAAGAGGATAAAGCTGCCCGCAAACGGGAGAGAAACCCTGCATGCGTCGAACAAGAGTAAAGATATCGCCGAGTGGACAAGAACTTGCGGAAGTGAAAAGGATAAGAGAAGGCAGAAAGAAGCTGGAAAGATAGCGGCCTTTCAGGAGTGGAAGGATTCATGGACAAGCCAGATCAGGAAACACCGCCCTGGCCGACCAGCATCAGCCGATCCAGAACATTGGAAAGCGGCAAATATATTTACTGATAAACAAACAGGCAGCATCAAAATGAACTTCAAAGATACCCCCTTAAGAATCCACCTTACCCTAACCAGGGCCCAAAGCAGTGTCGCCATTCAGATAAGGAGCGAGCATATCGGACTCAATTCTTACCTGAGCAGAAGAAAAGTACCCGGAGTAGAAAAGCCAAGCTGTCAATGTGAATATCCGTCGCAAAACGTCAAGCACATGGTGTTGGCGTGTCCGCAGTGGGCAAATGGAAGAGGCGACTTTCTCCGACAAGTTAAAGACAGGTCATTTGAAGCAATGATGAATAGCCCAGAAGACATGGCCAGAATTACACAGTGGATACTAAACAAAGGGTGGATAAAACAGTTTCGACTGGCAGGAGAAGTCGAGGTAGCAATGTCAGATAAAGTAAATAGATCTGGAAGGGGAAAGGACGGAATCCACACGGGCTGAACAGTGTACACTGCACTTCCTGAAGGTAAACCAAATAAATTGATAGGAAGATAAAAAGACAGGATCAGGGGGTTTTCACCAAATTGGTTTCCTCCTTTGTAAATAATGCAGATAGTCACCTGCATGGACCCATAGGGTGCCTGATCGGGTTAATTGAAATCAAATTCAAATTCAAATATCATTTTCGACACATGTTTGCGAGAAGCTGACGTACCGTCCCTTAACACCACGTGGGCCAACTTCTTCGGAAATGCGAAATTTGACTGAACTTGGCTCTGGGAGAATTTCCCACTCCCAGGTTCGAAGAGAGCGCCGCGTTCTTATGGTCAGTCCTACCCCCTAATCGGGGGTTTTATTAAGGAAATAATGACCCCTCAATCATTGAAGTTGTAGAGCGCATTCATTCAAGTAACTACCGAAGGGAAACTAAGTAAGGAATCTGTAGTCTCTTTTTTTTTTAAAAAAGCATTTATTTTGTATTCAGCTATTTAGCTATGATACATGACCGGTACTAAGTATACATTAGGATAACCCTTTTGACGCTAGAGACACTCATACTTTGGATTTCATTTGCAAATATCACTATGAGGTATGTTTGCTTACACAAACAGTCGACCATCCCCCGTAAGTACCCACCAAAGGGAAATTCAAAACCTCTGGATATCCAAGCATGCCTCCGCCATCCATGCATACAAGCGCTGCGAGAGATGTAGTTTAGCTTTGCTGGATTCGAACCAGCGGTCTCCTTGCTCGGGTGGGATGTATGTGCTAGCTATCTAGATCGTACTTGAGAAACTGGCCAAGATGATATACCACTGCACCATCCAGCCATGGCAGTGTTCATAGTGTTGCGTGCACTGAATCTGTAGTCTGGTGTGTATCAAAACAATTTGGCCTTATTGATGATTCCAATGATTCTAAATTCCAACAGGTTTGTATAACCTTCGGAAATGAGAAGAGCAGTTTTCATTGTGACGGCTACTTTTCGACAGCCACCACGTTTTGATTTTTTTTCGAGCCGATTCTTTTGACCTGTATGGCTCATTTGTTAAACTCTAACTTTGAGCTGGCTACCGGTGCGTGTAGGAACCATCAATCCTCACGACTACGTCGCCATCTGGGTTTTCAGTTCTAGATCTGTGTGTATCCCCTAGGAATAGGATGGCCATTCACTACCCTGAAGAGATTCCGATTTAAAGGCGAGGGCCTTTCCTTTGGTTAAAGAAGGTAAAGACCTCCTAGTTTGATTGGTCCGCCGAAAGAAGAGCATTTGCCATTCTACTTACCCTTGGCGAAGATAATATCGAACTTCGGACCATACGTAATTGAGAAAGAGAAAATCCGGATTCAAAGAGTATTAAGTAACCAGTATTCCCTCAGTAAGGAAGTGATTGTTTTATTAAAGTTCTGAGCCAATGTAAAGGCTCTACGTCCTGGTTGGATACAGGACCGGTGGAGACGGCAAGGATAACTGTGTACAGGCCCAACTCATTCCAACCGCCTGAACTCCCACAGTAATTACAGAAGTTAACAACAAAACTAAAATCAAATTTACAATAAATCCCAATTAGGCCCGGATCCCGTGCTTCTCGCCCGTTCCCTTTCCTGTCATATCTTCCAAGTGACAATTTCTGATCTTCGCTGAGAGCAAAAAATGAGTTCGCAGGCATCCTTTATCCAGCCGATATCCTGCTCTATATTTTTGAAGCCTCGACGACGTCACTGAGGCCTGCTGTAACCTTAAACCTCCTCTTCGAATTTTAGAATTCCGAACCCTGAAACGCTTGCCATGCAGACATCTTTCTTCGAGCCGTAAATCGCCTCTATGGCTTTTTCGACTGCAGCTTGGACACGAGCAAACTCTGCACACCTTCCTTTCTCAACTTTGCGAATTACCGCGAGCTGCTCTTTTTTCACAGGTCCGGACTTGTTATGATTGGCTTCGCAGACCCGCGAATCCGAGCGGTTAGGTCCCCTGCAGTTCGGCACCGTGTGAGAGCTTTACACTCTGCTTCCGAGTGCATATTTGGTCCGCAGTTCCAGCTAGCTACAGTGCGGTGGCAATAGCAGGTGGCATGGAATTTATGACATCGTTTGCACTGTTACGTTCTTCGGCGGGGTTGGAATATCTCCCAGTAATAAGGTTGTAGAGCGTATTGATTCGAATAACTACCATCTTAAAACTAAACGTATGATTTATAGTCACATGTACGTCCAAGGCGCGGCCTACTCGATACGATATTCAGCGGAGAGCATCAGTACTCATGTGAAACATAGCTGACAAGCGATGGGTTTTCATGTCCCCTGTTGAAAGCTTATTTGACAAGACTTCAAAATTTATCTAAGAGATAGTTTCAAAGCCCCTCCTCAGAAGTTTAATTATCTAAAGTCATCACTAAGCTAGCTTGTGGGGGCTAATAATCATTGATGTGCAACAACATGGAAAGTTTGGCTTGAGGCTATGATTTAGCTGATCCACTCTTACTCCGGATATTTAGAATTCACTGACAACTTTACTCCTTTCTACGCCTTTACCCCTAGAATCTTTATAAATATTACACTATTCGTAAAGTCGTTAATCTTTCCAGCGGTTCAGAAACCTTTGCATATCATCAGCAGGATTAGATGCTGCAGCTCCCTAGCATGTAAATGTTAGCCTTTTAAGTATCCTAAATTTGGGTTATCTTGCCGTATTCGCATGACTATTTGCGCTGAAAGTTTGGGATTGAGTGAGTGTAGTTACTTGGACCGGGGTTGGTAAATATGTCGATGCAAATTCAACAGAGGAAGTTGGCCAGAGCGGTTTTATGTTTGTGGCAGTTATAGCAGTGGGCGGGATGGGCTGCATGGGTGCGTATTTTGTGAGACCAGTCTGAAGATTATAAGGAATAGCCCATTCTCCTTCCTCTAACGGAGCCCCTGCGACATCAGCGACGGCTGCGGGTGCAGCTATGTTGTTTACAACAGGTGGTCCTGTAGCACCTGAAATCTTTGAAAGTTCGCTAATGACTATGGGAGAAAATGTACCAGTCATTCCAGTGAGGGTGAATCGACTAGAAAAGCTAGTTATAGTTTTTCCTGCAGCCGCCGTAGAAACTAGACTGAGAAAGCTACAGAAATGTGAGTATTTTAGAGTCAGAAATCTAGAGGAAAACCCACTATGCGTTTTCTATAGACCCTCCTATAGTAACCGGGACATTTGCTGTTATAGAGTTACCGGCATTGAATGCGCCCTGACCAATTTCGTATATCTGCTGAGGATTTGAATTCGAGCCTGTATGCAAGAAGATTTGATACGAAGTTAAGTCTGCTATGGCTGGTGCTTCTCCGGAATCGATCCAGGTAATAGTGAACGCGACACCACCTGGCAACGAGGTTCCGGCAGCCGGACTGGTTATCTCGGGATACGCATGGGCAGCGCAAACAAGCAAACTTGTTAGGAAGAGTTTTGATCCGACGAGCATACTGTCTTTTGATTTCGATACTCCGTTGAAGTTATTTCCGATATTTGACTAAAGAATGGTCGGTGGCGTTACCTCTAGATCTTACGTGTGAGAGGTCGCGATCAACGGACGTCGTTGATCGTCTAATAATAGTCAGAGGCCGTGCTGAGCCCGTAATTTTAGGCTCTGATCGGGGCCCTACAGCAGCCTGAAAAAAATATGATCAGCTGGCATGCTATGATCTGTCACTGACACCTGAACATGAATAATGTCAAGGATTACGTTGGAAAGGAGAGGATTAGTACCAACGTAACTAATGAGTCATAGGTCAAATTTTTGGGCTATCCCTCAATTTTGGATAAATAGACGCGTAAGAACCCGAGAGATTTTTGTTCCCACTATTATAAAATATATAAATCATCATCCGCGTTTTTCCAACGCATCAACCACCTTGTAGTATTAAATTACCCTACCTATTCATTCCTTACACCTAGATTAACTTACAAGAGACCATGACAATCCTCGAAGAGAATATTACTACTGGCAGACATGCATTTCGAGTGCAATCGGCAGCTGAGTTGATAGGGAATACGCCCCTTGTCAGACTTAACAAAATACCCCAAAGTCTCGGAATTGAGGCAGAAGTCTATGCAAAAGTTGAATTTTTGAACGTCGGTGGGAGTATTAAAGACCGCATAGCTCTTCGCATGATAGAAGAAGCTGAGAAGTCTGGAAGGATAAAGCCAGGTGATACTCTGATTGAACCTACGAGCGGAAATACGTCCGTACCAATGATAAATAATGCCGCATTTGCTGACTTCGTACAGTGGTATTGGACTAGCACTTGTTGGCGCAATTAAAGGATACAAAACGATTATAACTCTTCCTGAGAAGATGTCACCAGAAAAAGTGGCTGTGCTTCGTGCGCTTGGAGCGACAATTATTCGTACACCTACACAGGCTGCATTCGATTCCCCAGAGTCACATATCGGCGTTGCGAATCGCCTACTGAAAGAGATACCAAATTCACATATTCTTGATCAATATAGCAACCCAAACAACCCTCTAGCACATGAATTTGGTACCGCAGAAGAAATTTGGGCCCAAACAAACGGTAAGGTGAAGGCTGTCATTGCTGGAGCAGGTACAGGTGGGACAATAACAGGCATATCCAAAGGGCTTAAGAAGCATAATGCAGATATCAAGATTGTTGCAGCTGATCCATTCGGTTCTATACTAGCATTACCCGAAACTTTAAATCAAGAGCACGCAAATGTAGCTTACAAAGTTGAAGGCATTGGATATGATTTCATCCCTAATGTCTTGGACCGAGAATCAGTCGATTTATGGTACAAAACTGAGGATCGAGAAGCCTTCACATTTGCGAGGAGACTAATCGCTGAAGAAGGACTTTTGGTTGGCGGCAGCAGCGGAAGTGCTATGGTAGCTCTGGTCAAATGCGTCAAGGATCTTGGACTTGGCAAAGGAGATACAGTAGTGGTCATTTTACCTGATAGTATTAGAAGCTATCTCAGCAAGTTTGCCGACGACGACTGGTTAGCTGCTAACGATCTCCTCCCGCCTCCCCTAAAAAGTTCGCTACCTACTCTTGAGATGGAGAACAACACAAAAACAGATCCGTACCTGGGCGGAACTATTCAGTCACTCAGATTAAAGCCTGTAACCACAGTCTTGGCGAATACACCATGCGCTGAGGCCGTAGAGACAATGCGGGAAAAGGGTTTTGACCAACTTCCTGTTCTTGCAACTGCAAGCGGAAAGCTGGTTGGGCTTGTAACCCTCGGAAATCTCTTGAGTTGGATAAGTCGGGGCCGAGCAACTGGAAAAACTCCTGTCTCAGATGTTATGTTTGACTTCTCTTCCGTGCCGGAAATAGTAACAGACCCGAGGGATTTAAGCAGATGGGATCATACACCGATCTCAGGAAAACCTACGAATCTCAACCGTAGGAAACGACAGGAAAGGCGCCAGTATATTGAAATCACTATGGAGACACCGCTGATGGCTCTGGCCAAGTTTTTTGAATGGAACAGTGCAGCCATCGTAACTGAAAAGGGTAGCACAAGCAGCAAAGATCTTTCCAAACCTCTGGCTGTAGTTACGAAGGTCGACCTACTAAGCTGGCTAGTTAAGCAGACCAAAGTCAGCTAGAGTTGCAAAATTAATATCCAAGTATTCTGGACTAGCGCCACTGCTGGAGGAATTTATGAGAGAGGTAGCTCACTATAATGAGAAGGTTGGGGCGCTGTTCCTTCTTGAATTTCCTACGAGCTTATTGACAGGCCTGACTCTACATCAACCACAAGAGATGATCTAAAAACCTAAAAACCTAAAAACCTTATTTCGTGGTCTATGACGGCTTAAGATTTTATACCCTAGACCCTAGCCTCTACTGAAAAGGACTGAGACTGGGTAGATAAAAACTAGTTTGGCTGACAGCTGGAGAAGGATAGTTGATTCGGTAGTGACCTGAAGGTCTGGTGGTCAAGTCTGACTGATTTAGCGTATGAATGCAGATCACTTGTAGAGATCAGTCGTCATGAATTGGTTTATTCTACCCAATTGATATGATAGCCAGAATCATTTGACTTAACGCGTCTCTAGATGATAATAAAATGTTATTTACCAATAGACTTCAGGCTTATTTGACCAGGCTCAGTGTGAACGGTCAATGTACGCAAGCAATACCATAAAATGACTAATATTCGTATATGGGAGAGACAACAAAAACTGGATAGAGGACGAAAATTCAAGACCTATCATCGGTGTCCTCTATGAATCTCTAGGTTTCACAACAGAGTCCACAGAGCTGAGATTGAGGATCATGAATCTCTTCTATGAGGATCCCCAAACGCTTTTCCGGCCTGTATCGCCTTCATGCCAACCACACCCTTAGACGGGCTTAGAGCAGCATTGATACGGAAGTAAGGAGCTAGCACATCAGACTCCGGGTTTATCTTTAGGTAAGAAATGGGTTAAAAGTAGAAAACCCACGATATCGTTGCAGATACCCGTCCCATAGCGCTACGCATATGATATTATTTTGCCCCAGACGGGCCATGGGGAGGGGCGAGATGCTAAGAAAATCAGAAACCTGGTCTTTCGCCACTATGGCAAACATCGCCAGACATAAAGCCAGGATAACAAGGTGGATTCAAAAGGAGCGATTACTAGAGTAGCTTCGTCCGACCTGGAAAATCGAGTCTGGGTTGGCGGAAACCACTCTGGCTCTCGCAGTGAGCGTGCTTTCCAGTGGTAGACTGATACTAGGGCTAAATGAAACCAGACAGCTAATATCATGAAATGAGATCATGACCCGAAAGACTGAAGGGAAAGTACGACGTTTATTCTGATTTCCCATCAATGAATGATGAAGTGGGTGTATAGTCAGACATCCTCGGATAAGGTTCAAGGCGAAGGATCTCGGGGAAGCTCTGACTGTTAGAGTTAGAGTGACTGGAGTCCTGATCAAATCTTGCTATATCCTCAGTTAGATGTCCTTGTGGAAGTTGGAGCAACCACAAAATAGTTATCCAGCCTCTCAATCTGATAGACTTATTACATCATACCGCTTCGTCCATTCCTAGCCCCTCTCATCTCCACCTCCTCTCACCTCGCCAACTCAATACTCCGTCTACACCCTTGCGTATTGCCCTCATGCGCCCAACCTCCAGGTCACTACTAAGATACCTCGGGCAGACGGCCATAATCAGTATCATCAGCGCAAGCCGTAACATTAACACAGAGCTTAGCCCGCAGTATTTGCTGGAACAGAGCATGGTAGAATAAAATTAGAAATTTATCGAATATAGGTAGAGTCGTTGGGGAGATTCTCCCGCTCTCCCATGTCCCTGATGAAGTAGGGACTGCAGCAAAATTCTAATTTGATCTGATGGTCGGAATAGCTGCAGGATGCGCTACGAGAAAACCTTCAGAACGACTCTTCACGCGGTGGGAACTTGGCTGGCGTCGAGACCAACATTATGCGCGGGCAGTTAATGATGGAAGGAGCTTGTGCACCGGACCTCGGAACAGCCAATGAGGTTTCGGCTGCTAGCTTTCCACGTGGATCTAAGCGTTGTAGACTTCTGCATGGGACTAGGAGGTGTCATGTATAGACATGCTTCGTCGTCTATCATTCACATACCCTTTATGCCTATCTCGAAGTGGCAGGAGTAATATTATTGACCAATGAATAGAAACCTAGCCAGGATCCCAATCTCACCACTGAGACCAGGAGAAATTTGAAGAATCTTCATTATGCTAACATACATCTAGATCTGGAGGGATACAGACTGGTTGTCTGACTTTCGAGGCACATGAACCGGAGCATACCATGTGTGATGGGACGCGGAAAATCAGTCTCAATCTTCATCATCTTGATTCATGTCATCAGGAAAAGCTGCAAAAGACATTCTATCCTTCTTATACAGAGCGCTAAACCAGATGATGGGAAATCAACTTCAAAGCGGGATATAGCTTTGATTTTAGTAACTGGCGGGCGCCAAAAATGATGCTCGAGAAACAATCCAATGCGCCCCGGATAATTTCAATCAAAAATAGACGTGGCATCGACGAGAGAGGCTAGGTTGCGAGAGGTTAGTCGATTATTACACACATACATGTATGCAGAAATTTAAAGGAGATTACCCATAAGGTTCTCTACACATACAGCCGCGTCAATTTGTTGATCAACGCGAGAGATATAGACATATTAAAGGCTGTTGGGAATTTGAGGAAACATAGTCACGGGGATAAGGATATATGGAGGATAATATACGGTATACAGGGAATATAAGATGTGATGTAGTACTACAGAATTGTCCGAGTCGAGTCCTGAGGGTGTGAGGAGTTTTCACTTAAGCAACAAGCTAAGGAGCATTTACTGAGAAAGGCTGAAATTTCAAAATAACACTTCTAATAGAGGACGATGACTAGTAGCCTGTATGTAGCGCCCTTAATATATCTGGTATTTAATTAATCTACTCAAATCAGAATTCCACCCTTCCCTATGAGTGGAATTGAAAAGCTTCTCGATAAATTATCAGCCAGAGAGTCTTGTGGTAGTTTAATTTGACGGAAACCCTACACCAGAGGGCTTTGACAAGTGATCAAATGAGTCAATTGGTAACACATCTAGCCATAACCAAGTCAGTTTTAGGCTTTACTGAGAACATCTTTCGCTATTCGCTCTCCCAAGAATCGACTACTTCTTCCATATTGAATATTCTTATAGAAAGGTGACGATCTGGGATCCATTTGTACCCTCTAGCCGCTAGAAGACGCACCAATCAAGCCAGGGAGATTCCAAATTCTGAAGATAGTTTAGATATTTTGAGTGATATGGAATTAAATCCCAATGAGAATATATCCAGGGGTACTTGGAAACGTAGATGCTAGATCACGGGAGCTTCTGGGGCAAACCAGGGTATAATTTTTGACTGGGGGAAGAGAAACCAAAAGGGCGATGAGGAGTGTCATCCACGCCAATTCTTGCTATATTCTTTAGCCAGGTCGTAGTTAGAATCCGGGTTCAAACTTTTGGGTAACTTTGGATGCACTAGAATTTCGGGAAATCTAGATAGGCTGGGCTAAACAGTGCGCAGCCTTCAATCTCGGCGCTTCTATCGGCATGGTATTTAGAAGTAAATGATACAAGTAAGGGTGCATATTTAATCTATTGAGAGATTGAATAAACATTGTTTTCTTTCCATGTTGCCATTGAGTAAATTTACTATCTAACTGTTTGGATTACAGTAAGATTAAATGAATTTAATTATAATTCAAATCTTAGATAATTCGAAGACTGGTTGTAAAGTGGCCTAAATATGTTGCTAACCTGATAGGATAGATGAAGCTGGCGCCCTTTCTAGTCGATTTCTATTTCTCTTGAAGCAAGCGAACTCAACCCTACAACTGTCTCTTAGACTCTTTAGAATCGCTCTCATTTCCGGTAGTTCAGCTTGAAGCAATGCTCTTGCCTCGCTGTCTGTGCCTTTATCCAATTCCTGATAAATTTGACTCTGCATGTCACTAGATTTTTCGGTTGTGTACTGGCTCAAGATTTGTGAAATAAACTCTACGTCAAGTGTTGCTTGCATAAGTTCGGGCAGAGTCCAGCGCTGTCGAAGTTTAAAGACATCGAGGATTTCCATCGAAATCTGCTCAAGATAATAGGATAGAACTTGTGTTGTAAGAGAGGAGGCTGTAGTAAAAACTTGTGTATGAACAAGGACTAAAGACAATAACACTTCGTAAACATAGGGACGAACTTCTCGGGGCTTTTCATTGGATGACCATGTTGGCGAATTGATTCCTGCTCGAATGTTGCTTCGAATAGAGTCAACAAACGGCCGTGTAAACGAAGAGAAGAGTCGGGCATCAATCTGCCCTAGAACATCCCGTATAGTTTTTGTTTCTTCGGTAAGTTTTACAGAAAATGTGTTCTCAAATTGAGCGGTTAGATTCGGCACAATTTCAGTACGAAGAGCCTGCAAGTTACTCAAAGTTAAAAGCATACGGACATTCTAAAATATTATCATCACTAATTTCTAAAAGAGAGGTGAGACTGCCACTTACCCTATCGCTAGAATCAACAGACCCTGTTCCCAAAACTTTTGCATTTAACAGCACTGCCGGGCTAATGAGTTCATTGGAATCTTGTGTCCATTTATCAACTTCCTTGTATGTAGATTTCTCGGCATTTTCTACTAGCCCAGCTAGGGACTTGTAAAGAGTCGTAACAAATTGACTCCGAACCATCTGCAAAAGTTTTGCTGAGGGTGGTGTGACAACATTTACTGAATTAGGCTTGACTTGCGCGTCTGATATGTACAATATTTTCTGCATTCCATTCAAGACAGCACTTTCAAATGCGCCAAAGTACATGGGCATCTTTGTTTGATCGCTCTTCTCTGGTGACCTTTGCCAATCTTCTAGCACCTTAAAGTTTTCCGCATCTCTATTCCATGCCGCATATAGTGCGGTGGCACATCTCTCACGTATGGTGCTTACGAGAGTTTTTAAATTCTCAATGGTGGAATTATCTGGAAATAATGCTGACATTTGATTCGTGCTAGTGCCGATCAACATAAGAAATCGTCCAAGGTGATATACTCCACTTAAGGTATTTGCCCAAGGAGGCCAGAAAGCATACTTTTCCCATGCTTCGCCTCTTTTGGGAGAGGGAGGGGGCATATTGCTGGCATCAAAGCTCATTCTTGGATCTCTAAGATTGGACTGGGGTAACTGAACAGAAAATGAAGGCGTCCGTGGTGTTTGTAATAGCGGTGAGAAGAGAGCCGATATATCTTCAATAGGCGGATCAGAAAAAAATTCGAATATAGTTTCTCTCACTAGGTTGACGAGCTCCATAGTTCCTTTTCGCAGTTCCATTGCCTCAGCTTTAGAAAGTCGATTTTTCTGAAATAAAACCTCATTGATACTTGTACGATAAATTTGTTGGGCCTTTCCGTCAACGAAGCTTTCTACGGATTGACAGTATACAGCAACTTCGCCAAGAATTCCTTGATTTGATAGCAAAATGTCTAAAAAGCTTTGTATTTTATCCCAGAATTCTATCACTTCTTGCGAATCAATTGATAGAGGATTATTTTCAACGTTATGGCGATATAAAGATTTCAGGTTTGTCGCAATAGTCTTATCTGTTGGTCTGTCGCTATTCGCGAGACGTCGCCGCATTATTTCTACCTCAATTCTTGAGCGATCTGATGTAACCTGAATTTTAGTTTTTAGATGATTATATCGGTTTGATAACCAGACTAAAATAGGATTTTCAGTCACACCCAGCTCTAAAAGTATAGAAATTAACTCTATATGCTGATCTTGAGAACCGCCTGAAGTCCCATTTAACTCAGGAGATGCATTTGGGGCAGAAATCAGCTTCTTCCATAGATCACGTTTGAAGTCTTCAACAAGATCCTCAACATCGCTCCAAACACGTGCAGCTAGCAAAATTTGGAAAATTTGGGAATCGGAGGGTGTTGTTGACTCCAAATCACTCGACAGTTTCTTGGCCTCATCAGCAAACTGCTTCGCTTTTCCATAATCTTCGATTATCGCTTCGAAGTCTTTGCGTCGAATGCTATCCGAGATTGATCCACTGAGCTCATATATCTCTTTATACTGTTCAATAGTCGTCATCAATAGTTTCAAGCTATCTTCAGTCTCCTGTCCTCCTAGAGCTGGCCCCCAAACCTCCTCAGCTTTAGCGGATACATCTAGTAAGTGTAATTTAATACCGAGGACCCCATATTCGCTTTCTTTAGCTAGAGCGTTCTTCTTCTTTACATCTGTGGTTTGGGTCATCATAGAAGTCTGGTTGCCGCTGCTTGCTCGAAAACTATTCCTGCTTGCGTGTCTTGAATGTGGGCGTGGTCTTGTAGTGACCGGTGTAGGTTCTTCACCTTGATACCTCATTTCTTTATAGACATTATCAATCGTAGCCTTGGCCTTCACAAACCGTTCAAAATTTGATTCCACCAAAACTTTTAAGGAGGCTGACTTCTGGTCAATTGATCGTGATAGAAGATCCAGACCATCTAGCAGATCCTGTGTCGAGGCTTTGGAATGAACTTGAGAGAGGAATAAAGATGGTGAGAAGGTAGTGGATGAGAGAAGAAATTTATTTCCTAAGCTATTATTTAGCCATGTTATCTCTGAAAATGATTATAACTGACGCATTGATGGATTCTCTTGGACTGGTAGGCCCGACATCTTCAGTTTTCCAACGACACTATCCGTTGAGCCGAGAGGATCCGGTTCATCCCTTTGGACAAGTGTTTCTGCCCCATTCATAGCTATTTGAGAGCCTGAAAAATAACTTTTTCGATTGCTTGCAGCTTTTACCAAGGCTGAATATCTCGATTTGGACCTTCTGGACGCTCCTTTTCGAGAAGCCTCAGCCAGCTCTTCGTCCGAAACTTCACTATCGTCTTTTTCTGCGGGCCATTCTGTAGGAAAGGCTGTCTTCAGCTGGTAGTACTCAAGAAATAATCGCTCAGGTTCGGTCATATCCGTTAGGTTGTGATAATATGTATAAATTCTGTTTTAAATGTGAATTTTATTGATTATCAGTAGGGTAATATCAACTACTGTCGCGATTTAACCGCGCTCTAATCAATAATTGTGAGAAACAAGCAGCAATTGATCATGATACGGTGGTGTTCATTGTAACTTAACAGGGGACTTGGAACTTTGAATTTCAGAGGTCAGACGTGTCCATTAAAAATCGCTCGTGCCATGGTTGTCGGCACTTCTTTTATTCATCTCTCGACACATATAACAATAGCTACACAACAATAATACAACAGCATACTCAATCATCATGTTAACTATAGCTACGCCGACCGGCCGCCTCTGCCTTTTAGCCAAATCGCAAGCTACCAAACGATTTGCGCTTCAAGCCTCCAACCATAGAAGCGCCGACAGTATTCTACGTTCCATCACATCTCTCTCACAATCAAGGCGAAATTACAGCGACAATTCTTCGATGATAGGAAAGATAGCTTCCTTTCATGGGCAAAAAGATTCCGAGGTACGATCATGGTATTGATTTCAAGTATCTACTTTATACTTGGCCAATTCTACAAGCTGGCCACGTGTTATGGTTGCGACTGATGTGAATGAAGTGTTAATAGATGCGCAGGGCTGTTACACTGCCAGCTTAATCGAGGGCGATGGTATTGGTCCTGAAATCTCAAGATCAGTGATTGATATATTCAAAGCCGCTAAGGTACACGACTTGAGGCCTGCGAGAAAAAACAATTATTAACAGAGCCTAGGCACCAATTAAATGGGAGCCGGTCGATGTTACCCCACAATTGAAAGACGGTAAAACATCAATACTACCCGAGACTATCAAAAGCATCGAAAAGAATAAAGTAGCATTAAAAGGTCCATTGGCGGTAAATTAATAATCTGACCGCTGCTTTTACACGCATCAGAAACTAACGCTTATTTAGACACCCATTGGCAAAGGACATGTCTCTCTAAACTTAACCCTACGCCGTACATTTAATCTTTTTGCGAACGTCAGGCCATGCCGATCTATTGCGGGGTATAAAACGCCTTACGACGGTGTTGAGACTGTGATAATTAGAGAGAACACTGAGGGAGAATATTCTGGAATTGAGCACGTTGTCGTAGACGGCGTCGTTCAGAGCATTAAACTCATCACCCGAGAGGCCAGCGAACGTGTTTTACGTTTCGCATTTCTGTATGCTCAGAATATTGGCAAGCCTAAGGTGCGCGTAGTGCACAAAGCCACTATTATGAAGATGAGCGATGGCTTATTTTTGGCTACTGCGGAGCGGGTTTCAAAAGAATTTCCTGAT
This sequence comes from Blumeria hordei DH14, assembly GCA_900239735.1. Taxonomy (NCBI): domain Eukaryota; kingdom Fungi; phylum Ascomycota; class Leotiomycetes; order Helotiales; family Erysiphaceae; genus Blumeria; species Blumeria hordei. Next base: position 1,085,538 of record OENG01000015.1, read on the forward strand.
ATTGAGTTCGATGCGGAGCTTCTGGATAACACCTGCCTGAAAATTGTCACTGATCCAGTTCCTTACAACGACAAGGTTTTGGTAATGCCTAATCTCTATGGTGATATCTTATCTGACATGTGTTCTGGGCTCATCGGTGGACTCGGTCTAACACCCTCGGGAAACATTGGCGATTCATGCTCTATTTTTGAAGCTGTTCATGGATCAGCTCCCGATATTGCTGGAAAAGGTCTTGCAAATCCAACGGCTCTACTCCTCTCTTCGGTAATGATGTTAAGACACATGCAACTCAATGAACATGCATTGAAGATTGAAAGCGCTATTTTCGATACTCTCAAGGAAGGAAAATCTTTAACAGGTGATTTAGGTGGAACAGCAAAAACGCATGAGTTTGCGGAGGCCATAATCAAGCGTTTATAGAGATGGGAAGTCATTTATCTTCATTGTAAAGCTAATTACAAATCCATATAGATGAGAAAATTAATTCCATGAAAAGTAGCCTTTATGCAATTCGAGCTCAATATAAGTTTAATCCTTCATCAGATCCCCCATGAACTAATGAGTCTACCTTTGACAAGGCACAATATTCATTATAGTAGATTTTGTATCTTTGATGGTAAAAATGCACAGTGAAATTAAAATGAGCTCCACCTATTTAAACAATCACAACTTAAACACCCGAATATTGGGACAAGAAAGCTTGGATTGATTTCCTGATTCACCTGTGCGCTGTTACTCGAAATAATGCACTTGCCTTTCCAAATATTATATCCGGGCGTTTAAAATGAAAAAAAACCCAAGCTTACCTTTCACTTCAATCTGCCAGTCTTGCAGATCGTGCCCAAATTTGGAATCAAAGCTACTTTTACTGATTATAATTTGGTTCTAACAGCAATTTAACAAACAATAGGAACTACCAGTAATCCTCCCGTGCTAATGACACGTGAAGCCAGATAAAAAAGGTCAACTAGTAACTGGACTAAAAGTAACTTCGTCCTATCTTTATTGCGAGATTGTCCTAAATTTCCTTCAAGAATTGAGCCACGTCCAGCCCTTCACGTCGACCTCAGCTATTTAGTTAAAGTTGATCTAGCAGCTGGTGCACAATTAGTTATTATGGCATCGCGGCGCGTGGAGGAGATCCAGTCACTACATAATGACAACGCATGTGATACTTTGTGCAACCTTGAGATATGGGTGATGAAAATAAGACTAAAGGCATAATCGCTCACTTGAGGGCACCGCAGATCGATTATGTAATTGGCCTACAAGCAGACTGCTAGCAGATAAGGAACGAATTGCAACGTTTAGCGTAACATCAACATCCGTCAGCGGAATGCCGAACGAGCCTCCAGCTCTCACTGTAGAGTCTGCAGAGCTGACGTTTAGAAGCACATTTTCATGTATGGGCTTAGTCATCTCGCCCTCACTCAAATAATCGCTTCCCATAACACCAAAGATATTCAAGACGACGATAATATGATTGGGATTGAGGAAAGATAATGCGGTCCCAAATGCTATAACGGTAGTCAGAGAAGCCCTCGTTATATTACAACATGTGCTACCCGCCGGCGGGCAAACAAAAGGCCCACGAAAGCAGAGTAAAAGGCCCTTCCGCCCTCAGGAAAAGCAGATTTCGAATCTAGTAGTCAGGAGAGCTACTTAACGACAAGAGTTCCTAGACAATCCCACGTCCGTAACGGCTTTTGGACGCAGGGCTAGGCTCCTTCACGGCAGTCACTCTCGACCAAGGCTTTTCTGAAATCCGTGCCCGAACTTTGGTTGGTCCTGCAGCATGAATCAGGAGATGAGTAAGGAGGAGGCTCGGAAGGTCGAGAGACACTCTTAGGGATACACAGGTCTGCTGCGCCCGGCTGATCGGCCTTTTCGTGATAGGAGAGGCCCGTATTCAGTGGTTTTGGAAAATTTCCCTCACGCTACACACCCGCAAATGGCCATCGTTTCGTTGGCTGGAGAGGTGAGACGATGACGGGATAACGGCTCCTCTTAGTGTGTGCTCGAATGAAGACCTGTGGGTGTATTACTGCTGGAAAGATGTCGTGAAGGAGGCCTAAAAGGGGAGACACTACCGGGCAAATAAACTCTCCTGGCCCGTAGGCAGAAAGGACCTACATGTTCTATCTAGTCGTAGACTCAAGAGGAAAATAAACACAAAAAACCTACTAGTTATCACCAATCACGGCCTATCATTATCATTTACATACCAATCAGTTAAATATACTTCTCCATAAACCATCTTCGCTGTTTCGGCGCGAGAGTACGTTACCATATCAGGGGCATATTCCCAACACCCATCAGTGTTTTCCGAGGATCCATGGCTCGGCCGGGGATGGTGCCATGAATTCAGATGACTGGCATGCATGTCCGTTGGTCCTACTCTACATGATAGTCTCTGGTAGACGTCTCTCGAAATCCAAGCCGCCAAATCATATTCCCCCAGACCGACGGCCGCAGGAAGATTTACGCGCTTATAATTCTCGTCTCAGGCGTGTGTCTACGATACCGCCTCGCTCTCTAGATGCCAGTAGATAATGTCTGCCCTGGACCCAGGAGCTAATCATGATTCTTGCAGCCATTTAAATCAGCGGGTGGATCGTGTCTCTACGTGACCCCTTCGCCAGCGTGGTCGTCGTCTCCCGCCTTTGCGCCCTTCAAGCCGACCAGCGCCAGTGTCCATGGTCTATGGCCCAATTCAATCGGGACACAATCGCTTGTATGCCAGGGCCGGGACTACGGGCCGTGGATAATCTGGGCTGGCTCCTAGGTACTAACGGCGACGACCGGAATGCCACTAGAAGTAGCTATACGAAGCTGGACCGTTCGTGGGTCATCCAACATTTATCTGCGAGAGGAATGATTCCCTCGATCTTGAAGAATCCCATGAGATACTCGTCTTTACTCCACTTACCCTCAATTGTCTCATGGTCAAGGCCGCCTTGGGGCTACTTTGCTCGCACTAGAAGATTATACCCCGCAGAGACCTCAGTGGGAAACGCACTGCACGTGGAGAAAAACTGTAAGCTGCAAGATAATCACGAGATCGGGGTAGGAATACATGGATAAACCCGAACTGACGACTGGCTATTGCCGCTGCTCTCCGGAAGAGGGTCACTCACACTGGATAAGCATCAAAGTATACTGCAAGTGTGATAGATTCTATCCTAGACTATATCCTCATGTCAGCGCTTCTTGTACGACTATTGCGCTCGGGTTACGAAGAGGAAGAATTAATGGTGCAGAAAGTGACGGGTAGGGTAAAGCAACAATTGTCAAGGTGTGGATCCAGAAGATTCGGAATAACTGTTGCACACAAACCACCTCTGTAGAGTAGTGGCTATGAGAGATACAGAATACACACCATACAGACCACAACAGACCTTTACATACAGATATACATCTACAATAAGGGCCTAGTGATATTGGTATTCAAGACGCAGAAAGGTTCAAGACAGTAATCACATGATATATTTAGGGTGTCACGTGATAAACTATGTATATTATCTTCAGGAGCTACGTTTGAGTTCCCTTCCCCTCTCTGTAGACAATCTTATGAACGAGATTTGACATTGTCAATCTAGCCCTTCCACTTTCGTGACAACAATTAATCGAGGTCCACAGTGGAGTATAGGTGGTCATCTCGGCACCTGAGACTTGTAGCTTGACGGTGTGGTGCTTTGTTTTGCACTAGAAAAATCCGAATTTAATTGGAAAATCTTAGGTTCTAATGAAGAATATGATACTGTAGATGATCTTTCGCTAAGTCTAGGCCAACAGTCTCACGAGGATTTTTTAGTTGATCTAGATATGTAAATGGCTCTCCGTTTACGCAATATTTTGCTTGTAACATACGCCAGCTCTTTTTTTGGTGTCTCGTAGCATAGTGATCGGTTTGGCCCTTCGACCGAGGGTATGAGATACGGTACTTCTCATGGCGACCTTGAAACTTTCTATTTTCCTCATCTCCAAGTGGAAATCATTATTTCAGCGAGTATCTTCACGTGTAGCAATACCTGGAGAGATTATCAACTCAGTTAAAGTCATTCCCGATGCGAGGCGATCAGAAGGCTCCAACGAAGATTAGTTCAGTCGGCTGCAGAGATTCGGCATAAATTCCTTAAGCCCAATATAATGGCAAAGGTACTAGCGTCCAAAGACTATTAATTTCGGCTTCATCCAGTGCCTGGGGATGGCTAGGCACTTGCAAGCTCTGTTTTTAACACGATAGCGACACCGTCTCTAATTGCTTTGTAGGCGACAAGATTACCCGGAATTTCAATGGTTCCCAGGACTAAGTAGACTCGCATACTAACGGGCGGAGCAGGGTAGTGGCGAGGTCAACTCCGCTAAGAGGAGATTTCCTTGTATTGTTCATCCCACGAGGATGTAGTTCGAACGATATAAGCCTCACCAGAGCCTGGAGATAATTTACAAAGTGTACATTTGTGGTAACTCTTTCAGTGTGGAGAAGAGTGTCTGAGTGTGCCGAATTCTTCTTACAAGCTAAGCTCCTATGTATTTACCCGATTAAATCTCAGTAAACAGTTCAGATCAACGGCTTGGTCTGCTTCTCTCATCGTTCCAATGGAAGAATCGCTGATCTAGTCACGGCAAGACTGGGTATTAAAGGCTCCGTAATTTGTCCACTCCAGGACAGTTTAGCGCGAAGCTTTACAGCCAGTTTGGCCCAGAAACTTTGTAGCAAACATTAGGCTAGTTTTGAATGGAGAGTGATGCGAAAGGCTCATGCTCTCACTACCTGTATCTCTCCCACCAAGTAATAGACAGGCAACGACGCTGGAATCGCGAGGGAAGGCACAAGGTATCTCCCATCCATGCATCTTTGCTAAACATTTCCCAAAGGGGCAAGCTGCTTCGATTCTAGTAGGGCCAGTAACGAAGATAACGGTTACCATATAGGAGAATAATAGTCTTTCCCTTGGTGGTTTATGTATTGGCTTAGTATTCCAAGGTCGGGAACCTTCTGGTCTAGCATTCCAAAGTCTAAGTTCGGTTAATATTAGCCTTCAACGATAGACTACTGTCTGTTGGGTGGATGTCAATTAGGAGGGATAATTGTGGCCATTTAGTGGTGGATGGATGAGCCCGGGCCGACAATAAGGCGAGAGCCAGAGAGTCAATCGAGCTTTGTTAATTTGTTGCAACAGGCGCCCTCTCTATCAGATAGGAAGAAGAAAACAATACATAGCCCTGAACTTTTGGTAGCGCACAGTAGCTTCGTCTTCTGCGTCTCAGACCAGCGGAGTCCACAGAAAATTTTTGAATTGGCAAAAAATATCTTCAAAGTGACGACGATAAGAATGGATTGCAGTTGAATCCGATGCCACGCAGCGAGGTATTTTGCATTCGAGCAGGTGTAGGCCAGATCCTCCTCAACGATACCATGGGGCTCTCGTCAGTGGATAACGAAGGTCGGCCGCCCCCACAGATAAGGCGAAGTAGGTAGGCCCGAATGACCCATGTCGCGCCGGCCAGCCGATATGTCCAGGAAGATCAGCTTTTGCATTGCCAGAAATCGGGTCATGGCGCATGAACAGAGGTGGGAGTAGAAAAGTGCTCGGGATCTCAGAGTGACAGGGGAGCCCGCGGCGAGCGGCAAATACCATGATCGACGCTCTTTCCACGGCCCGCTCCGCGGCCTTGGACTTATTGGTGCACCCAGACCCGATTTATCTCGGACGGTCGCCCTCCGCCGCTCCACATTCCACTATCCGGCTCCCGGTCTACTGGTCGGTGCCGCATACTTCCCTGCCCTGGCCTGAGGATTGGGTACTGTAGGACGCCGTTCCTAGTTTGCCCGAGTCCCTAGCTACCCGATACCCCCGTCCCGTCTGCCCAACACCCACGAAATCTTTTGCATAAATCAATAACTTCCGTCCCCCGGCCCCGGCACAGGGGCTACGATTGCCACGGCTTCCCGCCCGATCCACTGTCTTCCGTGTCCGGGCTTTCTAGAGCACACGGTATTAGACTAGAAACACCGACTCCGCTGGCACAATCAATGCCCTGGAATATATCGTTGTCTGCCATACAGATTAACGTTCGAGACTTCAAATCTCTTTCAACAGGACCACTCGCATGTCTAAGGAGTGCCTTCATTGCCATCTGTATTTGTTTACGTACATAGTTATTCATAGACACTCATAATCGGATGCAGGTCTGCACATAGGAAAGTGTGTGCGAAAGTTTTGTTTCTACTGTCCTTGATTCAACGCATTTAGGAGGTCGATGATCCGGCTACTTTTTCCACAGAAATATTGAGGACTTGGAAGCTCCGATTGCTCCTTGCTATCTCTAATTTACCCATAAACTGAACTATTAATTTGGCTATGGCTTTTGGGAGAAATACCCTCGAGCCGCCTTTGCCTGCATCCCGCCAGCTTACCTTCAACTTTTTAGAAAAATTTAGTTTTATCCGACAAAGCACCTATACTTTTGTAAACCTTTATAGCGACTGAATCAGTTTTAGCCATCTTTAGCCTCCTTCCCACGCCGATAAATAGAGAGGGCGCGTTTCCTTTTTGTGGCAAGGCAAGTACCACCATCAATATTCTCGGAGACCCGTCTTTCTCATCCATGCCGAATTCTAATTCCTTGTACTCCTAGGAGTGCCGACTTTTAAATCTATGAGGTCTCCTCTGTAGTCCTGCTCTTAATTTCGAGAGTACTGCACAGTGGCCAATGGTTTCCAAAGCATTTGGCGGCAGGAACAGAAGAGGTTTGCTACGACTCACTGCAAGACGCTTCTCGGGCGCTGGTACGTATTTTTAGATTGCATGGGAAGCTTAGTTCGCTTCATCAGCTTGGTACATGATTGGTCTTTCGCGTTTTACACACAAGCAATGGCTTGAGCGTCCGGCGACAAGCCTTTACGACTAGAAAGGTAGTTTTCTCGTGATGTAGTTCATTAATCGGGTTTTGGTGGGTGGAGTGCGTCGGAGGGTACTGGCAGCTTGGACCATGGGACCGATGATATTTTGGTCGCCAATTAGAGAATACTTGTTTCCGTGCCTACTAAGATTATTTGGAGAAGTATTTTTTAAGTGTTCTTCCTCATCCCAAGAACATGTTTGACTGCTCTTAAAAGCACTACTGCCATTCTCAATCATATTCTCGACTGTTGTTTCGTGATTTTGTTGCCATATCTTGTCAGTAGCATTCCACTTTTCTTCTGTTAACTGATATATTTGAGAGGTTATTCCGTAATGCTCGCCAGTCCGCAGTAAATGCTTCGTGTAATTAAAACGAGCAAGGTCCCAATCTTTCCGAAGCTTTCTACATGCATTAATGTCAAAGGTAGGTGGAATGTATGGTTCCGGAAGTATGGTAAAATTGGCATGTCCAAGTTTGTTGGCCCATTCGTCGTTCAAATCTTCTATTTTTATGCGGAAACTTCCTGATGAATGCAAGATTTGTTCAGTGGGGTGTTCAGACAAAGACTTTAACACTGGTTGTGACAAAGAGGCCTGGATGGTAGCTTTTTCAGAAGCGTTTTTATTACCAGTCTTTTTCCTTAATCCTAGAGGGGGAGCATGTTGTGGTGCTAACTGTGTCGTGTGAGTGATAAAGTTGGCGGGCGCATCATTCATTAGGGGAGGCAATAGGGGTGTACTTGTCGCTTCAGCGCGTGCTTTATCTATTTTCCTTGCAGCGCGAGAGGCTGCTTCGACTTCGGCCTGTTTCAAATTCTTGATACTTGGATTACTCGGTAGAGTAGATGTTTCCGAAATTTTTGAAGTTTGTGCGACAAATGCTCGACGAAATATATTGGACATGGAGCAGCTCCGCTTTTCCCTGAGTGAAGCTTGATCTTCTCGGCTATGTACCGGTGCAGAAAATAATTTTTCCGTATTGGGAGATTTGTGTCTGCGCACGAATAATGGTATTTTGCTTGCAAGTTGCTTTGTAAAGCTGCCGCTTCTCTCGTTGAAGTCAGGTCTCGCTGGGGTCTCGGTATCAGTAAAGCCTCCGTAGTCTAGATCATAAAAGTCCGGGTTCGTTGTTCGAGTATCGGTCGTGATCATAGCCGGCTCTGACATCATGTATGGATCATTGGATGGAAAAGGTTGAGAGTTCTCTAGAATCCAATGCGTTAGTGATCCGAAGCAACAGCTCGGTTTTCAAGAGGAGTAAGTTACGTCTACAAAGGCATACACAGATTTCGGGGGCTTCGTCAACTGGCGGTTCCCAATGGTAATCGCGGTCTTGTGACTCTTCTAACACGTCGGGTAGCGATGTTATGCTCGTTTGTGCCTCGGTAAAGTTCGGCGATATAGGGTGAGCTTCAGATGGTAGGGAATAGGATTCGGTAGATGAAGAAGAACTGTGACATCTGATAACCCCTCGAGCAGAGAATGTAGGCGTAGTAGGTGAAGTGATATCAGAAGCAGAGCGACTGCGCGAATATGATGATGACGACGATGAATAGTTGAATTCAGCATCAGAGATACTCTCACCTCGACGGCGTCGCTCTACCAATCTCGGGAGTAACAAAGGTTTCAGTTGGACGGACATGTTGGCAGATGGAATTTAGAATGTTTGGAAGATAGAGGCAGTATTTTGTGAAGGCTTCGTCGAAGCATGAGAGATTCCAGCTAAAGTTGGTGTGGTCAGCGTCTTCGTGTGGTTATTCTCGTTGCAACGGACGAAATAGTTAGAGGAAGAAGTTTCTCAACGGACATGATGTGGATGGTGATGAAAAGAGATGGCTTGCGCACGCTTGATAGACTTGGGCTCTGTCGATGAGAAAATGCCGGCGATGGGTATGGACACAGCGTATGGCAGCCTCTCACCCTCCCTACTCTGCAGCGAAGGGCTCGCGTGGTCTTTAGCGGGGGCGGGAGAGGAGGTGGCGAGCAGGTTTTGCCGACACGGGCGAGCAACACACAAATACGCATGCCACTCTAGAACGCCGGACGCGTGATTCGGCTACTCGTCGACCAACAACAAGTAACAGCGGTTCAGTGACGGCTGATGACGTAGGAGGCACGTGCAGCAGGCGGAATGCAGCGAGACGGGCAGGATAGTGGGTGGGATGAATGGCGAGGGAATGGGCCTATCTGCCATGGCCGGAGCCCCGGCGCAAAGATTTGCTAGCCGCCCGGTCATGGGGGCATGGATGGGCAGGTATTTGTTGTGCGTTGGGGATCGGGACACCCTGGTCGCATGCACCAAATACCTTGCTATGGTATTAGTAATCGCGGGCCAATAGAAGTCCTGGTCTCCGACCTCGCGGGTCCAGCCACGGCAATTTGAAGTAACCACTTCACGCGACTGGCTCAAGCCGCACAGGCACAGCAGCAGCAGCAACAAAAATTCTTTAAACAGCAGTAACTGCAAGATGAGCGATCAGGCCAGCTATTCCACAGGGGCGCCGCAACCAGTTCCGTGCGTGGCGAGTACTCGCCCGCGGCTATGGAAGGTTCTGTCCCTCGTGGACAAGTAGACATTTCCAGCCACCGTACTGCATCATTGTCAACTGGCGAAAAAATGGCTCAGGATGTTACAGACACGTCGGATCAAGAGCCATGCGCTTGGGACATGACTAACCTAGGCATCTTTCGAGTGATGCCGGCAGAGGTGCATGTCGGCGCATCTTCGTACACTCGGCGCTCAGATCTATGTGGGCTCGTTGATGCAGCAACCGCAATCGCAGCCGCAAGCACAACAATAAAAACACGTACACTTCAGCCCTGCCTACTCGAAATGTGATGGTCATTTGCAAGATGCCCACCCCTTTAGATCTGACTGGGACCCTTCTTCAATTACACACGTCCCATTGCCAGCATCCGCCGACTGAACGGGCAAGGCGTCGGAGGGTTTCTTGCGGGCGAGCAACACCACTCCCAGTGGCTGAGGTTCAAAAGAAATGAAGAGCTCTGAGCGCGCAACCATAATGAAGCAGGTGAGAATGTTAGCGTGCATCAATCTCCATGTAGACGTCAGATTGTCGATTTGGCTTCAACTAACAGCATGATATGGACTATCTAGCCTTTTCCGTACTCGTAATTCCCGTTTCTATCAATTTAATATTTTTAGGGAAGAAGCTAACACGGAAAAGGATGCTGAATTCCATAAATTAGTACTGAACTGAATGACTATCCACCACGGGCAATATATCAATAATATTTTAAATTAAAAAAAGGAAAGCAGCACCGTTCGAGGTGTGGCCTGGGTCAGAGAGCGGCTCAGTGTGTGAGATAGTCGTTGACTCAGTTCGCACAATAAATCAACACAATAGCGATAATAGATGAGCCATCCAGTAGACCATCAGTCTCACAGCTCTAGACTATGCCTACATGTTGAGGGAACCAAGCACACAAGATTGGGGAGAGCACAGGGCGACAGGACCAGGGCATCTGTGTGTCATCGCATTCTTCTGCACCGAGCTGGCTCCTCGAGGGTGTCATGGCCGACATGCAGCTTCTTCTGTTCTTGTTCGTGGCAACAACCTGGAAAGTTTATGCGGTGTGAGGAGAGGTGAAAGCTGCGAGAGACACAAGCCACGCGCTGCTTGACGCTTCGCTTTAACCCCTTGCCAGTAGATTTTTTCCGGAGAATTGGTTTAGTTGGCTACGACGACTTGACAAATGTTATGAGGAGTTCTAGGTTGGTTCTGAGAGTCCCTCACAGCCTAGGACTTATAAGAGGTTTAAATATCTAACGCTGGATACAATTCCCCAAAACTGATAAGACCTCAGTCGAGTATCACTTTCCAAGATGAGTAAGACCGTCACTGAGACGTGGGCTAACATGAACAGGATATTGTCCTGTCCATGCTGGTGAAATGTAAATGGAACAATTCGCATTTGCGGTCAGGGAATCGTGTGCGGCGGGTGGATCGGGTATTCAGTCGGAATGGCTGGTAAAGGCGAAAATAGAGAACGGCTGATTAGTAACGATTGTCGCCCTCGAGCGGAGGTAGCTGATCTGTCGTACACTGGACGAGAACAGAGGCAATCTGCGAGCCTAAATTACACGGTCTGTAATAAAGCCTGGCATCAGATGAAATCCCAACACCTTCAGCACTGTCTAACGCCGATGGTGGGTATCTCACGCACAACAGGAAATAGAAATCGTGTCGCTCGATCGATCGTCGGCTGTATCGGGAGCTGCTCCTGTCCCCGTGACTTTCCATGCAACCAAGTGTCTTGCCCCGTGACTTGGCCAATTTCGTCCCGTCGTGAAGGTTCGGATATACAATTTCGACAAAGTTGCAACCGCACATAATAAGCCAATGCTGTCCCAACTTTAATCCAATTATCTTCAAACTCAGTAAGCCTTTGCGTAATTCCCAAGCCCTCCGGCTCGATATCTTTCTGGCCCGAGGTTCTCGTCAAATCTAATTTGGACAAATCCTTCATGAGTACAGGGTCAGCTCCGGTGCAAATCACCTCTCCTGCATCCTAGTCGGCCAGAAACAAGAATCCAGCTCACTTGAACATCTTACCAACGAGCCGCTGCATTAGTCGTGCATTGACTACTTACTACCCTCTCACCTGGGTCTGCATCACCAGATCTCCACCAGCTGTCCACATCGCTCCAAGAAATCCGATTATTCCCTCTTTCTACAGCCTCCACACAAGTGCTCACGATGATTCAGCTTGCTGAAACTCTCTCAACAACAAAACTACTCAAAGGAATTCCGTCCTCTGAAGTTCATGACCCTTTAGTCATAGCGTGCAGTCAAACCGCTAAAAAAACTGTAGGCAAGGATAATAAACCTCAATCAGGTCTTAAGCCTCCTTAACAAATGGAGAAAAGATTTGATTTTTGGTTCCTCCAATCCCCTCTCTCCCAACATGTCTCAAGGTTGCGATTCCGTCTAAAGGTCGAACTCAAAGCAAAAATACCCTGCATTTTCTCACTCAGTGGTGCATATGGAAATATTGGTAGTTTTCTGCTCCAACTATTTAACTAAACTCCACGTATCCCACGCGCACCCACTCAATAAGGCTTTCCGCCTTCCTTTCATCAAGTATTCAGCGCCAAGATCAGTTGATGATATCCAAGGGTTTAGACAAGTTTTCAACGGAGTCACACAGACAATTCAATTCTTCTTCCCAATAATCGAGAATGTGAAACACTTACAAAATCAACACTGGCTAATGCTTCCTTCACCAAGGGATCTGCGTGCGTAGTGGGGACCCCTGTTCTGTCGTTCTAGAAGGCCTGACTAATCCAGACTTCAGATACAAGATTGCAGATCCGTCATCCATATCGGCAATGTGATGTTCAGTATCTCAACGCCCAGCCACAAAGTTATCGCAATTGATTCCTAAATACAGAGGTCAAAAACTGAACAGATATTCGCGGTATCATCGACGAGCCTGGAGGCAAAAAATTATCCCAGAGCCAAGTTCAGTCATATTTCATAATACCAAAGAAGTTGGCATATGAGGCAAACATTCGAAATTCCTTGTTACATTAGTTCCTCACTCTCAATGATATTGATTCCTACAAACGCATCATAAGTGTTCAAAGAATGACCCAGTACACCCTCGTTACAATGTCAAAATCTCTCGTCAAATCAATGTTCGGCTTTGGGTAGTCTTCAGATACACGCCCTCGCCGGTATGAATATTTGAAAAAGGAGAAAAATCCTGGCACGCAAATATGGAAGACAGATATTTGGGACGGAAGTAAGAAAGATGATATCAACGATCGATATCATTTCGGAAGAGATGAAATTTTGCATTTTGGCAAGAAATTTTACGGGCTGAAGAACAATGTGCGCGTCAAGCCTTCGATTCTCAGAGTGCAGGCAATCACACAAGTACCACCACAGCTGGATGGTGCATCATCCGGGCCGGGCTTCTATGTAGAGTCAGGATAACTTGAGTATATATCCCATATGAGACGAAACGAAGGTAGTTAGAATACAGCAAGACTCTAGCGTATTCCATACGATATTCTTGTATACGTATTGCGAAGGAATGCTTGGATAATCAACGGCTCTTCAATTTTCCTTTGATTGTTATTCACGCTGGAGGTTCGACTATTCTGTGTAAGCCAACATATTTCCTAGTGACACTTGCGGGTGAAATCTAGCGTATAAGTGTCTCTATGGTCGAAAGAGCCATCCAACGTATATGTTTGGTATTGATGATGTATCATGGCTAGATTACTAAATTTAAAATAGATGATTTTAAGGAAATATAGGGCTAGGTACGAGAAATTAAATTGAATTAATTTTGCGTTTTGTATAACCTACAGTAAATCTTTTCTAAACATATATTTGGACGTCCTCAACGTAAATTAAAGGCCCGCTCCATGGCTAGTGGGTCAAAGGCTTCTAACACCCTGAGCTCCGGACAGTATCGCAATGCTAGTCTGGTTTCGCCTTACATGCTAGTAGAACCAAGTTGATCATCTACAGTGACTAGACTTATCTTCAAAACAACCGTTTAATTTTATAAGTACACACATAGATTCCTTTGAAACTGTAGATATTCGTAAGGGGGCCTATGCAGATGAACAAAAATCTAAAGTATTAAATGCCTAAGATTTACTAGGAATACACGGTGAGGGATTGTAGTATGACTCAAAAGAGAACCGCACTCTGGAAAGGACTGTGCCCGCGTCCTTCACTAACTTCCCAGCCGGTGGAAACATCGTGGACTACGATATTGACTGCGATCGCTTAACCGACACTATCTCAACACACAATGAAATCTTAACAGTATGTTATCTAGATCCACTCCGCTCAATGGAGCACAAAAAGTGCATACATCTATTTTTCCGGTAGCCGAGTGATTGAGCAATCGCATCTGCTCTGGTGTCATATTTCAAGCATACGACGACAAGTTCAGTCAGTTATATATCTCTTTTGCTTTAACCCAAGTTGATAGGAATAGCAGGAAAAATGGCAAAGGTCGTAGCATAAAACCATAAAGCGATTAACATCTTGATATCCATTCATCTGCGTATGCACAGAGACAACGACCAAGGACCAACTATCTTACACCTTACAGGCATGTTATTTGTTAAAATCTATTATCTTTATCATGTATATGATGCTATGCCTTACACCCAAGGACCAAACGTGAGCAGGCGACTTGCTGAGTCTTGTGGGATGATTACAATAGGATTGCACTTTGGCAGTTTTAATACGGCCGTTGTCGATTGGCCTTAAATTACGTATACGCAAGGTTACTTCAATGCAAAGCGAAAGCGAGGTAGGGGTATTCATTTATGTTGTCTATATCCATCAACACTGCGAGCGTCCACCGGACGACGGAATGTGTGAGGAGCACGTTGCTTGGGTCCAACATGGAGGAATCGTCTGTCTTTTGCGGAGTTGCTTTGATTTTCGTGATTTTTCGCTTCTGTACAATCAGCTGCACTTTGGAACGAGTTAGGCTGTAGGAAAGATTACAGGGAACCCTGCCGGCTCCACCGGTCCTTGACCCAATGTGGAAAACATGGCTTTAGCTTAGGACCAGATAAACAAAACAAAAAACGTCCAATTCGCCGTATTGGCTGAGTCATCGAGACCATGACTCAGCAATTGGAGATACACGGCACCAAGTGCTTGGTAAAAGACATACATTCCATCAGCTGTGCTATATTTTGAGGCTGCTTTGACTAGGCAAAAGCCAGCGAGCACTCCTCGTGCTGTGGACCCCAAGACCCTTACTATGCAGAAGATGTCAAGATATTAAAAGTAAAATTTGAGGTCTAGGGTAGTCCCAGACACACAAGTTCCACAATTAGTGGAGTCATCGTTCCCTTGCACCCCATACAGTGTCATGGTCGACATCGTAGCACGTAGGATGAGCTCTCAGCAATAAAGTTGAACGAGTTTCAATCGCGAGAATTGCAACCAATCTGATCTCTTGTCAAGGAAACATAGACAGTGCCAGAAGACCGAAAAATAAACCTCGAGGCCCACCAGCTAAAAGTCATTCGCAATCAGAATAGCTCGTGCGCCAATGCCGCATTCAACTAATTGCAGACTCCCTGCCCCACCATGAGCGCCCTAGACAGATCGACAGGGTCATGGCCTGACCGGATTTCGGATAGACGGCACGTAGACATGCGTAATTGTGCCGAGACCTTGCACTTCAAAAGTATCACACCAACACAACAGTTGATCTCACTGGGGTTGAGGGGTCATGGAGGATTATACATTTTGAATTCATTGAATCTATTCAGCTAATCAACCCATGACACTAGGATTGCGAGTTTAGCCGCCTGAATACTTCCTTGGATGATATCGGACTCATGCACTATGCTCAAGCTTTACGCAGAACTCAGCCGAAGTTGATTTTTTGGAATCTTGACAGAAGCCTACAATGTCGATACTACCGCTGTCACTCTGAGCCACGCAGTAACCCTCCTTCATCCATTCGATAACTGCGCCTTCACCCTCACAACTCGTCTGGGTGGATTAAGCGGTATGTCCGGGTTTGATGAGAGAGACAACCCTTCTTACAGCCCCAGCAGTCTCGAAGACGAGGTCTCGCTGCTCAAGTATAATGCCCAGAGAAGTGGTCGAACGTTGGTGTTAAGACCACGTAGTCGTTCTCAGTACTAAAGCTGTCGATCAGCTCACAAAATCCGCCTTCGCTGGCACTTTCAGTTTCAAGGGTGAACAAAGAGAATTCACAGGAAAGCATGAAGCATCCTCATGGAGAAGCTGGGTGCTTACCACTAGCTCGACTAAAGTCACTGTTATGCTCGGCCGTCTAGGACGACACTCATAGGTATCTGCTCGCTGCATGGTCCGGATACATTGACATTTTGGAGAACCAGCCATTTCCAACTAAATGATGCCATGCGAGCCAGCCCATGTGGCTGAGAAGAACCCTCCGACTGCTTCTTTTACCGCTATACAGCCCCTATTCAACGCTTAGATTGTTTCCAGCAAACTTTGAACCCTTGATTCATCGGCAGTCATTCCTATGCTCACTAGCTAAGCCTGAGCCACATGTATTTCTGCGCAAAAAAAATACGTTGCGCGAGGTACCTGAGTGCTTGGCTAAAGGCCAAAGGGCCTCATATTGGCATGAACCCCATTCAATCGAGCCCCCAGACTCGGGCGCCAGCACAAGAGCTATATCAATAATCAAAATAATTAGGCGCAGGGCCATAGATTCATATGAGTTTATTGCCATAGCTGGTATATCGATTAAAAGCGTAGTCAAATTTACATTAATCGTCTACGAAACAACCACATTTAGGGATAGCCGGCTACTCGCCTCTCGAAAGACCGTGTATGCGCTGTTAATCTATAAGTAAACGGTGATTTCTTCAAATAAAATACACAATCTTCTCAATTAAGGGACCGGCCGAGTTTTGTGATCGTGGAATAATTCAGTTGTAGCTGCTATATCATATCCAACTATGCTCTAGCTTAATTTCAAGTTTAGGAACACATCAATGAAAGTAGATGCTCTAATCGCGTGGAGACTTTGCTCAATATCATCAACGAATCTGACGCCATGATCCTATTCTCACCTGCATCTAGAGCGAAAAAGTAAATGCAGGTTAGCTTTCCTAGCACCAGCTTGGCAATCACTAGGCTTGCTCTAGTCCGAAGCTTTGCTTACTATATTTGCGGTTCAGCAGAAATCAATTTTATTCGTGTTCTAAGCTTGGGTGTGGAAAAATCAAAGATTGTTACCATTACCGTCTCTCTGCAGCATACAGCGTTGGCCGTGAGCTGGGCAACTTCTAGTATTATTCATGGTGATTGTGACGCTTAGACTTTGTAGAGCATCGGCAGGCAGTGATTTAATTGTGAAGAGAATCACGCCATAGACTGAGCCGATAAAGAGTTCTCAGGAAAGGTCAAGGTTGTGGAGGGCCTCTGTTATTTTTAACAAAGTCTAGAACGGCATGAGTCCATGACTAATCGGTATTTGGGATAAAGGTTATTGTTGTCTATGAATTCGTCAGTCATGATACCTACACAGGCTGAGCTTTCGACAGAAGGCAATCCAAAAAAATTCCTCCCCACTTTCATCTTGTCCCAATATCACACATCTACTCTCATTTACTACCAAGTTTTCCCTAGAAGTAAAAGCTTCACCTAAAGTAGAGGTTGCCGCAGATACGTGATGAATCTCGCACTCCTCAGACTTGGCATGATTCGACACGTTAGTCAAGTCTGAAATTGTTTCTCCATTAAAATAAGGCTCATGTACTTGATAATAAGCCTGATCTAGTTTGTCTCATTTATGACGAGTATATCGGGAGTATAGAGAATATCAAATTCCGGGGAGATTAATTTGCAAAACAATGGCAAATATGACAGTCAGAATAAACATATCTATTAAGCGCCCCTCAGTGAAAACGTTCATTTCTTTAGCAGCTGCGCTGTAGCGTGTGAAGAGTTGTTGATAGGATTGCTGCTCACAACCAGCTCTAGCATTGGCTTCTGGACGTGCGAGGCCACAGCAATATCTCAAAGCTTAGCAGGCGTCTTCCGCAACGTCATGAGTGAAATTGATTCGCCGCCAAAAATTCTGCATCTGGATTCCCTAGCGCGTTCGTGCCTTGGGTTTCATATCCGAGACTCGCCTCGGCTTCCAGATTTGGGTAGCCAGTGTGAAGTCTAGTTGTTGCAGGAAAAACATCAAAAGCTCGGCTCGTTATTGCAACGGCAGAGACCCTTTGTAGCGACACTATACTGCGAAATTCTTAGTAGTCCCGTAGCCAACACCCACTGGCTAGTCTAGGCCTCTAAAAACTTGCATTCCTAATTTGAAGTACTCTTGAGCAGTTCTCTCCAAGCTTGTTGCCGTATGCTATCGTGTCATGGATCAACGGAATTTTAATATAAAATAGGTCAAGCAAATACAACTACTCACATATTTATCAAAGCTGGAAATCAGAAGACCCTACGAGCTCTACACATTATCTGCCATAGAGCATCTCCTACTTGCACAAGCGGCTTAGCGTAGCCTCTATTGAGAAAACAACGCCATTGCTTTCAAGAAGCCGAAGCTTTGAGAGTATATCAAATATTCAATCTATTTTTGTTCGCAACCCACCTAGCTCTACTACTGATAATTTTGCATCAAAATAGCTAAATTGCCCTCTCCCGGCAAGATCCCATGAGATCTTGGGGACTGGCCCTGCATCGCCTTCAATTCTCAACCAAAAGTCAATTTAAAAAAAAAGGTTTATACAGCGAAAGACACGACATTTAGCATAATGATGGACTTTGTATACAGATCCTGTACGGACCAAGGCAGCGAACAGAAAACAGTACTTACCTTGCGAGCTAGCTAGATTCTGTCAGCGCGCCTCGAAGGGAGAAAATGGTTGGGCCCGCCGCGAGCAGACTTCTCGGGATTTTTCATCTAAACCAGCAGTAACTAGATTAATTCTGCTATATCCGCATCTCCTGTACACAAATGGCTGCTTTAGGCAAGTGACTCTGACTACGGACTAGTAGAAGCAGCCTTCTCTGGAACCTATTCTCCACATCGACGGATGTAGCTGTCCACAAACAAGGTCGTGATCTGTATGCTCGGACGAACCGAACAACGTCGATTCCAATCCTCTAAATTAACGCCGAGATAGGGGTAGCTCTACGTTGCGCTCGAGGAACTAGTGATTGAAGGATATTTCACAGGAGTCACCTCAGCGGGCCCAGAGCTCCTTGACAGCAGCTTTCTCAACACCGATAGCGATGAGGAAAGTTCCATGGAACCTCTCCCTCGAGCTTGCAGTTACTTTGATCGTCATGAATTTCATGAAATCACTGCGTGCAAGAGGCACACGCGCTGTGAATAATACCGTCTATTCCTGGCGCCAGCTATTAATTGGATGCAGTTATTTTCGTCTTCCCCAGTACAAAGATTTTAGGCCTGAGTGGGAGAGGATGATGTTGTAGTGCACCATGGACATGTGCGTGTAAGGCGCGGCCCACTGTTTCTTTGTCACCTCAATGCAATATCTCCTGGATACTATTCCCATTCTACTTGTCGCATCTAGTCACTGTAATGACAGTTACCTATTTCTACTGTCGCTTCTCACAGAATCCATGAGGCTCCCAGTGGATTGGAAAATATGGAACGTGAGCTTAGCTGTGTAAACATATAAAATGCGGGTATCCTGGATTCAATCTGCTGATCTATACAGGAGAGCCTAGGACTAGACGTGACTTGATGTTCTGTGAAAAGAGGATATCCAAATCAAATACACTATTTCCTCCCTTGCACCCAGATTCCGCCACCAACATCATTGCATAATTATAACACGTTACCCGAGCCTCGCACTGATCAGGGGGTCTGTGAGCCGGGTATCGTTACCTACATGCTCACGCCTCCGCTCTGCGAGACGTAGACGCGATGTGAAGCTGGCGACATTCGGATGCGTATATGGCTGGCAAATCTCTGTCCCGCAACCTCTAAAAATCCCCACCGGCGTATGGACCCTGCTCAAGCTCGTTTCCAGATCGACCTTGATACTCTGCCGGTGCAGTCGGCGTGGATTTCCAGAGTGGTGCGGGGAAGATGGAAATGCATATCTGTGCTTTGCTTGCACCATTATTATTATTATTATTTCATTTTATTGTCCTGTGTGAGTCTATGACGATGTAGGACATGCAGGTCCTCTCTGCCGACAGGCCAAGGATACCTATGCCAGTAGTGCATCCCCTCCTATGCCTCCCATACAGCTCCCCTCACAAGTCCTCATTCAATCATGTACTCAGAAGAGCCCTTTGACCTAGATTGTCTCCCCTCTCCAGCCAACGAAACGATGGCCATTTGCGGGTGTATGGCAGCTGGGAGAAGTCATAAGAACCATCGGGTATGGGGCTCTTCTAGTATCGACATAAGGACTAAATCCGAAGACATAGTGCCCCTCTGAAGCGTTCAAAGAGGCCGGCCAGCTGGGCGCTGCAGACTTGTCGGTACTTGGGGAAATCCACTCTATGCCTTTCTGACCTCCTTCGCGAAGGTCGTGCTGAAGTGTCAGAAAAGTCTTGACAGAGCGTGATTGCTGTATGGTAGCTTGGGCACCCAAGCGGCGATGGGTTGTTGGAAGATGGACATGGGTCCGATGAGCAAGGCGCCCCAAAGAATATGGGCGCTGCTTGTGCCTAGAACAATAGTGATATGAATCGGGAGAATGTGTGATGTAGTGTGGAGAAATGAAGAATAGATGGGATTCCTTGGTTCATCGATCTACCTTGGTGGTTCCCAGACAGCTTATAGACCTACGCGCTTGATGGACCAAATCCAAATTAGATACCGTCCATGCCTCGCTCCACGCTCCACCCTCCACCCATGACCACAAATCACGCGACACTAGACCATATGAGTAGGGGGCCAGGCGCGGTGGATTAAAGTCTACGCGACTATCAAGCCATACCACGCACTAGCCGAGCCGCAAGCAGCAAACACGCCGAACAAAGGGCACATCAATCACCTTGGTCGTGAGCGACGTGTGAGAATCTCACCTGCTGCAATCATGGGGAAACTCCAGACACCTACCCACAGAGTCTGGATTTCCAACATGGGCAAGGGTGCTTTGGGGAAGGGCCGGCTTCACTGACACCCAGCGCAGACCTTCATACCATGGCTCGTGATAGCAGCAGTAGGAATTCCAAGTTGGAAGATGGTCAAATCTACTCGTGCTCCATGAATCCCGTACACGCAGTGACACCATCCCTGGACTGGCATCGCACTACTCGTCAACATAAATAGTCGTGCTATCCGTAGCGGTGGTTAATTGATGGCTCGGTCGTGGTGTTGGAAGCATCGCGTACTGGTCCCGGAACAAAAGCAGGTGTTGGGAGTACCGGGTTTTTTTCTAGTCTCCACTGCAGTCGGTAAAGCTGTGACGTTGTGTGTGAAGCTTCCAATGTTCTACTTTCTCTATCGCTACCTATACTGCCAAGTACAAGTTGGAATCAGCCCGTATATGACTATGGATCATCTGACCCCAGTTGTAACCCAAGTCAACTTGATATGCTAACAGAAAGTGACTAAAAGGGCTCCTTGTTCGGATTACAGGTAAATGAGTGAGAGATGTGCACTGCAATTGCAAGTATGAGCTACAACACTGACGATTGTGGTGCTATCCAAGCATAGAAAGCCCCAATAGACTCCTTATGCCTCCGCCATACTGCCGCTACTGTATGCCATGGATGGCCTGGAGCGCTACTATGTCACACTCTCCAACCACTTCACTATACCAAAGGTCGTGTCGAGAACGCAGTGTCTCCACTTACAACTGACTAAACAGTAAGAGCCTTGATTTCTTTCCCATGGATTCGAGGTCTAGAGATACTCATATTCTCATGGTCGTGCGAGTAATCTTTTCTGTTTGATTAGATATGCGTCCCTCAGCGAAGATCATTAGCATTGGCTGAGACGAGCAGCACATATAAACCAGTCGTTACATTGGCCGAAATATTAACTTGCTCACTAGCAGCCCTTCGCCTCCAACGTGTTAAACGGCTTACTTGAAGCCAAGGTACCCTGAATCATCTTCGGATTGAGCGCCCAGCCCACTCTCGTGGCAATTACCATTAACTTGCATCTGCTTCCTGACCTCTTTTCGAGCATTGGAAGATGATTTCTGATCGTAGTCGAGATCGCAACGATGCTCCGCAATTCTTCTCTCGAAATATCGCCTATAACCCTCTCTCTCTCTCTCTCTATTGGCGATCCGATCAAAATCTGGAATTAAAGCCAAAATGCCGTGACGATACCGCAAGACTTGTTTGCCGCGTCTAGCTGGAGTTGTGCTTCTCAAAGCAGAGCTTAAGCATTGGAGAATAATAGGTGCCAAAGGGCACGGATGACGTGGTGCGCGTGATTCTCCTATCCATCACCGCTCAAATAATACCATCTACTTCGTTGACTTTACCGGGCTCATTGCAGAAATATCAGAGGCCGGCTGCAGTACTGCAAACACACGGTCAGGTATGAAACAGCGAACTTTCTCCCATTAAACATGTCAGTCGGTCGTGGTACCAATGAATGCGTGACCCTTGGCGCTGAGGGGGCGCGTTGACCCAAGTTATTGCGAGTAACCATCTATTTGCCATCATTTCTAGGTCATCTGAGAGTGAAGTAGCCAGTTTTGCTATTGGCACCGGATATCCTAAAGGTGGAACACGCTGGCTCTCTCAAACGTCGCGCAGTATTTGCTTAAATTTTCCTATCTTATCAGTTCATAGTTACAATTTACTTAACTATCCCGCTGCCTGATTATAGCTGACATCAAGGGAATATTCAATACCTTCTGCCCTGGCAGGTTCAGTCTATGCTCCAGGACATTCAGCCGGCCTGCACAGCTCAGTATCGGAGTCGTCGCGATCTTTGGATAGCGATCGCTCAGCATCTACCCCAATGCAGAACAGAGGGAATCTCGAGGAATTAACGCATGCGCTCCTCAGGAATGATAGGTGTTATTCATAATATTCGTAGTACACGATCACATCTCCCACTATGAGCAGTCGCCAATTCGAATCCGGATAGTTGAATGATATCTTAATCCAAAAGACGCCCACACCATTCCAAAATAAGTCAATGATAGGATCCTGGAAGATTAATTGCTGGAATAAGTGCTGTGTGGACTTTTCGAGTCGAGGTCGCGTATTTTCACAACTCTACGGGCTCTCTCCAGGCCCGGTATGGTTGTATATTCAAGCGAAACCCTCCTACATGCCCGTTTAACCACAGCCTGGTCTTCATTGCCACCTTTAAGCCCCATTTCCAAATAATCTACCGGCATGATGTGAAGTTGCCGCCTACAAGGTGTGCAGAGGCCTAACTGTTGCACCTTCAAGGAATCGGGTCTCGACATGCATGCTCGAGCTACCTCAAAGTCTCGAAAAATCATTTGCTCGAGTGAATGGACATTAGTTTTAAGAGAGCCAAATTACAACGGATCGACTTGGTTGGTCCTTTTTTGATTGCCAACTGTGCGAGCAGCTATCTAGCCATGAAATACGGTGAAGCCCTTGTGTTCATACCAAGAAACTCTTTCAAAGTAAGACACTCATGATCCAGATTTCATTCGCAATTATCACTATCAGTTCTATTTGCTAGCCTAGAACAGTCACCCTCCTTCCCAACTACCCATTAATATAAATGTGGTTGAATTTTGCCATTTTCGAACAAAGATCTCTTGAATTTGGTTGAATAGGTCTGCACGCTGTTAAGACCCAACTTGGGAGAGCAGTCTGAATGATGATCCACTGCACCATCTAGTTGTGAATATTTTATGGTTTCGCTTGCACCCTCTAGAGCTAAGTCGTGCGACGCACAGTGCTCTTTAATGTGAAATCGCCCCCACTATCGAGTTTGTCACGGTTTAGAAATGTTTTTACCCATAGCCTAATGGTGCATTTCTAGCCTTGTCTGTCTCGTGCTGTAAATGCTGGTTTGATAGAAATCCGACTGTGTACACTACGCATAGGGCATTGAAATTTTGGTAATTCTGTACTATAAAAAAGACATCTCGTATTCCAGTCTCAAGCTTAGCTCACATTTTATTATCGAATAGTCGGAGGCCTGACACCCACACGCGAAATTTATTTGACCGTCTATTATCTGCAATGTAATCCCGAGTATCTATCCCATAGCTTTAGGCACCACGATTCATATCCTTGGGTCATTGTTATAGTCGTCAGCGTGTGCTTAAAGGTTGGTTTAGTCCGGAGACGACGTTGGCAAGAAATGTGGTTGTTGAAGTGAGGATATGCTAGGTCTTACTTGTAGGCTGGATAAGTTTTGGTATTAATTAATCTTGTTGAGAGTAAGAGATTGATTTCGTAATGGATCTTGAACCATTGGCTCGTGAACCAGCTTCTTCAGAACTGTGAATTTGACTGAACTGGCACCGGGAAAATATCCGCTGTCAGGTTCGTAAGGGACGCCATAGACTAGAGTTTGGTCTTGCTCGTCTTTCTACGAGTTGTTGTCTGAGAATATTGGACCATTTTTCGACGTTCCCCACTGCTTATAACTATGGCATGTTAGTATTTGTGAAGAGCCACCAATGCCAATTTGACCAGCTTGACACCTGTAAACTTTCTTGGAGCCCTAATCACTCTGGTTAATCAGCAGATTTAAGCTCGCTATTCTCGCAATATCTGATTTGAGAAAGCTTCTCCAGTAGCCTGCAAAGGTGTTACAAACTCACTGTTATATGTATGAAATCGATGTGGTGGACTATATTTAGTATAATTATTACTAAATATAATGTCTACAACTCTCCCGTGATCACCGGCCCGGGTAGCTCAATCGGTAGAGCGTGTGGCTCTTAATAGTCAACCTCAAGGTCGCGGGTTCGAGCCCCGCCTCGGGCTCAATTCCCGAAAGTGGTAAATTTTTTTGGAGGCGGAAAGATTTGACTCGATTTCTCCGCGAAAAAGATCAAGGAATCAGAATCCTTGAAGTGCATGATGAATCAATTGGAAAAGGTGGCGCTGGATAGCTTCTCGACAAAAACATATCGTGTAGAGATCCCACAGCTATACATCTGAGTGAACTCATTTATTTTAACCCTCACTATATGCCGCAGGGAAGAAGCTTTAGTCAAATACTTGAACACATCCAAGTGCATGGCAGCACATAAAGGAAATTTTAAGACATTGATTGATGAATTAGATGCAAGTCTGGAGTTTTTGGGACTGGATTCATGTAAACTTTGTGCCATTGCTAGATAGCTGAAAATACTATGAATTTTAAAACAATGCGAGCCGCGGGTAGCACAGGAGGATACAATCTAGACGGGTGGAAAGGTGCAGCTGACACTACAACAACAAGCCGACGATGGAAGGTGCCGTGGTGCGCCTCCTGGTGTTGTTCTCCGGTCTGGTTTGAGAGGCCTGAGCACCCACTCCACATGGGAAGGTGACGCCTCAGACCACATTTTGCGCAGACACATATCTGGATGACTCGGTGATTTTGAGACTTTACTCTGGGTGGATATTCACAGTCAAGGGCTAGCTTGGGGTGAAGAGAAAGCTGCTACAACTTCGCATTACTACTTGCAAATAAAGACCGAGGCATGAGTGTTCTACCTTGAAAATTGAGTCACCTATTATTGACTATTTCTCTGGTATCGAGTCATAGCTATCTAACTGCATACCTCATGCCCCTAAACAAACCTTGGACGCTGCATTCGTTTGGACAATCAAGCGGGCGCGCGGGCACTCAACAGCTGAAGATCCAATTTCTCCCAGGCAGTGGTAAACAAGATTTCATCTGTGAGACGGAACAAGCGTGTAGACATATGCTGGATACCTGGCTGGTAAGTACGAATTCTTCACCTTCCAGTGGTGCCGGTGTGATCGCTCCGTACGCTTCTTGCATCTGGGATAGCCAAAAAGAATTGCATCCGAATCAAAGTCAAAGGCAAACAGAAATACATCTCTATTTAACAACTCCTCAATCATGTGGCACTTACTTTTCTCCTCTATATCCTCGACCTCTTACTAAACACATATTATCTCGACTCAACGACTGATAAAGGCGTCACACCAATTACAAACTGGCGCTTGAGGATCCCAAGGCGCAGACAATCAGGGGCTGGGGATGAGGGACGAGCAACGTCTTACCACTAGTGAAGGAAGACGAGATTTTTTTTTGCATCAGATTTTAATCGCGTATGCAGCTATTTAGCTATGACACAATATTAGAGAAGTTTATAATAGATGACTCAATTTAAATGAAGAGCACTCATACCTCGGGTTTCATTTGCAAGTACCACTGCGAAGTTATGCTGGCTTTTTCTCTACCCCAATTCAGCCCTCATCCATGAATACCCACCCAGGGGAACATCTCAAAAACCCTAAGTTATCCAGACATGCCTTTACCATCCACTGAATTTTCTCCTTTGTGCGCCTCGCTTTGCTTTCTCCGTCGGGTGTAAATATCGGCGTGGGCGTGTATTTGGTGGCCAACCGAGGCCAGAGAAAGTCGACGAGAAGGGTAATCATTGAAATGAGGATGTACGAAGTCGTACTTGTAAACTTGATGAGGATTAATCTCGTTGGTTGTGAGAAATTGATTTGGTGGAGAGTCTTGATTCATTGCATCATGGGCCAACTTGTTCGGTATTGCGAAATTTGACTGTACTCAGCACTGGGAGAAACTTTCATTCTCAGGTTCGTAGAGGATGCCGCGTACAGGTGTTCAGTCTTGCCCTCGGTACCGTGACTTGCGCCAACCGTTATATACTGACTGAATCCATTTTCTCTCACCTCCATCCACCCAAGAAAACGCAGTACGTGCCGTAATAATAGTGCCGGAAAGTCTTGAAAAATGTGAGTTTCAGCTGCCTGTCCCATTGGAAAAACGCTCCCACACAGACCAAGACCCGATCTTTGTCTGTAGTAACTGGGTCTCCCTCACGCTTGTAGACATAGCATTGTAACTTTGTAGTGGGAATGGCAGGTGCTCGATATGGTGACTTGGCGTTTGCAATTGGTGCAACTACTTGGTCTGTTGAGTGGTTGATTTGTGGTATGAGAAATTTGAAGGACTCGCGTGAGAAAGGATAGATCCGACATGGATGAGAAGTCATCGATGATTGACATGTCTATGTTTAATGTTGACTGTGTTGGGTTCTATTCATCTGGGCTATCCTAGACACGCAGATCTAAATGGGCGAAAACAGCACAAGGCGGGGAAGAGTTCTTTCTCGGTGTTTTGGCGTGAATTGTCTGCAACTAACAACTCAATATATACTGATCTTCTTTGAATGCGTTAACGGTTGATTAGTGTAGTTGGTTATCACATCGGATTTTGAGAAGACTTGAATTCCGGGGACCCGGGTTCGAATCCCAGATCGACCTACAACGCATCAGTTGCACAATTAGACGAGCGTCCATTCTATAACGACATGACTTTTTGTTGTCATTGTTTTCCACTACTCATTTTGCCCACGGCGGACTTTTTGATCAGAGGGCAAGACTGAACACCTGTACGCGGTGTCCTCTTCGAACCTGAGATCGAAAGTTACTCCCAGTGCTGAGTACAGTCAAATTTCGCAATGTCAAAGAAGTTGGCGCACGAAACAATGATCCAAAATACTCCATGTCAAATTTTCACCACCAACGAATTCGACTTCTACCAAAGCATCATCTAGTCTACAAGTACGACCTAGTATAACCTCATCCCCATGACCACACCAGCCCTTTCTTCGACATTCTTTGGCCTCAGCTAGGCACCTACTCCACTTGGGAAGGAGACACCGTAGACTACATTTCGCGCGGAGGAAATTCAGTGGATGATGGAGGCATGTCTGGATAACCCAGGGTTTTTGAGACGTTCCCCTGGGTGGGTATTCGCGGATGAGGGTTGACTTGGAGTGAAGAAAAAGCCGGCATAACTTCGCAGTGGTACCTGCAAATGAAACCCGAGGCATGAGTGCTCTTCATCTACATTGAGTCATCTTTTCTATATATTTTCTCTGATATTGTCTCATAGCTAGATAGCTGCATACGCAATTCACATCTGATGCAAAAAAAAGTCTTGCCAACGCAGTGTCCCGTGACCCGGACACACAGCGTCACGAGTGGATGTTATGGGCCTGGACCCCCTGGCGACGCAGGCGCTGATCCGGACCAGCAGTTTGAAAGCCCAGGTCGGTGGGGATGGATGAATCGGGGCTCGAGATAGACGAACAAGGCTCTGACGCGAAGCGTGATTGAATCGACAATGACAGTGAGCGCGACGAAGTTCTGGCGATTATTTTCACGTAGCTAGGGAGTAGCAGACAGGTATGCGGTTGGGTCGACATGGCCGCGGAGGTTTGGCGTGGTGGAGGCACTGATGACGGTGAGGATCCCGGATTGGTAGACCTATAGGTTAGTACGAGGCTATTATAAATAGTAATGCTTATGTAATGTTGTCATGTCGGAGTCCGGGCGTAAGATAAGGAATATTGTACTAATATAGACGATACCCTGTATGAATAGAAAATCAAGTTACATCTAGTCTCAAGCTCTACTAAAGATATTGGTAGTTTGGAGCCACGAGACACCCGTAACCTACACGATCTTAAAGCTAAGCTTATCTCACATTTTACACATTCTAATCCACTAGGAACCTCAACGGGCTCAATTTGACCCAAAACAACGAACTCTTTTGTGGCAGATATCCATTACGTATGCAGCTATCTAGCTACGAGACATGGGTCTTCATAGAAAGGCCTTACTCTAGCTTCGTTATCCCTTCGACCCTGAGTGCTTGCATGCCATGACAATTGTGATTGATGCGAGCTGTCAAATGCTGCCGCGACGTAATGTCCCCTTTCCGCGTTCCATACATCTCTTCTACGAGCCCTTCGTTGGCGAGATCCACGTCGAAGCTCTACTGCAGCGACTTGCCTCTCCAACCCTAACTTGGGCAGACCTCTACTCCACCCGACTCATGCTTATCTGTAGCCTGGCCATCTAGATCGTCGACTAGACTTAATCACGTAACCAATGGGACGCTGTGCCAACCTCCAGCCTGATCGAGGAGAGGCCGGTGGCGGGCAATATGGGGGATAATCGTAGCCTCCCTACACCCTCGTTGACGGGAAGCATTTCGGCATTATCCCTAGGGTTAGAGGGACTAGCATATCAATTAGAGTCTGATTAGCACTAGAGACCATGTTCAACAAGAAGGCTTATAATCTGCTCAATGCCAGCTTGGCCTCATGATCTTTTGGGGTAATTTCATATGGAATGACGACTAAAGGTCTGTAGGTCTGTCGAAGAACTGGTCCAAGAGCCATGGGGTAGGATCTGTCATCCTCGCCATGTGCAGAGTGATGATGGAGCTTCACAATGGAGGCTTAGAATTAGGAATCTGTAGATTGAGAAAAGATAATTGTGGTAGCAAGAGACCACAGATGATCATGAACAGAAGAGGAAATCGAAGTTGCGAAGCGGGGGATCCGGGTGAGCCATCTCATCCACGTCTCGGAATCAGAATACTCATTGAAACGGTCTCCGGCGCGTCCATGGCCCGAGGTTATGCGAACGGAATTGCCAATCTCCTCGGATAAGGAATCTGGGAAATGATATGTGCATGCTTCCCGCACCCCAAATCCCAATCATGCCGAGAGCCGAGGTTGGTGGTTTGTGCAAAGATACTTTCGCGAAGCACAGGACTGCTACTTCTGAAGGCCGGTCTCGGTCATGGTCTATCTCTGTACTTTTTTCCGTCGATTTCAGTATCCTCGTTTGACGCCCGGTGGGCCCAAGCGGGTGGCTGTCAACCTACCTTTCGATTAACATTGAAGGGAACTTCTCCGTAGAAACCTCCCCAGCCTCCTGATTTATTGCCTCGCGGTTCGCAATCTCTGCTTCGGGAAGCACAGTTACTCTTATTTTTTTTCTTTCTTTTTTAAAAAATAAAAGTACGGTTAGACTGTAGTGCTCTCTGTGTACCAATGAGCATATCGACTGCATTTGTCATGCGGATTTGTTCTATCCAGCCATGACTAAGGATCCACTGCGTGGTTCTTCTAATATCGCCAGGATTGTCTCACTTTGCTTCAAGAGGGTGTTTTCGGGTTCTTCTCCAGATCTCAGCGCTGCCACATGAAGCTCTCTGTAGCTAAGATTGGCTGGCCGGAGATCCCGTTTGGCATCTCTGCCTCAGGCCAGAGTATTCAGGCCATCACAGGGCTAGTAGTCTGTATTCCGCGACATGAGATTACAGAGAATCTATAGTCGCATGGAGGGCCGTTCGCCACCCAAGATTACCAAACAACAATAATAAAACAGCTTCTGCCGCCCTCCACTCGAATGAAATTCGACATTGCTGAATGTTCATGTTCCAGCATCCAGAGTGCCGCGTGAGGAGACAGACTGTATCCGAGTATTCGGCCGTAAGATGGAGGGTCATGAATACTTCTAGTACCATTGGAGCCTTTTCATGATGATGGGAGAGGAAAATTGTGAGTCATGACTAAGGATTTAGGGAATGTGAGAAAAACAATCGAAACGTTTCATCGCCACCGCACGCCAACTCTAGCTATGAATATATCCAGCTTATGATGATACGGTGCCCGCAATAGCACGATCCCTATCGGACAGAGTAAAGATATCAGCGTGTTCCCAAGCGTGCTGATGGTATATAGTAATTTTCCGAAAGCTACACCATGGATATCACTCGTTATTCTCAAAATAATCTAATCTCCCGGAGAGAGGCAATTGTAATGGAATTGGGCGAATGGTCGAAGCTGCTTCATTAGATGTGTCACATGAAGCCTATCACAACTAGCGAGGGGAGATGAGGTTCTATACTTGTTGCAACATTTCAAGCACAGTGCGTTCAAATAAATCACCCACCGGATATCGCAGTGCAGGCGGATTCAAAGAGTAGAGTCCACACGACCATCAGCCATCAAGAAATCTCTAGTGTAGCTATTTATCCACTGCAACGCACTTTTCTGCTTTCGTTTCCCAATATTGTGGTGTCGATTTTCATATTCAAGATGAGATGGGCTTCCCCAACTCATATTACACTCAGAGTTTGCAGGAGAACATTTCATGTACTTCACTCCGCCCACATCGGTACAGGGGCACGGGTATGGCCGTTAAAATGACATCTACAGCTTTTTCTGATAATTACTGATTAGGCCGAGCTGCTAGAAATAGCGGTGCTTATGAATGAATGACACCACTACCAGTTTCCTGCAACACTATTCTACCCGCTGCTGCTAATTCTCCAGCGCATGAGCCGTAAAAACCTTTCACTCAGACAAGATTATACGCATCGTCAAATCAAGACGTCTCTGCACGCGTTTTGAAGTAGTAGCCATACATTTAAGCATCAAGCCCCAGCAAGACAAGACGAAGCAGGCACCGCGAAAAGAGCCTCTGACCGTATCAGAGCTTTGACGTCATGGCTCCTATGGCTAGGGAAGGGAGAACCGGGACAAAATGGACGATATGGTTAAAGAAGCTCGGGCCAGGCCGATGAGCATACTCAAACAAGGGGTTTGAGGGCTAACTCGTATCCATACAAGCCTATCATGATGATGTTTGAAAACAGCGCACAATTGTATGACCACTCTGATTTATGCGTCTTCTCTCTATATTATGCGACATGGAGATAACAACGATGGTATATTTCTCAGATACTAGTATAAAGGAGTCTCAAGGGCTTAAATTAGTAAACTGTATCGATCAATGACTGCGTAATAGGTTTGTATGCAGTTTAAAGGGGAATCTTAATATTTCTTTCTAGATATTTGAGAACCGGCAGGGTCGGTTTGACATGGGCGCTCTTACTAGAGAGTTGGTGCAGAAGCTAGATGGAAAATTCAACCTTTTCACCCATTTAGCCCTCTCAGTTTATGGCCTTGGGTAAGTAGAGACTTGAACAAGGCCGAAACCTGGATCATGCAATTTTTAGGGTTAAAGGTCCGTATTATCAGGTTAAGTCGCTTTCTAGTATAGTTGGAAAGAGAATGTAATGACGTGATAATGGGCACGGATAGCAGAAAAAAAGCTTCTTCTTAGCCCAAGCCGCGCTCAACCAACGTTTCCGCGTCTCGCCTCTAGATGCTGTGATGTTGCAATTACATTCGATTTAGTATTTCCACACCATGAAATCCCTGGGCCCATCATCACCTTCCGACTCATAGAGTGTGACTAAGTGATAGGCAATAACAGTCGTGAGCAGTAGCGCAGCTCAAAGCATCGGGAATCGGCCGAGTCAAAAGTATGATTAGCCTGCTTCCCCAGAACGTGAACATCTATGATCTTTAGCTACCGGGAATTGCGCATGATAAAAACTCACAGCTTAGATTAAGCTTTTTGTAATATTCCTGGGCCAAAGGACTAGCATCGCTGGCAAGTATGCCATCTTCAGGCCTGGTATATGTTTTTGGAGGAACATTTCGCATGCGCAGGAGCATTTGGAGCATATCAGCGAGCTTTTCGCCCTGAGAAGAAATAGAATTCGGTGATTTAGCGAGGGGCCATCGATATTTGAAGGAATCTTGTTCCCAAGATTGAAAAAGCCAAGTTGATTTTTCAATGCAGCTGAGTGTAACAATGACGACAAGAAATGTCTCGAAAGAATCAGCAGCTGTCCTTTGCAATAATCGGCGTTCTAGTTCATTCAGAACACTTTTGCACAATATTGCCGCCTTCTTTTCTGCCGCAGCATTAAGCTGCGAACAAATGAGGCTTTGTGTGCCTTCGATGGTGATTTGCTCAATTGCAGTTTGTTTTCCAAGTTGACCTTCATTTTCGTTATTTTGTCTAAGTTTCCACGTCATCTCATGATCCATAAGAATATGAACAAAAGACCATAGCTCCAAAGCACGTAGTAACAGATGATCCTGCTTCGATACTGCGAGCTCCAAGGCAAAATTTAAGGTAGTATGCATAAATTTGGAGGGCTCACTCTTGAAGAAAACGCTAGACATTTTTTTCGCGTAAACTTCCAGTTTACTAGTGATATCATCCTTGTCATGATCGAGAATATGCAAGGTATTTGTACATAGGCTTTGGTTGAGGCTTGGATCAATATGTCCCGCAATCGAACTAATACTATGACCTTCAAGTGAGTTGAAACTGGCAAAAATGGCTGTTTCAGGATAGTGAGAAGCATAAATTTGACAATTCGAGGGCCGGAAATCAATCTGGCCTTTGGCATTGTTCACTTCGTGATAGGCTAGAACAGCGTGAAGACCGGCCGTGTACATCTCAAGCTCGTCGGCAACCCTAGTTCGGATGCATGGGGTTTTCCATAAACGAGCACTTTCGACATTTTTGCAAGTATTGCATGGCGTCCCTTCTGAACAAGGTTTCTTGAGCATTCTACAACGGATACATGCACCTCTTTTCCTTACTTCTTGAACCTCTTTTCGACGCGATGCGCTGAATCGACCTCGAACCTTGGGTCTATTTTGCTTCTGACCATTTCTATACTCAGCAGTGTATTCATTGTTCATCAAGGGTGTAGTCATGGCGAGACGAGAGTACATGATAGCCCTGGTTGTTTCGGAGCTTTCTACAGAGTCTCCAAAATTTTGTACATTGAGGCATGCCTCGACTTCAGAGCCATCTACTATTGGCCAGGTTAATTGTTGTTCGCCACGGCCTTGGTTGAAGAGAGACTCTGAGAATGATGTGCCCGCTTCATTCAAGGCTTGCTCAACAGTCTTGAGCTGGGTAAATACATGATTTGTATCGCTAGGGTTGCCAGTGTGAATACTTGTTTGCTCATTTATATGGTGGCCTAGCAATTGCGGGTCGACCATAGATGGCATGAATCTTGACGCGGCAACTGCATCATTGACGCTATTGAGGTTCATTGTCAGGCTTGAGGCACCATGAGAAATATTATCAACAGAAATGTGGCCTGGACTGAGCAGGGACACATCGTTCACTTGGTTGTGTGTCTTTTTGTTTGATGCTATTAAGTTGTTAATTAAATTTCATCTCCAAAGAATCTTCTCACCTTTCTTCTCTCGATTTGGACGTTGCTCGTAGCTGACCGGCGGATTATCAAGAGTATACTGTTCGTAGACCTCCAGCTTTCGAGGAGCTTGAAGCTCAGAGATCTTTGTGCCTGTACTAAGACTTTGGGTGTTCATAGAACGGTCATCATGCTTTTCGCTCATATCAAATTGCCTGGACACTTCGGCTAACGTTTCAAGGGCTGTCCAACTGCTGCTCACCAGTGGGAATTCGACATTTGGACTTTGCTTGGTGCTTATGTTGTGGCTTACGTTTGGCGGTTTTTCAATATTTGGAAAATCGTTGAGTTGGAGCAGGGCATTCTGCCGGTCTTGAATGGATAGAGCCGGACATTTCTTCACCAAATGAGCCGTGAGGGAATCGATGCGTCCCTTGGGAAACTTTTCACCGCAAGCCTTACAAGTGTGCTGATATCGATTACTTGAGTCGGGAAGCTTTGCTCCTCTCTCAAAGTATTGGATGATTAAGGCTGTGAAGGCTCAGCTGAGGACAGACGATGGTCAAATAGTAAATACTATTAAACTTTCAAAGGATTCGAGGAATAAGTACCATTTGGTTTTCGGCCCATTCTGAATTCGGGGACTTAAAACTGGCAAGGTCCTCGCGCACCATGGGTATACTGGCTGCCCGTTTCCAAAGAATTTAGGATTTGCCCCATAAAGTCGAGATACATTCGGCACAATGAACTTTTACCGCCTACTCGGTGAGTGGCCGACGGATAAATGTTACTCCGTCACGCCTATTAAGACCCCTGCAAACCAGGTGCACTATTAGTGTCTAGGGTTCAGCGCAGACGAACACGATGAGTCATCCTTGCACAACAAACAGAGGTTATCGCACAATATTACCTCTGCCAGCCCGAAGAAGTCCCTCTAGGGACCACGAGCACCGCTTGGCAAAATACTTTGATTCTCATCACCTGTGCCCAACAACTTGTGTCCCTTACCATAATTCGGCGCTCTACACGGACTTGCTAGGCTAGCCTAATACAACTGCTATCTATAGTGTAGTAAACTTATCCCACCTGAAAGGCCGGATCGTATTAGAATCATATCCGTCTATTGTATCATGACAATGCAGATCATCGCGAGAATCTGGTGTAGGCACGCGGAGGCGCAAACTCCTCGCCCCTCGGTCGCGTGGCGGCTGCGTAAGACACAGAGTGCCCAACAAGGGATTTCACAAGGTCACCAAGTGAAAATGAGGTGCTGCGCATGGGATGAGGATATGCAAGGATAGGGTAAATGTTAGAATCGAAGGGCACGTCGACGAACTGAGGGCCGGCAAGTGCTTGGGTGGGCGGTATTGCAATTTGTTTGCTAGACCTGGCGGTGTAGCTTATTACAGTTAGAGAGTGTATACTATAATGCAGTGGTAGATCATCACAGATGTGATTGCGACAATACAATTGAGGGTTGTATGAAAGTTTGGCACTTCTATGGGTCTCTATTTTTATTTGCATCAGATTTGAATTGCGTATGCAGCTATCTAGCTATGAGACAATATCAGAGAAAATATTCAGAAAAGATGACTCAATATAAAGGAAGAGCACCCATGCCTCTGATTTCATTTGCAAGCACCACTGCGAAGTTATGCCGGCTTTTTCTTCACCCCAAGTCAGCCCTTAACTGTGAATATCTACCCAGAGTAAAGTCTCAAGACTATTGAGTCATCCATTCACTTTCCTCCGCGCGAAATGTAGTCTGAGTTTCCTCCTTCCAAAGTGGAGTAGGTGCCCAGGCTACCCAAACCATACCAGAGAATACTACCATCGTTGGCTTATGTTTATAGTGTCCGCTGCACTCTTGCAAGCGAAGTCTTGACACGCACAAAGCTCAATTCGTCAAACTCTTGCCAAATTTCAAACTTCAACGCCCGTCGAGATTGTACCCATCCTCTGTGTCATCTTGTAACCTTGGCCTGATCCCTCCCACGTCCATCCCAAAGAACTGTCTCCCAGATTTGCGAGCCACGCTTGCTTCCTGCGTCGGGTATAAATATCGGCGTGGGCGTGTATTTGGTGGTCAGCCGAGGCCAGAGAATAGTTGATGAGAGGTGTGGTCATTGAAACGAGACTGTACTTAGTCGTACTTGTAGACTTGATGAGACTTGGGTAGGAGTCGAACTCGTTGGGAGCGAATTTGACATGGCGGAGAATTCTGAATTATTGCCTCGTGGGCCAACTTTATCGGTATTGCAAAATCTAACTGAACTTGGCTCTGGGAGAATATTTCACATCCAGGTTCGTAGAGGACACCACGCACCGGTGTTCAGTCTTGCCCTCCACCCGTGGACTTTTTTTTTAATTCACAGGGTATTCAGCTCTCCAGATAAGACACACATTTGACACGATTCCAGTCCCAGACCTCCAATATTTCACCAAACACGCTAATCAATTCATAGAATTCCCACTTAGGTCTCCCACGCTGATTTCCTCTGTGCTGCCATGCCCTTGGATGTATGCAAATATTAAAGTGATGCTTCTCTTGCTTGTCTAGTGCAGAACCGGGCTGGAGGTATCCTTGGCTCGATGCCTTTGAACCATTTATTGCTCTGCTTTTTACACGTTGGGTAGTGCGGCAACTAATGCTGAATAGTCGCCCGTCTCTCTCCCACAAAAGTTACATGTGCTTTCGTGAGCTTTCCCAAGTGTGTGCAGGTAGACCCTTGTGTTGCCAACACCAAGTATGGCCTGGAAATATCTGCATTCTGTCTCTCTGCTACATTCCTGAGATTTGAAGGGTTTTGTGTTGAAGTTGGCATGGTTTGATTGTGCCTGGAGCCTCTGATATTTTCCGAGTCCGTTAGCTTTTCGACCTTCCTCCTCATGCCATGACTCCAGGTCCCAATCTCTCTGCCATGCCTGTACAATCCATTCTCTCGCCTTCTGCTTGATAAAAGAATGAGATGTAAACTTGTCCCTTCTCAGAGGTGATTTTATGCCGCCCCTTTTGCTAATCTATCAGCAAGCTCATT
Source organism: Blumeria hordei DH14 (assembly GCA_900239735.1). Lineage (NCBI taxonomy): Eukaryota > Fungi > Ascomycota > Leotiomycetes > Helotiales > Erysiphaceae > Blumeria > Blumeria hordei. The sequence continues at coordinate 1,121,968 of OENG01000015.1, forward strand.
CCCTTCTATTCCAACATGTGCAGGACACCATTGGAGATGTATAGTGCGCCCTTGAGATGCTTTCCTTATCTGATGAGAATATTGATTACTGCTGTGCTGGACCCGAAGGATGCTTGTTTGGCTGTCAGTGAAAATATGGATGTTGTTTTGTCATTTTATGAAGTCTTTGTTAATATAACAATCGTCATTTCATTCCAACAGTAATGCTTTGAAAGTTAGCCGCCGAGAAGATTACAAACTGCCTTTGGACATCTGACCGCTCCAGCATCGACACTCGAACCGTGACAGGGACAGAGGTTTACTCTTACACTTCCTATTCACATACTTACAACACAGTATTGTATAAGTCTATTCACCGGCACCCACAAAATATAACATCATCTACTCCTAATCACTAAGCAGCATGACCTCCGCATAGCTCGTAACCACAGCAGACAGCTATTCGAGAACTCTCTCTAGAGCACCAAAGCCCTTGTGTTCGGCAGTAGTGGAAGTCTGACTTCTGCTCAAGTCACGCTCACATGATTACAAGTGACGGTGTTTCTGGTTGTCTTGGACGAAAATTTTATCGCGGGTATTCTACAGCCTAAAGCCTAGGCCCTGATCTTAGTCGGTTTATCACCCTCACCACCAAATACCTATAATGTTGAAGATGAAGGAAACAAGCCCAAATGAGGCTCAAGATTTGAAAGCGTCTAGATTGTTGTAATGGCACATTCATGAGTCTCCCCGATCCTGGAGGTGGAACCTCGCGAGCTGGGTAATTGACTCCTTCCATGACGGGTAATGGGTAGGTTGTATCCGGCACGGATCAAGTAAACTTTTGCAGACCTCTCAAGAGAAAACTATTAATACTTCAAGAAAGCTGTCGGCATTTCCAGGTTGACTACTAAAAACGCTAGGGTGTTGGGTTTAAGATAGAAGGGGAAAGCTACTGCATTAATACCGACGAGTTTAACCCACTAAATTGCGTTGTTTTGACGTTAGTTCACCATTTACATTTTTGTAGCCGGGAAACTAAATCGTCTGGTGCCATATCATGAGAGATAGGATCTGTGAGTGAGAAACTCTATATGTCTGGCTTCAATTGATGTGATCTGATTATCTTCACTTTAGCTGGACCATGTAATTCTGTGGCTATATTTGCTGCTGTGGGGCTTCTAAGAGGCTTCCGTCACCGACTACCAGACCATGCAAGAGAAAATCATGAGTCTCTATAGGTATGGACATCTCGTCTTCCGCACTTAAAACTTGTTCCTTTAGAGCGAGTCCGTGAAGGAATACATCACTCGTGCGATATGCCTGCCCACCATTGGTCGTGAATTTTATCTTGTATTGGTTTAAAAACTTGTCATAGTAGCCCTTGCCATGCCCTAGCCGTTTCACCAGTTTGGTGATTGGGTCCACCTGGAAAGCGAGTCCAGGCACGAGGATCATATCGAGCCCTTTATTGGCAGGTGAGCTTTGAAGGATCTGTTCCCGCTGCCCGATGGTGTGTGCATCGATAGAGGGGATTCCCCAATTATCTCGCTCCAGTGACTCATAGTCGGCTAGAGATAGCAAGTCTACCATCTCCATGCTCGAGCCTGACTTTTTGGACGGCTTCACTGAGCCTTGGATAATGTAAGGGACAAATACTTGCTTGCCTAGTCGGAGGGCATCCCGTACAATTTCATCTGTTTGTACTTCGCCCTTCGGCATAGAGAGATAAATACCGATGCGTTTAGCACTCTTGTATTGAGGAGTGGCGGTGATAGTCTTGAAAATGTAGCCACCTGAGATGTAAGCGATGAATCTGGTGTCTAATGAAGCTGTGAGCAGGCATACTTTGTTCACTAATCACCCCAGGCCCTACAGACGAGAGCTTCTGTCTCATCAACGACCGCAATTCTTTTTTCGCGCTCATCCCGGCTACAGATGCCATTGGTTGTCGTGTGGCCTTGGTGCTAATCGTCTAAATCGCAAGTAAGGTGAGTCGTCTGCGATAAATGCAAGCCATCTCCGGCCCAAAAGATATCTCAGGGGGGCATGCGAGGCCCCATGATAGATCATGTGACCCGCTCTCGCTGCTTGAACACAGGGCATAGGGGCGAGTTGCAAGTGTAGCCTTGCAATATCAAATCACCATTGCCTCAGATGCTGACATAAGGCTAGCTTAATAACTGCACATGTCGATCCCGAGCCCTTCATAACTGAGAAAATCCCCAGGCTGCGTCGAGAGTCACAGCAGGCCGCTCACCATGAAGTTTACCCAAACATTCCTTTCAGCCGGCCTTGTTGCAGGAATTTCTGCCGTCGACGTACAGCTTGCCGGGACCTGGGCTAGCAAGAGCGGCTCCACCCTCACCGGTCCTTCATTTTACAATCCGGTTAACGACGTCTTTATTGAGCCCAGCCATACGGGCATCTCCTACTCGTTCACCGAAGATGGTTTCTACGAAGAGGCCTATTATCGCGCCGTCTCCAATCGTATGTGATAATCTTGCCAAGGAAAATGGCCACTGACTTCATCACAGCAACAAAACCATCATGTCCGAAAGCCGTACTACAGTTTCAGCATGGAACCTTTACTCAGAACTCAGATGGCTCCCTGAGCTTAACACCTTTTGCAGATGACGGTCGTCAATTGCTATCTGACCCGTGCGCGAACCGCCATTCTCTTTACACGCGCTACAACCAGTCCGAGACGATGCAGGTAGGTGATGGAGATTTAGTATCAATTACTTTGATTAATTGAAATCTAGAAATACCAGTTATCCATAGACTCTTACACCAAGATGAAACGTCTCGATCTGTATCAATTTGATGGGACCCCAGTTGTACCATTATATTTAGCATATAGCCCACCACAGATGCTTCCAACAATTACTATGAACCCAGTGGCCAAGACTAATAATAAAAATCGAAAGCGGTCAATTGGATCCACAGGCCAGTGGGAAAGTATTGACTTGCCACTAAACAAACATGCAACTCATATTAAACGTGAACTACAGCCATCATTAGTTCATTCTATTAATCCTAGTCTGATGTGGTGGGGTGGTCTTGCTATGACTATACTTGGGGGAGTTGCATATCTATTATAGGAGTCTACTATTGAACGGGATTTCTGTTGGTTGAAATTTGCCAGGCGTTCGGAGTCATTTGAAGCATGTACATAATACGTAATTATTGAAATATCTATACAAAATTTAATACAAAAGTGCGTTCAACACTCAGACCATCTTCCATCGTGTCGCGCAAATTTCAGGCTATCCACAAATTTATCTAGCGTACACCTACCCAGTTCATCTCCGCCGCAAGATTCGAGCGGAAGAACCCGATCATTCACAATTATCCTGATTAAATCTTCCCCTATATCTTGGCATTTCAACTTTTCGAAATAGATACGCGCACCAAACGGTACAGTACGGCTAGTGGAATAGTCGTTAGACGCGTTGAAGATTGGACGCGTCGTCTTTGAGAGTGGCGGAGAATCTTTGTAGAGACCAACAGCAGCCAATATACTAGTGAGGTCGTTGTCGTGGCTAAAATCGGCATAGAGAGTAGTTTGATTATCGAGAGGAAATGTCTTTTGGTCATGATCAAGTGTGTTATTGGTGCTCGTGTGATCGATGACAGGAGAGCGAGTGAGTCGTGCAATCAGCTCATTAGTAAAACCGACGCCCTGAGTGGGTCCCAGGGGATTACCCCATGAATAGCCGTAGTACTTTCCAACGGTTTCATAGTAGTCGTAGGCGTGCCATTCAGAAGCAGTGAATAAATGGCAGAATGGAGAGACTTCACCTTGTTCGTTGGCAATTGTATCAAAAGGACAAAGGTCCATGAGTTGAATTGTTTGCTCTGGAGAAAACTTTGTGCCGGCCAAGTTTTTCTCTAATCTCTTGGAGATGGGTGGGGTAAAGACGTTGGCCCATGTGCTCCGCGAGGTGTGTCCTAATTTGGAGATTTCAGGATCTTCCTCAAACTTAGTGCAGAGACTATGGTTCAGGGTATTATTGACGCCAGGCTTTTCGCTGATGATAAGGATGCTGGCCGGATCAGGCTTTGGAGCTGAAGATGAATCTTGTCGACGAGCTTCGTCGAAGCCACGCATCCATTTTAGGGATGATTCCATGACTCTTTCTTGACCCGAGGAGCGAACAAAAGGAGCAGCGGAATCTTGTGCGAGAAGCTTGTAGCGATTGTACGACTTTAAGCCGGAATCAAACATTTGTTGCCGACCAAAGTCAGTTAACTGGTCAGGGATATATTGACCCTTGTATTCGCGAATAAAGGCAAAATTGGAACTGTATGAGGTAGTGTTGGTATGGATATCGTGAAGTAATTTGTGATACCTGGCCGCTGCAGACTTTGTTGGATATCGAGCCCCGTGGCGAGAAAGAATCTGGGCGGTAGTAATTTGACATTGTTCTGGTAGATCAGTAGCAATATCTGACGGAACAGCAAAATATGGTGAATATTGGCCCCAAGAATGAGAGATTTTAGGTTCGCAGGTGAAGCCGAGGTCAGCCGAGGAACACGACTTGTTCGTGAGGAATGGCGGATAAGTGTAGCCTCTACTAAATTGATCGTTATTAGCGACAACTCAACCTGGATTTATATCTGTGAGATTCTAGGAGTGAAGCGCAACCAGACTTCTCCTGTGAGTAGACCTACAAAGAGCTTAAGCAATATAGAGATAGGACAACGAAGCTGATTGATGCCACGACCATAGCAGCGCGTCTTGTCTTCCGTTTCCCTGCCTCTTTCTGATATTTATGAAGCTGATATTTATCGTAACCGCCGGCGGTGTCTTCATCTGTCTCCCATCCAGGCATTGCTGGGGTCGCATCATGACCGTGGACAGTGCTGAATAGTTTCATGCCGGTGCCGTCTATGTCCGTTGCTCGGGCACTTTTAAAAGAAGCAAAAGAGTTGTGAGCCTGGATCTCTGTAGACACACATACAAGATTCCTGTCCAGCGAAGTTGCCAGGCGCGATCCTTTTAAGGCAGTTGCTAACTTCGCTGCAGGCCCAGACGTCTTCTACGCCAAGCGCATATTCTGAGACTCAAAAGTGCCGTGAAGGGGGTGATAGGTCAGACGTGAGACCTTGTACCCAATCACATATTTATTGGCCGCAACGTGACGGCAATTCGTTTTGCGAATCGTTGTTCACAGGGCTGCTGTGCAGGCATAGTATATCCGAAGAATGGGGAAACCTACCCGCCCATGTATAATAATTGTATTAATCGTCGACCCATGCACAGTTAATATTTTCCTCAGATTTAGCATCCGCGTCTAATATTCTAGAGCCGCTCTCGTGACAGAAACGTAGAGGTGAGGGAGAGCGACTGTAGTGACTAGATGCCTGTGGGATATCCTGCGAGCCATTAGTGATCGACGGGCAAAAGAACTGTGCAGCTGAACTATCGAGAGCGTACGAGGCTACAAGCTTATATGTTTGCACGTGCTTGAAAAGTGAGCCGGAAGGCCGCCAGCAAGATACGGCCTAAAACGCGGATGTGTCCATTCCGTCACAGAGGCCAACCCGCACACTTTCTCTGAACGTTTACACAAATAATCAGGAAACGAGCAGGTGGTTGTGCAGACATCGCCGCTACTAGCTATCCATCCTCACAGGTCACCGGTCACCTTTACAAGTCGACGCTGCGCATAATTCTTTGCCTCTACATAGCGTGAAGTGAGGCAAACAATTACCATATATGCAAAGCCCTGCATGAAGCCCTTTGAGTCAGATTCTGGATTTGACGCACACCAGGTCTGATGGCAAAAGGGTTTCTATGCAAACGGAATACTCTAGCGGATTTAGTAGTACTCGATCGGTCACGGTAGAAAGGAAGTTTTGCAGGCCAGTATCTAAAGGCATATTGGCTCAGAGATAACTGATGTTAAGGATTGGCCTTCAAAGCTGCCATTATAATCTGCGGAGTTGAAACTAGCCCTTTGTCTACACGGGTGACACAGACTCAGAATAGACGGTAGTAATATTACCTCAAACGCATTCAACCTGCAACACACATATTTCATCGGATAGGCACCGCACGAGCTATCCGAGATCCACCAAATGTTATCCGTGGGTCTTGGCTTCGTGGCAGGGCCCGAGATTTTGCCTATGTTCTAGGGTTGCATGTTGTCTCTATCTTTGCCAAGCTCCAACGCGCATGATGATCGACGTCTCCAACAAACCCTCGCCCCTGTTGGTTTTAAAAAGATGTACTTGCAGTAAGCAGCTTCGAGCTCACAACGGAGACAAACGGTGTGGAAATTATGGGAAAATTATTCGCAAAGTGCGGATCTTCACTCGTACGACAGAAGTCAGTAGCTTCAGGAGAATCACAGTATACTGAATCTTTGAGCAGTCGGCTTGAGGCGCAATTAGTTACAATGTCAACTGGAGCATAGACTGTGGATCAAACAAAAAAGCAACTGCAGACTAGAATAGAGATTTTTTCTGGATCTAGTAGGGTGATGTCGCGTCATTAAGAATTCTGATCGGACGATGGGTATTCGGATGAACGATCCGACCCTTGGGCAGCCCAGCGAGGAATGTAACTACAATGAGGAGAGTTTATGTTTTACTGAAATCTTCTATCCTTGCAGCAAATCACTCTGATTAGCTGGACTCGGCCTTCATAAACCAAACTCCAACCCAGGCGGCCCGATACCCGGAATTTCGGGCCCACATACCCTGAGCAATTAGTGGAGCCGCCGTGTTAAGATGCGACAACTTATTCAGTCATTGACTAATTGAGGACAGCTAAGCGGTGCTGCCTTTTTAACATGGACCAAATTGTTTCCGGCTAGCGGCCATGACAAAGCCGTCTTGCCTACAGGTTAGAGCGCCCTATCCTGCGCCTCCTTAATAGCTTCCATATAGCACTAATAGCCCCACAGATTTCTGTTTGGATAAACGATAGGGAGTCTAATGCATTGTAAGTCATTTACCTCTCCAACCGACGCTAGGCAAATTCCGATAGACTGGTGGCACTCACCGTCCTAAATGCTACCGCAACTTCCAACTCGAGATGAAGCGCGAGAAGCCGCCAGAACTAGCGCTTCCGAGAGTGGTCTACTTTCGCCTGATCGTCAGTAGAGAGTGACCTCGCAGCATATCACCGTCACTACAATCATACGACAGCCAAAATTCACTGTGAGTGTGATGGATAGAATACAATCAGTCACGTTATCCAGTGCCGGAAAGCACTGGCAACATGGCGGCTGAAAAGCGTAGGGCGCCGGCTCTGGAAATGATATTCGGATCAAGTGGATGGCAGCTGTTCAGGGACTATGTTCAGGAGAGCGGAATATACGCGGTGACTAGTCGTGGAATAGTAAGTATACCTGCAACTCTGAGGTCATAGATTGATAGCCTAGATGGTCTCGCACAGAAATAGGGATTGGAATCGAGGCTCAGGTGCGTGGTGGCTGAGGTAGGACGATGTAAGAGATATTGTACAAGTCTTTTCTTTTGTAATGCGGGATTTCGCGTGGAAGTCTTCTTTTTATTTCTCGCTGGGCTGCTGGATTCGTCATAATTCAGCACATGGATGCAATTAGGCATGGATCCGGTCATGTAGGTGAGACGAGGCATATCTGTACTTCATGGTGGTTAACCTGATGCGGCCCCGATCTACTCGTCCGCAAGCTCTAGCGGGAGTACAATGGGCGTCATTTGTTAGCAAGGTCAACCGGTCGAGAGTGAAGGATATTGCCCCATGCCAGGAGGAACATGGTGACTGCTACAAAAGAAAATACATTTACCTACTATTGGACGTCTAGAGGCCTTGAAGAATGTTTCCCCCTAGTAATAATGAGCACTGTAGTGCGTATTCCTCACTTGACTAGATCACACGGTACGAATAAGGCCGGTCTCAGAAACTTGGCCTCCTCCAGCATAGAGGCCAGCCGCTTAGCACCACGGGAGATGCCGAGAGAAATAACGAAAGAGCCCGAATTTTAGTGAAAACCGGCAGCGGCTGGCCTCTGTTGAACGAGGAGGCGGGTATCACTTTGACCAGCACATTTAAGAACCATCCAGCTTCTCCAGCCGACGCGCCAGCGGCCCAATATCGACTGATGGTGGGGGGACGAGAATGGCAAAGGCTGCCACAGAATAATCTGCATGTTTCCAAGTGAGAGAAGGGGTCTAGTGGGGCTCTGCCACCTCATGACTAGCTTATGTAAGCGCCTACTCGGCCTCATGCCTTGTGAGAGAGGCCGACATATTTGTCGAATCCCACATTTACGCCGGACTGGGCCCGTAGCTCAGCCGAGCCACGATTACTACCGGGAACGGCGCGGAGCACGCTTACCTGCCGAAACGCAGCACAATGAGGGGCGCGGCGCACATGGGGTCGATGATAGCTTTCTCATTGGAATGACAACGCGAGTCTCCTGCCTGACCGTTCCCACTCCACCTCGCCCCAGCGACCGATAGGGCCGTTGCTCCAACTGCAAGCAGTAGCTTGCTTCTTCGAACGCTTCAGAAGGGTCACTATGTCTTCAGATCTAGTCCTAATGTCGGTATTAGAAGAGCCCCGTACCCGATGCTTTTTGCGACTTTTCCCAGCTGCCATTCACCCGCAAATGGCCATCGTTTCGTTGGCTGCAGAGGGGAGACAATGAAGGGCCAAGGGCTCTGCTAAGTGTATGATCAGATGAGGGCTTGTGAGGGGTGGTACTGTTTGAGGGGATATACTACTGGCATAGGAATCCTTGGTCTGTAGGCAGAGAGGACCTGCATGTCCAACATAGTCATAGACTCCGACAGGACAAAAAGATTATAATGCATATCATCCAACCCGAAAAGTAACCTCTCTACACCAGCAACCCAGCGGTGGGCGCATTCGGCAAACGATGGCGAATGAAGGTGATGGTTCATCTAGTTCAACTAGTTGCCTGTCATTGAACGCGACGCGGACGTTGATGCCGGGGCATCCGGATAATCTTTTCGACGGCACCGTTGGCCGCGAGACCAACTAGGGACCAGGCGGGGGGCGCGATGCGAGATCATCGACCTGCATTTGCGAGGGAGGCCGCTTCGACATGGGAAACTGGTCGCACGCTTGCCGTGTCGCGGAGCCAGGGGAGTGCTGAGGCCGGCGTGCGTTTAGCGACATGGCCACTTGGCGAGCCAGCTCGGCGCAGCTGACCTTCCACGCCCCGAAGTCTTGCAAGGCCGGTGCGCCGGGCGCGAGGCTGAGTGAGAAAGTCGGGGCGTGGACTAGCGACATACGATAGAGACATGGGAACCAATGTAGTTGTAGCCAGTGGCGAGGGTGGCACCATGCGAAGGGGGGGGGGACCAGCAAGTCTGCATAGCTTTCCATCGCGCATCTAGTGTCGCCGACGCCGAGGCACAGGACAGCCGCAAACCACCAGGCTCAACCATCTACTACTTCCCTGATCTAACTTATCATCCGTGAGCGCCACGAACATTGTCACCCAAGGCCCTTTGAGGCATCAGACTTTAATTCAAGGGCCACTGCGAAGTTGTGGCGGCTTTTTCGTCACTCCGAGTCGGCCCTCATGCCTGAATACCGCGCCAGGGGAACGTCTCAACCCCAGCTATCCGGACCCGCCGCCATCCTCCATTTACTCTTTTCCGCGCAAAATGTGGTAGAGGCGTCTCCTGCCCCAGACCAAGAACCCATAGCCACCATGCCGTCCGCCCAGCGACTCTCCCACGCACTGGAGTGGAACGGCGGCAGCCGCACTCAAAGACCGGCCTTCAGCCCGAGCTGAGAGACGAAGGATTGCACTAGGCTCATCGATGCAGGTACCAGCGTCGTCTTGCAGGCGCATTCCCCTCATGCCGCACCACGGATCTCACCAAATTCAACTGCCCCGCCATCTATGCAGGGCGGACAAAGGGCCAACTCCCATCTCTGCTTTCCCCTACGAACCAGGGAGTCAAGATTGAAGCGCGAATGAGGGACGGCAGATGGTATCGACCTCATGCGTGTTTGTCCTGAAATAACTCAAAGTATCCATCACCTCGACTCTAAACTGCCACGGCTCTACTCGCAATGGAATATAGGCGAGCGAGTCCACTCCACTGCAGTTATTGCGCGCCGTGAAGCTGCGGTCAAAGGACCAGTCTTGTATTCGTGCATGCCGCGGCCCAAAGCAGCAAACCCCCACTTGCGACCTCTCGCCCACCCACCCATCCGAGCAGGTCGAAAAGCCGAGGCGTCGGCGGCCTGGCCTGAGCCGCTCTACGCATAGCTCGTCTCGACGCGTAGCAGCATGGCCGGAGAAATGTCGCGTTTACATAGTCTCCCAGATGGCGATATCGATACAAGGCGTAAGGAATACTCCAACGGAGATGCAAGAGGGATCAAATCTACAGTGAAGAGAAATCATTCCCGGCTGAGATGAGCAGACACTGGGAATGAACTCGCGGGAGGGGTTGAATAAAACGGATTCCCGCGCTCGGCCGTATGGTGGTCGGGTCTGAGGGAGAAATACGCCTCGCCATGTAGAATTGGGCTCTCTAGACGCTTGGACTTGCCATGTTGCACACGCGCGGGGGATTCTCTTTCTGCATCAGATTCAATGGCGTGGGCAGCTATCTAGCCACGACACAGTACCAGAGGAAACGACAGAACAGATGGCTCCATTTGAAAGAGTACTCTTGACTCGGTTGCATTCGCAAGTACCTCTGCGATGTCATGCTGGCCTTTCCTTCACCCCAAGTCAGCCCGAAGTGTGAATACCCAGCCAGGGCAACGTGAGCACCAGATGCACATCTGCGTGAAGTGCGATCTGCGGCGTCTCCTTCCCAGCAGAGTCGGCGCCGAGACTCCTCGAGCCATGCCAGAGACCACCACCAAGAGGCGGACCACGGCGCCGTCATCGTCGGCCTATCTTAGTAGTGTGAGCTGCACCCTCGCATTCTAGTGTGGGTATGGGTGTGTTGAGGACGAGGCCGTAAATACGCAAGATGAGTGAAATCTCGATGTGCGCGGACTTCAACTTATCCTCTCGACCGACGGGCTGCTTGATGCTGCCTCTATACACGCATCTACTCCCTAGCACATGGGGTCTAGCTGAATACAGTCTTCCATCTCCATTCATTGCATGGGCGTTGTGGTGCGCTGATGCGTGCGACGAGCGGTAGGTATGTCCGCGTCCAATGACTGAAGCACGACGCATTCGGAATATCGGCGCGCGCAAAAGCTCAATTTGCATGTCTGCCAAAACCACAGCCATCCACTGCATCACCTTGTAAACTTGTCCTGATCCCCTCACGCCCGTCGCAAAGATCCGTCTCCCAGATTTGGGCGCCGCGCTTTGTTTCGCCCGTCGGCGTGGGTTCGGTGAGCGGCGGAGGCCAGACAGGGTCGTAGAGAGGTGAGTCATTGGGCCGAGGGTGTACCAAGTCCAACTCGTAAACTTGATGAGGCTGTGGTGGGGATTGATCATTGGGCGCGAGGAATCGGCTAGGTGGAGGGTCTTGAACCATTACCTCGTAGGCCAACTTGTTTGGTATTGCCAAACTGCACTTGGCTCGGGGGAACATCTCACTCCCAGGCCCGCAGAAGCTCAGTCCGGCCCTCCTGGGAGAGCTTTGTGCGGCCATGGTAGTTGAGCTGATTCACCCCGACACCATCCACGCTCGCACACGCGTGCGGAAGATTTCAACTGCTTATTACTTATTGTGGGCGGAGGATGCACGGGTAGATTCAGGACGCCTGGGTCACTTGTCCCACTAAAGACAGGAGGTGGCTGTTGTGGTGTCTATGGTTATTGTCATATAAAGTCCATGGCTATGTATGGACATGTAGGTCCTTTCTGCCCAGAGGCCGGGGAGTATGTATGCCTCCTTTACGACTTGCTCCAGCAGTCATACCCCACAGGGCTTCATTCGAGTACACGCTGAGAGGAGCGGCTATCCCCTCATATCACCTCCCCTCTCCAGCCAACGAAACCATGGCCATTTCCGCGCGCGTGTGCAGCTGCAGGGAAAAGCCCCAAAACCACCGAGTGCGGACCTGTGCTAGCCTCAGAGCGTCTCTCGACCTCCCTCTGTTCCCCGTTCATGCCGCGGGACAAGCCGAGATGGTGAAAGGACGTGAGAAAGCCTGGCTCGAGAGGGATTGCCGTGAAGGAGGCTAGCCCTGCATCCAGAAGCCGTTACGGCCGTGGGGTCGTCGGGTAGCTCGTGTATTCCAGACGCCCTCGTGGGTAGTAGGGTCGGAAGTAAAGATGAAAGGGACGATCTTGTCGGCGAGTCGAAATCTGCATCTCTTGCGGCCGTGAGGTTTTTCGATTTGCGTTGGTGGGCAGCATGTGTTGCGATATGCCGAGGGCTTCTCTGACTACCGTTGCAGCGTTTGGCACCGCATCACCTCTCCTCATCCGCAGCATCAATATCCTCCTCTTGTCTTATCGCAAGCGTCTCTTTGACCGAGGGCAGACGGCTCATGTTGTGATGTACAATATTAATGGGTGTATAAGCCAGGAGGTGTCACATGAACAGAGTTAAGTGGGACAAGTAGGGCACAGCGTAGGATTAGCCGAAGCGCACATGCATGGTATAATGTGTACTTCACCAGCAATTGTAGACAGTAGTTGTGTACCATCTCCTTCATCACATAGATTCCATATAGACATTATATACACGTCTCAATATATACTCTGTCCCATATAATATCACGGTCCAGACTCCACGACGTCACTCATAACCTCGTAATCATAACAGGTTATGAGCCCGGGCTCTTCTAATCATCCCGACAATATCCAAAATATGTCGACCAGCAACAAGAAAGTGATCCTGGAGTCAGGAGTTTCGTTTAGCAGATGGAAGTCAAGCCTGCTCTCGAAACTATCAAGGCGCAATGTCATTGGACATGTGTTCCAAGACCTTGAAGATATAATTCCAGCTACTAGGCCCGCACGGCCGATAAGGCTGGAGATGGACACTGAAAGCTCGTACGCTGAAAAAGAGAAGACGTACAGAGAAAAGGTTCAGATATGGAAGATGGGCGAATTTGAGGCCAAGGACATCATCATGGAAAGGCTTCCAGCAGAGACCTGGCCCGAAAATCACGAGCACCTAACAGCCTCGGAGCTCTACAAGGATATCGCTCAGTCAAGAGAAGCAACGGCGGTTGCGCCTTACGTTGCCGCATTGGAATCTTTCATGAGTGTCAGATTTGCCAGCACAGTAGACGACTACTGTAACAGATTTTTAACGCAGTACCAGAGTCTATGCAACTCGTCGACTGCAATGATGGAGTATAGCCAAGCACCAGCCGATCCCAAAATCAACAATTATAAGATTCCAAAAGAGGTCGCAGCTGGGATGTTCCTCATTGGCACAAAGGACATCGAGTGGTTAAGTAACTGGCGGGACACAAAGGCTATCGGGCCCGATAATCGCCTAACATCCCTTGAAACAATGATGTCGACCATTCGCACAGCTGGAGGAAACAGACCACAGAATCAACCGAGAATGCTAGCTGCATCAGAGCCTGTCGACAGTGTTGATCCAGAAGCAATGTGCCTCCGCTGTCGGCATAAGCATAAGAACAGAGACTGTTTCAGACAGCATCCAGAGCTTCGCAATGATGAAAGAGGGAGAGGCTGGCCACAGGGCAGAGGGAAGAACGTGGATAGGAGAGGCAGACTGAAAAATGTCGCTAAAGCAGAGGTTAAATTTGAGGAAAGTAGCGAGGACGAAAGCGGTTTAAACAATGGTACCATGTTATCAGCTGCAGGAAGAAGCAAGAATCAATTCCCATACCTCTATGACACTGGTGCATCGCACCACTTCTTTCGTGACCCAAATATCTTTGAAACAATGCGCAAACGTGCCAGCCCGTTTAAATTTGATCAAGCAGTCGGGGAAATGTCGCTGACAAGTCAAGGAACTGCAAATGTCAAGATAGGAAAGTTGAAGATGCGATTACGCGATTGTCTCTACTCGCCCACATCATCATCCAATATTGTTTCAGCAGGTAAATTGCAGAGATTTGGTAATATATACGCCGATCCGTTTAAAGGACTGCTTATACAATACCATAATGGAAAACCCCATAGAGCTGTAGCCCGTCTCGATCAAAAGAATGATGTAACTTACATTCGTCCGCTTTATGATGACAACGAAGTATCAATAGCAGCACCAGGTGTTGCAAGAGTACCAAGAACGTCTGTCACACAGCGATGGCACGAAAGATTGGGACATACTGGACAAACAATCCTAAAGCGGACAGCCGAGTGCTCGAAAGGGCTGGAAGGAATTGATGCTTCCGAATTGGGGACATGTGAAACCTGTCATCTAAGCAAAGCCCAACGCTTCATTTCGCGAGAGCCAAGGTTAACCCCGAACAAACCCCTTGATGAAGTATTTGTTGATACAGTTGGAAAATTAACCTCATCAACCACAGGCAAACAGTACGCCGTGATCCTCACAGATGCCAAAACTCGTATGCGATGGGTGCTAACAACTGAAACAAAAGATCAGATAGCTCAACTATTGGTACAGTGGGTGAAATTTATGCACCATCAGTACGGAAAAAGGATTCGCACAATCTTCAGAGATGGAGGAACAGAGTTTCTTAAAACTAGAGATTATTGTGAGGAACATGGTATACGGACTGATGTCTCGGCCCCAGACACACCTGAACAGAATGGCGCGTCCGAGGCTGCAAATAAAGTAGTACTTAGGGTTGCAAGATCTTTGCTGATAGACGCCAATATGCCACCATGTTACTGGCCGTGGGCAATTCAACACGCATGCTTTCTGGTCAATAGATTATATTGCTTGAGGACAAAGATGGTCCCAATAATCGATTTCTTAAAAGGGCTTGAGCAACCCCATCCAGAGAAAATTAACTTCACTAATCTGCCTCGATTTGGCTGTCGAGCCTACAAGTTGATTAGCCCAAAACCTGGTAAGTTTGAGCCGAGGGCCGAAAAGGGGTGGTTTATGGGCTTCCAGCCAAACAGTAGCAAAAACTATGTTATATTTCATCCTCATCAAACTCCTGTTAAAGGGTGGAAGTGGGTCGAAAGCGTCACACCCCATGCGACATTCAATGAAGATGTAGTATTTGGAGAAAGACTGCCATCAGCAGATCAGCAGAAAAACAGCAGCTACTGGGGCAACGAGCGCTCAATATTTACAAACCCCTATCACCCTAATGAGGATCAGAGCGATAATAACATCAGTGTGAACCAGCCCCTGTATCAAACACAAGACGTTCACACAGCAAGACCAGAGGACCATACACAGTCAACAAAGCAAGGGGATCAAACAGTAATTGAGCCAGAAACCCCCACAAGCAATCAAGCGCCAGACGTGCCATGTATATCAAGAGAAACATGGGCACATTTAGATACAAGCCCAAAGTCACTGCCCAATGATGATGTAGAATCTCAGTCTGGATCAGAATTTCAACCTCCAGATCAAATTTCGAACAGAAATAAAAGCCCAGTCCAATTGAATAACCCAGAGTTGGACCAGGGGGAGTTAAATATAGGGGAATCTGATCAAATTCCAGACCATCAAGATTTAAACCAAGCAAGCCCAAGTGATCAAGCATTAGTTCAGGGGGAGTCAACTCTTGAAATGGTTCCAGAAGAAAAATATGACTTCATAATGACTGGCTGGGATCCAGCTCCCATAGCTGGACAGAAACGACTACATTCACCAGAAAGGAGCGAGGAAGTAAGCGTCAAACATCACGGCGAGTTGGTGCGCACAAAACGTGGAAGGCTAGTCAAAAAGGTAGACTACTATAAGCTCCATCATGGAATGGCAGCCCGTCCAGTTAGAGATCCCACAACGTGGGAGGAAGCCATGAAGTGCTCTGAGGCTCGTCAATGGAGGAAGGCAGCTGAAGAAGAATTTCGCTCTCTGAAAGAAACTGGAGCCATTAAGATCATTCATCGAAGCAAATTACCAGATGGCCGCACACCGTTGAAATGCAAGTGGGTCTTCAAAAAGAAATTCCTAGCAGATGGTAGCCTAGATAAATGGAAAGCGAGATGTACCGCAAAGGGTTTCACGCAGCGGCCTGGTATTGACTACCACGAGACATTCGCACCAACCCCTAGACCAGAGACAGGAAGAATAATGCTTGTACTAGCTCATCAATTTGGCTGGTATAGACGCCAAGGAGATGTACCAACAGCGTTCCTCAACCCTGATCTAACCATAGACCTGTTCATGGAAATGCCTAAAGGATTTGAAAAAGAAGGATGCATCCTACATCTCCGCAAAGGCCTGTATGGGCTAAAGCAAGCAGCCGCCTTATGGTATGACGATGTAAAATCCACCTTGGCAACTTTGGGCCTACATCCAACACACTCAGATGTGTGTCTCTATGCAAATGACCAAAGGGATCTATTTGTACTTCTACATGTCGATGACTTCCAGATCATGGGACCAAGTCTCGCTAAGATAAATAGCATCATGCAGGCTTTGCACAAGAAGTACAAGCTGAAGTCTATTGAGACAAGCAAATTCCTCGGGATAAACATCAAACAGGTTGAAAAGAATACGCTTGAGCTCTCTCAAGGTCAATACGCTCGCAATCTACTTGAAAGACACGGACTGGCAGAATGTAAACCGGCAACGTCACCAATGGAACGACTCATGGAACCGAATGACACACAAAGCTCAGCACAATTGAGAACAGAGTATAACTCAATTGTCGGAGGTCTCCAATATCTGGCCAACAACACGCGGCCTGACATAGCATTTGCGGTAAATCATCTTGCAAGGTTTCTGGTCAACCCTTCTTTTGAACATTTTCATGCAGCCCGCAGGATTCTCAGATACATTGCACAAAAGCCTGACAAGGGCATAGTTTTCACCAAAGGAAGTGGAAAGCCAACCCTCGAAGCCTACTCAGATGCGGACTTTGCGGCTGATCCATCTAGTAGTAGATCAACATCCGGCTCACTGATTAGATTGGTATCTGGACCAATATCTTGGAAATCACACATGCAGCGAGAGGTAGTCCTCTCTACCACCGAGGCCGAGTATCTTGCCGCCACAGAGACATGTCGTCAACTCCAATGGGTAAAGTCGCTGTTTGAAGAATTGAGGATTACAAATCTGATTGAAGGAGCCGAACGTACAGCTTTGTACGTAGATAACCAATCAGCTATCTCGCTGATCAAAAATCACGACAACCATAAGCGTTCTAAGCATATAGCTCTAAGGAATTGTTATTG
Organism: Blumeria hordei DH14; assembly: GCA_900239735.1. Classification (NCBI taxonomy): domain Eukaryota; kingdom Fungi; phylum Ascomycota; class Leotiomycetes; order Helotiales; family Erysiphaceae; genus Blumeria; species Blumeria hordei. The sequence continues at coordinate 1,139,160 of OENG01000015.1, forward strand.
CCGAGAACAATATCAGGCAGGAAAGATTTCCGTAGCATATGTCAAATCTGCAGACCAACTGGCCGATAGCTTAACAAAAGTCAAGTCCCCAGTACAGATCCACTAAGATCCCGTGTCACACTGGTCGTTACCGACAGGGGGAGTGTTGTGATGTACAATATTAATGGGTGTATAAGCCAGGAGGTGTCACATGAACAGAGTTAAGTGGGACAAGTAGGGCACAGCGTAGGATTAGCCGAAGCGCACATGCATGGTATAATGTGTACTTCACCAGCAATTGTAGACAGTAGTTGTGTACCATCTCCTTCATCACATAGATTCCATATAGACATTATATACACGTCTCAATATATACTCTGTCCCATATAATATCACGGTCCAGACTCCACGACGTCACTCATAACCTCGTAATCATAACAGCTCAGCTCAACGTTGAAAGGCGTGGCTCAATCTCGGCCCTGCAGACTCTACGGTGAGAGCTGAGGTTCGTAGGGGAGGCCGCTGAGAGGTGTTGGGAATCGTCGCTCGAAGTTGGGGGGGGGAGGAGGCTGAGCTGTTGGACTCATGTTGAATACCACCCAGTGAGGCTAGGCGGGAGATTGATTAAATCCACCCAGTAACAGAGCGCTGTGTACACCAATTCTTACCGCGAGCTGAAGGGCACAATTTACTAGCTGGGACTAGATACATGGCTTGAATGGTGCAGTGGTAAACGTTCCAGCCGATCCTGAGTGGCGTGAACACGTGCTCCGCGTGTGAGGGAGAAAGCTGGTTCGAAGACATTCAGGCTCACGCGCCACTCTCTCCCGCGAAGAATCGGGTGAGTGGGATGATGGCGGCACATCCGACACCCAGAGCCTTTGCACACCCTCCCCAAGACGGGTGTGCGCGAAAGAGGATAAAAGTCACAAGGGACAACCTCGAGTGGTGTCTGCGAATAGAACCTGAGCGTGAGCCTTCCAAACATCCTCCTGAGATTCTGTCTTTGCCGACAACCCTGCATGGGCCTCAAAGCGGCGAATCAGGAGAACTGAGTGTTTTATTCAACTAGATAACGGCGGGCTTGAGTGTAAGCGTATCCAACACGTCGCACAGCGCTCCTCGCCTCTCATTTTTCTTCAAAGGCCATTGACACCTTGCCCGTGACGAAGAGCCATTCAGCCCCGTATCCGCCCATGGAGCTGTGTGTGGCCGGTCATGTATGAGTGATGATGAAGGTATCTCGTAGGGCGTGCACCCTTCAGCCATGGCTGCTTGAGAAATCACCTGCTGTAGTGGTGTTTGCCAGCGGAATCTAGAGCATGAGCGTCTCCGAATGAATACTAGTCTCACGCATACACAAGAATAGATGTATTAGAGCTGCCGCGGTGAATGTAAGCTGCATCATTATGAAGAACCCGAGTCAATGAGCTTTGGTGGGTCAAGGAGAGCTGGGGGACTCGCAGCATCAATCGGCCAGCGCGAGCATGTATACTGGGGATAGCCTCATTCGAGCGTTCCCGCTCCCAAACCACAGCCGTCTCCCATCTCCAGACAGATCTCTGCGGCCCCTGACTTACGTGACAGCTTGGATAGCCACTATTCTCGACGTTTTCCCTCTGCTCGTAATCTTTTGCTAATGGCCAGAAGCAGTGGTCAGCCATCTCACAACCTTGAGCAGGTGACGTGAGAAGCCAGTAGTCTCGCCTTTCGTCACCATCCAAGCTGCGAGAGTCGAGGATGGCAATCATAGCGGGCCATTAGGTTGTAACTGACCTTGGGGTCGAGTGGGCGAGACACTTGGCTCCTTTGATGTCTACGCGTCAAGAGCAGGTTTGAGACTGATCATGGATGGTTAATTACACACCCCTCCGTGACCAGAGGATCCGTTTCAATACGACCGTTGATGATACAAACCCCTACGTGGAAAGTTGCAAATTCGCACGCTGATGTTAAAATACTTGGATTCATAATGAACTATACATGAACAACTGTTTAACCCACCAAGACCAATAACTCCCTGCGTGTAAACATCAATGGCATCGCGCGCAAAAGCTCACCCAACCCGTCCAATGTTGGAGAGGTGGAAAATGAAGATTCCAATAAAGGTATGCGAGTCATAACGTGAAGCTCATGCTGACGGCTTCTCCCAGATGGGCCAATTGAAGGGGCGATGCTACAAGGTACGCCCCTCTTCCCGACTCGAGCCAATATTGCATCATTTATCTCTTTATACATGCAGATATCCAGGAGTTTGAATAATCTGCGCTCGCGAGATACGAGGGAACACGACGTTGCTACGGCGGTTCTCGTGTGGAAACTAGACTCGCTGCATCCCGATTCACCATGACCAGCCGCCCCGAGCATCACAAAGTAGACAATGCGCTCGATGAACTAGGAGTCTGGACACCGCGACAAAGCTCCTGAACATTAGCCCGAGATGAGTCCAGATTGCCGTCGCGACGAAGACACCATTCATTTCTATCATTCTGCACGTCACGCGTGGTTGGCGAGATGCCACCGAAATAGAAATGAAGGCCTACGAAGCTATGTTAAATGGCGCCAAAAACACATGGGATTCGAATCAAAGGATGGCCGCGGAATTGAGGCTGTGCTTGGTCAAAGGGCGGATTCTGTACTGGCCGTGACAGTGCGAGTCCGTTACATGTAGATAATCAGTCGTGCGGAACCAAAGTGGGCAGGCAGGGAATTTCACCGCAACGTCTCCCAGGAGAGCCAGACGCCTGCGTGGGCTTAATGTCGTCAAATTCAAGACACAGATCCGTCTGATGTAGGGTTTGGCCCATTGTAATGGATAGGAGTCCGAGATGTACACGCTGAAGCAGAGCATTTGAGCTTGAGAAAGATCAAGTTTCATCTAAAGCCGTGGTCTTCCGTGTAGTAGGTGGAAGGCGTTGCGCAGAGTGCTTGGCCAGGCCTGGGTGACTCATAGCTCGTGGTAGTGTAGTTGGAACATGGGAATGTACGAGGCAGAGCTGCCATTTGCCTACGTCGACTGGTTGCATGGCTTTGACGGCTTGCGAGGGCTGGCTCGTGTGGCTGTAATGATGAAGACATGTAGGCCTCTGTGTCCATGCCCGACTCTCCCGAAACCTCACTCTTCCATTCCCACGACCCCCGAAACCAAAGGTGGAAAGTTGAGATAGACCTTGGGCGGCCCCCTTGCAGCTTCTCGCTAGTCTTGTTACCCTTACGTGTGGTGGGGGAGACGACCACTCTGCATCCAACCTCGCCTTCTAGCATACACTTGGGATGACTCACACGAACACGCTCATAGTGCGGCCCACGAATGCACAGCAAAAGTCTCTTTCGCTCCCCCAGACGGTGCTCGTCGACGCATCGATAGAGTCGTCCTAGAGTACCCATCAGCCAGCCTGCACGACTCACTCGCCTAGGCTACTCCGCGGAAAATGCTCTTCATCAAAACCTTTACATCATTTCTTGTGCATCCAGCCATCCACCCGCGGCATGTCGTCGGCGTCTTGTATACACCTCGCATGGCTCTCTTGCCTCTCCACACATCTACCGTCCTCTTTCCCTCACTTGTTTAAAAACTGATATTTCACCCAGGCCGTTGCAGGAGTGCTGGTCCTTGTTGCTTTGCGTCTTTACTCTGCTACTTTAGCCTCCTCTAACTCGCCTCACCCTCTTTTGCTGACAAGATCTCTCAAAACATGCCCGTCATGGTTGGCCATTTAGCTCTGTAATTACACCAAGAATCCATACTGCTCTTGGACGGAACCTTTTATTCTGCCTTTACAAGCCAATGAACAGTCTCCCGTTACCAACCCCGCGACAAATGTAAGGGTGAGATATAAAGTAATTCCTTGTGCTGTGAATTCTTACGCTATTCTAGGTTGTATGATAACTTTCTGTCCGTCCATTACCTTTCTCCAGTCAACGATGCAGAGTCGTTTGTGGAGGTGAAGCTACCAGAAAAAACTCAAAAACCACACCATGAGAGACTCACATTCTACCCATATTACTACAGGAACAACAGCCCATGTTAATGAAACATACATCCGGATAGCGCTGGGATGCGTCATTTTGGTACGGATGACTAAGGGTGCATGTTTCGGCCAAGTAAAACCTCGAAACAGCCCTACCTTGATCAGACGGCGCGTGTAGACTCTGAATCGCATCAAGACTTCCCTACCTTTTGTCGCGGCATGACTAGCTCTCAAAACTCCTCACGCATAAAGATCAAAGGACCCGACATGAGGAGCTTATCCAATATCTAGCAATATTCTCCGGCCTGTGCACGTGTTGACACCAAGGTAATCTGTCAAGACTCGTATACCCGTGTCACCCAACATCGAGCCATTTTCCGAAACACTTTCCTGTCGGCTGGAACAGGCCGGAATGAAGACCTTGTCCACGTGCGTCGCAGCGTGTCTTTGCCTTCTACCTACAACCATAGCTGCTTACTCTCAAAAGGGGGATTTCTTTTGCGGTCACAAAAAGGTTCCCTTTGCAGACGTGCAGTCATCTGCTAAGAGAGCCTGTAAAAGTCTCAGGAATGTGGAAAATTCCCACACACTCCCGGCCGCATACAGTGGTACTCTGACCCTCAACATCGATGATGCCATCCTTTTTTCCTGGCCCATCGAGAAGAATAGTGGCACGCATTCCGAAGGTAGCTTTTAATCAAGCCCCCCAGATACAGCACAGAGGCCATCCTCAAACTATAATATCCTAACGCTTATTAGTATTTGATAAATTTCGTGTCGTCATTAACGCAAAATGCAAACTTATCGGTGTCGTGATGAAGAACAAGGTTTCTGGTGACAAGCGCTGTATTCAATCCGTCAACAGTCCTCTTACACTGTCCCTTTCTACCGCCACAAACAAGAACGAAAAGCCGAATATTTATGGCTACCATTGCAGGGACAGATTAATCACGCAAAAAATAGCTCAAGTTACCAAAGCACAAGCTAACAAGATCAAAAAGCTCGGAATCTCTTACCACGATAGTATTTCGGCCGCGGAAAAATTGATTCTGAATAAAATGTTCAAAACTCAAGTGACTCTTTTCCCCATTGACATGTCCAACTCACCATCTAAGCGTCCAAGCATGTCACAGTTAACCACCATTGAAGCCAAAGACAACTAATAATTTTTAGGTATGTCCAATAGTCCATATCAGGTCGTGCTCAATCAACTTTTCGATATAAGAGGCATGGTGCATAAGGTCAAGGATAAATGGATTGCATGCGAGGAAGTGTGGTACGTGAAGGAAGATAAACCCATATTATCAAGCCTCGGAGTAAATAGCATGGGTGAATTGCGTCCCAAAAACCTTCGAGCACACACATGTGGGGCCCTCGAGTTTTCCGCTACTTCAATAAATAGCCACTTACATGCCGCCTGTCACGCCTTGCAAGACCAAACTACCGCGGAACCCAACGACCACGACAAGTATCCGCTCATGACCCAGAGCCATTCGCTTCAGGAGAGTGGCCCCACTTTGATGTGGCCATTGCGATTACCTGAAGAGGCCACGTACAACATTCGTAAGAGTCTCTCATCTATTCACACTCACTCAAACTGACTAGGTGGCCAAAGACGAAAGACAATCAAATACTTGCATGATCTTCATCAACAAAGCATGCAGGCTTGTCGGTGTCTTTCGTCACACTCCCAACGGGGATATTCCTTGCCTCCAGTCAAAAATCCTATCTAGATCAAGGATTAGGTGAGATATTGGTACTGTATTAAACGTTCAACATCTATGCTATGCATCCTTTGAATGTGCCAATGGCTGCATAGCTTCAAATATCTAGCATTCTGCAAGGTAAGAGAAAAAAGAATTAGGTCTCCATGCAGCTCAATGTTGTAAGCGCGGTCCTCCAATGACACCACACAACTCTTACAGTCAAGCGATAATACAAATGTCTCTCGTCTTTGGAGACGGTAAAAATCTTCAAATATCGCGCAATTTATTCCATCAAATGCAGCATTCTTCACTTTGAAAAACTTCAGACCTTTCAAAAAATGGCAAAAGTAACATAGAGTATCAGAACCAAACCGAAGCAATATGCTCGATAGATTCTGGAAAACCTTCACAGTACTCTTGTACGCTGTCGACCCTCTCACCCTCAGGACACGTCAGAAAAAGGGAGTGGGTACGAATATCCTACACCCCACTTTCTAACTTTACTCGTAAATCAGCCATGACTCATAGTGAGTATTCGTATCTTGTAGAACAGGAAAATAGAAAAGAAACATCGTCTAGACTGTAGAAACGTGACACATAGTCCATGTTTATGACCCCGTGCTTACGTGTCCCGATGAAGAAGAGTATTATTTATTAAATCATTTTATTGTCCTGTCTGAGTCTAAGACTATGTAGGACATGCAGGTCCTCTCTGCCTACAGGCCAAGGATACCTATGCCAGTAGTATATCCCCTCCTATGTCTCCCATACAGCTCCCCTCAAACAGTACCACCCCTCACAAGCCCTCATTCGATCATACACTTAGAGGAGCCCTTTGCCCTTCATTATCTCCCCTCTCCAGCCAACGAAGCGATGGCCATTTGCGGGTGTATGGCAGCCGGGAAAAATCGCAAAAACCACTGGGTGCGGAGCTCTCCTAATACCGACATTAGGACTAAATCCGAAGACATAGTGCCCCTTCTGAAGCGTTCGAAGAGGCCGGCCAGCTGGGCGCTGCAGACTTGTGTGTACCTCGGGAAATTCGCACTCTGCCTTTCTAGCCTCCTTCCAACTCCTTCCCTAAGGTCGTGCTGGAATGTCAGAAAAGTCTTGACAGGGCGTGATTGCTGTATAGTAGCTTAGCCTAACTTCTTTTGTGCCGTCCAGGGCGTTGGGGAGTGCCGTTGACTCATCGACAAAAGAAGCCCTCCTGGCTAATTGGCCGAAATCTTGGTCTTGGCGCCCACAAACGTTCCAAAGTTGAAAACCCCTCGAAAATGTCAGTCCCAGCATCGTCTTCAGAGACCTGTTCCCCCTCTCGCACCACATCTCAGCCACCTATCCTTCCTCAAGATGTAGAACTCCATTAGAGCATCAGTCCCCCATAAACCATGACCCGAGCTTTGTATATTATGACTTAATTTCCTCCTTGCGGGTATACGTAGCGTCGTAAATTTGTAGTCGGTGATGGCCGGTAATTAATGGGGCAAGCTCCTGTTTGCAATTGGAGTAACTTCTTTATTGGTTGTTGAGGCGAGATGAGGCGTGGTTGGAAAGAGGTTGAGGACTCAGATGAGATTGATAAGAAAGGAATTGTCGAGAGGTCATCAAATGGAGATATGCTTGAGGTTGCTTTCGACTTCGATTCGGATGCGATTCTTCTTGGCTATCCCAGATATGCAGAGCATACTGAGCGATTACACCGGCACCACTGGAAGGTGAAGAATTCGTCTTTGCCGGCAAGAAGAGTATGGTAATATGTGGTGTTCAGAACTTATTCATATGCTATCTAATGAAAGTATTTCCAATAGATAATTAATCTTTGGGATTTCTACTACTTCGACGTCGCAATGCACTACATTGTTTCTTCCAAGTTCCCTGGTCAGATAGTTGGTGCATTTTGGTATTTGGCGGGCGAGGATTATCTATATTCTCTGGCTAGTGTTACATTATTTTTTTAATTTTGTGTCTACTGTTCGATTGAGTCTAGGACTTTGCAAGGACAAGCAGGTCTTCTCTGTCAAACTGCCAACCATACCTATCTGGTAGAAGAAACCTGTCTGCATGTGGGCGTTATTGGCAGTTACAGCAATAGCTGACATGAAAAGACACGTTACTATAGGGTCAGACGTGTTTGATGGCGTACTTGTCGGCCGACTAGTCAAATGGTCATGGAGACTTTGCAGTGTATCCCAAACGTTTCAAGCATGAAGAAGCCAGGCTGCACTGTCTCTGTGGATCGCAAAAACCCCTGGGCATTTTCTACATTGTTGTATTCGCTTCGACGAATAGCCGCCCTGCAGGGCCTCTCAATCAGCTCCGTATCAGCGTACTGGGCAGCCCAGAAGGAGCTCCAATTTTCACTGAGTGGCCGGGGCCAACACAGTTTTTTGAAAACATTAGTCCTCGATGAGGAAATACTTTTTAAATCATTTAATGTGTATGTAGCTATGACACATGACCCATACGCATATTTTTGAGAAATTCGAACGTTCAGTTTTCCCCTCTTTCCTCCCTTCTCGTTCTCGTCGCATCCATCTTCGAAGTGTGATGGAGCTCGCGCATTCTTACCATGCCTCCACTTCGAAAAAAGCGTCCCAACGCCAACTTGGACAACACGAGAGTCCGCCCGAGGGCTCCCGAACAATTACCTGGCCTTGTCCAGTCTCCGAACTGCGCAGAAGAGGGCGAGACTGACACCTGTACGCGGTGCCCTCTACGAAGCTGGGAGTGAAATATTCTCCCCGAGCCGAGTTCCGTCAAATTTCGCAATACCGAACAAGTTGGCCCACGAGGCAATGGTTCAAAAGTCTCTGCTACGTCAAATTTCCACTCCGAACGATTTCGATGCCTACCTAAATCTCATCAAGTCTACAGGTACGACTTAGTATAGTCTCGTTTCAATGAACACACCTCTCATCAACTATTCTCTGGCCTCAGCTAGCCGCCAAATACACGCCCACGTCGATGTTTACACCCGACGGAGGAAGCGAAGCGTGGCGCACAAATCTGGGAGACAGTTCTTTGGGATGGACGTGGGAGGGATCAGGCCAAGTTTACAAGATGACACAGAGGATGGGTACAATCTCGACGGGCGTTGAAGTTTGAAATTTGGCAAGAGTTTGACGAATTGAGCTTTGTGCGTGTCAAGACTTCGCTTGCAAGAGTGCAGCGGACACTATAAACATCAGCCAACGATGGTAGTATTCTCTCGTATAGTTTGGGTAGCCTGGGCACCCACTCCACTTGTGAAGGAGACAACGAAGACTACATTTCGCGCGGAGAAAGTTCGGTGGATGATGAAGGCATGCCTGGATAACCCAGGGTTTTTGAGATGTTCCCCTCGGTGGGTATTCACGGATGAGGGCTGACTTGGGGTGACGAAAAAGCCAGCATAACTTCGCAGTGGTACCTGCAAATGAAATCCGAGGCATGAGTGCTCTTACTGTAAATTGAGTCATCGTTTCTACATATTCTCTCCGATATTGCATTATAGCTAGTTAGCTGCATACGCAATTAAAATCTGATGCAAAAAAAAAAAAAAAGCGCGGAGATGAGCAAGGCCTCTACCAAAGGGAAGGAAAAAGCCCTCCCCGCCGTCACTGAGCCCGATACTGACATGATCGGGTCAGTCGAAAGAGTTGAGGAAATTCCTCAACCATCCTCCCTCCCCCACGGGATCGGAGAAGCGTCCAAATCTCCTCCGACCGCGTCAAAAGCGTCGGAAAACGCTGCACCTATATCAGCGCCAAAATCAACGTCGCAGCCAAAAGCCGCGTCGAAAGCAGAAGGCCCTCCAGAGCTCCGACCAATTGTCGAAGCTGAATAACGACGCGCCGCCGAAACAGCGGCAAATCTGGCCCTCTGCTCCGCCGCCATCTCTGGCGCTGAAGCAACACTCTTCCCTTTGACCAACGGTTCAAATAGACAATTTGTAGACTCCATGAGAGTCTACTTACGCGCCGCCATTGCGCAATACATGGCCACAGGCCCGGCCTCTACACCACCCGACCTCCTTCCTCGCCCGGCGAACTCATTCCCAAGGGCTCCTGACGCCAGGAGCACACCAACACCCGCCGTCCCAGCGCTGTCTATCAAAAGCACCTGGGCCACGGTAGCAAAAAGCGGACTGCGACAAAAAGCTGTCCCTACAGCAAAGGCTGTGCCGCGACCTGCGGCCAAAGCCCAAAAGACAGAAACCCCCAGGGCGAAAGTCGACAAGCGACTGTTCCTTGGCCGGGAAAAGGACCACGCGTGGCGAAAACTGTCCACAAGTTGCGTGAGAAGTAAAGTGGAGAATAGATTCCTTCTTCTTTCACGATAAAAGAACCTCGCTTCATGGAGCGAGGACCGGCTTTGCTATGCTAGCAAACGACGAAAAAGCACGACAAGAGATGCTAGATGGCTCTTCGAAGCCGGCGAGTGATAATGCCAAACTCGAGGCACCTTCAGATCTTGTAGCCTTACAGATACCGAACGTGCCTATAGGTATAGTTACAGAGCGAGGCCCCATGGCCGTCGATTCTGAATGGGTCTTCGACAAGATCGCTCTTACGACCGGCGTGAGACCAATACATGTCCAACCTCATGGGACGTGTCAACCTGGGGCACCGCACCGAAACTGACATGCCCTTTTCGACCGGAAAGTGGCCCCTCGTGCGGGCTTCCGCCTCTTCGACGAGTCAGGCAAGGCTACCATTCACAAGCCTCGTCGATCAAGTGAACAGTGCAAACGCTGTTTGGGCTTCCACGCCACCCGTGGTAGCTCCAGCGCTCCAGCCAGCTGGAACTGCGGATCAACCATGCACTCGCCTTCCAAGTGCCGGGCCCTCACAAAGTGTCGGAACTGTGGGGGACCCCACCGATCGGATTCTCGGGCCTGCCAAGCCAGACTAAGAAAGTCCGGACCGGTGACCAAAGAGCGGCTCGCGTGGATCCGCCACATCGAGCAAGGGGACTTCTCAACGGTGGCACGAGCTCGGACTGCAGCCAAAAGGGCCGAAGAGGCGATCATCGCCGCGGCAACGGATGTCTCGATGGCCGAGGCAACAGGTTTCGGAGCACTGGGAGCTGAAGAAGAAGTTTGAGGATACCGCAACCTCGACGATGCCCCTTTTGACGCATCTACTAACCAGTAGCAGAATGCCGGCTGGATAAAAGGTGGCTGCTAGCTCATCTACTGCTCTCAGCGGACATTGAGTAAATTTGCCATATGGAAGGTGTGACGGACGAGGGAATGTGTGAGGAGCACATGGCTTGGGTCCAACATGGAGGAATCGTCTGGTTTTCGGAGTTGCTTTGATTTTCGTGATTCTTCGTTTCAGTTTCATCAGCTGCACTTTTTGGCAGCGATGCTCGAGATTGGAACGAGTCAGGCTGTAGGAAAGATTACAGGGAACCCTGCCCGCTCCACCGCTCCTTGGCCCAATGTGGAGAACGTAGCTTTAGCTTCGGACAAAAATAAATAAAACAAAAACAAACCATGACCGCGACTATGTATACATGTAGGGTGACTCTTTGACGTTAGAGACACTCATACTCTGGATTTCATTCGCAAACACCACTGTCTGGCGTGTTTGCATACACAAACAGTCGACCCTCCTCCATAAGCACCCACCAAAGGGAAATTCAAAACCTTTGAGTATCCATGCATACTAGCGCCGCGAGAAATGTAGTTTAGTTTGGCCGGCTTCGAGCCAGCCGTCTCCCGTCTCGGGTGGCATATGTGTCCTAGCTATCCAGACCTAACTTGAGAAACCGGCTGAGATGGTGTACCACTGCACCATCCAGCCATGGCGATATTCATAGTCATGCCTACCCTGCTTACTCATGCCCTGGAAACACGACAAGAGGGGCCCCTCCGCATCTGCTTCGTCATGAAGAGGCTGCATGCGTCCTCCCTAATGCTCCTTACCCTTCCGAATCGGCGGACGAAGGCTGAACCACCGTCACTGGTGTCCTCTGCGAAGCTGCGGGTTAAAGACGCTGCGCGAACCAAGCTTCAGTCATGAACAAGGATGGCATGACATTTAGTTGATTCATTCTCGGCTCGAATAAGCCGTAGGCGGTATTTTCATCCGAAAATCGGTCGACAGAGCCTCCACGCCTCCAACCGAGCCGAACAAAGACTCATCACCACCAACATGAGATTCAGGAGTAGACCAAGGCCTGTCTGAGGCTCATCTTCAGCCATCCGAAATCCCTCAAACTCCTCGTGTATTTGCATGAAGCCCTGCTCCCCACTCAAGCCTACGCCTGCGCGACCCACCTACCTACGGTTGTGAGGTTGACGATGGAGAGGGACTTCGGAGAGTTGGTGGGGAAGGAAGGGTGGTATTCGAGCACAGGATCGGGTGGACGGAGATTTAGATGTAAAGCGGTGGAGGTGAAGAGAGGAGCGATGAAGGAGCCTTGAGAGATACCCAGTTCACACAATCCACTGAGACCTCGCGCGGTTGCAGGGACTACACCTGCACACACGAATCAATCCAAATGGGATTCATTTGGACCTAAATTAGCATGTGCGCCCGTGTCTCAGTATGGCGACATTATCATAGTGTGAGTGGGCCTGGATGACCAGCAGACCACCAAGTTGGCTGAATGTAAACCATATTCACGCAAGTTCAAATTGTGGATTACAGAGATAAGTCAGGTGATGCTTAATGGAAGTAATGGATGAAGGGGATTAGTTATTATTTTTCTTGTCCAGGATCCTGATTTGGCGCCTTTTCGGCCCATGCAGGTGTTGACTTCAGTCAGGTACGATGATGATATAGTTGTGATGAACATCATGCCTCAGATATTATTTGCAAGTCTCACAACGGCTGTGACAAGGCGGCTTTTTCTTCACCGCTGTCGAACTATGCCCTCCGTGAAACTAACCCAAGGGAAACCTCTCAATAAATTGTGGGTTATCCAGACATGCCACCATCATCAATGTAGCTTACTTCAGTGTAGTGAGGTCTGCTAGAGTCGAACTAGCGATCTTCTATCTCTAATGGGATAGATGTTCAGGCTATCCAATCCCTGCTTAGAAGACCGGCCCGAATGGTGTACCACTACACCATCCGACCTCAAGGGTTTCATTGTTGAGATTTTTATTATTTCCATCTTGGGATACGCTTTGTCGATCCTACTAGGCTCGATAATTAGTTGTCCCGACAGACTGGTGTTTGGCGAACGGAGATTGCGTATACCCTGTGTTAGCGTTGTTTACTGCTGTTAATACGAGATCCCGCACGGGCTATCTATTGGGATCAAAAGGAGTCTGGTAGCTGTGTTTAGAAGAGTTGTCGAATTGACATCCTTTTTTCCTTCATTATTGCATAAGCTTCCCTCTGCCAATAAGTCCACAACCTAAGTAGTGGGTTATACATTTCAATACAAGTGGGCAATCTCTCAACATTTCCTATGATAAGCGCCAAGGGTGAGAAGTATTACTCAAAATAAAAGTGGCGCTGTATGACATGATAGGCCGGCAAAGCCGATTTCTTCACTCTCAAACAGTGCCGGTGTGATTGCTCAGTGTGCTCTGCATATGTGGGATAGCCAAGAAGATTCGCGTTCGAATCGAAATTGGAAGTAATCACAAACGCGTCTACAATCGGCGACTTCTCATCAATATCGGTCTTGTCATTCTCACGAGAGCCCTCTACCTTGACAGCTCCACACTCCACCTCGCCTCAGCGACCGATAAAGCCGTTACTCCGATTGCAAGCAGTAGCTTGCTTCCTCGAACGCTTCAGAAGGGTCACTATGTCTTCGGATCTAGTCCTAATGTTGGTATTAGAAGAGCCCCGTACCCGATGCTTTTTCCGACTTTTCCCAGCTGCCATTCACCCGCGAATGGCCATCGTTTCGTTGTCTGGAGAGGGGAGACAGTGAAGGGCAAAGGGCTCCTCTAATTTTATGATCAGATGAGGGCTTGTGAGGGGCGGTACTGTTTGAGGGGACCTGTATGGGAGGCATAGGATGGGGTATACTACTGGCATAGGTATCCTTGGCCTGTAGGGAGAGAGGACCTGTATGTCCTACATAGTCATAGATTCAGACAGGACAATAAAATAATAAATTACATATACGAATATTGGAACGAAAACGAGATAGTGTATGATCAATGTAACATGTACAGGACTGTTATGATTCGACAGCTAGTAGAGCCGAGAAATGATCTTTCAAGTACAAAAGTTCTGCAGCGCGTGCCTTCCCGGATTCGCTCCCAGTTTCAGTGTTTAGAGAGCCCTGCACTCTGGCTTCACCAGTCTTTTCGCCAGCCATCCACTCAAATTGTTCTACGTTTCGCAATTTGGAGAGATAAATCACAAACGGAAACTATCTCTCTCTAGTGTGTGATTGAGAGAAAACTTACATTAGGTGAAGGTGGATGTGAATGACTGAGGCGAGCCTTAGAGAAGATAAACTACTCGGTCCAAAGATTTCTCTGGCCCGACTTCAGGGGGTATCCATGGTCGTTTAGAGTCAATGAAGAGAAAGGGAAGGCTGTAGGGAAACTATTAAAATATCCACTTCAACTTCAATTTCAACTTTGATAAACATAGCCAATATTTGTGGAAATGCGAATCATAATCCATGGCAACTAAATCCTTCAGCCGGCAACACTGGGAAGGCGGAATAAATTAGAGACTCAGCTCAGTCGGGTGCTGTGAGCCAGATTCAGGCGAATCCTTTGCCTAGACAAAGATGAAAACCACATCTATTTCTTTCTATGGTGTCCCGCCAGAGCTGAGCATGTTCGATCGCGATCCGCCTACCTCTATTTGACTAAAAATGAAAACATCATTCGCACTGTACCTAGCTCTAACGACGCTTCAAGTCGGCATAAAAGGCTCAGTCATTGGTGAAAATGATTACATTTGTGGAACAGATGTCATAACCGCGGCGAATATCTTCAAATCAATAGATAAAGCCTGTCATACCCTCTATCACTCCAGGAAGGTGATTAGATATCCAGCGGATTACGATGCGTCAGCCACCTTCTTCATCTCCGACGCAAGACTTTTCTCCTGGCCCTTGATGAAAGACGAGAGAATTTTTAATACAGGTACAAACAGAGTTTCCAATAATTTTGGAAGGGAAGGGAAGCTAGTGACGAGGACATTTCTGACGAGCATTTAGGTCGTGCTGGAAACATTCGTTTGATCATAGACTCTTCTTGTCGATTCATCGGAATAATCCAGAAAACCATAAATCAACCAGATCAACGCTGCTTTCGGCCCATGAAACTGCCACGCGATATGGTCGATTCTTCCAATCCTCTACCCGGAAGGTTGCCAGTATTACGTGGCTATAGTTGTGGGGGTATAGTATTTGATAGTGTCCAGGTAGAAAAAGTTCGCCAAGAGACCCTCAAAGAATTTCAGCGCTGGAATTCGCTAAATCACCAAATTAGCCTCACTACACTAAGAGTTGTTCAAGAGTTGTATGGGTCGATGGTATTCTTACTTCCTAAAAAAACTCCCGTTTCCCCAACTCAACTTTTAAGTATGTTGATAATATCCCCGACTTGTACGTGGGGACGCCTAACAATGAGCCAGGATTAGCAGATTATTCGTGCTTCATCGTAATAGATTCTAATCATAAAACATTAGGCATGGTCTCCAGGTCCATTGATAACTGGGATAAATGTGATGAATTATGGGAAATGGAACCAGAGCGCCATCACATACATCATCCCCAAAAAAATTCCGTCGGGGAAACGGTTTTCGAAGGTCTGACTGACTACGAATGTGGCCCATTCAAGTTTCTGCGCGAAACGATCAATAGCCATATGCAGATAGCCTGTACAATTTTTCAAAAAATACAGATGTCTAGCGCACATTTTCAGCGTGGTCGTTTATGTTCAGCACAAATAGATACCGATACAGGAAGTTTCGAGGTTTGGAAATTTCCTCTGCAGCTACCAGAAAGAGATTTAATTACGGAACGTAAGTCTTTTTTTGGTTTTAGTCAACGATTGAGCTGATAATATGCGTGAAGATATATTATCGAGCAATAATTGCGTGATCATGCTGGATGAGCAATGTTACTTTCATGGGGTTTACATGTACTCTAAAAAAACAAAAGAGAAATGCAATCAGTTATTTCCTCAATATGTTCAGGAAACACTCGACTATGAAGACGAAATATCAGACTTATCCTGGGTTGACGAAATGATCGTTGATTGGTCCTCACCTCTCAAATGAAAGAAATGGACAAAAAACAAAGGTTCCTAACACATAAAAAGGTCTATGACAGAAGACTCAAGGCATGAAAGATGTTTAAAAGTATCAACCGCCTCGTCATCGATAGTTTATTCATTCTCAAAATACGCCTACTACTGGTTCATACGACGCCGGTAGGTAATAAAGCCAAGAACTCAGGCTGGAAAAACTAACAAAACCGATGATTACATGTATCAAACTTGTATAAGGATTTGACGACATTCAGATAGATATCAATATAGCCAAATTATAACAAAATCTCATTCTTTTCACAGCACTAGTGCTACAGCCCAGTCAGCACCCATCCAAGGTAGTCGCCGAGAAAACTCAATCAGTCACCTGTTAGAGTATATAAAAGCACTTGTGACATGGCGACTCAACGGTGGAAGATGGAGGGCCAAGCGCT
Source organism: Blumeria hordei DH14 (assembly GCA_900239735.1). Taxonomy (NCBI): domain Eukaryota; kingdom Fungi; phylum Ascomycota; class Leotiomycetes; order Helotiales; family Erysiphaceae; genus Blumeria; species Blumeria hordei. Next base: position 1,155,442 of record OENG01000015.1, read on the forward strand.
GAAAGACCTGCTCGGATCATGAGGGTAGCGGCTATTCAGGGAGTATGTTCAGTAAAGCAGAATATACGCGGTATCTAGTCGGAGGACGGCGGGAATACCTGCGACTAGGAAGCCATGGATCCACAGTCTAGATGGTTTGGCATAGAAAGAGGGATTCGAATCAAGGCTCTGACGCCTGATAGCTGAGGTAGAATTTTGGAGTGGAAATTGTATTAAATGTTTTCCTTTTGTAATGCGGGCTTTTGCGTCGAAGTTTTCTTTTATTTTTATCCTGAGCTGCTTGACCCGTCATAATTCAATACACAGATGCGTTTCGGCATGGTTCCGGTAATTTAGGTTGGACAAGGTATACTTTCACTTCACGGCAGTTAACCTGATCCGGCCTGGGTCTACTCATCCTCAAGCTTTAGTGGGAGTACGATGGGTCTCATGTTATCTAGGACGTTAGTTAACAAACAACCAAACGCCTGAAGTTGATGAAGTGAATCGGCTTGAATCGGACACAAATGTGTTCAAAACTAACAGGTTTCGCGCAAAAACTCCAAAATATTTCAAAGTGAGGCCTTTGCCCAAGTGAAGTTTACAAGCCTTCTGACAAGGAGATGATTGATTCTGAGCCAGTCAGATAAGTAAAAGATGGTCCCGAGACTACCCAACTCGCCGAGCTGACCACAGAGTCAAGAAGCTCTAGGAAAGAAGAGAGAAACTGTAGAATGATCGGCACGAAATCTCGCTGTGCCAGCCTCGTGCAGCTCAGCCCTGACAACAGCGATGGAATTTCCGCCAGAGCTGCACACGATGATGGGGGCCGAATAGCGTCGTGTTGTAATTAAGGCAGCAACGTGACTGCAGTAGACAAATGGTACATATTAGAATAATATGCACTGGCATCATGAGATACGATTAACCCATATCATCACTCCTTGGCATGGCCGGCAAAGACGAATTCTTCACCTTCCAGTGGTGCCGGTGTAATCGCTCAGTATGCTCTGCATATCTGGGATAGCCCCGAAGAATCGCATCCGAATCGAAGTCGAAAGCAACCTCAAGCATATCTCCATTTGACGACTTCTAGACAATGCCTCTCTCACCCTTCTCATCTGACTCCTCAAGCTCTTTCTAACCTCGCCTCATGCCGCCTCAATGACCAATAAAGAAGTTGCTCCAATTGCAAGCAGGAGCTTGCCCCATTAATTACCGGCCATCACCGACTACAAATTTACGACGCCACGTAAACCCGCACGGAGGAAATCAAGTCATAATATACAAAGCTCGGGTCATGCTTCATGGGGGACTAATGCTCTAATGGGGCTCTACACCTTGAGGAAGGATAGGCGGCTGAGATGTGGTGCGAGAGCGGGAAGAGGTCTCTGAAGACGATGCTGGGACTGACATTTTCGAGGGATTCTCAACTTTGGAACGTTTGTGGGCGCCAAGACCGAGATTTCGGCTAATTAGCCAGGAGGGCTTCTTTTGTCGATGAGTCAACGGCACAAATGAAGTTGGGCTAAGCTACGACACGGCAATCACGCTCTGCCGAGACATTTTTTTTTGCATCAGATTTGAATCGCGTATGCGGCTATCTAGCCATGACACAATATCAGAGAAGTACAGAATAGATGACTCAATGTAAAGGAAGAGCACTCATGCCTCGGATTTCATTTGCAAGTAGCACTGCGAAGTTATGCCGGCTTTTTCGTCACCCCAAGTCAACCCTCATCCGTGAATACCCACCCAGGGGAACGTCTCAAAAACCCTGGGTTATCCAGAAAAGGCTTCACCATCCACTAAATTTTCTCTGCGCGAAATGCAGTCTGAGGTGTCTCCTTCCCAAGTAGAGTAGGCGTCGAGGCTTCTCAAACTATACCAGAGAACACCACCAGGAGGCAGACCACGGCACCTCCCACCGTTTGCGTGTATTTATAGTGTGGGCTGCACTCGCCGAGGCCTCTAGATTCAAGGGTTCCAACTCTTCCGACAAGCCAAGCTTCAGCCCCAACGACCACCTGGGCTATAGTAGCTCGAGCCGGCCTAAATCGCAGCGTCGGGCCGTCGACCACAAAGGTAAACAGTGTCGAGTCGAAGACAGAAGCTGACGTCCGACTTTATCCACTCCTCGCCCCTAACCATCCTCACAATATCCTTTCCTCGTCTGGTATATGATCAGCCGTCTCGCACGCACTGGACGCTTCAGCCAACGATATCACGTTGGTCCAGCGGCTCAAAACCGGCTTCGCACTCACAGCAATGGATGAGCTCGCTCGAAAAGAGCTCCTGAGCTCCTCGGTATTACGGAGACAATCGGGATTGACTCGGAATCTGTTGGAAATTCAGACTCTATGTGTCTGAAGTTTCCCATGATTGGAACAACTAAGATTCTCACACATGACTCACGACCTAGATGATTGATATCTCCCTTACTGAGCATGTTTGATGCTTGAGACTAGACTAGTGCATGGTATGGTCTGATACACGTGTAGGCTTTCATCCACCGACCCTGACCCCATACTCATGTTGTATACTGTCGTGCGTTTCATTATCATTGTTAGAGTATGGAACGAGTGATGGATGGTATCTAGTCTGGATTTGGTCTATCAAGATTACATGTATATAAGCTGTCTAGGAATCACTAAGACAGATAATCTAATCAATTCAATTTATTCAAACCATCTTTTTATTTCTCCACAGTTTATCACATATTCTCCCGATTCATATCATTATTATTCTATTCATAAAATTGCGCCCATATTCTTTGAGCCGCCTTACTCATCGAACCCATACCGGTTTTCCAACAGAATCCAGCATCTAACTTGGTCGCCACAAAAATCGCCCGCGCCCCGGTGACTTGTCACGCACTCACGGCTTCCATTGCAATTAAGATAAAGATGGCCGCCCGTGGCAGCTAGTAATTCGATAAATGCCCTGTAGCCTGTGCTGAATAGCACAAGCATATTCATAGCATCAGCGCCAAGTTACAGTCGTATTGGAAGTCTGGCACCGTGCGTGCACGAAACATTGTTGCTAACTAGCCCAAACCTGGATAATGGGAGCCCAACTCGGGCGACAACTACTAGTGTTCGGGCTATGGGCATCATGTCTATAAATATAGGGCGTTGGATGTAGCATTACTCCTGTCCGTCAGTTAATAAATAAAATTACCCTTTGACATACAAATGCCCAAGCTTTACATACCGGAACCATCAGAAAGTCGGGCCATGGGATTGTGAGGGGTAGCATATATGTGTAATGGGTGCTCCATGTATCACGGGATAAAGCTCGTCATAAAATTTACAAGTACAGCAGGACCGCTGTTAAGACGGTGTGATTGGGGCCGTGAAAAATATCGTCATATAGAGGATATGGCTGCAAAGGATATGATTATCTAGTCCAGCTATCTAGGCCGCTTTGTACCTTTGATGCCTCTTCTATAGCGCCCATTGCCGTCTCTCATCGCACTGATACTCTCAAATAGCCCGGGTTAGGAGAACCTTGACTCTCAGTATACTCAATCAGCACGCTCAGAGCCATTTCGGCCTCTTTTGCTGCCGACAAGGGCTGCTCGTCTTGATTTGCTCCCGAATGTTCCCCTATCACCTCTTGTAGAATCATTGCCTCATCAAGCATCACAGTCCCTTCCTCTTCCCCCCCCCCCCCAATTAGATTCGGAGAATTGTCTGTTGCCATTGAATCTCGTATATCTCCTGCTCTGACTACGGCGTGAAACGATTCCGAAAGTCCAGTCGGAAGTAGAGGCGTAGGAAGGGCCATTGGCTTAGAAATAAGAGTCGATTCCCGAAAGCAATTGTGAATTGTTGTATTTGTAACTTTGCTATTCCAGCTTTGTAGGATGCAGCGCATTGCTAGTCGAATATTGACACTGGATCGTGCATCTGTACCCTCTTCAACTGCCCGTAGAGCAAAGCGGAGCCAGTTTCGTCTGTAGAGTACTTTGCAGTTCGGAATAATACCTTGATCAAGAGGTTGGCACCAGCTTGTCCTATTAGCTTCCAGCCAAGAGATCTTGATGTTTGACGGAGGAGGGTATACTTCAACGGCAGAATAATGGGCAGAAAAGTCATCCTTTGCCAATCGTACATCATGGGCATTTCCCATGTGGCCATGGAATTCTTGAAGCCATTCGCCCATAGCTGCTGTGTTCATTCATGTCTTGGGATTCCACCTCTACTTGCCGCCCATCGTCTGAACACTGACGTTATTCAAGGCCCGCGGCGTCTTATATTTGCCAATAATCCAAATGGGAAGTCGCTCAGAACCCGTAGCATTCGTACAAAAACAGGGAGAAACTCGGTCTTTGCTCTTCTTGGGCCCGGCTCGATGTTGTGACGATAGCCCACGTGAAGGTGTAAGGATTTAATGAATTCAAATGTACTTGAAAGACGGTAGCTCGATAGGGATTAATAACTTCTTCCTTGGGAAGACAATCTACCACTTACTCTCGCATCCGTCATGAGCTCTGTGTAGACTGGTCTTAACTCCCTCCATTGGCCCCCTGAGAATCATCCATTCTCCCAGGCACAACTCTTCTCCTGTATCATACTGCCCATCTGGTACGTACCCCCTCGGAGACGGAGTGGTCCTAGTGACCAATCCCAGTCCGGGCAAAGCCCGTCACCGAAGGTAGCATTTTCCAAAAGAGACCTGACTCATCCATATTACACATGTTTCCTTCCTCAAACCCTCCTGCAATTGTCTGTAAAACTTTCATTGCGGCTTCGGCAGCCGCTGAGATTGAACCAACGTCACCGCGTCGTACCCGATGCTGGATATGGTTTCGTTTCTTGGAATCCTCAAGCCAACGAGCGCTGAATTCAGGGCACGGTGGGCTATCGCGCTGTGGTAATTGTGTCCAGATCTGCTACGCCCTCTCGCGAAGCAAATCGTCAGTTGTCATCTCTCCTCCTTGTCCCACTCGTATTTGCCACGCCAGCAGAATACTCTCAAGGTCAGGCCAGTTTCCAGCTCGATATCGTAGCGAAGTAGTACTTTTAGCTTCGTCGAGTTTCGTAAAGGTATTGCTCAAGGACTCGGAGACTGTGGACTGGCTTAATCGATGGCCCTACTCAGCGAAACACCACTCAATGCACTGTTTTTGTGTTGGTTTTGGGCCCTGGCGGTGCGCCCATCGTCGCCGAGCACGTTGTTGCTCTACAGAAATTCCCTTTTTTGGCGGCATTGTCAGCACCAATCTGACAAAATAACCCTGGTGAAGGCGATATCCAGAGGTTGAAGACTAATAATTGAGTTGTTGGTAAATATATGGGAACAAAGTCTGTTCCGGAAAATATATTGCATAAACAGCAATATCGGCTTAACAGCGGCCTTACTGTAGATAACAACACATGATGTAACATACATGCTTCTTGCACATCAGCATGCCTACAGTGGCCCCGACTATTTCTGCATCATGAGCTTCGGCAGTTGATCCAAGAGTTTAAGGATTCGGAGGCCATGTCTTGGGCAGGGGGTTATGAATTAAAATTTGAAGTCTTTTACGTGACAGGAAGAGCCTAACATCTATTTAGACGTGACACGGGTAGATGGGCTCTGGAAGCTCATTGCTACCTACATGACCGGCAGTGAAGCCAGGAGCGACGAAAGAAAGGAATGAAAGAAAAGGAACAGTATATGTCTGCGTTACGGTGCCCTGCGCCGCATCCCTATCTTCCACACCCATCTCCTCTCGGGTCAGAAACTATCTCGGCGTGGTCACCTCCCACCCTGTTCATTCTTCGACCGACTGTAACATCTGCTTGTAGTTAAGAATTGAATGAACTTCTGCCATCCCTTCTCCCCTATCATTTCCCTGGCCCCAGGTGGTGCTATTTTCTCATAGCTTCAACGAAGCAAAGCAGGTCGGTACTATGAAAAATGCCAGGCCCTCTTCTCTCGGCCGCAAACGCATTTCAGATCTTCATGTTCGGGGTTGAAACGTCGATGGTAGTCGGCGTAGTCCCCGTGGCCTGTTCTTGCCGCAATAAGACGATGGTGCGCCCATCTTGGTAAAGCTAGTTCCGGTGGTCTTTTGCAACGCATGAATAGGTCCAGATCTTTGTATTGTTTCGGTCGATACTTCTGCCACCACTCTTCCACGAGCTCTTGGCTGCACAGTTTAACCCACCCCCCCAATGCCGCAAAGGTTAGATCTTGATCTTCTCCACTGGGCACAGCTGAGGTTAGTGACCGGTAATTGGGAGCTCCCAAGGCTGATTTGGCCAGCTTATCGGCCTCTTCATTGCCTTGAATCCCCACATGACCGGGTATCTAGCGTATTTCCACACGCTTATTGTGTCTCAGCGACGAAAACTTGTCCACCGCTGACTGCGAGGGGTTAGATCTTCCTCTTTCGAGCGCCTGGGTGGCCGCTTGGTTGTCCAGAAGAATGCAGATCAGTAAGTCTTCTCCTACCTCTATTGTAGCTTTCAAGGCTTTCATGGCACCCACAACTTCTGCGTCGAATACCTCTGCTCCGGGAAGTGGGCCGGAACCACTTGCAACTAGCTTGCCTCCTTGGTATACTACATACCCCCAGGCCGATTTTCAGGACCTGATGATGATCCATCATAGGAGGCGAAGACTGTGTTAGCTGGACGGGGAGCTAATCATCGCTTGACGCTTCTAGACCTAGCTTCATTTTCTCGACTACACGGAATCGATGCTGGGGTGCCATGTGGGAAGTATAGATTTCCAGGGCCTTCGGCTGTCGGAACTCGACGCTCACTCATTTGTAGGCGTGTCATGTACCGTTCTGGTTGTCCGAACAAACGATCTCTTTGTCCCGATCTAAGACCTAAGCGTCTTATTGTCTCTTTTGGATCCTCAGCCGCCCGAAGTGCTAGAGGGTGCCAGATATCCATTCTTCGCATACGAGCTGCAGACCGCAGCATCTTTTGCTGAAGAAGTATTGATGCCGGGGTTATTCCCGCTTCACGATGAAGAGCGCTATTGGGAGTGGTACGCCACGCTCGGAGTGCTACACTGATAGCTTTCATTATCGTTCCGTCCAGTAGAATCATATGCCAGCCTACTCCAGTGCCGACTTCTTTATACCGCAGTGAGGTTATTCGAGTGAGACCCGGCCACCACGCTTCTGCCCCGTATAGAGCTGTGCTCAGAACTCATGCATGTACCGCACGAATCAGAGGTCCTGGTGCTGCACCGCGTTGAACTCCGTTTATATGTCGTAAGAAATGGACTAGACGATTAGCTTTTCCAGTCCATTCCTGTACATGCTGCTTGAAGTCAAGCTAGGTATCAAGCCAGACTTCTAGCCACTGGATGTGAGGTGACGGTTCGATCCAGCGATCTTTCACCAAGATGGAGAGGTCAGCTGCGTTGATTTTCTTTCTAGGCCTGTGATGGGCTATCACCAAAACAATAAGAACAAAGTAAGCTGGCCGTAATACAGTCCATTTTCTAATTATCTAGGAAATGGTATCTATCTCGGCTGTAGGACATATATACATGTAGCTCTGACCCCAGGGAGGTTAATACCCATCGGATCGCTGATCATCCGCATTCTTGAGGTGATCTATCAACAATTTGTATTTGTCAGATCGGTGATCACTTATAATCCAATAAACCAACATCGGCAATTAGTACATAGATAGGCACAAGTACATGGATGTAAGGCGCAGCCTGTAACATTACCTCTCTTCCATATTTTTTTTAGCGTCTGTTTTCTCTTCCCCGTAGACCCTGTTCGAGCTCCGATATCCTCTCCAACGTTACCACCTTTTCCGTACTTAGACTCGAAAATATCTAGAGCTTCAGTTTCCTCAGGATTAATTTGTGGCTCCCAAATTGGTTCTTCAAATTGTTTCCACTTGTGTTGTGATTATGAGCTTACGGTAGTTAATGCGCCGAAGCTTCTCTTTAGCATTATACGCAGGAACTGAAAACCTTATGGTCTGATTGTATGTATCCAGGTCTACGCTGATCTAATGAGGAGAGGAATTTTCCTATGTACAAGATTGGTGTGTCCGTGCACTGAATATTACCCAACACAGCTACCACTCTAATCTAATGTAACCCCCATAGACCACACATTATAACAACTTGACAAGAACTTGTCCTGTTAAATGTCTGCCCCGACGCTTCTTTTCTGATCGTAGAATCCTGTTTTCATGGATCATTGTGGCAAAGCGTAAGATGATACTTCATGCAGAGTTCTAGGCTAAAACACAACGAGTTGTGTAACGAACTTCTAAACTGAGGAGGGAGGACTCGAAACATAGGCTAGTTTTACAAAGTGCTGTGTAGTAGATCGTTCGGGATTGAGATAATGTGCTATTTGGTTATCTGGTTATTTTATGTATATAAATACTCGGCGTGGAGAAGTATTCTTCTTCACGCAACGTCTTCTGATTACACTTATACCTTATGCTCATAAATACATCTCTTCTTTAGGAAGACTGCTGTCCTTTGCACATTGTAACTCACGTTCTCACCATATTTCATCACCACAGAATTATTCATTCTTCCAAAGACCCCACAACTCGTACCCTACGGAACATTGATAACACAACTCCCTGAGACCTGTCTACAGCCTGCTCTTCTTCTCCTAGTGAGTTTAACAGTGGTGGAGGCTGCATATCTCTTAGCTTTTGTGATGGCAAAGGATTTTGAGGGTCCCTTTTTAGTAATTCGACGTGGAATTTGGGCCATATACCCGAGGGAACGTCTAGTTGTACCACGTGCGGTGAAATAACTTTTATCACTCTATATTTTGCATTGACCCATGAAAGTTTTTTCGATAGTTGGGGTGTGCTAATATTTTTCAAGTTTAACCAAACATGATCACCCTTGCAGTATCTTTGCTGAGCTGATCTATTTTTATTTGCTGAAGATTCCATTCTTTGTTGAATTGAGGCCATTGCAGCTTGCGCATATTCTTGTCCTTCACTTAGTCTTTTAACGAAATCGTTTGCTCTTTTTGCTGGGTCTGATGCTTTTAGTTTCTGGGCTGGTACTTGATCTACTGGATCAGCATGATAACCATGAGTGAGAAAAAATGGACAAAGACTGATTGCTGTATCTCGATTATTTAAAGCTAACATCGCCATTGGGAGCATTGACGGCCATTCAAATTGTGCGTAAGAAATAAATGCTCGTAAATATGCGAGAACTTCCTGATTCATCCTTTCTGTGTGTTGTGCCTGGACCCACATAGCTACAGTGCACAGCTCCAGTTATGATGGTCACGCGACTGCATGCATTTGCTCTGTTTGCTTCTGCCTCGTTGAGTAAGTATAATTAGTAAGCAATAGTCTAGGGACTATAAGTAGAGAGCTTTCCTCCACAGTAGATAGAGCAAGCAATTCAGTTTTTCCTCATTCTACAGAGATCATTCTCCACTCCTCTTCTTGACCTGTCCGGCCCAGCAGCCCATCTGTGATCACTAGCAGCGAGCTCCCACAAATTGTATGTACACCCAAATCATAGACCTATCACAACACTGTGCTTCCATCTGTCTGGGGATGAAAAGCAGTTGAAAGGCGTCGCTCGATTTTGACTAGTTTGCAGAAGTGTGACCAAAAATCCCCGACCCAGTTCGAGCCCCGGTCAGACATCATGGCTGATGGGAAACCATGATAACGGTAGTGAAATTGAATAAATTTCTCGGCGCAGCTTTTGGCAGACATTGAAACCATAGCTTCTAGTGTACAACTTTGAAGTAGCCTATTGGTTATAACCATAAGGAATCTTGGTTCAATTTTTGAGTTTGCTGGAAGATCTGTCATAAAATCAATTGACAACTCGGAATGGAAACAATCAGGTATTGGTAGCGGCAAGAGGAGACCTTTTTTCCTTTCTCTCCAAACGTGGGATCGGCCACAAATGTCGCAATTTTTACAAAATATTCTCACCATCGAGGAAGCACCTGGCCAGAAGAAACTTCGTGACAAAATTGCGTAAGTACTATCTCTACCAGGGTGTCTAGTAACGTAGGACTCATGGGTTTTTTGGATCAAGGCTGTTTGTAGAGGTTCCCAATTAGGCACCCATAATCTATTCCGAAATTGAAGAGCACACCTTTCATCAAAATTGCATTCTGAAATTGCAACTTTAAGGTTAAGACTTGATGGGAAGTTTCGTTCTTCATTTTTAAGTGATTTGTACATTGCTTCAAAGTTAACGACTTCTGTGCAGCCCATATCCCACAACAACTGAAGTTCTGGCTCATGAAATATGTGGCATCCAGGCGGTATGATTCGTAGGTTTTTGTCAAGATATGAACTTGGGATAGCTGAAACTGAGGTTATTTGAGCTTTAATAGATTCTTCATCTGGGCACGGTAATTCCAACCCAGAATCTTTTATCAACTGCATTTTGCGGTTTGTCAATCTTTCGTCCTCGGCCTTGCCTGGCATATCTTGTTCTCTTCTCGATAGGGCATCTGGTCGTGCTGAGTTTTTACCAGCTCTAAACCTTAAATGGAAATTGAATTGAGAGAGATTATTACTCCATCTGAATTGTCGCTCAGACAACTTTTTGGTTGTCATGAAATATTCTAAGTTTTTATGGTCTGATAATACCAGAAAAGATTCTTTTAATCCCATGAGTTCCCCTCTCCATTCTTCCAAAGCCGAGACCACAGCAAGTAATTCTTTATCATGAATTTCAGAATTACACTCTGCTGGGGTAAGTTTTTTCGAGAAATAGGCTATAGGTTGTAGGACTTTAGTTCTGTCAAACTGAGGTAGACAGGCCCCCATCACAGATCCAGAACAATCAGCTTCGATTACCGTTCTATTATCGGGATCATAAAGTGCCAACACAGGAGCTGTGATGAATAGTTCTTTGAGATGTTCGAACGAATTTTCGTGCTCTTTCAGCCAAATAAAAGCCTGGTCCTTTTTTGTTAAGTTAGTCAAAGGTTGTGAAATTTCGCTAAAATTTGGGATAAACTGTCTGTAAAAGTTTGCGAAGCCAAGGAGGCTTCGTACTCCTTTTATAGTGGTAGGTATATTCCAGGATTTCACTGCTTCGACTTTTTGAGGATCGATCTTGATGCCTTCACCAAGACTAATAATAAACCCCAAATATTTTGTGCTTTTTACCGCAAACTTGTCACGGCACAGAATAGGTACAAGTGAAAGTACAGCTTGTATGGCAATAATTCAGTCTGTGAAGCAAATACTAAGCTGGAGAGGTATGAAAAAGAACAGAATCTAATTACAAAATGCCATGAGGCTATTCCTATTCGGGCGGGTTTCCACTAAATCGCTGCGCACGTGCTCCTTCCCGCATCAGCCATCAATCTCCCATCCTCCCTCTACGTAATTGTATATCATGACGGAGCAGAATGCCGTGCCGTGACATCACCCCCTCCTCAGCCTTCGATTGTCCCAAATCGACTAATTTCTGCGGCGGCGTCGGTTGTCACGACCTTGGTTTGTCACCATGTTATCTTTCGGATGTTCCTCACTAAATCTATCATGTGCGGCATCGTCCAACCACGTAGCGAGACGACTTGGTGGCCCTGACAATTCGGGGTGCTCAGCGTGGAACCTTTCTAATATGAGGGGTGCGTTTCGAAAGTTGGCAACCGGATACCATTCCTCGTCTGCGTCCCAGCCTTCCCATTGAACCTTGTACTGCAGCCGATTGCGATACAGCCGCGCGTCTAACACTTTCTCGATCTCCCATTCTTACTGCCCATTGACCTCTTCTGCCGGCGGCTCTGGATTGGCCTGGCCGGGCAACGGGTTATCTGGATCTTTGCGCAGTCGGTCTGGTGAAAATACAGGGTGTATTTTCCAAGAGGCGGGTAGTTTTACGCGGAATGAATGCCCTTCTTTGGCAATGATCCGATATGGTCCCACCATTGGATTTTCCAGCTAATCCCACGGTCTCGTAGTTCTCCAAGCCCCGCGCCGGATATACACTTTATCTCCAACGTCAAAGTCTACCTCTCGGCAATGTTTATTGGCTTGAAGACGCTGTTGTTCCTGTGAGCGTTTGATGCTCTCTTTAGCATAATCCAACGCGCTGTTAATCCGTTTAAGCCACACCGCGGCCTCGTCCCGATTCAGCTTCTCTCGAGGGGTTCGTGGTTCCAGTCGCTGATTCCAGTCAAATTCTAAACGCATTTCGTAACCATAGTCAATCATTGATGGCGACAATCCTGTAGATTCATTTGGAATAGCTGCCGCAGCAGCATCTAGAGCGGGAAGCAGCTCCGCCCAATCGTCTTGGTAGAAATTAACAAATGGTCGCAGTGGTTGGTCAATGATCTGGTTGATAATTTCGGTCTGGCCGTCTGTCTGCGGATGTTCTGCCGTAGATAGCTTGAGTTTGACGCGCGCTAACCTTGACAGCTCGTCCATGAAATCCGAAATGAATTGCGGACCGCGGTCGCTGGTAATGGTCTTCGGTGCGCCACGGAATCGCCAGACGTAACGGTAAAACAAGTCTGCAGCAGTCTTTGCTGTAGCACTTTTAGTGGTGGGGATGGAGATTTAGCGTTTAGACAATCTATCAACAGCTACCCAAATGTTATTAAACCCTCGTTTGTCTGGTACCCCCACATCGTGGAAATCCATCAATATATCATCCCATGTACGTTCTGGGATGGCTAAAGGCTGTAGTAAGCCCGGTGTCTTGTCTCTAGGCTTATGCGATCGTCGGCAGACATGGCAGTTCTGCACATAACGCTCGATGTCTGCTGCGTATCGTGGCCACCAGTACCGGTCACCAATTAGTTTCCTCATTTTGTTTCGCCCTGGATGAGCGGTGGATGTAGATTTGTGGATCATCTTCAACACTTGAGTACGGAGATTGTCTTTAGCTGACACCACCACGCGTCCCTTATGAAGCACCAACCCGGTAGGTTCCAAAGAATAAGGTTCTTCCCGCTGTCGTGCTTGCTGGCGTAGATCCTCGAGATCGGTATCTGCTCGGTTGGCCATAAACATACGATCAATAGTATCTAGATCCTCGTTGATGGGCGCTAGCAACTTGCTGTCATGCGGCAACATAACTTTTTTTTGAGGGAGGAGGGTTTTTGTACGTTCCAGTTCTTTTGCGGCTTTTTGTGTAGGGGTAAGTTCTTTCTTGCGAGATAACGCGTCTGCTAGAATATTTTCCTTGCCTGGTCGGTACTAAAGGTCGAAACTGAATTGCGATAGCACTTCTGACCATCGGATTTGTCTATCGTTGAGTAGCTGCTTCTGACCAAAGTATTCTAGAACTCGGTGATCAGTCAGAATCACGAACGGCTCCCAGGTACTGGTGAGATCTGCGCGCCATTCTTTCAAACATTGGATGATAGCCAACAGCTCCTTATCATGGATCTCACAGTTTACCTCCGGACCAGTCAAGGTTCGGGAGTGAAAAGCCACAGGATGCCACACGCCGTCCTCCTGCAATTGACTGAGTACTCCTCCTGTTGCTAGATCAGAACAATCGGTCTCTACACGTGTAGGCTTTTTCTGATCGAAGTACAGTAAGATGGGTGGGCTAACCAATTTCTCTTTCAGGGCAAGGAACGCTTCTTCAGCTTGCTCGGTCCATTGGAACAAACGGCCTTTTGGGATTGCCGTCAGGTTATACAGTGGCTTAGCGATCCGGGAGAAATTTTCAATAAAGTTACGGTAATAGTTGCAGAATCCCAAGAAGAATTGAATGGCAGTCTTGCTAGTAGGTCTCTCCCATGCGCGAATACTTTCCAGCTTCTTCGGGTCTGGCAGGAGTCCGGAAGTGTTAACGATGAAGCCCAGAAAATTAACAGATTTTTGATTAAAGTGGCACTTCTTAATATCCACCTGCAGTCCAGCTCTGTCCAAACGCTGAAGGACCTCGCGTACTTCTGCCACGTGTTTACTTTTATCTTCAGAGTGGACGCATACATCATCCATATATGCGGAAACGTAACGTGCAAGCAGATCGCCTAGGACCGAATTGATATATCTTTGGAAAGTGGCCGGGCCACCTGACAGACCAAAAGGTAATACGCGGTAGCGGTATTGACCGAATTGAGTACGAAACGTAGTCCATCCCACGGAGTCTGGATGCATCCGGATGCGGTTGAACGCATGGATGACATCTAGAATGGTGAATTTCTTAGAACCAGCCATCTTGGCTAATGTCTCGCCAATGAGGGGCAGAGGATAGCGATCTTTTCGCGTGTGTGCGTTTAATTTCCGGTAGTCTACACAAAATTGAAGGTCTCCATTCTTTTTCTTGACAAACAGGACCAGGGAATTGAATGGAGAATCGCTGGGTTCGATGAACCCGTTTGCCAAGTTCTCCTTGATGTAAGCGTGTACGGTATCTAGCTCTTTCTGATTCATTTTATAGAGGGGAGCTTGCTTGAGCTCAGGCTCGCTATCCAGATTGATCTTATGGTCGAACTCCCTATGCGGCGGCAATTCATTTGCGCATCTTTTGGAGAAGACATGGGCAAGGTCATGATATTCAGGAGGTAATTGGGCCAACAATTGTGTCCTCTATTCTTCTTCAGTGAGCTCCGCAATATGCGCAATCTCTGTACCGTTGCAAGCGGTTTCCATTTCTACGAACCAGCATTGGTCTTCCCATTCAATTGTCTCAACCTGTTGTGAATGATGAGCACTGGAGATATTCTTGGGATAGACTTAGAGACAGTTGTGATATAATGCTCGAGAACTGAGTTGTAGACTTTAGAAGGGATTATTATTTACTAAAGTATATTGGATAAAGTGTGTGATCTATGTTGGACACTTTTGGGGGCAGTGCCTGACCACCTGTCTAAATACATGAGAAGCTGGTCCGTGCACTGCTATCACTTCTCAACATCCTGATCCTTAACAGATCTCTACAACCACTACGTAGCTTACCTCAATTGTGTAGGCACAGCGACTATATTAATCCATGACCTAGACCATGCACGTCTCTACGTTATGTTAGCACGGACTAGGATTACAACACAACCTCGACGGCTGAAAGCGCAGGTGTGTCCACTTCGTCTAGACCCAGATCCTCCTTTTTCTTATCGTAGGCTTCTTATCGCTCCTGCAGGGTAGGCCGGGGAGTCCGAATAATTGAAGGGGTCGCCGGCGCTTCTGCTACCATTGCTGGGCATTTCAATATCTGCTTTGGCATAAAATGTGGAGATTTTTTAGCAGGAGGTTTGTTGATTTCTAGAGGGGGCAGTTCAATCAGTCGGTCACGACGGTTAGCGTCCCACTGATGATCCTTGCGGTCTTCTGGCCACAACAGCCGGTGTCGCACGCAGTCTGGGAGTACGTCATGATAGGCCAGCCACTGCCGACCGAGGATTACATTGTTCTTGTTACCAAGTGTGGTAGCAAAGAACGGCATGTTGACTCGGTGCGAGTCTATAGTCAGTGTCATCACGTAGGCATGGCGTAGAGGTCGGGATGAACCGCCGTCAAAGCCTCTGATAGGGAGTGGATGACGGAGATTGTAGCGCGTCATCTTAATCTTACTATTTCGGTACCAATCACGCAGCTGTTTACGATCTGCGAAGGCATATCCATTAGCGCCGGTATCGATGAGGGCAGAGATTGGAAATTGGGAATTGTTTTTAGTTTCAAGGGTACAATTTATAACTAGTGGCCTACCGCCAAACAAATTTTCCAAATCAATGCCATTTACTCGATACCTGTTATTCTCTAGGAAGGCAACTTCTCCTAGAGACAATCTTTTCCCTCATCGGAGCTCATGGTGAATTCCGATCCAGAAGCTTCAGCTTCCTCCTTCTTCTTCGCATCCACCTCATTGACTTTAGCAGTAGGACACGCGTTAGCGTAGTGACCAGTCTTGTGGCAATGGAAGCAGACACCAGCGTTTCGGGCCAAGACTTTTGGCTTGGGTGGACCAGATGCTCTTGGAGGTGCAGTACGAGTGTGGTCCGGCGGGAGAAGTGGCTTCTTGTATCTGTCCTTGCGTTGTTGGTAGCGAGCGGCTTGATCCTCCGATTTGCGCGCTAATTGTAGGTGCGTTTCGATTTTCAAGCAGTGTTGAGACATCTCTAAGGTAGATTCAAAATCCAATCCGGCAATGACATTTTGCAACTTAGGACTCATCTTCTCACGAAGTTCATCCATGCGGTCTTTGTCTCTAAGTTGTAATTGAGAAGCGAAGGTCAAGAACTTAGTGAAGAAAGCTGAGAAGCTGTCATCCCCTTGTCGGAGTTTCTTGAAGTTGGCACGAGCTTCGGATCGCTTCTGTCCTCGGGTCTTGCTATAGGCTCCTCGCATAACTTCGACGATGGACATCGCAACAGTGATATGGTTGACGCTTTCTGGCTCGAGGTAGGGTTTGATGAATTCCTGTGCATCACCACCAATAAAGCCCAAGAGATAATTGATCATGTGGTTTTCATCATCGAAGTAGATCAAATCGCTGTTCAACTTGCGCTTAACAGCGTATTCCCAGTTCTCGAAAGTAGGATTATGAGAACCAGTGAAGGTTGGTGGGCTCTCAATCTTCTGGTGGTGGCGGAGTCGCTTAGCTTGTGGGTCACGGACCTCTTTGTTGCTTAGTGGTGTCTCTGAGGCTTCACAGCCGGCGGCGTCTTTCTCAAAAGTGTTATAGGCAGCAGATACTCGCACCGACTTGGATTCCTCCTTCTGTTTACCCTTGTCCTTGGCCTTGAGATCTAGAGTGACCTCTGCAAATGCAGCCTTCCATCGCCCAGCTTCCTCCGCCCAGGATTGTGCCATTTTCTCTGCCTCTGCCTTCTGCTCCAGTGTATCTCGAAGGTAGTTGCTGATGTTGTTGGCTCGATCAGCCAGGGCGGTACACATAGTCTTAAGGGTATATTCCTGACGTTCTTGATCAGTCTCCTTCTTGTCTTCAGCAGCGCGGCGTTTGTTTCTCTTGTTGTAATCCTTGTCCAACATATCAAAAGTGACTTTCTGATACCATGGAACATCAATCTTCGTAGTGTGGTCCTCCTCTTCCCCGGGTGCGCGGGTGGTATACACCGAGGTTGTGAAGTCTTCCTTCGGCCACTCTCCTGGCATCTTCTGCTATCCTTTATGAGCGAGACAATTAGTCAATGACTGTCCAGATAATCGTGAGCGAAACGCTGTCCACAGATTACTGAGTCTGAAATTAGTATTTTACCTCTCTACAGAGGTCGCGTTGAGTCGTTTAGGGAGCTTAGTATTATGTCACGGCACAGAATAGGCACAAGTGAAAGTACAGCTTGTATGGCGATAATTTAGTCTGTGAAGCAAATACTAAGCTGGAGAGGTATGGAAAAGAACAGAATCTAATTACAAAATGTCCTGAGGCTATTCCTATTTGGGCGGGTTTCCACTACATCGCTGCGCACGTGCTCCTTCCCACATCAGCCATCAATCTCCCATCCTCCATCTACGTAATTGTATATCATGACGGAGCAGAATGCCGTGCCGTGACAAAACTCGCATTTCTTTGGGTCTAATTTTAAGCCTGCTTTGCTGAGGCGATGAAATACCTTTTCCACTTTCTGCCAGTGATCATTGATGTCAACATCTGTGTAAATAAGAATATCATCTAAGTATGCTGTACTGAAGTTGTTCAGATAGTCACCTAATGATTCATTAACATATCTTTGAAAGGCAGCTGGAGCTCCCTGAAGACCGAAAGGTGTAACAAGCCACTCGAAAGACCCAAATCCTGTACGAAATGCAGTCTTTTCCTCGTCTCCTTCTCTGACACTAAGCTTATGGAATGCAGCTCGAACATCAACTTTGGTAATCCACGTTGATTTAAAAATAGCTCTCAGTGTTTCCCTGATCAATGGCAGGGGATATCGATCCTTGTCTGTAATTGCATTTAGGGCTCAATAATCCACACAAAATCTGAGGCCACCTCCAGGTTTTCTCACAAACAGCACGGGTGCAGCACCTGGTGAGCTACTTGCCCTTATCCATCCTTTATCTAGGTGGTCTGTCAAGGTTTTTCTTAGGACCAACAATTCGTCTCTTGACATACCATAAAGAGGCCCCCATGGTATTGGCTTTTCTCTACCACTATCATCTTTCTCCAAATTAATTTTCATATCTGATGCTCGATGTGGCAGGAGAGTACTTTCCTGATCTTCGATAAAAAGTTGTAACCAGTGTTTAATTTCGTTTGGTAGTTGGGCTTTGGTCAGACTTGGTGTGTCAGTCGCGTTGATTTGTAGAGCTTTGTTTATATCCTCCATTGATATAGCGAAAATCTGTGATCCAGGTTTCCTCTTGGCTAGTTTGATCAACGAGATGAAAGTTGAGCTTACAACCCTAACAGCAGTGGCGACAAAATGTATATTTGTTTTGAAACCAGAAGAGCAATTGCTATGGTACCAGCCCTTTTCTCTAACAATTAAACTATCTTCCCTTGTTCCGAAACAAATCTCTCTTTTTTTTGCAAGATAGACAACATCATTTTGCTCCATCCATGGTTTTCCACGTATAAGCTGGTAAGATAGATCTTGGATTATGTATCCATAGACTCTTTCTTTTCTTCCATCGATGACTAAGTCAGCAAAAGTTATCTCGTTAATCGTTCTTTCTTTTTCATCTTTCTCAGCCAGTTGGAGAATTTGTTTTGGAATTTTTATGCATGGGAGATTATTGGCTTTCACAAGATCTTTTGAGAATGCAGCAAAACAGACAGCCTGTATCAATTAAGGCATGTACATAAAAGCTAGAATTCAACTGGCAATCAATTAAAAATGGTGAGCTATTCATATCGTCTAAAGCTGTTTCAATCTTATTATTGCAAATTTCCTGCTCCCTTTGAATGCGACGTTGTTTAGAGGTTAGTCTTCCCCCGACAGATCATTTTCTGACTCCTCCAACTCCATTTCAAGAACTTTTGAGTTTTTGTCAGATTCTTTTATCTGTGAGCTGTTGAGACTGGCAATTTATTTAGGCCGAATAGCTGGTTGGTAAGTAGGGCAATTTCGAGATTTATGTCCCAATTTTTGATACCTGATGCACTTACCTTTGTTTGATAGCCTTTGAAATTCATCTATTGATCTCCACTTAGCTCTGGGTCTGTTGTCGGCAGTATTATTATGTCCTGCATTGAGGGCCATAGTAGCTGTCTGAAGAAATTTTAGGGCATTGACACCACCCATTTTTGTATCCTCATCTACATCTATGACCGGCTGTTGGTTCGTGGTTGGCGCTTGAGATAGTACTTGCAGGTTAGATCCATTATGGGCAACATATCACGTCTTGCTTCCTGAAGAGCAGCGGGGCCGATAAATCAGTGAATTTTCAAGACGACCAGAGATCCTTTTAACTTTGGAAATCCATTTGGCATAATCGTCTCCCGGCAAGTTTTTGTTCACCAGCAGCTGACAAAGAGGGGCATTGATGGCAATTTCAAGATGCATTATTTTATATACATCTGTCCTGTTAAAGTTATGAGCTTGAGCGAATATGGAGGTTATAGCGGAATCAGTGTCGGCGGTTAGACCGATACAGTAAGTCTCGTATGAAGTTGTAGAAGGAAGAATTGACTGGAAACAAGTGTATTGAGATGTATGGTTCTGAGTAAACTGAGCTGATAAGAGTGAGATTGCGTGTGCGCATGTCTTATCAACTGAGGTTTTTGACCAGTATTTATCAATCTCCATGGATCATAAGTTATGATCCCTGTAGATGTAAATCTATATACGTACAGATATATGAGCCAGAAATATAAAGCTAAATACATGTGTGTTGGTAATAGATCCGAGAAACCTTTAACCTGCATTTGATATATAATCATCTGATGGAATGCTAGTGTGAAATAAATGCCAATATGCATTAAACTTTCCGCAAGGAATGTGCTGATGACAATGATATAGGAAGGTGAATATGATAACCTAATTAGCCGGACTTACAAATGATTTATCCTTGGCATTCCAGGATATACAATATTTCAACATGTCCAACCTGTTTTTCCACATTGTGAAATCTTTAATTCATATTCCTGTAGGTAGTCCACAAAATACTGAGTGGCACCCATTCGCATTCTACCGAGTTGATCAGCTGCTGTTTGGCGGGCTAACTTGTTCACAATTTTTTCCTTCAGGTGATCTAGAAAATGATTCCAATTGTAATTACTATCAATACCACCAGTTTCAAGCCAGTTTAGGATCCTTGGCTGCTTATTCAATGGGACAGAGCGAAAAATATCGAAACAAATCGCTCTGTCAGAGCCGAGTACAGCTCGATCCTCTTCAATCTTAATTCTCAGAAGGAATAGGTGGGCATTAAGGGATGTAGTTGATCCATCCCATACTGGCCATTGGCTCGGTTGTTTGGTTGAAGCTAGGAAGGAGGGTTGCGAAGGTTGCGAAGGTTGGATTGATTGGGATGACTGAGTCGGATGGGTAGGCTAAGGTTGTCGGGGTTGTAGAAGTGTTGGAGGTTGCTGAGATTGTTGGCTTGCAATCTCAGCCATTACTATCTCCCGGAGGGCTTGATATTGGGATGGTGTGATGTTGGGAATATTTGCAAGCCCAAGTTGTCTTGTTTGTTTGCCGGGTTGCTCTGGACCTCCTTGTGCCGTATCCTGTTGCTCCACAGGCGAAAAGACGTTATCTGACATATTTTGGTCTGACATTGTTTGAAATTGTTGCAAGGTACAACTTTCGTAATCGCTCGAGCTTTTTTCGGAAATGGCAGTCGCAAATTTGTCTTTGTCTATTGAGTTGTTTTCTGAATCTGTGACTCGAGATTTATTACAGTTGGTTAAATCGCTGTCTGAGAAAGGGACCCGGAACATACACGACAGTGAATCTGTTATATCCTTCTTGATTAGCAAGCCGGAAATTGGAAATTTAATTAGAAAATATGTGATGGGCTATCACCAAAACAATAAGAACAAAGTAAGCTGGCCGTAATACAGTCCATTTTCTAATTATCTAGGAAATGGTATCTATCTCGGCTGTAGGACATATATACATGTAGCTCTGACCCCAGGGAGGTTAATACCCATCGGATCGCTGATCATCCGCATTCTTGAGGTGATCTATCAACAATTTGTATTTGTCAGATCGGTGATCACTTATAATCCAATAAACCAACATCAGCAATTAGTACATAGATAGGCACAAGTACATGGATGTAAGGCACAGCCTCTAACAAGGCTGTGGATCCTGAAGGGTAGATAATCGTGAGCTGGAGACGAGGTACAAGCGTCGTCTTACCACTAGTTAGGTAAGACCGGAACGCCACTCAGGGCAATAGCGTATGATGTATATAGAGCATGGTAGTCCTTAGAAGAAAGGCTAGACAACCTTCTGCTTATCTTAGACTTCGATATTGATCACCCTGTGAATCTGATATCGTGAGTCCCGAGCAATAACTGTCTCAACTACTTACCAGTACCCTCAAGGCCCTCCTCCGGCCACTAGAAGTTCTGACTTTGCTGGGTCAACATTGATCCTGTTTTTTCTTACTAGGATAAAGCTGTCGAGGTCGTCTTGAGCTGAGGATATAGCATCCGCCACGGTGTTTCCAATTCTGACAATAGTTACATCATCAGCATAACCAAAACTGCTGGTTAGACCATGATCCTCAAAAAGCACGGTGATGTAGAGCATGAAACGAAGTGTTGAAAGTGGCAAGCCCTGAGGAAGAGTACTGAAAGAAAAATTGCTTACAGATTATTCTACCAGATGCGCAAGTAAGGAACTATTAATAACTCCTAATTCCTGTCTAGAGGTGGTATGTCATCTGCTTATGTAAACTAAGCTAGTCAGACCATATGACCTTCCCATCACTACATACATTTCAACCACCACAGTAGGACACTCTATTTAGCATCTACAACGTAATGCTGAGTCCCACTTATCTTTCTTAACAAATCCTTGGAGATCTAAATATCTAAAATGTTAGCAGTTCACTTTGATCTATTTTAATCATCTCAAAACCTTTAGCCAGTCGGTCCCTCTTAAGCTCTCACCTTACAAAATTCAGTCCAAACATGCCCACAATATAACCCTCTACTTTTCCATTGCACACCCTAGTCGCCTGTCAGTCCTCTAATTGTTGAGCCCCATTACAGCAATTGTCACCCGTAGACCAAGACCAGGGCTTTGCATGTAATGACTTCATTTCCTTCTCTTTTTTTTTTTTTGCATCAGATTTTAATTGCGTATGCAGCTAACTAGCTGTTATGAATCTTACTTATGGACTTGATTACGGAGCTGTTAAGCTACAGAGGTCGAGTCAGTTTTGGCAAGACAAAGATTTCAAGGGTGCAGGTAAATCACGAATAGTTAATCAAGTAGATATATTTAGTTCTGATTATCGAAAGGTATAAGGTCGTGTATCTTAAAACAAAAGTTGTTCGAACTAAGGAGCAAATTCTAAAACTCCAACCAACATAATCTACGCCCCATTTGCCTAGCCCTAACCAAATTTACGAAATAGTCCGTGCGCCACCCAATCCAAATTACCTGCAACTAATTCATAACACTAGCTATGACACAATATCGGAGAAAATGTACAGAATAGATAACTCAATTTACAATAAGTGCACTCATGCCTCGGATTTCATTTGCAAGTACCACTGCGAAGTTCTGGTGGCTTTTTCTTCACCCCAAGTCAACCCTCATCCGTGAATACCCACCCATGGAAACGTCCAAAAAACCCTGGGTTATCCAGACATGCCTTCATCATCCTCTGAATTTCTTCCGCGCGAAATGTAGTCTTCGGTGTCTCCTTTCCAAGTGGAGTAGGTGCCCAGGCTACTCAAACTATACCAGAGAACACCACCAGGAGGCGGACCACAGCACCATCCATCGTTTGCGTGTTGTTATAGTGTCCGCTGCACTCTCGCAAGCGAAGTCTTGGCGCGCACAGAGCTAAATTCTTGACACTCATAGCCAAAAGTCAAAATCACACGCCCGTCAAGATTATATCCATCCTCCGTATCATCTTGTAAACTTGACCTTAATCCTCCCGCGTCCATCCCAAAGAACTGTCTCCCGGATTCGTACGCCACGCTTTGCTTCCTCCGTCTGGTGTAAATATCGAGGTGGACGTGTATTTGGCGGCTAGCTGAGGCCAGAGAATAGTTGATGAGAGGTGTGGTCATTGAAACGAGGATGTACTAAGGCGTTTTTGCAAACTTGATGAGATTTAGGTAGGCATCGAAATCGTTCGGAGTGGAAATTTGCCATTACAGAGAATTTTGAATTATTGCCTCGTGAGCCAACTTGATCGGTATTGCGAAATTTGACTGAACTTGGCTCTGGGAGAATATTTCACTCCCAGATTCGTAGAGGACATCACGTACAAGTGTTCAGTCTTGCCCTCCTGGTCAGTTTTGGGTACGCTAGGATAGTCATGAGGATTTGCTATGTGGTAATAGAATCGTTATCAAGGTATCATTCTACAAGGAAGTTTAATTTGTAACCCTTCACACTTTCTATCTATCATCAAGACCTATCATCTCAAAGTTATCACAATGGACCTTTACTGTGGGCAAGTCTACCAATTCAGATTCTCTTCATCCATGTCCATGTGACAGAAAGGCGCTGGAACAAACACTCTTCGAAATGAGAGAGGTAAAGTATCTAAAAGTCTATAGCTTATAACCTTGAGTCCCAAACGATGCTTTGATGCGTCTGACATATTTTCCATCGCCAAATTAGCTGAGGACACCAATAAGTATTTGTTCTTTGTCCCTTTGAAGAAGGTAATGAGAGTTTGACAAAGGCAATGACTCTTCATTTCGCCTTGAAATAATATTCTTGCTTGTAACCTTGACCATCTGTACGAGACTAGCATTAAGGGAATACATTCGATATGGAAAAATCGTTTGAATCCATCCAACTTGCACGAATCAGTCCTCAAGGAAAGAAGGGCATGGCCAATTAAATACCTAATTAGATTCCTTGGCTTCCACTTCACTCGGCTGACAGATCTAAGAAATTGTGAGAAGATCCTGACTCATTCTACGCAAAGGCAGATGGAAATCTTCAGACACATCCTTTGCTTAGATTAGACTTGTGTAGCGGTTTATATGGTACAGTCCTGCTCGGGTAGACCTGAGAGAAGAGACTCGAAAGTTTGTTCAATGAGGGAGATGAAGGGACTCTCGCCACTATACTTGGTCTTAACAAGCCTTCTAGTCTACACAATTAGCGCAAATGTTGTCGAATCTGATTTTATTTGTGAGAAAGACGTTGTCCCCAAAGACAGGATCAATACTGCAATTTTTAACGCCTGTTCATCTTTCAGTGACCTATCAAGCAGGACTAAATTTCCTGCCGAATTTGATCCTTCTACCACTTATTTTATACAAGATGCTATTTTATTCTCCTGGCCTGTTGTAATTCATGGAGATCAATATATCAAAGGTGGGCACCAGAACAACTGAAAGTGTTAGATGACAACACGCTGATCACTGAGTGGTGTATAGGACATGCTGGAAAGTTTCGATTGCTCTTGGACTCTAGCTGTGTATTTTACGGAATGATAATTATCAACAAAAATGAGCCTGTTAAACGCTGCTATCAACCGGTAGAATCCGAATACTCACAAGATTTATCATCCAGCTCTGGTCCTAGAAAGCAACCCATCCTCCGGGGTTACAGATGCCAGAATAAAATTTTTGATATGTCGTCAAATGAAAATACGGTCAGGACAGCTAAAAATTTCCAAAAAACGCTCAAAGATAGTCAAAACAGAATTCATTTACATAGATATGAAGCTGTTGATGAATTATTTCAGTCGAGCGTCTACTTGGTGCCCAATGAGTCAGCAAGGATGGAGAATTATAGAACAGGTAAATTGATGTTTTCCCAGTTTGTGATGATGGTAGCCTGACAAATGGATAGAAAATTCGCCTACACCCTACTTTGTCGTTATGAATTCCCAGTTTAAAATGTTAGACATGGTATATAAGAGCAACAATATCTGGACAAGATGTGATAAACTTTTTGAAAATGAACCAGAACCACGTTACTCCTCTGATATTGTTTCAAATTCTATCGGAGAAATAAACTTCCCTGGTGTAAAAAGTTATAAATGCGGTCCATACAAGTTCACGCGAAAATCGGTCAATAGCCACATGCAGCTAGGTTGCAATGTGATGCTACAATACGATAAATCTTCAAATACCATAAACGGTAAACAAGATACTGGGAGCATAACTCCTAATTTAGGAACATTTATAACCTTAAAGCAGTCCCTAAAATTACCAGAAGCTGTATTTCAAAGCATTGGTGAGAGAGCTTCTTCAAGTTTCGAACAAACCTGCTGACTTCACAGGGAGAGATAAACAGGAACCGAACAAAGCTTTCATTTTTTTCGATAAAAATTGTAATTTCTACGGAGCTTATTGGTACCACAAAAGAAATTTTCAAAAATGCGATGAATTATCACCTTGATTGCATATCGAGAGGTTACGGTGTAAATGGTGATTACTGTCCTTATTTTATATCCATTGAACAATGTTGCTCATAACCACCCCCTTCTGTAATGAAAGGATACGAAATACAAGCTTAAAAGGTAAAATTACTCACGGAAATGACGATATCGAATAAAATTCTAGTCCTATTTACAGAAGTTTATTGATTCTTAATCTTGGGCGAATCGATTACGTTTTGCCACCCATGATTTAATTCGGGATAGAAATGAAAGCATAATTTAAACGTTGATTACTGGTGACAATAACTGATGGTCACTTTTGCTAGCAATTCTTTACAGCATGTAATTTTAGAAATGTATTAGCGATAGATTCATTAATCACATGTTCGCCCATTGTGGGATCAGCGATGGTTAAAACGAAAGACCAGGAGGTTCATGACTCTACGGCTTAGGATGTAAAGTTTAGTAACAAAAAAAAGAGACTCAAGATTTCAAGGCCTCCGATGGTGAGGATTTGTAGAGATTTCTGTGTGATAAGAGGTGGAAATAAATTTAAATGAACAACGCCTCCGCTAGGGGTGTAAGCTACATGTTAAACGAAAACTGATATGCGCAGCTCTTAGGAGTAAAGTTGGTATGCAAGCAACAACTATTACAATGAATCTTTCTCATTACCGCTGACCACTCAGCCACAGTGGAGGACGAAGGCTAAATACCTGTCAGTTGTGTCCTCTACGAACCTGGGGGTGAAATATTCCCCCCAAGCCGAGATTCAGTCACGACAAAGGATGACTTTGAGAGTTTTCGTCGAGTTGGCGATCGGGAGGAGTGGTGTTGGCTCATTTTTGGTCGAAAATCCGACTTGCAGAGATTTCACGGCTGCACAACTTAACAAAATCAATCATCTACACCCCAGATACGAACCGCAGACAGGCTATAACCTGTCTGATGTGTGTATCACAACAACCGACACCTTCAAGATCTTTATTTCTTTCTCTGGAAAATTATTCCCTGCCATAATCATCTCACCACCTATCAAAGCTATCCCATACCTCCATACGTCATATTGCCAACAAATATGTAAGAGAATGTCCCACACTCCGCAACTGCCAGTCGCTGTGCAGGTACGGACGAAATACCGGCCTTGAATGCGTCCTCACCTCGGCCAAAGGTACCAACAACTCGACCTACTATAAATTGCCACCGACAAAATACGTACGACATTTCGCCGGCATACCAACTAGAGCGTTCGACAAAGGCTGGGGCACCGGTGCTTCGGTCTTGAGACCTCAGTCGCATTTTCGACCTCTATAGTTAGGGGTACGGCAGCGATGGGGCAATAGTAGAGGGGTGGACATTGTACAAAATTTCTGGGATGGCGAGGCTGACTAAAGAAAAAGGGATGCTGTATGGGGGGAAAAGAGGTAATATAAACCGAGGAGGCCTCCAATGAAGAAAACGACCCCTGAATGAGATGAGGAGATGCTGAGATGAGCCAAATCTGGGACTGAATGGAAGGGAAAAGTTACAGATTGCGAAGGTGTCAAGGGCTCGGGCGCATGGTGGCCGAGGCTGATGAGGAATTTGCACTTCGGTGCGTCAAAAGAAGGTTCTCTGGGCGGTTGGGCTTGATATGATTCAACACATGGGTGAAGTCTGAGGTGGTCCGGTCATTTAGGTGGGACGAGGTAGATGTACTTTATGGTAGTCAACCTGATCCAGCCCGGCCCCAACCGTACTGAAGCTCCAGAAGGAGTGCGATGGGAATCACTGTACCTAGCACGTAAATAAACAAACAAACAAACAAAACAAAAACACAGCCACAGTGCGGTCCAGGCCTCATTTGGACGCAAAGTTCGCAAACTAGCCAGGCAATGTTGACGGACGGGTGGCATTCAAATTGCCAAAATGCTACGTCGACGTCGAACTCGAGATGCGGCGCAGGCAACTGCCAGAACAAGCACTTCGTAGAGCAGTCTGCGCTCGTCTGCTCGCCGCTTCAACCATACCACGGCTGCAATTTACTGCGAGTGATAAGGAAAACCCAACTGATGACTTTGCCCAGTGTCGAAAAGCACAGAGGTAATTTCAACTGAAGAGCGAAAATAGAAGGGCACCGACTCCGGAAACAATGCTCCGATCAAGTGGATGGCAACTGCTTAAGGAATTCGTCCAGGGTAGCGGAATACACGCGGAAGAAAGTCGAGGTAACGGAAGGGTGACAATGCTAGGCATTCCGATAGACAGCAGCCTTTGGTTATGGCATTAAATGTGAAATCTAAACGAGATGAGGCTCGGGCATATGGTGGCCGAGATAGAAGGATGGAAGATTGTTGATGTCTTTCTTGTGTAATGCGGGATTTTGCGAGGAAGCTATCTTTTGATCTTCATCAAAGGTCTCTCAGATTGTAATAGATTGGAAATAATAATACAGAATGGGCCCCGCCATGGCTAGCACACCATGTGGATATGAAAATAAGTTATTCCTCTAAGCATGTAGCAAGAGATGAGCATAATCAACTTCTCCAAGCCATTCCTTCTCATACATCAATTGTTCACACCGACAGGTCACTTACACCAGGAACCGGAAGCAGCCTTGGATTTGTGGTAAACCTGCTCTTTACAAGACAATTCAAATGTTTCTCTTCCAGTCTCGGACAAACTATGACGATCCCAGACACTGAGACATATGGTATCATGAAAGCTTTAAAATATGTTATATCTAGTGGGCACTCCAGGAAAATCTAGATTTTCTCAGACAGTCAATCAGCAATTCAGAGGGTCAGTAAAGCTGAAAACTTCATCTTACACCAAATTAGGATAAAAAGCAATAACTATCAAATACATCTACAATGTTGTCCAGGACATTAAGCCATAGCTTGGAATGAACTATCAGACAACCTAGCAAGAGGTGCGGCCAAGAAGGAAATGAATAGTAGAGACCAATTCATAACCATGGCTTATATAGAATAGATGATAAGGGAAAATACTCTCAAAGCCTGGTAAAATGAGTTGGAGACCCAAGATTTGAGACAGGAAGAGGGTAGAAGGGCCATAGGACCTGGTCGGCTCTATCAAGTGCAGGCCAAGAAAAAGACTCCAATGATAAAGCTGAGACTATACAGCTTGAGGAATTACAGTAGAATGACTCAAGCATCATTTATGCAGGTAAAAACATGCATTGGAAATACCAGGGCCCATTTATCTCGAATAAAAAAAGTTAGCGATAACTCTTGCATGTTACGATTTGACCGTTATTTGAGCTTAGGCAAATAACCTAAGCGTAATATTGAGGATGTTTACAATAAGGCTTTATGAGGGTGTAGATGAAGCTGAACGAATCGGCACTACTAATTAGGAGGTTGGAGCGTTAGCACAACTAAGTGATACCTGGCATTGCGTGGCTGGGTAGCAAGTATAATGCCTATGGATAAGTCATCAGTCTATAGACCCACAAAGATCAACTCTTATAAGTACCTGTTAGTAGTAGCTAGAGTTCTCTTTTCTCCTTAAATAGTTTAATAAATCGATTTATTCATTACCAACTCGGTTTCCATCACAATTTAAACTATATCATCACATTATTTGCCCGTCATTAAGTATATCGCAGCCTTAGATAACTGTGACTTAGGGCATCTTTAATTATTGGTTTCAAGGCACAGGGATTCGAAGAATCAACAATGGGTTCAAATATGAACAATTTTAACATCGGAACAGACTCTATGGCAACAGGTTTATCGAACCAGGAATCGATGCCACACGGAGAAATACAGTCGTAAATGCAGCAACTGGTCGAAGAAATGAAATTAAGGGGATTGGAACACAGAAGAGATCTGGGGATGCTACAATCCCAAATGAACGAAATGATGAAAACGATGCAGGAATGATCCGAGGCTGACAAAAATTTACCCCTGCAACTGTCAAAAGCTAATGTGGGAGGCCAATCAGAATGCAGAGAATATTTCATAGAAGAGGACCCACTGAAATGGCCAGAAGCATACAACCACAAGGATAGAACTAAGTGGGCAATTACGCATGGAATCCTTCAGTACATATACAGGCGTGATGTAGAGGAGCGATTTATTCTTCAACCATCTGATTTTTTATGTAACTTTTTAGTCATACAGTGACTGGAACTGCGAAAGATATGATCACAGGTCAGTTCCAAAATATGCTTGTAAATGGCATGGAATAGGATACGCTAGGGCTGTTACAGGCTATGGATAATACCTACCACAACAGAAACGAGGAAAAATTGGCAGCCGCACTATTTCATGCATGTCGATAATTCCGGGACGAGAACCTATCGTCATATCTACCGCGCTTCCAACAATTACTCTCCCGAAGTCCTAGTTCGAAAGGGAATGAGAAATGTAAGATTTACAAGTTACGGAACTCTCTGAACAAGACAACTAGGAATTACATGATTGGTGGTGTGCACCCTAAGACACTTAGAGAATTAATTGATTACCTGGCAATCCTGGGCTCCAAAATTGACGAGGTTGGTATAGAAATTACAAGGGAATACCTACTAGGATAGACTGGCTGCTTCGACGACGAAACACGAGGCGTAGCTGGGGGCAAACTAATAGGGGGAATCCCACAAGAGATAACTCGCCACCTTCCAGCTAGAGCCAGCTTATACAGTGAAGTTGTAGATATTGACACAAGGATGACTGGTATTGAGAAAGTCCGTGCAAAGCGGGTATCACGTGATGAGTTGAATGGGCGCAAAATTGATAGGTCATGCTTGCAATGTGGGAAGAATGTTGTGGTTATGAGCGATGCGGGAGCTATACTGCGGAGTGATGAGGAGGATGATGGTGTGATGTGGGTGACAGTGAATATACTTGTATGATACGATGCTGTAAGGGTATGAACAGAAAGTAAAAGAATAAACCTGTGTCATTTAATTGTGGGTACACCTAAGAGAATATATACACGCTCGCTTAACCATTACACTAGTGTCACCGTCCTGTGGCCTAAGGCCCTGCGCAATGCCCTAACCCCGACTACCAAGTTATCGCATATCATAACACTCCCCCTGTCGGTAACGACTTATTATCTGGATGCAAATGTTAATTTATTGAGACTGGCGATTTGACTTTAGTTAGACTGTCAGCAAGTTGGTTCGCGGACTGGACGTATGACACTGTGATCTTTCCTTGTTGATACTGTTCGCAACAGTAGAAATTTCTGAGGGCGATGTGCTTTGACCGCTTATGGTTATCGTGATTTTTGATCAGTGAGATGGCTGATTGATTATCGACGTATAACGCAGTGCATTCAGCTCCTTCGATAAGGTTTGTTATTTTCAGTTCTTCAAATAAAGATTTCACCCATTGCAGTTGACGACATGTCTCTGTTGCCGCAAGGTACTCTGCCTCTGTAGTAGAGAGTACAACTTCTCGCTGCAAGTGGGATTTCCAACATATTGGACCGAACCCGAGTTTAATCAACATTCCTGATGTAGATCGGCTATTTGATTGATCGGAAGCGAAGTCGGCATCTGAATATGCTTCTAGAACTGGTCTTCCCTTTCCTTTAGAGAAGGTAATGCCCTTGTTAGTTTCTCTGGCTATGTATCTTAGGATGTGACGTGCTGCTTGAAGGTGTTCGATGGATGGATTGGCGAGGAATCTTGCAAGGTGATTAACAGAGAATGTGATATCGGGTCGTGTATTATTAGATAGATACTGGAGTCCTCCGATAATTGAATTGTATTCTGCTTTCAGTTGCGCTGAACACTCGGAGTCGCTTTGTTCCAAGAGTCGTTCTAGCGGTGAGTTCACTGGCTTGCAATTTCCTAAGCCGTGTCTTTCAAGAAGTGTACGAGCATATTGGCCTTGAGACAGCTCAAGTGACTTGTTTCCCTGCTTGATATTGATTCCGAGGAACAAGTCAGTGTCAACAGTCTTGAGCTTGTACCTTTTGTGAAGTGCATGCATGAGGTTCTCTATCTTGGTTCTATTGGGTCCCATCACCTGAAAGTCATCAACGTGAAGTAATACGAATAGATCTTTCTGACTGGTGGTATATAAACATACATCTGACTGTGTCGGATATAGGCCCAAGCCTGCTAGAGTTGCTTTTGCATCATCATACCAAAGAGCGGCAGCTTGTTTTAACCCGTACAAACCTTTCTGAAGATGTATAACTTGTCCATCTCTTTCAAATCCCTGCGGTAGATCCATGTAAAGGTCAATTTTTAGTTTTGGATTGAGAAATGCTGTCGGGACGTCACCCTGACACCGGTGCCAGCCGAGTTGGTATGCCAGTACGAGCATTATTCGGCCTGTTTCCGGTCTAGGAGTAGGGGCAAATGTTTCGTGGTAATCTATGCCTGGTCTTTGTGTATATCCCTTTGCAGTGCAGCGAGCCTTAAATCTATCAATGCTACCGTCTGCACGAAATTTCTTTTTAAACACCCATTTGCATCTTAGGGGTGTTCGACCTTTTGGCATAGCGGTACGTGGAATAATTTTGATGGCCCCAGTCTCTTTCAGTGATCTTATCTCATCCCGCGCTGCTCTTTTCCAAAAATGAGCTTCTGGACTCGTCATTGCCTCTTCCCATGTCTTAGGATCAATATTTTGGTTGGCTGATAGGCCATGATGCAGGCGATAATAGTCAGCCTGTTTGACTTCCCTACCTCTCTTCGATCGTGTTCTCCCTGATACTGGCGAGTGCGGACGTTTTTGTCCTGCTACAGGAGGTAGTGGATCCCAACCAGTCATGATCTTATCTAGTGGGGCCTCTTCGGTTTCAAAGACCGAAACTGGCTCCCCCTGATTATCTGTTGGTGTCGCTTCTCCATTTTCTAGGGCACGAGAAATTTCAGGTGAAGTGTATTTGTCGTTTGGATTGCTAGACTGACGCTCATAGTCGTACTCTGACTCTATTGATGAATCTGGCTCATCATCGGGCTGGATTGCTACTGGTTCCATTTCCGTGTGCTGCCATGAAATGGGAGGGTTTGGAGGAGTACTTGAAGCTGTCATGTCCTGGGATATGTCCAAAGATCTATTTACTGGAATGTTTAGCGATGTGTCAGCTCGAATGACTGGCGGAACATTCTGTGGTTGTGTCATGACCTTTTTTGGCGTAACATTCAATGTGCTGTGCGGTACTGGTGGCTGAATGTTAGATGGCAGGTAATGATGTGATGGACTGTTTCCTTGCTGGGCTTCTGGCTCAGTCTGTGGATCGTCTCTGGTCGTCTGCTGATTATCTCTGTTTT
Source organism: Blumeria hordei DH14 (assembly GCA_900239735.1). Classification (NCBI taxonomy): domain Eukaryota; kingdom Fungi; phylum Ascomycota; class Leotiomycetes; order Helotiales; family Erysiphaceae; genus Blumeria; species Blumeria hordei. The sequence goes on from OENG01000015.1 coordinate 1,188,004, forward strand.
CTGGATGTTGAGATTGAAAACCTTGTTGTCGCATTTGAGGATGCTGCGACTTATGACCTTGCAGATGCTCCCCCTCAGACTCAAATGGGAGACGAGTTGTATTTGTTGCGGGAAGGGTTGGTTTGTTTATGGGGCGGACTTGATCTGTGAATAATGTATTTTCGTTTTGCCAGTACTCTGAAGCAAACTTCCGATTATTTAGATCAAGTTCATCGCCAAACACAATATCCTCATTGAAAGTTGCATGAGGTGTAAAACTCTCAATCCATTTCCACCCCTGAACTGGGGTTTTATGTGGATGGTAAATGAGATAGTTTTTGTTGGTGTTGGCTTGAAACCCTACAAACCACCCTTTTTCTGCTCTTGATTCGAACTTCCCCGGTTTTGGACTTATTAACTTGTAGGCACGGCAGCCAAACCGGGGCATGTTTCTGAAATCAATCTTCTCTGGATGGGGTTGACGAAGCCCTTGTAAGAAGTCGATTATTGGTACCTTTTTGGTGCGTATGCAGTACAGACGGTTTACAACGAAGCATGCGTGTTGTACTGCCCATGGCCAGTAGCTTGGAGGCATGCGGGCGTCAATGAGAAATGATCGAGCTACTCTTAGTACAACTTTATTGGCTGCTTCTGATGCACCGTTCTGTTCTGGTGTCTCTGGTGCCGAGATGTCGGTGCGGATACCATGCTCTTCACAATAAGATTTTGTTTTTGAAAATTCTGATCCTCCGTCCCTGAATATAGTGCGAACTCGTTTTCCAAACTGGTGATGCATGGATTCGGCCCATTTAACCAGTGACGGGGAGATTTGATCTTTTGTGTTGCATATTAGTACCCACCGCATTCTACTTTTGGCATCGGTCAGAATAACTGCATATTGATGGCCGTTTAATGATTGTGTTATTTTTCCCACAGTATCCACAAAAACTTCATCCAGGGGCTCATTTGGAGTGGGTCGAGGCTCGCGAGAAATTTGTTGTTGGGCTTTACTTAGGTGACATGTTTCACATGTGGCGAGCTCAGATGTGTCGATCCCTTCGAGTCCCTTAGATATGCTAGCAGTCTTTTTGAATATTAGCTGTCCAATATGGCCTAACCGCTGATGCCAGCGCTGTGCACTGGTTAGGTGAGGTATTTGGGCTATTCCTGGAGCTGCTATAATTTTCTTATCTGACTTGCCGGTTTTTAGTGGAACGATGTAGTACACATCATTTTTTAGGTGGAGTTTCGCCATGGGTATATTTGGGCAGCCTTGTCGACATCTGTATAATACTTTGTTTTCGAAGTCTGGAAATATGTTCGCAATTCTCATTAATCTGCCTGCTGAGATAATATTTGAGAATGAGTTTGGCGAGTAGAGACATTCACGTAGATTTAGGCATAAGTCACCAATTTCAATCCGAGCAGTGCCTTGCCTGTTAAGGGATGTGGTACCTACTGCTTGGTCGAATTTGAATGGACTTTGACGTATTTGCAGGCTGGTGAAGTACTTTTTCACAGACACGAAGTAGTGCGATGCACCAGTATCATAAATGTAATGTTGATTATATCGCTGACAAGAAGCTGCTAACCCTGTCAAAACTCCTCCATCTCGCTGATCATCACTCTCTGAGTCTGTATCTGAACCCTCGAGTACCATCTTTCCTTTACCCTTCCCATTCCTTGCTTTTCCCTTGGGCTTATTTTGTCCTTCCCATCGATTTACAGACGCTAGCTCCGGATGTTGTTTGAAGCATTCTTTATTCATGTGCTTGTGTCTACACATCCTACATCTAGCTTCTGGGTTTATCAATTGGGGGATGGAAGCGACTATGTTTCGCCTTGCTCGTTGTATGCTGCTCTCTGCTTCCCTTAATGAAGACATGAGAGAGCCCAAGGGTTGTAGCCTTCCATTGTGGCCCGAAGTCCTGGTTTGTCTCCAGGTATCGAGCCATTCAACTCCTTTTGTACCTCTGATGAAGTATCCCGATGCCTGTCCTGGTGTAATCTTGTAATCATTGGCGATGTTGTTACCGTCGGGATCAGGTCGGGCCGTAATTACATCCGCTGCGATGTTGACCTCCTGCAGGTTTTTAGTGAATCGACTGCAGTAATCGTCAGCGGTGGTCATCAGAGTTGTCAAGGAGAATGTTTCATAGGCATGCAAGTAGGGAAGGGTGGTAGATGGAACTCGTGCTTCCGCTATCTCGTCAAACAATTGCTTGGCTGTCACATTGCGCCGTTGAGTTGGCCTGATACTTGGATCGAGTCGGTCAATTATCGTCTGATAGGCCTGTATTTCACCACGGGCCCATTGTCGTAACTCTGCTTCGTACTCGGTCATTCGTCTGGCGTAACTTTCGGAACTTTCGCTCGGCCGTGCTATTGGCACCTCAGGCTCTACTTCGGGACGGAAACCTTTTTCATCGTGAAAGACATGGCCAACAAGATCTCGTTTCGCAAGCTTGGCCATGATTAATGTTCTCCACGACTCGAAGGGAACGCCGTCGTTCAGCATGATACCTTTTGTTGAGTGCGACATGGTGGAGCGAGATTCCGGTGACGATGTGATTGCGCTTGGAAGAGCCGGGCTCATAACCTGTTGTGGTTATGAGCGATGCGGGAGCTATACTGCGGAGTGATGAGGAGGATGATGGTGTGATGTGGGTGACAGTGAATATACTTGTATGATACGATGCTGTAAGGGTATGAACAGAAAGTAAAAGAATAAACCTGTGTCATTTAATTGTGGGTACACCTAAGAGAATATATACACGCTCGCTTAACCATTACACTAGTGTCACCGTCCTGTGGCCTAAGGCCCTGCGCAATGCCCTAACCCCGACTACCAAGTTATCGCATATCATAACAAAGAAAGGTCATGTTATAGCTAACTGTTGACTGCTACCAGCTAAGGATCCTGAAATACTTGTCCAAGCAGCAACATTTGTAGAGAATATTGCAAATACAGTCAAGGCCGAAGTTGCGAAAGACGAGGTTGTTACGGGGCGAGAGAGTATTCAAGATAGAAGTCACGGGTCAAGATATGAACAAGATACGTAAGATGGAACGTAGACAAGATATGATGCAAACAAGATACGGAAATCTAACAAAACGTCGCACGCCCTCTAAAGACGTGAACGAGGACTACTTAAGGGTCTCCTCGGACTAGCTCGACGCTAGTGTCAATAACAACACCAGTCCTTTCCATTCCTGTACAATTGGGTTACTATGACAACTAGACCCCCCACCGCTGCTTAGGCACATTTTCACCCTTTTATGGAGAGTCATGATAAGAACCATGACAGCAGCTCCCCCTTCTACGACTGTTGTCTCAACAGTTATCCTAAATTTGCGTCTGCAATGGCTTCGGCGTATTCTTTTTCCGTAGGTTTGATTCTCCGAGGATTTGCTTTGTGGAAAGCTTGGACAAGTTTATCGGAATCTCCTGAAACAATATCAGATAAGGGTTGCCATGAAGTTTCGTATTGTCCTGTGTATTTCACTCGATATTGAAATCCTTTGTCTTTTAGGCGCCTAGATCCTACAATAGCGTCAACTTCGTATAAGTCTTCTCCAGATTTATCGACTTCAATGGGCGGATTGGGCTCGTTTACTTGTCCTGAAATAGGGTTGTTTGGATCTGGTCTAAGAAGACTTGTGTGAAAGATTGGGTGAATTGATCTCAAGTCATCAGGTAAGTGCAACTGATAACTATGACTACCTATTTTTTTTGAGATTGCGAATGGTCCTAAATTTTTCCAATCTAGCTTTTTGCATGGTCTTTTGGTCTTTATATTTTGAGCACTAACAAATACCTTATCCCCAACCTGATAACCTGGAGCTGAAGAGCGGTGACGATTTGCAAATTTTTCGTAGAAGGCCTGGGCAGCTCTCATATTTACTCGAAGAAAATTGTTTAATTGATTCATCTGATCAACAAACTTGTTTCCTAAATTTACTTGAATTTTTGAGTATTCGGACGCGGTAGGACTCAACTGGTGATATGGAGTTATGGCTGACCTGGGGTGCTGAGCTGAATTAGCGAAAAATGGGGTTACCTCAGTTGTCTCTGATTCGGTGTTATTCGCGTTGTACTCTGCAGATGGAAGCCAATCAACCCAGTCATCCTGTTGATAGTTGCAATATGCTCGTAAGTAGCATTCTAGGATGGCATTAAATCGTTCTGTTTGGCCATCAGTTTCCGGGTGCCATGCAGTTGAAAAGAGAAGTTTCGTTCCTGTACGCTCACAAACAGCGTGCCAAAACTTTGCTACAAACTGCGGACCTCTATCTGATACAATTGATTCCGGAAACCCATGATGTTTCCAGATATGCCGATAAAATAGTTTTGCAGTACCCATTGCATCAATATTTGTATTACAAGGAATGAAATGGCGTGCCTTCGTGAGTCGACAGCCAACAACCATGATACAATCATAACCTTCCGACTCAGGTAAGGGCCCAATAAAATCCACAGATATATCCCGCCAGCGTCGTTCGGGTATGGGAAGCTGTTTCAGCAGTCCTTGGTATTTAAGTCTTGATGGGTTTATTCGCTTGCAGATATGACAATTATTTGTGTATTGAGAGATGATTTGAAGCATGTTGGGCCACCAGTAATATCTAGAAATTTCTGCGAAAACCTTATTTCTACCATGATGGCCCCCACTAGGATGATTGTGACAACTCTTTATTAAAAGGAGTTTAAGGTCTGGAATATCTGGAATAGAAATCAAATTGTCATAATACAGCCGTTTATTTTTGATACTACATCGGGAGAGGTCAAGATGTTTAGACCGGTGAGGGCCTGGGCCTTGCAGGATCTGTATATATTTCTGGAGAGATTTATCTACTTTGTACCCGTCCGTAATGAGACTTTCAATCTGTTCGGAAGTAGTGAGTGAATGAATAGGAGTTTGAAGTGAAATTTGAGAGAGTTCTAGATTATTTTTGAGGTTGTGGACTATTATGGGATCGAGGTTATGAGGCTTGAGCACAACCTGGAGTTGTTGAGAGAGACGCTCATCCTCCTTATCTGACGGGCGGTCCTCAGATCGCCTGGTTAGTGCATCCGGTTTACCTCCTAGTTTACCAGGTTGATAGGTTATAACAAAGTTGAACCTGGATATAAATTCTGACCATCGGGCTTGACGTCTATTAAGTGTTTTTGTGGACATAAAATACTCCAAATTTTTGTGATCAGAGATAACTATTACGGGATGTATTGTGCTTTGAAGCTCTGGGCGCCAGTGTTCAAAAGCGGTGACTACTGCTAGGAGTTCTTTGTCGTAAATTTCATAGTTAATTTGGGATGGCTGTAAGCGACCTGAGAAGAAAGCTACCGGATGAAGAATTTCCTCATCGTCGTACTGGGACAAGATACCACCGTGAGCCCAGTCGCTTGAGTCGACTTCAACAATGCACTGGCGATCAGGATCAAAGTGTCTCAGAATAGGTGACTTGGTGAAAGCTCCCTTTAAAGAAACAAATGCTTTCTCGCATTCTGTGGACCACTGCCATAATGTACTTTTCTTGGTTAGTTCAGTTAGTGGAAGTGCTACACGAGAGAATTCCTTGATGAAGCGACGGTAAAAGTTAGCGAACCCGAGGAAAGCCTGAACATCTTTGACACATGACGGGGTCTTCCAGAGTTTGACACACTCAATTTTGACTGGGTCCATTTCAATGCCTCGACAGGAAATAATTAGTCCTAAATATTTTACCTCTGTAGCTTCAAATTTGCATTTCTTGATATCCAATTGAAGCCCTGCAGTTTGAAGCTTGTCTAGAACCAAGTTAACGTGGCTTCGATGTTCCTCTAGCGTGTTACTGTATATTAGGACATCGTCCAAATATGCTGTACAGAATACGTCAAGATGTTCCTGGAGCGTGCTATTAATATAATTCTGAAAAGTACTTGGGGCATTAGTTAGACCAAACGGCATTACTAGTGACTCAAATAACCCATAGCGGGTGCGAAACGCGGTTTTCCACTCATCCCCCTTCGCTATTCTAATCCTATTAAATGCCGAGATCACATCAAGTTTAGTGAAATAGCGGGCTTTAGATAATCGATCGAGAGTTTCTGTGATGAGAGGAATAGGGTATCTATTTTTGACAGTAATAGCGTTTAACGCGCGATAATCCATGCAGAGTCGCAGTCCCCCATCAGACTTTTTTACGAATAATATTGGGGAGGCTGCAGGAGAAGAGCTTGCTTGAATAAAACCTTTCGAAAGATTATCGTGTAACCATTCACGAAGGGCTCCAAGTTCTTCGCGGGACATACCATAGAGTTTTCCAAAAGGGGGCTGAGAACCATCCTTAAGCATTATTTTATGGTCGATCGGGCGATGTGGAGGTAGCTCACGGGATTCCAGTTTAGAGAAAGCCGTAGTTTGGTGATGGAGCCACTGAGGTAATCCGACTTGAATTTCTTTGGCCTCATCTTCGATTAGAGCTTGATCTATAGCGTAGAGAGATAAAGTGAAAACTTCGGTAGAATCCTGATTTACTAGATGATTGAAAGGGGTAGCACCTATCATTTTAATGTCAAGGTGGTCGATATGTGTCTCTCGATGGGTATATTGAGAGATGAGACAAGGTTGACAGCGTTCAGTCCTTTTATCGCTTTGATAATTACACGGCCCGAATGACTGGGCTTGAGTGGCATGATACAAGATTTTGAGCAATAAGGTGACGAAAAATACATAGAGTTGGTCGACCAATTGATGCTAGGGTTGTGTCGAGATAGCCATCCATGACCCAATATAATAGGGAATAGGCCTAACTTAGTGACAAATAGGCGGGAAACTTCGGTATGGTTGGATATAGATAGTTTGACCATCACGAAATGAGTCACCATACCTGCTGACGAGCTTCTGCCGTCCACAACTCGTAGGGTGCGTGGATTTTCCAGTTTAATTAATTTTAAAGAGTGTAATTGCACGAATGAGATGTCAATGAAACCATAACCATTACCACCGGAATCAATAAATGCACATGAGTTTACTATCTTATTATCAGATATAAGTTGACAAGAAAATACAAGTGAGTTTAATTTTTTCAAGGATGGTTCGGATAATGATGATATAATTAATTCTGATTTCATTATCATACATTCAGAGCGACCAGGATCGTGACAATGATCCTGATCTAATCTTTTAACTGTTGTTCTGGATCTCTTGGAATATTTGGCTCCATGTAGAGCTGGTTGACCATACCTCTATTCCTAGTGTTGCAGCCAATTGCCTGATGACCTGATTTCCCACATCTCATGCATAATCCCAGTTCAAATCTCCTGAAACGTTCCTCTCGTGTGAGTTGGCCATCCGGACCCAAATGTGACATATTAAATTTGTCCAGTATCATGGGATCACCTCCAGAAGATGTATTGCTAGCCTCAAAGGCTATAGGGGGTCGGGGAGCTGGCTTTCGAATGAAGGCCGGACTAGGCCCTCGAAATTCTGAGCCTTGGTCTCGGTAATTAGGTCTAGGTACACTATGATTCGTACCACGATCTAGGTAGTGAGCCGGGCGTTCAAGATCAAGTCGAACCACGCAATCTCTGCACAGGTTAACATATTCATCAAAGTCATAATTCTTGTGAATGTCCTAGTGTTGTCCGATACATATTCGCAATTCGCTCGACACTCCATTGCGCATATATGAGATTAAAGTCTTAGGATCTGTTATGCCGGAAAGATTGTGAAGGGGTTGAAATTCTGACAAGAAAGTACCGAAAGATTGACTAGATTGGCGTAAACAACTCAGAGAGTCCCGGGCTTCTTCCTCTTCGTTTGGGTTCCGGTAGGAAACATCTAGAACATCCCATACCGAGCAGAGAGACTCAAAAATAAATAAGCCGTCCTCGGACAAATATCAATCCAGGAAAGATTTTGGCCCTGGTCCCAAATTTTGGTAGATCAATGATATCTGAGACTGAAGTGAATTATACCTGTCTTTATTTTGGGCCAGAGCTATCTTAATCTGTCGCTGGAATGAAGGATATTGAGCCTTATCTCGGCCGGTAAACTTCTCATCGATACGGAAAAGTTCAGATTGTGGGGTTCCCACTGGCCCAATCCTTTGATTGTCCAAGATTTGTGATTGAAGAGTCTCCACCAGACCTTCAGATTCCTTCAGTTTGTAATTATTCACTGCCGAAGCCTGCAATAACTTTGTGTGCGTGGCTCTCAGTTCCAAGAGTTCTTGCCTTAGTTCGGAGTTTATAGCAAGGATTTCGGTTCTCTGTTGCTCTATTTGAGATATATTTTTCTTTAAGCTCTGGGTTTCGACCTGAAGATTAGAGCCTGTTTCGAAAATTTCTGTCATTAATTTTTTTCGAGTAGCTTCATCCACTTTTGGGAGATGTGAGAGAAAGTCTGATGCGCAGGTGAATGTGATGGGAGAGTCGGTCATGGTGAGTCAAGGTTTTTAGAGGTGCGACGTGATGTTACGGGGCGAGAGAGTATTCAAGATAGAAGTCACGGGTCAAGATATGAACAAGATACGTAAGATGGAACGTAGACAAGATATGATGCAAACAAGATACGGAAATCTAACAAAACGTCGCACGCCCTCTAAAGACGTGAACGAGGACTACTTAAGGGTCTCCTCGGACTAGCTCGACGCTAGTGTCAATAACAACACCAGTCCTTTCCATTCCTGTACAATTGGGTTACTATGACAACTAGACCCCCCACCGCTGCTTAGGCACATTTTCACCCTTTTATGGAGAGTCATGATAAGAACCATGACAGAGGTGTCAAAAGAATTAGCTCCCAAATCAAAGCATGTTCAGAGACAATAAAAGGGAGCTATAAACATGGTCACTAGCTCAAAGTTAATTGAAGATAAGGAAGTTGAGAGCTCTATGAATGGGTCTTCTTTCATCATAGACGCTGTTATCAATAGAATATATTCAATTCTTACTTTAATTGACAACAGATGCAAATGTCTAGCCGTGGTTAGTAATTCCTTAGTACTTGAAGCTAACATACCTCAAATAAAAATAACTCCACTAAAGCTTACTGAAGCTACGAAGAATCGGAACAACAATGATTCTATAACTGAAATGGTTAGAATGGAACTTGATATTGATGGGTATCAGCATACCTTATATGCGTACGTGATACCAGATCTATCTCATGATCTAATACTCGGAAAACCATGGATGGAACAAGAAGATGTAATCTACAATGCAAGGGAACATTTTATGGATATTGGAGAAGCTATTGTGGATGATCGACCACTGAGAGTATGGAAAAAGGGTTAAAAAGAAAATATTGATTTGTCTTACCTGACAGCAAGTATCAAATGTTTGTCGGCAGGAGTATTCCTTGCAACAGTTAGAAAAGCTAGGAAGTCAAGGGCTGGCACAACCCAGATATTTTCTGTAACACTTGCTGATATTCAGAAAGCACTTGCACTATTTAAGAAGTCACCGAAAAATTTTGATAGGCTTCCAGATCACTGCAAAGAATATGCGGACCTTTTTCGAAAAGAGATAACAGACAAACTGCCGCCTCATCGCCGAGGTGATAACGAGATAAGGCTCAAGTCTGATAAATAAATACCATGGGGACCCCTCTATGGATTGTCAAGGGATGAATTATTGGTACTGATAAAGACCTTAACAGATCTACTTGACAAAGAGTATATTTGCGCAAGTAGTTTGCCAGCAGGGGCTCCAGTACTTTTTGTTTGGAAACCAGGTGGAGGTCTGCAATTTTGTGTTGACTATTGTGCATTGGACGCTTTTTCAAAGGCTGATTGCTACCCGCTTCTGTTGATTAAAGAGACACTAGCCAAACTGAGTAAAGCTAAATGGTTCACAAAGCTAGACATACAATCTGCATTTCACAAGTTACGCATCAAGGAAGGCCACAAATGGAAATCAGCTTTTCGAACACAATCTGGATTGTTTGAGTGGCTTGTCGTGCCGTTTGGACTAAACAGAGCTCCGGCATCTTTCCAGAGATATATTGAAGCTTTGCGTGAATACCTCGACAATTTTTGTTTGGCTTATGTGGATGACGTACTTGTCTTCACCAACAGAGATGAAAAGGAGCATCAAAGGCACGTGCAACTAGTACTTGAAAAGCTTAATAAAGCTGGACTGGGATTAGATATTGACAAGTGCGAATTTAATGTTAAAGAAACTAAATACTCGGGTTTCATCATATCTTTGGATGGTGAGAATTCTTCAGTAAAGATGGACCCAGCTGTCAGGATTGCCTACTGTATAATCTATATATGTGGAGATAACCAGAATCTAGTGTTCTATGATTCTGGACTGGCCTTTTGGCCGAGTGGTCATGCAACTATCTCGTGCAAAATATAGGATGGTGCCCTTTAGCCTGAATGCCACCTCTTTGACCCTTGTCTCCTCCACGCCGTCTACATGCTGCTCTGACACCAGCAAAGGTCAAGGCAAAACCACTTATACTCAGCTGCCTCAACCACAAGTTGCAAATCTTGCACACAGTAGCAATATAAAAGGAGGACGTGGTACATATTGAAGGGGTCGCAATGTAATGCACTTCGACCGTCGTGACCAAGCTCGTGGAGAGCTTAACCGAAAAGGAAAGCAAAGCAAAGAGGAATGGCAACAGAAGAAAAGGAGTGTTTCTTTTATGGTAGAAAAGGTCATGTAGAACAAGATTGTTGACTCAAGCAATCCAAAAGCAGAGTAGCCAAGGAAATAAATAAAGCTACAGGAGATGCTGATGCTTGTTATGTCCAAGTTAGAAACATTTATGGAAATGATTCACCCTACCTGCCTTAATATCTTAAACATAGTCACACAGCATGATCAGAGCAAAACCTAGATGAAATTCTAGCTCTATTCAAAATAAAATCAAGTAAAAGTAAAAGCCCACAAAATAAAACAATTTCCGAAAATTGTTAGAGTATGGAGAGAACTTCGGAGTAAGAATTGCCTGAGAACGGAGAAGAAGTTCAGTTTGCTTGATTGACTAATAGACTACAGCTATTACGATATACACAGTGGATTTACAAGGAAGAAAGGTTACCCGGAACCGTCTCGACTGCAGAAAAGTGAGATCCCAGATCAGAAAAGAATTATCCACTGACTCAGAATACTGGGTCATGCAATAGAAAATACAAACAAACCAATGACTGGGTTTGTTCGGGAAGAATTGGATTCAAGCAGACTCAAACGTTGAGTCTGATTGGATCAGAAGTATGGGCTCCTGCCTGAACTCAGAAATATAGTTCAGGCAAGATGCATGCAACCACATTGGTCGATAGAAAGAAATGCAGGAAGCTATATTTCCAACAAAAATATACAGAGCTTGATCACGAGAGGGATTCATAAACTCCTAAAATTTACACGGGTTTTGAACTGTAATGCAACAGCTTTCCCAACTGTTGCAAAACATGCATTACTTACCAAGCCCAGAGAAATTCTCACAAAAATTGACTCTGGAGTGTCAGAACACTTTAGTGGTATAAGGGTCGGCTTCTCTACGCTCAAAAAATGAATCAGCCCAAAGTCTGTCAAAATTGCAGATGGAAAAGTTATTCAATGTTACATACCAAAGACCTATTCTAAAACAATAGGAATGTGAGGGTCCGGAGAGAGCACGAGCTAGGAGATGACAAAGTTGAATCAAATAGATACTCAAATCAGGATTATAATATAAAAGATTCTAAACTAATGAAGAGAAGGGAATGATTGCATCTACAGATCTATAACTGCACATAATTTACACTTGGCCCGTGCGTTCCATACCGGGTAACTCCTTATAATACAGACTAATCATTGTGTCATTACACCCCTACTCATTACTATGATGCAGGGCCGTCACAAGGAACTATGTACGAAGATATATGAGTCATTCTACTGTATTCTATCCTAATCTGCTTTGTTCTCTAACCTATCGTACTCTATTCCATTCTAATCTGTTCTGTTCTATTCTGTTCTGTACTTGTCTAGACTATTCTATTCTGTATAAGAGTATACTGGAAAGTTCGAGAACAATAGAGAGGAATATATTATGGGTAATTGGGATGACTATAGTTTTGCAGATTATGGTCTTGTATTTTTAGGAACTCTTTAGAAATTATTGAAGCTTATCTTATGTCAAACTCTTGAACTGTCGAACTCTTGAATTATTGAACTCTTGACCCCTCGGAATGTGAACACCACTTGTACCCTTGACATTCAATGCGAAGGCTTTGGCAATATATCTTTTTGGACTAGTGACAAGATAATTGAACTAAGAGAAGTATGGTTTGTTCCTGAGTTGGTCAAATGCGGCTTCTATCTGTCTGGGCCTTCAATAAGAAGGGTTCTCAAGGATAAGAGCTTGACAGTGTTCCACAGGGTGCGTTGTATAGTCTAGTAAAGATCTAGGTGGTAAATGAGGATAATAAATTGGTCAAAGGGATGAAAGGTCTTCTCTAGGAAGAGATGAATGGGCAACTACTTGCAGTAGATGTTACTGTTGTGCTGGCTCTTTTTATTTTATAATTTGTTTTTAAATCATGTTGTATTCAGCTATCTAGCTATGACAATTAATTTATATTTTTGGTGTTTCCTTAAAATCAAAACACCAACGCCCCATATTTCCACTCAATACACTCCCATGCTCAATATTGTTGTGCCTATTTGTCTCCCTTGTATGCTGACATACATTTGGATGTCTTCAAAAATTCTAGAAGGGTTTCCTCCCCCCTTTTTGTCCTGAATAAAATTTGTAATGACAGTGGTTTGATATCAGCAAATACTAAGTCCATCTGTTTCTGGAATCTTGTACAATGAAGTAGTAAATGTTTTGTGGTTTGCCTATTTGAGTTGCAAAAATTGCAGCTTTTATCTTTCACTTTTCCAATTTTGTATAGGTAAGTACGGGTATTTCCAATACCTGTTCTTGCCTGGAAAAATGATGATTCAACCATTCTGCTATGATCTTGAAAATGAAATGGTTGGAGAGAGAAGTTGGGTGTATGTATCTGGGCTTGGATTCTGTAGAACTTGCCAAGTCCTCTACACTTCCTACCCTACTTTTCTCGTAAAATATTTGTTTGCCAGTCATTATGCCAAGCATTTAGAATGAATTCTCTTGCCTTTTTTTTCAGAAAGAATTGAGATGTGAACCTGTCAATATTTGAAGCTGTCTTTTTTGCTGCTCCTCTTGCAAGCAAGTCAGCAAGTACGTTGCTCTCAATTCCAACATGAGCCAGGCATCAGGTAATGCTTAGACTACAGCCTTTTGCTAGACTTCGAATTTGGTGAAAGTAGTAGTTAGTCTTTCTCATAATCCTCTGTAAACTTGCTTGACTATCTCGGAAAATTTGGTACCTTTCATTAGGCAGCTCCTTTTTCAGACGCTTAAGAGCTTTGTAAATGCAATAGGTCTCAGTGTCAGTAATTCCCATGGGGTTTCCGAGATTGAATGAGTAGCTTGTTAGCTCTCTAGTGAATGACTTGTAAATTACAAAGCCAATGCTACTCATGTTACTTTTGGAGAGGGATCCATCTGTGTCAGCAATAGCCATATTAAGATCTAAATTCTGGATGAGTCTCAAATGTTCCCCATGTGCTGAAGTCTTGGTCAAGGATGTTATGAATTAGTTGTAGGTAATTTGGATTGGGTGGCGCACGGACTATTTCGTAAATTTGGTTAGGGCTAGGCAAATGGGGCGTAGATTATGTTGGTTGGAGTTTTAGAATTTGCTCCTTAGTTCGAACAACTTTTGTTTTAAGATACACGACCTTATACCCTTCGATAATCAGAACTAAATATATCTACTTGATTAACTATTCGTGATTTACCTGCACCCTTGAAATCTTTGTCTTGCCAAAACTGACTCGACCTCTGTAGCTTAACAGCTCCGTAATCCAGTCCATAAGTAAGATTCATAACACTTTGTTCGAACTCACATTACAGACCTCGAGTCAGCTTTGAAAAATCTAAATCCAACTTGATTAATTAAGTTAAAATCAAAAATGTCCACCGAAGAATCAACTACTGCAAATGCCAATTTACTTGAGAGCGAGTGGGATAAATTAGCTGCTCTGATCGGGGAAATTCAGAGCCAGCCAACCAGCTCTTCGGCTCCAATACCAATGGGTGCACATCCTAAGGTCAAAATGTTCTGTACCCAAGCTTTTGTAATGGGTAAGCAAGCTGCCAGTCATCCTGAGATTATGGGACCACAGATCCCTTCTACAGCTTGCGATAATCAGCAATTTCTGATGTACGAGTACTTCTCACTTGGTATGGATTTGTGCCGCACAATTAAACCATCGACTTCGACATCAAGGCAAAAAGGCAACAGGCCTGACCTGTTCTATGGAGATCGTGATAAATTTAAGGCGTTCTCCAGACAATTAGCACTCTGGTTTGGTCAAAATCCAAACAATTTTAGATCTGATAATGAAAAAATTAGTTTCGCTGCCAGCTACCTCCGTGGTGAGGCATTTGAATGGCTTGAGCCTTTTGTGAACGAATCCAATGGGAAAGTTCAATTCGACACCTTCGACAACTTGATGCATGCCCTGAGAGCGGCCTTTGCAGATCCTGATTCATACGCCACGTCTGAGAGGGAGTTAGATCAGCTCAAACAATATTCATCTTGTTCGACATACTTTTCTAGATTCTCGGCGTTAATATCGCAACTTGGCTGGAACGAAGATGCTGTGAAAATCCACCACTTCCGCCGTGGACTAAAGGATGGAATCAAGGATATGCTAGTGGGAAGAGATGTCCCATCAACAATAAATGAATTCGCTGCATTGTGCATTAAATTAGATAACCAGAATCAGGCACGAGCACAAGAGAAAAAGAGCGTGGGGCCATTGAGGCTACAGAATAATCCACTGAAGCAAGCGAACTCAAATTTGTATTTGCCACCACCTTCGTCCCAATCCGCCCCCCAGCAACCTCCTGGAGAACCCATGGAGCTCGATGCAGCATCGCGCAATGCCTATCGTAGGGCAAATAATATGTGTACATATTGTGGAGCGTCTGGGCATTTTGTCAGGTATTGCCCAAAGGCTGAAGCAAAAAAAAATAAAAGTAGCATCTACAATGGTACAATCACCAGATCAACCTGAAGAAAATTCGTCTACTATATTTGAAACAAAGAACTAGGACATCTAGAGGATAAGCGGCAATCTTTTAGTAAAATTTGGGCCGCAATACATTCAATTAACTTCAATTTGGGAAATAAACCACCACTTGTTTTAAACACTATAATCAATAAAAATAATTCTTCTTCATCAATGGTGGATTCCGGCGCAACTTCGCTCTTTGTTGATTCTTATTTCCTTGAAAAAAATAATTTAATACCAAAAAAGAAAAAATATCCTGAGACTTTAAAAGTCGTTGATGGCTGTGAATCAGTTAGTGGAGCTATAACACACGAGATTGAGTTAATTTTACAGCTTGGTGATCATTCTGAGTGTGCCCTGTTCCAGGTAACAAAGCTCTCAGATTATCCTATTATACTTGGAAAAGCTTGGCTCAATTGTCATGACCCTACAATTCATTGGGCTTCAAATTGGATCTTGTTCACATCAGAATTCTGTCAGTCTCATTGTCTTCATAATAGGGACTCTGATGTCTCAATCTGTTCTGTCACGCTACCTGTTCTCAACAAATTAGCAAAGCGTGAAAACCTTGAAGTCTTTGCTGTTTCTTTTAGGGAAATTGAGGAGCATCTAGAAAAATCCGAAAAATCCGAATCTGAAGAGTGCAAGGAATTACTTCAGAAAATCCCACCGGAATTCCATGACTTGTTGCCGCTGTTCGCTAGAAAGGAAGCAGATAAGCTTCCTCCTCATAGGTATGTCGACCATAGCATAGAGCTTGAGGAAGGCAAAAAGCCTCCATTTGGCCCATTATACAACATGTCGAATTTGGAACTTCGCGCTCTCTGGAACTACCTTGAGGAAAACCTAAAAAAAAATTGCCCTTTGTCTTCGTCCTCGGCCTCACCAGTTTTATTCGTTTGTAAGCCTGGAGGTGGATTGAGATTCTGTGTGGATTACAGAGGGCTTAATTCCCTGACCAAAAAATATCTATATCCACTACCCTTAATAGATGAAACTCTCCGTCAACTACAAGCTGCAAAAATATTCACTCGACTCGATCTTTGTGGAGCATACAATTTGATTAGAATTCGAGAAGGAGATGAATATTTGACGGCATTCCGCATCCGCTATGGACTATATGAATATCTAGTTATGCCATTCAGCCTCACAAATGCTCCTGCTACTTGCCAGCAATACGTTTATGATACCTTGAGACAGTATCTCGATTGTTTCTGTGTCGTCTATCTTGATGACATTTTGATATATTCTCAAAATCTGGAAGAGCATTGCCATCATGTCCGTCAAATACTCGAATCGTTACTTCAAGCAGGACTCTATGTCAAGGGAGAAAAATGCGAGTTCTTCACTATTGTAAAAATCTGAGTTCATAACTGCACACACCATCAGGGGATAACCGTGCAACAATTAAGTTAACCCCTTAGAATCTGATCACTATTGCCTCCTGATTGCTACACACTAACATCAACGTGTTCACTATAATAAGGACACCATTGTAGTTACTCTAGCTATCA
Source organism: Blumeria hordei DH14 (assembly GCA_900239735.1). NCBI lineage: Eukaryota > Fungi > Ascomycota > Leotiomycetes > Helotiales > Erysiphaceae > Blumeria > Blumeria hordei. The sequence goes on from OENG01000015.1 coordinate 1,204,585, forward strand.
TAGACAATAACATATGGAGGAACAAGGGTTGGAACTCCTGTATATAGATAGGACCTTTTTACTCTTAGTATCCACATCCACATCTACAATTCACTACCATTCAATCATCTTACTCTGTCCAAGTGATCTATTGAATTCTCCCATACCTATCAGTATTCTACTCACAAGGTGACGTCTCCCTATCCATCGCCCTCAGCCTTTCAATATTCACTACTTCGACCAAGTTCCTTGGGTTTGTTATCTCAACATCCGGTATATCCATGGATCTAGCTAAAGTTTCAACAATACTCGAGTGGAATCCTCCCACATGTGTAAAAGAGCTTCAGTCTTTTCTTGGATTCGCAAATTTTTATTGTCGATTCATAGAAGGTTACTCCCAAAAGGTGAAACCTCTAACTAAATTACTTTGTAAAAATTCGGCTTTTGAATGGTGTAATGAACAACAAGAAACATTTGAGGCTTTGAAGCAGAAATTTTGTTCAGCTCCAATACTTCAACACTTTGAGCCGAATTTGGAAACAATCCTCGAAACAGATGCTTCAGATTTCGCAATCTCAGGAATCCTGTCCCAGTATTTCCAATATTCAGGTAAAAAAATGCTACATCCAATAGGATACTTTTCGAGAATTTTGACTCCAGCAGAGCGCAACTATGGGATTGGTGACAAGAAGCTCCTCGCCATTGTAGCATCACTAGTGCAATTTCGACCATACATTGTCAATTTGCCACAGCCTTTATTGATTCTTACAGATCATTCGAACTTGACAACCTTTGCCTCAAAACAAATCTTGAACAGAAGATAAGCCTGCTGGGCCAATGAGCTCTCAGAACTAAACTTGAAGATTGTTTACCGTCCAGGCAGTAAAAATCAACGCGCAGACATGTTAACTAGAAGATCAGTAGATCTTCCTGTTGAAAATGAGGAACTGCAACCTGCAACAATACTCGGACCTGAGAAATTTGAAATTTCGGCGCTAGAAGCGCACTTTGAAGCAGAAATTAAAGAAAATTTGAAATTAGATTCATTTGGGCAGAGTATATTCAAGGCCCTTGATTAGGGACTAGCTCGTCACCTAGGTGTCAATTTGGCTACATGCCGCAAAAATGATGATGGTCTTTTAGAAGTCAATGGACTAATTTATGTACCACAAAACCTAGAATTCCAGCAGCGCATTATCAGCTCACGACATTAGCATCCTGCTGCAGGTCATCTAGGACAGGGAGCTACATTTGAAATAATATCTCGTGATTTTTGGTGGCCTGGAATTTGTAAGACCATCGCTCGTTATATTCGCAATTGTGATACCTGTCAGCGCATAAAACCTGTCCGACACGCACCCTATGGGTATATTAAGCCTCTGGAAATTCCTCAGCGACGTTGGGAATCAGTCTCTCTAGACCTTATCACGGGTCTTCCGTTTTCTAATTCATTTGATTCAGTACTTGTTGTGGTTGACCGTCTCACCAAGATGGCACATTTTGTACCCTGTAATACTGACTTGGATTCGACTAACTTTGCTCGCCTCTATCGCGATTCGATTTTCCGTCTCCACGGTCTTCCGAGCTCAGTAATCTCAGACCGTGGTTCGATTTTTACATCTGACTATACTAAGGAACTTAGTAAAATTCTATCCATTGAATCTCGCCTTAGTACAGCATTTCATCCCCAAACAGATGGACAGACTGAGCGAGTAAATGCTAATCTGGAACAATATTTGCGGGGATATATTTTGTACCAGCAAGATAATTGGGTTGAGTATTTGTCTCTTGCTGAATTTGCATACAATAATTCGATTTCTGCAACCACTAAGGTTACTCCGTTCTTTGCAAACTATGGCTTCAACCCTCGATTTGAGATTCTAAGAAAGGATTCAAATAATTTGTCACCTTTGTTACCAGAACTACAACAGTTCCGAGTAAAACTAGAAAAACTCGAGCAGCACCTTCGACAGGAAATCCGGCTAGCACAGAAAACTTATGTTGAACATGCTAACAAGCACCGAATTTCTCCTCCGGTATTTGAAATTGGATCTTCAGTTTGGCTGCTATGGAAAAACATTCGAACAACTAGACCATCTGCCAAGCTCGATTACAAGCAACTAGGACCCTTCAAAATAATAGCAAAAATCTCGACTCATGCTTATAAATTGGATTTACCTTCAACCATGAGAATTCATCCAGTCTTTCATGTTTCGTTACTCGAACCAGTAGCTATAGACCCTCTTCCTGCGCAGAAGAAAATACCTCCTCCTCCAGTTGAAGTTGATAGGGAACTCGAATTTTATGTTGAGGAAATATTAGATGCCAGAAAAACTGGGAAATCAGGTCAGCTTGAGTATCTTGTCAAATGGGCTGGCGATTCTCAACCTACTTGGGAACCTTTTGAACATGTAAGAGATTTGGAAGCACTCAATAAGATTTTCGCTTGTTTTCCGAAGAAGCCGAGACCTGCTGCTTGTAGGAACTCGCAATAAGAGAGGGACCTACTGTTATGAATTAATTGTAGGTAATTTGGATTGGGTGCCGCACGGACTATTTTGTAAATTCAGTTAGGGCTAGGCAAATGGGGCGTAGATTATGTTGGTTGGAATTTTAGAATTTGCTCCTTAGTTTGAACAACTTTTGTTTTATGATACACGACCTTATACCCTTCGATAATCATAACTAAATATATCTACTTGATTAACTATTTGTGATTTATCTGCACTCTTGAAATCTTTGACTTGCCGAAACTGACTCGACCTCTGTAGCTTAACAGCTCCGTATTCCAGTCCATAAGTAAGGTTCATAACAAAGGATGAGATAGTGATGACCAGTAGGGGTGAGGCCCATGGGGCCATCCAGGCTGAGTTGTATTCTTCAAGCTTTTGGAACTTGGAGAATAGTTTAAGAATCCCTATTTTTGTTAGTTGGTTAGTTGGCTTATCCACTTGATCAAAGACTCCCAGGTCCAGTTCTGGTAGTGTATTCAACTCTATTGTAAGGTTAAAGATCGAGAGGGATTTCGGGCGGTTGGAGAGAGAGAAAAGGGTGGTATTCGGGCACAGGAGCAGGTGAGCGGGGCTTTAGATGTAAAGCTGTGGAGTTGATGAGAGGAGTGATGAATATAGCCTTCAGAGATATTCAGTTAATACAATAAACTGAGGATCTCTGGAGGTAGGAGAGACTACATCTATATACAGGAATCAAACTTGGTATGACTAAAGTTGGGGAATTGTTGAGGTACGTGCCAATGTCTCAACTTGGCAGCATTATCCAAATGACGTTTTAGCCTTGTGTTTTAGTGAACCCCCGAGACTAAAAACAAGAAACAGATGTGACTACATTAAACATGGAATCTGGTAACAAGTGAATTAAGAGATACATGTAGTAGTGCACAGACAGAGATCCTGCACCGATACTGATGCAGAACTGTTTTATTACAACAAACTCATCCTTCAAAGGCGACAATATCTGTTGTTGCACAGGGTGTGTATTCTGAAGCCGTAATAGACGAAGGTCGTAGTTAAAGGCATGCTTCATCAGTTTGATACTTGTTGGCAGGATAGCTTCTTCTACCTCGAGAGCCTTGATAGGGTTGTGCTGATAGGCACCAGTGATAAGAATTATAGCTTGATTCTGGAGCCTTTGACATTTATTGCTGAGCATGCCAGATTCCTTTCTTCTCTGCCAAAGTATTGAGCCATAGTCTAGCACTGAAGTGACACATGCTTACTATATAAGTGTTGTGTTGGAAATATAGCTTCCTGCATTTCTTTCTATCGACCAATGTGGTTGCATGCATCTTGCCTGAACTATATTTCTGAGTTCAGGCAGGAGCCCATACTTCTGATCCAATCAGACTCAACGTTTGAGTCTGCTTGAATCCAATTCTTCCCGAACAAACCCAGTCATTGGTTTGTTTGTATTTTCTATTGCATGACCCAGTATTCTGAGTCAGTGGATAATTCTTTTCTGATCTGGGATCTCACTTTTCTGCAGTCGAGACGGTTCCGGGTAACCTTTCTTCCTTGTAAATCCACTGTGTATATTGTAAAACCTGTAGTCTACTAGTTAATCAAGCAAACTGAACTTCTTCTTTGTTCCCAGGCATTTCTTACTCTGAAGACTCTAATGTTCCAACATGTCAAAGTGCTTTAGATCGAAGCCCCTTTATAGATGATGCTAGCTGCTCCACTCTTCTGAGAGCCCCATTGGCTAGCTGGAGTATTTTGTCTACATGTATTTCGAAAGACAGCTTCCTGTCAAACCAGAATCCTAACCATCAAACCATTTCACTTGGATATAATACAACACCATTTTGCAATATAAGTGATGCTGTTAGTGGCTTCCTATGTTGGGAGAAGTGGGTAAGCTCAGTTTTATCTATCTAAAAGTGACTAAAAGCTTGTTAGCTCTTAGGATTAAGTCATCTGTTGCAGCTTTTAATAGTCAGATATTTTTGTTCATGGATGTTGATGCCACTGATATTGATAGGTCATCAATGTAGGATATTTGATGAAAATTTGGTGATATTTTCAATGGGTACAGATATCTAATAGAGGGCAAGAATAGCAGATGGAAGACAGGGCTACCTTGGGGTGTGCCTGTGACCGGAAATACTTTGCTCATTTCTCCATTAAAGCATAACTCCATTTTTCTACCTGTCAAAAAAGATTATACCCATGAAATAAAATGGATGGTTCTCCGTTTCTATTAGACGTAGTTCTTAATAAAAGATTTTATACAGATGCTCTTATGGACTCAGGGTGCTTATGCTATTCCGCCTTCAATCTTTCATTTGTTAAACGTTACAAATTACCGCAAATTCCCATCAAGCCAAGGGAACTAAAACTTGCCAAAAAGGATTCCCAACAGCAGTCAATTAAAGAACTCACTTTTGTTGATGTAGATATAGATGGCAGACATGAAAAGATTTGGGGATATGTCATTGATAAATTGGCATCCAATATGATTCTAGGTAATCCCTGGATGAGAGCTAACGCAGTTGTCTATGATGCTCGTCGGCGTTCTATCCGCTTTGGACCTCCAGGAGGGCTTAGAGTAAAAGGAAAAGGTTGGGAAAATAATCTATCTCCCAATGATATGGCAAAAGTAAATTGCTTAAAGGTCAATTCAGGAAGTGCTCGTCAGCTCCTTGGCTCACACTTTATGTCCATAGTAACTCGGGCACGTAATACCAAAGATACGGCGACTACAATATTTGCAGCTTCGATTGCTGATATCAACAAGGCTTTAGAAGTTAAGAAAAAGCAGACTCCACAGGAAATACAAGATAGTTTACCCTCGGAAATACACAATAATGCCAAATATTTTACGGAAGATGAAAATGACAAGTTGCCACCGCACAGACATGGTGTTGATACCAAGATTGAACTTCTTAAGGATGAGAATGGTAGAGAAAAAGAAGTACCTTTTGGTCCATTGTATGACATGTCTCGAGCAGAGTTACTTGTGCTGAGGAAAACCTTAACAGATCACCTTGACAAAAATTGGATACGAGCTAGCTCTTCACCAGGTGGAGCCCCTGTATTATTTGCAAAAAAGCCAGGAGGTGGGCTTCGATTTTGCGTAGATTATCGGGCCCTAAATGCTATAACTGTTAAAGACAGGTATCCACTTCCGCTCATAAAAGAAACATTAAGGCAAGTCACAAAGGCCACATGGATCTCTAAAGTTGACGTTCGCGCTGCCTTCCATAAGTTAAGAGTACTTGAGGGTGACAAATATAAGACAGTATTCCGAACACGTTATGGGTCTTTCGAATGGCTAGTTACACCATTCGGTTTAACTGGGGCTCCTAGTGCCTTTCAAAGATACATAAATAGTGTTCTCAGTGAATTTTTATGGGGAATTTTGTTCCGCATACCTGGATGATGTTCTTATTTACTCTTTTGGAGATATATCAGATCACTGGATAAAAGTAAATACAGTACTAGACCGCTTAGGGTTGGCAGAGCTCAAAATGGATCCAAGGAAGAGCGAATTTGTCGTTAAGCAGACAAAATACCTCGGTTTTGTTATATGTTTAGGCAATGAAATTAAAGTTGACCCAGAAAAGGTAAAGGCAATAAAGAGTTGGCAAGCACCTACAAACGTAAAGGGAGTACGAAGTTTTATTGGTTTTGCTAACTTTTACTGAGACTTCATCCCGAACTTTGGAGGCATTGCAGCAATGTTGTTAGCTCTGATGAAAAAGCAGTCAATTTTTAAATGGGAAACCCAGCAGCAGGATGCTTTCGAAAAACTCAAGAATCTCTTCATCACCGCTCCAATTCTTGCATTATGGGATGATGAAAAAGACACCATACTCGAAGCTGATAGTTCAGGCTATGTGCTAGGTGGATGTCTATCACAAAAAGACAATCATGGAGTTCTGAGACCAGTTGCATATCTATCGAAGAAGTTAACGCCAGCGGAAGTCAACTATGATATCCATGATAAAGAAATGCTATCAATTATTTGTTGCATGGAAGAATGGAGAGGCATGTTGATTGGATTAAACAAACCTTTTGTCGTTCTATCAGATCACCAGAACCTCAAACACTTCATGAAAAGACGTCGACTTAACAAACACCAAATACGATGGTCACAATTTTTATCTCAATTCAACTTCAAACTTCAGTTTCGCCCCAGTAAACAAGCAGCAAGACCAGATGCTTTATCCAGAAGAGAGCAAGACATGCCACAAGGATTTGAAGATAACAGATTGTAGAGTCGCGAAGTGCAATTAGTAAAAGATGCGTGGATTTGCCCCATGATAACCAGAAAACCAGATCCTCCAAATTTTCTAAATATGTCACAAAATATTCCCAGTGGCAAAAACATGTTTTCGGACGAAAATTTCCAAATACTGTGGGATAGAGCGCTGCAGGAGGACAAAAGTGTCCACAAATTGTATGATTGTTTGGCGAAAGGAGAAAGAAGTCTGCCAACTGAGCTCAGTAATCTAAAAATATCATTGGCAGAATGTAGTTTCGACACTAGAGGTGCCCTCAAATTCCGAGATAGGGTCTGGATCCCAGATTATGAACCACTCCAGACTGCTTTAATTCAACAAACACATGATTCTTATGTTACAGGACATCCAGGAAGAGACAGTACATTAGCAATACTAGGTAGAAATTTCTTTTGACCGGGTATTTCAAAAAGTGTAAGAAGATTCTGTCGCAACTGTGATGTTTGCGGGCGTAGTCATGTTTGGAGGGAACGAAAGAAGGGATTATTGCGTCCACTGCCAGTACCAAGTCGATTCAATAGCGAACTAGCTTTTGATTTTATGACGGATCTCCCGGCAAAATCCAAAACCGAGGCAAGGTACATGATGGTAGTAGTTGACCGTTTAAAAGGTGGTGTTGCTATCGAAGAAATGACTAACATGAAAGCTGAAGACTGCGCTAAAGTTTTTCTCAAGTTGCATGTGAGGTATCATGGATTTCCAAATTATATCACTTCGGATAGAGGATCAAATTAGGTTGGAGATTTTTGGACGGAGCTCTGCTGTCTAACGGGAATGAAACAGCGCTTATCAACGGCTTTCTACCCACAAACAGACGGTGCCACCGAAAGAATGAATCAGGAAATTTTTGCGTACCTACGAGCATTTATTACTTATACACAGTTTGACTGGAAAGATTTGCTTCCGTGCGCAATGCTGGCATTAAATAATAGAACATCAGCAGCGTTAGGAATGAGCCCATTTTTTGCTGAACATGGTTATCATGTAGAGCCAATTCAACAAATTGAATATAGCAGCACCCCATCAAGACCGGAGAAGAATGTGCAAAAGTTTGTTGAAAGACTAAGAGAAGCAGAAGAGCTTGCACAAGCATCAATGGCATCGTCACAGCATAGGATGGAGGAGTACGCAAATCGAAGCCGCAAAGAAGAAGAGATATTCTAAAAGGGCGATCTTGTCTGGCTAAATTTAAAGAACATAGAAACACCTCAGTTATCCAAAAAGCTTTTGTGGATTAATGCAAAATACGAGGTCGTTAAAGTTTTAGATTCCCATTGTGTAGAGCTAAATACACCATCAGAAATTTGGCCAGGATTCCATGTCGATCTATTAAAAAGGGCCGCTACTGACCCACTACCATCACAAGTTATTGATGATGCTCAACAACCACCGGTCGTACCCAAATCTCCCGAAGGCAGGCAACAAAATAAAGATGATAATTGTGAGCCGGAACAGTTTGTTGACAGGATTTTAAGAGCAGAGAAGAAAAGAATTGGTTGGGGCCATCAACGCTTAGTTTTGGTAAAATGGAAAGGATTTGCAGAACCTACATGGGAGACAAGAGATAATATAGACGATACAAAAGCGCTGGACGTATTTGAAAAGAAATACGGTAAAAAGGATGGTGTTGGCAAAGTCACAGGATCAATTATTGGGCGACGAAAAGTCACAAAGCGCGCGCGACAAATAATCAAACCAAGTAAGATATTTTGGTTAGCCAATGCTTCAAAAAAAAAAAAAAAAGAAAAGAGGGGGGAGAGGTAATGTTACAGGCTTAGGGCCTTGTAGGATTAGAATCGGACTTATCTGATTCCACTTGTAACAATTGCTCACGTGACCATTGGATAGTCAGGCTTGAAGTGACTTATGTTAGACTTAGTAGGTACTCAATTGTGTAGTTTGTGTAGTTCTTTTGTTATACAGAATATAAACCTTTATTTTTGGATTCACCTATGCAAACAGCTATCGTGATCAGTCCTTTTACATTACGTAATGGTTCCCAACGCAATCCCTACATCCACTATTTACACTCTAGTTCCATCTCCCCTGTAAGATTTGCACGAACAGGTACTAGTGTGGCTCTACTTCTATGACAAGGGAATACAGCGTAAATGATTGCCTACTACAACTTACTGATTTTTACTTAAATATATTATTACGTCATTTTTTATGGTCTTGATTGACATCTTTTTATATATAAACAAATAATCAATTTACTCTTCTTCGCTCTGCTTTAAGTGATACTCTATCTCTTTCAACATAAGACGGCTTTATCAATCATGCTACATAGACCTGCAGTGGGAGGTGTAACCATCCCTCTTATTGTTTGACGTCTGAGACCAGGCCACCAGACGTCAGCTCTGTAAATTGAAATTGGGACAATACACGTGTCGATTGCTTTATCCAGCACTCCAGGAGCAGCTCCTCGGTAGGCTGTATTGAAGCGACGCATATGCTGTGCAATTTTCAACGCTATGCCACACCAAGTTGTGACGTGGTGTTTGAAGTTTAGTCGAGGATCGAGGTACACACCAAGCCAGCGGACATTTTGAGACGGTTCTATGAGAGTTCTGTTTACATGAATTCCAACCAATGACTTGCAATATTGTCCGGGGAATTGTACGACTTCGGACTTGTCTGTATCAAAAGCGACAGCATTACTTCGAGCCCAGTCTAGTAGATTATTGACCTCGTCCTGTGCTGCGGCCGCGGACTCTGCAATCGTCCGGCCAAACCCAAGGATACCGATATCGTCTGCGTAGCTAAACCTCAGACCCGGGGTTCCACTTCGCATGTGCTCTGCCATGTATAGAAGAAAGAGAACTGGCAAGATCGGTGAAACCTGAGGGACTCCGCACACTAACTATCTCTTGGCAGTGACGCCTCTAGAGTATTGGACTTGAACCATCCGATTTGCGATGAAGGATTTAGTCCATTTGAGAATAGATTCCGACCATACTTGCTCTTGCATCCTCCTCACTAATCGGTTATGGAGTACCGCGTCGAAGGCTCCTTGAACATCTAACGTTACAAGGGTAGCTGCCCATCCTTATGAATTTGCCTCTTGAATGTCGTGGACCACACATGAGACCAGATCCGTTGCTGAGCGCTTCAATTATGCACCAAACTGTTGCTGGCCGACTACGTCATGAGTAACTGTGAGGTGTGTCATCCGCTAAGCTAAGAGCCTTTCTAACACTTTTCCCAAGCATGAGAGAAGAGTGATCGGACTCCAACCCTTGATTGTCGTTGGGTCTCTATCGTTCTTTTGAAGGAGGACCACCTCGGCTAGTTTGAAACACTGTGGATGGGTGCCAAGCAGAATGCAAGCTCGGAACATTTGGGAAACCCAAGGCCCGATTGTATTCCAATACGCCTCCAGCAGGTTTACGGAGACTCCGTCTGCTCCTGGGGCCGTATTTTCGCAACCAATGGTACAGGCTCGGACTTCTTCATCTAATACGTCCTCTTCCCATGGTATCCGACTGCTGCTCGCGACTGTACGTGGTGACAAGTCGTCTGATGCCTGGTATCGTGCCAGGAGGGAGTCGCGAAGGATCGTGGCCCGTTTTAATGGATCTGTTTTTAAAGTCCCATTATGATTCAGTGGCGGAGGGATATTAGCCTGTCTGGGGTTATCCATTCTCATTAGCTTGAATACATCAGTCGGCGTAGTAGTTGATTCGACCTGTTGGGTTTTGAACTCCTTTTTCGAGGTCTTCACAACTGATCGGAGCTTTTTCGCGCAGAGAGCACGTTGTTGGGGTGCTATCGCGGCTTTGTACTCGGCGTATGCTACCTTGCACGCTGGGGTCCACCAAGGAGCAGATCTGCCGCAGCGGGCTTTTGGTCGTGTTCCTACTGCATTGATTGCATTAGTGAGATGGAAATAAATTTCCTCGGCATACTCTTCAACCCTCTCGGTTGTGTCAAGAACTGGTGGTGGTCGGACCCACTGTGCAATTACCTTGGCGTATCTGGGTAGCTTATCCTTTGTTACTCGGAATTTTGCCTTTTCGGGTCTCATCACTGAGTTGCGAACTGGAATTTGTCCTCGGATAGGGAAATGATCGCTGGTGACACATCCACCACGATCTACCCAAGCACGGGCGCCGTCAATGTTACTCCAAACTAGATCTAGTGTGTTTCCAGCTCGGTGAGTAGGTTCCCCAACAATATGACAGGTCAAATGGTGTTTGTCTGCCCATTTTTCGATCATTTCTCCTTGTCCATGAGGGCGTTCTGTGCCAGGTTGCCAAGCCCAGTATACTGAGTTGAAGTCCCCTGCAGCGATGGAGTTTGGCGGTGGAGTCCAGTTGATGAGAGACTGGATAGCTATCGAGTCATTTGGTGCCTTGTAGACGTTGAGAAAAGTGATACCGTTCACCTCAACCCAGCAATAGTCTCCAGTAGACACACCATAAGGAAAGATCTGTGTTGCCAATATCTTTTTATCGTCTATCCGGGTATAGGTCACAGCCCTCGGCCTAACATTTTCGCCGCCGTTAGGCAGATGATAGGTATATCCTGGGTGATCCTTTGTTGTCTTCTTTGGTTTGTTCCACAGAGGTTCTTGAACAAGAACCACGTCGATACCCAGCTCGAATGCTCGGGCAAGCGCAATGTTTTGCGTAGAGCCCCCTCTACCTGCGTTTATTGACATAAAGCTTAGAGTAGGAGAGAGGCTTGAAGAGACCCGTGGGGTGCCCTTCACAAAGATTTTTGCTGATTTGATGCCTCATTGACCTCGGCTTCAGTCGCTGTAGCGTCGGACATGAGAACTTCAAAACAGTTGGTCGATTTGAAACCTGGCTGGTTAGTATTTGACGCTTCTGCGGCTGCTATCATCGCTGCCTCTGCGCGTTTGACTGCTGCTTTGGCTCGAGTGACTGCCGCAAATTCACGTTGGCTTGCCTGCCTTATGGCCTGAAGGTTATCTTTGGAGGCCATTCCAGATTTTGTCGGGCGAGCTAAGCAATCCCTACTGTCTGATCTGTGCGGGCCTCCGCAGTTGTGACACTTGGTGTGTGCCTTACACTCCGCGGTGGAATGCATGGTGGAAGAGCAGTTCCAGCAAGCTGGGGCGCGCGAGCAGCCTCTAGTGCCATGGAATTGTAAGCATCGCTTGTACTGGCTGATTCCCTGACGGGGCTGGTGGCGAACTGCGATTCCAGAGTCATCAAATAGTCGGAATCCCGGCCGAGGCGTGGATGCTTTCTCGAAAAGAGCTACCCATAATTGGTATGGGGCTCCTGGTCGGCCTTTTCCATGCGGACGTACTTTGACCGGTACAGTCTTGGTGACCCTGACTATCTCGTCGGTCATCATCTCTTCGGTGATGAGGACTCTGCCCATTATTGTGTTAATGGCGACTGGGACCGTCGCTATTCGAAGGGAAGTCAAGTCCGTGGCTTTCTCCAATATGGCATCCTGCTGAGCGAAGGATCCAGCTAGGCTTAGCATCAGCGTGCGTGCCTCTTGGTTTTCGGCTCTGATTGCGAAGCCAGTTGGCACCTGGTAGACATGCTCGATTTTTGTCTGTGGGAGTTCGAGCATTTTAGAAACTGCTTCTCTAACACCGAACGGTGAAAGTGTTTGCCAGGGATGTTCCTTTCCCAAGCGGAGAAACAAACGTTCGTCTTGCATAGCCGGTTTCGTTGGTCCGGTTGAGGGTTTTGCCGTTTGCGTCGAGTTTGTCGCCTTGGGCGTTGACTGTGCGGCTTTGGTTGGAACCGGGATTGACTGTAGGCCATTCCGGGTGATAGAGGCCCAAGTAGTCTTGGGCTGGTGTACTTCGGCTTGAGCCGTTTTGCGCTGTGGCTCACTTTGTTGGCCAACAGTAGATTCTGCAGTCTTTCCAGCCGTAGCCTGGATATCGGGGCGTGGGGGAAGTGATGGGAGGGTTGTTCCTGGTCCCGCAATCATGAAGTGAGCTATTGCAGCTCTGATGTAGACTTTCATGGAGTCTATGAATTGAACACTCGACCCTTTGGATAGGGGGGTGAGAGCATTCTCGACACCGTTTATTGCAGCGGTGCAAATTTTTACATTTTCTGCCGTTTTTGCGGCTCGGCGTTCCTCAGCCTCAATAAGAGCCCTGAGTTCGGGGGGCATTCTTCCGTCTGCCTGCGTTCATTTCCACTGTGAGGAGTGGGGTTCTGTTCTGCAGTTCCTGGTATGTGTTCCAGGTAGTTTTGGGTAGATGCTGCACCTTTTGCCGTGTTTACATCTACAATCGCTGTCAGCCTTGTATCTGGCACAGCGACTTTCATCAGAGGCAGTGTCTGCTGCCCAGTTGTCTCATTTCCTGGATTTTTGTGGCTCGTCGCGGCCTTACCAGCTCCAGTCGCGTCAGGCCTGGAGTGAATAGAATCAGGAAGTCTTTCCAGATCCTTGAGAATTTTGTTAATGTCGAGACTGTCGACGTCTAACATCTCGTCGTCTAGGGCGATGTTGTCGACCAAACGGTCGATGTTCATCTCTTGAACTGGGGTGAGGGAGCCCAGCTTATTACATGCTTTCAAACGAGCAACATGTTTAACATATTTGCGGTTTTCTATGGCGTCTTTCGGTCGCGCTGGTTTACTGCGAACTGGAGGCATGTTGGCGAGCTGCCAGTTGCTCACAAAATTTGAATTGAGGATGAACGATATCTCAGTATCGAGAAAGGGGAATAGAGAGGGAAGATGGGGATATTCGAAATTTCGAATTTCAAAAAAGTGTGTGTGAGTGTGTATGTGTATGTTTTTTGTACTACTTGAGTCACAGATTATCTAGCACATTGGTCTCCTCTCTGACCCAGGCCACACGTTGTACACTGCTCCTTGCCTCTTCTGTTTCTTGAAAGATCGTTGATGCATTGCCCTTGATGAATATTCATTTGGCTCAGTTTTTACCCATGGAATTTGGTTTCATTTTCCACAGAATCTTCTACCCAAATATAATGTCAGGCATTGAAACTGCATGCGCGAGAAAACGTTTCAAAAAACCTGCAGCCACAGCCAGGCGAGGCCTAGACACCGGGACTACACGAGGTGCGCATATTCATCTATATCTCCCTTCTTTGTAACAGTCGAGGCCGACTTGATCCAATCCACCATCTCTGTATCGGGTGCTGGGTACGCTCCGGAAACTCATCGGATGGCTTTTCCTCCATGACCAATGGTTGGTGATGAGTAGGGCTTCAACCCTACCATCTAATCTGATCGTGGTTAGCTTCATGATAATGGTGATAGGGGGATGTGCTTATGGACGAAGACAATGCAGACCGCGAAAGCGATTGGGAATCCTTATCAAAGTGAGGACTTTGTTACTCAATCTCGGCTCTGCAGACTCTACAGTTAGAGCTGGGGGTTTGTAGGGGAACACCACTGACAGGTGTTGAGAATATTCCCCCAGAGACTGAGATTAGATTGCTTGTTGTTACGGTTTGACCGTTGTTTAAGCTTAGGAGGATACCTAAGCATAATATTGAGGATGTTTAGGATAAGGCTGTATGGGGGGTGGATGAAGATGAACGAAATGGCACTACTAATCAGGAGGTTGGAGCGTTAGCACAACTAAGTGATACCTGGCATTGCGTGGCTGGGTAGCAAGTATAATGCCTATGGATAAGTCATCAGTCTATAGACCCACATAGATCAACTCTTATAAGTACCTGTTAGTAGTAGCTAGAGTTCTCTTTTCTCCTTATATAGTTTAATAAATCGATTTATTCATTACCAACTCGGTTTCTGTCACACTTGTCCTATTCAATGTGATCTTGTTGGAATGAAATAACAATTGTTATACTAATAAAGACTTAACAAAATTACAATACACATTTCCAGTCATATATACACCATTCATAGTCGACAAGTGATCCAGCTCTGTAGAGCCAACACAAATGTCCTTTACTCGTGTACTTTACTCGTGTTCTTTTCTCAAGGATGAGGGCTTGACAGTATTTCACGGGGTGCGTTGTATAGCCTAGCTTCATGGATCGTTGTGGCATAGCGTAATATGAAACGTCATGTGGACGGCTAGGCTAAAACACAAACATTAGTTCAATGCATGTTTAAAACCAGCAAGGAAGACTGATAAGAGTAGGTTAGTTTCATTAGGGGATGTGTAGCAGATTGTTTGGCATAGAGGCTGTGTGTTACGTGCTATTTGGTAATTTTATGTATATAAATACTCGGTGTGAAGAAGCATTATTCTTCACGCAACGTCTTCTTCAATTACCTTAACAATACATTTGTTTACCCATCTCTTCTTCGGGAAGACCATTTATCTCTTTCCAGCTCTTCATCAGCAAGACCCACGTGTAGCCTCTATCGCTACTATCTACCTATTTGTCTCTTCCTAGAGAAGACCAGTCATCCCTTCGACCCACTCATCACCTTCATCTACCACCTAGATCTCCGTTAGACTACATACGCACCCTGTGGAACACTGTCCTAACCTCGCCCCTTGAGACCTAGTGAAGATCCAAGTGGTAAATGAGGATATTTAATGGGTCAAAGTGATGATAGGTCTTCTCTAGGGAGAGATCAATGGGCAACTAGTTGCGGTAGATGTTACACGTGGGTCTCGCTGATGAAGACTGGGCAATGGATAAATGGTCTTCCCGAAGAAGAGATGGGTAAACAAATGTATAGTAATGGATGAGTAAAGAAGATGTCAGACCAGGATCAGAACCCGATGGAATCTGTATTCTTGACTTGATGTTTTGTGATTCATGTAAATTCCATTCTTCTAACATGATCGTAACATTACTGTCAGAATAACATGCCAAGCTGGTACCTGACATAATTTGTGATTGCCTCAGGAAAACCTTGGCGTTTTGGGTAGTTTTCAGCTAGAAAATACTTGGCGTCCATGTAACAGACGTGGTGGACTGGTATTGAGTCGTTTTAGGATTACATCTTGGCTACAATATGCTCGGATTGTATCTTGTGTTGTAAGGAAGCTATTTCTAGATCTTATCATCATATGTCAGGTAGTAGATAAGTATAGATATATAAGCTGAGAGGAAGAGGAAGAGAGACAGACAGACAGAGAATCACATCTTTTATTTTACTTCAATTGAAAGCTCCTGTGCGAGCTATTCTCCCAGATACCTCCAGACTCAATCATTAAAGCTTCCGAACCAGCTAAAAAGGTTCGACAGAAGACGTTGCGTGAGGAGTAAAGCTCTGTTTGGATTAGACCAGGGTTAGTAATATGCAGAGATTCTCGGATAGATTCCAGGCTACTGTTTCTACTTGGGGTATAATCCAAATGTCTATGATTCAAAGTGTGAGAGGTTGAGTTTTATACATGTATGTCCAACTGTTACATCAATGCATGCTTAGCAGTTACCTATCTTAGGGGTGTAGATGTATGGAACATGTTTGGCATAGGAAAACACTACCATCGAGAACATCAACGTAACATTCTGTAAACAGGACTGTAACTAGATCTAACTTGACAATTAAGTCTTGATGTGTTGCTAAGTGTCACAGTTCCAATATAGAAAGCAAATGGGCATTTGTATGATTGAAAGGTAAAGCTATAATTCATCTATGGAGAAGTAAACTACCTGCAAGTCTCCCGTGCTACTTATACACATCCAGAGGAATCTAAATATAGACTACGTTCACAGTGGCCATAATACTAGCTTAAGGTTTGTTCTGCCACACAGGTAACGCTTCCGATATCCTTGGCACTATCCTTTACGTAGTCTCAGTGGCGATTACGTATCCATTTTAGTTAGCTGAGAATCCTACGAGTGATAGAACATGAAGGTTGCCTTCGTGTTGGAAATGGAGACACGGAGTGTTGTGGACGTATGGGCCCTCCATTTCGTCTAGGTTCTTGACACGATCTTGTGTGTGTTTAAGAGGTTGGAATGGGTAATATGGTAGTGCTTCAGGCTACCTATTAGATATACGAGTGGCTGTATGGCGTGGGCACAAGGAGGTTATTGGGGGTTTTCTAT
Source organism: Blumeria hordei DH14 (assembly GCA_900239735.1). Taxonomy (NCBI): domain Eukaryota; kingdom Fungi; phylum Ascomycota; class Leotiomycetes; order Helotiales; family Erysiphaceae; genus Blumeria; species Blumeria hordei. The sequence continues at coordinate 1,221,285 of OENG01000015.1, forward strand.
GCCTAGATGGCGCCACACTCGTTTATGGTGTGGCTTAGGCTACGTGTCGCTTACACTTGTACTTGTAGCGCACACTTTCCATACTTTTAGCTTTAATCTGAACATGACACTCTTTTAGTCAACTTCTACTTTCGTTCCATGAATATTGCGCCCATTTCATTGCGCGATATTTCCAACAGATTATGAGACCAAAGCTCTAACCAACTGTGCTACGACTAAATCAGCTCTTTTACACGAGACAGAACCATTTCTGCTCATTCTATTTTTTACTCCTTTTTGAGACAGGACTGTTTTCTGCTCAACCTTTAATCTCACACCTTAACGCTCATCATCGCATATTATATTATTGGAACCTTTCGTCATGTCTACTGCCAAGATTCTCAAGCATTGTAAGAATGCTCCCGAGCTCAGTAAGGAGACGTATCTAAGATGGTGTCGGATATTCAAACTGAGTTTAAACACTCATAATGCCCAAGAATATATTCTGAGGAAAGTGCCCGATCTAATTCCCGTCGATGAAAAGTCTACTTCTGAAATGTCCCCTCAGCAACTTGTCGACAACGACATAAAGTCAGCGCTCCTCCAGCTAGTTCCAGAGGATGTTTACTACATCATTGAAGCCTTACCTACGGCATTTCAAATGTGGAACGCAATTGCAGCCTACTACCAGCCTAACAGCGAAGTTTACATAGATGGGCTGATAAAAGATTTTTGGAGACTTAACTTCAATTCAGGCGCTGACGTCGACGAGTGTGCAACCGAGTTGACAAAACTGCAATCTAAGATTGCATCATTAGACCCATCCAAGCGCCCTTCTGATCTATCGAAAAGGAATCGCCTCCTAGATCATTTTGAAACTGAATGTAACGGCTTCCATAATGGAGCAGTATCATTTATGAAATTAAATTCTCATGTGACATTCCTCGAGGCGGTGAATTTGTTAAGGGACAGCCAGAGAAACTATCTGGAGTATAATGAGAAAGCTGTTGCTAATTTAGCTAATTCCGGAAAAGGCATGACAATGAAGATCTGTTCTTTCTGTGGGAGGAATAACCACATCCGTGAAACATGTTTTAAATGGATAGACACTCCAGAGGGATCGAAATGGGCATCTAAGAATCCACAGAAGGCAGAGACAGTTATGTCACTCAAGAAAAGATTTGGAAGTAGCCGGACGAATAATAAAGATCGGCAGGATCATGAGTACGTTCTGTCATGTTCAACTTTATCTCCTAACGATGTCATTCTTGACACCGGCGCAACTCATCATATTTTCTGTGACTCATCACTATTCACGTCGATGGTGCCTGTGAGGAAGTCCATTGAAACGGCATCTGGACGTGTGGAACCAGTTTCTTGGTCTGGCTCAGTAAGTTTTGAGGTAAATTATGTAAATAATGGACATCAAACTAGAACTGTCAAACTTACTGATGTCTGGTACCTACCATCTTGCGCAAAGAATCTTGTCTCAGGCTCTCAGTTAATTTCCAGAGGCTATTAAATTAAGACTAACGAGTATGGACTAGGAGTCTATTCATCTAACGGCACAATTGTTATGAATGCACGTCCTAAAAATGGACTTTTTTGTTTCAATATGGAAGGTTCAGCACACTCTCAATTCCTTAGCAACAATCCTAATGCTCTCGTGTCAGAAGGCAACAAATGCACAATAGAAAATTTATTGCATCACCGTTTTGCACATGTAAGTGCCCACGTCTTGAAAAACATTTCCAATTCAGACCTAGATCTCGACCCTAAAAACAAGAAGCCAACAGACCTTAAGCTCAAATCTACGTCCTTCAATGACTGTCATACTTGTAATTCATGCAAACAAGTGGAAAAAATCAACAGAGATCAGGTACAGAGGAAACTTAACCCTCTTGAATTGGTTCATTCTGACACGTGGGGGAAATGTAGGACAAATGGCTTACTTGGAAGTCTTTATTTTGTGTCTTTCACTGATGATGCAACTCGCGAAAGTAAGGTTTATACTTTAAAAAGTTTGGTAGAAGTCCCCGAAAAGTTTCAATTATACAGGGAAGAAAAAGAGCTTCAGACTGGGCGAAAGATTAAAGCGATGCGCTTCGATGGAGGTAGTGAATACAAGAAGTAGAATTTAACGGTATTTTGCAACAAATGAGCGCCCCATACACACAGCACCAAAACGGTGTTTCCGAAAGGTTGAATAGAACACTTGTGACTATGGCTAGATGTATGCTACACCATGCAAATTTACCTCTACGTTTCTGGGATCTTGCTATTAGCTCTGCATGTTATATTCGAAATCGTCTGCCTACGCAACCTGAAGTCAGAACCCCTCACGAACTAATGACTGGCTCGATTCCTGTAGTTTTACATTTAAGAGTATGGGGATGTCTCTGCTATGTTCTAATTCAAACTTCGGACCCACATAGAAATAAACTTTCTCCGACTTCACTGAAAGGAATATTTGTAGGATATTGTGAGTCTACAACACAGTATCAAATTTACATTCCTTCCAAAGAGGGTCGTAATAAAATCATAGTCTCAGCTAACGTCAGGTTTCTCGAAGATACTTTCTGGGATTGGGGTAAAACATCAGAGCAACAAGACATTCACTTTGATAGAATTCCTGAAATAGCTACTGAGGAAGAAGTCCCCCAAGAAAGAGAAACTAGCTGCTCACATGACTCCGACTCTGATTCCGAAGTTGATTCTGACGCAGAAATGCACTCCACTGATTCAAGAATTGAAACTAATTTACCTCATGATCCTTCAGAAGATTCTGAAGAATCACTCCCTTCCCCTTTTCTCCGGCCGTCTGAACGTCATCAACCTCCCCCTGCCAATCTAACTGATCTACCAGAATCATCGGGCTCGGTGCCTATCTCTAACCCTATCACCCTTAGGAGGAGTAAACGAATCCGAAAGCCTATATTGCCCCGTTCGGCGTGGCAACCACGAGCTCAAATTGCGGAAGAGAAAACTTTCATACCTAGGACTTTTAAAGAAGCACTAATCGGGAATGACAAAGAAAAATGGCGAGAAGCAATAAACGAAGAACTTAATTCGTTGGCAATCAAAAACGTTTTCACCCCTATAACACATGTCCCCATGAAAGACGACCTATTGGTTCAAGGTGGGTATTCTCAGTAAAGAGCGATGGAAGGTTCAAAGCCAGATTGGTTGCCCAGGGCTTTAGTCAACTGCAAGGGGTCGATTATTTCGATACATATTCCCCAACAATTCATATGGATTCTCTTCGGGTAATTTTAGCAGTCGCTACGTTCCGCGACTGGGAGATTCACCAGGTTGATGTGAAAACTGCGTATCTGGAGGGAGATCTCTCTGAAGATGTATACATGAGAACACCAGAGGGAATTAAAGGTGGTAAATACGTGAAACTAAATAAATCTCTGTATGGCCTCAAGCAGTCTGGTAAAGTATGGTATGATAAACTCGATCTCCAACTTAAAACTCTCAATTTCAGGAGATCAACCAGCGACCCTTGTATTTACATTCACAATAAGAGTGTAATAGTAATAGGTGTGTATGTTGACGACTTGGTGATCTGTGGAGAAGAAATTACTGATGTCAACATGATCAAACAGCAACTTTCCTCCATTTTTCCGATCAAGGACCTTTCTGAAATTGGTACTGTCATTGGATGGAAAATAACCCGAGATAGATCTTGCAGATCTCTTACTATCTCGCAAACAGACTACATCACAAGTAAGATTGAATCACTTGGGCTAGAAGACGCTAAAGGCGTAAATTCTCCTCTTGAGGGGTACGATTCCATCATACCAGCTGAAGATGGAGAACAAAAAGCAGATGATTCTGCCTATCCAAGTGCAGTAGGGGGTTAGGATACGCTTCTAATAGTACTCGACCAGATATCTGTTTTGCGACGTCTCAACTAGCCAGATTCAACTCATCCCCATACATGCGACATTGGAATGGTGTGTGTCGTGTCCATAGGTATCTGAAGTTTACAAAAAACACTGTATCACATACAAGTTCGGACCTAATACTTCAACACTCAATCAAGAACGTACCTTAAAGATGTTTTCAGATTCTGACTATGCCTCTGATATTCACACCCGTCGATCTGTGAGTGGTTATGTTTTGATGCTCGGAGGAGGCCCTATTTGCTGGCAATCGAAAAAACAAAAGTCAGTTGCAACTTCAACAATGGAAGCAGAATATATTGCATTATTTGAAGCATCTAAGCAAGCGATTTGGGTTGGTAAGCTTCTAAGAGAGCTTCAAGTTGCGGAAGAATTTATCAGTCCAAATGGAATGACAATTTACACTGATAATCAAAGCGCCTTAGCCCTCGCCAATGGAACGAACTCGTCAAAGGCAAAACATATTGATGTGGCCTACCATTTTACAAGGGAATGTGTTCAAAATGGTACTATAAGTATACAATATATTCCGACAAAAGATATGCTTGCTGATATACTCACCAAGCCTCTATCTTTTTCTAAAGCTGGGCCTATTTGCGCTAAATTACTCACGGGCTCATGAACTTCAATTTTACTTGGTTGCGTCGGTCAGGAGGAGTGTTGGAAAATGAAGTATAATCCTATTAGTAACGATTACCTTCATTACGTAAGGGTTCCCAACGCAATCCCTACATCCACTATTTACACTCTAATCCCATCTCCCCTGTAAGATTTGCACGAACAGGTACTAGTGTGGCTCTACTTCTATGACAAGGGAATACAGCGTAAATGATTGCCTACAATTACTTACTGATTTTTACTTATATATATCATCACGTCGTTTTTTATGGTATTCATTGACATCTTTTTACATATAAACAAATAATTAATTCACTCTTCTTCGCTCTGCTTTAAGTGATACTCTATCTCTTTCAACAGATTATGAGACCAATATGACTCTAACTAACTGAGTATAGTCGTCAAATTTTCTCGTTCGGATTCAATTCTTTCGATTCCGCCCCATCTCCGATACGATGTAACAGTCCATCGATCGATCAATCCTGCAGAACCCTCACGTCCACTTTCTTTGCCGATTATCGCCCACCGAAGTCTTTCACACTTTCCCGGCGCAATTCTCCCTCCATACGTTCCCAACTTTTCGCCTATTTATACCTTCTGTCTGTTGTAGCAGAAGAGTTTCTTGGTCTAGGGATATTCTTCGTTGGAGGAGCCGTGGCACTTTCTCGGCATCTTTCTCCCTCCAAATCTCCCCGAGTTCTCAACCGTGTGTGCCTTCTGTCTGGTTTAGCAGAAGAGTTTTTGGTTGAGGGGTACTTTAATTTGGAGGAGCCGTGATACCCTTCTTCAGTCTCAGTTAAGGACTGTTGAAGGCAGTGAATAGAAAAGGAGGCATTATAATTCGACTACTTTGGATTATGGGGTATTTCTTGCACACAAAGTTTGATGGGATATTTACGGGTCGACTTATTTTATTTTCTACTTTCACTCAAGCCGGCCACAATACCGACTTGTATTTATTATACTTGGAAGCTTTCTTTCTCTGTCGGGTTGGAGCATTTACCACTCGACATCACTTACCGAATACCTTCCTTCGGATACATTCTCTAACAAGTTGGCACTTCAACCACTTGTTCTTATATTTCGGATTTACTTTTCTTCAAGCTGGCACTTTCACCAATCGACCTATTTTCTTGTTGCCATTCTTTCTTCCGCCAATGCCGTTCGAGGCACAATTATACAGCCAGCTGCCCCTTTCTCTTCCGCCTCTCGGGACCTCTTCCAGTCTCCTCGCCGTCCCTCGTTGGGATTTCTTCTAAGGCCACTCATACTTAAAGGTGTTCCCCTCCGGACGTAATGTTTTCCCGCCACACATATGTTGCTTGAGTCGGGTTGCTGGATACTATGGTTTCACCTGAGTTGGTCGATCTTGTCGGTCAGGAGGAGTGTTGGAAATGGAGACACGGAGTGTTGTGGACGTATGGGCCCTCCATTTCGTCTAGGTTCCCGACACGATCTTGTGTGTGTTTAAGAGGTTGGAATGGGTAATATGGTAGTGCTTCAGGCTACCTATTAGATATACGAGCGGCTGTATGGCGTGGGCACAAGGAGGTTATTGGGGGTTTTCTATGCCTAGATGGCGCCACACTCGTTTATGGTGTGGCTTAGGCTACGTGTCGCTTACACTTGTACTTGTAGCGCACACTTTCCATACTTTTAGCTTTAATCTGAACATGACACTCTTTTAGTCAACTTCTACTTTCGTTCCATGAATATTGCGCCCATTTCATTGCGCGATATTTCCAACACTTCGATAGCCATCGAAGGCTACAGGAATTATCGGCTCACAAGCCGTCACACTAAGTAGATGGATGACGTATGAATACCTTGGATAGATAGTTTATAAGTGACCTGGACTGGAAGTGAGGACGGGCAGGCTCTACACAGAAAGCATATCATTTAATACTATAAAAATCCTTCCCCAAAAGGTGAAGTCATATTACCCTAACTCAGTATATGAAATCTAATACAAAAATTGCACAACCATAACAAGTTTGGAGTGTTCCCCCCATAAATCAACCCATTTAGCGTCGCTCGCTTATTAGGGCTAACATAGGACATGCAAGGATTAAGGTTTACATAATTATTATTTCCCTTGCACTTTTACAAATATAATAAATCATCTTTCAAAAACATTTACATCTACACTTATTATATTTTCTTTGCAATACTCAACGTATATTTACACATATTGACATACAACAATCCATAACTATTTTATGCTTTTTGTCCAAACACATATAAGTCAATAAAGCTCTCTCACGCTGAACCATTATGTACAAGAGTAGAAGCACTTGCCAGCCGGTATTAATCGTAATCGATTCTTGCCATTATCTTTGCATTGAGGGCTGTGTTCTTGTCCTTCTCTTCATGACTCTCTTGTATATCCTTACATGAATTTGTACATGACTAATTGCATAGGGGAAGCTATTATTAAATTGATGATTATAATTAACTACCCCTTCATCTTGTCACAAATTAGTATTACTATCTAAAATTCTCATTAGGGATCCATGAAACCTTTACTCATGTCCTTTACTCGTGTCCTGAAAGAAGCGAGTGATCTGTCTTGTTAGACTCTTCAAGTCAATTGAATAAATGTAAAATGTAAAAAGTGTCTATTGATTCCTGGCTGCCCTTCTTCTGTCTATTACTATCTAGATTATGTATGTTCAGAAAATGGCAATGCTCGATCTGTCCCCTACTTGTCTCCATGAACTAAGTTTCTCATAATTTAGAACGAAACATCTCTAGTCAGAGGATATAGAGTTCTTATTACTATAGCCCAAGCGAAATACCTTTGTCCGAAACAAGTAACTCCAAGCTTTGTAAACCTAACACCTTAACTCTAAATCTGACTTTGAATGCTTCCAAACTATCCATAGTTTGATATGTCTTCCTGCCTCTTGTTTAATATCCAAAGGCCGCTATCACGTGACTGGATCTTCCTCAACACAATGTCAGGAAATGCTGCTTAGTCAGCTAGCTGGTCAAGTGCAAGGTGTCCACATCCTTGGTACATAACACATCTTGATCACTCCATACATATAGTACTCACAATATACATTCCTCTGCATATCCCATATTACCGTCTATATTATCTTACTCTCGTGATAATCCCTTCTTAATATCCCAACACACAACATGTCATGCAGACTTCCTGCCCAACTGATGACCACTAACAGTCAGGTAAATATGTGACCCATATGTTATTTACCAATAATAATATTGTATTTATTAGGTCTCAACAGATCTATTCTATGCTCAAGTATACTTCTAACTATTGGCCACCCTGAGTATTATTTGCCCTCTTCCTACATACTGATATCTGCTTCCTGCTCCCAGCATGTTGCTCTGCAACATTTTTCTTGATGTATGACTAATCCGCCTCCTGGCCGACCTCGACATCCGGGATTCTCAGGATCCATATCAGGACTATAGTATCTCGGCTAGACTCGGAGTTCGGGATCCTCACCCTGCCCGACTATCTGTGCAAGGCCTCGATGGATGGCGTATCCGGACCTGACTTTTGTTATGCTCAGCTATGTAGTACGGTAGATCTAGTAGCTGGTGCATATGTAGTTATTATGGCAGTTTGGCATTATGGCGCATAAATGATATCCAGTCTCTACATAACAGCACTACAGGTAGTACTGTGCGCAGTATGAGAGATAGGTTGATGATATAGGATAGATGGCATGGTTGCTCAGTTGGGAGCACACTTAGGTGCGCTGCATACTGGTTATGTGATGGATTTACAAGCGAACAAGCTAGGGAATAAGAGACGAGGCTTCCCCAATCTGCAACAAAATAATTATCATAGTTACTTTACTTCTGCATACAAATGAAGATATCTCTCCACAAACTAATTTAGCTATTCCATCGCATGTGTACGTTCCCAAATCATATACCAATAATAACAACTTTGCCCTCTAATAGGGCTCCATCGGAGAAAACAGACAGACATTTTTTTGCATCAGATTTGAGCTGCTTGTGCAGCCATTGAGCCGTGATACAATATCAGAGAAGATTCATGAAAGATGACTCAATAGACAAGAAAAGCACTCATCCCTCGGATTTCATTTGCAAGTATCACTGCAAAGTTATGGCGGCTTTTTCTTCACTAACAGGTCAATCCTCATCCATGAATGCCGGCCAAAGGAAACATCCATAAAACCCAGAGTTATCCAGACATGCCTTCATCATCCACTGAATTTCCTCCGTGCGAAATATGTTCTGGGGCATCTTCTTCTCAAGTGAAGACAAACCGATCCAAAATGGGGATGCAATGCTTGCCATCTTGGGAGCTCCTCCACACCATTTTCTATGCCAATCAATGTTGTGCTGATGAAAGCTAAGATATTAATGCACAAGGTTAATGACCATTGGGAATTAAGAAGAGATTTTTAGGTTATTTCATGAGAAGTGGATAAATGATGGAGTACTGTAAGGAAAATTGCTTCCAGATTAATCTACCAGATGCGCGTGTAAGGAGCTATTAATAACTCCTAGATCCTGTCTAGAGGTGGTATGTCATCTGCTTATTTAAACTAAGCTAGTCAGGCCACATGACCTCCCTATCACTATATACATTTCATCCGCTACAGTAGGACACTCTATCGGCCTATTACAGGCACGGCTTCGTGGAGCCAATGGCCAACGTCCCCTAGACGCTCGATGGATTTTAAGCTCACCAGAAGGAGCCACCTTGTTCCGAGACTGCCTTATGTCCATACTATTTTTTCGAAGAGTTTCAAAGGTACCAGTAATTGGGGAAGCTCTGTTTGCACCTACATTTGTAGGACAGCCCTGATTACTTAGACACCAACGCTGTCTAAATACGAACATCTACATGTGGTTTAATTTACGTTTTTAATTATATAATTTATATCAATTCAAGAAGAGTCTCACTGATCTGGCGGCTATGCAGATCGGGAGCAGTGGGGTCTTAATCGGGTTTTTGTTATGGGAGTGCCGGTGCGTCGGGTAGCCCTTCATAGGCTGGGCTAGCCGGCATGGGGCTTTAAAGCACTGTTTGTTTGTTTGTTTATTCATTTAGGTCCTAGGTCTATCCCGTTATCCCCGAAGAGTCAAGGACCGGTTTTCACAGCCAAGATCCTATCCCTGATAAGCCCAACTTGATCCAACCGCATGAAACCACTAAACAATAAGTAGATAGTTTAAATTTCGCAACCGTACATAAATTCAACCTTTGAAACCAAACTCCTACACACAGAACTATCCAGCCCTGCAGATTTCCCAAATTCTGGTCAGAAAACAAATCTTCTCGCCTTGTATTCCTTCCTGTCATTTCATCTGTATCACTAATTTATATGGTCCTCGATGAGATCAGAGGACGAATTTGTAGATGGCAACCCAAAACAGCAGGTTTCCTTAACAAAGTTTTTGAAGTTTTCGGGACACTTTGGCCCGAGAAGCTTTTGGATGAAGTCACTATGTGACAATATCCCTCTGAGTCGACGCGTGACGTGAGAATGTAGTCGACAGTGAATGAAATGGGTTGGAGTGGTCTCCTCCCCGCAGGTGCACTCCATGAGAGCGTACATATTGTTGAAACGGCAATGACACGCCGCGTAATTGCCATGGTCCGTACGAGCTGTTACGGCACGTCAAGGAGGTTTTATAAGTTAATATATTGCTATCAAGAGGTACGCTTGTAAAGGCAATAAAAGACGAAGAGAGGAGGTAGCTACTCTCGACCCTCTCTAAGATATCTCCCTCGGCTGTGCTCAGTCATCCAACGTGATGCCAAGGCGCGCTAACCTGTATCCCCACACGCACGCAATACGGCTCTCACGGATCGTGACATTACCCCCCCCTCCTGAAGAACTGCGACCGCGCAGTTGCAGTCATAGCGTGATCGTCTTCCAATTCGGAGTAGTCGTTGATACCATTGTTGTACGCCTCTAGCCACTTCGGGAGTAGTCTAGGTGGTCCCCTGGCTGTTGGGTAGCGTATATGGAATCTCTTGATCATATGAGGTGCTGTCATAGCGTTGGAGCAGGGGTACCATTCGAGGTCTTCGTCAGCGCCCTTCCATTGAATCTGGTACTGGAGAGTGTTGCGATAGACTCGGGAGCTTAATATCCCCTCAATTTCCCATTCGTCTTGCTCAGGGAGTAGTTGAATTGGTGCTGGGGCTTGTCGAACCTGTCCTGGTAGTGGGTCCTGTACGAACTTCCGCAGCGAATGGGAGTGAAATACAGGATGGATTTTCCATTCTTCCGGTAACTTCAACTCCCAGCTCTCCCCAACCTTCTTTAGTACTTCAACAGGGCCATACCACTTGTCTGAAAGCTTACGTGAAGGTCTGCTCATTTTCCAGTTTGCGGTAGAGACTAGAACCATGTCTCCAACTTCCCAATCGACTTCCCGACGGCTACGATTAGCTAACCGCTCCATCTTCTCCTGTTGAATCTTAAGCGAGGATTTAGCGAATTCCATTGCATCCTTCATACGAGTTGCTACACAGAGAGCATCTTCTCGATTCAAGGTCTCCGTGGCAGTAGCAGGAGGCTCAGGGTTATGTAAGTCCCAGGATGCACGCGCCTCGTAGCTATTGAGTAGTTGGAATGGTGACAAGTTGCCAAGAGATTCGTGAGGTAGCGTAAGCTGAGCAATATCCATAATCGGTAAGAGAGAGCTCCAATTGTCTTGATAGTAGGTACAGAATGGACGAAGTCTCTGCTTGATATACTGATTCATGATTTCCGTCTGGCCATCGACGTTGGGGTTATATGATGTAGTCAACTTGACCTTGGTGCCGAGAATACGACAATATTCGTTCCAGAAACTTGATACAAACTGAGGTCCACGGTCGGAGACTATGGAGTCTGGCATCCCAAAGTGACGACTCCAGTGGACAGCGAATAGCGTCGCCATCTCCTTTGCCGTGATGGTCTTATGGCAGGGGATCGAGACTGGTTTCTTTGATAGCCTGTCCATGATCACGAAAGCAGCGTCAAAACCGTTCTCATCTAGCGGTAGCTCCGTGAAATCCATGGTCAAATGCTGGTAAGGTCGCGCGGGGATTGGTAGGGGGTGGAGGAAACCAGGAGTCTTATCTCTCCTCGCCTTCATACGAGCACAGCTGCAGTTAGAGATATAACGGGTGATATCGGCCGTCATTCCAGCCCAGTGATATTTGCGGCCTAAGAGGAGCTTGACCTTACTGTTCCCAGCATGCGCAACTTGAGGTTGAGCGTGAACGTGACGGATTAAAGTCGTACGGAGCTCTGGCGGTTCCAGAGGAACCTCCAACCGCCCATGGAAGAAGAGCTTACCGCTAGCCAGCGTGTACTCGGGGTGATGCTGCCGAGCCTTCTCGCGTAGAGTTTCAAGCTCCTCCGATTCCTTGTTCGCTGTAAAGACTTGGTCGATGATATCGTAGTTTTCGATATCGTAAGCAGCTGTCGACGTAGCGTCAGGGGCCTCTCCAACTAGAAACTGTTCTTCAGGGAGCTCTAGTGGTACTAAATCGACTGGTGAGACAGTCTCACGGGTGCCAAGCGGTGAGATTTCCACATAATCGTGGTCAACAATTTGCAGGTCAGCTAGTTGCGTCTGTGCCATTTCCTGGAGAATCTCGTTACTGATCTTATCGTTGGGAATCATCTGTTGGTTGCGTAGAGCACGCTTCTTAGCTTCCAATGGTGAGAGGTCTTGATCTCTACGGGAAAGTGTATCTGCCAGGGTGTTTGTAACTCCTGTTCGGTACATGATCTCAAAGTGGAATTGGGCGAAGAACTCCGCCCACCGTGCTTGTCGAGCGTTGAGATCTTTTGTTGACATAAAGTACTCCAAGGCGCGGTGATCGGTATAGACGTGAACCGTCTTTTGCGCACCCAGCAACTCAGGTTTGTACTGTTGGAAAGAGCGGAAAATCGCAAGTAGCTCTTTGTCGTGGATCGGGTAATTCAGCTCTGCGTCTATCATGGTTTTAGAGAAGAAACCGACTGGGTGGAACATTCCATCGTCTTGAAGCTGTGAAAGCACGCCAGCCACTACCCCATCAGAAGAGTCAGTTTCGAGTCTAGTTTGCTTGAATGGATCGTAGTGACACAAGATAGGAGCCGTCTGTAGGGCGTGCCGGAGACGTTCCCATGCCTCCTTGCAAGCTCCACCGAAGTGGAAGGGGACGTCTTTCCCAGTCAGTAATGTGAGTGGTCGGCAAATACTGCTGTAGTCTTTGATAAATCGACGGTAGAAGTTACAGAAACCTAGGTAGCTTTGTACGCCGCGAACGTTGCTAGCATATTCCCAATTCTTGATAACCTCAATTTTCTCGGGGTCTACCTCAATCCCGGTGGTACCAATGATGAAGCCCAAGAATTTCGTACGTGTCACGCCGAATTCAGACTTCTTGATGTCTGCCTGGAGGCCGTGGTCTCGCAATATCTCCAATATTTTTTGTACGTGAAGGTCATGCTCCGCTTCTGAATCTGAGTAGATCAAGATATCGTCAAGGTAAGCTGAGCAGAAGTCGTCTAGGTATTCCATTAAGATATCGTTGATAAAACGTTGAAAGGTGGCAGGGCCATTAGTCAAGCCAAATGGGAGTACTTTGTACTTATATGTTCCGTAACGAGTGCGGAAGGTAGTGAAGTCTCCGAATCTTTTGACATACGTATTTTGTGAAATGCCTGCTGAATATCGACTTTGGTGAAGATCTTTGCTTTAGAGATTCTAGCCATCATCTCATCAATCAAGGGAATAGGATAGGGATCTTTCTGGGTAAGCTCGTTCAGCTTTCGGAAATCGACACAAAATCGAAGCCCACCGCCAGCCTTCTTTGCCATAAGGATAGGCGCAGCCCAGGGCGCGTTTGATGGTGCAATGAAACCTTTATGGAGGTTCTCAGTGATATAACGCTTAGCTTCAGCGAGATATTCGTCTGGCATGCGTCGGAGAGGCTCTGTCGTAAGCGTGTTATCGCCGGTGAGTTTAATTTCGTGGTCGACGGCGGGTCTCCTCGCAGCGAGGTTGTCTGAAGCTCTGGTAGAGAATAGGTCCTTAAACTCCTTCCACTTCTCGGGGAGGCGCTCTGTAACTAACTCATCGTTCTGCCGGTATTTAGCTTCGCGAGTTTCCGCCGGGGAGAGACCTGCATCAAGAGCCGACAATTCCACGGCAACAGCGGCAAGCTCGTTTTGACGTCGTTGGATCTCATCTTGAATATCTTTGAGGGAGGCGACGAGAACTTCCGAATCGTCGTTATGGGCCTTCTGGCGGTGCTTCCGATGCAAGTAGAACTGGTGCATTGAGGCGGCGGAGATCAGGTTGATATCAGTCTTACACGGCTCGTTTTTAACTCGGCGAGTTGCCACGGCGACGGTCTGGCGTTGGAGAGCTTGATCAGCTTGCTCGACTCGTGAGCCGGGATCACGGGTGGTAGAGGACGATTTAGCCAGTTGGTGATCAGCGAGTAGTTCATTCATTCTTAGGAAGCCTTGCTTAAGTTCCCTGACAAACGAGGAGGGACGCTTTTGAGTCTTCTTCGGTCGAAGGGAAGGGAGAGTTTGTACACTAGAGAGCTCTTCTTCAAACAGAGCATCTCGTCGTTGCTGGTCAAGTTGGTGCTGTAGGTTCACCATGGGCGTCTTGGGAGGTAGGAGTAGCTCTAGACGCCTATCGAAGTAGTGCTGAGGTGGCATATCAAACGGCCACTCTAAACGGTTTTTCGTACGACGATTGTAATTCTGCTTGAGTTCGTAATGTTCTAAGAACTTTCGGCCGATGAGCACATCGTTGCTTCCCAGGTCGGTAATCAAGAATGGGAAGTTGACGCGGCGGCGATCGATCGTGAGGGTAAGGAGAATTACGTGGGTGATAGCAGCGCCGGCTTGTCCGTTATAACCAGTAGGTATAATTGGCTTGGGGAGAGTAAGGAATTTGACGCCTAAAAGGTCACGAAGTTGGAGAGCGACAGAGGTACGAAGCGCCCCAAAGATATTTGCTCCGCCGTCGATATGTGCAGTTGTTTGATGAATGATCCATTTCTACCTAATTCAATACTAACTAGGAATTGTTTTCCTCCAGTAAGAGAACGGAAATCAGCATTCAAGACTTTCCACAAATCGAGGCATTTGCCATGAGAGGAGACTGTTCCACGGCTTAAGAGTTTCCCGACAGCTCGTCAACCTCAACAGGTTGTAGGCCGTCTTCGTCGCCGTCATCGTGCTCTAACATTAATTCCTCCACCGATCTACCAGTCAGTTCTGCGATCTTTACGGCGTTGGGGCAATCCCTAGCCCAATGGCCTTCCTTTCGGCAGAGACACAGGTATTGGTAGCGCTGAGAGTACGACGTATGACTTGTGGTAAGGTCTCAGGAGTGGTAGGGAAGCGTACAGGGGGTGTTGCGAGCAGCTTCAGCCGTCAGGCGTTCAGCAGTCCATCCCGATTTTTTCAAAATACCCGGGTTTCTGCTAGCGTTGTTTCCGACGGCGACAGCGACTACCTTCTTATGGAGAGCATCCTCGGCGAGGATGTTGCGAGATTCTCGGTCGGTGACAGCTAAGAACTCGTCGAGAGTAGTGTAGTTGTTGCTCATCTTGTACTTCTCAGTCATAATTTGGAGCTTTAAGGCGGGAGAGATTTTCTCACAAACGTCATCAAACCAACGAGCCCTGGCGATTTTACCAGTGATGGCTAGGTTGGTGAACTTGATGCGGAATTGATTGTATGTCATATTACTAGTCATCTTCAAGATGCTGTAGGCAGCTTTGGCTTTTTGGACACGGTTGTGGTCGAAGAAACGTTGATCTAGGGCAGCGAGGACGTCGGCAGCACCCTTGAATTCGGTGTAACATCTGTATCCATATGCTGAAGGATAATAGTCTTGGCCTCTCCTCCAGTACACTTGAAGTACGCCTTTACCTGGGAGTCTCCAGCGCAGAAGTTACCAGAGAACTCCTCAATAAAGAGCTTCATGTCCATCTTCCAAGCATCGTACTCAATCTCTCCATTGTGGTCGGTAAAGAGGAGGCGGGGATAGCGAATCTTGTGAGAATCGACAGGCTTGACAGAATTGTCAATCTTTGGGAGGTAGTGATCAACAGCTGGTTGTAGGTCCGCAGTAAGTGCGCGAGACTTTCTAGCAGCATCTTCGGTAGCTTCGACGGCGAGAGCAGAAGCAACTGCAGTCTTGAGCATCTCGTTGATTGCCGCCAACTGGCTGGTAGAGAATGCTTGGTCCACCATTTGTGTTCGTCTTCCTCCTTGATTGTATCACTCTCAATAGTTCTCAATATGTTCTCCTCCACTGGCGCGGTATCGCCTTTCTTCTTTTTCCTCCGCGGGGTATCCAAATCGGGCTGGTGTAGAGAGCTCTCGATTNTTGAGGGAGGCGACGAGAACTTCCGAATCGTCGTTATGGGCCTTCTGGCGGTGCTTCCGATGCAATAAGAACTGGTGCATTGAGGCGGCGGAGATCAGGTTGATATCAGTCTTACACGGCTCGTTTTTAACTCGGCGAGTTGCCACGGCGACGGTCTGGCGTTGGAGAGCTTGATCAGCTTGCTTGACTCGTGAGCCAGGATCACGGGTGGTAGAGGACGATTTCGCCAGTTGGTGATCAGCGAGTAGTGCATTCATTCTTAGGTGGCCTTGCATAAGTTCCCTGACAAACAAGGAGGGACGCTTTTGAGTCTTCTTCGGTCGAAGGGAAGGGAGAGTTTGTACACTAGAAAGCTCTTCTTCAAACAGACCATCTCGTCGTTGCTGGTCAAGTTGGTGCTGTAGGTTCACCATGGGCGTCTTGGGAGGTAGGAGTAGCTCTAGACGCCTATCGAAGTAGTGCTGAGGTGGCATATCAAACGGCCACTCTAAACTTTTTTCGTACGACGATTGTAATTCTGCTTGAGTTCGTAATGTTCTAAGAACTTTCGGCCGATAGCACATCGTTGCTTCCCAGGTCGGTAATCAAGAATGGGAAGTTGACGCGGCGGCGCGATCGTGAGGTAAGGAGAATTACGTGGGTGATAGCAGCGCCGGCTTGTCCGTTATAACCAGTAGGTATAATTGGCTTGGGGAGAGAAAGGAATTTGACGCCTAAAAGGTCACGAAGTTGGAGAGCGACAGAGGTACGAAGCGCCCCAAAGATATTTGCTCCACCGTCAATATGTGCAGTTGTTTTGATGAATGATCCATTTCTACCTAATTCAATACTAACTAGGAATTGTTTTCCTCCAGTAAGAGAACGGAAATCAGCATTCAAGACTTTCCACAAATCGAGGCATTTGCCATGAGAGGAGACTGTTCCACGGCTTAAGAGTTTCCCGACAGCTCGTCAACCTCAACAGGTTGTAGGCCGTCTTCGTCGCCGTCATCGTGCTCTGACATTAATTCCTCCACTGATCTACCAGTCAGTTCTGCGATCATTACGGCGTTGGGGCAATCCCTAGCCCAATGGCCTTCCTTTCGGCAGAGACAACAGGTATTGGTAGCGCTGAGAGTACGACGTATGACTTGTGGTAAGGTCTCAGGAGTGGTAGGGAAGCGTACAGTGGGGGTGTTGCGAGCAGCTTCAGCCGTCAGGCGTTCAGCAGTCCATCCCGATTTTTTCAAAATACCCGGGTTTCTGCTAGCGTTGTTTCCGACGGCGACAGCGACTACCTTCTAATGGAGAGCATCCTCGGCGAGGATGTTGCGAGATTCTCGGTCGGTGACAGCTAAGAACTCGTCGAGAGTAGTGTAGTCGTTGCTCATCTTGTACTTCTCAGTCATAATTTGGAGCTTTAAGGCGGGAGAGATTTTATCACAAACATCATCAAACCAACGAGCCCTGGCGATTTTACCAGTGATGGCTAGGTTGGTGAACTTGATGCGGAATTGATTGTATGTCATATTACTAGTCTTCTTCAAGATGCTGTAGGCAGCTTTGGCTTTTTGGGCACAGTTGTGGTCGAAGAAACCTTGATCTAGGGCAGCGAGGACGTCGGCAGCACCCTTGAATTCGGTGGTAACATCTGTATCCATATGCTGAAGGATAATAGTCTTGGCCTCTCCTCCAGTACACTTGAAGTACGCCTTTACCTGGGAGTCTCCAGCGCAGAAGTTACCAGAGAACTCCTCAATAAAGAGCTTCATGTCCATCTTCCAAGCATCGTACTCAATCTCTCCATTGTGGTCGGTAAAGAGGAGGCGGGGATAGCGAATCTTGTGAGAATTGACAGGCTTGACAGAATTGTCAATCTTTGGGAGGTAGTAATCAACAGCCGGTTGTAGGTCTGCAGTAAGTGCGCGAGACTTTCTAGCAGCATCTTCGGTAGCTTCGACGGCAAGAGCAGAAGCAACTGCAGTCTTGAGCATCTCGTTGATTGCCGCCAACTGGCTGGTAGAGAATGCTTGGTCCACCATTGTGTGTTCGTCTTCCTCCTTGATTGTATCACTCTCAATAGTTCTCAATATGTTCTCCTCCACTGGCGCGGTATCGCCTTTCTTCTTATTTTCCTCCGCGAGGTATCCAAATCGGGCTGGTGTAGAGAGCTCTCGATTGCTTCGGCGCGGTTGTATATGGGAGGGACCGCTCTTTGTGTGTGTAGTATTGAGACGAATGCGCGTAGGTAGGGAGGGGTTTGCAGAGGTCCAGATTGGTAGTTGAGGATACGCGCACGAGGCTGATGGCGAGGCTGAAGCGCAAATCTGTGTCGCAAATTCGCAAAGTTTGAGGTATCGTATCAAAAAGGTGATGCCGATAGAGAGAGGGAGTTCAGCTTGCTTTGAGACTGTCTGCAATCGAGATATGAGGCAGAAGGCACCTGTAATTATACAGGTAAGGCGGGAGTCGTAGGAGTCGTACCAAAAAGGTGGTGCCGACATCGAATTTGTTCCGAGTGGATATTACTGCTTCCCAGCGAGGTGATGGTCTTTTATTATGTTACAGCACGTCCAGGAGGTTTTATAAGTTATTATATTGCTATCAAGAGGTACGCTTGTAAAGGCAATAAAAGACGAAGAGAGGAGGTAGCTACTCTCGACCCTCTCTAAGATATCTCCCTCGGCTGTGCTCAGTCATCCAACGTGATGCCAAGGCGCGCTAACCTATAACCCCACACGCACGCAATACGGCTCTCACGGATCGTGACACGAGCTGCAATCAGATTTCGAAGTAGGAACCTCGAAAGTCCCAGCTCAGGTGGTTTTTGTCGTCGCATGAGCAGGTCGAGCTTGCGATATCGGGGCGGACAAGCTTCGTTCCACCATTCTTCGAGCAATGCTTGCCGCAAACAATTCATTTGGCCATCCAGAAATGCCAGAGTTATGGATTCTGGCCGTATTTCAGAGCTAGGCAGCTTTCGTAGGCCAGACCGGGAGGCCGAATCAGCTTCTAGGTTACCCTGAATTCTTAAATGTCCAGGTACCCATTTAATTATCACGCGAGCTGATTTGGACAACTCACGAAATTTCCGTACTTTGTTGTGGCTTGTGGTGGACTTGCATGTCTCAAGTGCGTTGATCGCCTGTTGACAATCCATTAGTAGGTAGACTCGTTGTCTCGCGCTCTGGAGTCCCAGTGCTGCCTCAAGAGCCTCTTGCCCCGATGATTTCCGCATCTAAAGCCTCCCCCCCAATGCCTGATACCACTTTCTGTGAGCAAAGTCTGTCCGTCCCTCTTCAGAACAAAGCCCCACGCAGAGCGTCCATTCCCTTCCAATGAGCCATCTGAGTAGGCACAAATTTCCGACTTCGACATCTGGTTGATCCATTGTCTACATTTCTCAATTTGCTCTTCTTTAGACCCTGCTTTCGGTAAGTAGGATGTGGGTGGTAGTGCTTCTGCACCCTCAGCCTCTGGTAATTGTCGGTACGCTTGCTGTACTCGTGACATTATTACTTCAGGAACAGAAGTCCCTCGATTTCTAATCTTGTATTTCCGCGTGCCTATATTTGGGCACACAGCTGCACGAATCCTCAGCGGATGGCGGTCATCTAGAGTTTTGAACCTAACTGACTGTCGAAGTCGATTACCCTCCAGTATGATTTTCCCTGGTGGGATTCCTCCTTCTCTGTGCAGTACAACGTTCGCTGTCGTCCTCATTACCGAGAGAGCAGCCCGTAGTCCCATCAAGACAGCCTTTTCAATCATGCCACATAGGTGTGCCGTTGGTGGGGTTGTCATGCTTTTTCTCGTAGGGCGTTTGAGACCTGGCCACCAGATCTCCGCACCAAATATCGCAATAGGAACAACACACATGTCGACTGCTCTGATAAGCGCTCCTGGGGCGGCTCCTCGGAGAGCAGTGTTGAAGCGGCGCAGGTTCTGTGCAACTTTCAAGACTTTACCGCACCATGTTGTTACGTGGTGCTTAAAGGTCAGCCGGGAATCTAGGTAGACACCCAACCAGCGAACATATTCAGCTGGCTCGATTAGGGTTCTATTGACATAGATTCCTTTCGCAGGCTCATGGCACCATGCGGGAAATTGAATTACTTCTGACTTACTTTTTTCGAAAGCAACCGCATTTTTTCCTGCCCAATCCAGGAGATCATCGACTTCATTCTGGGCTGCAGCGGCAGATTCCGTAATTGTGCGGCCAAATCCAATTATTCCGAAGTCGTCGGCATAGCTGAACCTCATACCAGGCTTCCCGCTTCGCATAGGCTCTGCCATGTATAGAAGGAAAAGGAGTGGTGATATCAGTGAGCCCTGTGGGACTCCACAGCTTAGCTGTCGCTGAGCGGTGACTCCTCCAGAGTAACGCACTTGGACCATTTGTTGTGCTAGGAACGAGGTCGTCCACTTGAGGATCGAGTCTGGCCAACCTTGCTCCTGCATCCTTCTGACCAAACAGTTTTGGAGAACTGCGTCAAAAGCACCTTGAACGTCCAGGGTGACAAATGTAGCCGTCCACTTTTGGGAGCTTGCCTCTTCAATGTCGTGTACCACAGAGAAGACAAGGTAAATTGCCGAGCGTTTTGGGAGCGCGCCAAATTGCTGTTGTCCCGTTACATCAAATATCACAGCGAGATGCGCCATACGCTTAGCCAAGAGCCTTTCTAGACCTTTACCTAGGCAAGAAAGAAGGGCGATGGGCCTCCATCCTTTGACTGTCGTTGGGTCTCGATTAGGTTTCGGGACCAGAACGACCTCAGCCAGCTTGAAGCAGGATGGATGAATGCCAATCCTCACGCAGGTCCGGAAGAGTTGAGCGACGTACGGTCCGATTGTGTTCCAGCAAGCCGCTAGCAGCTCAACTGAGAATCCGTCTGCTCCAGGGGCTGTGTTACCACAGCCGATTGTGCAGTGTCTTACTTCTTCCTCGGAGATGTCTTCATTCCACGGGATTCGGTTGCTGCTTCTTGCTGTGCACGGTGGCAAGTCGTCTGACGCCTGATGTCGGGCAAGAAGCTCATCGCGAAGTATTGTGGCTCGCTCTAATGGGTCCGAGATGAGGGTTCCATTATGATTGAGTGGTGGCGGAATGCTAGCCTGTCGTGGGCTGGCCTTTCTCAGCAGCTTGAACACATCGCTCGGCGACTTCATCGCTTCGACCTGTTGCGTCTGGTATTCTTTTTTCGCAGCTCGGAGAACTGATCGAAGCTTTTTCGCGCAGACACTCCGTGTCACAGGACTAAGTCCTAGGAATGGCTTAGCGAACTTAGGACTTAGAGACTTCCATGTACATAGTTAGATTTACTCTCCTTATCGCACAACACAGTTATCTATCCCGACCCATCCAGATCCAGATATTCCATTCATATATTCCGTGACACTCCGCTGGAGAGAGGGTAAAGTCGCTCGATATTTGTCTCGTGCTGCCCTGCATGCCGGGGTCCACCAAGGTGCTGATTTTCCGCTACTAGCTCTGGCTCGGGTTCCAGTCGCGCTAATAGCGGCATTAATCTGGAAACAGAGTTCTTGGGCGTATCCTTCAACTTTCTCGATAGTGTCTAAGGCTGAAGGCGGCTTGATCCATCTGGCAGTGAAGGCAGCAAATTTTGGAAGATTTTTCTTCGTCACTCGGAGCTTGGGTATCCCAGCCTTCATTCATGCAGCTCGTATCGGAATTTGTCCTCGGATAGGAAGATGATCGCTGGTTACACATTCACTTCGATCCACCCATGCTTGCGCGCCATTGATGTTAGTCCAGGCTAGATCCAAGGTGTTGCCAGCTTTGTGCGTGGGCTCCCCAATGATGAGACAGAATAGATGGTGATGTTGCGCCCATCCATCGATTTCCTCTCCTTGTCCGTGGATTCGGGTGGTGCTCGGTTGCCAGGCCCAGTAAACTGAGTTGAAATCCCCCGCCGCAACAGAATTTGGCGGTGGATCCCAGTTTATGAGAGGCTGCACAGCCTGTGGGTCGTTGGGCGCTTTGTAGACGTTGAGGAACATGATTCTATTGACCACGACCCAGCAATAGTCTGCCGTAGGCGTGGCACAGGGAAAGATCTGTTTTGCGATTATTTCATTGCCGCTTTTCCGAGTGTAGGTCACTGCCCTCGGCCTATACTGATCCTCACCACGGGGAATATGGCAATCATATCCCGGATGAGTCTTTGTTGACTTGCTCTGTTTTTTCCACAGAGGTTCCTGAACAAGCAGTACATCGACTCCCAGCTCAAAAGCTCGGGCGAGCGCGATGTCCTGTGTCGGGCCTCTCCTTCCTACATTTATCGACATGAAATTTAAGGTAGGAGGGAGGCAAAAAGGGGCCCGTGGGGCGCCCTTTATAAGCTTTCTTCACGATTCACGTCCTCTGTAACCTTGGTTACAGAAGGCGATGAATCGGTCATCAGCACTTCGAAGCAGTTGCTGGAATTGAAGCCCGTCTGAGCTATTTTTGCCTTTTCAGAGGCTGCTGAAACTGCAGCTTCAGCGCGTCTGACAGCTGATTTTGCTCGTGCAACTGCAGCAAATTCCCGTTGACTCGCCTGCCTGATTGCCTCGAGGTTCTCTTTGGATGCTGGTCCAGACTTTGTAGGACGAGCTACACAGTCACGACTGTCCGATCGGTGGGGGCCCCCACAGTTGCGACACTTTGTATGTGCCTTACACTCTGCGGAGGAGTGCATCGTTGACGTGCCGTTCCAGCAGGCTGGGGCACGTGAGCAACCTCGAGTGCCGTGAAATTTCAGGCATCGTTTGCACTGGCTTATTGCCTGTTTAGGCTTGTGACAAACTGCAATTCCAGAGTTGTCAAAAAGTCGGAAGCCCGGCCGAGGGGTAGACGCTCTCTCGAAGTGAGCTATCCAAGTTTGGTAGGGAGCTCCTACTCTCCCCTTTCCGAGTGGACGGACACGTACCGTAACCGCCTTGGTGGTTCGAGTTATCTCTTCTGCCACCATCTCCTCAGTGACTGTGACCTTGCCCATAAGTGTGTATAGGGTCATTGGAACCGTTGCAATTCGAAGGGCAGCCAGATCCGAGGCTGTCTCCAACTTAGCTTCAACCTTGCTGAATGATTCAGCAGCGTTTAAGAGAAGCTGGCGTGCTTCTTCGTTTTTGGCTCTCATTGCAAAGCCGGTGGTAACACGATACACATGTTCAATATTGTAGGATGAAACCTCCACCAATCTGGTCACGGCATCTCTCACGCCAGCTGGCGAAAGAGCGCGCCATGCATGCTCCTCTCTGAGTCGAAGAAACAGACGAACATCTTTTGGCTTTGCAGTCACAGGTCTAGCTTGTTTCTTGACCTGTGCTGCTGGGTTTGGGGCGACTCGAACAGTCTTCGCTGGAGCGATTGACATTTGTGGAGAGCCCCGGGCGACTGTTGCCCATGTCGTTTTGGCCTGAGTCACTGGGCGTTTTTGCTCCTGATCGTTCATCGGAGTTCTTTCTTTGTGTTGTAATCCTAGTCCGTGCTAACATAACGTAGAGACGTGCATGGTCTAGGTCATGGATTAATATAGTCGCTGTGCCTACACAATTGAGGTAAGCTACGTAGTGGTTGTAGAGATCTGTTAAGGATCAGGATGTTGAGAAGTGATAGCAGTGCACGGACCAGCTTCTCATGTATTTAGACAGGTGGTCAGGCACTGCCCCCAAAAGTGTCCAACATAGATCACACACTTTATCCAATATACTTTAGTAAATAATAATCCCTTCTAAAGTCTACAACTCAGTTCTCGAGCATTATATCACAACTGTCTCTAAGTCTATCCCAAGAATATCTCCAGTGCTCATCATTCACAACACTTTGGCCTTGGTTATAGGACAACTTATATTGTCCTGGCAGCTTGGGCGCTGGGGAAGGATTGGGGGGGCCGCACTGGGTCCCGACTTCATGAATTGAGCCACTGCTGCTCGGAGATATAACTTCATCGAGTCGATGAACGGATCGCTCGACTCTTCCGAGTAGAGAGAGACCGCGGTCTCGACAGCATTGATCGCAGCAGTGCAGATCATTATATTCTTTGCTGCTTGAGCTGCCCCGCGCTCTTCAGCTTCAATCATGGCTTGTAGTTCCGGGGGGCAGCCATTGATTTTTTGTTTCCTGCTTTCGCTGCAGGGGGGTTGTTGTTTTTCAGTCGTCACTGATGGGGGTTTGCTGGCGATCTGAGTAGGTGTGGCTTGATTAGCCTTATTCACCTCTGGAATTGCTGCCTTCTTGACAGCAGGAGCAGCAATTATCTTTGTTGTTGTAATGACAGAGGTCACAGGGACCACATCATCATTTTTCTGGGCAACATTCCATCTGGACTTGTCGAGACCCTCCATTATATATTGGTCTATGACCGCATCACCCATTTCTGCGTCTGGGTTTGTTGAGTTGGAGTCTTCCTGGAAGGCTCTCATCCTTTCAGTCATCTCTGACTCCATCTTATCTTGATCTATCGTTTCGATCGATAGATTCCTTGAATCCAGGCGCTGTTGCAGCCTGGCTTTTATTTTCGTCATTGCTTTGATCTGGCGCGCGGGGCGAGTGATTTTCGTGGGCCCCATCGCCATTTCGGTGATTTGGGGTCTTGCCACTGTGAGAAGCGATGATATTAGCTTGCGATATAATGAATTGAAGGGTGAAGGGGACGTATGGGGGAATTTTCATCGATTTCAAAATTGCGGTTGTGTTGTGAGCTGGCACGATGCTAATATAGATAAATAAATAAATAAAGTAGGACACTCTATTCAGCATTCACAATGTAATACCGAGTCCCACTTATCTTTCTTAAGAAATCCTTGGAGATCTAGATATCTAAAATGTTGGCAGTTCACATTGATTTATTTTAATCATTGCAAAACCTTTAGCTAATCGGTCTCTCTTAAGCTCTCATCTTACAAAATTCAGTCCTAATATGCCCACGAGATATCCCTCCCCTTTTCTGTTGAGCGGATTGGATTGGAAAAGCTTGTGGCTATTGGGCACAGATTATATCACTTAGTGAAGCGAGTGGGAAAATAGAGGAGTCTGTAAATCTGTTGTGGAGAGTTGTTAATTACTCCCGCTAGGACACAGAGTGAGTTACAGCCTCGCCTCAACCTGGCCTTAGGTAAGATGACGTACGTAAATGTGGTACGTGCACGTCAGCATATAGTCTCTACCTGTTCCTAGGCACTCCCTCCTCATAGCCAATCTACTTCTTCTACCACTACCTTAGAGCTGCCTTCCTGCCACTTCCTCTTCTCGTGATTGAGTGCTATATAAACTATATTTAGTTATAATAAAATCTAGAGGCTGGTATTTGTGTCAAAGCGCATTAAAACTAACCTCACAATTAATGGGAGATTAGTGATGTGTATTCTACACATCCCTGTCTTTACCATAATTGGAAGCACCAATTTCAACATTTTCCATTGCACACCCCAGTCGCCTGTCAGTCCTATAGTTGTGAAGCCCCATTGGAGCAATGGTCACCCTGAGGGTACTGGTAAGTAGTTGAGACAGTTATCGCTCGGGACTCACAACATCAGATTCACAGGGTGATCAATATCGAAGTCGAAGATAAGCAGAAGGTTGTCTAGCCTTTCTTCTAAGGACTACCATGCTCTATATACATCATACGCTATTGCCCTGAGTGGCGTTCCGGTCTTACCTAACTAGTGGTAAGACGACGCTCGTACCTCGTCTCCAGCTCACAATTATCTACCCTTCAGGAACCACAACCCAAAGACCAAGACCAGGGCTTTACATATAATGACTTCATTTCCTTATTGCATGGTATACATAGAGTCGTAAATTAGTGGTGGGTGATTGCCAGTAATTCACGAGGCAAGTTCCTGTTTGCAATTGAAGTAACACATTTAGCAATTGCCGGGGCAAGTTGGTGTGTGGTAAGATGAGGTTATGGGAATCACGTCAGAATCATGAGACTGACATTATTGAGAAGTCGCCGATTGTAGATATGTCTGTGTTTGCTTTCAACTACGATTCGGGTGAAATTCTAGTTGGCTATCCCAGATATGCAGAGAATACTGAGCTATAATACCAGCGCCACTGGAGGCTGAAGAATCCGACTTAGCCAACAAGGGTAGAATTTTAGATGTAAAGAAACAGATCTAAAAAAAGTATTTACAACAAACATCCCATACGTGAGAGACTAAATTTCACTGTCATAATTAAAATTTATAAAAATCACCAAATCATGTCCAACTCCTTGATTTCTGTTAAGTAAATAAGTGAGTCGATTTCGCTGATATGGCGCCTTGAGGCCCACGCAGGTTTAATCAGAAGATATGTACTTTATGTAGCATAACTCAATTTGACATTTAGAACACTCAAACTCAGATTTCATTTGCAGATACCATTCGAAGTTAACCCTTACTGTGACGGAAACCGAGTTGGTAATGAATAAATCGATTTAATAAACTATATAAGGAGAAAAGATAACTCTAGCTACTACTAACAGGTATTTATAGGCGTTAATCCTCCTCGTGAATCTACAGACTAGTGACTTGTCCTTAGGCATAATACTTATTACCCAGCCACGTATTTTCAGGTGTCACTAAGTTGTAATAACGTTTCCGCCTCCTGACTAGTAGTGCCGTTTCGTTCAGCTTCATCTCCCCCCATACAGCCTCATCATAAGAATTCTCAATATTAGGCTTAGGCATCTGCCTAAGCTCAAATAACGGTAAAACCGTAACACTTACAGCATACAACTTCTTCCGTGCATGCCCACCATAGGGCATAGCGTGGAGAACCTATGGTTTCCCGTGTGTACTTTCATCATCCCACGAACACAATATTACCGCGATAGAGAGTGTTGTGTGGGTTTTACTGGATTCTAACCAGCTTTCTCCTATTTCAATTTGTGTCAGTGATCAGGCTACCAAGGATCTACTCGGGTGAACAGCCTGAGTGGTGTGCCACTACACCATCCGACCCTCTGGATTTCTGTTAATTCTATGAATAGTCAAAAAAGTATGACTTGGTCAGTTTTTTTTGCATCAGATTTTAATTGCGTATGCAGCTATCTAGCTATGACACAATATCAGTGAAAATGTGCAGAAAAGATTATTTAATTTACAAAAAGAGCACTCATCCCTCGGATCTCATTTGCAAGTACCACTGCGAAGTTCTGGTGGCTTTTTGTTCACCCCAAGTCAGCCCTCATCCGTGAATACCCACCCAGGGAAACGTCCCAGAAACCCTGGGTTGTCCAGACATGCCTTCATCATCCAGTGAATTTTCTCCGCGCGAGATGTGGTCTGAAGCGTCTCCTTCCCCAATGGAGTGGGTGCCCAGGCTACTCAAACCATACTGGAGAACACCACCAGGAGGTGGCCCACGGTGCCTTTCATCGTTGACTTGTTTATAGTGTCAGCTGCACTCTCGCAAGCGAAGTCTTGGCGCGCACAGAGCTCAATTCTTGACACTCATAGCCAAAATTCAAGAATACACGCCTGTCGAGATTATATCGATCCCCTTTGTCGTCTTGTAAACTTGACCTTAATCCTCCCGCGTCCATCCCAAAGAACTGTCTCCCGGATTCGTACGCCACGCTTTGCTTCCTCCGTCTGGTGTAAATATCGAGGTGGACGTGTATTTGGCGGCTAGCTGAGGCCAGAGAATAGTTGATGAGAGGTGTGGTCATTGAAACGAGGATGTACTAAGGCGTTTTTGCAAACTTGATGAGATTTAGGTAGGCATCGAAATCGTTCGGAGTGGAAATTTGCCATTACAGAGAATTTTGAATTATTGCCTCTTGAGCCAACTTGATCGGTATTGCGAAATTTGACTGAACTTGGCTCTGGGAGAATATTTCACTCCCAGATTCGTAGAGGACATCACGTACAAGTGTTCAGTCTTGCCCTCCTGGTCAGTTTTGGGTACGCTAGGATAGTCATGAGGATTTGCTATGTGGTAATAGAATCGTTATCAAGGTATCATTCTACAAGGAAGTTTAATTTGTAACCCTTCACACTTTCTATCTATCATCAAGACTTATCATCTCAAAGTTTTCACAATGAGTCTTTATTGTCGGGAAGACTACCAGCTCAGATTCTCTTCATCCATATCCATGTCACAGAAAGGCGCTGGAACAAAGACTCTTCGAAATGAGAGAGGTGAAGTATCTAAAAGTCTATAGCTTATAACCTTGAGTCCCAAACGATGCTTTGATGCGTCTGACATATTTTCCATCGCCTAATTAGCTGAGGACACCAATAAGTATTTGTTCTTTGTCCCTTTGAAGAAGGTAATGAGAGTTTGACAAAGGCAATGACTCTTCATTTCGCCTTGAAATAATATTCTTGCTTGTAACCTTGACCATCTGTACGAGACTAGCATTAAAGGAATAAATCCGATATGGAAAAATCGTTTGAATCCATCCAACTTGCACGAATCAGTCCTCAAGGAAAGAATGGCATGGCCAATTAAATACCTAATTAGATTCCTTGGCTTCCACTTCACTCGGCTGACAGATCTAAGAAATTGTGAGAAGATACTGACTCATTCTACGCAAAGGCAGATGGAAATCTTCAAGCATATCCTTTGCTTAGATTAAACTTGTGTAGCGGTTTATATGGTACAGTCCTGCTGATGTAAACCTGAGAGAAGAGACTCGAAAGTTTGTTCAATGAGGGAGATGAAGGGACTCTCGCCACTATACTTGGTCTTAACAAGCCTTCTAGTCTACACAATTAGCGCAAATGTTGTCGAATCTGATTTTATTTGTGAGAAAGACGTTGTCCCCAAACACAGGATCAATACTGCAATTTTTAACGCCTGTTCATCTTTCAGTGACCTATCAAGCAGGACTAAATTTCCTGCCGAATTTGATCCTTCTACCACTTATTTTATACAAGATGCTATTTTATTCTCCTGGCCTGTTGTAATTCATGGAGATCAATATATCAAAGGTGGGCACCAGAACAACTGAAAGTGTTAGATGACAACACGCTGATCACTGAGTGGTGTATAGGACATGCTGGAAAGTTTCGATTGCTCTTGGACTCTAGCTGTATATTTTACGGAATGATAATTATCAACAAAAATGAGCCTGTCAAACGCTGCTATCAACCGGTAGAATCCGAATACTCACAAGATTTATCATCCAGCTCTGGTCCTAGAAAGCAACCCATCCTACGGGGTTACAGATGCCAGAATGAAATTTTTGATATGTCGTCAAACGAAAAAACGGTCAAGGTAGCTACAAATCGTCACAAGAAGCACAAAGATAGTCAAAACAAAACTTATCTACACAGATATGAAGCTGTTGATGAATTATTTCAGTCGAGCGTCTACTTGGTGCCCAAAGAGTCAGCAAGGACGGAGAATTATAGAACAGGTAAATTGATGGGTTCCCAGTTTGTGAAGATGGTAGCCTGACAAATAGATAGAAGATTTTCCTTCACCCTACTTTGTCGTTATAAATTCCCAGAATAAAATTTTAGACATGGTATATAAGAGCAACAATATCTGGACAAGATGTGAAAAACTTTTTGAAAATGAACCAGAACCACGTTACTCCTCTGATATTGTTTCAAATTCTATCGGAGAAATAAACTTCCCTGGTGTAAAAAGTTATAAATGCGGTCCATACAAGTTCACGCGAAAATCGATCAATAGCCACATGCAGCTAGGTTGCAATGTGATGCTACAATACGATAAATCTTTAAATAGCCCGATCGGTCAACTAGATACTGGGAGCATAACTTTTGAAGTAGGAACATTTAAAACCTTAAAGAAGTCCCTTAAATTACCAGAAGCCGTATTTCAAAGCATTGGTGAGAGAGCGTCTACAAGCTTCGAACAAGCCTGCTGACTTCACAGGGAGAGAAAAAGAGGCACCGAATAAAGCTTTCATTTTTTTCGATAAAAATTGTAATTTCTACGGAGCTTTTTGGTTGCACAAAAGAAATTTTCAAAAATGCGATGAATTATCACCTTGACTGCATACCGAGAGGTTATGGTGTAAATGGTGATCACTGTCCTTATTTTATATCAATTAAACAATGTTGCTTATAATCGTCCCCTTCTATAATTAAAGGATATGAAATACAAGCTTAAAAGTAAAATCACTCACGGAAATGACGATATCGAATAAAATTCTAGTCCTATTTACAGAAGTTTATTGATTCTTAATACTGGGCGAATCGATTACGTTTTGCCACACATGATTTAATTCGGGATAGAAATGAAAGCATAATTTAAACGTTGATTACTGGTGACAATAACTGATGGTCACTTTTGCTAGCAATTTTTTACAGCTTGTAATTATAGAAATGTATTAGCAATAGATTCATTAATCACATGTTCGCCCTTTGTGGGATCAGCGATGGTTAAAACGAAAGACCAGGAGGATCATGACTCTACGGCTCAGGATGTAAAGTTTAGTAACAAAAAAAGAGACTCAAGATTTCAGGGCCTCAGATGGTGAAGATCTTTTTTTTTTTTTGCTCTATTAAAGTCCTAAGCTAAAGCTCTAGGTCCACTATCGGTACAAGACTGGTGGAGCCGGCGGGGATCACTGCTTACAGGCCAAACTCATTCCAACCGCGAGACCCGCTACAGAAAAAGTAGAAGGTAAATTATAACTCAGAAGACACCACCTACTCCGACTCCGAAATCGAGACTCCATCCTTCAACTCTAAATTCAAGTACATAAGAAATTTCCTCAGAGAAACGACACTTCTCGTCTCGTTCCCTTTCGTGTCATGCGTTGTGGCAATGACTAGTTTATCCGATCCCCGGTGAGAGCAGTGGATGAGGGGGCGGGTTGGCTATCAAAACAGCCGGTTTCCTTCGCAAATATTTTGAAGCTATCATGGCACTTGGGCCCGAGAAGCTTTTTGACAAAGTCAGCGTGGGACATTGACTTTCTGAGCCTACGCGTTTGTTGTGCGTGATGACTACAGTGGATGAAGTGGGTTGGAGCAGTTTCCTTCCCGCAAGAGCACTCCATAGGAGCGTATAGGTTATTAAAACGGCGATGGTATGCCGCAAAGTTGCCGTGACCCGCTCGTGCTGCAATTAGTGCCTGGAGGAGGTGCCTAGAGAGAGACAGTTCTGGTGATTTGCGTCTCCGCACCTGTAGGTTGAGTTGGCGGTATTTAGGCGGACAGCGCTCTTCCCACCAGTTGTCTAGCAGCCACTGTCGTCTGCGATTCATGAGGCCTCGAAGATGTGCAAGAGTACATGATCCTGGTGGTGTATCCTGGCTAGGTAGCTCTCGAAGGGCGGTACGGGCAATGATGTCTGCCTCCTCGTTTCCTTGTATCCCTGAGTACCCTGGCGCCTATTTTACCAACACTTTTGCCACGTTACCTAATGCACGAAAGCTGCGTACATCTTCTAGGCCAGTTGAGGACGAGCCTGTCGTTAGTGCGCTTACAGCCTGCTGGCTGTCAAGAAACACGTGAATTTTCCTAAAACCTCCACCTTCCCTGGACTTCTCGTTATCCAGGAACTCCGGTGCAGCCTTCAGAGCCTTCTTTGCTCCCATTATTTCTGCATCCAGCACCTCTCCCCCGTGCTTGATGTCACTTCCTTTGCCGATAAGTTTCCCATCCTTCCTCAGAACGAAACCCCAGGCGGAGCGTCCATGTCCTTCCAATGAACCATCCGAGTATGCGCAAATGTCCGTTCCTGGCACGTCGCTAATCCATCGGACGCAATCTTCGCGTTCCGTCGCCTTTGAGCCTGATTTCCTAGGGTAAACCACCGGCATCAGTGCCTCAGGGGCTTCTGCTTCCGGGAGCTCTCGGTAGGCACGCTGTAACCGTGACATCTGGATCTCTGGTCTGGCTGAGGACTTGGCGGTCTTTTTGTATTTCCGAGTGCCGAAATTCGGGCACACGGAAGCGCGGATTCTCAACGGGTGTCGGTCATCAAGGGTCTTAAGCCTTGCCGAAAGCCGGAGTCGGTTTCCCTCTAGTATGACCTTCGCCGGCGGGATTCCTCCTTCTCTGTGAACGACTACGTTTGGCGTTGTCCTCATCACTGGAAGTGCAGCCCGCAATCCCATCAGGCTAGCTCGGTCAATCATGCTGCAGAGGTTGGAGGTAGATGACGTGACCATTCCTCGTATCGTTGGGCGTTTAGACCCTGACCACCAGACATCAGATCCAAAGGTTGCTAGTGAGACAACGCACATGTCTACTGCCTTAGCCAATGGCCCAGGAGCTGCTCCCCGAAAGGCAGAGTTGAAGCGGCGCATATGCTGGGCAACTTTTACTGCTTTACCGCACCATGTAGTTACATGGTGTTTAAAATTGAGTCGTGGATCCAGATTCACGCCTAACCAGAGAATGTTCTCCGCAGGCTCGATATGGGTTCCGTTTACATGAACACCAACTGCTTCTTCTCGGCGTCTTCCAGGGAATTGGATGACTTCAGACTTTTCTGTTTCGAAGGCAACGGCATTTATAAGGAAATGGTTAAACTGTCCTTTGCAGCTATGGATGGTGAAATGAATAAAAATGATGATTGTGATTGAGATAGATTTCTATATTGTTTATAATACATGATATTCTCAGGTTCATATACCTGGAGCCAAGCAACCAGATTATTTTTCTCCAGATCTAGATATATCAGAATAATTACTTACTCAGTAAAATTCACCTAGTCTCAGTTGTATGTTTAGGATCTTGACTAGGTTTCTAGTAACTAGTCAATGATGTTTCTCCTATCATTAAGACATAGTCATGGTTGATACAACAGGTACAAACAATGAATCGTGTCTATACATGACGTTGTGATATAATCATGATCGTCTGAATAATATCAACTCATGAATGAATCATGTATCTACATGACAGCATTTGTCCCTGCCCAGTCGAGAAGATGGTCTACCTCTCTTTGTGCAGCACCGACTGTGTGAACTGGCTCGCAAAATGTTATGTACAAGGGTCGAGTTGAGACCTTTCCTTATAGGGAATAGCGATTCAGAAAAAACGTACCAATGTATTTATAGTATTTCTTCCCATAGAGAACAGAGATAGAAATGAATTGAGTAACCCCACACAAGCTTGTGAATTGACCATTGGTAGTGTTCCGACACTGATCAGTAGACGTACAGATCAGATACACCCTTTGAAGAGAGATCCAATCGCATAGTCCCTGACAAAGGCCTCTATTCGATTGTATTTGCTAAGGAGTTTAAATTTATGGTTGAACCCTTTTGCAAGGCCCTCAACTTCGAAGATATACTCAAGAAATCGACCCCTGGCAAAGGCCCTCGATTTGCGTCCATCACGCATAACAAACCCCCCCAAATCCCGACCACCTTAACCTACCCTGTCTCAAAATGTCTGAATCAACAAATGAGGCCGAAACGACAGCAACAAGAACAGCAGTAGCAGCAAAAGCAATGAACGTTTTGATAGAATCTAAGATTACGGAATACAATAAGTATAAGTTCAAGGACGACTTCTCCAGTTGCACAGCTGAGGACTTTAAACTTGTTAAACTACCGCTTCAACGCGCCCTCCGTTCCCACCTCAGAACTTTTGGGGTATGGGTGAAATGGGATAGAAATGCCACAATAGCTAAGTCCCTCTACAATGTTGTCATAGAAGAAGACCCAACTGAGTGGACTCTTGAAGAGATATCTTCGTCAAACAAGACCTTCTCTTCAAACAAAATAGCTTCAATTATGAATTCAAAGGTCAAACTTCTACCACCGGAGACAAAATTCGACAAAAACTATGATAACTCATTTATCAAAAGTCCCTCCTATAAATATATTCCAGAACAAGACCTCAAGCAAGATCTCTATAGTCCAGACAATAAGCCTTCACAAATATCAAACCAAGATCAAGGTTATGGCAAAGAACTTGGAAATTTGGCCAGAATTTATGACAATGAAATGAAATACCAAGGAGAACAAGACAGCTTCGACTTTAAATTGGCAATTTTCCTCGATAACTGTGAAAGAGCGGATATTCCAGATCGCATCCGAGCAAAAGCATACCCAACGATGCTAAGTGGTGCCACATTGAACCACTACTATGCAAATATAGCATCAAATAAACTAACGCGTAACTTCGATGTAATGTGTCGTACTACACAGAATTACTTCGAGGGTGCAGAGTATCAAAGAAGCAGACTTGCAAGATGGGACGAGCTTAACCTGGGATTGGTAATAAAAGGAAATGCAGAAAAATCAACAGAACAATGCCTTCAGATCCTAATCAGCAAACTCCGAAATCTACAGATGAGTCTTTCAAAAGAACTCCAATCAGACAGTTTCTTCCACAACAAGCTTATCAATGCCTGCCGCAAAGTTCCTGCCTGTTCCTTCGCTTGTTTCAAACCGAGTGAAACACTCACAGGATTAATCAACGATCTCCAATCCTCAATTAAAACCTACAAAGAATCAAAAGAAACCGAACAAACACAATTCTTCATGGACCGGTGGTATTATAAACGATCAAATAATCAAGGACAAAACAGCGCAGATACAAAGATACAAACTCCATATAAGTATCAACAAGGGAGCCTAAATAAAGGGAAATGTTATGTCTGCAAAAAGCCTGGATGCTGGTCTAGTAATCATTCAGAATCAGAACAACAACAGGCAAAAGCTAAATTTAAAGAACAATTATCAAAGAATTTCGAAAAAAATGCAAATCAATACATTACAGAGTATGAGAGGCAACAAGAATCCAACGGACATGATTTTTCGGATGATGATGTTCAAAAAACAATGAAAACATTGATACTTGATATTGACTCGTCTTCCCCACACCACACAGACAATGAAATTTGTTGTCATAGCTAGATAGCTGAATACAATATGATTCAAAAAAATAAAAATAAAAAAAAACAAAAAAAGACGATGAAATTTCTGAACCGTCAATATATTTTTCTTTGGTACATAGTATTATCAACCCGAGGGCGCTGATGCAACACCTAGATTGGCTCCATCACTCTAACAACCCCAATTGGAGAAATCGAATTTCATATTGTTAAGGCCGACACTCCTTTCTTACTTTCTCTTTCAGATATGGATAAATTAGGCGTTTACTACGATGATATTCAAAACATTTTGGTTTCTCGATCTACTAAGGTTCCAGTTATACGGCGTTTTAGCCATGCATTTCTAATTTGGGGAGAATTTTCACAATCTTTCATCACCTCATCCTTTAGCTCCAATCCGTGCCTTCTCACAGAATCGGAATTAAGACAAATTCACCGACGCTTTGGTCACCCTTCCGCTAATAGACTTCACGACGTTTTGCAACGTTCTGGGCGTCAAAACATTGACAGAAAAATAATTGACCATCTGACCAAATTCTGCACCTATTGTCAAAAACACAGAGGTCCACCAAGCCGATTCAAGTTTAACCTTTGTGACTCAGACATTCACTTCAACCACTCCATCATTGTGGATGTGATGTATATTGAGTCTGATCCAGTCCTTCATATTGTGGACACAGCCACAAAATTTCAAGCAGCAAGATGGCTCCAAAATCTTTCGGCAAAGCATACATGGGATGCTATTTGTAGTTGTTGGATTGATGTTTATATTGGTCCCCCAGACTTTATTGTTACAGATACTGGAACTAATTTCACCAGCAAAGAGTTCTACCAGAGTGCAGCTTCAATGGCTATATCTGTCAAAAATTTCCCCGTCGAAGCTCATTGGTCTGTGGGGACAATCGAACGGTACCACACCCTAGTCCGTAGATCGTATTCAATAATCAAAGAAGAACTTAAAAACACAGGTACAAACAAAGCCTGCATGCTTCAAATGACAATAAAAGCTATCAATGACTCCACTGGGCCTAATGGTCTAGTTCCAACGCTACTTGTTTTTGGGGCATATCCTAGATTGACGGATTCTGATCCACCAACACCAACAATAACTCAACGCGCAGCCGCTATCAGAAAAGCAATGGATGAAATATCAAAGATCAGAGCCAAGTTCCAAGTCAACAATGCCCTTGGCCAACGAAATGGCCCGGACACAACAATGACAAAAGACTTAGCCCCAGATTCTGATGTACTTGTCTATAGAGAAGGTAATAACGGGCAAGCCGGAAAATGGGAAGGACCATTTAAATTAATTGAAATCAACAACAAAACTTGTAAAGTAAATATGCCATCAGGCCCATCCAACTTTAGATCAACTGTTGTCAGACCTTTCTTTTCAATTAACAACAATGACATTCCACCTCATGAAGTGTCAGACAATAACCACACCCCTAGCCCTAGGATAAATACTACACAAGAAGAAACCCAAACATCACAAGATGTGAGCAGACTAAGGAGAAACCCAGCCAGAACCCGTCGCCTCCCTGTCCAATTTCCAGAAAACCCAAGCTTAGAAGTTCTTTTTAACAACCCAGCAAGCCCTCCGCAACCAAATTTTATTGCTTCACGTCAGAAAGAGATCAGCGGGCTTCTCGAAAAAGGAGTTTTTAAAAAGATCAACCCGACCAAAATTCCTCCTGGCACAAGAATATTTAAATCTAGGTTTGTGGACTAGATCTAGAACCCTGGTACAGAGAAGGCAATGGAAAAATCACGCCTTGTAGTTCAAGCCTCCAATGACTGAGAAAAGGAGATTGTCCTCCCACAATCTCCTACCATACAAAGAGTAAGCCAGAGAATAATTCTCGCACTTGCTTCCATGTTACCATTGGACTTGTACTTGCGCAATATTACTCAAGCGTATGTTC
Source organism: Blumeria hordei DH14 (assembly GCA_900239735.1). Classification (NCBI taxonomy): domain Eukaryota; kingdom Fungi; phylum Ascomycota; class Leotiomycetes; order Helotiales; family Erysiphaceae; genus Blumeria; species Blumeria hordei. The sequence goes on from OENG01000015.1 coordinate 1,257,827, forward strand.
AATCCAACACAGAATTGAACAGAAACTTCTACATACAACCACCAATTGAGCTCGCGAAAAAAGTCACAATCCTCAAAGTTGTCAAGCCCTTGTACAGTGTGCCAGAAGCAGGTAACCATTGGTATAAGACCTATCATCAACACCACACCAGAAATCTCTTGATGAAAACGTCGACATACGATCCCTGTCTCTTGTACAGCAACAACTCTGAAGGGGACTTTGGTATTGTTGGTCTCCAAACAGATGACACTCTATTCTTAGCCAATAATTCTTTTGCCACAAAGGAAGAAGTAAAGTTAAAACAAGCTAAATTTCTAGCAAAAGAACGTGAAAGACTTGAAATTGATAATCCCATCAAATTTAATGGTGGTTATATCCATCGAGAAAAGAATTCTAGGGCTATAACTCCTACCCAAGAGCGACACTGCAAAAACCTACAGATTATCAGCCCAACGCCAATTGACATTACTGGTTCCAGAGGTCAAGTGAGACACTCAATATCACAAAAAGAACAGTTTGTATCACAACAAGCCCGAGGGGCCTACGTTGCCAGCATGTGTCAACCCGAATCATCCTTCGACTTATCCACGGCTGCTCAAGCTACAAATCCTGACAACAAATGTATTGATAAGTTGAATACCAGAATTGAATGGCAAATCAAAAACGCCTCGAGAGGTCTTAAGTTTGTAGAACTAGATTTAGAGTCTCTGCAACTTATCATTTTCACCGACTCCTCCTTTGCCAACAATAATGATCTGTCCTCTCTAATAGGTTTCGTAATGGTTCTTGTATACAAGAATAATAAGGCCAACATAATTCATTGGTCATCAACCAAGTGCAAAAGAATCACAAGTGTCTTAGCAGCGGAACTTTACGGAATGGCCAACGGATTTGATATTGGCGCATCTATCAAATCAACTCTCGACGAGATACTAGACAATCAAATACCTCTTGTTCTGTGTACTGACTCGAAATCCCTCTACAATTGTTTGGTTAAGTTGGGAACAACTCACGAAAAAAGGCTTATGATAGATCTCATGTGCCTCTGTCAATCCTACGAAAGAAGGGAAATAGCTGAAGTTTGATGGATTGATGAAAGTTCCAATCCTGCAGATGCCATGACAAAAGAAAACCTTGCCATGCACTCAAGGAACTTATTGATACAAATTTGATACGTGTCAAACCAAATCAGTGGGTTGAAAGATAAAAGAAAAAGAATCTAGTATAAAGATAGGTCATTGATTATTTTTTTTCATTTTCTTTTCATTTTCATTTTTCATTTTAATTTTCATTTTCATTTTTCATTTTCATTTTTCATTTCTCGTTTACCGCCAGTGTGTGAACTGGCTCGCAAAATGTTATGTACAAGGGTCGAGTTGAGACCTTTCCTTATAAGGAATAGCAATTCAGACAAAAGTTACCAATGTATTTATAGTATTTCTCCCCAAAGAGAACAGAGATAGGAATGAATTGAGTAACCCCACACAAGCTTGTGAATTGACCATTGGTAGTGTTCCGACACCGGCAGATTTGGTAACTGTGCGTCCAGACCCTAGAATTCCAATATCATCAGCCTAACTAAACCTCGATCCTTGGTTGCCGCTTTTCATTGGCTCTGCCATGTACAGAAGGAATAGTAATGGCAATATTGGCGAGCCCTGAGGGACTCCGCAGACCAGCTCTCTCTGTGTGGTGACTCCGCCGGAGAAACGCACTTGAACTTTCCGGTGTGTGAGGAAGGAAGTCGTCCACTGGAGTATTGAGTCTGGCCATCCCTGGGCTTGCATGCACCTAACCAAGCGGTTGTGAAGCACTGCATCGAACGCTCCTTGGACGTCTAAAGTAACAAATGTCGAGGTCCATCCCTGGGAGCGTGCTTCTTCGACGTCATGGACTACGCAGGAGATCAGGTCCGTTTCAGATCGCTTTGGGAGCACACCGAGTTGTTGATGGCCAACCACATCATAGGTGATTGCGAGGTGTGCCATCCTCTTGGCAAGAAGTCATTCTAATCCTTTGCCTAGGCACGAGAGTAGAGCCATTGGTCTCCAACCTTTGATTGAAGTTGGATCCTGATTTGGCTTTTCCAATAGTACCACTTCTGCAAGTTTGAAGCAAGATGGATGGGTGCCGAGCTGTATGTAAGCTCTAAAAAGCTGCGTAACACACGGTCCAATCGTCTTCCAGCAGGCCTTGAGAAGCTCAACTGTGACTCTGTCTACTCCGGGTGCCGCCTTAGTACAGCCGATGGTGCAAGTTCGCACTTTGTTGTCTGTTATTTCGTCTTCACAGGGTATCTGGTTATTACTGAGAGCAGTGCACGTAGAAAGATCGTCCGATGCTTGGTGACGTGAAAGGAGAGCATCACGGAGAACTGTGGCTCGCTCAGATTGGTCAGTGATATAGGATCCATGATAGTTGAGCGGCGGAAGAGATCTGACCTGTCTGTGGTTGGCCGAGCGCATCAGCTTGAATATTGTTGGCAATTCTGACTCTCGATTTTAGGACTCAACCACTACCTGTTTCGTCTCAGGTTCCCGACAAGATCGACTCTCTCTACACATGCTTTGAGTGCGCTAATCGCGCCTATTGTCGCATATACGTTTGGAAATTTACGTACTACAGTGTATCTTGGCTCATCATGGTAGATAAGAGGTGGCTGTTAATCACTAGGTTTGATAGGTACAAGAGACTCGTGGGGATTTCTCCCTTAGATGTATATATAAGTCCAATGTTCTCATAGTTGTAAAATATTAAGTCTTCTTTACTTCATCATATATATCCATATCATATTGTACAGAGTAGATTTTCCAACAAATATGTCTACCAGAGTTGTCATTCCTTCGACTTGACATGTTTGATGTTCCTTCTTAGCGGCTGTGATATTCGCACATAGCTTCTTCCCACAGAGAGCCCGCTGTGAGAGTGATATCGCGGCTCGGTATTCGACGTGTGCGCATTGGCACCCAGGAGTCCACCATGGTGCAGATTTTCCGCTCCCCTTTCTGACCCTTATTCCAGTCGATTTGATAGCCTCCGAGAGATGGAAGCAGATCTCTTGGGCGTACTCATCCACTGCCTCTATTGTCCTCAGATCTAAAGCTGGATGTACCCATTTTGCAATGGCCCGCACAAACTTTGGTAGATATTCCTTGGCTACTCTCATCTTTGTTGGCACTGGGTCCCTGGTGACGGTTGCTGCAGGTAGGATCCCGCGGATTGGAAGATGGTCACTGGTCATACACTCCTCATCATTGATCCAGGCCCGAGCTCCAGAAATATTGGTCCAAGAGAGGTCCAAGGTATTGCAGGCTTTGTGAGTGGTCTCTCCAATGATAAGGCAAGGGAGATGGAAGTTTTCCGCCCATTTTTCTATCTCATCACCTTGTCCATACGGCTTAGTAGCGCCTGGGTGCCAGGCCGCGTGAACCGAGTTGAAGTCCCCAGCTGCGATTAACCTCGGGGACGGATTCCAGTTTATTAGTGGTCGGATAGTAGTCCGGTCGTTACAGGCCTTATACACGTTGAGGAACGTGATTTCATTGACCTTCACCCAGCAGTAATCACCAGTGGATGTGGGACAAGGAAATAACTGTTCCGCTGATATCACATTTTTAGTCTTCCGGTTGTATGTCACAGCCCTTGGTCTGACGTCTACACCTCCGTGCAGTGTATGACAGATATATCCTGGGTGTGATATAGTTTCTTTTAGTTTTCAGTTCCATCGCGGTTCTTGAATTAGCACAACATCTACGCCTATCTCGTAAGCTCGAGATAGCGCAATATTGTGGGTTGGTCCTCCCATGCCTATGTTTATTGACATAAAACTTAGTGTAGTAAGGGGGCGGGAAGGGGCCCGTAGGGCGCCCTTCACAAAGCTTCTTCAGGGTTCAAGGCCCGAAAGCCCGAACCCTCAGTCATTGCTGTATCTGTTGATGAGGTGTCCTTAACAGCAGCAGGAGTATTTGGTTGTGTAAATTTAGCGTCAGCTATAGCAGCCTCTGCGGCCTTGGTAGCAGCTTTGGCTCGGACGACGGCCTGGTACTCGCGTTGGCCAGCTTGGCAAATGGTCACAAGGTGCTCCCTGGTAGCTGGGCCAGACTTGTTGGGACGCGCCAGGCAGTCTTGACTGCCGGATTGATGGGGGCCTCCGCAGTTTTGACATTTAGCGGCTGCTTTACGCTCGAATGCCGAGTGCGTGATGGATCCGCAGTTCCAGCAGGCTGGCGCGCGAGAACACCCGCGGGTGACGTGAAAACCGAGACATCGCTTACATTGCTGTATGGCAGGGCGGTTTTGTTTGATGGTTGCTATTCCTGGGTCGTCAAATTTTCGGAATCCAGGCTTTGGGCTAGTGTTCCTGGGAAACAAGGCCGCCCAGGAACTGTATGGAGCCCCGGGCTTGTTTTTCCGTAGATCCTTACTCTGTCTGGAGTGCAGTTAGTGACTCGGAGGATTTCGGCGGCCACCATTTCGGCAGTGACTTCAATTCGTCCTTCTAAGCCGAAAACTGCGAGTGAAACCGTGGCAATTCTAAGGGAAACTAGATGAATTGGTTGTTTTAGTTTTGCCTCCCCTTGTATGAAGGTGATGTTTGCAGGAGCCTGTGTGCCTGACCTTTGGTGTCCTGCTCTGGTAACAGTGGCCCAGGTGCTTCTGAGCGTGAGAGGTGCTGTAGCCTTTGAAATATTCCGAGGAATGGCTACTTGGATTAAGGGCGCAGTGGGAGTCCCGACACTTGGTCGTTGGGGTAAGACCGGCGGAGTGGTATTCGGACCGGCTGCCACGAATTGCGCGATTGCTGCTCGCAAGTAGACTTTGATGGAGTCTACAAAATTTTTGTCTTCACCAATGGAGAGCGGTTGAAGAGCTGCCTCGACACTGCTTATAGCCGTCGAGCATATTGTGAATTGCGCAGCTTTTTGTCTTGCCCTGCGCTCCTCCGCTTCCATCGCTGCCAGTAATTTGGGAGGGTATGTATTTTTTCTGCCTGCTGCTTCTAGTGCTGGAGGCTGCGGGGCTAGTGGAGGGTTTTCGGCTCCTGCTGCCTTAGTGGATGGCGTTTCAGCACTTTTCGCGGGGCTCACTTCTGCAGGTCGCGGTAGTGCTGGAATTATGGTGCGCTTCTCGGGTGCGACGACGGTTTTTCTGGGGGATCCGGTAGGGTCCAAGACTTGCTCTGCGACTTCTGGACTGGAGGATGCCCAAACTGATTCGGCGAGGGTTTTCAACTTCTCGACTTCTGCGTCCAACATCTCTAACTCGGGGATATTGCCACCCTAAGCTATGAGCGCAGCCTCAATGATGTTTGAGTTTAAATCGGAGGCCTCTACTCCTTTCTCCGATAATTTTTGTTTTGCAATAGTCCTTATGGATTCATGCAATTTGTATGGTTTGTTGACGCGATCTTTGGCAGTGCCACTGATCGCGTTTTTGTGCGATTTACGCGTCGGAGGCATTTTAAAATGCCGCCGATGGCAAAAACTTGCAATTCGATTCGATAATAAACGGGCGAGATGGATAAAAGGGTGGAAATGGGCAAATTGGGGTCTCTCGAATTGTGCGTTTGTTTGTTTGTGTTTGTTTATTGTACTATTTGAGTCAAAGACTATCTAGCACATTCGGCTCCTCTCTGAACCAGGCCACACCTTGTACAGTGCTCCTTGCCTCTTATGTTTCTTGAAAGATCATTGATATATTGCCCTTGATGAAAAGCCATTCAGCTCAGTATTTACCCATGGAATTCAGCCACCTTTTCCACGGAACCTTCTGTCACGGTCTAGATAATAGATTTCGGGATTGAGGTCCGCATACTTCTGCCTGAAAGTTCCGAACCCCCTAGGGCGAGCATATATGGGGCTTGATGAGGTCGGATGGTGTAGTGGTACATCATCCGGGCCGGTCTTCTAAGTAGGGTCTGGATAGCCTGAACATCTATCCCACCTGAGACAGAAGATCGCTGGTTCGACTCCAGCAGACCTCACCTTACTGAAGTAAGCTACATTGATGATGGTGGCATGTCTGGATAACCCACGGTTTTTTGAGAGGTTTCCCTTGGGCGAGTTTCACGGAGGGCATAGTTCAACAGCGGTGAAGAAAAAGCCGCCTTGTCACAGCCGTAGTGAGACTTGCAAATGATATCTGAGGCATGATGTTCATCACAACTATATCATCATTGTCTCTGACTGAAGTCAACACCTGCATGGGCCAAAAAGGCGCCAAATCAGGATAATTGAATAATTTATTTATTTTTATGGGGCTTGATGGCACGTGTTGAGATACGATAAGATTTTGGTTCGCGTATGCCTGATTCACAAGGCTAGATCCTCAACAGCGCTTGTATTAGGGCTTCGCTTATCATGTACTGTAGAGTGAAGTGCACCCCAGGTAGATAAAATCATTTTATTGTCCTGTCTGAGTCTAAGACTATGTAGGACATGCAGGTCCTCTCTGCCTACAGGCCAAGGATACCTATGCCAGTAGTATATCCCCTCCCATGCCTCCCTTACAGCTCCCCTCAAACAGTACCACCCCTCACAAGTCCTCATTCGATCATACACTTAGAGCCCTTTGCCCTTCATTATCTCCCCTCTCCAGCCAACGAAGCGATGGCCATTTGCGGGTGTATGGCAGCCGGGAAAAATGGCAAAATCTACTGGATGTGGGGCTCTTCTAATACCGACATTAGGACTAAATCCGAAGACATAGTGCTCCTTCTGAAGCGTTCGAAGAGGTGTCAAGGGATGAATGATCGTGGTCGATAAACCGTAAGATGAAAAGATTTACTACAGATCTAGAAAGAGGTTCAAGGTGGAGAGGACCTATATACAGCTTGCTTTACAGGGGAAACATGAGTCCAAGCGCTTTTGCTAATGATCTACACCTTGATCTTATTGCATGTTCCAGGTCCCAAATACAAATGATCGCCACTTGGAATAACCCAACTCTGCTTCAATGCCATTGTTTCGTTCCCTCACAAGAGGCCGGCCAGCTGGGCGCTGCAGACTTGTGTGTAACTCGGGAAATTCACCCTCTGCCTTTCTAGCCACCTTCCTGAAGGTCGTGCTGGAATGTCAGAAAAGTCTTGACAGAGCGTGATTGCTGTATAGTAGCTTAGCCTAACTTCCTTTGTGCCGTCCAGGGCGCTGGGGAGTGCCGTTGACTCATCGACAAAAGAAGCCCTCCTGGCTAATTAGCCGAAATCTCGGTCTTGGCGCCCACAAACGTTCCAAAGTTGAAAACCCCTCGAAAATGTGAGTCTCAGCATCGTCTTCAGAGACCTATTCCCCCTCTCGCACCACATCTCAGCCGCCTATCCTTCCTCAAGATGTAGAGCCCCATTAGAGCATCAGTCCCCCATAAACCATGACCCGCGCTTTGTATATTAGGACTTGATTTCCTCCTTGCGGATATACGTAGCGTCGTAAATTTATAGTCGGTGATGGCCGGTAATTAATGGGGCAAGCTCTTATTTGCAATTGGAGTAAATTCTTAATTAGTTGTTGAGGCGAGATGACGCGTGGTTGGAAAGAGGTTGAGGACTGAGATGAGGATAGTAAGAAATGAATTGCCGAGAGGTCATCAAATGGAGATATGCTTGAGGTTGCTTTCGACTTCGATTCGGATGCGATTCTTCTTGGCTATCACAGATATGCAGAGCATACTGAGCGATTACACCGGCACCACTGGAAGGTGAAGAATTCGTCTTTGCCGGCGCGCACCAGGTAGAGATTGTGTCTCGTTCAGTTAATTAAACCTAACCTTCATCCGCCAGACTCTCTATCACGTTGACATCGCATCTTACCCCTTAACACCTTCCACCCAAAAAAAAAAAATGGTAGTAATGGAAACTGCGTGCGCAGGAAAAAGTCTCAAAAAACATTGCAGCCCCAGCCAGGCGAGGCCTAGGCACCCGGACTACACGAGGTGCGCATATTTATCTATATCTCCCTTCTTTGTAATATTTGAGGCCGACTTGACCCAATCCACCATCTCAGTATCGGGTGCTGGGTACGCTCTGGAAACTCATCGGATGGCTTTTCCTCCATGATTAAGGGTTGGTGATGAGTAGGGCTCCGACCCAACCATCTGATCTGATCGTGGTTAGCTTCATAATAATGGTGATAGGGGGGTGTGTTTATGGATGAAGACGATACAGACCGCCAAAGCGATTGTGAATCCTCATCGAAGTGAGGACTTTATTACTCAATCTCGGCTCTGCAGACTCTACAGTGAGTGCTGGGGTTTGTAGGGGACACCACTGACAGGTGTTGAGAATAGTCCCCCATTTAAATCAGTGTCTTTAGGCGGCAAGACAATCATATATCTTAACTACATCAGATGTTGTCCAAGCGTGCAGTTTAGATAGCTAAATATATTTCAGGTTATGAAAAAGGCCTGGAAAAAAGTCATCAGAACACTAGACATTGAACTGGGCGGAAGTCCACGATTCCTAATGGCCCACTTGTTGAACTGGTGACGTCCGCTAATTCCCCTCATGCCAAGCTTGCTTGTATCCGCCCTACTCTCTACAATAGAAACCAAGGCCCATACCAACACCAAGCTATCATTTGAAAAAAACGATTTGAATATTGACCATGAATACCGAAGGTAGAGCTAAGCCGTGAGTGAATCTCATTAATCTCTTCCTCTCCTTGATACCCTTGATTTTTTGGCTTATCCAGCGACTAATATCTGCTCCATGTACCAGTCTTCGCCTCGGCTCCATTGCACCCAATTTCCAGGCAGAAACCACTCAGGGTACGATTGATTTTCACGAATTCATCGGGGATAGTTGGGTCGTTCTCTTCTCCCACCCGGAAGATTACACTCCAATCTGCACTACCGAACTCGGGGCCTTTGCCAAGCTCGAGCCAGAGTTCACTAGGCGCAATGTTAAATTAATCGGACTGTCAGCTAACACGGTTGAATCTCACGCGGGATGGATAAAAGATATCGAAGAAATTTCATGTTGCAAGTTGAACTTCCCAATCATTGGGGATAAGGACAGAAAGATTTCCTACGCATATGATATGCTAGACCATCAAGATGTAACCAATGTAGATTCCAAGGGGACCATTTTCACCATACGCTCTGTCTTTGTCATAAACCCCAACAAAGTCATCCGCCTCACACTCTCATATCCCGCCTCTACGGCACGCAATATAGCGGGATTGCTTCATATTATTGACTCTCTTCAAACTTAAGACCTCCACCGGTTAAACACTCCTATCAATTGGGTACCTGGTGATGATGTGATAGTTCACCCGAGTGTTACGAACGAGGAAGCTCAGAGTCGTTTCCCCGAACTTCGTATTGTTAAACCTTACCTTCGTTTTACTCCGCTCCCACTTGAAAAGACAAGTGCTGCAATCTGAGAGCCGGCTTCTGCTTTCATCTTCAAAGGAAAATATTCCCGCTAGTCTTACTACTTCTTACACATCCACCGTTTTTTGAAATCTAGAACATCTACTTAATGATATACGTTGATCTTATGTTAAATAATTAGATGCGACAGATCTTTACAGGATTCCATTGTTTACATGGAAAGCGTGATTTCACATTTTCGTGTTTATTCATGTGCATAATATCACAAAAGTACATCGTCTGAACGAAATCAACTTCATTGCATTCCATGTACACCCTTTTCGAGCTAGATTATGTGTATATGTTTATCGTACTTCTTGAGCCTATGAGTATCTAGCACAATGGGCTCCTCTCTGACCCAGGCCACACCTCGTACAGTGCTTCGTGCCTTTTATGTTACTTGAAAGATCTCCGATATACCACCGCTGCTGAACAGGCAATGAACTCAGTGTCTACCAATGGAATTTAGCCACCTTGTCCACGGAACTTTCAACCCAAAAATAATGTCGGCAATTGAAACTGCATGCGCGTGAAAGTCTCAAGAAACCTAGAGCTCAAGCCACACGGTTACGTATATTCATTAAATCTGTATTCTTTGTATCATTGAAGGCTATCTTGTTCCAATCCACTGTTGCCGTATCGGGTACTGGCTACGCTCCTAAAGCTCATCGGATGGCTTTTACTCCATGATCAAAAATAGGTAATGAGAAGGGCTCAGACCCTATCATCTGATGTGATCGTGGTTAGCTTCATGCTAATGGTTGTAGGGGTTGTGTTGGGAGATGAAGACAATACAGACCACGAAATCGACCAGGAACCCTCATCAAAGTGAGCACAGTGTTGCTTCTCGTTTCTGCAGACTCAACATTGAGAGCTGGAAGTTTGTGGGGCACACTGATGACGGATGTTGATTGTCATCCCAAACTAAACATATAACATCAAAAACAGTATCAACCATCTAGGACGATGCCCGCTCAAGTATTTACGAGCTGAAATAGTTGAACTTTGCGATTTAGTAGACTATCACCGATAGTTTACCACGAAAGAGCCATGCTAACCTGCTCGTGCGGAGAAGAGAGGTCCCCTAACCACTATTACTTTACCTACCTCGGGCATTACCAGGCTCAGCTCTAAATGACGCAGAATACTATCTCCACCATATCTTGGGATCTTGTTTCAGCGCAGGGAACACATAGATTTCATAGCTAGGCACTCGTCGCAAACTTCTTCAAAAGGCACAACGACTATCCGGATTAGAGCGCGATCATGGATTAATGTAACCAAATTCTTCCTTGGATTTTTGAAATTGATTTTCTTCAACTGCCATCGGTAGAATGTGCAATTTGACTGGAACTCGAGATCTGCATGTAATTTGGTCTTCGAGCGCAGGAAGATAAGGTCATGGCTTACTCCGGCTTTGTTGGACCTGTAAAGGCACTATGACTTCGGGATGTTGAGATTAGACCCACCTAACCAGCATTTGCAAAGCTCGCGAGCTCCTTTATGTTTTTTGGTTTATTAAATTTGTATGCAGCTTTAAAGCTATGACACATGACTGGTGCTATGCTGTTAGAAATTCTGACACTCGAATTCAGGGCTCAATCATAATCTATCTTGTCTCAGGTTCCCGACAACATCGACTCTCTCTACACATGTCTCGAGTGTACTAATCGCGTCTACTATCGTATGTACATTTGGATATTTAAGCACTACAATGCACCTTGGCTCACCATGGTAGGTGACAGGTGGCTGCTCATCACTAGGTTTGATAGGCACATGAGACTCGTGGGGATTTCCCCCATAGATGTATATAGAAGTCCAATAATTCCATAGTTGTAAAATATCAAGTCTTTTTTACTTGATCATACATATCCATATCATATCGTACAGAGTATATTTTCCAAAATATGTATACATATTGGATGACCCTTTTGACGTTAGAGACAGTCATACTCTGGATTTCATTTATTCTTTTTTGCATCAGATTTTAATTGCGTATGCAGCTAACTAGCTATGACACAATATCGGAGAAAATGTACAGAATAGATGACTCAATTGACAATAAGTGCACTCATGCCTCAGATTTCATTTGCAGGTACCACTGCGAAGTTATGGCGGCTTTTTCTTCACCCCAAGTCAGCCCTCATCCGCGAATACCCACCCAGGGGAACGTCTCAAAAACCCTGAGTTATCCAGACATGCCTTCATCATCCACTGAACTTTCTCCGCGCGAAATGTAGTCTTCGGTGTCTCCTTCCCAAGTGGAGTAGGTGCCCAGGCTACTCAAACTATACCAGAGAACACCACCAGGAGGCGGACCACAGCACCATCCATCGTTTGCGTGTTGTTATAGTGTCCGCTGCGCTCTCGCAAGCGAAGTCTTGGCGCGGACAAAGCTCAATTCGTAAAACTCCTTGCCAAAGTTCAAAATTACACGCCCGTCGAGATTACATCCATCCTCGATCCACCTTCCATTCTTCCTTTCCATATACGCGTACCAGTACATTTATCCCCGTACTCAAACCCGAAAGATCAAGCAGCAGTATGGCTGCGCACAACCAGCCGTCGTCCTCGGCGTCAATCGACCCAGGCGACCCTTTACACCCGAGCCTTCTTGAGATTGCTGCCGCCATGGAGCAAACGGAACGCCAAAGAAAGCAGAGAATGAGCCTAGCTCAGGATTTCCAGCAAAACATCGACGCCTGGGTGAAATCCATGGCAGGAACCGAAAGCGCGGCCTTAGTCGCGCCTTTTATAGAAAATATTTCACCCATCGTGACAGCGTTCGCGATAGGTAACGCCAATGCCGCGATTTCCCAAGGCAAGAACCCATCACCAGAAGGTACACAGCCAAAAACCTCTGCACCTAGGGCGACAAAACCCCTCCATGAGCTACCAAGAAAGCCCAAGGAGACTGCTTCCTCGTGGGCCACAGTAGCTCAGAAAGCAGCCAAGCTCCCAGACCTGCCAGCTAATCTAGTAAAACGAAGACCAGCCGGACAAGAGCCCCCGAAAGAAGATAAACAACTCTTCCTTCGTATGGGACGAGAACATTAGTGGCGGACGTTATCGCCTGTCACAATCAAGAAACTCATCACTGAAAAAGCTGGAGTTGCACCTTCAGCAATTATAGTGATGACACAAGTTAGGTCCGGCCTAGCAATGGAGTGTGCATCAGACGCACTCAGGGAGTCGATCCTGGGTGTGGGTCCTTCCCTTCAAAAAGAGGAAATCACAATTGAGCCCGTTTCAGATTGGACGTCCGTCATGGTCCCTCATGTCCCAATCTGCATCCGTACATTAGACGGAAGGATTGACGTTACTCCTGAAATGGTGAAGACGGAATGCCAGGCAGTATGCGGAGTTACACCGATACAGGTGCGCCCAAATGACATAAAATTAGGAAGCTATTCAGTTAGCTGGGTAATACACTTTAAACAGGTGCCATCCAACCTAAGATTCAGACTTTTCGACGAGAGTGGACCCGCCATTCCGTTTTCTCGTCGACGCCCCATCGAGCAATGTCAACGCTGTTGGGGATATCACTCAACAAGAAACTGTGTCAAAAGACAGCGGTGTGTTAAATGTTCTGGTATACACGAAGTAGCAGAATGCACGGTCAACATTCCCAAGTGTTCAAACTGTGTTGGGCCGCACGAATCAACCAACTTGAGCTGCATGGCTCGACCAAGGCGACATCATGGCCAAGTAACGCCACAATCACCAACAGAGCTACGAGTTATTCGTGAGAGAGGGCATCTGGATTTCAAGGCAGCATTGTTAAGATCCCAAGAAAAAGGTAAGGCCAGCGAGGTCATCAACATACCAGAAGAACTAATGCATGATAATGAGTAATACACCAAACTCATATAATCACAAACACAGACATAGCACTCATCTCTTTCACCAAGTGAATGTGGGAAAGGGCGGACCGAACATGGATATAGCACTGCAACAAGCTTGGGATGCAGAAGTACACATGGCCATGGTACAAGAACCATGGACCTTGCGAGAAGACGGAGATTTCACTACGAAAAGCCACCCTGGCTTCAATAGCTTCATACCTTTCGGAAAGACAGTACCGAGATCACGACCACGCGCCGTCACTTTTGTCAGGAAAGGACTGCAAGCGACACAGATTACACCTTCGTCATCAAGCCAGACGACAGACTATTGCTTCGTGCAGGTGTCCGGACTGACCTTTGTAAACGTATATCGTGCCCCAGGCCCCAGTGGGACTTTGGATCCTGTACTAAACTGGCGACCCAGTGGCCCTTCAGTAGTAGGAGGCGATTTTAATTCAGTCTCACAGCACTGGCAACCGTTAATAGAACGCCAATACGGTAATGGCGATCTCATCATGGGATGGGCTTGCGAAAATAATATGCAGCTACTGAGCACCATCGGAGAAAGCACCCACCGAGAAGAAAATGTGCTAGATCTAACCTGGAGTAATACGACGGCATTTGCATCAGTCTCAAACCGCTTTCACTGTACATCAGATCACTCTACCATTGAGGGCTCAGTTGACACACCCGGGTACTCCGAACTATCTGGAATCCCAAGACTAATTTGCGTTAGAGACGGAGATCTAGAAGAGTTCGCACGATGCGTGAAGCAATGGGTAAGGCCTGGCCCCCTAAGAAGTCAAATCGAGATTGAGGACTTCACGAGGAGTTTAATCCGAGTACTTCAAGACGCGGCCAAAGTTGTCGGACGATCACCCGCTGTAGGAAGTGGGAAAACAGCGCCCTGGTGGACTGAGGACTGCAAAAAACGACAGATTGACTACAGGGCAGCTAAAAGGACATCTGGAGATGTAGATATGACTTGTAAGGCTTCCCGAGCCGCAGTGAAGTCAGCCAAACGCGAATACTGGACAAAGCAGGTCGAAGCAGCAGAGACAGAAGCACAAGTGTTCAAACTCATGCGGTGGGCCAAACCAAAGCCGACGAGACAGCCTCCTCCTCTCCAGGTAGCACCAAACCAGTGGCTTTCAGATCCATCAGAGCGGACAATCGCATTGTGTGATTCCCTTCTCGCAAGATTCGATGCTAGAAGTGATGTAGAAACATGGGAGAATGGTCAACTAGAGTCTATCACATGGAACTCAGAGGTCTCGTTGGAAGAAGTTACAGCGTCAACCATAGGATGTAAAGAAACGGCTCCAGGATATGACAAAATCACCGTCCGACTTCTCAAGGCTTGCTGGAGCTCGATTGGAACATATGTTAGGGACCTGTTCCAGGCTTGTTTGAACTTGGGATATTTTCCAACACCTTTCAAGGTTGCGGAAGTTGTACTGCTTCCTAAAATTGGACGCGATCTCTCCAGCCCAAAAGGATGGCGACCTATATCGTTACTCTCCAGCTTAGGCAAGGGATTGGAAAGACTAATAGCGAAACGGATGTCCTGGCTTGCGCTTAAGTACAAGGCAGTACCTTCCCAACTGTTTGGCGCGCTACCAGGACGCTCGGCAGTCGACCTAGTATCATGTGTCACACACGATGCAGAAGCTGCAATGAGATCCAACAAAGTCACAGCTATGGTCACGCTGGACATTCAAGGGGCCTTCGATGCAGTTCTACACAATCGGCTGCTTGCTCGAATGCGAAGCCAAGGCTGGCCGATACCACTCTGTCGCTGGGTAGAATCCTTTTTGACACAACGAACAGTCTTGGTAAGACATGAAAAAGGCGTAACAGATGAGAAGCCTGCTGAGTGCGGTGTCCCTCAAGGATCACCACTTTCGCCACTTCTATTCATGTTATACATCGCAATTCTATTTGGGGATGGCACTCCAAACTGTAGATTTGGATATGCAGACGACATTGCCATTGTTCGAGTCGGTAAAAGTTCTAGTGAAGCTATCGAGGCTGTCCAGGTCGAAGTAGACAGGATTGTTTAACTAGCTTCGTTACACATGATTAGATTTGACCCTTCGAAGTCTGAGCTCCTGATTATTGGGGGTGGACCAAAGAAAATACTAGACTCATCCAACCTAACAGTTAGAGTCGAAGATCAGCTTATTTCGCCGTCTCCGCATATTAGATGGCTCGGAGTTTGGCTTGACTCCCAACTAACATTCAGACAGCATGTTCAGGAATGGTATAGCAAGGCACAGCGACTTTCCCACTTCATACGTAGCATAAACAGAGTCCAAAGAGGTGCAGCTCCGGGACCATTAATACGCGCGGTAAATGCATGTGTAGTCAGTACGGCTATCTATGGTGCAGAAGCCTGGTGGCCAGGACTCACCCGTATCACGACGAGACGAGACAAGAAAGTAAGTACGGGTGTTGGATGGCACCTCAAGTTACTAGACAGGACTATTTTGACCGCAATCCGAGCTGCACTATCAGTATGGCGAACTACACCAAACATAGTTCTTCACCGGGAGTCAGGGATCTTACCTGCAGAAGTAATGCTTCAGCAGCGACAGCTCCGAAGTGCGGCAAGAATTCGCCGACTTGACAATTATCATCCGCTATTGTCAAGGGCAGTCGAGACACCTAAGGAGGCAATCAAGCGACTCAAACTGCGAGAAGGGCAGAAAGAACGTGCCTTTAAGTTTCCACATCGATACTTAACACGCCTTCAGAATGGAACCTCAGCCTGCCGGCATCAGAAGGGCCTGGGCAGCTTTACCAACCAAAGATCGCGATGGCTACTACCAGGCCCAAATGCGACAAGGAGAAAAAGGCGAAGCAGATCAAGGTTTGGCTCAGGAATCTTCCCCCAGGAACACTCTGTGTTTACTCAGATGGGTCATCGATTGTCCCAGCATACTCAGCCTATGGCTACGCCATATATAGGGGCGGCGAACTTATAGCAAGTGGTGGAAAACCCCTTCCCGGAGCTGAGGTCTTTGATGCGGAAATCATCGGAGCAGTACGAGGCTTAGAGGCAGCGTTAGAAATTGGAGGTAGCACAGATATTAAGGTACTACTTGACAATCAAGAGGCGGCTAGAGCCCTTCAAGACGGCAGAACAAATACCTCGCAAGTAGAGGTAATAAATTTCTTGGAACTACGCGAGACTCGACCAATGATAGAGGTCCACTGGATTCCGGGACATAGCGGCATTCCAGGAAACGAAAAGGCCGATTCGATTGCAAAGAAATGCCTCGCGTCAAATAATCGTGATGGGAACATGCCGGAACCAGAGCGCATCTGGGAGGAAACTCACGAAGTTCTGACTTTTGCAGCTCTCAAACGCCAAGTTAACATCCGCGTACAAAAACTTGCGGAAGAATGGTGGCTTAAGAACAGATCCAGTAGGTATGAAGATCTGGACCTACTTATGCGGAGAAAACGCCCTCCAGAGCTAGCACTACCTCGATGGGCATACCACCGCCTCATCGCAGCAAGGACCGGGCATGGTGACTTTGCCAGCTATCATAGACGGTTCCAACACCAGAATGAAGAAATGCTCTGCAATTGTGGCCGAGAAAAGCGACCATGGCATTTTGCAGAGTGTCGCACAACCATCCAGAAATGGAGGATGGAAACGAAGGAACCACGTGTGAAGGGACTTCACATTTGCTGTTCACAATTATGGGTCCAAAAATGAATTTATATATTATCTAAGGAGGAGAATATCTACAACGCGCGCGCAAGATGTTTTGTTCCAATCGAGCGCGTTTTCCCGTGACACTAGCGCGCTTTTGTTCATAGCCGGAGCCGGATAGTTCCGGATCCACATACAAGGCTACAGCCTGTAACATTATCCCCCTACTTCCATTGAGGCTAGTGTCAACTTGACTTAGATTGAGTCACTAAGGAACGCTTTGTAACTCTCCTCCGCCCTATGAAAGATCCAATATTTTCGCCGACGTTGTCTTGTGTCCCGTACTGCGTTTCGAATGTGTCTAGGGCTTCGGTATCCTCCAGGCTGCTTCTAGGTTCTGCAAAACCCTTCCATTTGACTAGCAGCAACCTTCGATGACCTCGACCAATCTTTATATTTTCTGCCCGAAGAATTCTCTCAACAAATTGCTCTTCACTGTCTGACTCTGAATTAATCTCTGAAAATTGGGACTTAACAGGAGGAGGTTGGGCATCATCGGTTTGTTGTGACAGTAAAGGGTCAGTGGCTGCTCTTTTTAATAAATCGACATGAAAACGGGGCCATATCCCTAAAGGTGTGTTCAGTTCGACAGAATGTGAATCAATAACTTTTGTTACCCGATATTTTGCGTTAATCCATGAGAGTTTCTTTGAAAGTTGAGGTGTCTGAATGTTTTTTAGGTTCAGCCATACACGGTCTCCCACTTTGAATATTTCAGCCTCTTTTCTGCTTTTATTCGCAAATTCCTCCATAGTGTGCTGGGATGATGCCATGGCGGCCTGTGCAAGCTCTTGCGCTTCACGAAGCCTCTCAACGAAATTTATTGCTCTTTTTCTAGGATGCAGTGCCAATATACTCTACTTTTGAATTGGCTCTACATTATAGCCGTGCTCAACAAAAAACGGGCTCATTCCAATGGCAGTTGAAACCCTGTTGTTAATGGCCAACATGGCGCAGGGTAAAAGATCCTTCCAGTCAAATTGGGTGTAGCTTACAAATGCTCTTAGATAAGCTAGGATTTCTTGATTCATACGTTCAGTTGCACCGTCGGTTTGAGGGTGAAAAGCTGTTGATAGGCGTTGATTTATACCCGTTTGACGACAAAGTTCTCGCCAGAAGTCACCCACCCAATTTGAACCCCTGTCAGATGTTATATGGGCAGGGAAACCGTGATACCTAAAGTGCAGCTTGAGGAATACCTTGGCACAGTCTTCTGCTTTCATAGAGCTCATTTCTTCTAAAGCGACACTACCTTTTAAGCGATCGACTATAACCATCAAATATCTTGGGTCAGTGCTCGTTTTTGCAGGCAAGTCTGTCATAAAATCAATTGCAATTTCACTGTTAAACCTATCAGGAATGGGAAGTGGCCGAAGTAGACCCTTTTTTCGTTCTCTCCACACGTGACTACGGCCGCAAACATCACAATTTCTGCAAAACTTCCGCACATCTTTCGATATTCCAGGCCAAAAAAAATTTCGGTTTAATATAGCTAAAGTACTGTCTCTTCCAGGGTGTCCAGTAACATGGGAATCATGTGTTTTCTGAATTAGCGCAGTTTTCAAAGGTTCGTAGTCTGGAATCCAGACTCTATTTCTAAAAAGTAGGGCTCCTCTTGGGTCGAAGCTACACTCTGCTAATGAGATTTTCAGGTCGCTGAGATTTGGCGGTAGGCTTCGACTTCCATCTCCTAGACTATTATATAGCAGCTGGATCTTCTCATCTTTTTGAAGTGCTCTTTCCCAGAGAGTCTGAAAATGTTCGTCTGAAAACATATTATTGCCATCGGGGATACGTGAACTATTCTCGATTTGGGACTTCATCTTGTGGGCTGAAGAGAAGGAAAAAATCCATGAGTCTTTGATTAGCTGCAATTCTCGATCTTTCAGGCGGTAATCATCATATCCTTGAGGCATATCTTGCTCACGTCTTGATAACGCGTCGGGTCTCGCTGCTAATCTTCCCGGTCGGTATTTGAGCTTGAAGTCGAACTGCGATAGGAGTTGGGACCAACGCACCTGTCGTTCGTTGAGCCTGCGTGTTGACATAAACGGTTTCAGATTTTGATGATCTGAAAGTACGACAAAGGGTTTATTTAGCCCGATCAACATACCACGCCATTCTTCCATGCAGCGAACTATAGCTAATAATTCTTTATCGTGAATATCATAATTAGCTTCTGCCGGACTTAACTTCTTTGATAGGTATGCCACTGGACGAAGGACCCCATTTTTATCTTTTTGAGATAGACAACCACCCAATACGTACCCTGAACAGTCTGCTTCGAGTACAGTTTCTTTTTGATCGTCCCACAGGGCTAGAATCGGTGCGGTAATAAAAAGTTCTTTTAGTATATCGAAAGCTTTCTGCTGTGGCGTTTCCCAACGGAATGATACATTTTTTTTATAAGGTTCAACAGTGGTTCCGCCACACGACCGAAATTTGGGATGAAATCGCGATAAAAGTTTGCAAATCCAACAAAGCTTCGCACCCCTTTTATGGTTGTGGGTGCTTGCCATTCTTTTATTGCTTGAACTTTGAGGGGATCAACCTTAATTCCCTCATTTACTGATATAATGAACCCCAAGTACTTTGTTTCCTTTACTGCAAATTCACTCTTCTGGGGATCTAATTGCAGACCGGCAAGTCCTAAACGTTCAAGAACCATGTTTACCTTAGCCCAATGGTCATTTAAAGCTCCAGATGTATAGATTAAAACGTCGTCTAGGTAGGCCGAGCAAAAATCTCCCAAATATTCACCCAAAACACTGTTGATGTATCTTTGAAATGAGCTTGGAGCTCCTGTTAGCCCAAAGGGTGTAACCAGCCATTCAAAAGATCCGAATCTAGTTCGAAAAACAGTTTTACTTTCATCACCCTCCCGGACTCTCAACTTGTGGAAAGCAGCGCAAACGTCTACTTTTGATACATATGTAGATTTTGCAACTTCTCTAAGCGTTTCTTTTATAAGTGGTAGTGGGTATCTGTCCTTAATAGTTATTGCGTTCAGAGCTCGATAGTCCACACAAAAACGAAGACCACCCCCAGGTTTTTTTGCAAACAATACTGGGGCACCACCAGGTGAAGAGCTAGCTCGAATCCAATTTTTGTCTAGATGGTCTGTCAATGTCTTTCTTAGTACCAAAAGTTCTTCTCGTGACATATCGTAGAGGGGGCCGAAAGGGATTTCCTTTTCCCTGCCATTTTCATCTTTCATTAGGGTAATTTTGGTGTCTGCACCTGGACGGTTGGGCGGTAAACTATGATTTGTATCTTCCGTGAAGAAACGAGCATTTTTATGAATTTCTGGTGGCAATTTGGCTCTAATTTCTTCGAAAGTCTGACTACTTTTAACTTCTAAGGCTTTCTTGATGTCTTCCATTGAGGCTGCGAATAATTTGGTCTCTGTATCCTTTGTCTCGCGGATACGTGTTGCGATGGCTGCGAGCTGGGTCCCAAGGATCTGGCGAGCGCTTCCTGCTTTTATTTTTAGACATTTTAATTTTGTCCTTGCTGCACTTGACAATCGGTCGTCCCATCCTTTGGCTCTTACAACAAGCCCTCCAGGCGGCCCAAAACGTATGGAGTGTTGACGAGCATTATACAGTATGCTATTTGCTCTCATCCATGGGTCGCCAAGTATGACATTGTATGATAAATTTTCGATTATATACCCCCATACTTTCTCATTTCTGCCATCGATATCCATATCTACGCAAGTAATTTCGTTAATAGCTCGCTGCTGAACGTCACTTTTGGCGAGTTTTAATTCTCTACTTTCGATAGGTATTCGCGGTAAATTGTGTCGTTTTACAAATGAGTTATTAAAAGCGGAATAGCATAGACATCCTGAATCCATGAAAGCATTCACGTAAAAGCTTTTATTGATTAATACTTCTATGATAAACGGGGAGCCGTCCAATCTTTTAACAACATTTTTTATATTACAATCCACAATCTTAGATAACCCCTGAGCCCGACTTTGCCCAGAGTTTATTCTTTTCCCGATTCTATGTCACCCTCAAAATCGAATTCTCCATCTCTGTCTTTATAATTTCTTGTACTGGAGGATGTGGCATTAATAGTAGCCGGTCGCTTTGCCCAGGTAAAGTGAGGACATTTTTTAAAAAAATGTCCTCTCTCTCCACAGCGGGTGCATTTCCCAGCAGTTCGAAGCGCATTGAAATCTTCACTTGACCGCCATGGAGCAGGAGGCTTGCTTCCATCTATTCTTCCTTTTCCTTTATCCATCCTTACCGCATTGACAATTGCTGATAAAGTCGCCATACTGATGCCATTTATACCTGACATGGCTGTATCTCCGTCTGCATCTAAAATTGGTCTGCTATCTCTCTGAGACGCGCCATTGACTGCCCTTCCTTCAGATGATGATTTAAAGGTAACCTCTGACTGACCATTAAAATTTGTTTTGGTGTATTTAACACCATCCCTGAAGTTGTGGCTCTCGTTTGCCTCAATTCGACTCGCAGTTTGCTGTACTTGCTTTACAAATAAGGCATAATTGTCCTCCGAAACATCTTTGGAATAAAGTGCTTTCGTCAGCCTTTTATTCAATCCCATGTAGAGGAAGTTAATCTTCACTTTTCCTTCCCAGCTCAACCCTCTTGCTTGGGCTAGAGTATATTCGAAGTCATTTAGGAAATTTGCGAAAAGTTGATTATCGCCTTGCTTCATCTTCGAAAGGGTTGATCCAGCTGTGCGAGCTGATGTTTTATCCTCGAACGAATCATTGAAATGCTGGATAAAAATTTCGTAGTCCCAATCTAAATAAGGTCCTCCGCATGAAAACCAGTGAGAAACTCGAAGCTTGCGATCGGTAGGGAGTGTATTCATCATTTCGTTACAAACAGCCTTATGCCCCCCCAACATTTCCCAGTCACTCTCGATTTTCGCTGTCAGCTGGTCAATGTATACACAATATGTTTCACTGGCCCCATTCCATTCCGGCCACCTTGACAACTGCTTCTTTGCTCCTTGAGGTGGGGGTTTTCGAACATGGGGCCTTGGTGCATCCTGAACAGTTATGAGACTTAGGATGTGGTTTAGTTGCTCTTGCGTGACTGTGAGGGGTGTGGTTGTCTGCTGTGCATCTTCTACAGCATCATTTCTCGGCATATCGCTTGTTATGTGAACGTTGGAAGTTGATAAAGATTGATCAATTCGTGACTCTGACGATATTTCGGATGACTGCGATGATTCCGAGGAGGAATAGAAATTAAATTTTCCCGGGAACATGTAAGCTTATAAAAACCAGGAGAGGTATGGATACATTCACTGGTAGTGTAAAAGGTGAGATAAAATATATGTGAAGGGACTTCACATTTGCTGTTCACAATTATGGGTCCAAAAATGAATTTATATATTATCTAAGGAGGAGAATATCTACAACGCGCGCGCAAGATGTTTTGTTCCAATCGAGCGCGTTTTCCTGTGACACTAGCGCGCTTTTGTTCATAGCCGGAGCCGGATAGTTCCGGATCCACATACAAGGCTACAGCCTGTAACACCACGTCCTACGATCAGGGAGATGATAGGACAAGATGGATGGCAGAAATTCTGGCGTTTTTTAACTGTGACAAAGTGTTACAGCAAGATTGAATCGTGAACGGGGGATGTTAAGGTCAACTGTATTGCTTCTTGGGACCGTTCGGTGTGGTACGAGAATTAAGGTGTAGCGCAGGGCGCTAACACATTAGAAATGGTGTCTTTATCTGTTTTAGTTTTGTGTGTCTAGGTTTCTATGAAATGATGATGTAGGTAGCGAAGAGTCTTATAGATCTGGACCACCCGTGCCATGCCCTCTGGGTGCTGGGATAGTACCCGGTCACGATAAAAATATCATTATCATTATATCCATCCTCTGTGTCATCATGTAAACTTGTCCCAATCCCTCTCACGTCCCTCACAAAGAACTCTCTCCCAGATTTGTGTGCCACGCTTTGCTTCCTCCGTCGGGTGTAAATATCGGCGCGGGCGTATATTTAGCGGCTAGCTGAGGCCAAAGAATAGTTGATGAGAGGTGTGGTCACTGAAATGAGGATGTACTTGGTCGTACTTGTAAACTTGATGAGACTTAAGTAGGAGTCGAACTCGTTGGGAGCGAAAATTTGACATGGCGGAGAATTTTGAATTATTGCCTCGTGGGCCAACTTGATCGGTATTGCGAAATTTGGCTGAACTTGGCTCTGGGAGAATATTTCACTCCCAGGTTCGTAGAGGGCACCGCGTACAGATGTCAGTCTTGCCCTCCTCTGGATTTCATTTGCATATACCACTGTGAGGTAAGCCTGTTTACACAAACAGTCGAGCCTCCTCCATAAGTACCCACCAAAGAGAAATTTAAGACCTTTGATTATCCAAGCATGCCTTTATCATCCATACATACTAGCGCTGCGAGAAATGTAGTTTGGTTTTGCCGGATTCGAACCAGCAGTCTCCTGTCTCGGGTGGGATATGTGTCCTAGCTATCCAGACCTTACTTGAGAAACCGGCCAAGATGATGTACCACTGCACCATCCAGCCAAGGCGGTGTTTAAAGTGTTGCCTGCACTGTCGCCATCGAAGTCTTGGTGCACGCACAAAGCTCAATTCGTAATACTCCTTGCCAGAATTCAGAATTACACGCCCGTCGAGACAGTAACCATCCTCTGCATCATCTTGTCAACTTGTCCTAATTTCTCTCATGCCCATACAAAAGAACTGTCTCCCAGGCTTGTGCGCCACGCTTTGTTTCCTCAGTCGGTTGTAAATATCGGCGTGGGCGTGTACGTGGTGGTCAATTGAGGCCAGAGGAAGTCGACGGGAGGTGTGACCATTGAAATGAGGATGTACTAAGTCGTACCTGCAAACTTGATGAGGTTTTGGTGGTGATTGATCTCTTTTTTTTTCATTTTATCGTCCTGTCTGAGTCTATGACAATGTAGGACATGCAGGTCCTCTCTGCCTACAGGCCAAGGATACCTATGCCAGTAGTGTATTCCCTCCTACGCCACGCACACAGCTCCCCTCATAAGTCCTCATTCGATCATACACTTAGAGGAGCCCTTTGCCCTTCATTATCTCCCCTCTCCAGCCAACGAAGCGATGGCCATTTGCGGGTGTATTGCAGCCGGGAAAAATGGCAAAATCTACTGGATGTGGGACTCTTCTAATACCAACATTAGGACTAAATCCGAAGACATAGTGCCCCTTCTGAAGCGTTCGAAGAGGCCCGCCAGCTGGGCGCTGCAAACTTGTCTGTAAGTAGAGTTGACCCTCTATGCCATTCAAAATGGCTTCAAATGACCTTTTATTGGCTTCGATTTACATTCTTCTCCTCTCCTAAGCTACCACCGAACAACGGTCGACTGTCGCATGTAAATAAAGAAATGATAAAATTTTATTTACAAAAGGCATCCAGTATGTGAGAGACTTAATTCCACTGTCACAACTAAAATTTAAAAAATCACCAAATCATGTCCAACACCTTGATATCTGTTATTCCTCTGAATAGTGTAAAGAATATGACTTGGTCAGTTTTATGTACGCTCGGATAGTCATGAGGATTTTCTATGTGGTAATAGAATCGTTATCAAGGTATCATTCTACAAGGAAGTTTAATTTGTAACCCTTCACACTTTCTATCTATCATCAAGACTTATCATCTCAAAGTTTTCACAATGAGTCTTTATTGTTGGGAAGACTACCAGCTCAGATTCTCTTCATCCATATCCATGTCACAGAAAGGCGCTGGAACAAAGACTCTTCGAAATGAGAGAGGTGAAGTATCTAAAAGTCTATAGCTTATAACCTTGAGTCTCAAACGATGCTTTGATGCGTCTGACATATTTTCCATCGCCTAATTAGCTGAGGACACCAATAAGTATTTGTTCTTTGTCCCTTTGAAGAAGGTAATGAGAGTTTGACAAAGGCAATGACTCTTCATTTCGCCTTGAAACAATATTCTTGCTTGTAACCTTGACCATTTGTACGAGACTAGCATTAAAGGAATACATCCGATATGGAAAAATCGTTTGAATCCATCCAACTTGCATGAATCAGTCCTTAAGGAAAGAATGGCATGGCCAATTAAATATTTAATTAGATTCCTTGGCTTCCACTTTACTCGGTTGACAGATCTAAGACTCTGTGACAAGATACTGACTCATTCTACGCAAAGGCAGATGGAAATTTTGATACACATCTTTTGCTTAGATTAAACTTGTGTAGCGGTATATATGGTACAGTCCTGCTGATGTAAACCTGAGAGAAGAGACTCGAGAGTTTGTTCAATGAGGGAGATGAAGGGACTCTCGCCACTATACATGGTCTTAACAAGTCTTCTAGTCTACACAATTAGCGCAAATGTTGTCGAATCTGATTTTATTTGTGAGAGAGACGTTGTCCCCAAAGAGAGGATAAAAACTGCACTTACTCACGCCTGTTCTGCTCTCGGCACTTCATCAAGTAAGGCAAAATATCCCGCTGCATACGATGCCTCGACTCTATTCTTTATTCACGACGCTATTTTATTCTCCTGGCCTGTCACAATTATTGGGGATAGCTACTTCAAAGGTGGGCACCAGCACAACTGAAAGTGTCAGATGAAATCACGCTGATCACTGAGAGGTGTATAGGTCATGCAGGTACGCATCGATTGCTTTTAGACTCAAGTTGTAAGTTCTTCGGGATGATTTCCACCAACTTAAAGCGACCTGATACACGATGCTATCAACCGGTAAAAGCAGTGCGCTTATATGATTTATCTCTTAGTTCTGGTCCAAGTAATCCAACGGTCTTCCGGGGTTACAGATGCCAGAATGAAATATTTGTTCCATACTACCAGGATTATATCCTGAAAAAGAATTTAGAACTCTTTGAGGAATGGAAAAGCAGAAAAAACAACGTTCATGTAGATAGAAGTATAGCTGTCGATCAGTTATTCCAAACGACCGTCTATCTACTGCCTAGTGAGATAGTAAACATCCCGTACTATAGGATTGGTATTCTAAATATTTTCTCAATTTATGAAGACGATAGCCTGACAAAAAGATAGAAAATTTTCGCAGCCCCTACTTTATTGTGATCAATCCTCAGTTGGAAATGTTAGGCATGGTGTTTAGGAGCAACAATATCTGGACAAGATGTGAACAACTTCATGAACAGGAACCAATACCACCACAGTCCTCTGAAATTACTAAGAATTCCATTGGAGAAACTATCATTCCAGTGGCGAATCGTTACATATGCGGCCCATACGAATATTCGAGAAAATCGATCATTAGTCACATGTCGCTAGCTTGTAATATGTTGAGACGAAGGACTGCATCTCCCTCAAGTCACCTGAATGGTGACGAAATCCACAAGATTTCAATCTCCCAAGCCACAACACCTTCTCTTTTATCGCAGATCCTAAGATTACCGGAAGCTTTATCTCCAACCCAGGGTGAGAAAGCGTCTACTGGTATTGACCTATTATGCTGACTTCAGTGTAACAGGTTATGAGACAACAAAAAAAAGAGCTATTATAATGTTCGATAAAAAATGTAATTACCATGGAACTTTTTGGTACTATGAAAGACGCATTACAAGATGCACACAATTACAAGATTAAATGTACACGGAAAGATTATAATATAAATAATGATTACTGCCCACATAACTTTCTTGTTTTTCATGTCAGTCACTGTGTATTGAGCTATCTAGCTATGACCAATGATTGGTGGTCATGTGGACATGTCGGATTAATCTTTTGATATTGGAGACATTTACACTCTGGACTTCATTGGCAAAGATGACTACAAAGTACATTTATGAAGACAAACAAGTGGCCTTCTTCTGTGAGTACTCAACAAATGGTTGTTCCAAACCCTTTGGTTATCCAGGCAGATCAGCGTCGCGAGAAATGTAGTTTTATTTTGCAGGATTCGAAACAGAATTCTCCCCTCTCTTATTCGATATGTGCCTAACCTATCCAGACTCTACTTTGTAGATCGGCGTGGATGGTGCACCACTATACCCTCCAGCTGTGACGGTGCGTGTGAGGTCGCCTGCACGTTTACAACCGAGGGCTTGACGCGCGCAATGCACTTTAATTCGTAGAACTTATCACTTTAATTCAAATTGCCATCCCTTCCGAGATTTTATCCATCATTGATAACATCTTAAACCGCTATCTTCATCTCTCTCACTCACTTCTCGAATATCTGACTGCCATACTTGCGTGCCAGGATTTGACTCATTTTTCAAATATTTATATCGCCATGTGCATGTATTTGGAGGCCACCAAAGTTCGGAGACTGAGCCGACGTGAAATACCGATATTCAAACGAGGATGTACTGAGTTGTAGTTGCAGCCTTAATGAGGCTTTTGTGGGGATAAATGTTATTGGGAGTGAGGGTTTGATGTGGCGAAGAATTTTGAATCATTACCTCATTGGCCAACTTCCCGAGTATTGTGAAATGTGACTGAACTTAGCTCCGGGATAATGATTTCATTTCTAGGTTTGTAGGGAACATCACGAATCGGCGTCCAGTCTTTGCCCTGCCACTGTTCAATTTTGATGTCCATTAATTGTGGCAATCAGTACATCCTTGGAGGATTGAAGGGTCACAAAATGGAAACCTGAAAAGAAGCCTGATAAAAAGTAAAATTGTCCAAGGTAGTGACAATAACGAATAGATTTTTCGTCTCGTTTGCAGATGTGTATGAGTCCTGATCCTGAGTGCAGTGAACACTATAAAAACACGCAAACGATGGAAGGTGTCGTGGTCCGCCTCCTGGTGGTGTTCTCCGTTATAGTTTGAGTGGCCTGGGCACCTACTCCGCCTGGAAAGGAGACGCTTCAGACCACATCTCGTGCGGAGAAAAGTACATGGATACCGGCAAAGACGAATTCCTCACCTTCCAGTGGTGCCGGTGTAATCGCTCAGTATGCTCTGCATATCTGGGATAGCCAAGAAGAATCGCATCCGAATCGAAGTCGAAAGCAACCTCAAGCATATCTCCATTTGACAACTTCTCGACAATGCCATTCTTACCATCCTCATCTGAGTCCTCAACCTCTTCCTAACCACGCATCATCTCGCTTCAACAACTAATAAAGAAGATACTCCAATTGCAAACAGGAGCTTGCCCCATTAATTACCGACCATCACCGACTACAAATTTACGACGCTACGTATACCCGCAAGGAGGAAATCACGTCACAATATACAAAGCTCGGGTCATGGTTTATGGGGGACTGATGCTCAAATGGGGCTCTACATCTTGAGGGGGAACAGGTCTCTGAAGATGATGCTGGGACTGACATTTTCGAGGGGTTTTCAACTTTGGAACGTTTGTGGGCGCCAAGACCGAGATTTCGGCTAATTAGCCAGAAGGGCTTCTTTTGTCGATGAGTCAACGGCACTCCCCAGCGCCCTGGACAGCACAAAAGAAGTTGGCCTAAGCTACTATACAGCAAACACGCTCTGTCAAGACTTTTCTGACATTCCAGCACGACCTTCGGGAAGTTGGCTAGAAAGGCAGAGTGTGAATTTCCCGAGGTACACACAAGTCTGCAGCGCCCAGCTGGCCGGCCTCTTCGAACGCTTCAGAAGGGGCACTATGTCTTTGGATTTAGTCCTAATGTCGATATTAGAAGAGCCCCACATCCAGTAGATTTTGCCATTTTTCCCGGCTGCAATACACCCGCAAATGGCCATCGCTTCGTTGGCTGGAGAGGGGAGATAATGAAGGGCAAAGGGCTCCTCTAAGTGTATGATCGAATGTTGACTTGTGAGGGGTGGTACTGTTTGAGGGGAGCTGTATGAGAGGTATAGGAGGGGATATACTACTGGCATAGGTATCCTTGGCCTTTAGGTAGAGAGGACCTGCATGTCCTACATAGTCATAGACTCAGAAAGGACAATAAAATGAAAAAAAAAAGGCACATGAATGATGAAGGCATGTCTTGATAACCCAGGGTTTCTGAAACGTTCCCCTGGGTAGGTATTTACGGAGGAGGGCTGACTTGGGGTGAAGAAAAAGCCACTATAACTTCGCATTGATACTTGCAAATGAAATCCGAGGCATGAGTGCTCTTTCTTTATATAGAGTCATCTATTATAAATCTTTTCTAAGAGATAGTGTGATAGCTAGATAGCTGCAGACGCTATTAAAATTTGATGCAAAGAAAATAGTCCCTAGTGGAGGAAGGGCGTCAAAGCCTCCTGCTCTGAGAGCTAGAGGCTGATCTAATCACGAAGTAAGATGGATAAACAGTGTGGTCGGACGGAATATATGCAAAGAAGAATGTGGAATGAATATTCTGGCCGTGAGCAATAGTATTTGGACTATCTGAGGATACATGGATATCTAGACATGAACGTCTAGTCTACGGGAGAAGTAAATGCACCAGGCTATAAACATGTCCGATTTGCTACACAGCCATGCCCATTGATTGCCCCATGTAGTCATGTAATGCGTATCGACATTATTTGATCCCTAAGCTCCTGATAATTAGCACGACTCACACTGGAGTCATGCATTAATATGAGCTTGCACAAAAAAGTCACATGGTATAATTCCTGAGCCTTGTCTACGAGGCCTCTGCTTTGGTGCGCAGACGAGGATGACAACAGAGACATCCAACTTCCCCAAGCCGAATAAGTAGGGCGAGATGAGATGCGGTATCGGGTGAGAGTTCACGTCACCTAGCCTAGGAAAATTCCCAAGCCCTCGAGGAGACGAGGACCAATGCGAGCGGGGAAAAGAGTCTTGCCGCCAGGTGGCAATGGGAATAGAAGATGGAGAAAATTGACGACATGAGTGCTCTGTATTTCTCGACTTCGGAGGAGGTGGGGCGAGAGCATTTCTATAGTGCAGGCAACACTGTAAACAGCGCCATGGTTGGATGGTGCAGTGGTACATCATCTTGGCCGGTTTCTCAAGTAAAGTCTGGATAGCTAGGACACATATCCAACTCGTGACAGGAGACTGCTGGGAGGGCAAGACTGAACACCTGTACGCGGTGCCCTCTGCGAACCTGCGAGTGAAATATTCTCCCGGAGCCAAGTTCAGTCAAATTTCGCAATACCGAACAGGCTGGCCCATGAGGATTCAGGACAAGTCAACAAAATGAGGCAGAGGACGATTACAGTCTTGACGGGCGTGGAATTTAGAACTTTGACAAGTTTAACAAATTAAGTTCTGTGCGTGCCATGGCTTCTGTTGCGAGAGTGCGGGTGACACTATAAACACCGCCGTGGTTGGATGATGCAGTGGTACCTCATCTTGGCCGGTCTTCCAAGTAGCGTCTCTGTAGCTTGGACCCATATGCAAGCATGAACAGTAGATCGCTGGCGCGAATCCGGCAAAAGTAAACTACATTTCTCGGGGCGCTAGTATGCATGGATGATGAAGACATGCTTGGATAATCAAAGGTCTTAAATTTCCCTTTAGTGGGTACTTACGGAGATGGGTCGACTGTTTGTGCAAGCGAACATACCGCATAGTGGTATTCGCAACTGAAATCCAGAGTATGAGAGTCTCTAACGTCAAAAGAGTCATCCTACCTGTATACCTAGCACCGATCATGTATTTGAACGTGAATTTGAAATCTTTTACGTGACTGGTAGAGCCTAACATCTATTTAGACGTGAGACGGGTAGATGGGCTCTGAAAGCTCATTGCTACCTACATGACCGGCAGTGGAGCCAGAAGCGACAAAAGAAAAGAAATCAAACAAAAGGAACAGTATATGTCTGGGTTACGGTGCCCTGCGCCGCATCCCTATCTTCCACACCCATCTCCTCTCGGGTCAGAAACAATCTCAGTGTGGTCACCTCCCACCCTGTTCATTCTTCGGCAGACTATAACACCTGCTTGTAACCAATCATGTATTTTTCATTATTTATTGATTATATTTAAGTCCTAAGCTAGAGCTCTAGGTCCACTGCAGGTACAAGACTGGTGGAGCCGGCGGGGATCACTGCTTACAGGCCCAGTTCATTCCAAGCGCGTGACCCGCTACAGAAAAAGTAGAAGGTAAATTATAACTCAGAAGACACCCCCTACCCCGATTCCGAAATCGAGACTCCATCCTTCGACCCTAAGTTCAAGTACATAAGAAATTTCCTCGGAAAAATGACACTTCTCGCCTCGATTCCTTTTGTGTCATGCGTTGTGGCAATTGTTGCGATTTCCGAGTAAGACGAGCAGAAAGTAAAGCTCAAAGAATATTGTTTCCATTAAAGTTCTAAGTTACATGTAAAACGAGAATTTATGTGCGCATATCCTAGAAGAAAAGTGGGTATGCAAACAACAATTATTACAGTGAGAAATTTTCAGCACAGCTGACCACACAACCATTAACAAGGTGATTTTTTTCTCATTGTTGTTTTCATCCTCTTCTAACTTGATCTCCATGTCATGCTGTGACTTCACTTAGGAGATGATAAAAACACATATAAAATAACTTGATTCTCTATCACATCCAACGAAAGAGGAAACCTCTAAATACGACACTCCATTTACTACTGATTGCCGCCCCAAAATTTACTTTGCCATGCCGCCCCAGTCCTCCGCAGAGGCTGGCTCGTGGCCCCCCCTCCCACCCGCAAACTCGACGCGTCCCGACGTCGAAATGGTCCTCACAGGGCCACCCAACCACCACCACAACACACAAACAAACGCAGAACCGATCTGCGAGGCGAGCTGCCAACACTCGCCCCCAAACCCCCCCGAGTCAATGGGTGCTTCCTTGACTAACTTCCTCGCAGATGAAGCGAGGGCGTTTAACATACGCTTTGCAGAGGCTGAGCGTATCGTCAGTGGGTACATTAACCTACTGGCGGCCACAACCGACAAACAGCTCCGACGAGCTGTCGAAAAGAACGGAGAGGCTTTACAAGCCATTATCACAAACATCCTGCGCGGAAACCCCAGCCCCAATCCAGTGGGCCATCAGAGGCTGCCAGTAGCAGCAAGACGACAACCCTCCCCACGTCGGCTACTAGGCCGGGAGGAAAGAATAGCGCGAGCACTTCACGACCAGTGCAAATACTCACGAGAGAAAGCAGTCAGGCGAAAGGTAAAGAGCCGGCTTCGACAAAGCCTACTAGGCCAATCGACATCGATTCTATACAAACCCCCATCGCTACTGAGGGGTCTTGGACTCAGGTAGTGAGGAAAAAGACTAAGCCTGTACAACCAGCGGTATCAACATCGACAACAGTCAATGGGTCCCAGTCAAAAGCAACTGGGCCTACACAAGCGCCCAAGCCAAGTACCCCGCTTCCAAGCCGGCCCGCCCTGACGAACGTGTGTTCCTGCGGGTCAAGCCCGACCACCGTGGAGACGAATGTCTCCTCACTACATAAAAATAAGCCTCGCAAGTAAGCTTCGTTTGGCTAACTCTGCAATCAAGCAGGTCACTGTCGTCAACTCAGGGTTCGCGATACAAGCCGAAGGAGATGCAGCAAGAAACGCGCTCCTCTCGGGGGCTGTGCTTTTGGAGAGCACGGAAATGAAACTGGAAGCCGCCTCAAACTGGATCTCGGTGTTAGCTCCGAATGTACCAGATAGGCTCTATACCTTAGAAGGACCAACACCAGTCACACCGGAGATGGTGATAGAAGAAGCGACCTAAAAACGGGCATCAGACCGACCTCGGCTCGTGCGTTCGCGACAAGCATGGCTAGGCCCTCAACCGACTGGGTGCTGCATTTTGCAACCGGTAAGCCAAAACTGGGTGAGCGACTTTTCGAAGAGAGTGGTCGCCTACACGAGCTCCAACGCAAGGCCAAAATTGCGCAATGCAACCGATGCTGGGGACATCACCCAACAAAGATTTGCTCACGAGCGGAGCGATGCTCACGATGTGGATCGATCGAGCATAAAGCATCTGTCTGTAAGCAGACCATCCCAAGGTGCATGAACTGCCATGGGCCACATGCAGCCATCGAACCCCACTGTATGGCCAGACCAACCCGGGTTGGCGGCAAAACGGTGCAGCGTACTAAAGACCAGCTATCGGTTATACGCGAGCAAGGTCAAAAGGAACGGAACGCTTCAATCCGTGAGATGGAAGCAAAGCAGAAAGCCACCGAGGCTACTGCCGACAACGAAGCCACTAACGTAACTCAATGCCCGTAAGGGACCACAACCTTACCGAGCTCCACACAACGGCAACAACGATCTCGTTCCTCTGTGCTAATTTGGGCAGAGGAGACCCCGCTACGGACATCATCCTGCAATCCGCTTGGGATTCAGGAACCGATGTCCTACTTATCCAGGAACCCTGGACTCAACACAAGGACGGCCTCTGGCTCACCAAGTCGCATCCCGGATTCGACAGGCATTTGCCTCCCCGTGTCGCTACTAACTCTTCAAGGCCACGCTCCCTCATCTATACGCGAAAAGGGATTAAGTGCCAACAGCAAGAAATCTGCGTGACATCACCAGATCTCACTGCAGTAAAGGTAGAAGGAGTCACATTTGTCTCCGTATACCGCGCTCCTGGAGCAGATCTTTTGCCGCTACTATCATGGTCTCCGTCTGGGCCTACAGTAATTGGCGGAGATTTCAATGCCGTTCACACCGACTGGCAGCCAATGGCTACTAGGCTACACGGTGACGGACAGGTGCTCACCGAGTGGATGTTCGAGCACGGTATGGACCTATCTTCCACACCGGGCGTCCCGACACACGATCTCGGAAACACACTCGACCTGGTGTGGTCCAACACTGGTGCCCTTGCAGATGTCTCGATAGAGCTCGACTCGACATCAGACCACAGAACTCTCGCAGGAGACGTCCCCCGTCCGAATTCGAAAGCCAGAGCTGTTATAAAAACTGGACAACCGGTACGAGTGACAGACGATGCCCTCGAAGACTTTGCAAAGATGCTAGGTCGTTGGGCTCAAGGAATAGAGCTGCAGCCGATGGTCTCAGTAGACGCGGTGGACAACCTCGCCAACAAGCTGGTCCAAATTATTAGCGACGCTATTAGAGCTACCGGAAGACGCGGGAGCGCGAAGAAGGGTAGGACAGCACCTTGGTGGACGCTAGAGTGCGCACAGGCCAAACGCGAGTACAGGATTTTTAGGGACGAAGAGAGCAGAAAGGATTTCCGTCGCAAAGTCAGAAGTGCGAAGCGTCAATACTGGCGACGTAAGTTCTCCGAAGCCACAACCGATGTCGACATGTATCGTATGGCACGCTGGGCAAAGCCGCAACCTACATCTGCTGCTCCACCACTCCAAACTCCGGATGGCTTCGTCTCGGACCCAGGAAAGCGAGCACTTCTGTTGCGTGACCTACTTCTTGGCAGGTTCACCAGCCAAAACGACGTCGACGCTGAGGACTTCGAGCCAGGACGCGGAAACCTCCCATGGATATCGAGCGTTACGGACGAAGAAGCCAAGTGGGTTACAACAGCCTGTCAAAATAAAGCCCCGGAGCAGATGCAATTTCTGTTCGTCTTCTTAGGACAGCCTGGTCATCAATTGGTCACGCAGTGAGAGTACTCTTTGAGGGCTCACTTCGATTGAACCACTTCCCAAGGCATTCAAGCTAGCGGAAGTAATCCTTCTCCCTAAACCTGGCCGTAATCTTAGTACAGCTAAAGGATGGAGGCCAATCGCACTACTCTCCTCTCTCGGCAAAGGTCTTGAGAGACTAGTCGCAAGGCGAATGGCTTACACCGCCCTCACTCACAAGGCAGTTCCGCAGCAACTCTTTGGAGCACTCTCTGGCAGGTCTGCTAACGACCTCGTCTCTTGCGTTATCCATGATGTGGAACATGCAATGAAACGGCAGAAGAAAGCAGTCCTTGTCACTCTAGACGTTCAGGGTGCATTCGATGCTGTACTCCACGGACGGCTGCTTCAGAGGATGAACAAGATGGGGTGGCCGAAACCAGCTATCAGCTGGATAAGGTCCTTTTTACAAGAACGATCCGCTCGCGTACGACACGAAGACGGAGTAACAGACCCGGTATTCCTAGAATGCGGGCTGCCACAGGGATCGCCTCTTTCCCCAATTCTTTTCCTGTTCTACATGGCCGAAGTCGTGGGAGGCAGTAGCTGGAGATTTGGCTATGCAGATGATGTTGCTATTCTCGGCATAGGTTCGACTCCAACTGAAGCCGCAGTAGCTGTCCAGAGAGAAGTCGACGCAGTCCTAGGGTGGGCCGCTAATAATGCCGTCTCTTTCGACCCAGACAAGGCCGAAGTAGTCTACTTCGTCGGCCCTAGATCCAGGGGACACGATCTTCCGGCTATAAGGGTAGGAACTCGCGATGTACAAGCATCCGACGACATCCGATGGCTTGGAGTACACCTTGATCGCGGTCTGACCTTCGAAAGTCACGTCGCAAAGTGGACCAGCAAAGCAATGCGGCTGGTGCAGCACTTCCGACGGCTGACACTGTGCACCCAGGGACCAAGGCCCGACTTACTAACCACAGTCATCCGCACAGTAGTTCTGCCAATTGCGATGCACGCAGCGGAGGTCTGGTGCCCGGGGCCAACCAGGGAAACTTATCGAGGTGTCACGCGTAATTCCTACAAGAGACAGAGCAAAGTCATCGACCAAACTTCTGCCTTCGGAATCCGTGTGGCTCTACCAACCTGGCGTACGATGCCAATAACAGCCCTGAGAAGAGAGACTGGTATTCCACCAGCACACATTCTGCTCGAGGAACGCAGGCTCAAGATCGCCGCGCGAATCCGGAGACTAGACGAGTACCATCCGCTCCGACTTCGGGCCACGAAAGCACAGACAACGCTCGTCACCGACTCGGCCTAAAGACATGCAACAAAACCAGACTTGGTTTCGACAGAGTGCATGATTCAAGGGTCCAGAGGATGTACCGTCTTCTGCCAGAGGCCGAACTACCTCCGCCGCTCCGACCTCCGACCCCCCTCAGCCAATTCCCCGCTGGACAAGCAAGAAAGAGGCTGCCAAGTTCATAAGAGAGTGGCTACCTACACTCCCACCCGACTGTCTCTGCGTGTACAGTGATGGTTCTGGGGCGTCCACCGACAAAGTGTCATGGGCCTTTGTGACTTTTATCAGTGGCACAGGCAGGGTAATTGAGCAAAGCGGCTCAGGAAAAATAACCAATGCAGAGGTCTACGACGCGGAGGTTCATGGAGCTTTGGCTGCTCTCGAAGCAATCACTGCCAGCAAGCGAGATCGAGGACGCAGCGCCATCTACTTCCTACTCGACAATTCGGCTGCAGTCCAGGCCTTACTAACAGGAACAACGGGCTCATCATCCTGGCGTATCCAAAAGTTCGTGAAACTGGCCGCGGGATCAGCCGCGCCTGTCAAAATAGGATGGATTCCGGGCCACGAAGGGCTGGCAGGAAATGAAATCGCCGATGAACTCGCTCGAAGAGAGCTTAACTCGTCGGACAATTCCAGGACGACACATGGGGTGATGACCCTCGCCACATCTGGACGGAAAGCTCGCGAACTGGCAAGGCAGATGGTTACAGACTGGTGGCACTCCAATCGCCCCAGGCATTACGCTGACCTCGAACTCGAGATGCGGCGCAAGAAACCGCCAGAGCTATCTCTGCCGAGAGCGGTTTACGCCCGCTTAATAGCCGCTCGAACTGGACATGGAGACTTTGCGGCTTATCACCGCCGCTTCAACCACACTGACGCTACACTTAACTGCGAGTGTGGGAGGGAAAAATCAATTGGTCACCTTGTCCAATGTCGGAAAGCACTGGCAACTTGGCGGCTGAAAAGCGGAAAGCGTAGGGCCGGCTCTGGAATTAATGCTCGGATCAAGGGGATGGCAGCTGTTCAGGGACTACGTCCAGGAGAGTGGGATTTACGCGGAGGCAAGTCGGGGGATGGCAGGGATACCTGTGACTCGGAGGTGATAGATCAATGGCCTAGGTGGATCGGCATGGACAGAGAGATTGGATTCGAGGCTCAGGCGCGTGGTGGCTGAGGCGGAACGATGGAAGGGAGATTGTTTAAGTTTTTCTTTTGTAATGCGGGATTTCGCGTGAAAGTTTTTGTTTGTTTTCAATTCTGGGCTGCTGAATTCGTCATGGTTCAACACATAGATGCATTTTGGCATGGTTCCGGTCATTTAGGTGGGACGAGGCATTTGTACTGCACGGTAGTTAACCTGATCCGGCCCGACCCCACTCGTGCTCAAGCTCCAGTAGGAGTGCGACGGTAGTTACTTCACCTAGCACGTTAATGAACAAACAAACAAACAAACAAAAGAACCCTCAATTTGCCCATTTCCACCCTTCCACCCGTGTCACCCATTATTTATCGAATCGAATTGCAATTGTTTGCCATCGGCGGCATTTTTAAAATGCCTCCGACGCGTAAACCGCACAAAAACGCGGTCAGTGGCACTGCCAAAGATCGCGTCAGCAAAACCTACCAATGGAATACGGCTATTCAAAACCACGCGAGGAATATGCTAGCAAGACGAGGACTCGAGTCCAATCTCCAGAACATGAACGCCATCGCGGCTGCGCTCCAAGCGAAGGAGAACGATGTCCCCGAAGTCGAAATGGTGGACGCAGAAGTCGACAGGTTGAAAACCCTCGCCGATTCAATTTGGGCATCATCCAGTCCAGAAGACGCAGAACAAGTCTTTCAGCACTACCGCGACTGGTAGAAGTCAGACCCTCAAAAGGGCCGAGATAATAACCAGCAAGGCATCAACTGCCCAGAAAGTGTCGCCGAGAAAGCTCCCGTCGACAACGACCGAGCCCGCACACGTTGCGGCTCGAAAAATTGCGGTTCCGTTAGCAAAGCGGACACCAAAGAAAAATACAGCGAGGGAAACGGAAGTCCCGGACTGCGCAGAGGCAACAAATGTCTCAAGACCTCAGCCACCCCGGCCTCGATTCAGGGACGGCTGAGTGCCAAACCACTCTTTCTGGTGGTGCTCCCACCGGCCACACGCCAATTCACCGCGGAAATAGAGGCTTTACTCGAAGCCGAAAGAAAGCGGGCTGCAAAACACCTCAGCCAGGCTCGAGATAGGGTCAACGGTGTTAAAAACATTGGAAAGTGTTATCCTNGAAAGCAGTCCCGTCGACAACGACCGAGCCCGCACACGTTGCGGCTCGAAAAATTGCGGTTCCGTTAGCAAAGCGGACACCAAAGAAAAATACAGCGAGGGAAACGGAAGTCCCGGACTGCGCAGAGGCAACAAATGTCTCAAGACCTCAGCCACCCCCGGCCTCGATTCCAGGGAGGCTGAGTGCCACAACCACTCTTCTGGTGGTGCCCACCGGCACCACGCCAATTACCCGCCGGAAATAGAGGCTTTACTCGAAGCCGAAAGAAAGCGGGCTGCAAACACCTCAGCCAGGCTCGAGATAGGGTCAACGGTGTTAAAAACATTGGAAAAGTGTTATCCTGTCCATGAAAACGACAGATAACAAAGATACTTGGACGCGATGAACGTGTGTCTGAGGGGCGCCCTCGCCCATTTCCTGCGCACTGGAACCACATCAGTGCCGACAAGTCTTCCCCCCCGCCCATCGGCCAGCAGGCCAGCAACAGCGGGCCTCACACATCGACCGCCAGGACAGCAATCCTGCCGTCGCGGTGCCCCAGGTCACTTCAACCTGGGCAACTGTAGCCGGAAAGGGCCTACCCAAACAGCCGACACCAGTGATGATAAGTCGACCCCGAAATGCCGACTCCGCGACCAAGAAATCGGCCAAAGACGTCCCCTTCGTCCACGCCGGATAACCGACTGTTCTCCGACTAAATTCTAAACACCAGTGGCGAAATCTTTCGCCAGCTGGCATCAAGAAGCGTGGCACAGCTCACTAACGCGACCAATCAGCAATTGAACACGTATACCGTGTCCCAACAGGTTTCGCGCTCCGAGCGAAGGACCAGGAATCCCGCCAGGCTCTATTGAACGCGGCAGAATCTTTCTTTCCCATCGGGGGAAGACTAGAAGAGGCCTCCGAACTTGTGGCGCTCCAGATCTCGCGGTCCCCGTTGCCATCCACACTCTTCTTGGAAGGGTACAAGTGACAGAGAGAGAAGAGATGGTGATCGAGGAGATCTGAGAGTTACCAAGGCCATTCCAGTCAAGGTACGGCCCACGGGAAGACCCGGCTAGACGCGCCATACAAGTCATGGCTGGCCATTTCAAGAAGGGAGCGGCACCAAGACAAGGGTTCCGCCTATTCGACGACTCGGGCGTCGCGGTCCCACACAAACCGCGACAGACTGTGCAGCAATGCAAACGGCTGCCTGCAGTTCCACGGGACGCGTGGTTGCTCTCGCGCCCAAGCTTGCTGGAACTGCACCTCCACGATGCACTCGACAGACGAGTGCCGTGCACACACCAATGCCGCAACTGCGGAGGACCGCACAGGTCCGACAGTCGAGTCTGTCTGGCGCGCCCCACCAAGTCCGGGCCGGTAAGCAGAGAGCAACTGGCCAATATTCGCATCGCGAGCCAACGCGAGCTAGCAGCTGTGTGAGGGCTAAAGCTGCTGTCCGTCGCGCTGAGGCAACAGTTCAAGCGGCTGCTAGGCAAACGCAAGACTCACCAACAGCGGTGAAATCAAACAACAGTTTCGAAGTTCTAATGACCGACGTCGCCCCCGACGCCACGGCACAGAAACGACGAATCCTGTTGAGTCTTCCTGAAGGGCCCCTCACGGGTCCCTTCCAGCCTCTCACCTACGATAAGTTTTATGTCGATCAACGTAGGTAGGGAGGCCAATCACACGACATCGCGCTTTCCCGAGCTTACGAGCTAGGCGTAGATGTGGTGCTAATACAAGAGCCTTTGTGGAACAAAGCCACAAAGGAAACGAAGTCACACCCTGGATACGACTGCCATACACCACATGGCGGCGTAAATATTCGACCCAGGGCAGTGACTTACACACTAATTAACAGGAGAATCCTTTCGGCAACTCAAATCTTTCCCTGCAATCCCCGACGGCGGACTACTGCTGGGTTGTGGTAAACGGAGTCACGTTTCTCAACGTGTACAAAGACCCAAACGATCCGACAGCAATTCGACCTCTCCTCAGCTGGGACCCACCACCCGATCCGTCGCGGCTGGCGACTTCAACGCGTGCACTGCGCGTGGCAACCAGAGGTCACCCGCCCACGCGGACAAGGAATCGAAATCGAGAGATGGGCGGAACGCCATAATCTCACTTGTCTGATTGTGGGCGAGCCAACGCATCGGGCCGGAAACACGCTGGATCTTGCTTGGACCAACGTCAACGGGCCCAAGCATGGGTGGATCGCAATGAGTGCGTAACCAGCGACCATCTTCCGATTCGAGGACAAGTTCCCACTGGATTCGAAAAAAGGGACCAGGAGCCATCGCCGATCAGGGTAACGCGCGGCAACCTGCCGAGGTTCGCCCTTGCCGTCACGCAGTTCACTCACCCGCCACTAGTCTTGGACACGATTTGCCAGGTGGATGAATACGCCAACG
Organism: Blumeria hordei DH14; assembly: GCA_900239735.1. Lineage (NCBI taxonomy): Eukaryota > Fungi > Ascomycota > Leotiomycetes > Helotiales > Erysiphaceae > Blumeria > Blumeria hordei. Next base: position 1,298,221 of record OENG01000015.1, read on the forward strand.
ATCTCTTTCCGGCCTTACTAACGCTATCAAAGCAAGCAGGAAACGAAGGAACAAAAGACGTGGCAAATGTGCACCTTGGTGGACTCCGGAATGCAAGCTGGCTCACACGAAATATCGTGCAGCAGTAACTCCGGAACAACGATGGGTGCATTCGAAGAATCTGCGTTCAACCCTCAGAGCGGCAAGAAAAGAGCACCAGACGCGTCAGGTCGAAGCGATCACAACACCGACTGACGTGTTCAAGCTGATGCGCTCGGCCGAACCAAGGCAGGCAAGCACGCCCCCTCCACTCAACCACGAAGGGAAGGTGTACTCCGATCCGGCTGAGCGGGCAGAGATACTCCGAGATGCTTTTTGGCACGGCACCAAGCGACGGACGACCTACCGCCACTCGATGCGCCGAGTACCAACCGAATCCCCTGGAACGACCATGTCTCGGACGAGGAGATTCGTATGTGCACCATAGGCTGTGCCAATACAGCGCCCGGAGCAGACGGGATCTCTGTGGAGCTTTGCGAAGCTGTTGGAAGACGATTGGACCATTTGTTGGCACTCTCTTCCGCGCCTGCATCAGACTCGGCACCCACCCATCCTGCTTCAAGCTGGCTGAAGTGGTGCTCCTCCGCAAGACGAACCGAGATCCAGCGACTGTTAAGGGCTGGAGACCGATTGCACTTCTGTCATGTTTGGGTAAGGGACTGGAACGACTCTTGGCGAAGCGGATGGCCCATCTCGCGGTTACGCTCGACGTTGTTGGAGACCACAACAATTCGGCGCGCTCCCCAAAAGATCCGCAAACGACCTTGTCAACTGCGTAGTCCACGACATCGAAGAGGCAAGTACCAGGGATGGGCGGCCACATTTACGACTCTGGATGTCCAAGGCGCGTTCGATGCAGTACTTCACAATCGTTTGGTGAGGAGAATGCAAGAACAGGGGTGGCCGAGACTCAATTCTCCGATGGACGACATCATTCCTTGCACAACGAAAGGTGCAAGTCCGATATCCTGGAGGGTAACAGGCAGAAAGAGTTGGTGTGTGGGGTCCCGCAGGGTCGCCGATATCGCCACTTCTCTTCCTCTTGTACATGGCAGAGCCAATGCGAAGCGGCAATGCAGAAATGAGGTTTAGCTACGCTGACGACGTCGGGATACTAGGATTCGGCGCAGCATAGCCGAGTCAGCCGCTTCTGTACAGAAGGAAGTTGATCATCTTCTGGAGTGGGCGAGAAACAACGCAGTCTCCTTCGATACCAACAAGTCGGAGGTAGTCCAGTTTCCCGGACGCAAACGCGAGGAGCCAGTGGGCATTTATGTGAACGGCATGGTTATCGAGCCAGCAGACCAAATACGCTGGCTAGGAGTACACTTAGACCCGCAACTGGACTTCAAACACCACGTCACAACGTGGTGTGGAAAAGCTCTGAAGGTAGCCCAGCAAATGCGCCGCTTCAACTCAGCATATCGAGGAGCAGCTCCTGCAGCACTGGTTCGGGCAGTAGACACGTGTATTGTCCCCGTAGCAACCTTTGGAGCAGATGTTTGGTGGCCCGGCCTCAAACGTCCGACCAGAAGGGGAATCATCACACCTCGGACTAGCATTTTCTGCGAGATGATCGACAAGGCAATCTTGACGGGACTGCGCGCTGCCCTTCCGGTAATGAGAACGACACCGAATCTTGTTCTCCATCGCGAAGGAGGTACCCCAACAGGAAAGATCATTCTGGAAGGGAACCGATTACGGCTTTCGTCTCGGCTCCACTCACTGGACAACCGTCACCCGCTCCGGACTCGTGCCGCCGTGTGTCCAAACGATGGAACACGGAAGTACAAGAAAAATGCTCGGGCACCCAAGAATCCGGAGATCCAGATGTCAAGAGTGCAGCGGCCTACCGACAACTCCCGGACGCGGAAGACGCCAAGCCTCTGCCGCCGCCATGCTATCTGTCAAACTTCGGCCCAAGGATAGAGGAGGAGGACAAGTTAATTCGGTTCCTTAGAGGTGTATTACCATCGGATATATGTGCCTACCCGGATGGATCGTCGGAGGGGCATGGTCGCTCAGCATGGGGTTCGTCTTGAAGAGGGATGGAAAGACTCTTTTGAAGGGATATGGCATCAAGCATGGTGGTGAAGTGCTTGATGCGGAAATTATAGGGCGAGAAAGGCCCTGGAAGCTGCGCTAGGATTGCTGGAGAGAGAGAACGGGAGAAGTAACGGCAGGCAGCGGATCAACGTGTTGACGGATAGTCAGTCTGTAGTGAAGGCACTGCTGACGGGAACCGCCACTACAAGTCTCGACGATGTACGCCAATTTAGGGCGCTATCAGAAAAGGCTCGAGTCTCGGTTCAGTGGATACCAGCCCACTCCGGGATACAGGGAAACGAAGAGGCTGATAGAGCCGCACGCTCCGGCCTCCGACAACTTCCAAGTAAAGAGAGCCAGCCTGGCTCCGTCACTTTGGCGTACGTTCGTCGTCTGATGAACCAGAAACGACAAGCGCTTCTCGAGGACTGGTGGGAAGAAGCATGTCCACCTAGATATCGAAATCTGGGTCTACTCATGCGAAGACGCAAGCCACAGGAGCAGACACTTTCTCGGCGGTTACTCCGTGAACTGATCTCAGCCCGAACGGGACACGGAAACTTCGCTGCATGTCACCGTCGTTTCAACAACTTCACCGCTTCCATGGAGTGTGCGTGTGGAGAGGAAACATCACCTCTCCACTTCATTCACTGTCGACTGCACGAACGTCAGACGCGTCGACTTCGAGGGACAATGTCGCATCACGACTTTGTCCAAAAGCTTCTCGGGCCTAAGTGCCTTGAGAATTTTACAAATTTTGCGCAGGAAACCGGCTGCTTCGGCGACCCACCTGCAAGTTCGTCACCAGCTCTCAGCGGAGACAACATTAACTAGGTCATAGCACGAAGCATGACAGGAAGGAAAACGAGACGAGGAGTGTCGCTTTCCCACCTCAAATTGGAGTATTGGATTTGGAATTTTGGTTATGGGAGTCTGTGGGAGCATATATTTTCTTTCTTATAACTAGCTACTGGTTGTGTAGTGGGTCACGCAGTGAGACCGAGTCGGGCATGTGGGAAGCATGATCTTGGCCGTGTACACCGGTCCTTGACTCCTAGGAGATATAGAGCATAGCTTAGGACCTTAAAAATTTAAAAAAAAAAAAAAAAAAAAAAAAAAACAAACACAACCATTATGCAGTGAAGTGGGATAGAATTGAACCCCGCACCATTAACGCCATCCCATTAGCCGCAAAGTATGTGTGAAAATTTCTCTCGCTGCATTTGAACCCGGTATCATAATACCCCGCACATACAAGTGCATGAGAGAAAAGATTATCAGCGAAAAGAAACTAAAATGTATCATGCAGGATAGTTGTTCATATTTACAAGGAATGCCGATTATCGTAAGAAATGGGGCAAATTCCAACACTCCCCCTGAACAACGTATCCGAAATTATACATTCATTTGGAGTTAAAGATTTCTGCGCAAAGAGGCCGAGCCTTTGGTGCAGAAAGAGGTTTGGTGAGAATATCAGCAATCATTTTGCCAGTAGGAATATAAGAAATAGAAATCTCGCCACTATCGACTTTCTCGCAAACAAAATGGTAGGCAACATCAATATGCTTGGTCTTTGAAGAATTAGTGCCCTTTGCAATTGCCATAGCACTCTGGTTGTCGGTATATACTAACATGCCTCCGTGGTAAAGAAATTGGTCGGCGACATGTAGTTCCTTAAGCATGCGACTAACCCAGATTGACTGCTTCGAAGCTTCTGAGAGCGCAACATATTCGGCCTCTGCAGTAGATGTCGAAACAGATTTCTGCTTTCGGGACTGCTAAGAAATGGGGCTGTTACCAAGTATAATTATGTATCCACTTGTAGATCGCCGGGAATGAGTGTCGGAAGCAAAGTCGGAATCAGAAAAAAGAATTGCTTTGTGGTCCTGAGAATGAGAAGCAGGCCCAAAACTGTAAGTAATACAAAAATCGAGGGTGCCTTTCAAATACCTGAGCACCCTACAGACACTGTTCCAGTGTCGTTGAGAAGGAGAAGAATTGTAACTGCCGAGTTGTGAGGTGGCAAAAGAAATGTCGGGACTGGTACTATTTGCAGCACAACCAAGGCTTCCCACAGCACTGGAATAAGCTGACTCATCAGCGCTAGTATTGCCTTCCAGGGTTGGAAGGATCCCATCGTACCCGTCAAGAGGCGAGGAAGATGATTTTGCCTCTCCTAAACCAAAAGAATTAATTTTATCAGAAATATACTCGGACTGAGAAATTTGAAGGGTCCGAGTACTTCGATCACGTGTAATTTGCCATCCGATAACTGTGGTAAGTTCACCGAGGTCCTTAACTGGAAAAGCCGAAGAAAGTTGCTTCTTTAAGTCAAGGATATTATAAAGAAATTTCCCACATATTACCAGATTGTCAACATATACACCCAGTGCGACAGGCTTCCTGGAGTGTACATAGACGCATTGATCGCTTGAAGAAGAAAGAAAATTGAGTGAAAGTAATTTAGAATTAAGCTTATCATTCCATACCTTGCCTGATTGTTTAAGCCCGTATAGGGCCTGATTCACCAGTAAGAATTTCGAACCAGACAAACCTTCGGGTGCTTTCATATAAATAATCTCCTGAAGATCACCCTCTAGGTATGCTGTTTTAATGTCGATTTGGTGAATTTCCCAGTCAAGGTAGGCTGATACAGCTAAAAGAATCCGCAAAGAATCCATCCGAAGGGTGGGCGAATAAGTTTCAAAGAAATCAACGCCATAGATTTGACGAAATCCCTGAGCGGCAAGTCTTGCTTTAAACCTGCCATCTGATTTGACGTTGAACACCCACCTAGATCCAATAGGTTTCCTCCCGTGAGGAACATGAGTAATGGGAGTGAACACCTTCTTTTCAGATAGTGAGTCGAGTTCGTCTTTTATTGCAGCCTTCCATTCTAAACTATTGGGACCATTAATTGCCTCTGAGAAATTCCGGGGGATGGGGGCATCTCCACCGACGTAAAGAATTCGAGGCTCCGGCTGCAAATTAGAACTGCTCTCAATCTGTTTGGCTATCCTGCTACTCCTTCTAAGACTTGCTACAAGAGGTTGAGCATCTGGATCATTTTGCCCTGCTGAAGAAACTGGATGGAGCGTAGCAGTTGGAGGGGTGTTGAAAGGAACACTTGAAGTTATGCCTTCATCAGGGATTAAAAGATATTCCTGAGAGGCAACAGAAGAAGTTGTCGAGAAAGAAATGGGATGAGATTGGTTAGAAGAATCCATCCTTGAGTATACAGGATTGGGGTTAGCCCCCTCAGAGCTTGAGAAATTTTCTTTGTTGTGATTTGAGCTGCCAATGTTTCCAGACTCAATTTCTAAATCACCAAATTGCTCTTGAGCGGACCTACTCCAATCCCAGAATTTGTCCTCCACAAATCGGACATTTGCTGAGACGACAATTTTGTTGCGACCCTGCTTGGAGGGCAAGTAAGCACGGTATTGTGTTGGCGAATCACAATAACCAATAAAAATTCCATTAAGAGAAGTAGGAGAAAGCTTGTATCGTTGGGGGTCTTCACTGTCTATAAGAACATAACAGAGACAGCCCCAGACTCTCAAGTGAGAAAGGCCAGAAGAAAAACCGTGAAAGATTTCGTAAGGAGAAATCTTTTGGTGAGAATGAGGAAGTCGGTTAAGTAAGTAACAGGCCGAAGAAATTGCAGCATCCCAGAATCGAAGAGGGAGATGTGCATGAGAAAGCATACACCTAGCCATCGTGACGAGCATTCTATTTAATCGCTCTGACACTCCGTTCTGGTGCTGTGTATATGGGGCACTCTTTTGATGAGAAATGCCCCCGAAGTTGATGAGATTATACTCGGTACCGCCGTCACTTCGAAAAGCTTTAATTTTCTCCCCAGTCTGAAGTTCTTTTGATTCCTTGTATTTAGCGAAACAAGAGGGAACCTCAGTGAGACTCTGAAGTAGAAAGACTTCGCTCTCGCGTGAAAAGTCATCGGTGAAGCTGACAAAGTAATTGGCACCGAGTATACCGGTCGCACGACACCTCCCCCAAGTATCAGAATGAACCAGCTGTAGAACACTCTTTGGCCGGAGAGAGGGGTCACAACGGATTTTCTCAACTTGTTTGCAAGAAAGGCAAACATCGCAGTCTTTAATTGACTGTAAGAAAGAATTCTTTTCGAAAGGGACCTTTTTGTCGGTCATCTGATTTAGTTGGCTGTTGTCAAGTAATGAAAGAATTCCGGCACCGATGTGCGCACATTGGTGATGAATAAGCCGAGAAATTTCAGATACAGAATTCGAAGGTAGAGAAGTTAAAGTTGCAGAATTTAAAGAAAGTTTTCCGCGAGAAACGGACAATTTATGTCACAATCCGTGAGAGCCGTATTGCGTGCGTGTGGGGATACAGGTTAGCGCGCCTTGGCATCACGTTGGATGACTGAGCACAGCCGAGGGAGATATCTTAGAGAGGGTCGAGAGTAGCTACCTCCTCTCTTCGTCTTTTATTGCCTTTACAAGCGTACCTCTTGATAGCAATATAATAACTTATAAAACCTCCTGGACGTGCTGTAACATAATAAAAGACCATCACCTCGCTGGGAAGCAGTAATATCCACTCGGAACAAATTCGACGTCGGCACCACCTTTTTGGTACAACTCCTACAACTCCCGCCTTACCTGTATAATCACAGGTGCCTTCTGCCTCATATCTCGATTGCAGATAGTCTCAGAGTAAGCTGAACTCCCTCTCTCTATCGGCATCACCTTTTTGATACGATACCTCAAACTTTGCGAATTTGCAACACAGATTTGCGCTTCAGCCTCGCCATCAGCCTCGTGCGCGTATCCTCAACTACCAATCTCGACCTCTGCAAACCCCTCCCTACCTACGCGCATTCGTCTCAATACTACACACACGAAGAGCGGTCCCTCCCATATACAACCGCGCCGAAGCAATCGAGAGCTCTCTACACCAGCCCGATTTGGATACCCCGCGGAGGAAAAGAAGAAGAAAGGCGATACCGCGCCAGTGGAGGAGAACATATTGAGAACTATTGAGAGTGATACAATCAAGGAGGAAGACGAACACACAATGGTGGACCAAGCATTCTCTACCAGCCAGTTGGCGGCAATCAACGAGATGCTCAAGACTGCAGTTGCTTCTGCTCTCGCCGTCGAAGCTACCGAAGATGCTGCTATAAAGTCTCGCGCACTTACTGCAGACCTACAACCGGCTGTTGATTACTACCTCCCAAAGATTGACAATTCTGTCAAGCCTGTCAATTCTCACAAGATTCGCTATCCCCGCCTCCTCTTTACCGACCACAATGGAGAGATTGAGTACGATGCTTGGAAGATGGACATGAAGCTCTTTATTGAGGAGTTCTCTGGTAACTTCTGCGCTGGAGACTCCCAGGTAAAGGCGTACTTCAAGTGTACTGGAGGAGAGGCCAAGACTATTATCCTTCAGCATATGGATACAGATGTTACCACCGAATTCAAGGGTGCTGCCGACGTCCTCGCTGCCCTAGATCAAGGTTTCTTCGACCACAACTGTGCCCAAAAAGCCAAAGCTGCCTACAGCATCTTGAAGAAGACTAGTAATATGACATACAATCAATTCCGCATCAAGTTCACCAACCTAGCCATCACTGGTAAAATCGCCAGGGCTCGTTGGTTTGATGATGTTTGTGAGAAAATCTCTCCCGCCTTAAAGCTCCAAATTATGACTGAGAAGTACAAGATGAGCAACGACTACACTACTCTCGACGAGTTCTTAGCTGTCACCGACCGAGAATCTTGCAAAATCCTCGCCGAGGATGCTCTCCATAAGAAGGTAGTCGCTGTCGCCGTCGGAAACAACGCTAGCAGAAACCCGGGTATTTTGAAAAAATCGGGATGGACTGCTGAACGCCTGACGGCTGAAGCTGCTCGCAACACCCCCGCTGTACGCTTCCCTACAACTCCTGAGACCTTACCACAAGTCATACGTCGTACTCTCAGCGCTACCAATACCTGTCGTCTCTGCCGAAAGGAAGGCCATTGGGCTAGGGATTGCCTTTCATGGATCGTTGTGGCATAGCGTAATATGAAACGTCATGTGGACGGCTAGGCTAAAACACAAACATTAGTTCAATGTACGTTTAAAACTAGCAAGGAAGACTGATAAGAGTAGGCTAGTCTCATTAGGTGATGTGTAGCAGATTGTTTGGCATAGAGGCGGTGTGGTACATGCTATTTGGTAATTTTATGTATATAAATACTCGGTGTGAAGAAGCATTATTCTTCACGCAACGTCTTCTTCAATTACCTTAACAATACATTTGTTTACCCATCTCTTCTTCGGGAAGACCATTTATCTCTTTCCAGCTCTTCATCAGCAAGACCCACGTGTAGCCTCTATCGCTACTTTCTACCAATTCGTCTCTTCCTAGAGAAGACCAGTCATCCCTTCGACCCACTCATCACCTTCATCTACCACCTAGATCTCCGTTGGACCACATACGCACCCTGTGGAACACTGTCCTAACCTCGCCCTTGAGATTACGTTGCGTCGTTATCCACACCGTGCAGAATGTCTACAGACTACTCTCGTGGTTGGGCTCCTCCTACCACAATCGAAAACTTCAAACAGCAATTTGCCACTGATGCGGACGCGCTATACGCATACATGAACGGACACCTCAATCGATACCGCACTGAACGAGATACTGCTCAGGGTCAGCTCATGGCTGCTCGCCAGGTTATTGAAAGCCTCGAGGAACAGAACAACAAGTTGAACCTCGACTTAAACATCGCTAAAGCCGGTCATTCTTCTAATAAACCTAGCCCGGCTATAGCCGCCCGGGACTCGGCTTCGGCATTTCGCTCCGAGAAATTCCCGGACCCCGAAAAATTCAACGGCACAAGGAGTAAACTGCCCGGTTTCATCACACAATTACGGATGAAGCTCGAGGTAAATAATGACAGATTCCGAGATGAGTCTGCCAAAGTTATTTATTCCATTAGTCGGTTGGAGGGACAAGCTCTCGATCAAATTGTTCCTCTAGTAAACACAAACCCTGAGAAACCATTTTCATCAGTCACAGCGTTTTTGTCGTATTTAGATGCCTCATTTGGAGACCCAGACCCTCGAGGAACTGCCCGTCGTGAACTGAAAACTCTGAAACAGGGTGCTGGTGATTTTGCAACCTACTACTCAAAATTTCTTCGAGTCATTGGCTATCTTGAATACAATGAAGCTGCAAAAATTGATGCTCTTGCCGAAGGTCTTTCCGAGGATATGAAAGATGCAATGATGCATCGAACAGAAATACCAGTAATCCTCGAGGACTATGCAACTTTGCTCATGAAAATCGACAATCAGATCCGGGGTCGCAAGGCTGAACAAAAAAACCCCCGCGAATTTTCTCGGCAAACAGTTGACAGAAATTTCGCGCACCCATCACATGTTGCAGGTGGTCTAGCTCCCATGGATTTGTCAACAATGAAACTTTCTAACACCACCAGACCAGCACCTGAAAACAGATACAATTTTGTAAATGGGTTCCGTAAACTTTCGGCTGGGGAAAAACAATGGCGTCGGGAAAACTCCCTTTGTATGTATTGTGCGGGGGCGGGGCACGGCCCTGACAGGTGCCCTTCAGCGAAACGCCCAAATCATCAGGCACCAATTACTGGTGCAGTTTTAATGTCATCGCCGTGCACATACCATCCAGCAAGTCCAGGGGACACCAAATCCGAGCCGGATTTTCAGTAGTCCCGGATTTGAAAGATAGCCCTGATCCGGGGCCCTCAAAACTCTCCTCGATGTCTGCATTTTCTATATCAAGCTTTTCGGTGTCGCAAGCGGAGGACAAGTTGGATGGTGACCATTTGGTTGCTGCCTGTATATTAGTAACAGCTAAAAAATCCATTCAAACTTACTCACTTATTGATACTGGATGCTCTGGGTATGCATTTATTGACGAAACATTTGCGCGCTATCACAACTTTCCCCTCTACATTTTAAAAACCCCGCGCACTCTAAAAGTAATAGACGGAAGGCCCATATCTTCTGGTAGGGTCACCCACGCTTGCCGTCTACAATTATCAATTGACTCTCATCACGAAACCGCTACATTCTTTGTTACCAAACTTGGTTCGTACCCTATAGTACTTGGAATCCCATGGCTTCAAAGGCATGACCCAGAACTACGGTTTAAGAATAACACAATTCTCTTCAATTCCAATCATTGCAAACAAATATGTAATAGCTCTGTAGTCCCCCCTTCAATCAAGGGAATTGCACCAAGAAATCTCTCAAAATTTGTAAACTCCAAGGCCACCTCTGAGTGCGAACCCAAAAATAAGCTTCGAGTACACAGCGTAGAGGTTGAAGACAACCGTAAAACAAAAATACTAACTGCTTCTGGAAATTCAAAAGTCAGTTTACCAGTACAGTATCATAAATTTTACGGGATGATGGACGAAAGACTCGCTAACTCACTTCCACCACGCCGTATCTATGACCATAAAATCCCTATTAAGGATGGGAAGGAGCCTCCATTTGGGCCTCTTTATGGTATGTCCCGGGAGGAATTGACGGAATTAAAGTCCTATATTCAGGAAAATCTCAAAAAAGGATTTATTAGAACAAGTTCTTCACCAGCTGGAGCTCCTGTGCTTTTTGTGAAGAAAAATGACGGAACACTTCGTCTTTGCGTTGACTACCGAGGGCTAAACGAACTTACCGTCAAAAATCGGTACCCACTACCATTGATCCGAGAAACACTCGACCGGCTTTCTAAAGCAAAATGGTACACCAAGTTGGATCTTAGGCAAGGTTATAATCAAATCAGAATGGCCGAGGGAGAGGAATGGAAAACTGCTTTCCGCACTAGATATGGCCATTTTGAGTATACTGTTATGCCTTTTGGGTTAACTAACGCTCCTGCCACGTTCCAGCACTTCATTAACGATTGTCTTCGCGATTATTTAGACATATTTTGCACAGCATATCTTGATGATATCCTCATTTACAGCGAGACTCTAGAGGATCATGTAACCCACGTTCACAGAGTGCTGGAAGCCTTACAGAAAAAAGGAGTCCTCCTGAAGCCAGAAAAGTGTAAATTTCATACACAAAGCACAACGTATCTAGGACTTATTATCGAGCCAGGTGGTATCAGAATGGATCCGGGTAAAGTAGATGCTGTAAAAAACTGGACTGCTCCTAAAACAGTAAAAGACGTTCAGGCATTCCTAGGTTTTGCCAACTTCTATCGACGTTTTGTCCGCGGATTTCATCACTAGCATTTCCACTTACCCAGCTAACACGTAAAAACGCTCCCTTTATCTGGAATTCGGAATCAGAAGGCGCATTCGAAGCCTTAAAAAATGCTTTTATCACAGCACCTATCTTGGCCCACTTTGATCCTGAGAGAGAAATCACAGTTGAGACAGATGCTTCAGACTATGTCTCTGCTGGGATTCTATCCCAACGCGATGACAAGGGTATCCTTCGCCCGATTGCTTACTTATCGAAAAAACATTCGCCAGCTGAATGTAATTATGAAATTTACGACAAAGAACTTCTGGCAATCATACGTGCTTTTGAAGAATGGCGACCAGAACTGGAAGGTGCTGCACATGAAATTGCGGTGATATCAGATCATAAAAATTTAGAGTATTTTATGAGCTCCAAGCACCTTAATCGTAGACAAGCACGTTGGGCCGAGTACCTTTCACGCTTCAATTTTGTTATTAAGTATCGACCAGGAAAGCAAGGAGGAAAGCCAGATGCACTTACAAGAAGATCACAGGATTTCCCTGGTGAAAATGACAATAGAAGATTACATCAAAGTCAGATTGTTCTGAAGAGGGAAAACCTAGAAAGACATCTAGATCTTCTGCAATCTTGTCGCTTCGCACTGAAAAAACAAATACCCCAGAGTGGGAAGAATTGTTTGTTCAGGGGTATCAATATGACCCGTTCCCTGGTAAGATACTGGGCCTGATGAAGGCTAACGTGAAGCAATCAAAAGATATATCGCTGGCGGAATGTGCGGAGTTCGAAAATAAACTAGTCTACAGAGAAAAATGGTACGTGCCACAATACGACCCAATCAAACTCCATATCCTCAAGCAATGCCACGACAATCCCTCGGCTGGACACCCTGGTCGCGAAAAAACATTTGAACTTGTAAGCCGAGACTATTATTGGCCATCTATGCGAAAATACATAGCGCGTTACGTGCGCAACTGCCACACTTGTCGTCGAAGTAAGCCCAGTAACCACGCCAAGTTTGGAGTCTTGCGACCACTACCCATTGCTCAACAACCATGGCAAGAAGTTTCTATGGACTTTGTAAGTGGATTACCTGTAAGTGATGGATTTGACGCAGTTATGGTGGTAGTAGATAGACTGACAAAAATGCGTCATCTAATACCTTGCAATACCACAACAACTTCCAAAGATGTCGCTCAATTATACTTATGTAATGTTTGGAAGCTTCATGGTCTGCCAACCCATATTACTTCGGATCGCGGTACACAGTTTACGGCCAAATTCTGGAAGGAATTATGCAACAATCTACGCATCAAGGCAAGAATGTCCACTGCTTTCCATCCAGAAACAGATGGACAGACCGAAAGATTTAATGCTGTAATGGAACAGTACTTACGAAGCTATGTATCATATCAACAGGATGACTGGGCCAAGTGGCTCCCTATGGCAGAGTTTGCTGCAAATAACCAAGTGGCGGCTTCAACCCAAGCAACACCATTTATGAGCAACTATGGTTTTCATCCTCGCTTCACAATTGCCGTTAAGCCCTACACTAAAACAACTCCAAGCCATAACGCTAGGGATTTTGCCCTCAAAATGAGACAAATACATGACGTCTTGCGAGCTAATATAAGATCAGCGCAAGACGAACAGGAACAAGCAGTCAACGTAAATAGAAAACCTGCACCCAATTACCACGTCGGCGACCTCGTTTTTCTCTCTGCAAAAAATATAAGAACCACGCGGAACTCTCGGAAGCTCGACTGGAAAAAACTTGGCCCCTTTTCAATTACGAAGATAATATCCCCATACGCCTATCGCCTTGATCTCCCAAAGACAATTAAAATACACCCGGTTTTTCATGTATCTCTATTAGAGCCTGCTCCAGTTGATCCTGTACCAGGTCAGATCCAGTCACCAGCGCCGCCAATTATTGTCAATGAAGAAGAGGAATTCGAAGTCGAAGAAATCTACGACTCAAAAATGTCAAAACATAATGGACTACGATATTTAGTCAAGTGGGTGGGAGACAACGAGCCAACTTGGGAGCCAGCTATTAACCTTGATGATACCGCAGCCGTTGAAAGCTTCCACCAACAGTATCCAAATAAACCAGGCCCACTACATTAAGAGGAAAAGAAAGCTCAAATAGTTAGACTCGCAGGAGCTCGCAATTTAGGAGGGGAGCTACTTTCATGGATCGTTGTGGCATAGCGTAATATGAAACGTCATGTGGACGGCTAGGCTAAAACACAAACATTAGTTCAATGTACGTTTAAAACTAGCAAGGAAGACTGATAAGAGTAGGCTAGTCTCATTAGGTGATGTGTAGCAGATTGTTTGGCATAGAGGCGGTGTGGTACATGCTATTTGGTAATTTTATGTATATAAATACTCGGTGTGAAGAAGCATTATTCTTCACGCAACGTCTTCTTCAATTACCTTAACAATACATTTGTTTACCCATCTCTTCTTCGGGAAGACCATTTATCTCTTTCCAGCTCTTCATCAGCAAGACCCACGTGTAGCCTCTATCGCTACTTTCTACCAATTCGTCTCTTCCTAGAGAAGACCAGTCATCCCTTCGACCCACTCATCACCTTCATCTACCACCTAGATCTCCGTTGGACCACATACGCACCCTGTGGAACACTGTCCTAACCTCGCCCTTGAGATTGCCCCAACGCCGTAAAGATCGCAGAACTGACTGGTAGATCGGTGGAGGAATTAATGTTAGAGCACGATGACGGCGACGAAGACGGCCTACAACCTGTTGAGGTTGACGAGCTGTCGGGAAACTCTTAAGCCGTGGAACAGTCTCCTCTCATGGCAAATGCCTCGATTTGTGGAAAGTCTTGAATGCTGATTTCCGTTCTCTTACTGGAGGAAAACAATTCCTAGTTAGTATTGAATTAGGTAGAAATGGATCATTCATCAAAACAACTGCACATATCGACGGTGGAGCAAATATCTTTGGGGCGCTTCGTACCTCTGTCGCTCTCCAACTTCGTGACCTTTTAGGCGTCGAATTCCTTTCTCTCCCCAAGCCAATTATACCTACTGGTTATAACGGACAAGCCGGCGCTGCTATCACCCACGTAATTCTCCTTACCCTCACGATCGATCGCTGCCGCGTCAACTTCCCATTCTTGATTACCGACCTGGGAAGCAACGATGTGCTCATCGGCCGAAAGTTCTTAGAACATTACGAACTCAAGCAGAATTACAATCGTCGTACGAAAAACTGTTTAGAGTGGCCGTTTGATATGCCACCTCAGTACTACTTCGATAGGCGTCTAGAGCTACTCCTACCTCCCAAGACGCCCATGGTGAACCTACAGCACCAACTTGACCAGCAACGACGAGATGCTCTGTTTGAAGAAGAGCTCTCTAGTGTACAAACTCTCCCTTCCCTTCGACCGAAGAAGACTCAAAAGCGTCCCTCCTCGTTTGTCAGGGAACTTAAGCAAGGCTTCCTAAGAATGAATGAACTACTCGCTGATCACCAACTGGCTAAATCGTCCTCTACCACCCGTGATCCCGGCTCACAAGTCGAGCAAGCTGATCAAGCTCTCCAACGCCAGACCGTCGCCGTGGCAACTCGCCGAGTTAAAAACGAGCCGTGTAAGACTGATATCAACCTGATCTCCGCCGCCTCAATGCACCAGTTCTAATTGCATCGGAAGCACCGCCAGAAGTCCCATAACGACGATTCGGAAGTTCTCGTCGCCTCCCTCAAAGATATTCAAGATGAGATCCAACGACGTCAAAACGAGCTTGCCGCTGTTGCCATGGAATTGTCGGCTCTTGATGCAGGTCTCTCCCTGGCGGAAACTCGCGAAGCTAAATACCGGCAGAACGATGAGTTAGTTACAGAGCGCCTCCCCGAGAAGTGGAAGGAGTTTAAGGACCTATTCTCTACCAGAGCTTCAGACAACCTCGCTGCGAGGAGACCCGCTGTCGACCACGAAATTAAACTCATTGGCGATAACACGCTTACGACAGAGCCTCTCCGACGCATGCCAGACGAATATCTCGCTGAAGCTAAGCGTTATATCACTGAGAACCTCCATAAAGGTTTCATTGCACCATCAAACGCGCCCTGGGCTGCGCCTATCCTTATGGCAAAGAAGGCTGGCGGTGGGCTTCGATTTTGTGTCGATTTCCGAAAGCTGAACGAGCTTATCCAGAAAGATCCCTATCCTATTCCCTTGATTGATGAGATGATGGCTAGAATCTCTAAAGCAAAGATCTTCACCAAAGTCAATATTCAGCAGGCATTTCACAAAATACGTATGTCAAAAGATTCGGAAGACTTCACTACCTTCCGCACTTGTTACGGAACATATAAGTACATAGTACTCCCATTTGGCTTGACTAATGGCCCTGCCACCTTTCAACGTTTTATCAACAATATCTTAATGGAATACCTAGACGACTTCTGCTCAGCTTACCTTGACAATATCTTGATCTACTCAGATTCAGAAGCGGAGCATGACCTTCACGTACAAAAAATATTGGAGATATTGCGAGACCACGGCCTCCAGGCAGACATCAAGAAGTCTGAATTCGGCGTGACACGTACGAAATTCTTGAGCTTCATCATTGGTGCCACCGGGATTGAGGTAGACCCCGAGAAAATTGATGTTATCAAGAATTGGGAATATGCTAGCAACGTTCGTGGCATACAAAGCTACCTAGGTTTCTGTAACTTCTACCGTCGATTTATCAAAGACTACAGCAGTATTTGCCGACCACTCACATTACTGACTGGGAAAGACGTCCCCTTCCACTTCGGTGGAGCTTGCAAGGAGGCATGGTAACGTCTCCGGCACGCCCTACAGACGGCTCCTATCTTGTGTCACTACGATCCATTCAAGCAAACTAGACTCGAAACTGACTCTTCTGATGGGGTAGTGGCTGGCGTGCTTTCACAGCTTCAAGGCGACGGAATGCTCCACCCAGTCGGTTTCTTCTCTAAAACCATGATAGACGCAGAGCTGAATTACCCGATCCACGACAAAGAGCTACTTGCGATTTTCCGCTCTTTCCAATAGTACAAACCTGAGTTGCTGGGTGCGCAAAAGACGGTTCACGTCTATACCAATCACCGCGCCTTGGAGTACTTTATGTCAACAAAAGATCTCAACGCTCGACAAGCACGGTGGGCGGAGTTCTTCGCCCAATTCCACTTTGAGATCATGTACCGAACAGGAGTTACAAACACCCTGGCAGATACACTTTCCCGTAAAGATCAAGACCTCTCACCATTGGAAGCTAAGAAGCGTGCTCTACGCAACCAACAGATGATTCCCAACGATATGATCAGTAACGAGATTCTCCAGGAAATGGCACAGACGCAACTAGCTGACCTGCAAGTTGTTGACCACGATTATGTGGAAATCTCACCGCTTGGCACCCGTGAGACTGTCTCACCAGTCGATTTAGTACCACTAGAGCTGCCTGAAGAACAGTTTCTAGTTGGAGAGGCCCCTGACGCTACGTCGACAGCTGCTTACGATATCGAAAACTACGATATCATCGACCAAGTCTTTACAGCGAACAAGGAATCGGACGAGCTTGAAATTCTACGCGAGAAGGCTCGGCAGCATCACCCCAAGTACACGCTGGCTAGCGGTAAGCTCTTCTTCCATGGGCGGTTGGAGGTTCCTCCGGAACCGCCAGAGCTCCGTACGACTTTAATCCGTCATGTTCACGCTCAACCTCAAGTTGCGCATGCTGGGAACAGTAAGGTCAAGCTCCTCTTAGGCCGCAAATATCACTGGTCTGGAATGACGGCCGATATCACCCGTTATATCTCTAACTGCAGCTGTGCTTGTATGAAGGCGAGGAGAGATGTAACGGCTGGTGAACCGATAGTAAGCCCTGTAGCCTACATTGGCCAACGCAGGCACCATTTCCACCCGCCAGCAGGTCCCAGCTAATAGAAAACTCACTTCGCGGCTCGGACTACTTACGGCACTTAGACGTGCACGGAGATGGTTGCCTCGGCACGGGGTTCCACATAATGAAAGGACCGTGCAATAGACCGTGTGGTGAAACATCCACTCAGATAGTTAACGGCACTCAGACGGGCACAGGGAGGATTGTTTCGGGCACGGGAGGCACAATGTGGAAGGTAGCCGAGTTACAAATTTCCTGTCCGAAGTGAACAGCATCGTAGAACTCTAAACTTCCTACAGGTACATCTGTCCGCTTTGTAGGAATGAATGTTGGTCACGAATGGGAGGAGAGCGCGGGTATAAATAAGGCTTTCTTGTACATACAAATTCTCTCCTTAGAAGAATCGTAAACTATTGATCGTGCATCTCAAGCCAACTTGAGAATTCCCCCCGACTGTCACATACGATTCTTCTCACCCCCTTCCCCACAAACGAACGAACGAACGAACGAATTTTTGTAGACGTACGAGCGTCAATATTTCCCTAACTCTGATTGTCATACGAAGATTTGCTATATTCATCATTCTCTAACGTCGTGTTATTTTTCCGCTCAATTTCCATTTTTATTTTTATTTTTATTTTTATTTTTATTTTTATTTTTAAAATTGTTTTGGTCTTGGAAAGTGTGATTGATATTTTTATATCTTTATATATAAATTTTTTATTTGTATTATTCTCTTTTTTTCAAGTTTTCATTCTATTTTATTTTGTTCTTAACTTCCAACTAAGTCCTGTCTTTCACTTCTAACCCCTACGTCATACATTGACATGGCTACCTACCATGATCCCATGAGTGAATCGGAAGCGGAGGATGATAGAGTTCAAATGTTGCAGACGCAGATCGACGTACTAAGGGCTGAACTAACACGTCGTCCTATTGCCATCGAAAAACGCGTAATAATTGAAAAAGACCCCGTCCCAGCCGAGGGTGTAAGATTTCGCCCGACCAGTTTGCCCGAATATGACGGTAACAGGGCACATTACCCTGCCTGGAGACAAGCTGTCCTCGATATCTTCAGGATGGATTGGAACGCCTTTGGTTACAGCGACACTCGGGCTTTCCTAATAATTTACACGTCGCTGAAGGGCGAGGCCAAGACAAAATCAGGGTCCTTCTTCGAGGTTGGAGGCATTGGTGGAACACGACGCCCAGAAGATTTCATAGCCTTTCTCGATCGGGGGAACCTAGACGATACACGCTCAGACAAAGCCTGCGATGAGTTATACGCAATGAAAATGGGTGAAAATCAGAGATGGTCATCTTTTTTTACGTCCTGGGCAAGCAAGCTAACCGAAGCGGAGGGAGATGCTTGGAGTGATAGGAACAAAATCACGATGCTTCGAAATGCCCTTAACGAGACCATAAGACGTGCTCTGTCCGGAAACCACCTCCTGCCTAGAGACAATTACGCGGAATGGGTTGGAATTGTAGGGCAGGTCTCTCAGCAAGTTGAGGAATTTGCTACCCGCGGACGGCGGGTAGTACAGATGGAAAATTTGGAGAGAGGTGCTAATAATACAAGGAACTTCCAACAACCCATCAGTAGGGACAGGGGTCGATATGTGGGTAGGATAAGTCAAGGAAGGCCCTACGATGGGCAAGGCGATGTCATCATGGGTGGAGTGAACACGGCCCGACCTAGACAGACGTCAGACAACGAGTCTGGCTTGAACCAATACGCACAGCAACAAGCCCCTCCAAATAGGCGATCTCGTTGGAAAACTCCGGATGAAATTAGGCAGCTACGCAACGAGAACCGCTGCTATCGCTGTGAACGAAAGGGATGCAATACTAGGGTATGTCCTGTATTGCCAGCCATCAATCCGGTCGGAAATAATGTGAGGACTAACGCCGTCGCGCTCGATCCCATTGATGAGGGGGTCTACGAGGAACACGAAGGGTATTACACGGCCGGGCAAGCGGAAAACTAGTCACTCCTGGGGAAAGTCGCCCTCAGGAGTCAAAATTGGTCCATAGTTCTGAATTTAAGATGGTTTCTACACCGTTTCTCGTCAATGCATTGTTAAATGATGTGACAATGGTCCAAGCATTAATTGATAACGGATGCTTGTGTACTGGAATTATTAATGAGAAACTTGCCATCAGACTAGGTCTACCGCGCCTTCCAATTGAACCTCGTCCTTTAGAGACAGCGGAGAACTCAACTAAAGATAAACCCATGATTCGATTTATTACCCACGTTTCATTGGACTTGGATGGGTTCGTGACCCCAAAATTACTACTTTACGTAGTGCCGGGTAGCACACACCAGCTCATTCTTGGTAAGAGGTGGCTCGAAGACCAAGACGCCATAATACACTCAAAAGATCAACAGCTTCACCTTCGGAAGCTTGGTGGGTACGTACAGAGCGCCAAACGCTGGCGAAACGACCTAAAGGGCACTCCAAGACCGAAAGCATCAACTGCAAGCGAACTTACAAATATGCTCAAATCGGTACCAGTGTGTAGAGCGTCGCTCGAGGATATCAACAAGGCACTTCGATCAAAGCCTCGACTAACCATTGGAGAAGCTCGCAAACGACTACCAGAACAGGTGAAAGACTTCGCCCACCTATTCGCCGACGACAGTGGAGCAGACGAACTACCCCCACTCCGAGGCTCACTCGATCACGCTATCAATCTCATCACAAAAGACGGCAAACCAGCGCAGCCCTCCTGGGGCCCATTATATAACATGTCTAGGGAAGAATTACTGGTCCTTAGAAAGACGCTAACAGATCTTTCCGCAAAAGGGTGGATACGGTCGAGTAATTCGCCAGCAGCTGCCCCAGTACTATTTGCCAAGAAACCTAATGGAGGGCTCCGTTTTTGTGTGGACTACCGTGGGTTAAACGCTATCACGATACCAGACAGGTATCCGCTTCCCCTCTTCAAAGAAACACTAAGACAATTATCAAAGGCGCGATGGTTTACGAAGCTGGACGTAAAATCAGCTTTCCATCGTATACGTATACGAGAAGGAGATGAATGGGCTACGGCATTCAGATGCCGCCTAGGGTTGTTTGAATGGCTAGTTACTCCTTTCGGACTTGCTAATGCACCTGCAACTTTTCAACGTTATATTAACGAGCAGCTACGGGAACATTTGGATCATGACGCGACAGCCTACATGGACGACGTACTAGCATACACGAGTGGTATCTGTGAAGATCACTGGAAGACAGTACGAAGTATATTAACCCGGCTAGATAAGGCTGGCCTCTACCTAGACATTGATAAATGCGAGTTCCTTTGCCAAGAAGTTAAGTATCTAGGGTTTATTGTACGTGCCGGAAAGGGAATCACGGTTGACCCGGAAAAAGTAAAGGCCATTCAAAGCTGGGAAGCGCCCATATCCGTCAAGGGGGTTCGTTCATTCCTAGGCTTTGCCAATTTTTACAGGTGTTTTGTAGACGGATTTTCTGAGATTGCAGCTCCCCTGACTGATTTGACTAGGAAGTCAGCATTGTGGAAATGGGGACACGAAGAAAATGCGGCGTTCGAAAAACTGAAAGAAATCTTTGCATCGGAGCCCGTACTAGCCCAGTGGGACCCAGAAAGAGAGACCATACTAGAAGCAGATTGCTCTGGGTATGCCCTTGGAGGCTGTCTTTCTCAAAGAGACGAGCAGGGAAGACTCCGGCCAGTAGCCTATTACTCAAAAAGGCTGAACGGGGCTGAAGCTAACTACCCTATCCACGACAAAGAAATGCATTCCATAGTGACATGCCTCCAAGAGTGGCAGGCGGAGTTGACGTCGGTGGCTAAACCATTTGTTATCATGACTGATCACAAGAATCTCAAATTCTTCACTACGAAACGCCTTCTCAATGAACGGCAAGTTCGATATAACGATGTCTTGCAGCGATTTAATTTTGAGTTAAAATGGCGCCCAGGTAAAGCTTGCGAGCGTCCGGACGCTCTCTCACGCCGAGATCAGGATAAACCTACGAGATTTGACGACGAACGTACGACAGGGCGGGTAATGCAGTTACTCCCGAAGATCCCTGTGCACTCAACAAGTGCCAAAAGAAACGACGAAACGACCCAAATCAGGGATACGGCCTCAACGATGAGGATATTTGACGACGACGAACTTCAACGGCTATGGGAACATGGAGTTAACGAGGACAAGCAATGGCGACGTGCACGAGATGCTGTTCAGTCAGGGGAACGCGGGTTCCCACCGGAAATTTCTCACGATATGACAGCAAATATCGCAGAATGTACGGTGGCGGCCGACAACATATTACGAGGACGCGAAAATCGAATTTGGGTACCAAATTATGAGCCATTGCGGACGGCAATAATGCAAAAAACGCACGACAGTTACCTTACGGGTCATCCGGGAAAGGACACCATGGTAGGAATACTGTTACAACGATGGTTCTGGCCTAAGATGAGACATTACGTACGTCAATTTATACGTAACTGTGACGTTTGCGGCCGAACCAACGTTTGGAGGGAGGCTAAAGCAGGATTCCTAAAGCCGCTCCCAGTTCCTGAGAGGTTAGGAAGCGATTTAACAATTGACTTTGTCACTGATTTGCCAGAATCAAATGGGTGTACAAATGTCATGGTTATTACGGATAGACTGGGGAAGGATGTATTCATGTTCGCCGCGCCAACCATGGACGCCGAGAATTGCGCACGTATCTTTATCGACAGATATTATAGATACTACGGATTTCCTAAATTTTTGACGAGCGACAGGGGAAGCGATTGGCTTAGTCATTTCTGGAAATTCTTTTGTAAATCGCTAGGAATATCGCAGCAGCTAACCACAGCTTACCACCCCCAGTCAAATGCTAGTGAACGTGCAAATCAGGAAATGTTCAAATACTTGAGGGCGTTCACCTGCTACGCACAAAGTAACTGGGCAGAACTGCTACCTATGGCCCAGATGGCCTTGAATGCTCGACCAAGCTCGGCAATTGGGGGCATAAGCCCGTTTTTCCTCCGACACGGATATGACGTCAACCCACTTCCAGAGCCCACAAAAGAAAACGACCTATCACGTCACCCAGGTAAAGTTTTAGCAGAAAATTACATTCAACGTCTAAGGAACGCACAAGACTTCGCTCAAGCAGCCATGGCTTCTGCACAGCAACGGTATGAGGAAAATGCCAACAGACTTCGAAGGCAACCGGAAAGATTTAAAGTCGGGGATAAAGTTTGGTTAAATCTGCGAAACATCAGTACCCCGCAACTTTCAAAAAAATTGGCCTGGCTGCACGCCAAATACAGGGTAACGGCTGTACCCGACGCACTAACCGTAGAACTTGATGTCCCAGGTAACCTCCATAAACGTTTCCATGTCGAACTTGTCAAGCGAGCAGGGGACGACCCATTCCCAAGCCAAAAACGCGATGACGCGCAAAACCCGCCTTTGATTGATCAGCTAGAAGAACCAGAATATGAAGTGGAGTCTATACTGAGAGCAAGAACAGTACAACGAGGACGGGGAACTTTCCGTCAAGCACTAGTCAAATGGACAGGCTGGGCTAACCCATCATGGGAGCCAATCGAGCTCATAAAAGACACCATAGCATTGGACAAATACGAAGAAAAATATGGACAAATAGAATCAAACGACGGACCTCCCGAAAACAGTGCAGGTGCATATGTTGGACCAGCAGAACCCCACGCTATGGAGAAACGACGAAGCAGGCGAAAACGGCGGTCATCTTAACCCCACTTCAGCGAGGAAAAGGAGGGGGATTGTAACGGCTGGTGAACCGATAGTAAGCCCTGTAGCCTACATTGGCCAACGCAGGCACCATTTCCACCCGCCAGCAGGTCCCAGCTAATAGAAAACTCACTTCGCGGCTCGGACTACTTACGGCACTTAGACGTGCACGGAGATGGTTGCCTCGGCACGGGGTTCCACATAATGAAAGGACCGTGCAATAGACCGTGTGGTGAAACATCCACTCAGATAGTTAACGGCACTCAGACGGGCACAGGGAGGATTGTTTCGGGCACGGGAGGCACAATGTGGAAGGTAGCCGAGTTACAAATTTCCTGTCCGAAGTGAACAGCATCGTAGAACTCTAAACTTCCTACAGGTACATCTGTCCGCTTTGTAGGAATGAATGTTGGTCACGAATGGGAGGAGAGCGCGGGTATAAATAAGGCTTTCTTGTACATACAAATTCTCTCCTTAGAAGAATCGTAAACTATTGATCGTGCATCTCAAGCCAACTTGAGAATTCCCCCCGACTGTCACAAGAGATAAGACTTCTGGTTTCCTCCAACCCCCTACCAATCCCCGCGCGACCTTACCAGCATTTGACCATGGATTTCACGGAGCTACCGCTAGATGAGAACGTTTTTGACGCTGCTTTCGTGATCATGGACAGACTATCAAAGAAATCAGTCTCGATCCCCTGCCATAAGGCCATCACGGCAAAGGAGATGGCGACGCTATTCGCTGTCCACTGGAGTCGTCACTTTGGGATGCCAGACTCCATAGTCTCCGACCGTGGACCTCAGTTTGTATCAAGTTTCTGGAACAAATATTGTCGTATTCTCGGCACCAAGGTCAAGTTGACTACATCATATAACCCCAACGTCGATGGCCAGACGGAAATCATGAATCAGTATATCAAGCAGAGACTTCGTCCATTCTGTACCTACTATCAAGACAATTGGAGCTCTCTCTTACCGATTATGGATATTGCTCAGCTTACGCTACCTCACGAATCTCTTGGCAAATTGTCACCATTCCAACTACTCAATAGCTACGAGGCGCGTGCATCCTGGGACTTACATAACCCTGAGCCTCCTGCTACTGCCACGGAGACCTTGAATCGAGAAGATGCTCTCTGTGTAGCAACTCGTATGAAGGATGCAATGGTTTTCGCTAAATCCTCGCCTAAGATTCAACAGGAGAAGATGGAGCGGTTAGCTAATCGTAGCCGTCGGGAAGTCGATTGGGAAGTTGGAGACATGGTTCTAGTCTCTACCGCAAACTGGAAAATGAGCAGACCTTCACGTAAGCTTTCAGACAAGTGGTATGGCCCTGTTGAAGTACTAAAGAAGGTTGGGGAGAGCTGGGAGTTGAAGTTACCGGAAGAATGGAAAATCCATCCTGTATTTCACTCCCATTTGCTGCGGAAGTTCGTACAGGACCCACTACCAGGACAGGTTCGACAAGCCCCAGCACCAATTCAACTACTCCCTGAGCAAGACGAATGGGAAATTGAGGGGATATTAAGCTCCCGAGTCTATCGCAACACTCTCCAGTACCAGATTCAATGGAAGGGCGCTGACGAAGACCTCGAATGGTACCCCTGCTCCAACGCTATGACAGCACCTCATATGATCAAGAGATTCCATATACGCTACCCAATAGCCAGGGGACCACCTAGACTACTCCCGAAGTGGCTAGAGGCGTACAACAATGGTATCAACGACTACTCCGAATTGGAAGACGATCACGCTATGACTGCAACTGCGCGGTCGCAGTTCTTCAGGAGGGGGGGGTAATGTCACGATCCGTGAGAGCCGTATTGCGTGCGTGTGGGGATACAGGTTAGCGCGCCTTGGCATCACGTTGGATGACTGAGCTTAGAGAGGGTCGAGAGTAGCTACCTCCTCTCTTCGTCTTTTATTGCCTTTACAAGCGTACCTCTTGATAGCAATATAATAACTTATAAAACCTCCTTGACGTGCCGTAACAATTTACCCTTCGTTATTAAAGCAGCGGAAGGCACGNCCTGAAGAACAGTTTCTAGTTGGAGAGCCCCTGACGCTACGTCGACAGCTGCTTACGATATCGAAAACTACGATATCATCGACCAAGTCTTTACAGCGAACAAGGAATCGGACGAGCTTGAAATTCTACGCGAGAAGGCTCGGCAGCATCACCCCAAGTACACGCTGGCTAGCGGTAAGCTCTTTTCCATGGGCGGTTGGAGGTTCTCCGGAACCGCCAGAGCTCCGTACGACTTTAATCCGTCATGTTCACGCTCAACCTTCAAGTGCGCATGCTGGGAACAGTAAGGTCAAGCTCCTCTTAGGCCGCAAATATCACTGGTCTGGAATGACGGCCGATATCACCCGTTATATCTCTAACTGCAGCTGTGCTTGTATGAAGGCGAGGAGAGATAACGGCTGGTGAACCGATAGTAAGCCCTGTAGCCTACATTGGCCAACGCAGGCACCATTTCCACCCGCCAGCAGGTCCCAGCTAATAGAAAACTCACTTCGCGGCTCGGACTACTTACGGCACTTAGACGTGCACGGAGATGGTTGCCTCGGCACGGGGTTCCACATAATGAAAGGACCGTGCAATAGACCGTGTGGTGAAACATCCACTCAGATAGTTAACGGCACTCAGACGGGCACAGGGAGGATTGTTTCGGGCACGGGAGGCACAATGTGGAAGGTAGCCGAGTTACAAATTTCCTGTCCGAAGTGAACAGCATCGTAGAACTCTAAACTTCCTACAGGTACATCTGTCCGCTTTGTAGGAATGAATGTTGGTCACGAATGGGAGGAGAGCGCGGGTATAAATAAGGCTTTCTTGTACATACAAATTCTCTCCTTAGAAGAATCGTAAACTATTGATCGTGCATCTCAAGCCAACTTGAGAATTCCCCCCGACTGTCACATACGATTCTTCTCACCCCCTTCCCCACAAACGAACGAACGAACGAACGAATTTTTGTAGACGTACGAGCGTCAATATTTCCCTAACTCTGATTGTCATACGAAGATTTGCTATATTCATCATTCTCTAACGTCGTGTTATTTTTCCGCTCAATTTCCATTTTTATTTTTATTTTTATTTTTATTTTTATTTTTATTTTTAAAATTGTTTTGGTCTTGGAAAGTGTGATTGATATTTTTATATCTTTATATATAAATTTTTTATTTGTATTATTCTCTTTTTTCAAGTTTTCATTCTATTTTATTTTGTTCTTAACTTCCAACTAAGTCCTGTCTTTCACTTCTAACCCCTACGTCATACATTGACATGGCTACCTACCATGATCCCATGAGTGAATCGGAAGCGGAGGATGATAGAGTTCAAATGTTGCAGACGCAGATCGACGTACTAAGGGCTGAACTAACACGTCGTCCTATTGCCATCGAAAAACGCGTAATAATTGAAAAAGACCCCGTCCCAGCCGAGGGTGTAAGATTTCGCCCGACCAGTTTGCCCGAATATGACGGTAACAGGGCACATTACCCTGCCTGGAGACAAGCTGTCCTCGATATCTTCAGGATGGATTGGAACGCCTTTGGTTACAGCGACACTCGGGCTTTCCTAATAATTTACACGTCGCTGAAGGGCGAGGCCAAGACAAAATCAGGGTCCTTCTTCGAGGTTGGAGGCATTGGTGGAACACGACGCCCAGAAGATTTCATAGCCTTTCTCGATCGGGGGAACCTAGACGATACACGCTCAGACAAAGCCTGCGATGAGTTATACGCAATGAAAATGGGTGAAAATCAGAGATGGTCATCTTTTTTTACGTCCTGGGCAAGCAAGCTAACCGAAGCGGAGGGAGATGCTTGGAGTGATAGGAACAAAATCACGATGCTTCGAAATGCCCTTAACGAGACCATAAGACGTGCTCTGTCCGGAAACCACCTCCTGCCTAGAGACAATTACGCGGAATGGGTTGGAATTGTAGGGCAGGTCTCTCAGCAAGTTGAGGAATTTGCTACCCGCGGACGGCGGGTAGTACAGATGGAAAATTTGGAGAGAGGTGCTAATAATACAAGGAACTTCCAACAACCCATCAGTAGGGACAGGGGTCGATATGTGGGTAGGATAAGTCAAGGAAGGCCCTACGATGGGCAAGGCGATGTCATCATGGGTGGAGTGAACACGGCCCGACCTAGACAGACGTCAGACAACGAGTCTGGCTTGAACCAATACGCACAGCAACAAGCCCCTCCAAATAGGCGATCTCGTTGGAAAACTCCGGATGAAATTAGGCAGCTACGCAACGAGAACCGCTGCTATCGCTGTGAACGAAAGGGATGCAATACTAGGGTATGTCCTGTATTGCCAGCCATCAATCCGGTCGGAAATAATGTGAGGACTAACGCCGTCGCGCTCGATCCCATTGATGAGGGGGTCTACGAGGAACACGAAGGGTATTACACGGCCGGGCAAGCGGAAAACTAGTCACTCCTGGGGAAAGTCGCCCTCAGGAGTCAAAATTGGTCCATAGTTCTGAATTTAAGATGGTTTCTACACCGTTTCTCGTCAATGCATTGTTAAATGATGTGACAATGGTCCAAGCATTAATTGATAACGGATGCTTGTGTACTGGAATTATTAATGAGAAACTTGCCATCAGACTAGGTCTACCGCGCCTTCCAATTGAACCTCGTCCTTTAGAGACAGCGGAGAACTCAACTAAAGATAAACCCATGATTCGATTTATTACCCACGTTTCATTGGACTTGGATGGGTTCGTGACCCCAAAATTACTACTTTACGTAGTGCCGGGTAGCACACACCAGCTCATTCTTGGTAAGAGGTGGCTCGAAGACCAAGACGCCATAATACACTCAAAAGATCAACAGCTTCACCTTCGGAAGCTTGGTGGGTACGTACAGAGCGCCAAACGCTGGCGAAACGACCTAAAGGGCACTCCAAGACCGAAAGCATCAACTGCAAGCGAACTTACGAATATGCTCAAATCGGTACCAGTGTGTAGAGCGTCGCTCGAGGATATCAACAAGGCACTTCGATCAAAGCCTCGACTAACCATTGGAGAAGCTCGCAAACGACTACCAGAACAGGTGAAAGACTTCGCCCACCTATTCGCCGACGACAGTGGAGCAGACGAACTACCCCCACTCCGAGGCTCACTCGATCACGCTATCAATCTCATCACAAAAGACGGCAAACCAGCGCAGCCCTCCTGGGGCCCATTATATAACATGTCTAGGGAAGAATTACTGGTCCTTAGAAAGACGCTAACAGATCTTTCCGCAAAAGGGTGGATACGGTCGAGTAATTCGCCAGCAGCTGCCCCAGTACTATTTGCCAAGAAACCTAATGGAGGGCTCCGTTTTTGTGTGGACTACCGTGGGTTAAACGCTATCACGATACCAGACAGGTATCCGCTTCCCCTCTTCAAAGAAACACTAAGACAATTATCAAAGGCGCGATGGTTTACGAAGCTGGACGTAAAATCAGCTTTCCATCGTATACGTATACGAGAAGGAGATGAATGGGCTACGGCATTCAGATGCCGCCTAGGGTTGTTTGAATGGCTAGTTACTCCTTTCGGACTTGCTAATGCACCTGCAACTTTTCAACGTTATATTAACGAGCAGCTACGGGAACATTTGGATCATGACGCGACAGCCTACATGGACGACGTACTAGCATACACGAGTGGTATCTGTGAAGATCACTGGAAGACAGTACGAAGTATATTAACCCGGCTAGATAAGGCTGGCCTCTACCTAGACATTGATAAATGCGAGTTCCTTTGCCAAGAAGTTAAGTATCTAGGGTTTATTGTACGTGCCGGAAAGGGAATCACGGTTGACCCGGAAAAAGTAAAGGCCATTCAAAGCTGGGAAGCGCCCATATCCGTCAAGGGGGTTCGTTCATTCCTAGGCTTTGCCAATTTTTACAGGTGTTTTGTAGACGGATTTTCTGAGATTGCAGCTCCCCTGACTGATTTGACTAGGAAGTCAGCATTGTGGAAATGGGGACACGAAGAAAATGCGGCGTTCGAAAAACTGAAAGAAATCTTTGCATCGGAGCCCGTACTAGCCCAGTGGGACCCAGAAAGAGAGACCATACTAGAAGCAGATTGCTCTGGGTATGCCCTTGGAGGCTGTCTTTCTCAAAGAGACGAGCAGGGAAGACTCCGGCCAGTAGCCTATTACTCAAAAAGGCTGAACGGGGCTGAAGCTAACTACCCTATCCACGACAAAGAAATGCATTCCATAGTGACATGCCTCCAAGAGTGGCAGGCGGAGTTGACGTCGGTGGCTAAACCATTTGTTATCATGACTGATCACAAGAATCTCAAATTCTTCACTACGAAACGCCTTCTCAATGAACGGCAAGTTCGATATAACGATGTCTTGCAGCGATTTAATTTTGAGTTAAAATGGCGCCCAGGTAAAGCTTGCGAGCGTCCGGACGCTCTCTCACGCCGAGATCAGGATAAACCTACGAGATTTGACGACGAACGTACGACAGGGCGGGTAATGCAGTTACTCCCGAAGATCCCTGTGCACTCAACAAGTGCCAAAAGAAACGACGAAACGACCCAAATCAGGGATACGGCCTCAACGATGAGGATATTTGACGACGACGAACTTCAACGGCTATGGGAACATGGAGTTAACGAGGACAAGCAATGGCGACGTGCACGAGATGCTGTTCAGTCAGGGGAACGCGGGTTCCCACCGGAAATTTCTCACGATATGACAGCAAATATCGCAGAATGTACGGTGGCGGCCGACAACATATTACGAGGACGCGAAAATCGAATTTGGGTACCAAATTATGAGCCATTGCGGACGGCAATAATGCAAAAAACGCACGACAGTTACCTTACGGGTCATCCGGGAAAGGACACCATGGTAGGAATACTGTTACAACGATGGTTCTGGCCTAAGATGAGACATTACGTACGTCAATTTATACGTAACTGTGACGTTTGCGGCCGAACCAACGTTTGGAGGGAGGCTAAAGCAGGATTCCTAAAGCCGCTCCCAGTTCCTGAGAGGTTAGGAAGCGATTTAACAATTGACTTTGTCACTGATTTGCCAGAATCAAATGGGTGTACAAATGTCATGGTTATTACGGATAGACTGGGGAAGGATGTATTCATGTTCGCCGCGCCAACCATGGACGCCGAGAATTGCGCACGTATCTTTATCGACAGATATTATAGATACTACGGATTTCCTAAATTTTTGACGAGCGACAGGGGAAGCGATTGGCTTAGTCATTTCTGGAAATTCTTTTGTAAATCGCTAGGAATATCGCAGCAGCTAACCACAGCTTACCACCCCCAGTCAAATGCTAGTGAACGTGCAAATCAGGAAATGTTCAAATACTTGAGGGCGTTCACCTGCTACGCACAAAGTAACTGGGCAGAACTGCTACCTATGGCCCAGATGGCCTTGAATGCTCGACCAAGCTCGGCAATTGGGGGCATAAGCCCGTTTTTCCTCCGACACGGATATGACGTCAACCCACTTCCAGAGCCCACAAAAGAAAACGACCTATCACGTCACCCAGGTAAAGTTTTAGCAGAAAATTACATTCAACGTCTAAGGAACGCACAAGACTTCGCTCAAGCAGCCATGGCTTCTGCACAGCAACGGTATGAGGAAAATGCCAACAGACTTCGAAGGCAACCGGAAAGATTTAAAGTCGGGGATAAAGTTTGGTTAAATCTGCGAAACATCAGTACCCCGCAACTTTCAAAAAAATTGGCCTGGCTGCACGCCAAATACAGGGTAACGGCTGTACCCGACGCACTAACCGTAGAACTTGATGTCCCAGGTAACCTCCATAAACGTTTCCATGTCGAACTTGTCAAGCGAGCAGGGGACGACCCATTCCCAAGCCAAAAACGCGATGACGCGCAAAACCCGCCTTTGATTGATCAGCTAGAAGAACCAGAATATGAAGTGGAGTCTATACTGAGAGCAAGAACAGTACAACGAGGACGGGGAACTTTCCGTCAAGCACTAGTCAAATGGACAGGCTGGGCTAACCCATCATGGGAGCCAATCGAGCTCATAAAAGACACCATAGCATTGGACAAATACGAAGAAAAATATGGACAAATAGAATCAAACGACGGACCTCCCGAAAACAGTGCAGGTGCATATGTTGGACCAGCAGAACCCCACGCTATGGAGAAACGACGAAGCAGGCGAAAACGGCGGTCATCTTAACCCCACTTCAGCGAGGAAAAGGAGGGGGATTGTAACGGCTGGTGAACCGATAGTAAGCCCTGTAGCCTACATTGGCCAACGCAGGCACCATTTCCACCCGCCAGCAGGTCCCAGCTAATAGAAAACTCACTTCGCGGCTCGGACTACTTACGGCACTTAGACGTGCACGGAGATGGTTGCCTCGGCACGGGGTTCCACATAATGAAAGGACCGTGCAATAGACCGTGTGGTGAAACATCCACTCAGATAGTTAACGGCACTCAGACGGGCACAGGGAGGATTGTTTCGGGCACGGGAGGCACAATGTGGAAGGTAGCCGAGTTACAAATTTCCTGTCCGAAGTGAACAGCATCGTAGAACTCTAAACTTCCTACAGGTACATCTGTCCGCTTTGTAGGAATGAATGTTGGTCACGAATGGGAGGAGAGCGCGGGTATAAATAAGGCTTTCTTGTACATACAAATTCTCTCCTTAGAAGAATCGTAAACTATTGATCGTGCATCTCAAGCCAACTTGAGAATTCCCCCCGACTGTCACAAGAGATAAGACTTCTGGTTTCCTCCAACCCCCTACCAATCCCCGCGCGACCTTACCAGCATTTGACCATGGATTTCACGGAGCTACCGCTAGATGAGAACGTTTTTGACGCTGCTTTCGTGATCATGGACAGACTATCAAAGAAATCAGTCTCGATCCCCTGCCATAAGGCCATCACGGCAAAGGAGATGGCGACGCTATTCGCTGTCCACTGGAGTCGTCACTTTGGGATGCCAGACTCCATAGTCTCCGACCGTGGA
This sequence comes from Blumeria hordei DH14, assembly GCA_900239735.1. Classification (NCBI taxonomy): domain Eukaryota; kingdom Fungi; phylum Ascomycota; class Leotiomycetes; order Helotiales; family Erysiphaceae; genus Blumeria; species Blumeria hordei. The sequence goes on from OENG01000015.1 coordinate 1,330,212, forward strand.
CCTCAGTTTGTATCAAGTTTCTGGAACAAATATTGTCGTATTCTCGGCACCAAGGTCAAGTTGACTACATCATATAACCCCAACGTCGATGGCCAGACGGAAATCATGAATCAGTATATCAAGCAGAGACTTCGTCCATTCTGTACCTACTATCAAGACAATTGGAGCTCTCTCTTACCGATTATGGATATTGCTCAGCTTACGCTACCTCACGAATCTCTTGGCAAATTGTCACCATTCCAACTACTCAATAGCTACGAGGCGCGTGCATCCTGGGACTTACATAACCCTGAGCCTCCTGCTACTGCCACGGAGACCTTGAATCGAGAAGATGCTCTCTGTGTAGCAACTCGTATGAAGGATGCAATGGTTTTCGCTAAATCCTCGCCTAAGATTCAACAGGAGAAGATGGAGCGGTTAGCTAATCGTAGCCGTCGGGAAGTCGATTGGGAAGTTGGAGACATGGTTCTAGTCTCTACCGCAAACTGGAAAATGAGCAGACCTTCACGTAAGCTTTCAGACAAGTGGTATGGCCCTGTTGAAGTACTAAAGAAGGTTGGGGAGAGCTGGGAGTTGAAGTTACCGGAAGAATGGAAAATCCATCCTGTATTTCACTCCCATTTGCTGCGGAAGTTCGTACAGGACCCACTACCAGGACAGGTTCGACAAGCCCCAGCACCAATTCAACTACTCCCTGAGCAAGACGAATGGGAAATTGAGGGGATATTAAGCTCCCGAGTCTATCGCAACACTCTCCAGTACCAGATTCAATGGAAGGGCGCTGACGAAGACCTCGAATGGTACCCCTGCTCCAACGCTATGACAGCACCTCATATGATCAAGAGATTCCATATACGCTACCCAATAGCCAGGGGACCACCTAGACTACTCCCGAAGTGGCTAGAGGCGTACAACAATGGTATCAACGACTACTCCGAATTGGAAGACGATCACGCTATGACTGCAACTGCGCGGTCGCAGTTCTTCAGGAGGGGGGGGTAATGTCACGATCCGTGAGAGCCGTATTGCGTGCGTGTGGGGATACAGGTTAGCGCGCCTTGGCATCACGTTGGATGACTGAGCACAGCCGAGGGAGATATCTTAGAGAGGGTCGAGAGTAGCTACCTCCTCTCTTCGTCTTTTATTGCCTTTACAAGCGTACCTCTTGATAGCAATATAATAACTTATAAAACCTCCTTGACGTGCCGTAACAATTTACCCTTCGTTATTAAAGCAGCGGAAGGCACGTCAGAAAAAGAAGAATAGTTATCGCAAGAAGTAGGCGATTTTCCCTTCGTGATCAAAGCAGTGGACGAGGTTAAGTTAGAAGATGAAGAGCGGTGCGACGAAAGTAAAGTACGCGAAGAAATTAAAGAATTGGGTGAAGATTTGACGACGTTGAAGCAGAATAAGCCGTCTTTTACCCTAGCGGTTGCTAAAGAATTATTGTCCTCGCCACGGACAATAGACAACCCATTTTTAGAAGTGTGCATTCCATAGCCATCGGAATGCAACTGAGAACCAGAGACAAGGTTCTTGGTACAAGAAGGAAGGTACCAAACATTGTCGAGGGTGATAGTTCTACTCAGTGAACTATCAAAGAAATTTCCGACATCGAAACTGTCAGAGCCGATACCCTGAACCGAAAGAATATGCCCAGATGCAGTCTGAACACGTTTTTTAGTTGCAGACAGAGAAGTGAAATAGTTTCTGTCCGCAAAAATGTAGTTAGTTGCACCCGTGTCAAGGACCACATCTTTCACTACCGGGCAGCTGGATGCAGACAAAACGTATTCCGACACAATCCAAGCTTCGCCAGAATTTCGTCTGTTCGAGGCACCTCCGGAGCTAGGCCCATCCCTTTTCCTTCCAAATTTGCGAAAAAGGGATCGAGTTATTGCCGCCTTTTCAGGGTTCTTAGCAGCCCATCTCGATCCATCAGGAGTTTTAAGCCACGAGAAGCAAGACTCACGAGTATGATTAACTCGTCCGCAGTGTGTACAGGTTTTACCCAGGTGGGGATTAACCGATGTATTTGAGGGATAGTTGGCGGGTGGTGTTCCTGGTTCGCGGCTGCCGGAAGCGAAAGAAGCAGAAGGAAGAGGTTTGTGGCCCTCGTAGTTGGCCTGGGTCGACCGAAGAGATTGCACGGCACTGGCAAAAGAACAGTCCGTATTGTTTCGAAGGGTAGTGACAGACCCAGCAAAGTACCCCCCACAGCAGGTATCAAAGAAATCAAGAAGGTAGCCTTTCATAATATCGTCCCTTGGCTTTAGTGTAGGGTCGATACAGGCGATGCGCATCTGACGACGTACTAGTTCTTCAGCGAACTTGTCGACAGTGGTGCCATCGGGCATTTCGAAGCGCCAAAAGTCCTTGAGAAGAGTCACGACAGTACCTTCACATCTCGGCTTAAAGAATGTCTGTATGGAGTCCCACATCTCTTTTGCTGTTTTCAAATTAGAAACGAGGTGGAATAACTCCTCCGGGACAAGCGAGATAAGAGCGACCTGAATTTGAAGGTCCTGTCGATGAAGAGGAGAAGTTTTGGCGTTCTCCACATTGAGATCGTGGAGTCCCGATATGTGCCCATAGATGTGAGCTTCAATGTCGAGATTGCTGAAAACCCTTTCGACAAGGTCAGACCACCGAGTGAAAGTGGAGGTACTTAACTGAGGGGCACATTGGAGTGCCTTCAAAATGTCGTTGGTAGACATGCCGAGAGAAGTGGGTAAGAAGAAGTCGAGAAAGTCGATAGATGTCGGGAGATGTCGAGAGATGTTTGAACTTAGTTCAAGAAGATGAGAGTGAGATGGTGAATGGAAGCAAGAAGTCGCTGAAGAAAAAAGAAGAGGGAATCAAGAGAATTTATACCCAAAGATAAGCAGAGCGAATTGGTCTCATAATCTGTTGCGATTTCCGGGTAAGACGAGCAGAAAGTAAAGCTCAAAGAATATTGTTTCCATTAAAGTTCTAAGTTACATGTAAAACGAGAATTTATGTGCGCATATCCTAGAAGAAAAGTGGGTATGCAAACAACAATTATTACAGTGAGAAATTTTCAGCACAGCTGACCACACAACCATTATGCAGTGAAGTGGGATAGAATTGAACCCCGCACCATTAACGCCATCCCATTAGCCGCAAAGTATGTGTGAAAATTTCTCTCGCTGCATTTGAACCCGGTATCATAATACCCCGCACATACAAGTGCATGAGAGAAAAGATTATCAGCGAAAAGAAACTAAAATGTATCATGCAGGATAGTTGTTCATATTTACAAGGAATGCCGATTATCGTAAGAAATGGGGCAAATTCCAACAGCAATGACTAGTTTGTCTGATCCCCGCTGAGAGCAGTGGATGAGGGGGCGGGTTGGCTATCAAAACAGCCGGTTTCCTCGTCAAATACTTTGAAGCTATCGTGGCACTTGGGCCCGAGAAGCTTTTTGATAAAGGCAGCGTGGGACATTGACTTTCTGAGCCTACGCATTTGTTATACGTGATGACTACAGTGGATGAAGTGGGTTGGAGCAGTTTCCTTCCCACAAGAGCACTCCATAGGTATCAGGAAACTGGGGAACCTGTCCTGTAGCAGGTGAAGAATATTTACGGGTATCAATCACTCAGTAGATACAACTTTATTCTTTTCTTCCGAGCATTGATCCCCAGAACTTATCACTTCTCTAGGTGGACTGTGCGTTTAACTAGCTAATTTAAAGTAGTCTATTTTGAATTTGAATTCGATTTCAATTAACCCGATCAGGCACCCTATGGGTCCATGCAGGTGACTATCTGCATTATTTACAAAGGAGGAAACCAATTTGGTGAAAACCCCCTGATCCTGTCTTTTTATCTTCCTATCAATTTATTTGGTTTACCTTCAGGAAATGCAGTGTACACTGTTCAGCCCGTGTGGATTCCGTCCTTTCCCGTTCCAGATCTATTTACTTTATCTGACATTGCTACCTCGACTTCTCCTGCCAGTCGAAACTGTTTTATCCACCCTTTGTTTAGTATCCACTGTGTAATTCTGGCCATTTCTTCTGGGCTATTCATCATTGCTTCAAATGACCTGTCTTTAGCTTGTCGGAGAAAGTCGCCTCTTCCATTCGCCCACTGCGGACACGCCAACACCATGTGCTTGACGTTTTGCGACGGATATCCACATTGACAGCTTGGCTTTTCTACTCCGGGTACTTTTCTTCTTCTCAGGTAAGAATTGAGTCCGATATGCTCGCTCCTTAGCTGAATGGCGACACTGCTTTGGGCCCTGGTTAGGTTACGGTGGATTCTTAAGGGGGTATCTTTGAAGTTCATTTTGATGCTGCCTGTTTGTTTATCAGTAAATATATTTGCCGCTTTCCAATGTTCTGGATCGGCTGGTGCTGGTCGGCCAGGGCGGTGTTTCTTGATCTGGCTTGTCCATGAATCCTTCCACTCCCGAAAGGCCGCTATCTTTCCAGCTTCTTTCTGCCTTCTCTTATCCTTTTCACTTCCGCAAGTTCTTGTCCACTCGGCGATATCTTTACTCTTGTTCGACGCATGCAGGGTTTCTCTCCCGTTTGCGGGCAGCTTTATCCTCTTACATGTCGATCGGATTGTCTCTTGAACTGGGAGTTTATCTGATAGTCCGGCATGCTGGACCCTCCTTTGTTTCAGTTACATCTCTATAGGGAGGACGGACGATTCGTGTTCTAGCACTCTGCTGCTAGTAGAATTGTAGGCAACTGCAATAAGCTTTAAGCATTTTCTTTGAATACTTCTGAGGGGTTTCACTATCCTTTCAGGTTTCTTTCCTAAAGTAGTCTATTATTGGACCCAATAAATCCAAATGTGATCCAAACACCAAACACCAAATAAATCTTAGATTCTTCCAAATGTCTAACAATAGGAGCGTATAGGTTAATAAAACGGCGATGGTATGCAGCAAAATTGCCGTGACCCGCTCGTGCTGCAATTAGTTCGCGGAGGAGGTGCCTAGAGAGAGACAGTTCCGGTGGGTTGCGTCTCCGCACCTGTAAATTGAGTTGGCGGTATTTAGGCGGACAGGCCTCTTCCCACCAATTGTCTAGCAATCTCTGCCGTCGGCGATTCATGAGGCCTCGAAGATGTGCCAGAGTACTGGGTCCTGGTTGCGTATCCGGGCTAGGCAGTCCTCGAAGGGCGGCACGGGCAATGGTGTCTGCCTCTTCATTTCCTTGGATTCCTGCATGACCTGGAATCCACTTCACTTATATTTTTGCCATGTTGTATAACGCACGGAATTTGCGTATACCTTCTTGGCTAGTGGAGGTTGATCCCATCACAAGCGCCCTTACTACCTGCTGGCTGTCTAGAAACACGTGGATTTGCTGCGACCCTCCTACTTTCCTGCACTGCTTTTCCTCCGTAAATTCCAGTGCGGCCTCCAGAGCCTTCTTTGCTCCCATTATTTCTGCATCTAGCACCTCTCCCCCGTGCTTGATGCCACTTCCTTTGCCGATAAGTTTCCCATCCTTCCTCAGAACGAAACCCCAGGCGGAGAGTCCATGTCCTTCCAATGAACCATCCGAGTATGCGCAAACGTCCGTTCCTGGCACGTCGCTAATCCATCGGACGCAATCTTCGCGTTCCGTCGCCTTTGAGCCTGATTTCCTAGGGTAAACCATTGGCATCAGTGCCTCAGGGGCTTCTGCTTCCGGGAGCTCTCGGTAGGCACGCTGTAACCGTGACATCTGGATCTCTAGTCTGGCTGAGGACTTGGCGGTCTTTTTGTATTTCCGAGTGCCGAAATTCGGGCACACGGAAGCGCGGATTCTCAACGGGTGTCAGTCATCAAGGGTCTTAAGCCTTGCCGAAAGTCGGAGTCGGTTTCCCTCTAGTATGACCTTCGCCGGCGGGATTCCTCCTTCTCTGTGAACGACTACGTTTGGCGTTGTCCTCATCACTGGAAGTGCAGCCCGCAATCCCATCAGGCTGGCTCGGTCAATCATGCTGCAGAGGTTGGAGGTAGATGACGTGACCATTCCTCGTATCGTTGGGCGTTTAGACCCTGAGCACCAGACATCAGATCCAAAGGTTGCTAGTGAGACAACGCACATGTCTACTGCCTTAGCCAATGGCCCAGGAGCTGCTCCCCGAAAGGCAGAGTTGAAGCGCCGCATATGCTGGGCAACTTTTACCGCTTTACCGCACCATGTAGTTACATGGTGTTTAAAGTTGAGTTATGGATCCAGATTCACGCCTAACCAGAGAATGTTCTCCGCAGGCTCGATAAGGGTTCCGTTTACATGAACACCAACTGCTTATTTTCGGCGTCGTCCTGGGAATTGAATTACTTCGGATTTTTCCGTGTCAAAGTCAACAGCATTATTCCGCGCCCATTCGAGAAGATGATCTGTCTCACCTTGTACCGCAGCGATAGACTTAGTAATTGTACGGCCGAACCCTAGAATACCGATGTCGTCGGCGTAACTAAACCTCAACCTCGGGGTGCCACTTCGCATCGGCTCCGCCATATACAGAAAGAATAGTAATGGCGAAATTAGTGATCCCTGGGGGACTCTACATACCAGCTCTCTCTGGGTGGTGACCCTACTGGAGAGCCGCACTTGTACCTTCCGGTGTGTAAGGAATGAAGTCGTCCACCGGAGGATTAAGTCAGGCCATCCCTGGGTTTGCATGCGCCTAACCAGGCAATTGTGGAGCACTGCATCGAACGCTCCTTGGACGTCTAAAGTGACGAATGTCGAGGCCCATCCCTGGGAGCGTGCTTCTTCGACGTCATGGACTATGCAGGAGACCAGTTCTGTTGCAGATCCATTTGGGAGCGCACCGAGTTGTTGATGGCCAACCACATCATAAATAATTGCGAGGTGCGCCATTCGCTTGGCCAAGAGTCATTCTAATCCTTTGCCTAGGCACGTGAGTAGAGCGATTGGTCTCCAACCTTTGTTTGAAGTTGGATCCCGATTTGGCTTTTCCAATAGTACCACTTCTGCAAGTTTGAAGCATGATGGATGGGTGTCGAGCTGTATGTAAGCTCTAAAAAGCTGCGTAACACACGGTCCAATCGTCTTCCAACAGGCCTTGAGAAGCTCAACTGTGACTCTGACTGCTCCGGATGCCGCCTTGGTACAGCCAATGGTGCAAGTTCGCACTTCGTTGTCTGTTATTTCGTCTTCACAGGGTATCTGGTTATTACTGAGAGTAGTGCACGTAGAAAGATCGTCCGATAATTGGTGACGTGCAAGGAGAGCATCACGGAGAACTGTGGCTCGCTCAGATTGGTCGGTGATATAGGATCCATGATAGTTGAGCGGCGGAAGAGATCTGACCTGTCTGCGGTTGGCCGAGCGCATCAGCTTGAATATTGTTGGAAATTCTGACTCTCGATTTTAGGACTCAACCACTACCTGTTTCGTCTCAGGTTCCCGACAAGATCGACTCTCTCTACACATGCTTTGAGTGCGCTAATCGCGCCTATTGTCGCATATACGTTTGGAAATTTACGTACTACAGTGTATCTTGGCTCATCATGGTAGATAAGAGGTGGCTGTTAATCACTAGGTTTGATAGGTACAAGAGACTCGTGGGGATTTCTCCCTTAGATGTATATATAAGTCCAATGTTCTCATAGTTGTAAAATATTAAGTCTTCTTTACTTCATCATATATATCCATATCATATTGTACAGAGTATATTTTCCAACAAATATGTCTACCAGAGTTGTCATTCCTTCGACTTGACATGTTTGATGTTCCTTCTTAGCGGCTGTGATATTCGCACATAGCTTCTTCCCACAGAGAGCCTGCTGTGAGAGTGATATCACGGCTCGGTATTTGACGTGTGCGCATTGGCACCCAGGAGTCCACCATGGTGCAGATTTTTCGCTCCCCTTTCTGACCCTTATTCCAGTCGATTTGATAGCCTCCGAGAGATGGAAGCAGATCTCTTGGGCGTACTCATCCACTGCCTCTATTGTACTCAGATCTAAAGCTGGATGTACCCATTTTGCAATGGCCCGCACAAACTTTTGTAGATATTCCTTGGCTACTCTCATCTTTGCTGGCACTGGGTCCCTGGTGACGGTTGCTGCAGGTAGGATCCCGCAGATTGGAAGATGGTCGCTGGTCATACACTCCTCATCATCGACCCAGGCCCGAGCTCCAGAAATATTGATCCAAGCGAGGTCCAAGGTATTGCAGGCTTTGTGAGTGGTCTCTCCAATGATAAGGCAAGGGAGATGGAAGTTTTCCGCCCACTTTTCTATCTCATCACCTTGTCCATACGGCTTAGTAGCGCCTGGGTGCCAGGCCGCGTGAACCGAGTTGAAGTCCCCAGCTGCGATTAACCTCGGGGACGGATTCCAGTTTATTAGTGGTTGGATAGCAGTCCGGTTGTTACAGGCCTTATACACGTTGAGGAACGTGATTTCATTGACCTTTACCCAGCAGTAATCACCAGTGGATGTGGGACAAGGAAATAACTGTTCTGCTGATATCACATTTTTAGTCTTCCGGTTGTATGTCACAGCCCTTGGTCTGACGTCTACACCTCCGTGCAGTGTATGACAGATATATCCTGGGTGTGATATGGTTTCTTTTAGTTTTCAGTTCCATCGCGGTTCTTGGATTAGCACAACATCTACGCCTAGCTCGTAAGCTCGAGATAGCGCAATATTGTGGGTTGGTCCTCCCATGCCTACGTTTATTGACAAAAATCTTAGTGTAGTAAGGGGGCGGGAAGGGGCCCGTAGGGCGCCCTTCACAAAGCTTCTTCAGGGTTCAAGGCCCGAAAGCCCGAACCCTCAGTCATTGCTGTATCTGTTGATGAGGTGTCCTTAACAGCAGCAGGAGTTTTTGGTTGTGTAAATTTAGCGGCAGCTATAGCAGCCTCTGCGGCTTTGGTAGCAGCTTTGGCTCGGACGACGGCCTGGTACTCGCGTTGGCCAGCTTGGCAAATGGTCACAAGGTGCTCCCTGGTAGCTGGGCCAGACTTGTTGGGACGCGCCAGGCAGTCTTGACTGCCGGATTGATGGGGGCCTCCGCAGTTTTGACATTTAGCGGCTGCTTTATGCTCGAATGCCGAGTGCGTGGTGAATCCGCAGTTTCAGCAGGCTGTCGCGCGAGAACACCCGCGGGTGACGTGAAAACCGAGACATCGCTTACATTGCTGTATGGCAGGGCGGTTTTGTTTGATGGTTGCTATTCCTGGGTCGTCAAATTTTCGGAATCCAGGCTTTGGGCTAGCGCTCCTGGGAAGCAAGGCCGCCCAGGATCTGTACAGAGCCCCGGGCTTGTTTTTCCGTGGATCCTTACTCTGTCTGGAGTGCAGTTAGTGACTCGGAGGATTTCGGCGGCCACCATTTCGGCCGTGACTTCAATTCGTCCTTCTAAGCCGAAAACTGCGAGTGAAACCGTAGCAATTCTAAGGGAAACTAGATGAATTGGTTGTTTTAGTTTTGCCTCCACTTGTATGAAGATGCTGGAGGCCTCCAGCAGTCGAGTTTTTGCATCCAGGTTTTTGGTACGGTGTCACGGTTTCGGTACAAGGTGCATGAGCGATCTAGTAGGTACGGTATATTTATTATAATTCTCTGGAGAGAGAATTTCTCAATCTAAAGACTACATATATATACATTCTAAATAGTTACCCTTCGAGAAGATTCTCCCTGTGACCTGAATTACTGAGACTGTACGATAACTACCTAGAAGGTTCTCGGTACACCCGTTATTCTCATGAACCTTCAATATGCTTCCAGAAGGTTCACTGAGAATACTCGGAGTTTCGTGGCTTCCGAGACCCTTCCCAAATATTCCCCTTGTGCCATTGCCTTCGCTAGCTAGCGTAGGCTGCAGGAGTCGTTCGGCTTGACAGCCGTCACACACGGATGGCAAAGTCCGTGGGAACGCGTTGCACCTGGTCGACATCAGATGGGGTGCAATGCGTTTGTTTAGCCACGGCTTCGCGAGCGCCAGCTGAAGAGAGCTGTCTCCACTCGTGGTTTGCATCAAGACACAGGAAGATTCGGTCATCTTTCGATGCTGTTGTTGCTGCTGCAAGCTTCTCCTCTGGGTTTCTGGCAGATGGGGCAGCCGAAACCGAGGTGATGTTTGCAGGAGCCTGTGCGCCTGACTTTTGGTGTCCTGCTCTGGTGACAGTGGCCCAGGTGCTTCTGGGCGCAAGAGGTGCTGTAGCCTTTGAAATATTCCGAGGAATAGCTACTGGGATGACGGTCGCGGGGGGAGTCCCGACACTTGGTCGTTGGGGCAGGACTGACGGAGCGGTGCTCGGCCCGGCCGCCACGAATTGCGCGATGGCTGCCCTTAGGTAGACCTTGATGGAGTCTACAAAAATTTTATTTTCACCGGTGGAGAGCGGTGAAAGGGCTGTCTCGATACTGCTAATCGCCGTCGAGCATAAGTTAAATTGCACAGCTTTTTGCCTTGCCCTGCGCTCCTCCACTTCCATCGCTGCCAGTAATTCTGGAGGGGATGATTTTTCTCTACCTGCTGCTCCTGGTGCTGTAGGCGGTGGGGCCAGCGAAGAGCTTTCGGCTCCTGCTGCCTTAGTCGTGGGTATCTATGCCCCTTTTGAGGGCCTCACTTCTACCGGTCGCGGTAGTGCTGGAACCGTAGCGCGCTTCTCGGATGCGACGACGGCTTTTGTGTTGGATTCGGTAGGCTCTAAGACTATATCCGCGTCTTCTGGGCTGGAGGAAGCCCATCTTGAATCTGCGAGGGTTTTCAATTTTTCGACTTCTGCGTCCACCATGTCCACTTCGGGGACATGGTTCTCCTTCGCTTGGAGTGCAGTGGCGATGGCGTTCATGTTCTGGAGATTGGACTCGAGTCCTCGTCTTGTCAGCATGTTCCTCGCGTGGTTTTGAATGGCGGGAGTCCATTGGTAGGGTTTGTTGACGCGATCTTTGGCAGTGCTGCTGATCGAGTTTTTGTGTGATTTACGCGTCGGAGGCATTTTAAAATTCTGCCGATGGCAAACAAATGCAATTCCATTCGATGATAAACGGGTGAGATGGATAAAAGGATAGAAATGGGCAAATTGGGGCTTCTCGAATTGGTTGGTTGTTTTTTAGTTATTTTACGTCGTGCGAGCGCGCAACTCGTTTCCCAAGGTCACATGCTGGTAAACATTTATGTTGAAATAGGTAGTTTCAGACCAAGTTGTAAGCATCACATGAAGGTAGATATTAATATACTAGGCGAGTATTGTAAGACAGTAGATTTTGTGATGATAGACGATACTTGAGTAATAAAGTTGCTAAACAACAATCGATCTGCTGCACTAAAGTTTAACAATATATATATATATATATATATTCTATCCTTAACGTGAAATCCTACATCTTACAAATTTAGTGTTGGATGTAGAATTAAACATCATCCTTTTCAAAATTAATCCCAATCAACCCGAGACGCTGATTGTTAAGCCATGATCCGGTTTTTCACGGCAACCACCATTGGTACCGAAATGGATGTACACATATTTTAAGAACATGTCAGGGCTAAGTTACTAGAACTGCAAGCTGTCAATCTTTCCTAGCCTCGGCAAATATTAGTTATTATCACCAGTAATCAACGTTTATTTGATACTTTCGTTCCGACCCAGAATAAAATTTTGGGTAGCGAAAATTGACCGATTCGTAGAATGTTAGGGATTTCTTAACTTCTACAAATGAGACTGGAATATTTTTCGACGTCGTCATTTTCATGAACTTTTCCATTTTTTTTAGCTGATATTTCGAGTGTTGCTTTTTTTTATCCATCAACCATTGAAGGCTTGTTCTTTAGCTCCATTCTTTTGTACACAATATTTAGTACAGTTATCTTCGTTGACATTATTACCTTTCTATATAAGCTCATTATGTTGACTTTAAGCATCTTATCAGATTTCTCTGTGTCAACCAGAAAACTCCATGGAAATTACAATTTTTATCAAACACTACGAAGGCTCTGATCGGTTTTATGTTAGCTATCCCAATCATGTCAGCACAGATCTTCACCGCTTGTAGAAGTTTTCTCACCTATGACATTCACTTCACTCTCAGAAAATTTTAGGGTCTGTTTAAAAACAGAATTAAATCCCACGTCATGTAGTATGAACGGATGACCAAAAATGCTTTTCAAGTTGTTCAAGGTAGATTCATCTTGGGGTCCGATCAAATTGCAAGCTAGCTGCATGTGGCTATTGATTGAATTTCGCGAAAATTTGGTTGTACCGCATATGTAATCGCTCTCGATTGGGTAAATAAATTCCCCAATGGAATTCTTATTCTTATCAGAGGACTGGCGTAGTTCTGGTTCATTTTCATAAAGTTCGTCACATTTTGTCCAGCTATTTAGATACTTAGAGACCATGCCTAATCTTTCAAAATTGTAATTGATCACGAAAAAGTAGGGATTGTTAGACTTTTCTAATTATCAGTCAGACAATTATCTTCATTAAGCTGGAAATATTTTAGAATTACCTATGTAATGATTATCAAAATTGATGACTTCACTTGGTAGCAAGTGAGCACGTGTATGAAATAATTCATCAACAGCTGGATGGCCATATAGATGAAAGTTGATATTATTAGATATCTGCCTCTTATAGAGGTGCAGACTCGTTTTGAGGGTATTATATACGAACGATAATTCAAAGACTTTATTCTGACATCTGTAACCCCGGAAGACCGTTGGATGACTTGGACCAAAACTAAGAGATAAATCGTGTAAGCGCACTGCTTTTACCGGTTGATAGCATCGGAGAACAGGTCTGTTTTTGGTGGTGACAATTATTCCGTGGAAATTACAACTTGAGTCTATAAGCAATCGAAAATTTCCTGCATGACCTGTACACCTCTCACTGATCAGCGTGTTTTCATCTGACACTTTCAGTTGTGCTGGTGCCCACCTTTGTAGTAGTTTTCCCCAACAATTTTGACGGGCCAGGAGAATAAAATAGCGTCGTGAATAAAGTATACAGTCGAGGCATCGAATACAGCGGGAAATTTAGCCAGGCTTGATGGATTTCTGAGAGTCGAACAGGCGTTAGAAATTGCAGTATTTATCCTCTCTTTGGGGACAACGTCTTTCTCACAAATAAAATCAGATTCGACAACATTTGCGCTAATTGTGTAGACTAGAAGACTTGTTAAGACCAAGTATAGTGGCGAGAGTCCCTTCATCTCCCTCATTGAACAAATTCTCGAGTCTCTTCTCTCAGGTTTACATCAGCAGGACTGTACCATATATACCGCAACACAAGTTTAATCTAAGCAAAGGATGTGTATCAAAATTTCCATCTGCCTTTGCGTAGAATGAGTCAGTATCTTGTCACAGAGTCTTAGATCTGTCAGCCGAGTGAAGTGGAAGCCAAGGAATCTAATTAAATATTTAATTGGTCATGCCCTTCTTTCCTTGAGGACTGATTCGTGCAAGTTGGATGGATTCAAACGATTTTTCCATATCGGATTTATTCCTTTAATACTAGTCTCGTGCAGATGGTCAAGGTTACAAGCAAGAATATTGTTTCAAGGCGAAATGAAGAGTCATTGCCTTTGTCAAACTCTCATTACCTTCTTCGGAGGGACAGAGAACAAATACCTATTGGTGTCCTCAGCTAATTTGGCGATGGAAAATATGTCAGACGCATCAAAGCATCGTTTGGGACTCAAGGTTATAAGCTATAGACTTTTAGATACTTCACCTCTCTCATTTCGAAGAGTCTTTGTTCCAGCGCCTTTCTGTCACATGGACATGGATGAAGAGAATCTGAGCTGGTAGTCTTCCCAACAATAAAGACTCATTGTGAAAACTTTGAGATGATAAGTCTTGATGATAGATAGAAAGTGTGACGGGTTAGAAAATTACACTTCCTTGTAGGATGATACCTTGATAACGATTCTATTACCACATAGAAAATCCTCATGACTATCCGAGCGTACATAAAACTGACCAAGTCATATTCTTTACACTATTCAGAGGAATAACAGATATCAAGGTGTTGGACATGATTTGGTGATTTTTTAAATTTTAGTTGTGACAGTGGAATTAAGTCTCTCACATACTGGATGCCTTTTGTAAATAAAATTTTATCATTTCTTTATTTACATGCGACAGTCGACCGTTGTTCGGTGGTAGCTTAGGAGAGTAGAAGAATGTTAATCGAAGCCAATAAAAGGTCATTTGAAGCCATTTTGAATGGCATAGAGGGTCAACTCTACTTACAGACAAGTTTGCAGCGCCCAGCTGGCGGGCCTCTTCGAACGCTTCAGAAGGGGCACTATGTCTTTGGATTTAGTCCTAATGTCGGTATTAGAAGGGCCCCACATTCAGTAGATTTTGCCATTTTTCCCGGCTGCAATACACCCGCAAATGGCCATCGCTTCGTTGGCTGGAGAGGGGAGATAATGAAGGGCAAAGGGCTCCTCTAAGTGTATGATCGAATGAGGACTTGTGAGGGGAGCTGTGTGCGTGGCGTAGGAGGGAATACACTACTGGCATAGGTATCCTTGGCCTGTAGGCAGAGAGGACCTGCATGTCCTACATTGTCATAGACTCAGACAGGACGATAAAATGAAAAAAAAAGAGATCAATCACCACCAAAACCTCATCAAGTTTGCAGGTACGACTTAGTACATCCTCATTTCAATGGTCACACCTCCCGTCGACTTCCTCTGGCCTCAATTGACCACCACGTACACGCCCACGCCGATATTTATAACCGGCTGAGGAAACAAAGCGTGGCGCACAAGCCTGGGAGACAGTTCTTTTGTATGGGCATGAGAGAAATTAGGACAAGTTGACAAGATGATGCAGAGGATGGTTACTGTCTCGACGGGCGTGTAATTCTGAATTCTGGCAAGGAGTATTACGAATTGAGCTTTGTGCGTGCACCAAGACTTCGATGGCGACAGTGCAGGCAACACTTTAAACACCGCCTTGGCTGGATGGTGCAGTGGTACATCATCTTGGCCGGTTTCTCAAGTAAGGTCTGGATAGCTAGGACACATATCCCACCCGAGACAGGAGACTGCTGGTTCGAAGCCGGCAAAACACAGACACCTTTCTCACGGCGCTAGTATGTATGGACGAGAAAGGCAGGCTTGGATAATCAAAGGTCTTAAATTTCCCTTTAGTGGGTACTTACGGAGAAGGGCCGACTGTTGGTGTAAGCAAACATGCCTCATAGTGGTATTTGCAAATGTAATCCAGAGTATGAGTGTCTCTCACGTCAAAGGAGTCATGCAACATGTAAACATAGCACCGGTCATGAGTCATAGCTATATAGCCGCATACACATTTGTTAAATCAAAAGACATAAAAGTGCTCGCGTGCTTTGCAAATGCTAGTGAACCAGTGATGGGGATCCCAACATCAAATCAAGAAACCCCCTGATTGGAATGAAAAAGAAAAGTTGTATTCAAATAGTCTGTCCTACATTGTTACCACTCTAATAGGACATAAATGGATTAAGAATAATAATTTGCCGTACAATGACGAGAAAACAGGTAGGCTTATGATGAATTACAGAGAATCACCCATCCAAAACCACCAAAACCATAGAAGGGCCCAGAGCAGCATTGCCACACAAGTAAGAAGTGAGCACATTGGGCTCAATGCTTACTTATACCGAAGAAATGTACCAGGAGTGGGAAAACCACGTTGCCAATGTGGATCTCCGTCCCAAAATATAAAGCACTTGGTGATGTCTTGTCCAAGATGGGCAAAAGGAAGGGGCGAGTTGCTTCGTCAATCGACGACCCGATCCTTCGAAGCAATGGTAAATAACGTCAAAGATATGATTAGAATAGCGCAGTGGATTCAGAAGGAAGGATGGATAGAGCAATTTCGGATGACGGGAGAAATCGAGGCGTCAATCAAGCAAAGATATGAAAAAGGGAATACAGGACAAGGAGGGAATCCACACTTGCAACAACAGTGTGAGTGCACTTCCTAAAGGTAAGACTATAATGGTATAGAATCCAATCAGATGGCTGAGGGGGTTTTTACTGCAAGGTTTCCTCCTCTATAAATTAGATAGTTTGATAGACACCTGAATAGGCCCATAGAGCGCCAAATTAGGACAATGAAATCAAATTCAAAAAAAGAAGATTTGCAAATGCTGGTCAGGTGGGTCTAATCTCAAGATCCCGAAGTCATAGTGCCTTTACAGGTCCAACAAGCCGGAGTAAGCCATGACCTTATCTTCCTGCGCTCGAAGACCAAATTACATGCAGATCTCGAGTTCCAGTCAAATTGCACATTCTACCGATGGCAGTTGAAGAAAATCAATTTCAAAAATCCAAGGAAGAATTCGGTTACATTAATCCATGGTCGCGCTCTAATCCAGATAGTCGTTGTGCCTTTTGAAGAAGTTTGCGACTAGTGCCTAGCTATGAAATGTATGTGTTCCCTGCGCTGAAACAAGATCCCAAGATATGGTGGAGATAGTATTCTGCGTCATTTAGAGCTGAGCCTGGTAATGCCCGAGGTAGGTAAAGTAATAGTGGTTAGGGGACCTCTCTTCTCCGCACGAGCAGGTTAGCATGGCTCTTTCGTGGTAAACTATCGGTGATAGTCTACTAAATCGCAAAGTTCAACTATTTCAGCTCGTAAATACTTGAGCGGGCATCGTCCTAGATGGTTGATACTATTTTTGATGTTATATATTTAGTTTGGGATGACAATCAACATCCGTCATCAGTGTGCCCCACCAACTTCCAGCTCTCAATGTTGAGTCTGCAGAGACGAGAAGCAACACTGTGCTCACTTTGATGAGGGTTCCTGGTCGATTTCGTGGTCTGTATTGTCTTCATCTCCCAACACAACCCCTACAACCATTAGCATGAAGCTAACCACGATCACATCAGATGATAGGGTCTGAGCCCTTCTCATCACCTATTTTTGATCATGGAGTAAAAGCCATCCGATGAGCTTTAGGAGCGTAGCCAGTACCCGATACGGCAACAGTGGATTGGAACAAGATAGCCTTCAATGATACAAAGAATACAGATTTAATGAATATACGTAACCGTGTGGCTCGAGCGCGAGGTTTCTTGAGACTTTCACGCGCATGCAGTTTAAATTGCTGACATTATATTTTGGTAGAAAGTCCCGTGGACAAGGTGGCTAAATTCAATCGGTGGACACTGAGTTCATTGCCTGTTCAGCAGCGGTGGTATATCGGAGATCTTTCAAGTAACATAAAAGGCACGGAGCACTGTACGAGGTGTGTCCTGGGTTAGAGAGGAGCCCATTATGCTAGATACTCATAGGCTCAAGAAGTACGATAAACATATACACATAATCTAACTCGAATAGGGTCTACATGGAATGCAATGAAGTTGCTTTCGTTGAGACGATGTCCTTTTGTGATATCATGCACATGAATAAACCCAAAAATGTGAAATCACGCTTTCCATGTAAACAATGGAATCCTGTAAAGATCTGTCGCATCTAATTATTTAACATAAGATCAACGTATATCATTAAGTAGATGTTCTAGATTTCAAAAAACGGTGGATGTGTAAGAAGTAGTAAGACTAGCTGGAATATTTTCCTTTGAAGATGAAAGCAGAAGCCGGCTCTCAGATTGCAGCACTTGTCTTTTCAAGTGGGAGCGGAGTAAAACGAAGGTAAGGTTTTACAATACGAAGTTCGGGGAAACGACTCTGAGCTTCCTCGTTCGTAACACTCGGGTGAACTACCACATCATCACCAGGTACCCAATTGATAGGAGTGTTTATACGGTGGCGGTCTCCAGTTTGAAGAGAGTCAATAACACGAAGCACCTCTGCTGTGTTGCGTCCCGTAGAGGCGGGATATGAGAATATGAGGCGGATGACTTTGTTGGGGTCTATGACAAAGACAGAGCGTATGGTGAAAGCGATCCCCTTGGAATCTACATTGGTTACATCTTGATGGTCTAGCATATCATATGCGTAGGAAATCTTTCTGTCCTTATCCCCAATGATTGGGAAGTTCAACTTGCAACATGAAATTTCTTCGATATCTTTTATCCATCCCGCGTGAGATTCAACCGTGTTAGCTGACAGTCCGATTAATTTAACATTGCGCCTAGTGAACTCTGGCTCGAGCTTGGCAAAGGCCCCGAGTTCGGTAGTGCAGATTGGAGTGTAATCTTCCGGGTGGGAGAAGAGAACGACCCAACTATCCCCGATGAATTCGTGAAAATCAATCGCACCCTGAGTGGTTTCTGCCTGGAAATTGGGTGCAATGGAGCCGAGGCGAAGACTGGTACATGGAGCAGATATTAGTCGCTGGATAAGCCAAAATACCAAGGGTATCAAGGAGAGGAAGAGATTGATGAGATTCACTTACGGGTTAGCTCTACCTTCGGTATTCATGGTCAATATTCAGATCGTTTTTTTCAGATGATAGCTTGGTGTTGGTATGGGCCTTGGTCTTTATTGTAGAGAGTAGGGCGGATACAAGCAAGCTTGGCATGAGGGGAATTAGCGGACGTCACCAGTTCAAGAAGTGGGCCATTAGGAATCGTGGACTTCCGTCCAGTTCAATGTCTAGTGTTCTGATGACTTATTTTCAGGCCTTTTTCATTACCTGAAATATATTTAGCTATCTAAATAGCACGCTTGGACAACATCTCATGTAGATAAGATATATGATTCTCTTGCCGCCTAAAGACACTGATTTTAAGCATGTTCGCCGCAACTACCACTGAGAGCTATGCTTGTTTACACCGAACAATCGACCCTTATCTATGCACCCCAAGGTTATTTCGAAAGCTTGGCTTCCCCAGTTATACTCCAGCCTCCTTGCAAACATACTCCGCTGTCAGTGCGATTGAGCCTTTCTGGGGTTGAATAGGCAACTTCTCATCCAATGTGGGACAGCTATCTAAGCTATTTGAATTCTAATTGAGTGACTAGTTTGATGTACACTGCTGCAACATGTAACAATTATCATCCTTACACCAACGTCAGGGCTTTGCTTATACTGATATTTCGAGTACAAGCAGGATGCCCAGTCGACCCAATCTTTGGTAACTTGAAATCAATTAGGCCATGTAGAGATCTGGGCTATGGACATCTCATATCTGTAGACTATAAGAAATATCAAGTTGAGCGTGCGATGGCTGTAGCTCGATGCTATTCGGTTGCAGGGTATTGTTTATTCAAACTACACTTTCCGTGCGCTCTCTTATGATTTGAATTCTCACAGCCTATCATATAAGCTGCGGTAAATCAGTTACTGACCCATACAAAATGCGATTGGTGTTGTGACATCAGGGATAATTGTATGTGGATGAGATAGAGGAGAATGTAGAATATTCCGTATGGATTAGATAGTGTTTCCGGCTGCACCTCGACTTAGTTACGAGAGGGCTGGATGTACAGGAGGCTAATTAATTTATGCCCTAGTCTACAAGGCAACTATGTGGCACTCTCCCGGAGGGCATGACTGACACCTGTACGCGGTGCCCTCTACGAACCTGGGAGTGAAATATTCTCCCAGAGCCAAGTTCAGTCAAATTTCGCAATACCGAACAAGTTGGCCCATGAGGCAATGATTCAAGACTCTCCACATGATCAAATTTTCACACCTGACGAGATCAATCACCACCAAAACCTCATCAAATTGGCAAGTACGACTTAGTACATCCTTATTTCAATGATCACACCTCTCGTCGACTTTCTCTGGCCTCAATTCACCACCACGTACACGCCCACGCCGATATTTACACCCGACGGAGGAAGCAAAGCGTGGCGCACAAACCTGGGAGATAGTTCTTTGAGATAGGCGTGAGAGGGATTAGGACAAGCTCACAAGGTGCTGCAGATGGTGGAAACGATCTCGACGGACGTGAATTTTATAATTTTGACAACGAGTTTTCGAATTGAGCTTTGTGCGTGCGCCAAGACTTCGCTTGGAGGGCAAGACTGACACCTGTACGCGGTGCCCTCTACGAACCTGGGAGTGAAATATTCTCCCAGAGCCAAGTTCAGTCAAATTTCGCAATACCGAACAAGTTGGCCCATGAGGCAATGATTCAAGACTCTCCACCTAATCAAATTTTCACACCTGACGAGATCAATCACCACCAAAACCTCATCAAATTGGCAAGTACGACTTAGTACATCCTTATTTCAATGATCACACCTCTCGTCGACTTTCTCTGGCCTCAATTCACCACCACGTACACGCCCACGCCGATATTTACACCCGACGGAGGAAGCAAAGCGTGGCGCACAAACCTGGGAGATAGTTCTTTGAGATAGGCGTGAGAGGGATTAGGACAAGCTCACAAGGTGCTGCAGATGGTGGAAACGATCTCGACGGACGTGAATTTTATAATTTTGACAACGAGTTTTCGAATTGAGCTTTGTGCGTGCGCCAAGTCTTCGCTTGCGAGAGTGCGGGCGACACTATAAACACCGCCGTGGTTGGATGGTGCGGTGGTACATCATCTTGGCCGGTTTCTCAAGTAAGGTCTGGATAGCAAGGACACATATCCCACCCGAGACAGGAGACCGCTGGTTCGAATCCGGCAAAACCTAACTACATTTCTCGCGGCGCTGGTATGCATGGATGATAAAGGCATGCTTGGATAATCAAAGGTTTTAAATTTCCCTTTGGTGGGTACTTACGGAGGAGGGTCGACTGTTTGTGTAAGCGAACATACCTCATAGTGGTATTTGCGAATGAAATCCAGAGTATGAGTGTCTCTACCGTCAAAAGAGTCATCCTACATGTATACATAGTACCGGTCATGTGTCATAGCTAGATAGCTGAAAACACAATAAATGATTTAAAAAAAAAAAAAAAAAAAAAAAAAGTGGCACTCTCCCGCTCGCTTGAGGAAGCAGTTCAGTGGGGTGAGGGAAAAGGTATTACTTTCGACCCGGCAATATCTGATCTACAACACTTTTCTCGGAAACGAGCTGACGGCGACTCTCTTTCAACTCCTTCTGTCTGCTGCAGAGATATTAGGGTCTCGGAAGATCCCAGGAATCCCTACACGTGCTGGCTAGGGGACCACTTTGATCGGATCTCTCATTCAAGTGGCATGTCCGCATCCCGGCTGAGAAGGCCCTTGAAAATGCCAACGAACTCCCGTCTCTCAGCGACACCCTCTCCGGAGCGGCCTCCCGCAACTTATTCGACAAGCCGTCTTAACTTTCACTTCCCATCGCCTACTATATCGCAGAGGCCTGGCCGCACCTGATGTAGCAATAGACTCATCTCGAATCGAGTCGAAGGACACCTACCCACCCTCCGCATAGTCGGTCTAACGGAAGCCAGAGCTATCCTACCTGTATATCGGACTACGCCAATCCCCGTTCTGTACCGCGAATCGGGTCCCCTCCCTCCCGATATAGAGCTGGACTCTAAATCAAAATTCGCAGCACTGCGCATCCAATGCCTGGATCGGAGGACGAAGGCTGAGTACCTGTCAGTGGTGTCCTCTATGAACCTAGCGGTGAAATATTCCCCCAGAGCCGAGATTCAGTCACGACAACGGGTGAATTTGAGAGTTTTCGTCGAGTTGGCGATCGGGAGGTGTGGTGTTGGCTCATTTTTGGTCGAAAATCCGACTTGCAGAGATTCCACGACTGCACAACTCAACGAAATCAACCATCTGTACCCCCGGATACGAACCGCAGCCAGGCTATAACCAGTCTGATTTTTGTATCACAACAACCGATACCTTCAAGATCTTAATTTCTTTCGCTGGAAAATCATTGCCTGCCATAATCATCTCACCACCTACCAAAGCTATCCCATACCTCCAAAAGTCATATCGCCAACGAAGAAGTAAGAGAATGTCCCACACTCCGAAACTGCCGGTCGCTGTGCAGGTATGGACGAAATACCGGCCTTGAATGCGTCCTCACCTCGGCCAAAGGTACCAACAACTCGACCTACTACAAATTGCCACCGACAAAATACGTACGACATTTCGCCGGCATACCAACTAGAGCGTTGGACAAAGGCTGGGGCACCGGTGCTTCGGTCTTGAGACCTCAGTCGCATTTTCGACCTCCATAGTTAGGGGTACGACAGCGATGGGGCAATGGCAGAGGGGTGGACATTATACAAAATTTCTGGGATGGCGAGGCTGACTAAAGAAAAAGGGATGCTGTATGGGGGGAAAAGAGGTAATATAAACCAAGGAGGCCTCCAATGAAGAAAACGACCCCTGGATGAGATGGGCCAAAGCTGGGACTGAATGGAAGGGAAAAGTTACAGATGGCGAAGGTGTCAAGGGCTCGGGCGCGTGGTGGCCGAGGCTGAGGAGGAATTTGCGCTTCGGCGCGTCAAAAGAGGGTTCTCTGGACGGTTGGGCTTGACATGATTCAATACATGCGTGAAGTCTGAGGTGGGACGAGGTAGATGTACTTATGGTATTTAACCTGATCTGGCCCGGCCCAATCCGTGCTTAAGCTCCAGTAGGAGTGCGACGGGAACCAATGTACCTAGCACGTAAATGAACAAAACAAAACAATGCTTGGACCCTAGACACCCACTCCGGCAGAGAGCCATTTGAATCCGGGCATACGATGGTCGAGTCTCCCGTCTTGCGGGCTGGGCTCTCCAAGGACAGAACACTGAGATGATGGAGCCTCTGATCCAGCTGCCATGGCCCGAAAGAGAGACGTGGTGTAATAGTGCAAGGCGAGTTACGCAGCCCCGCATTACTCTCCCTTCTAGCACCCCTTTGGATATCTAGCAGTCTATACAGACGGCGCACGATCTGAGCTAGCAGAACGGTCGAGAACTAGCGGTGGAAGCGGTTCTTTCAAGCCGGCCAGATGGTATTCGGCGTGAGTGTGTCCCTTGACCCAATGCTGTTACCTCTCGACACAGAAGTGACTGGCGGGAAAGGAGGCCTCGAAGCTGCGCTCCTCCGAAAATCTTTGGATACTCGCTGGGAGCCTCGAGGTAGCTCGCTTTTACTCGAGACGCCCATTTGCTCGTCGCAAGTGGTCTCAGCACAACCAGGCCCTCTCGCGAGACTAGCTTCGTCGCAGCCGCCTCCCACAATTCCGAGGGGGAAAAGTGCAGGCTCATGGGATCCCTAGGCGCTCCGAGGTACTGGGTAACGAATTGGCCGACGTCTCTGCTCCCGAGGGCATTTCAAAATGCCCGCCTATACCACGTGGATAGGTTTCTTTTGACACGGCGAAAGCCGCTTCAAAGTAGAGGTATTGACGGCTAGCATAGATTACTGGGACCAACCTGCTCCACTCTCCCACAGGAGCCTGCCATTGACTCATACTCGCACTGGCCACACCATTTCTTCCTAGACTATCCGCTGGCGGCCCAGGACATGGTGACTTGGCAGCGTACTGCCGGCGTTCCAGTAACGAGGAGGCTTACCTGCATTGTACTTTTTAGAAAGCCACCTGCCGACTTACAGCCCCGCCGTGCTCCAGCACCTCCAAGGGACGCAAAGAAATTTTGCCAGGAGCCTGGAAGGGGCCTAGCAGCAGTAAAGTGGCATTCCCTCTCTGAGCTTTACACAAGGGCCTGCTCTAGGAATGGCAGGGAAGGAGCACATCCGTCTTCGACTCTAGCGCAACTTTGCGCTCTGGCGGTATGCATGGATGGATTAGGGGTATGGCGAGAGTGCGAGCAATAGATCAAAGGAGCAAAGGCCTCGGCGACTAGTTGTAGAGGCGTAGGTGCTGCGCTTCACGCTCGCCTGTAATAATTGGAGGATTGCCTTGCACGCCGAGTTGGCGAGTAGGCGCGGCAGAAAGCGGTGGCGTCGATGCCTCTACTACGTCTAGTGGATAGTTGGCCCTTCAACCCAAGCCTTGGCGCCGCGACGCACGAATAGAGAAGACAAACAAGCCGCCACCCCCGCACTCTGCTCCGCGTGCGCCCGTCGGCCACTTGGACGAGTCGGGTGTGGCTACGGCCCACAAGCCGCGTCGACCGACTGAACAGTGCAAACGCTGTTTGGGCTTCCACGCCACTCGCCGTGCTCCCGCTGGCTGGATCTGCCGACCTACGCTGTACTTGGAAGCCGAGTGCAGGGCCCTCACACGCTGTCGCAACTGTGGGGAACTCACTGATCGCCTTCTCCGTACTGCCCAGCCAGACCTAGAAATGCGGCCGGGTGATGGAAGAGCAGCTCGCGTGGATGCGCCACATGGAGCAGGGGAGGCGATCATGGCCACGGCGAAGGGTGTCTCCATGGCCGAGGCAACAGATTTCCGAGTGCTGGGATCTGAAGAGGAAGTTTGAGGATACAGCGACCTCGACGACGTCCCCTCTCGGGCATATACTTACCAATAGCAATCCACCTCCTGCTCTCAGCGGAGATGTCGTAAATTGATCAAGTGGAAGGTGTGACGGGCGAGGCAATGTGGAGGAACCATCTATCCTTCAGAGGTTTTCCGGGGGGGGGGTTCATTTCACTTCCATCGGCTGCAACGTTAGCGGCGACTGACGCGGTTGGGAAAAGTAGGTGAAGCCCTGCGCGCCTAGTGGACATGGAGCTTCAGCCTAGGGCCTATGCGTAGATAATTAGGGTGAAAGCGTCAATGTCCATTGGACAAGATTGGAAATGAAGCACAATTCATAAACATGTGAGTTTTGGGGGCGTTTTGTATGGTTTTAGCAGGCCCTCATAGTCATAGACTCAGTAGGGACTTGAATTCTATTCTATTCGTACATGAAAACCCCCGGCACCTCCCCGCAACGGACACTTGCGCATACTCGGACGGCTTGTGGATCCTGAAGGTGTAGATAATCGTGAGCTGGAGACGAGGTACGAGCGTCGTCTTACCACTAGTTAGGTAAGACCAGTACGCCACTCAGGGCAATAGCGTATGATGTATATAGAGCATGGTAGTCCTTAGAAGAAAGGCTAGACAACCTTCTGCTTATCTTAGACTTCGATATTGATCACCCTGTGAATCTGATATCGTGAGTCCCGAGCGATAACTGTCTCAACTACTTACCAGTACCCTCAGAGTCATGAATAACCGACGACAGATGGGAAGAGGCCTAACCGTCTAAATACCGCCAACTCAACCTACAGGCGCGGGACGCAAACCACGCAAACTAATTGCAGCGCCAACGGGCCACGGCTGATGAAGCAGCCCCTACGCTGCCAGGAGTGCATCTGCGGGCAGGAAATTACTCCAACCACTGGAGCCGCGACGCACAGCCCACGCTGACTTTGTCGAAAAGCTTCAAGTATTCGCCGAGGAAGTCGGCTGTTTCGCGAGCCAGGCTGCCCTCATCCACTGCTCTCATAGGGCACCAGATCTACCAGTTATTGCCACCGTGCAGGAGACGAAATGGGCCGTCTCTCGGAGAAAAATTGTACTTGCTTGAAGTAGGGGTTAGTGATGGAGTCTCGATCGCAGAGTCGGAGGTGTATTCTGAGTTGTAATTTACCTACTGCCTTTTCCTGTGGCGGCTCTCGCGGTGGGAATGAGCTGGGCCTGCTTGCGGGAGCTGTATGGGAGGGGCTTCACCACTTGTAAAGGTATCCTTGGCCTCTAGGCAGAGAGGACCTGCATCTCCTATATAGTCATAGACTCATCAGGACAGAAAAATAAAGAGCTGGGCCTGTAAGCAGTGATCCCGCCGGCTCCACCAGTCTGGTACCCGTAGTGGACTTGGAGCTTTAGCCAAGAACTTGAAAAACACCCTCGGCGACACCTCTGAAAGATGAAGAATCCATGTTTACCAGCATTTCTTTGGCCCCAGGCGCCTCCAAATATAGGCCGACGCCTGCATTCATACTCGGGTTGGGTAAAATCCGTCGGGCGCAGTTCTGGGAGGCAAGAATTCGCAATGGGCACCATGATTACAGTCATGGATGAAGTCTTGGCAGCATTGTGCGCTTCACTCCTTTGATTGCGAGAGAATGAGAGATACCATGGGACGGTCATAGCTAGATGGTGCAATGTCACATCAACAAGTTCGATCTGGTTGGCACGAACAATTGCCTCCTTTGAGAAGAGGTTCGAATTCGGCAATAGACAGCCACCATTCCCGTGGTGCTGATGTACAAAGACGAAGAAATACTTGGACAATCAAAGGTTGGATTTTATAGTCGTGGCTTCTCACAAAAGAGGCTCGACTGTTTAAAGTCAGCATTCCAAGCGTGACATTTTCAAATTAGAGCCTTCGCATGAGACTCTCTGCAATTATTCCATCAAGCGCCAAGAAGGCATACAGGAGAGCCCCGGCCTCCGAGTCCTCTAGAGAACTTTTGGCCTTGAGGCTCTCTGTATGCAAACAGCGGTCGTGTATCACAGCTCTACAGCACATCTTACAAAGGACTGTAAAGTGGTATGTGACGGCCGTTTGCGGGAGCTTCTCGAATACCACTGCGTGCGGGCTCCACTAATCCGAAACAGGAATCAATCGGATGGGATAGCTGCTCCCTGGAGCGTTGGAATCGTTCGCCAGCCGGTGGCCATGGAGGTGTGAGTATCCTCCAACATTGCTCTCGTCACCAAGCCTCCCCCTTACTTCTAGTGTCGGGAATTGGAGTAGCCACGAGCCGAATTACACCTCCCTCGAGAGCAGGAGATTCTGTTACTCTGTTTCCGGAGACATTGGCGAGCAGATGTGGGGATATGGCGAGGGTTTCTCGGAATACCGAGGTGGCGTTTGGCATCGCAATATTTGCCTCATACTCGGCATCATTATCATTGCCGCAGTCGTAGGAGTTATTGGAAGCGTAGCGTCGGGGAGAGAGGAGCATACTCTAATTCACGGTTGAAAGAGATTTGTCTCAATATATAGTCTGTATGTTCTCCGGTTAGAGTGGGAGGCTCATAGTGGGAAGGATTACCTACAATTAAAGGGATGTATGAACAGTTTTTGTGACTAAAAATGATCAATATTTCCTCTGTCATGGGGTGGGCGTAGATGCGGCTGTCGTGGAGGTAGGAGAGCCACTCCCACAATCGCTGGTGAATCATTGACTTCCGCTTACCTAAGCTTTGAGACTCGGGGTCGATGATGAATTCGTTGCTGATGGAGGCGCAGTTCATTTATGTGACGCGCAAGAAACTAAATAGGCAAAATAAAGAATAAAAAGCCGGTAAATATCAATGCTACGTGACTAGATCCATTCACCACGATAAGTAAAATCTGCACAAATCACGCACGTAGACTACGCTGAACCATCGTTACATCGTCGGGCATGAATCAAGTGTGGGAAAGGTATCATGCGAATAGTTTAATACCCGTGAGTATTCACTGCCGCCCTCGAGATGCTCGATTTTTGGAGTCTCGTTGCGCTCGAGGGCCTTTCAGAGCTAACGCAGGCTAGTGTCGTAGGGCCAGCGAGAAGATCCCGGATCATACAAGTTTCGCAAGACAGAGGCTCACTTGAGTCAGAGATCCGGGGCGCAAAAGGTTCCTTCCACCAAAACACAGCCTATATATCCAGCAAGACCTTTCAGCGGCTCTTACATGTCTTCAACTCCAGCTATACTATATAAACGTCATTTCACGGTCCAAGTTTAAAGGCTCTTCACTTTACTGGCTGGGAGCCGCAGGCCATGCCATCGGCAGAGAATGTCAAGATGAGTGACGAAAATGCTTCAAAGTCCACATATTTTCCCCTGGGCTACAAAGCATCAGCAAGCCAATGGTGGGCGGGAGTGGCGCCTACCATCGCCGAAGGCCATGTTATATCTTTGATACCCCATCTTCAAAAGCCTTGGGCCCATGACATGGTTGCAAATTCAAATTCAGCCTTGAAGGATTCGGCCGGTCCCTTACTCAAAAGCATACCATCAGACTTGGCCGCACAAGCCAAGGATCCACATGGTCCACGTGTCTGCCACTCGAATACAATCACTCTAGCTGGAAAAGATCGCACGTTGAATGAGCTCTCGATTGAGAGGACTGAGGAGGAAGTGGAGCATAATTTAGTAATGTTGCACGGCTACGGTGCAGGACTAGGGTTTTTCTTTAAGAATTTCGAAGGATTGAGTCAAGTGAAGGGTTGGAAGATATATGCGCTTGATATGCTGGGGATGGGACGGAGTAGCCGGCCTCCGTTCAAGATACATGCCAAGGGCCAGTCGGAACAAGTAACGGAAGCGGAAAACTGGTTCATCGATGCCTTGGAAGAATGGAGGATTGCGAGAAAATTAAAGAGCTTCACGCTCCTTGGTCATAGTCTGGGGGGTTACATGGCTGTGGCCTATGCCTTGAAATACCCGGGACGAATTAACAAGCTCATCCTCGCCTCTCCAGTTGGAATACCAGAAGACCCATACGCTGTGCGCACAGATTTACCCGAGCCCAAAGGTTCGACTTTGGCGAACGAGTTCACTCAGACTCAAGATGATGTAGTGAAGGACAAGAAAGGAGAGGGCAAGATGGATAATAATGCGTCGAGTGGTACTCATTCCAAAGCTAGCTCAACTAAAAAGGAGATTAACCCGCCTCCTCGCCGCCCACTGCCGAGATGGCTTGTTTACTTGTGGGATGCAAACATATCTCCTTTTAGCATCATTCGCTGGACAGGACCACTTGGACCGCGCTTTGTTTCGGGGTGGAGTTCAAGACGCTTCTCCCAGCTGCCCATGGAAGAGTCAAAGGCTCTTCATGAATATGCGTATAGCCTCTTCCGTCAACGTGGCAGCGGAGAATATGCCCTCGCCTACATTCTAGCGCCAGGCGCTTTTGCTCGGAGTCCTCTGATCAATCGAATTCATAAAGTGGGCCGCCAATCTTTCAAGCCTGACGATGTTGAAGAGAATACACCTGCCAGCTCACCTGCACTGCCGGCGGAAAGGAGGGAGGCTGGAATTCCAATAGTCTTCATCTATGGCGAAAATGATTGGATGGATGTCGCTGCTGGCTACTTGGCCGAGAGGAAACTCGAGGAGGAAAAAGGTAGAGTGTTGGGGGAAGCAAGTGAGGAAGAGCAGGGGAGAGAGAATGGAAGGGCCAAGGTGTTGGTGATAAAAAATGCCGGTCATCATTTGTATCTAGACGGGTGGGAGGAATTTAATGAGGTTATCAGAGAGGAAATGAAGGATTTCGAGAAGAAGGGGTGGAAGAGATGATGCAGAATAGTAGTAAGCCCTTTTGCCTTTCCGAGCGACTACATGGACATGTCAATTTCAGGCGCGGTATAATATGGATGGGGGTTAAAGATTCTACATGGGAAACAGCTGGTATGCGAGCTGGGTAGCTCCACTGCATCATCTGATTATGACGAGGATTCTATATATTCATCTGATAGGTTCTGACGAATCACATGGAGACTTTGACGCTATTTCGAGCCGTAGACAACGTGACGTGCCCAGCGTTACCGCTTCAATCGGGGATGAGAGTGCGAATGCGCCCCTAGAAGCGTACCCAGACGAGTCCAGGTGAGATGTTTGCCTTGGTCTACGCAGCCTTCAAACTGCGCATGGGCGAGGTGGGTTAGGTAGGAAGGCGAGACATGCGAGGCTTTGGCATCTCTATTCCGCGTGTCGGCGGTGTGACTTCACTTGGGTGATGGTAAATATATATATGTAAAGTAACTCGATTCTCCATTCTATCCAACGAAAGCTAGTAGTACATATTTGAGTCTTGGTAATCAAATCTATGCTGTTTACATGAGCAGATGCGCCGGTACTCCAAACACTGTCCATTACATGAATATGCAGACCAATAAATTGATTAATTGGAGCGAGAGGCGGACCATGCCTCGCATTTCATTGCAGGTCCGCCCGCCGCCGTCCACTGATTCCGCGCGCGAAATGTGGTGTCGACTTGTGCTATAGTGTGACCTGCACCCTCGCACGCCCATTCCCAAGAAGCGACTCCCAGACCCGCGGGCCAACTTGTTCGGTATTGCGAAATTTGACTGAACTTGGCTCTGGGAGAATATTTCACTCCCAGGTTCGTAGAGGGCACCGCGTACAGGTGTCAGTCTTGTCCTCCAGCTCATCGCTCGGCGTAGTAGACGTGAGGGCGTACACAAGGATCTCTCCATGATCTGTGCTCTTGCATACCGGCGCGCGAGCCACGTGACCAACAACTACTTGTGGTTTGCAGGCGGCTACTACTGCATCAATCACGCATATGGGGAGGGTGTCGGGAAGCATCATAGTTGGCAGTGTGAGTTGTGCCATGTCATTGCCGTGTGCAGGTGGGTGGGTGGAGGAGGAGACAGCGTGCTATGAATGTCGAGATGGCACTTGATCCGCTTCACTCACCCACTCTGTCTTCTCCCAACAGAGGCATCACTACGGAGTTGATGGCCACACGAAAAAGTGGCACAACGGTGCTCTTGTACATGCAAGTATCATCTCACTCTATTTGCCTTGCCCACTAGATGGCCGGTTAGAAATGCCTTCTTCCATCTTCAATGGTGTCCTGCACATGTTGGTATAGAAGGAAATGAACTAGCAGACATACTAGCCAGAAACGGAATTAAAAAACAAGCAATGAAAAGGGACAAGTTTATAACTCATTCATTTATGAAACAGAAAGCAAAAGAATTGGTACTAGAAAATTAAATTTCAACATCATAGCAGGGAGACAGAGTCAGCATTTTTCCAGGCTAGCCTGGGAATTGGAAATACTCGAGTGTATCTGCACATGATAGGAAAAGTGGAAGATGACATTTCCAATTTTAGTTCAAAACAAAGGCAGACTGTGCAACATTTTTTCCTACATTGTCCAAAATTTAAAACGCAAAGAAACAGATGTTTTAGGGGCATAGAACCAAGAACCTTACCTAGAGTATCTCGAACAAGAAGAGGAAAAGAAGCACTTCTTAAATATTTGGATACATCCAAGTGCATGGTGGCACATAAAGCGAGTTGAACTAGGATAACTAAATTGGAAATTTGTAAAATTTTTGAAAGATTGTATTTCAGAAAGGAGTTTTGGGGAACTAAATTATGTAAATAATGTGTCATGGCTAGATAGCTGAATACACTATGATTAAAAAAAAAAAAAAAAAGTATTCCTTATCTTGCACCCGCACTCCGACACGAACAACATTACATAAGCATTGCTATTTATGATAGCCTCGTACTAACCTAGAGGTCTATCAATGAGCGACACAGTGCCATGTCGTCTGTCATGATTGAGATGGACATGGTGTTGGTATAAATGTCTTGACCTCCCTTTCCAATGTTACTCATAGATTAGTCATCGTTCATTCTGAGAATTAGCATCTTTTGTAGAATGGGAGAATGGACAAGATCCGCCAACACAACCGCAGAAACGTGACATACAGTTTACATTCTTTACACCGTGTTGAAGTATCCCGACACATGGTTTGACAATCGGGATGTCTGACGGCGATTGGCCGCGCAGGCACGCCAAATATCCACCAGAGGACTTCGAGGCCAGGTTATCCAGTGTGACTTCTTCGCTCATCCCAAAAATGGCGCCTCTGCCATAGACTTTGAGCCACAGTTGGCCATCCAACCTGGTTTGATGGGTAGCATCATTTACAGAGGGGTGAGAGCCCATCACCTCCAGGAAAGAGACTAGCCCCTCGCCCTTATCAATTCACTATGGTCTCCCAAAAGGGCTCACCAGTATCCCCAGTTCTATTTCTTATGGCCATGGGAAGTGGTACTTTGTCTCTCCACCGCTCGCTCTGGCTATGCTCATGGCATTTCCCTTTGAACGACGACGCCCTGCCTGGTTAAATGTGCGCGTCAACTCCAGGCGAAATTCAATAGCACTATAGCAAGGGGCCTGGCCAGCCGGCAAGGACGAATTCTTCACCTTCCAGTGGTGCCGGTGTAATCGCTCAGTATGCTCTGCATATCTAGGATAGCCAAGAAGAATTGCATCCGAATCGAAGTCGAAAGCAGCCTCAAGCACATATGGTTGTGAGGCTAAAGATCGAGAGGGATTTCGGGCTGCTGGAGAGGAAGAAAGGGTGGTATTCGAGCACAGGAGCAGGTGAACGGGGCTTTACATGTAAAGCTGTGGAGTTGATGAGAGGAGTGATGAATATAGCCTTCAGAGATATTCAGTTAATACAATGAACTGAAGATCTCTGGGGGTAGGAGAGACTACATCTATATACAGGAATCAAACTTGGTTTGACTAAAGTTGGGGAATTTATGAGGTACGTGCCAATGTCTCAACTTGACAGCATTATCCAGATGACCTTTTAGCCTAGTGTTTTAGTGAGCCCCCCCGACTAAAACACGAAACAGATGTGACTACATTAAACATGGAATCAGCTAACAAGTGAATTAAGAGTTACATGTAGTAGTGCACAGACAGAGATCCTGCACCGACACTGATGCAGAACTGTTTTATTACAACACATATCCATTTGACAACTTCTTGACAATGCCTTTCTTACCATTCTCATCTGAGTCCTCCACCTCTTTTTAACCACGCCTCATTTTGCCTCAACAACCAATAAAGAAGTTACTCCAATTGCAAACAGGAGCTTGCCCCACTAATTACCGACCATCACCGACTACAAATTTACGACGCTACGTATACCCGCAAGGAGGAAATCACGTCACAATATACAAAGCTCGGGTCATGGTTTATGGGGAACTGATGCTCAAATGGGGCTCTACATCTTGAGGGGGAACAGGTCTCTGAAGATGATGCTGGGACTGACATTTTCGAGGGGATTTCAACTTTGGAACGTTTGTGGGCGCCAAGACCGAGATTTCGGCTAATTAGCCAGGAGGGCTTCTTTTGTCGATGAGTCAACGGCACTCCCAAGCGCCCTGGACGGCACAAAAGAAGTTGGGATAAGCTACTATACAGCAATCACGCTCTGTCAAGACTTTTCTGACATTCCAGCACGACCTTAGGGAAGGAGTTGGAAGGAGGCTAGAAAGGCAGAGTGCAAATTTCCCGAGTTACACACAAGTCTGCAGCGCCCAGCTGGCCGGCCTCTTCGAACGCTTCAGAAGGGTCACTTTGACTTCAGATTTAGTCCTAATGTCGGTATTAGGAGAGCTCCGCACCCAGTGGTTTTTGCCATTTTTCCCGGCTGTCACGGATCAGCTATAGAAAGCAGAGAGCATTTGTATGGGTGATTGTATATTAACAATTCAACTATGGAGAGCTAAGTTCTACATACTAAGCCATGTATGTGTACAGACTCGTTGGCTTCTAAGTTCTTCCCTCTAAGGCCAGGCTACTTCTAGATAATTCCAGTTACGACTCTAATGATATCATCCTTCTGAAGCTCGATCCTGGTCCTATTCATATGGGATATTCTAGATACTTCATCAGTGATTCTAGTACATTCTGTGGAGCTCTTCCTTCGACCCGACCCCTAGTAGTTGTACGCCAGTACTTGCCAGTACTGGCTACAGGATAGTACCGGCTTTGTAGCCGTTACACCGGCTACCATACAGCCGCAAATAGCCATCGCTTCGTTGGCTGGAGAGGGGAGATAATGAAGGGCAAAGGGCTCCTCTAAGTGTATGATCAAATGAGGGCTTGTGAGGGGCGGTACTGTTTGAGTGGAACTGTATGAGAGGCATAGGAGGGGATTTACTACTGGCATAGGTATCCTTGGCCTGTAGGTAGAGAGGACCTGCATGTCCTACATCCTCATAGACTCAGACAGGACAATAAAATGAAAAGAAGGGGCCTGACCACCGGAATTACTTTCGAACCTTCAAAGACTGAGCTGCAATACTCTCACCGGAAGCGAGGCTCACCACTAGAGCCTGCTCTAAATATTGGAGGGCAATCATAACGCCCAATCATCAGCCTCGCTAGCTTGCAATACTTTTCGACTCTGCTCTTCGATCCCAATGCCGTACCCTACAGGCTTTTCGAGAGTCTCCAGCTAGCGCGAGCCATTTGAAAAGACTTGCGACGGCCACTCGAGGAATTAGCCCTCCATTTCTACGACAAGCTCTACAAGGTGCCATCTTTGCCATCCTTTTCAACGGGGCCGGGACCCGGTACTCCAGAGAGACTTCAGAAAAGCATCTTGCGAGTCCATCCCAGAATGAACGTCGCGGCTCAGGCAGCTCGCCAAGCCTATCGCACCACTTCTACCATAAGCTGTGTCGAACCTTTTTAGCTGGTTCGGAAGCTTTAATGATTGAGTCTGGAGGTATCTGGGAGAATAGCTCGCACAGGAGCTTTCAATTGAAGTAAAATAAAAGATGTGATTGTCTGTCTGTCTCTCTTCCTCTTCCTCTCAGCTTATATATCTATACATATCTACTACCTGACATATGATGATAATATCTAGAAATAGCTTCCTTACATCACAAGATACAATCCAAACATGTTGTAGCCAAGATGTAATCCTAAATCGACTCAATACCAGTCCACCAGTCCACCACGTCTGTTACACGGACGCCAAGTATTTTCTAGCTGAAAACCACCCAAAACGCCAAGGTTTTCCTGAGGCAATCACAAATTATGTCAGGTACCAGCTTGGCATGTTATTCTGACAATAATGTTACAATCATGTTAGAAGAATGGAATTTACATGAATCACAAAACATCAAGTCAAGATTACGGATTCCATCGGGCTCTGATCCTGGTCTGACAAGCTGACTGGCGCCCAGCTTAGACGTGGCTTTTCTGAATTAGCAGCTTTCTAGCGGTTGCAATTGCTGCAGCTGGCCCCTACCACCTTCTTCGTAGAAGTTGGTGTACCAGCCGCATGCTACAGATCCCGTTAGAACTTCCCCATAAAACCATACCCCCACCATGGTCGCCACCCCGTGAGACAGAGATAATCTAAATTGGGGCCGTAGGTAGACTTCCGGGACCAAATTCATTCAAACAGTGGCAAGATGCACGACTTATTCGTATTTTCAGATGGCGCTCTCATAGAAGACCGAGTAGGTGTGGGCTATATCATCTACAGAGGTCTTACGCAGGAGATTGGGCGAGGATCACTTCCGCTCGGAAACTCAGCAGGAATATACAATGCAGAAATGGTCGGGGCCACATAAGGCCTTTCCGCAGCCCACTCGCTTTCCATGCCTCCCAACCCACAGTTTGACTTGCACACTAAGAGGTCGCCGTCCTCATGCTGCTGGACACACCCACGGCCTCTAGCTCCACAAAAGTCCTTCTCTTGCACAGGCTAGCAGTAAGCTGGAAAAGACGTTAATGTGGCCAAAAAAATGAGGCCTGGGGAAGTGGCTATCCAATGGCGCCCGGGCAACGCAGGTATTCCCGGAAACAAAGCAGCCGACTGTGTGGCTCCAACTCCAGACTCGGCACTCTCCATTACTAGAGCAAGGAGAGAAATAAAGGCCCATGACGAAGCCTCTGCTACATTCTATGGCGCAGGAAACTCAGCGTCTAGATGTAAAGAATTAGGCATTGGTCCTAATACTAAGATCATCATCGAGCTCGTCAGTCTTCGGCGACCCACACTCAAATATTTACCAGCTGCACGGTCTGGATAGGGCGACTTTGTAGACTCTCCCCCAAATTTTCACCAAAAAAACGCCATCCTAATCTCACCTAGCTTACTTCGGCCGAGTGTCCGAGTGCCGCGATGGTGGAAGCCCGATGAGGCTCAATCGGAGCTGACCCGAGGTATTCACAACAAAAACAAACAGATAACTTCTAAACAGGAACTAAATCAACAACAATGTCAAGCACCAAGGAAGATAAGAGAGCTATCATCCTCAAGTCTGGTGTTACATTCACCACATGGTCTTCCGACCTCCGGACTGCTCTTGCGCAGGATGGATTAGTTGGTTACGCCTTTCACAACGTCCCGGAAATCCGACACAGGACCGCTCCAGTCGGACCAACCACACTAGGAGATGAAAAGGATACTGAAAAATACAACAAGTATCCCGACAAACTCAAAGCGTCGAAAATGAAGGACTTGCATGCTTATGTAATAGACTTACAAAGGCCTGAACACAGTCTTAGACCAGATTCAGTGAATAACCTCACAGCACTTCAACTCTACACAATGGTTGCCAGTACACGCCAGCCTTCAGCAGTAATTCCCTACGTATCTGTTACAAGAAACTAATAGATACCAAGTCTACTACAAACTCTACTAATTATTGTAATGAATTACAGAAGAATCTTACAAATTTTCGCAATGCTGCAGTAAACTTGGAGTCAACAGTTGATAAATCTGTAGAATACGGTATCTGTGATGGATTTTCCACAGTAATGTTCTTTGAAGGAACATCTCACATTCAGTGGCTTGAAACTTGGAGAGCAACAGGGGCATTGATCGAGACCAACATGCTTACGCTTATCTAGAGCAGATGATGGCTACACTCAGATCTACTGCAGGCAATCGGACTACTGAATACAATAACTGTATTCCAGTTGCGGCAGCACGCAGCGAAAGTCTGAATGAATTTTGTCAAATCCATTCCATTCCAAATCAAAACACACCAACAGGAATTGTCGAGTCCAGCACCACGAACTGTGTGACAGTAGAGCTGTGACAGGAACCGAGTTGGTGATGAATAAATCGATTTAATAAACTCTATAAGGAGAAAAGATAACTCTAGCTACTTCTAGCAGGTATTTATAGTCATTAATCCTCCTCGTGAATCTACAGACTAGTGAATTATCCTTGGGCACAATACTTCTTACCCAGCCACGTATTTCCCGGGTCACTAAGTTGTAATAACGCTTCAGCCTCCTGACTAGTAGTGCCGTTTCGTTCAGCTTCATCTCCCCCATACAGCCTCATTGTAAGAATTCTCAATATTAGGCTTAGGCATCTGCCTAAGCTCAAACAACAGTCAAACCGTAACAAGAGCTAGAAGCACCAAGGATATAAATTGCAAAGGTCGTGCCAATAATGCAACTTTAGATGAAAATTCTGACAGCGACAATCCTACAATAGCTATGTCAGCTATTTCTGAAAGTTTGGCCCTGATAGCTAGCAGTTCTGGCCACACCATTACAAAAGATACGTTGATCTGGGATTCTGGCGCCTCAAACTACTTCATAAACAATCATTCGGCGGTTATCAGTTTAGCTAAGCTTAGCAAACCCTTCCGGTTCAATCAAGCTGTCAGCAAATCAGCTCTCAGTCATCGAGGTACAGCACAGGTAGAAGTTGACAGTCTCAATCTCAAACTCGCAGACGCTCAATACTCTCCGCAGCCTTCAATAAATCTTATCTCAGCCGGTCGAGCCTACTGTCTTGCCAAAATCTTAAAAGACTGTGAAGACAGTCTAATTGTCCTTTTGATAAACAGCCATCAAGTTCTAGTAGGTCAGCTAGTCTCCATCAACAATGTTTCAATCATTGTAGCACTTGATAAGACAAAGCATTCAGAGAAGCCTCTTCATTAATCAGCGTCGGGTCTAATAAAACCCACTGTGGCCAAACTTCAGAAATGCACCACTGCCAATAGTTGGCATCAGCAGCTTGGTCATGTCAGACCATTAATTTTATCCAAAACAAAGACTTTTGCCCAAGGTTTGGGAGGACTTGAAACCAGTGAGCTATCTCATTGCGAAACGTGTTATCTCAGTAAAGCTCAGCGCACTATCACGCAGACACCATGGCCTGTTCCATTTGCGCCTCTAGACGAAGTTTTTGTTGACATGGTTGGTCCTGTGGAGCCCAATATCTTTGGACAGCGATTCCTAGTCATTATTACAGATGCAACCACTCGCATGAAATAGTGGTTTGATGCCGTGAAGAAAGAGGAAATTCCTACTAAACTAATTGATTGGGTTAACACCATGAGCAATCAGTTTGGTAAAACACTTTGTTTCTGCTTCTCCAACAGAGGCACTGAAATTCAGCGGAATTTACAATGGCAAGAGATGGCTCGCTTTTAAAGGTATTCGACAAGATATCATAGCTTCATACACTCCAGAACGAAATGGCCCAGCTGAGGCAGCTAATAAGGTCATCATTACACGGGCACAATGCCTACTAATTGATGCTGGAATGCCTGTAATTTTTTGGTACTGAGCTGTAATTCATGTAGTTTTCCTCATCAACCACCTTTACAATCTGACCACTAGAAAAGTGCCTACTCTACAATTTCATCAAGAGCTCCGAGTTGCCCATGGCAAATACTTGGACTTCACTTGTCTCCCTCGCTTTGGCTGTAAAGCTTACTTGACGCTTAATAAGCAAGAAAAAGGTGGCAAATTTGATCCACGCGTGGAAGTAGGATGGTGTGTTGGTTTCCAGGCAAATACTACCAAAAATTTTCTTATAGTTGCCCCTCACAGAACTCCCAAGAAAAATTGACTTATAAAGTCTTCACCACCCCTCATGCCTCTTTCTGTGAAGATTCTATGTATGGGCCGACTATGGCGAAACTTCAATGTTTAACGCCTCAACAATACCGCAGTGGTGGTGGTCTAGGCATCAACTTTCCTCCGACAGCAATTATAGAATTTCTGTCTCCAGTAAGCTCTCAGAATTTACACCTTCAAATTGTGCCACATGATTCAACCTCTGTAAACCGAAAATCATCAAGTGTCAGTAATGTCGAAAGAAGTACATTTCAAGACCAATCAATTAATGGAGAAATATTT
This sequence comes from Blumeria hordei DH14, assembly GCA_900239735.1. Lineage (NCBI taxonomy): Eukaryota > Fungi > Ascomycota > Leotiomycetes > Helotiales > Erysiphaceae > Blumeria > Blumeria hordei. The sequence continues at coordinate 1,368,646 of OENG01000015.1, forward strand.
GACAACCTTGAGGACTCCGAACCATTTCAACCTCAATGCTAGGGTAATTTGAGAAATCAAAAGAAATTAACGCAGTCTCTATCACATACTACAGATGATGACAATGAAAATGAGGGTGTCTAAATATGTAATTCATAATGTTAAGGGTAACTTGGTGGGGCTGCCTAATTGGGTATGGCGTAACGGAAAATAATCATTGAATATGTACATAGTCTTTTGGGATAGAAGATAAGAGGGAATTATCTAAGAACCATCCATATCGTTGCAACAAGCTTGTGATTAAATAACTCTGTAGGAGTATTCCGACAGAGGGATCAAACTGTAGTGAGTCTAAAGATCAGGTCATACCAGGCGAGGAAGAAATTATTCAATATGACTGTCAAGGGTACGAGAGGTGTTTGCATTTCGAGGGGTCAAGAGTTCGACAATTCAAGGGTTCGACATAAGATAAGATTCAATAATTTCTAAAGAGTTCCTAAGAATAAAAGGCCATAATCTGCTGAACTATAGTCATCCAAACTACCCATTATATATTCCTTTCTATTGTTCTCGATATTTCCAGTCAACACTCATACAGAATAGAATGAAGTAGAATAGAATAGTACAGACAAGTACAGATTGGAAGAGAGCAAAATAGAATGGACTGGAATGGAACAGAGTAAGATAGAATAGAACAGAATAGATAAGGATAGAATGTTGCTGAATAGCACACATATCTTTGTCTATAATTCCTATTGATTCAGAATAGGCCCTTGGTCCAAGTCAGAAAGTTACCTCTGACGCAGAGATCACAATGCTTCCTCCTGAGCTATGGAACTCTACCTATTGGAACAATCCAGATGTTCTAAATCTTGCAGTTAAGATCGACTCTTTATGCAGTGCCACAACTGACCTGAGGATGATATGAGTCTCTAAGAAGAATTTGTATTTGAACATAAGGCTTCAATCCATAGGTAGGAGAAAAACAAAAAGAGAAAGTAAGTGCTGGGAGCTACTGTTAAGGTTATGAATTGTATGGGATCATAGTTACTTGTCACTTGTTACGTCTGATAGGAGTATGTTGAACATGTGTCAACTGATTTTGGTATTGTCAGAAGCAAACATATGCTATCTATTGTGCTGGCTTGGTTGAGTTGTTAGGAGACAGGGTAAAGGAGGATGGGTGTTACAGGCTAGTGCCTTTGTAGTTGAATCCGGAGATTATCCGACTCCTTTTGCTCACATAATACGGCGCTAGTAACATGTTGGGGGTAGCTAGTGATTAGAGTGTAAATATTTTCTCTCTCTAGATTAACATGTAGACTCATTTTTGGGCACTTTTGACCAAACAGCAACATTGCCTGTCCTTTCAAACTCGGCTGCTGTATGAGGAACGGGTGGAAAATATAGGCTGCTGCACAGACACTGTTCATGTACTCTACAATCTCTTCACCTGCCGAGTTTAGTAGATCAATCTATCCAAAACAATATCATACTTCACATCATCCATTAGATGATATTATCAATTGTCGGGATGCACATCTAGCATCACCTTCATAGATCACCACTGTCAGTAAGAGTTCACATTTGATACCTACTGACACCCATTTGGCCACAGTGATACGCACTTAGTGTCCATCGTGCCATCACCCAGCGTGAGCGCGCCATCTCCGCGACTCACCATTGCACATGAGCCCGTGCCACTCCACCGACAGACAGCAGAGTCATTTAATTGCTATACACCTCTCAGCTCATAACCATGATACTATCTTATATTCTTGTTGAAAAAGATAGAGTATCACTTAAAGCAGAGCGAAGAAGAGTGAATTAATTATTTGTTTATGTGTATAAAGATGTCAATAAAGACCATAAAAAACGACGTGATGATATATATTAGTAAAAATCAGTAAGTGATTGTAGGCAATCATTTACACTGTATTCCCTTGTCATAGAAGTAGAGCCACACTAGTACCTGTTCGTGCAAATCTTACAGGGGAGATGGGACTAGAGTGTAAATAGTGGATGTAGGGATTGCGTTGGGAACCCTTACGTAATGAAGGTAATTGTTACTAATAGGATTATACTTCATTTTCCAACACTCCTCCTGACCGACGCAACCAAGTAAAATTGAAGTTCATGAGCCCGTGAGTAATTTAGCGCAAATAGGCCCAGCTTTAGAAAAAGATAGAGGCTTGGTGAGTATATCAGCAAGCATATCTTTTGTCGGAATATATTGTATACTTATAGTACCATTTTGAACACATTCCCTTGTAAAATGGTAGGCCACATCAATATGTTTTGCCTTTGACGAGTTCGTTCCATTGGCGAGGGCTAAGGCGCTTTGGTTATCAGTGTAAATTGTCATTCCATTTGGACTGATAAATTCTTCCGCAACTTGAAGCTCTCTTAGAAGCTTACCAACCCAAATCACTTGCTTAGATGCTTCAAATAATGCAATATATTCTGCTTCCATTGTTGAAGTTGCAACTGACTTTTGTTTTTTCGATTACCAGCAAATAGGGCCTCCTCCGAGCATCAAAACATAACCACTCACAGATCGACGGGTGTGAATATCAGAGGCATAGTCAGAATCTGAAAACATTTTTAAGGTACGTTCTTGATTGAGTGTTGAAGTATTAGGTCCGAACTTGTATGTGATACAGTGGTTTATTGTAAACTTCAGATACCTATGGACACAACACACACCATTCCAATGTCGCATGTATGGGGATGAGTTGAATCTGGCTAGTTGAGACGTCGCAAAACAGATATCTGGTCGAGTACTATTAGAAGCGTATCCTAACCCCCCTACTGCACTTGGATAGGCAGAATCATCTGCTTTTTGTTCTCCATCTTCAGCTGGTATGATGGAATCGTACCCCTCAAGAGGAGAATTTACGCCTTTAGCGTCTTCTAGCCCAAGTGATTCAATCTTACTTGTGATGTAGTCTGTTTGCGAGATAGTAAGAGATCTGCAAGATCTATCTCGGGTTATTTTCCATCCAATGACAGTACCAATTTCAGAAAGGTCCTTGATCGGAAAAATGGAGGAAAGTTGCTGTTTGATCATGTTGACATCAGTAATTTCTTCTCCACAGATCACCAAGTTGTCAACATACACACCTATTACTATTACACTCTTATTGTGAATGTAAATACAAGGGTCGCTGGTTGATCTCCTGAAATTGAGAGTTTTAAGTTGGAGATCGAGTTTATCATACCATACTTTACCAGACTGCTTGAGGCCATACAGAGATTTATTTAGTTTCACGTATTTACCACCTTTAATTCCCTCTGGTGTTCTCATGTATACATCTTCAGAGAGATCTCCCTCCAGATACGCAGTTTTCACATCAACCTGGTGAATCTCCCAGTCGCGGAACGTAGCGACTGCTAAAATTACCCGAAGAGAATCCATATGAATTGTTGGGGAATATGTATCGAAATAATCGACCCCTTGCAGTTGACTAAAGCCCTGGGCAACCAATCTGGCTTTGAACCTTCCATCGCTCTTTACTGAGAATACCCACCTTGAACCAATAGGTCGTCTTTCATGGGGGACATGTGTTATAGGGGTGAAAACGTTTTTGATTGCCAACGAATTAAGTTCTTCGTTTATTGCTTCTCGCCATTTTTCTTTGTCATTCCCGATTAGTGCTTCTTTAAAAGTCCTAGGTATGAAAGTTTTCTCTTCCGCAATTTGAGCTCGTGGTTGCCACGCCGAACGGGGCAATATAGGCTTTCGGATTCGTTTACTCCTCCTAAGGGTGATAGGGTTAGAGATAGGCACCGAGCCCGATGATTCTGGTAGATCAGTTAGATTGGCAGGGGGAGGTTGATGACGTTCAGACGGCCGGAGAAAAGGGGAAGGGAGTGATTCTTCAGAATCTTCTGAAGGATCATGAGGTAAATTAGTTTCAATTCTTGAATCAGTGGAGTGCATTTCTGCGTCAGAATCAACTTCGGAATCAGAGTCGGAGTCATGTGAGCAGCTAGTTTCTCTTTCTTGGGGGACTTCTTCCTCAGTAGCTATTTCAGGAATTCTATCAAAGTGAATGTCTTGTTGCTCTGATGTTTTACCCCAATCCCAGAAAGTATCTTCGAGAAACCTGACGTTAGCTGAGACTATGATTTTATTACGACCCTCTTTGGAAGGAATGTAAATTTGATACTGTGTTGTAGACTCACAATATCCTACAAATATTCCTTTCAGTGAAGTCGGAGAAAGTTTATTTCTATGTGGGTCCGAAGTTTGAATTAGAACATAGCAGAGACATCCCCATACTCTTAAATGTAAAACTACAGGAATCGAGCCAGTCATTAGTTCGTGAGGGGTTCTGACTTCAGGTTGCGTAGGCAGACGATTTCGAATATAACATGCAGAGCTAATAGCAAGATCCCAGAAACGTAGAGGTAAATTTGCATGGTGTAGCATACATCTAGCCATAGTCACAAGTGTTCTATTCAACCTTTCGGAAAAACCATTTTGGTGCTGTGTGTATGGGGCGCTCATTTGTTGCAAAATACCGTTAAATTCTACTATCTTGTATTCACTACCTCCATCGAAGCGCATCGCTTTAATCTTTCGCCCAGTCTGAAGCTCTTTTTCTTCCCTGTATAATTGAAACTTTTCGGGGACTTCTACCAAACTTTTTAAAGTATAAACCTTACTTTCGCGAGTTGCATCATCAGTGAAAGACACAAAATAAAGACTTCCAAGTAAGCCATTTGTCCTACATTTCCCCCACGTGTCAGAATGAACCAATTCAAGAGGGTTAAGTTTCCTCTGTACCTGATCTCTGTTGATTTTTTCCACTTGTTTGCATGAGTTACAAGTATGACAGTCATTGAAGGACGTAGATTTGAGCTTAAGGTCTGTTGGCTTCTTGTTTTTAGGGTCGAGATCTAGGTCTGAATTGGAAATGTTTTTCAAGACGTGGGCACTTACATGTGCAAAACGGTGATGCAATAAATTTTCTATTGTGCATTTGTTGCCTTCTGACACGAGAGCATTAGGATTGTTGCTAAGGAATTGAGAGTGTGCTGAACCTTCCATATTGAAACAAAAAAGTCCATTTTTAGGACGTGCATTCATAACAATTGTGCCGTTAGATGAATAGACTCCTAGTCCATACTCGTTAGTCTTAATTTTATAGCCTCTGGAAATTAACTGAGAGCCTTAGACAAGATTCTTTGCGCAAGATGGTAGGTACCAGACATCAGTAAGTTTGACAGTTCTAGTTTGATGTCCATTATTTACATAATTTACCTCAAAACTTACTGAGCCAGACCAAGAAACTGGTTCCACACGTCCAGATGCCGTTTCAATGGACTTCCTCACAGGCACCATCGACGTGAATAGTGATGAGTCACAGAAAATATGATGAGTTGCGCCGGTGTCAAGAATGACATCGTTAGGAGATAAAGTTGAACATGACAGAACGTACTCATGATCCTGCCGATCTTTATTATTCGTCCGGCTACTTCCAAATCTTCTCTTGAGTGACATAACTGTCTCTGCCTTCTGTGGATTCTTAGATGCCCATTTCGATCCCTCTGGAGTGTCTATCCATTTAAAACATGTTTCACGGATGTGGTTATTCCTCCCACAGAAAGAACAGATCTTCATTGTCATGCCTTTTCCGGAATTAGCTAAATTAGCAACAGCTTTCTCGCTATACTCCAGATAGTTTCTCTGCCTGTCCCTTAACAAATTCACCGCCTCGAGGAATGTCACTTGAGAATTTAATTTCATAAATGATACTGCTCCATTATGGAAGCCGTTACATTCAGTTTCAAAATGATCTAGGAGGCGGTTCCTTTTCGATAGATCAGAAGGGCACTTGGATGGGTCTAATGATGCAATCTTAGATTGCAGTTTTGTCAACTCGGTTGCACACTCCTCGACGTCAGCGCCTGAATTGAAGTTAAGTCTCCAAAAATCTTTTATTAGCCCATCTATGTAAACTTCGCTATTAGGCTGGTAGTAGGCTGCAATTGCGTTCCACATTTGAAATGCCGTAGGTAAGGCTTCAATGATGTAGTAAACATCCTCTGGAACTAGCTGGAGGAGCGCTGACTTTATGTCGTTGTCAACAAGTTGCTGAGGGGACATTTCAGAAGTAGACTTTTCATCGACGGGAATTAGATCGGGCACTTTCCTCAGAATATATTCTTGGGCATTATGAGTGTTTAAACTCAGTTGAAATATCCGACACAATCTTAGATACGTCTCCTTACTGAGCTCGGGAGCATTCTTACAATGCTTGAGAATCTTGGCAGTAGACATGACGAAAGGTTCCAGTAATATAATATGCGATGATGAGCGTTAAGGTGTGAGATTAAAGGTTGAGCAGAAAACAGTCCTGTCTCAAAAAGGAGTAAAAAATAGAATGAGCAGAAATGGTTCTGTCTCGTGTAAAAGAGCTGATGTAGTCGTAGCACAGTTGGTTAGAGCTTTGGTCTCATAATCTGTTGAAAAAGATAGAGTATCACTTAAAGCAGAGCGGAGAAGAGTGAATTAATTATTTGTTTATATGTAAAAAGATGTCAATAAAGACCATAAAAAACGACGTGATGATATATATTAGTAAAAATCAGTAAGTGATTGTAGGCGATCATTCACACTGTATTCCCTTGTCATAGAAGTAGAGCCACACTAGTACCTGTTCGTGCAAATCTTACAGGGGAGATGGGACTAGAGTGTAAATAGTGGATGTAGGGATTGCGTTGGGAACCCTTACGTAATGAAGGTAATTGTTACTAATAGGATTATACTTCATTTTCCAACAATTCTTGAGTAACATGACGCTATTGCCGCCTAGACCATAGGCAAAGCCATACATCTACATGTATTTATCTCTGCTGCTTAGCACCCAAAATAAAGTGGAAAATATTCTACATCATTACTTCAAGTTATAATAGGTTATGGCCCTTGCACTTCGGCATTATTAATCATTTTTTTTATATATACCTATTCATTCCCTCTACTAACTGTTGTCCAATATGGGTAGATACGGCGGTAAAATTCTCACAGGGCGTGAAAATTTTACATTGTAGCAAGGAAATGTTGAGATTGAGCTAGCTGCTGCGAGACTCAAGAAGTTTCTTCGACCAGAACACTGCATAGCTCTGATAGTCAAGGCTTTGGATGTCAATTTACAAACCAACTTAGAAGAGTGGGAATTCCAACATGCCCAAGCATTTAAAATTATACTCCAAAGCGTCAATAACACCAACAGAATTGCCATCCAGAGTTGTTGCACAGCATGTCAAGTGTATGAAACTTTACGATCTCGATATGGCATGAAGAATACAGCCTTACTCACACAGCTTCTAACACAACTTTTCTCCATTCAGTCAATGAAGCAAAGTAATGTCACAGAGAAATATGACCTCATTATCAACTTGTCAACCCAAATTGCAGACCAAGAATCAGATGCTAGGATCCCAGACATAATACAAGCTGTAATATTGATGCGAAGTCTTCCATCAAGTTACAATACAACTATCGAAATTCTTACCAGTAAAGAAAAGTTTCCTACAGTAAATGATGTATTCCAAGCCATCAAAAGTACCGAAACAAAACTTGACAAACCAATTGAAGAAATCAAGATTGCAAATGCTGCACATAAAAGTGGTAGCTCCCAAGTCAAAGTATGCTGGGTATGCCAAGGAGATCATACCAAGCCAAAATGTCCAAGGTGGCTTGCTACCAAAGCAGGACGCAAATTCAAGCAATCTGGCCTTTAATGGTATAAGTGGCGAGATCTTGAAAAGGACAAGAAGTGCTGTGCAAATTCATCTATGGCTGTTAATACATGTATGACCCCAAAAGGTAACATTGTAGACTTCTCTGATAGCGAATCAATGGATAACTCTGTTGTAATATGTGACGGGCTTTGCCCGGATTGGGACTGGTCACTAGGACCACTCCGTCTACAAGGTAGGGTAGTGGCAGAGCAACGCTCCTCGATAGACGAAAGGGGACTTTAAGGGGGTATTAAAGGAAGTACGATACAAGGAAGAGAGCCAGGGAGAAAGGATGATTCTCAGGGGCCAAGGAAGAGAGCCGGAAGAAAGGATTAATTCTCATATGGCTAAAGGGGGGAATTAATACTAGCGTAGCCGGCAAAGACGAATTCTTCACCTTCCAGTGGTGCCGGTGTAATCGCTCAGTATGCTCTGCATATCTGGGATAGCCAAGAAGAATCGCATCCGAATCGAAGTCGAAAGCAACCTCAAGCATGTCTCCATTTGACAACTTCTCGACAATGCCTTTCTTACCATCCTCATCTCAGTCATCAACCTTCTTTTGACCACGCCTCATCTCGCCTCAACAACCAATAAAGAAGTTACTCCAATTGCAAACAGGAGCTTGCCCCATTAATTACCGGCCATCTCCGACTACAAATTTACGACGCTACGTATACCCGCAAGGAGGAAATCAAGTCATAATATACAAAGCTCGGGTCATGGTTTATGGGGGACTGATGCTCTAATGGAGTTCTACATCTTGAGGAAGGATAGGCGGCTGAGATGTGGTGCGAGAGGGGGAATAGGTCTCTGAAGACGATGCTGGGACTGACATTTTCGAGGGGTTTTCAACTTTGGAACGTTTGTGGGCGCCAAGACCGAGATTTCGGCTAATTAGCCAGGAGGGTTTCTTTTGTCGATGAGTCAACGGCACTCCCCAGCGCCCTGGACGGCACAAAAGAAGTTAGGCTAAGCTACCATACAGCAATCACGCTCTGTCAAGACTTTTCTGACATTCCAGCACGACCTTAGGGAAGGAGTTGGAAGGAGGCTAGAAAGGCAGAGTGCGAATTTCCCGAGGTACACACAAGTCTGCAGCGCCCAGCTGGCCGGCCTCTTTGAACGCTTCAGAAGGGGCACTATGTCTTCGGATTTAGTCCTAATGTCGGTATTAGGAGAGCCCCGCACCCAGTGGTTTTTGCGATTTTTCCCGGCTGCCATACACCCGCAAATGGCCATCGTTTCGTTGGTTGGAGAGGGGAGATAATGAAGGGCAAAGGGCTCCTCTAAGTGTATGATCGAATGAGGACTTGTGAGGGGTGGTACTGTTTGAGGGGAGCTGTATGGGAGGCATAGGAGGGGATATACTACTGGTATAGGTATCCTTGGCCTGTAGGCAGAGAGGACCTGCATGTCCTACATAGTCTTAGACTCAGACAGGACAATAAAATGATTTAATAATAATACTAGCGTACGCGGAAGACTTAAAGGACAGGATACAATACGGTAGTTTAGCTTTCCCCAAGGAAAAATTATTCATTTCCATTGCGTTATCGACTTCAAGTACTTCAGAATTCCTTAAAGCTTTTACATAATAAAACAGTTCTGCATCAGTATTGGTGCAGGATCCCTGTCTGTGCACTACTAAATGTAACTCTTAATTCACTTGCTACCTGATTCCATGTTTAATGTAGTCACATCTGTTTCGTGTTTTAGTTGTGGGGGTTCACTAAAATACAAGGCTAAAACGTGTTTGGATAATGCTGTCAAGTTGAGACATTGGCACGTGATGCACAATTACAACATTAGTGTAACGGCTGTTAAGCCTAATTATCCCTGTAGCCTACGCTAGCTAGCGCAGGCAATGAGATCAAAGGTGCCATCCAGAATCTTCTAGGAATTTGTCGAAGAATCCAAACAATTCTGGTCATGGAAGGAATCCTATGGAAGTAGGAGTATTCTGTACTGTATATATTTGTAGTCACTAGCTGTTAGAATTCTCTCACTAGAGAAATATAATTAATATACTGTACCTACGAGATTTCCCATGCATTTTGTTATGAAACCGTAGTAATTAGAGCAGAATCAGTGTCGGCGGTTAGACCAATACAGTAAGTCCTGTATGAGGTTATAAAAGGAAGAATTGAGTGAAAACAACTATATTGAGATGTATGGTTCTGAGTCGACTTAGATGATAAAAGTGAGATTGCATGTGCACATGTCTTATCAACTGTGGTTTTTGACCAGTATTTATCAATCCCCATGGATCATACTATCTCTTATGGGGTGTAAAAGTACAATTTTCAAAATGACTGGGGTTAGATCCCTGTACTTATTGCCTTAATTGGTATGATCTTCATGCAGGCCCATGTCTAGTTACTTGACTAGTTATGCAAGAAAGGGGTACTATCCAATGATATTCCATGAAAGTCTGAATTATGGGGATGGTTTTCAAAACAAAATGAAAGGTACCATGGTCCTCATTTAAAATTAAAAAAATTAAAAAATTAATTTATATTATCTAAAAATATACGTCTATTTCAAAATTAATTGCTCTGTATTATAAAAGTATACATCAAAGCCCTCAGTATGGCTTTCAATTAAAATCAAACTGTCCTACATGCTTTGTATTAGTCTGCTCCATCCTAATACTTTGTGTATCCTCCATTTGCCTTTATGACCGCTACATATCTGTCGTGCGTGCTACCAGCTAGTGACAATAGCTCCTCGGAAGGTATAGAGTCCCATGCATCCTGTAGCAATGTCTTCAACGTGGCAGGGCGCACAAGCCTGACCACATTTTTCTCAGGACTATTTACCTTAATGTAATTTTTTAAGATGTTCCACTTTGACTCGATCGGGTTCAAGTCCGGAGAGCAAGGTGGCCATCTATTAGGCGTTATTCCAACCTCACGCAGCGCCTCAATTGTTGAGTATGCTTTGTGACATAGTGTCACGGACCGAGGGCTTATTCTGAATCAATAGGAACCCTGTACGAAGATATCTGTGGTATTCTGCTATAATCTATTCAATTCAATGCTAATCTGTTCTGTTCTAATCTGTTCTGTTCTAATCTGTTCTGTTCTATTCTGTTCTATTCTGTACTTGTCTAGACTATTCTACTCTGTATGAGAGTATACTGGAAAGTTCGAGAACAATAGAAAGGAATATATAATGGGCAATTGGGATAACTTTAGTTGGGCAGATTATGGTCTTGTACTTTAGGAACCCTATTGATAATCTTGAATATCTTGTACCTCAATCTATTGAACACCTGAACTCTTGATCTTTTGACACCAGACATCTTGACTTCTCGACTCATCAACTCCTGAACACCCATTGACCTCTTGAACTATTGACCTCACAAACTGCCGACCTTCCGAACGATCCAATTATTGACACACGGTGCACTGTCGTGCATGTATAGAATTTCTGGAGTTCCCGGACAAAAGCCTCAAGCTCATCAACTTGTTCCGCGCTTAATTTAGGTGAGCATCCTTTGCAAGGTTTAGGATTCTCAGCCTCTCGAGCACACGCATATTGCACTTGCCTTCTTGTGAAACCAAGTTCTTCGGATATATGTTGTAATGTCAAGCCAAATTTTCTTAATGTTCTTATTTCAATATATTGATTGCGAGTTATATGCCTGCAAACATTGGTTTTTGAAGCAGAATTTTCGAGAGACATTGTTTGCCGGAATAGAGGATGAATTGATAGTGGTGTTGATGAGGAAGGGTTATGCAGTTGAAAATGTTGTTGAAAATGTTGTTGAAAATGTGTTTCTCTAAGCAATTGTTAGAACAAGACAATTGGACCATACTTCATGGCAAGCGGGGTAATGAGGAGAGACATAGTAACCTATTACGAGCTTGCTCAGCTGCACCTACAGGGCTAATCCCTTAAACAACCCAGTTTCAAGATTAACCTTTATGTTCCTAGAGGCATAGTAAGTTATGATCCCTGTAGATGTAGATCTACAGCCACTCTGGGATAGAAAGGGTATAACTTTAAACAGGGCTGTTTATGGGATTAGTCCTGTAGGCGCAGGTAGGCTAGCTTGTAATAGGCTAGACTGTCTCTCCTCAAGACCCCGCTTGCCATGAAGTGTGGTCCAATTATCTTTTTCAAACAATTTATTAAACAAATGCATTTTCAACAACACCTTTGACTGCCTAACCAACAAAGCTCTTAATTCTCAGCATCACTATCAATTCATCCTATAATCTACCAATCAATATCTCTCAAAAAGTCTGCTTCTGAAACCAAAGTTTGCAAGCAGCTAACTCACAATCAATATCTTGAAATAAGAACTTTTAGAAAGCTTTGCTTGTGTTGTATTATCCATGTCACTTACCATGTTAGATGCATAAGGTCATGTCATAGTATATGCACGTGAGTGTGAAACTAAATCATGGGATGTTTAGTGTGTAATGCATGTGTGGATGTTGTGGACCAAACTAGAACTTGATAAAATATAGATTATGGAATCAGCAAGAGACTGATGGACTGAGGGAGAATGAGATGGTTGTTTGTCGTAGGAGAGAAATGACATCACAAGAGAATGTTCTAGCACTAGGCTGTGAACAACACAGTAAGTCTGGAGCAGGACATAAGGAGGTCTCAACCTCCATTCATTCATTTGAAACCAAGTTTCCTTAACACAATAATATAGAATGAAGTCTTACATATCACGAGAACACACGCTACAGCAATTAAAGACACCTACTGTGAGCATAACTTCTTCCAGAGTATCAATTGTCCTGCTTGTATATAGCCTAGTTATTATATCAGCTTGATATTACAACATATATCCAACAAACTTGGCTTCACAACAAGGCAAGTGCAATATGCGTGTGCTTGAGAGACAGAGAATCCTACACCTCGCAAAGGATGATCACCTAAATTAAGCGCGGAACAAGTTGATGAGCTTGAGGCTTTGGTCCGGAAATCTGCTGAAAATCGACAGATGTGCTATTTGGAACTAGCAATAGGACCCTTCAGCCACTGAGAATACAGTGATCATTCACTCTCTAATGCCCTCCAAAAAAGGGGTTACAGCAGATGTATTGCTCGGAAGAAGCCTCTGTTAAGTGAAGTTAACAAGCACGAAAGATATGAAGTGGTGATAAAGGCAAAAGGAGGGTACACAAAGCATTAGGATGGAGCAGACTAACACAAAACATGTAGTATGCTTTCATTTTAGTTGCGAGCCTTACTGAGGGCTTTGATGTATACTTTTGCATTACAGAGCAATTATTTTTGAAATAGAAGTGTATTTTTAGAAAATATCAATTAATTTTTTTATTTGAAATTTTAAATGTGGACCATTGTACAATACCTCTAGAGTTGAAAACAATCCCCATAATTTAGACTTTCACGGAATATCATTGGATCTTACCCCTTGCTTGTATAGCTAGTTGAGGAACTAGACATGGGCCTGCATGAAGACCATACCAAATAAGGCCGTATGTACAGGGATCTAAACCAAGTCATTTTGACAATTGTACAATAACCTTCCATAAGACACTGTATACTGGGGTACAGTCAATAGGCAAGATGTAGATCAACAGCAGGGATATGCAACTTACCAATTGCGCACATGGGGGCATTGAGGAGGGTACTAGAATAGCCTCATGTACTTGTTGGGGTGACAAGGAGCCACAGAGAAAGATATTAAAAGTCAAATCCCCATAGTAAAAGAGGAGAATGAGGAGGGCAAGACTGACACCTGTACGCGGTGCCCTCTACAAACCTGGGAGTGAAATATTCTCCCAGAGCCAAGTTCAGTCAAATTTTGCAATACCGATTAAGTTGACCCACGAGGCAATAATTCAAAATTCTCCGCCATGTCAAATTTTCGCTCCCAACGAGTTTGACTCCTACCCAAGTCTCATCAAGTCTACAAGTACGACTAAGTACATCCTCTTTCCAATGACCACACCTCTCATCAACTATTCTCTGGCCTCATCTAGCCGCCAAATACACGCCCACGCCGATATTTACACCCGACGGAGGAAGCAAAGCGTGGCACACAAATCTGGGAGACAGTTCTTTGGAATGGATGTGAGAGGGATTGGGACAAGTTTACAAGATAACACAGAGGATGGATACAATCTCGACGGGCGTGTAATTTTGAATTTTGGCAAGGAGTTTTACGAATTGAGCTTTGTGCGCGCCAAGACTTCGCTTGCGAGAGTGCAGCGGACACTATAACAACACGCAAACGATGGAAGGTGCCGTGGTCCGCCTCCTGGTGGTGTTCTCCGGTATAGTTTGAGTAGCCTAGGCACCTACTCCACTTGGGAAGGAGACACCTTAGACTACATCTCGCGCGGAGGAAATTCAGAGGATGATGAAGGCATGTCTGGATAACCCAGGGTTTTTGAGATGTTCCCCTGGGTGGGTATTCACGGATGAGGGTTGACTTGGGGTGAAGAAAAAGCTACCATAACTTCGCAGTGGTACTTGCAAATGAAATCCGAGGCATGAGTGCTCTTACTGTAAATTGAGTCATCTTTTCTATATATTTTCTCTGATATTGTGTCATAGCTAGATAGCTGCATACGCAATTAAAATCTGATGCAAAAAAAAAAAAAAAAAAAAAGAGGAGAATGAAGCAGTGAGTTCTTTTGATGATTAATTTCCTCCTCAATCTGGCTCAGTTCTGAAGATCACGCGACCTTATATTTTTGGTGTGAATTCATACAAATGGAAAGAAATCATGTAAATAAATATGGGCTTAACTACTGTCATAACCTACACCTTTCGATCATCTCTAGCTACCTCTAGTTTTCCAGATACCATTAGTTCCCTTCAGCCAAACCATTAGTCTTCATCAATCTCCAATCATCTTCAGTCAACCCATTAGTTTCTCTCATTGACCTCAAGTATCTCATTAGTCATCTCCCCTATATATTCCTCTTCTCTATTATTACTCACTCCTACCCAAACTACCGCTCCAATCTGGTACCCAGCCAAACAGATGCGTATATACATCAACATCTCTCTTCTTTATAACATTGGAGGCCAACCTGATCCAATCCACCATCTCCGTATCAGATGCTGGGTACTCTCTGGAAACTCATATGATACCTATTGTCACAGTTCCAATATAGAAAGCAAATGGGCATTTGTATGATTGAAAGGTAAAGCTATAATTCATCTATGGAGAAGTAAACTACCTGCAAGTCTCCCGTGCTACTTATACACATCCAGAGGTATCTAAATATAACCTACGTTCACAGTGGCAATAATACTAGCTTAAGGTTTGTTCTGCCACACAGGTAACGCTTCTGATATCCTTGGCACTATCCTTTACGTAGTCTCAGTGGCGATTATGTATCCATTTTAGTTAGCTGAGAATCCTATGAGTAATAGAACATGAAGGTTACCTTCGATAGCCATCGAAGGCTACAGGAATTATCGGCTCACAAGCCGTCACACCTATTCCACCATGATTAAGGTTGTCACAGTGCGATGGTACGAAGTGCGAGGTATATGTTACACATGAGTTGTGCGATGAGGAAGAAGAGTCTATCTAGCTACACGAAGGTCTTTAGAGGCTCAGTTGTCGCTTAACCTTAAACCATGCCAACTACAACGCTACTACCGTGACAGTACTTCCCCCTCCACAAAGTTTGGTCTCCAAACAAATCTATTTAATTTATTTCAAAATCCTCAATTTGAGGCGTCGTAATCGTTTGGAACGGCGTAGTGAAGGCTTCGTTCTGGCTTCAAGTATCAATGGCATATCTAATTCGTGCGGGGGTCCCGGCTTGTCCGGATTCTTGACATGGAATTCTCGGAGAGATTTTTCGCAACCCTTTAGATCAGCCTGAGGCTGCCAGGTAGGCTTGTTGTCGTACTTCCATTTTATGAGATAAGTAAGACCTGATTTTTCAATATCATCAGCATGCACATCTAATATTTTTTCAAATACCCATTTATCCATAATGTCTCCATCATCATCCCTCTTGGCAACTCGACCTACAACATTTCGCTTTTCAATGCTATTAATATCCGTTTGGCCATTAAGTACAGGCTTCGCCCATGGCCTTACTAATGAAGTGTGAAAACTTTTATTAACATGTATGTGGTCTGGCAAATCGACAATCACTGCGCCGTTATATACTTTAAGAACTTGATAAGGTCCGTCCCATTTATCGTCCCATTTTTTCTTTGGTCATTAGTCTTCAAGTTCTTCAAACTAATCATCACTTTGTCTCCAGGTTGATAAATTGGCGATTCTGATCTTCGAGCATTTGCATTGTTCTCATAACGGTCTCGTGATTGTCTAGTAAGAGCATGTAGCTTTGCCAGTATACGACCAAATCTTTCAGCTATTACATCGGCTCGTAAGTATTCCTTTTTGATACTCTCAGTTAAATTTGGGGGCCGAGGATCTGGAGGCTCTATACCAAGGCGAGGATTGTATCCGTAATTGGCGTAAAACGGGGAGACGCCTGTAGTTTCACTATTCTGGTTGTTTGAGGCAAATTCCGCTAGAGGAAGCCAATCGACCCAATCGTCTTGTATAAAATTTGAAAAGGCTCGGATATATTGGTTCAAAGCAGAATTTATAATTTCAGTTTGGCCATCAGTCTGGGGGTGAAATGCCGAGCTAGGTTTGAGTGCTACAGAGAGACGTTTATTTAACCTGCGCCAAAATTCAGAAACAAAAGCTGAGCCACGATCAGATATAATAGAGTCCGGTGCACCATGAAGCTTGTATACATTTTGGATAAAGCACTCAACGAGCTCACTTGCGTCTAGAGATGTGACAGGAATAAAATGTCGCATCTTTGAAAGTCGATCTACAATGACGAGAATATGGAGATACGTTCGCCCGTTGCGTTTACATGGTGGAAGATCTACGACATGATCAATAGAAATATCGGCCCACATGCGAAGGGAATTTCTAGGGGCTTCAAGAAGCCAGGTGGCGAAGTGCGGGGAGTTTTCGTTCTGAAACAGAGAGCACATCCTCTCACAAAATCAGCCACAAATTGACTCATTCGTGGCCACCAGTATGTGCGTTGGACTAGATCTAGCGTTTTAACACGACCAGGGTGGCCTGCGGGACCGGATGAATGAGTGCGATAAACGATTTCAAGGCGTAAATCTTCCAGATCAGGAATAAAGAGTCGATTTCGGAAGTAGATCAGTCCATCAATTAATTTAAACTCGATTTTATCCTTCCGAAGCACGCGAGAAGTGGAAACTGGCCAGGACCTATGAGACGGAGTTTTTAAGGATTCTACCATAGATAGAGCTGTCTGGTTAGTCTTATAAGCTCGACTTATTAAATCAGATAGAGTTAATTCAGGGGCTAACACCTTGATAAAATCAACATCATGATGATCAGTATTTTTATCTTGCAAGGCTGAATTATTTGCTAGACTGGATTTAACTTTACTAGATGGTATTAGCGAGCGAAAACGATTCTGAAGTCGTTCATCCGAGGCATCCTTTGGCTTGAGACCTGGTAGGCGGCTTAATGTATCGGGGAGCAATGCTTTCGATCCAGGTCGGTATGTAATCTTAAAGTTAAATTGCGACAGAAATTCTGACCACCGAACTTGACGTTGGTTTAGTTGTTTTGCAGTCTGAAAAGTCTGAAGGTTTTTGTGATCAGTTACAATTTCAAATGATTCATGCGTACTCGACAACTCAGGGCGCCATTCATCAAGGGCTTTGACAATAGCGAGTAGTTCTTTATCATAGATGTCGTAATTCGACTCGGCAGGATTATGTTTTGAGGAGAAGAATGCAACAGGATGAGGTATATTATCGTTTCCTAACTGGATAAGAACAGCACCAGATGCCCAGTTAGAAGCGTCAGTCTCTACTACAGTGCGTTTTTGGTGATCAAAATGAGCCATTGTTGGCGCCTGAGTAAACAAATTCTTGAGATTTGTGAAAGCATCTATCTGATCCTTTTCCCAGGCCCATGGCACATTTTTTCGCAGTAGACGAGTTAAAGGCTCGACTTCTCCTGAATAATTCCTAATAAACCGTCTATAGAAGTTCGCGAAGCCCAAAAATTGCTGTAATTCCTTGACTGTTGTGGGATCTTTCCAGCTAACTACAGCTTTAATTTTTTCAGGATCCATACTAAGTCCCTCAGTGGAGATCACTAGGCCCAGGTACTTGGTCTTTTTTGTGTAAAACTCCGATTTATCAATATCAATTTGTAGACCGGCTTCACCAAGTCGACGAATTATTTCACTAACATGTTTTGTATGTTCTTCTCTGGTTCTTGAGTATATCAGGACATCGTCAAGGTATGCAGTGCAGTAGTCGTCGAGAGCATCGTGGAGAACATGATTGATATAATTCTGAAAGGTGGCCGGCGCATTACACAAGCCGAATGGTGTTACAAGCATTTCGTAAAGTCCAAAACGAGAAGTAAATGCAGTCATCCACTCGTGGCCCTCTGCAATTCGAACACGATTGAAAGCGGCAATTACATCAAGCTTAGTGAAGAATTCAGCTGCAGATATTGAATCTAATGTTTCCCGAATCAAAGGAAGCGGATACCGGTTTTTCACAGTGACTAAATTGAGTCCACGATAATCTTGGCAGATTCGAACACCACCACTAGGTTTAGGAACGAGAAGAAGCGGAGCAGCGGCAGGCGAAGATGATTCGCGTATAAATCCCTTTTCTAACATCTCGTCAATCCATTTTTTGATACACTGAAGTTCGCTAGGAGAAAATGGTCTATTTTTGTGGAATGGGGGTTGCTTCCCTGGTAAAAGCTCGATCTTATGATCCCATGGTCTGTGTGGTGGTAAAAGCTTTGCATTTTTTGGTAAAAAATGTTCAATATAATTGTGAAATTCTATGGGGAGGCGATCTTTGATATCAGTTATTGAAGGTTCGTGCCTGTCTTGAAGAAATCTGTCAACATCAACTTGATCTACTTTTCTTCGTAAGAGATCCATAGAAATTTCCATGTTATCATCTGATATAGCTTTAATATCATGATCAGGGCAATCTTCTACAGTGGCTTGATATAACTTTGGTGTAGTTGGAGGGGGTTTGATCTGGATCTTTAGCGGGGCTTCATGGAATCCAGAAAGTTGTGGGGGCAGGCATAAGTCGGATTTTGAAATCCTCCATGGAAGACAATGACGCTGACAGAATTGAGAGCCAAAATTAACTGTCATAGCATTCCAATCACAAAGGGGGTTATGAAGCTGAAGCCATGGCATACCCAGGATTATTGGGTTGCACTCACCCAGAACTGTTACATAGAGCACAATTATCTCTGAATGCTGGCCCAAATGCATGCGAATGGTGAAATAGTCGGTAACAGTAGCTTGGGTACTACCATCAGCTAGACGAACATTGCGGGGTTTGACTAGTTTCTTGGTTGAGATATTGAAGCGCTTTACAATTGACTCCGAGTCTGCAAATGCGAAGGCTGTACAGCCGCTGTCAATTAAACTGGAGGTGTGGAATATTAAAGAGTCACTAGTGCGCGGATCTGAGAGTTGAGTTTGAAGCAACATTGAATTTCTAGAGCCAGTAGAACGTAGCTCTAAAGGCGAGTTATCTAACAACACTGCTCGAATTGATTCATCCTCTTCACCATACCAATCACACCTCTGATCGCGACTTAGATCAGAGGTTTGCCTTTTAACTGATCCAGTTCTTCAGATTCATTTTGGATTCTATAAGGATTTCTATTATCAGAACTAGTATCAGACATGTATCCAGAATTTTCACCTATGGCACGCAAACGAGGCTGTGCTGGTTGCTGAGGGCGTTGCTGCGGCACTATTTTTGGTTGCATGAGGGGATAGTACAACATGGGCATTTGAGGAGGCTGCGGAAAAAACTGAGGATTTACATAAAGGCCTGTGAATCAGTGCTCTGAGGTCGAATGCTAGAGCGATTCTCCATATCTTGGCGATTTTGTCTACTGTAGGCTGACGTGATATTGGCACGCTTCGGCATTGGGATTGGGTTGAATTTCCGATGATGGTCTCGGGCAATATGGCCGCTCTGACCACAGGCTAGACAAAGACCTTGACTACGCCGGCGCTGCCTTTCACTATCAGAAATTTGAAGCCGGCTAATATCCATGGGGTCATCTAGAAGATTGGACCCAGAAGCAGCAACTGATATATCTGGAGTGTATTTGGCTGGCTCATTGAATGTCGCATTCTTACTTAAACTGCTAGAGTGATTGATTGTATCATAGTGAGCCTCCTGAAGTTGATTGCGCGCAATATTGTCACATCTAGCAACCCATCCAAGAAAATCTTCATCACCTGGGTTATCTACCTGGGATCGAAGTATCTTTTTGATGTCAACTCCAATAAATCTGCGCCATTTATCAACTTTTTCCCGTGAACCTAACATGGCGCGGTTAGAAAGCCTGATAAATTCAGCTTTCCATTCACCGTATGGTCGAGTACCGTTTTTTGGGCTATCTTGAGAATAATTATCCAGCGTATTCCTTGCAAGTGTTGCCGAGTTAAATAGAACGTAACGGCTGTCAAGATCTTCCCAGAGCGCATTCTCATTCTGCCACTGCCATTGCGAGGAATCATTCAAATTAGCGGTGATCGACTTATGACCGTCACAAACTGCATCCCAAGCGTGGCCATCCATTAAGCCACATATATATAATATTTTGGATGCCTCAGTTGGAAAGCATGCAGAGTCAACCAATATTACCCCTTGTACTTGTGTCTTGAAAGTGTCGTACTTCTCCTGACGCTGGACGGGGTTCTTTTCATTCATTAATGCCGTAAACTTATTTGGATCCTTTTGGGTTCGACGGGCAGTTTGGGCTCTGGCAGCTGTACTCTCGCCTGAGACGTAGTTTTGGGCATTTTGAAGGATTGCAATTTGGAGCTGGGTTTCGGCCGCAAGTTTTTTTTCCAGTGAGTCTGCAAGCTCAACACGAGTTCTTGTGAGTGTGGCTCTATCTGCTTCGAGCTGTGCGCGAAGAACGTCCTTCTCGTTTTCGGTAGCTGCACGAGCATTGCGCGCCCTTACATTTCTAGAGCGCTCATCGTTGTATGCCAATTCATTTTCACTTGCTTTCATGCAAATCTTTTCAAATCCATGCTCGAATGCAAGGAGCATAGCGAAAATGGCTTTTGCGTCATCATCCAAGTTCGGGTTTGGGAGCACATTGATGATTTCTGCTAGCTTTGGGGGGGAAAATGGCCTGTTCGCAAGCGTGTGAGTAAAATCGAACTCGGAGAGAACTCCAGAAAGATTAGGGAAACAAGAAGTAAAGGATTCACTGATTCTATGCTTGAATTCAGTATTTGTAGTGGTCATTTTGCAAGTCTGCAGTAGAGAACTTATTTTTTATTTTTATTTTTAATATAAAGCTGAAAGCAGAAAGTGAAAAATAAACTTTGAGATTTTCTGATCGAAAGCTGGATATCGAGTAAATTTTGCAAATTTTTACTGATCTAGGTATTCTTAACAAGTATATTCACCGGGTCGCAAAACAGGCAGGTCAGGGTACAAAATTTGGCGGTATTATGTTGAAAGTGAAAATCTTCAGGCTGGAATATGCGACAGGGTGTAAAAAGAGATCGCACAAAATGTCACAGTGCGATGGTACGAAGTGCGAGGTATATGTTACACATGAGTTGTGCGATGAGGAAGGAAGAGTCTATCTAGCTACACGAAGGTCTTTAGAGGCTCAGTTGTCGCTTAACCTTAAACCATGCCAACTACAACGCTACTACCGTGACAAAGGGTGGTTAATGAGAAGGGCTTCAACCCTATTATCTGATCTAAACGTGGTTAGCTTCATGATAATGGTGATAGGTGGATGTTCTGAGATATGACGATAATATAGACTACGAGAGCAGCTGGGAATCCTCTTTTCTTGCATCAGATTTGAACTGCATCTGTATGTGACGGGCTTTGCCCGGATTGGGACTGGTCACTAGGACCACTCCGTCTCCGAGGGGGTACATACCAGATGGGGAGTATGATACAGGAGAAGAGCCGTGCCAGGGAGAAAGGATGATTCTCAGGGGGCCAATGGAGGGAGTTAAGACTAGTCTACGCAGAGCTTATAACAGATGGGAGAGTACGTGGTAGATTGTCTTCCCAAGGAAGAAGTTATTAATTCCTAACGAGTTATTGTCTTTCAAGTACATCTGAATTCATTAAACCATTACACTGTAGCTATCTAGCTATAACACAATATCAAAGAAAAGTACAGAATAGATAACTAAATTTAAAACTAGAGCAATCATGCCTCGGATTCATTCACAAGTACCACTACAAAGTTATGAGAAGCTTTATCTTCAACACAGGTGAACCCTCATCCGTGAATACCCACCTAGGGGAACGTCTCAAAAACCCTGAGTTATCCAGACATGCCTTCATCATCCACTGAATTTTTTCCGCGTGAAATGTAGTCTTGGGTGTCTCCTACCCAAGTGGAGTAGGTGCCCAGGCTACTCAAACTATATCAGAGAACACCATCAAGAGGCGGGCCACGGCACCTTCCATCGTTGACTTATTTTAGTGTCAGCTGCACTCACGCAAGCGAAGTCCTGGCGCGCACAAAGCTCAATTCGTAAAACACCTTGCCAAAATTCAAAATTACAGGCCCGTCGAGATTGTATCCATCCTCTGCCTCACCTTGCGAGCTTGTCTTGCTTCCTCTCACGCCCATCCCAAAGAACAGTCTCCCAGATTTGTGGGCCAGGCTTTGCTTCCTCCATCTGGTGTAATTATCGACTTGGGGGTGAATTTGGCGACCAGCTGAGGCAAGAATAGAATAGAATAGAATATAATTTAATTTACGTCCCTACTGAGTCTATGACTATGAAGGACTACTAAAACCATACAAAACGCCACCAAAATTCATTTGTTTTTAATTGTACTTCATTTTCAATATTTTCCAATGGACATTTAGGGTTTCACCCTAATATTAGCTGAGGCAAGAAGAAATCGACGAGAGGTGTAGTCATTGGAATGAGGATGTACTTGGTCGTACTTGTAGACTTGATGAGACAAATGTCGTAGTCGATCTTGTTGGGAGTGAAAATTTGACAAGTTGGAGTATTTTGATTCACTGCCTCGTAGGCCAAATTCGTTGGTATTGCGGAATTTGACTGAACTAAGCTCTGAGAAATATTTCACTCCCAGGTTTTTAGAGGACACCGTGTACAGGTGTTCAGTCAAGCCTTCCACATACCCGACTTGTGACCATCGCTTAAACCACTACAAAACTAGCAGCTGGTTAAAATTATATGCAGCAGCAACTACTTCCCCCAAAGCTGACCAAAAAAAAGAAATAACAAGACTTTAAGTTGGTAATTAATTCTCCACGCCTCGTTTCCTGTCGCGTCAAGATTAATATCCTCAAAAATCTCATTTGATCCCCACTGAGAGTAGGAAATGGGCACACAGGAGATGACCCAAAGAAGTTGGTTTCCCCTACAAACTGTTTGAAGTTCTCGAGGGACTTTGGTCCGAATAATTTCTACAGAAGGGCACTGTATACCATTGACCGTTGATTCGACTCGTGGTATCTGCTCTTAGTCGAAAATGTATGAATTGCGTTGAAGTGGTTGTCTCCCCTCCTGCATACTATGTAAAAGAGCTTGAATTGTTGAAACAGCGATGGTGCGTAGCAAAATGGCCGTGATCCGTACGAGCTGCAATGAGATTTCGTAATAGTAGTCTTGAAAGCCCCATTTCCGTTGGTCTACGTCGGCGCATAAGCAGATACAGTTCACAATACCGTGATAGGTAAGTTTCATGCCAACAATTGACAAGCAAAGCCTGTCGCTGGCGATGCATTTTTTGATGTAGAAATGCTGTCGTGACAGTTGCTGGCCGGCTTCCCAAGATAGGAAGTGTCCGTAGGGCTGATCTGAAAGCTGCGTCTGCTTCCTCATTTCCAAGTAAACCCGAGTGCCCTAGCACCCACTTTATTCAGACCTGAGATAATCCAAAAAAATTAGCGGAAGATTCGTACTTCCGCGTGGCTAGTCGAGGATCTGCCCGTGCTGAGTGCATTTATTGTTTGATGACTATCCATCAATACATTAATACACAGCATCACTGCCTTAGATCGCTCCTGCTTCCCTCTTAGGTGACCAGATGCTGCTTCAAAAGATTCCCATACCCCAATGATCTCTGCATCTAAAACCTCACCCCGTGCTTTATTCCGTTTTCCGTTGGAAAGGTTTTTCCATCTAGCTTTAGGATGAAGCCCCATGCTGAGCGTCCGATTGCTTCCGATGATCCGCCTGAATACGCACAGATTTTCGACTTGGGCACTCTGGTGATCCACTATTTGCAGGCCTCTGTTTGATCTTTTCTCGAACCAGCCTTCGAAACCGGCATCGATTAGTACAGTGGTGGGTTAAGAGGTTTCACGGCCTCTGCGTCTGATAGCTGTCTATAGGCATGCTGAGACTGTGACATTTGGATTTCAGACCGCAGAAATTTCCATCTCAAAAGAGTCTTGCGATAGGTGTTTGTTTGAAGATAAGAAAATCGACCCAAACACACTTCCTAGCTTAGATATCCATAATACTTTCCATCAAATCCCTTGTAGATATGTGAGGTGATGACAGGTGAAATCCACAAAAGTGTTATATATAGCCGCCTAATTAGGGGAACGAAGCTCAAAACCTGTCAGTGGAGTCTCCCACGAACCTCAAGCTCTCATTGTAGAGTGTGCAGTGCCGAGATTGAGCTACATCCTTTTAACTTTGAGCTGAGTTGTCTCCTCCTCCGTCAAGTACACGCTTCCGATATCACATAAGAAGACCAAGACAAAGATATTGATTCTTGGAATGTGTAAATATAATGCGGTACTAAACGCTACAGCGGTAGTCAGAGAAGCCCTCATCATATCACAACATGTGCTACCCACCGGCAGACAAACAAAAAGCCCACGAAAGAAAAATAAAAGACCCTTCCGCATTCAAGAAAGGCAAATTTAGACTCATCAACAACATCGTTCCTTCTAATCTTTACTTCCGAATCTACTAGCCAAGAAGGCATCTGACATATATGAGTTACCCGACGACCCCACGTCCGTAACGACTTTTGGATGCTAGGCTAGGCTCCTTCACGGCAGTCACTCTCGACCAAGAATTTTCTGATGTACTTTCACGATCCTCGGGTTATCCTGCGGCATGAATCAGGAAAAGAGGAAGGAGGAGACTAATAAGGTCGAAAGACGCACTTGGGTATACGCAGGTCTGTTTCGCTCAGCTGGCCGGGCTCTTCGTAATAGGAGGGCCCTGCACCGAGTGGTTTCTGAGACTTTTCCCTGCTGATACATACCCGCAAATGACCATCAATTCGTTGGCTGGAGAGGGGAGATGATGACGGAATAACGGCTCCTCTTAGTGTGTACTCAAATGAAGATTTGTGGATGTATTACTACTGGAAAGAAGTCATGAAGGAGGCATAGGAGGTACTAGAATACCAGAGGCATAGAAACTCCTGACTTGAAAGCAGAAATGACCTACATGTCCTTATATAGTCACAGACTCATTAGGATAATAAATATTCTTATTTACTTGCTATACGCTGCGTGCGGTAGATCTCTTCGTCA
This sequence comes from Blumeria hordei DH14, assembly GCA_900239735.1. NCBI lineage: Eukaryota > Fungi > Ascomycota > Leotiomycetes > Helotiales > Erysiphaceae > Blumeria > Blumeria hordei. The sequence continues at coordinate 1,393,955 of OENG01000015.1, forward strand.
CTGAGTCATTATCTTGATGACTCTGCCAATACACGTACTATACGTTTGCAATGTTCATAGAGAAGATTGATACAGCACATAATTCACTTTTGAACCTTTCGTTTTGCATTCACTTAACCATACGTTTGCGTAAATTAAGGCCAATCAACATAAAGTGTTACTAATCAGGGCTCAGCTGTATCTAAAAAAAGTTGAGAGTACTAGTTCTCGATTTCATGGATTCCAAGACTATAGGAGATGAAAACTGATCGAATGGATTATCACGAAAATGATTTCCGAAATAAACCTATCAAATTAACATAATCTATGTCAGGCTTCTTTCATCAATATTCTAATTATTTTTTGACCTGTTGTTTAGGACGCTGTGATGATATGCAGCTCGCATTTTAATTTCCTCAGATTGGCTGAGATATACATATGAGGATGCTGAACTCCGAGTCCGAGCTCAACCCCAAGTCTCACAGCAAGCGACCCGCCGAGTTTCAAGATCCCATAGAGAATGTACCCCTCAAACCCTTTGGTCACAATCCGGGCGACTAAGCGCCCCACCCCATTCCTACCGTATTCTGGTATTTTAATTTGCCATGTATTATCGATTATTACGTTATCTGAAGTATGGGAGATTTTATGTATCTAAGCAGGAGCTAGAATGTGAATAGAAAGACAAGTTTACTCCTAGTCTCAAGCTCTACATACATATAGATTATCGTAGTCGGATCCACGAGACACCCGTTAATTTCATAGTCGATATTTATTATTTTATTCCTACTAATGTGCACAAGAATCCACTAATATGCTTGTTCTATTTAGAGTTAATACTTTTTTGAAGTCAGATTTTTTCATGCCTGTTTTCCGTCTAAATTTGGGTTGAGCCGAACCAAGTCGAGTGATGAGAGGAAATTCTTGATCAGTGTTTTGAGCCACTTTGTTCAAAAATTGATGATATTAATATTTGAAGAGCTTAATCCATGATTCTATTATGCATATAATGATCATCTTCAGAGCCGAGATAAGAATCCTTTATTTTTTTTTGCGTCGGATTTGAACTGCATATATAGCTAACTAGCTGTGACACAATATCAGAGAAGGGCATAAGAGATGACTCGATATACAAGAACTATCATGCCTCAGATTTATTTGCAAGTACCACTGCGAAGTTATGCTGGCTTCTTCTTCACCCCAAGTCAATCTGTATCCGTAAATACCCATCCAAGGGACGTCTCAAAAACCCTAAGTTTTCCAGACATACTTCCGTGATCCATTAGCTTGTCTGTGCACGAATTGTGGTATGAGGCGTATCCTTCCTGAGTGGAGTCGACGCCTAGGCTGCTCAAACTATACCAGAGAACACCAACAGGAGGCAGACCACAGCAATTTCAGTCACTTGCTTGTTCTTCTAGTGTAAGCTGCACTCTAACAGTTGAAATCTACGCGCGTACAATGCTCTTCAATTTTTAAGTCTCCTTGCCGTAATTCGAAATCTTACACCTGTCGAAACAGTATCCTTGCTCTGTACCATCTTGTAAGCTTGTCATAACTTCTCTCACGTCCATCACAAGGAACACTTTACTAAACTTGCGCGCCATGATTTTTCCTCCGGTAGATATTCATGTTATCGTGAGATTATAGTAGGTGTCCAGCTGAGGCCAAGGGATGTTCAATAAAGGGTTTATTCAATGGAACGAGGATGTACCTGGTCGTAATTGCAAATTTAATGAGAATTAGGTAGGAATTGATCTCGTTATGAGAGAAAATTTGACATGTTAGAGTATTTTTATTCATTGCCTCGTAGGCCAGCTTATTTTATATTACAAAATTTGACTGAGCTTGGCTCCGAAAGAATATTTAACTCTCAGGTTCGTAGAGGACATTGCGCAAAGGTATTCAGTAATTGTCTTCCTAAAAGTTATTTCAAAAAAATATATTCCATATTCATGTGATTCGTATGGGCTTCCGTTGCTTTTATAACTCAGAGATAAGGGGCACTAATTTGTTGATAAATTCGACAGAATTTTAGCGGTAGTATTAGTATGAAATTGGCCTAATTTAGAAACAAACTAATTACTTATTTGGAACGAAGAGATATAAATAGTTATCGTCTGAAGGTTGTGCATGTGTGGTATCTGTGGCTAAGCTTAGGCGATTTGGATACAGGGCGAGGGTATTTGGTTTAAACTTTACAGTTAGTGGTCGAAGTATTAAGCTAACTTTTGACCAATCAATTGTTTGTGTCAGGGAATATAGATTGAAATACCAAAATTTTGATAAAGCCACGTAGCAATTGATTACCCGGACGTTATTTTTCGTCTTGCTTATCTACAGCTCTACAACTGTATATATCTTCATGATTTGATATTTTTTTGACACAGTGAATTTAAGTTGTAAGTAAGATATGTAGTCATGTTTGTCTATAGCCCGAGAATATTTGTGCCTCAGCAGGCTACAATCTCAGATGCCACCTGTAAAGCCGCTGCTAAGTGGTTTTAATCCTGCAAGTCTTAAATTGATCAAACACTTAGTTGGGCTATTTCCTCGTCATTATTTTAACCCCACAACAAACAAGTTGTGCCGTTTTTCGGTTTTACGCTTGCTGGTAATTTTTTTTAAATATTTTTAAATCTGGCGCTCCCTTGCTAGCAATTTAAAGTCTAAATAGGAGGACTAAGATTGACATCTAGAGACTTCCAAGAGCTCGAATAGCTGGGTATGGTAGACCTGTGTATATCTTTGGGGCTCTCTCCCTTCGTAGCCGCTCCTGGCCTTCTGGTAATATACTGCAGGATATTCCGGAAGTCTGGTTGAAATACCGTATAATTACTGACAGATTGTTTGCTGAAGAATACCCTAGCCCTGCTTTCAATGATCTTGATTGATATGGAACCGTTGAAAATACCATGAGTTCAACCCTTCTCACTAGTACAACGAACGTAGGAGTGAAGAAACGATACCTCTAGGAATTCGATTTCTTATGTTTTTAAGGACAAAAGATTATTCTGCTTTGCTTTTGTGGGCATTTCTTTGACCGTAGGTGGGTAGCCCATATTAGGTTGCGGTGAAGACTTATCCGACTACTGAAGTAGTCGTTCATTGCACAATATATTTCCTCTTCGCTGGAGGCATCGCAGTCGTTGCTATCTTGGAAGTAGCTGTCTGAAGCGCTGCTATCATTTTTTAGCAAGGTGAGGTTCTCAAGGTGTTTTAGTTAGAGTTTAAAAAAGCCTGCCCGGCAAATCTGAATAATACAGATTTTTGGATCCTAGCGCGCAATTTTTTCCACTCTGTGTTGACCTTACCTAAGCGGCTCCCCATCTGCTCTAGGCCCAATGTCTGCCAGCTATTAGCTATTCTCCTCATCCTCTCTAGAAGATGCGTTTCTTTTCCAAATTAACCCCATCCTGTTAACAAGAGCACATTACATCCGAGCAGAATTTTTAGCGCTCATATTTCTCCCTCATAGAAAGCCCCTATGAGTTCTCGATCCTGCCTCCATACACGCGTAAATTTATCCTGGATCAAGACGTTCAACCATTTCTCCAAAAGCCAAATTATTGGCGTGCTAGAAAGAAAAGTAAGTCTTGAAGGGCTTTCACCTTTCATCTCGACACTTTGGCCTCCAGATTCTTAATCCGCATAGTTTCTCACTACTATTGGCTCAAACCTTCTGCATTCAAATTCTCGTTGACACTCCGACCAACTCGTATTTGTCTTCTAGACAATCTATCAAAGCGACTACCTCTCCACAGCCTATGATAACAACCCTTGGTCTAGGCTTTATAAACTAATCGGCAAAGTTTTATATCTTAATTCAACTAGCTTCAGCATGCGACTCAGATTTAGAGATTCGTGAACCAATCTTCGCTTTTTCCAATCGCCCATCCAACTGAGGGCTTACTAGGATTATGACAGAAAGGCCACTTTCAATCAACACGCAAGCAGCGACTCTTCATTCAACATATAACTCGCCACAATTAAATGATACCCCTCTGCTTACTGAATCCGCAGATGACGAACCATACACCATTAAATGCATATGCGACTATTCCGATGATGATGGTAACACAATATACTGTGAGAAATGTGACACATGGCAACATATTGAATGCTTCTACCCCGGAAGAGTTGACGATGCATCGAGGGAGGAGTTTGATCATTCCTGTGCAGATTGTAAGCCGCGGTCTCTAGATAGGCGACATGCTACTGAAAGGCAACGTCTACAGAGACAGAATAAGCTAGGAAATGATGCAATTGACAAAAAAATCAAACGTCCGCCTTCCAAAAGCCACAAAAAAAAACCAAAAACATCCGAAAACCAGTCAATCAATTTTCAGGACCATGATCCTCATCGAAACAGCATAGAATACCAATCATCCACAAAAAAGCCAAAGGTTTATCGCTCATCGCAGCAAGTTGTAATACAAAACAAAAGGAGTCCGTCATTCAGCTCTCGGCAGGATATCAGTTCTCGTCCCTTGAGCCCAGCGCACACCTTACCAGATCTACCAACTAATTTCCAATTACATGGATACTCTGAAAATTTTCAGACTCTCTATCAACAAGGCCATGTCCAGTTAACTTGTACTAATTCTTTCGCCAGCCTCTCCGTCAGTAATTCCATGAGCGAGTGGCTCCGAGATCCTAACAGGCTTTACCAAGACGCTGGAGTCAGGGATAAGGAGGACGTATTTCTTCATCTCAAAGTTAGTGTTGATACACTCAAGTGGCCTGAATTGCGGGTTGAAAAGAAGGAAGATATATATCAGGACACAATTCTCCAGTGGCAGTATCTTATAACACCAGTACATCTTCCTCAGCCGGGTCGGATTGTCGAACTCAACGGACTAGTCGGGTTCCAAAAAGACTATTGTAGCGACGTCGAAAATCGCTGGACGGACTCTGCCCATCCTCGTCCCTTCGTCTTCTTTCACCCACGATTACCGTTATTCATCGATACGAGAAGAGAAGGTTCGATTGGAAGACATGTTCGACGTAGCTGCCGCTCAAACACAAATCTCGAGACTTTTATTGCTAGTGGAACTGAGTACCATTTCTGGCTTACAAGCGAACGATCACTTTCTGCAAATGAACAAATAACTATCTCATGGGATTTCCGCTTCCCTCCCATTTGCAGGTCGCGCTTTCTGCACCTTCTGAATCTTGGAGATGAGGATGGTGCGCCTTCTGATGGCTCTGACATTACGCAGGAGGAATATGAACAACTCACACAAACTATACAGCTTGTACTTTCAGATCACGGGGGCTGTGCGTGTGATTTAGGAAGTGACTGTGCATTCGCCCGCTTTCATAGAAATTATCAGCAGAAAACATTAACTCAAGCCCATGGAGTCAAGTCGAAAAAGGCTCGAAGGACCAAACAGTCTTACATAGTCGTAAATGGAACAGATAATTCGTCTTGTAGCCGGGCGACAAGTGAAGTTCGTCAGGAACAAAATGATGAAGAAGATAGCCGCTCACTACCTGGGTCGGCTCGAAGCAAGTTCCATACTCGAGATCAATCTTCTATCGTTTCCAATAATGACACAAACTTTGTGTTGACTGAACCTTCAGACCGAGAAAAGAGAAAGTTAGCCATGTTAGAGGACTCGTTTCGAAAGATGGAGCAAGGTCAGCCACCGCGAAAGAAGAAAAGAGCCTCAGACGGCACCAACTCTAGTCCATCATTAAATTCAACACCTGCCCATGCACCTCCAAAAGCAAGACAACGTTCAAACGTAACGACATGGCCTCCCAACGCGCAGTCAAATTCTTCGAATCAGAACTCGTCTCGATCGCGTAGCGGAGAAGTTAATCCACGAAGACATCTAAAATCACCGTCCGAAACCTTATCTCTAAGCGGTGAAATGCCTCCACCATCCAGTAAGTCGTTGTTATCAGATTTTGAAACAAATCAGACGGCACAGCTACCTACCGCAAACAATTTATACCAAGACTCTTCAACTCAGACTGATGAATTCAAAGAATCATGGTGGAGCAAACTCAACCCGCTTAAAAGAAGATTGATTATCCCACTTTCGAGAAGACTACTACGTAATAGATGCCGTATGGAATCAAACAACAGTCACAGCAATCATTTTTCCCAAACTTTTTCTGGCGAAATACCCCTAGCATCTCCCATGTCACCAAACCTACCTATTGATAAATATAAACAACTACTAGACGAACACATCAACTCAGACTTTACTGAAAAGCAAGATAAATTATACAATTCAACCAACGGACTGTCTACTAAATGCGATATTAAATCCTTAGATAGCACTAATACCACCAACGAATTACTCATGCCTGCATCTAATCCACCAAATAATATAGTAGAAGCTTCTATAACCCTATGCCCCCAACTATCAATAAATCCTAACTTTAATATTTCGGATAACTATAGTATCTCCTACAACACCACGCTATCCGAAAACTTAGGGACCTCTATTATACCCCCGACACTCCACAACAATAGTATTCAACAGCTAAGTCCCATAAAAATGACGAAGAAGCTTAGCCTTAGTGATTACAAGGCTGCAAGGCTCAAGAAAACAGATTCTTCCGCTGCATCAACTACAAAACAGTCTCAAGGGAACAATAGCCCGACAATAAAATTCTCATCCCTCAAGCCTTCTTTATTGGCTCGTCACGAGGTTAAGTCACCGGGTATGCTTGAGAATAACAGAAAGGAAGATTCTCCTACCTCAGATCAATGAATCAACAATTTTATTTCAGGTCAGATTTCATCGATTAACCCTCCATAAAACTGGATCAGTATTGGTCAATTGTTGTAAAGCTCATAAAATGAACTGGCTTCAATCGGTCGTAATGGCTATTTTCGTTTCATTGTTGTTTTGGTTGGGTTGCCGGTTGGTTTTTTGGGTTGGCTAAGTAGGCGCGCTATTTCTGTGGGACTGGAATAAATGAATTACAGAAGCTAAATAGCATGGGGTATGGAGATAGGCGTATTTGGGACGGCATCAAGTTGGAGCGATTGAAAATTTTATGGAAGCCATCGTGAATTTTGGACGCTCAGCGTTTGAGCTGATAGAAATTCTGGGTTTATGAAGTTCTTGTACAGATACAAGCCGGTCTCAGCGATCTTTATGTAAAATCACGATATTAAGTCACGAAAAATCTTACGTTATTTCTGACTGCCAAAGTCTAACAAATATAAAGGAACTGTGTTTGACTGTGCCTTGAGAGAATGATTCTTAACAAGGGAGAATCGATGTTTATCTGGTGATCTTAGTTATTAACAGAGATGAAGTATGTTGTTTCGCTGAAGCCTTTATCCTGTCGGGTCTTTGAGTACACAAGCACATGAAAATCTTTTCTTCCTGAAAGCAAAGAGTTTCTATGCCCTGGATGGTGTACTGCCTCCAATGCTTCATTCATAACTTATTTCCAGCGACAATATCTGCAAGAGACCTCTTTTGGGCAAACGCTTAAGGGAGCTACTAGCCCGCTATCATCTCTACTCTCCAGCCGTCCAAAGAAGGGCCATTTGCGAGTGCACAGTGACGGGGAAATTTCTCGAATACTACTGAGTGCGGGGCTCTGCTCATCTGATAACAGGAATAAATCGGATGGGACAGCTGCTTTTTTGGAGCGTTCGAATTGTTCGGCTAGCCAGCTGCGGCAGACGTGTGAATAACCTAGAACATTTTTCTCCTCTCCAAGCCTTCCACTTACTTCACCTCATTCTGATGTCAGAATTTGAAGTAACCTTGTCCGCGAGCCGAATTATACATTCCTCGAGGGCGGAAGAACCTTTTACTTTGCTTTCGGGAGCTTTACCTTGCCCGCCATTGGTATGCATATGTGGGGATATGGCGAGGGTTTCTCTGAATACCAAGGTAGCGTTTGGTACTGCAATATTTCCCTCTTGCCCAGGCTTATTATCATTGCCGTGATCTTCGTAGGAGTTGTCTGAAGCGTATCTTTGAGACAGGGAGAAGGATAACCTAGCTCACGGTCGAAAAAGATCTGACTCAATAAAAGAATCTGCAGATTCTCCGGTTAGAGTTGAAGGTTCACAGGGGATACAGCATCGGGTGTTGAGGTTCTGACCCCCGATGGAATGAGTGGAAGATGCGTAATGTTTCCTTCGTAGTCAGGCTATATTTAAGCTTTGGAAATACTAGAATAGCACAGCGGATTCAAATCCTGATCCAAGTGATCAAGATGGCAGCCATGTTCAGACCCTGTAAAAAAGTGCGAGTGGGTTGCCATGATCGAGAGATGAGAGTGTGGGTCCGGAAATGAGTTATTTTGTAGATGAAGCCCTTAAATAGTCTCGTAGGACAGGTTGATGCAATAATGAGTGTCATATGTTTTGTTTTTTGTTTATGATTAACAAGCCAGCCTGTAAATAGCGGGAGACTTCTATCTCGCCTGTGTTCAATGATTACCAAAGGTATGATCATGGCACCACATTTAATACCACATGACCCACAACATGGAGGGCAAGACTGACACCTGTACGCGGTGCCCTCTACGAACCTGGGAGTGAAATATTCTCCCAGAGCCAAGTTCAGTCAAATTTCGCAATACCGAACAAGTTGGCCCATGAGGCAATGATTCAAGACTCTCCACCTAATCAAATTTTCACACCTGACGAGATCAATCACCACCAAAACCTCATCAAATTTGCAAGTACGACTTAGTACATCCTTATTTCAATGATCACACCTCTCGTCGACTTTCTCTGGCCTCAATTCACCACCACGTACACGCCCACGCCGATATTTATACCCGACGGAGGAAGCAAAACGTGGCGCACAAACCTGGGAGACAATTCTTTGGGATGGGCGTGAGAGGGATTAGGACAAGCTCACAAGGTGCTGCAGATGGTGGAAACGATCTCGACGGACGTGAATTTTGGAATTTTGACAAGCTTTCGAATTGAGCTTTGTGCGTGCGCCAAGTCTTCGCTTGCGAGAGTGCGGGCGACACTATAAACACCGCCGTGGTTGGATGGTGCGGTGGTACATCATCTTGGCCGGTTTCTCAAGTAAGGTCTGGATAGCTAGGACACATATCCCACCCGAGACAGGAGACAGCTAGTTCGAATCCGGCAAAACCTAACTACATTTCTCGCGGCGCTGGTATACATGGATGATGAAGGCATGCTTGGATAATCAAAGGTTTTAAATTCCCTTTGGTGGGTACTTACGGAGGAGGGTTGACTGTTTGTGTAAGCAAACATACCTCATAGTGGTATTTGCGAGTAAAATCCAGAGTATGAGTGTCTTTAACGTCAAAAGAGTCATCCTATATGTATACATAGTACCGGTCATGTGTCATAGCTAGATAGCTGAAAACACATTAAATGATTTAAAAAAGACCCACAACATGAACGTTAAATTTGTGTGGTCCGCAATTTCACCCTCTTCAATCTCCACCCAAAAGTTCTATCATCTCCCTTCTCAAGCATTAATTCCGAGTGGCCAAGTATCTTTTTTGTCTTTGCTTAACAACTAGCTGTCTCCTCTTTGTTAGAATCGTTGCTCAATGAGTCAGGGAATCTACGATTGTAGCTGTAGGTGTTATCATCATTTCTTTTGGTTTGATTGACGACGAAAGAGTTTGCAATGCTCAGATGGTCCCAATCACCCTTTTATCCCTTGGAGGTGGGAATATTATGATGCAGAAACTTGGTAATTTATTTACATCAGGTCATCATTAGGACTGGGCTATTAAGAGCATTATAGTCTGAAGAAGAGCATAGCTTCCATTACTTGTCTCATAAGTTGAGGTGAATTCTAGATGACAGGTTTACAAGAAAGGGGAGTTTATTTTTTGTAAATATATCGCAATAAGCTAGGATGCATATTTTTAAAGTTGTCCAACTTGTAATTTTCCCTTTGCAGACGCTATTTTTCATAAAGTTATTCTCTCCAACTCATATTATCCTTTCTTAGACTTAGACTACGTAGGATATGGTAAAGCCCTGGGTGTCAATTGGAATTTATTGAAATTAAAGAAGGTGTAAAATAAGTAGATGGTTAGAAAAGCAGCAAGTATCGTCACCGACACGAGAACAGGCAGACAAAGAATCATCTACGGAAACACAGCCTCTAGCATCCACAGAAACCGCAGCAGGGCCCAAAGCAGTGTTGCAATACTAATGAGAAGTATGCATATTGGCCACAACTCTTATCTGTAAAGAAAAAAGGCCCCAGAGTGGTGAGTCCTAAATGCCAGTGTGGATATCCGTCACAAAATGTGAAATATATGGTCTTAGCTTGTCCTCAGTGGGCTAAGAGAAGGAGAGGTGCTGCGACAGTCATAGGATGGGTCTTTGAAGCTATGATGAACAGCCCAGATGATATGAAGAGAACTACACAGCGGATACTTAGTAACAGTTGGCCTGGATAGTTCCGGCTTGCACAAGTTGAGATGGCAGTCAGTGGAAGAATTAGGCGATCGGAAAGGATATGATGGTATTCACATTGAATGAACAGCGTAAACGCACTTCCCGTAGGATACCTCAGAAAACCAATGGACACAAGACAGACAGTTTTGGGGAGTTTTTGCCCATTTGGTTTCCTCCCTTGTAAATATTATGGCTAGATATGTCTACATGAGCCCCAAGGGTATCTGAACTGACAAGGTGATTATAATCTGTGTGTGTTTATTCTCCAGTAAAGTCTAGGACTATGTAAGGACATATAGATTCATTCTGCCTACAGGCCGGGAGTATCTATGCCTCGGTAGCGTACTCCTTCCTATGCCTCCTTCACGACTTCTTTCCAGCAGTAATACCCCCATAGATCTTCATTCGAGTGCACACTAAGAGGAGCCATTATCCCGTCATTATCTCCCCTCTCCAGCCACCGAAACGATGGCCATTCTAGCGTGTGGAGCTGCGGGGAAGCATTGCTAAGACCAATAGTTGCGGGGCTGTTCAGTACCGACATCACGTTTTAATATGAACACTAGGCCACCCTTCAAGAGGGTTCGTAGGCGTCGGCCAGTCGGGCATTACAGGTTTTAGGGTATTTCGGAAAGTCAAATGTGACGGAAACCGGGTTGATGAAAAAATTGATTTACTAAACTATATAAGGAGAATAGAGAACTTTAGCTACTACTAACAGGTACTTGTAAGAGTTGATCCTCCTCGTGAATCTACAGACTACTGACTCGTCCTTAGACACACTACTTCCTACGCAGCCACGTATCTCCAGGTGTCACTAAGTTGTAATAACGCATTAACGTCCAGAATAGTAGTGCCGTTTCGTTCAGCTCTTTCTCCTCCCCCCCCCAATGCAGCCTTATCTTGAGAATTCCCAATTTTATGCTTTGATATCCACCTAAGCTCAAACGACGGTCAAACCGTAACATCAACCCCACCATCCCTATGCTACTTCCGATACTTTTCGTCATTCGTGTCTAGAGATAAACTGCCGTGTGGGAATTTGGAAAGGTCTTGGCAGAGTGTGCTTTATTTTAAATCATTTATTATAAATTCAGCTATATAGCTATGACTTACAATCAATCCCATCTTTCATGTGAGATAAGTCATTCGCCTTCAGATACTTATACTCTAGATTTCACTCGCAAATATTACTATGGGATGAGTTTGCATATGCAGAACAGTCAACTATCTGTAGCGAGTGCCCACTGGATGAAAAATAAAAACTTTTGGTTATCCAAGTGCATCTAAACCACAAGATATACGGTCAAGCTTTGCTAGATTTAAGTCAGGGATCTTCAGTCTCTAGTAGGATCGTTATCTAAGCCATCAGAATTCTACCTGGTAGACCTGACCTGTTGATTTACTATTTCACCATCAAACGAAGCCCTATGGCTGGCGTCCAAAAACATCCAAAGTTAAAATTTCCACTATAAATTCTCAGTCTCGATGCATCTGGTGATAATCTCTTCCTTATCTCGCTTCACATCCTAAATATCTATCCTACCTCAAATTGTGAAACCCCATTAGAGCAGCAGGCACCCAGAAGGCAAAACCTAAGTTTTTTGTCTTACAGTTGGTTTTCCTCCTTTCGGATAAACGTAGTAAATTAGGTCTATAGTGAGAGATAGTTGGTGATAGACGGGTTAGTTCCCATTTTCATTAAAAGAAGGTTCTCAGGCTGTCATTGGGCGATATTGTTTGTGGTTTAATTGAGTTGAAGAAGTCGTGTGCAGATTTGAGGAAAGTCATTAAAGAAAAATCGTCAATAACAGAAATGCTTGTATTTGCTTTCGACTTAAACTCAGAGGTAGTACTCCCTAGCTTCCTCAGGTATGTATAATCTATTAAACACTTATATAGGCATCGCCGGAAGATACTAACTTCTTTCTTGATATATCTATGCTGTTTTGTAAATGCGATTGTATGGTGCTGCTCTATCGTGCTTATTTCATGATTTCTAGACTGGCCGCTTTTCGTAAGATCGGAATCCTTGCTATCAAAAGCTCTCACGCCATAGCTTTTAATGATATAACTTTATTTCCCCGATGGGAATTGTAGTTCTCCTTATAATGATCAGGCTATAGCACCAATTAGTTTCGTTTTCAGCCAGTCTCAGGTTAAATGACGCTTATATACCTGTTAAGTACGACACTGAAGACTTGCTCTTTTATATAAATGAGGTTGATTTTCATAGCTGCACTCTGGTTGATTGGTACGCAATTTATTTTTTTCCATTTAAAACCAACGGATATCTCTGTTGACCCTAGGAAAAATTGGAGTTAGAGCTTCAGCCGTTAGACAAAGCGGACTTGGAATTCCATTTGACTAAATTGATTTCTTTGGTTTTCATATTTAATTTTTTCGTATAGTTGTCTTGCGGTTGAATTGTCTAACAGAGCTTTTATTAATGTAGTGCGAGTGAACTATACACGTCCAGGAAAGACTAGTAATGTTATCTTTCAATGTAGAAAAACCTTTCCGATTTGACTCCCGTAGTAAAGTTTAGTTTCAAACAAAGAGATTGAATGTCAAAGTTTTGAACAACGTGAAGTATCTTCATAGGTATTCCATGGTAGTAGATTCGTCTAATAGGCGTCGTATGCAGCTCAATGAGAACTAATTACGTCCGATTCACGAGGACGCGAAAAGCTAGGCGCAGACCCTAAGCCTGGTAAATTTCAAATCAAGTGCAAGTGATAATGATGGCTCAACTGTAAGTTTAAATATCATCATAAAATTGCCGTACTCAATTAAAAAGCACAATACACACATTATTTTAAATGTTAGCCATGAGACTTTGATGGTGATGATTGCATCTTTCGTACTCAATGTCATATCTTGACCAAATCATCAAAGGGACGTCCCCAGAGACCGAGCTCGAAACGAATTCATCAAGCGCTCCATCAGAACGGCGTAGCTCCTTACGTTCACAAAGATCATTATCCCCCACTCACACCTCACCACCTCAGATATACCTTAATCTTCTGATCCTAGAGGCATCATTGCGCGCTCAGTGGCTTCAGCTTCGTACAAGGAGGCGACAACATACATTTTTCTTGGCGTTGCTGGCCTTTTGGATCGCATACTTTGGATACGCACTCTTTCTTGCACCCAGAGAAGACGGCAGCGGTGTCGGGGGCTCCATATATTGGGTCATTGACGTCGGCGAGAAGATCTGTTTGATTAGTGGTATAATAACAGGAATACTAGTTTGGGGGACTGGGCAATGGGAAAGGGGAATAAAATGGCCTCGCCGCTGGGTATACAACACCAATCGAGGATTAAGGGAATTCAATTGCAAGGTGGTGATCATTAAACAATCATGGTGGTCAGAATTCACTTCTATGGTCACATTTTTATTTTCACATGGTCTATTTTTTAACAGCGGCAGCTCATATCGTCAAAATATTGATCAAATGATTCCAAGAGAGAACGAAAGGGCGCAGAAAAAAGGGAAAAATCATTCAATACAAAAAAAGCCCGATTATTCGGATGGTAATGAAGAAGATCTTGAGCCTGGGGGGGATCATGTCAAATTATTGCTCCTCCCAAAACCATTTTCCCCAAACTTCCGCGAGAATTGGGACATATACAGAACTGAATACTGGGAAATAGAAAACGAACGAAGGGCAAACATTCGAAAGAGCATATTGGATCGTGAAAGAAAGATAGCTAGGCAGCAGGGAGGTATATTTTGGTGGACTGGCTATAGAGGTAAGAATAGAGGGAAAGGCCAACCCCATGAGAAGGAACGAGATTATACCCATAAGCATCTCCAGAACGAGAAAGATAGATCTCGATTTCGCAGTGGAAGTGTTAGATCCGGACATCAGTCGCTAACACATCAAAAAACATTCTCCTCTACCGAATCAAGAGAAAGACCATCCACCCCAAGTGCTCTCCGAGATTACACTACTTCCGGAAAGCGTAATAAATGATCGTCGCTTGGAAACTAGCCTAAATATTTAGTCAGACCTGACAACAATTCGATCATTTCCGAGGTTTCTTACAAGGCCAAAATAAGAGTATAAAGCTCACACCTGAAAAAATGGAGTTGTTTGCTACTTTTAACACGGGAGGTGGGCCTTCAAAAACTTGAATAATGGTTTTAGCCCTTTTAAGTATTAGCCAATCAAAAATGTATACTATTCGAAGCAGATAAATTTACGTTTTTTTAAATCTTTTGATAAAACATTTACAGAATGTGTTTCAATATGTCCTTTACGTTCAAAATTACGGACAGTCGTTACAAGTATATCGTGATGCAGTACAAAGTTGCAAATGTCATTCAAATATGAGTATTTTTGAAATAATTCTTCTATAAATGAATCAAAGCAATCTCCTGACTTGATGTTCTGAATTCCCTCTCTAAAAATGCAATGTAGAAATTACATATTTTATGTTAAAAAATTACTGACACTAATCCCGGTAATATGACTCGTTATGAGGAGCGGGGTTAGTATTTATGACTGCTACCCGACTCCACCCATTCAAAGATACAACTATAGTCAGCATAAACACTTTTAGCAAATGATAGAGAAAATTCTAGAGAGATATGATAGGAGATTCAAGTATTTGTCCCGTTAAAAGCGGTTATCGCTTATTTGAAGGGGGACTATTCTCAACACCTGTTAGTAGTGGCCCCTACGAGCCTCCAGAACTCACTGTAGAGTCTGCAGAGCCGAGATTGAGTAACAAAGTCCTCACTTCGATAAGGATTCACAATCGCTTTCGCCGTCTCTATCATCTTCATCCATAAGCACATCCCACTATCACAATTATCATGAAGCTAACCACGATCAGATCAGATGGTAGGGTCGGAGCCCTACTCATCACCAACCCTTGATCATGGGGGAAAAGCCATCCGATGAGTTTCCGGAGCGTACCCAGCACCTGATACGGAGATGGTGGATTGGGTCAAGTCGGCCTTGGCTGTTACAAAGAAGGGAGATATAGATGAATATGCGCACCTTATATGGTCCCAATGCCTCGGCTTCACCTCGCTGAGGCTACAGGTTTTCCAAGACATTTTTCCCGCGCATGCAGTTTCCATTGCTACCATTTTTATTTTTTTTGGGTAGAAGGTTCTGTGGAAAAGGTGGCTGAATTCCATGGGTAAATACTGAGCTGAATGGCTATTCATCAAGGGCAGTATATCAATGATCTTTCAAGAAGCATAAGAGGCAAGGAGCAGTGTACAAGGTGCGGCCTGGGTCAGAGAGGAGACCAATGTGCTAGATAGTCTATGACTCAAGTAGTGCGATAAACATACCTCTCTCTCTGATATAAACATACAAAATCCTTCTCCACAACTTCCTCGGTCTTTCCTCGCCCTGCTGGCCCTAATCCATACCATAATGGCATCTATATTTTTCTAATGATATACGTTCCCCTTAATTTGGTGTTCATGTCGCCGGATCAATTGGTGTTGGTGTACAGCAGAGCAAGTCCAGAATAAATCAGTTAATTAATGACACCTAGGGAAAGAATATTTCCTACTTCTCCCTATATACATAGGGAATTGTAATTGTCAGTGCCGATCACAACAATCTGTGTTGCTAAGCAACCATATCTAGACCGCAGCATTGGTAGCCCCCGTAGCTGGCTAGGCCCTATATTCCATCCCTACTGTACTGGCGCAGACAGTACAGACACAAGGGATCAATCCCGTAACAGTTCAACTCAATATTGACAGCCGTGAATCCTTAATCTTCGACCGTGACGCCAGATTGCATTCCTTTCACGGTTATTTTCCTTGAAGTTTTTGATTAGTAAACTGATGCTCCCATTTCACTATAGCTACATGGCCGGTACAGCCGACTGGGATTACTTGGAAGATTTTCAACTCATTCGCACATTGTAAGACCATCATATAAATTGTGGCTGGTTCAACCCATTTCTAAATCTAACAAAATTTTATAACAGAGTAGCAATATTCCAGTCTAAAATCGGCGCTCATCGTACCAATTCTTTCCCTATGACGGCCCTGGTCATGAATTATTTTCTAGATCCATACCAAGAGCTTTGGACAAGTTTGTTACGGCCTTGTATTCCCGACCTTGTGGGACTCTGATACTATGGTTCTTTTCCGGTATTGTATTGTAACACTATATACGCACGGACCAGTTGCATATTATATAAATATCTAAATCATAAGATACCCTTTCTCTGTTTATATATTTTTTTATCTTTCTGTTTATTTTTTAGGGTCTTATTATAGTCCTATCTGAGTCTATGACTATGAAGGACTTCTAGAATCTATATGAAGAAACTACCCTTTTTCTCTTCTTTCCTTAGTTTAGAATCTTGTGAATTAGATTCCTGATTTGAGCTCTTGTTTGATTCGACTTGGTCATCTAGTAACCTAAATCCTCTTCCGGTCGTCACAAGTTCACCTGTTGGCTTTTGTAGCAGCCAGCTTCCCGTGCAAAGATTGAAAATTTCCGACTCAATTGGGCCCAAGAAGAATTTTGAAGAATTGGAGGTAGGTAGTAATTCCCCGCAGTCAACGTGTATGGCGAGCATTTTATGAATAGTGCATGAAGTTAGTGGGTGTGATCTCCCTTCCATAAAAACAAAAAATTATATTTAGGCTGTTAAACATCAATGGTATGCGGCGAAGTTCAGTAGTTTGTGCGGGTCATGATAACTTCGAGTAAGAAGCGACGAGACGCTCGGCCTCATGGCCTCTCGAACTGGAAACGGTAAGTCTGCGGCATACCGCCGTCGCTTCAATCATGCGACAGCTTTACTTGACTATGATTGCGGTAGAGAATACATAATAAGTCACCTTGTACAGCGTATGAAATGACTGACGATTAAAAAGTGGAACAATGAGGGCACAGGTGCTAGAAGTCCTGCTCGGATTAATAGAATGGCGGCTGTTCAGGTAGTACATCTAGGAGAGCTGAATATACACGGTGACTGGTCGGGGAACGGTGGAGATACCTGCGACTAGGAGGTTTAGCATGGAAAGAAGTACTGGAATCGAGGCTCGGGCGCGTGGCTACTGAGGCCTAACAATGAAAGACATATTGTTCAAGTTTTCCTTTTGTAATTCGGGATTGAAGAAGTCTTCTTTTGGTTTTGTACTCTAGTCAGCTGAACTCGTCATGATTGAACCCATATATGCAATTTGGCATGATTCCGGTCATCTATGTGGGACGAGAAATTTATACGTTATGGTAGTCAACCTAATCCGGCCCGGCCCCACTGGTGCTGAAGCTCCAGTAGGAGTGCGATTGTTGTCATTTTACCCAGCACGTTACTTTAAAAAGAGACATAACAGTCGACGAGGAAGTAATGGTTCGGGCGGGGTTCTTTGACAAATCATCACCAGTAGATGGCGGTCCTGAGGCTGATGTGATTTTTCTCAAAACTTGTTCAGCAATATATACCATTTCCGATTCATTAGTCAGCGGAGGTAAGCGGTGCTGATAATTTCCAGATCCTTGTGGTAGTGAGGAAGAATGCGATTAGCAATGCGTGCTGCACCATTTGCTTCTTTATTTGCTCCATAGACTGGATATCTATTTATGCAAGCTGCAATTTGACTTGTGCTTATTCTTTGCTTTTTTTTTTTTTTTTGCTAATTTCTGGTCCTAAGCTAACGCTTTCTTATCCACAATGGGTCAACGACTGGTGGAGCCGGCAAGGATCACTGCGTACAGGCCCAACTCATTCCAACCGCATGAACTTCTACTGAAATTGTAGAAGTTAACAGCAAAACTAAAATCAAAAACATAAATCAAAAACTGAAATCAAATTTGGAAGAAATACTGTTTGGTCCGGATCCCGCGCTTCTCGCCCGTTCCCTTTCCTGCCACATCCTCCAAGTGACTTTTTCCTATCTCCGCTGAGAGCGAAAGATTAGTTCGCAGATTACCTGAATTCAGCTGGTATCCTGCTATATATTTTGAAGCTTTTTGTAGACTTCACCGAGGGTTGCTGTACCCTCAAACTTCTTCTTCGGATTCCAGGATTCCGAAACCCGATCCCTCGGCCATTGAGACGTCCTTCGTTGAGGCCATTGTTGCCTCTTCGGCCCTTTTGGCTGCAGCCCTAAATCGAGCCACTTTCGCGTACTCCCCTTGCTGGATCTGGCGGATCCGCGCGAGCTGCTCTTTTGGCACCGGTCCGGACTTGCTGGGTCTGGCTAAGCAGGCCCGGGAATCCGATCGGTGAGGTCCCCCACAGTTTCGACACCGGGTGAGAGCCTTGCACTCTGATTCTGAGTGCATGTTAGATCCGCAATTCCAGCAAGCTGGAGCGCGGGAACAACCACGGGTGGCGTGAAATTCAAGACACCGTTTGCATTGTTCGATTTTGCGACGAGGTCGGAAGAGCTTTGCAGCTCCAGAGTCGTCGAAAAGGCGGAATCCGGGTCGAGGAGCAGATTCTCGGGGAAAGAGCGCTTGCCAATTTGAGTAGGGCGCCCCTGGTTTGCTAGTCCCATGAGGACGAACCAGAAAGGGAACCAGCTTGGTCACTCGCGTGACTTCGTCGGCAACCATCTTTGCTGTCACGGCGATGGGGCCAGCAAGTGTTCGAATTGTCTCCGGAACGGTGGCAATTTGCATGACAGCCAGATTTGATGCTGGTTCCAGGTGTATTTCTAGATCTCTCCGCAGTGCAGAGGAATCCAAGAGCTCCTTTCGAGAAGCTTCGTTCTTTGCTGTAATCGCAAAGCCGGTCTTTACCCGCTGAACCAACGTAATATCGTTAGCAGCGGTTCCCAGCGCCAGAGACACAGCTGACCTAATGCCAGCTGGGGAGAGGAGACGGTGGGAGTGGAAGTAGTCGAGGCGCAGAAAAAGTCGTGAATCGATTTTTGTCCTCGGGTTGGCACTCTTTGCTTTGACGGTTTGAAGTAATCTAAGGTAGACTCTCAGGCAGCACACTTTTGCTTGACTTGCTTTATTGGTCTAGGATAGAGGCGGTGCTGGAGACTGGAACATTGTACAGTCCGGGGCCATTAACCTCACTACTTCAAAATGTAATGCTACATTTAGGTTTATCACGGCCTCATGCCCTTAAGGATGTGATTTTGTTGAAATATAATATATTTTGGAGTGCCAAGAATAACTCATTTGTAAGTCTGGCTAATTAGACTATCCATTCCCCATCCTATATCATTGTCATCAATACATCCCTCACGGAAAGTGTAATGCACACTGGCATTTATTTCACACTAGCATTCCATCAGATGATTATGTATCAAATGCAGGTTAAAGGTTTCTCGGATCTATTACTGACACACATGTATTTAGCTTTATATTTCTGTCACATATATCTGTTTATATATAGATCTAGATCTACAGGGATCATAATGTATGATCCATGGAGATTGATAAATACTGGTCAAAAACCACAGTTGATAAGACATGCGCACACGCAATCTCACTTTTATCATCTAAGTTTACTCAGAACCAAACATCTCAATACACTTGTTTCCAGTCAATTCTTCCTTCTACAATTTCAAACAAGACTTACTGTATCAGTCTAACCGCCGACACTGATTCTGCTATAACCTTCATATTTGCTAAAGCTCATAACTTCAACAGGTTATGTGTTATGAATTAGTTGTAGGTAATTTGGATTGGGTGGCGCACGGACTATTTCGTAAATTTGGTTAGGGCTAGGCAAATGGGGCGTAAATTATGTTGGTTGGAATTTTAGAATTTACTCCTTAGTTCGAACATCTTTTGTTTTAAGATACACGACCTTATACCCTTTGATAATCAGAACTAAATATATCTACTTGATTAACTATTCGTGATTTACCTGCACCCTTGAAATCTTTGTCTTGCCGAAACTGACTCGACCTCTGTAGCTTAACAGCTCCGTAATCCAGTCCACAAGTAAGATTCATAACATTATGAGTCCAGTGCTCTCAGTGAATCTTGTTGTGCTCAGCTAAGATAGCCCTGGCAGCTAGTGCATGGAGGGTGAGTATGTCATCATGGTGCCTTGGGCATGGACAACTCACATGACATGTTTGGAGAATTTGGTCAGGCAAGGCATATTAAATGATTAGGCATATGATTGGCGGGTAAACAAGTCAATGAGGTATAAAAGGAGAGGTTTTCCCACTGTAACTTAAACACATACATACATAGAGTCACTTACAATTCACTCTCGATCAAATCATATCTTAGCCGTCAAACGCAAGTGTAAGTTCCCCATTTCATATACCAAGTAAAACAAATCTGTAAGACTTCCGATCCAAAAAACGGTTTCTTGCTAGCTTTTTCTTCTTGGTACAGATAAATGATGCTATCATCAGGCTGGCAAAGCCATCTAATGCCACCAAGCTTCAACGGCAACATAATTACAAGTTATTGAAGTCGTTCCATGACCATGCCATCACAGTCCACCTAGATAATGTCAAAAGGTCAACTGACACGTAATTGGCAATTTTTATTGAAGTTCCTAGAAGAAGAGAAGTCCATAGAAATGTTACCACGTGCAATTATGCCTTTATGACAAAAGGGGTCATCGGCATCAAAATTTCATCTAATCAAGAATCCATTATTTCTATTAGATTATGATTCCTTTAGATGGATAGAACAGTGTGGCTTGAAGTAGATTCGACAAAGTATAGGGTTAAACAAACGTGTGTTCTTACTACAGTCTCAGCATTCCCTAAGAATACTGCAGCCTAGCTCGTACTAACGTTCCCCTACTAGGCTCATCTACACGCGGATATGGAACTACTAATACAGGGTATATAAGATCTCCAAATGCCTTACCCTTTTTTACTCCTATGTAAATAATAATCACAACCTAACTCCGTTATGTTAAGATGCAGCGATAATTATGTTTGACCAACGCTCTTATAATTCAACAATTTCGAATATAAAAGAATGCAACTGGCTCAATAAACATTTTCCAAGAAGGCACATTGGACATATGTAACAATTGCATAAGCAAAAATAAAGTTAAAATTAAGGGAGTCCAAGAATAATCTTTCCAAGAAAGATGACAGCAGAGATGAGGCTCACAATACAAACTCATAGAAGTAAGATGCCAGATACCATCCCTCCTTGATACTTGTGCAATATCCCATATGTATTCTTACTGAAAACGGTTCGAGAATCTCTCGACTTGTACCGAACTTGTAACTTCAAGCTCTGATCAAGGTATTCCTGTGAAAGGTAGAGGAACTGTGGTTACAGATTGTAAAGCTTCAAATGGTTCTGTTTCATCCCTTTGTCTAAATGATGTTTTGCATGTACCTCAACTGCAACGTTCATTCTTGTCTTGGAAGAGAGAAAGATCTTAAGGCTGTACTTTATTTGATAATGGGAATAAAATTAAAATTCTTAAAATTGGTCAAACACTATTGGAAGCAAAGTTTGATGGCCCTGTGCCATATCTAATCAAAATTGAAGACATTATCTGCCTGACTTATGATTCTGGCACGAATCCTTGCGTCATTCAGCTCTATTTTCAATCACTTAGACAAATAAAGTTATATTGTATCTCAAAAACTATTCCCCCATATCTAGGAAATTTCAAGTGTGAAGCCTGCGTACTTGCTAAGTCCAATTGCAACAAACCTAAACCAGCTCCAAGAAGAGTAAAAACCAAAGGAGAATACATACATTCAGACTTGTGTGGACCATTAACAGTACCTCCTTATGCATGCGCTGTATATTACATCAGTTTCATTGGCGACACAACTCGGCTTTCTTCAGTTCAGTCTCTAAAATTTGAATCAGAAACCCCTCACTCAATCATCAGTTACATTTCAATAATGGAAACTCAAAATGATGTCAAAATTAACCATTTCCATACTGATAATGGCGGGGAATATCTGAATGAGAAATTGAGTAGATTCTTTACTCAGAAGGGGATAGAAAATGAACCTTTAAGCCCTGTTAATTTTCAGCAACCTCTCGACTCAACCTCTTCACAATATTAAACAGACTCAACCTCTATAAATCCCTTGTCAACTCCTGAATCTCAAAGCTTACCTCATCTTAAAAGCTGTAATTCTGATGAAAATCAGATCTATTATCAAAGAATGCAATCTGGCTGTTAAGCTCAATCTCGGCTATATAATGAAGCTATAATAATTGATTGGTGGAATGCATCAAATAACATTTCCCTCAATCAACCTTCAACCAAGAACTCGACTGACTTTCCAGATGAAGAGGCGCTTATCAATATTCTAGATATTCCTATACCAAAATCTTATAACATGGCTAAATAATCTGTGCACTGGGATCAATGGGAAAAGGCCTTCAATGAAGAGATTACTTCCATTCGCGAAAATAACGTGTGGGAGCTGGTACCTAGACCCAAAGGACAAAGATAGTTGATGGCAAATGGGTCTGTAAAGTAAAAGGGGATACTCAAGGAAATATAGGACGCTTCAAGGCACGATATGTAGCTGAAGGATTTTCTCAGGTAAAAGGGCTTAACTATAACAAAACCTTTGCTCCAGTCGTGCGATAAGACTCTCTCCGATCACTTCTAGCTATTGCGTTAAACAAGCGTTGGAAACCTAGACAGCTCGACATACAAACTGCTTTTCTTATGATATTCTTAATGAAGAAATATATATGCAGTATACGAAGGATTTAGGAAAGAAGATCACGTTGCACGACTCAAGCGATATATCTACGGCCTAAAACAGTCACCTCGAGAATAGTACTTCCAATTAGTCGAATACCTTAAACCTTCCGGTTATATCTCTCCCCTCTTAGACCCCTGTGTACTCGTCCATGACTCAGGAAACCTAATCATGGCAATTTATGTAGACAACATCATACTATTTGGGGAAAATGGAGATCTTATAGAGCAAACAGTCAACCTACTAAAATCGAATTCAATGTAAACAATATTGGAACACTTCATTGGATTCTTTGAATTCAAATTGAGTATTCCAAATCAGTCATCTCTCTGTCGCAGACTGCCTACATTGATAAGATATTGAGCCGATTTTCTATGCAAACATGCAATCCTGTATCCTCACCCATCGATCCAAATCATCGGCTCATGGCTGCGGAAAAATGGGAACCTAAAACTAATACAACAACATACCAGCAAATTATTCGGTCTATTATGTATCTGGTTTCTGGGACTTGACCAGATCTTGCATATACAATCACTCATCTCTCCCAATTCAATTCAGGCTCCAATCAGGCTCATCTAAATACGGCAAAACGTGTACTACAATACATAAAAGGTACAAGGAATTTAAAGCTTCACTACAAGTTTGATTCTCCCCTCGAACTTGATGGATTCTGTGATGCATCTTATGTCAACTGTCTCAATACATGGAGAAGTTTTTCTGGATACATCTTTCAACTCGGTAGTTCTACTATCTCTTGGAGATGACGCAAACAATGTACTGTAGCCAATTCAAACTGCGATGCTGAGTACACGGCAATAGCGCTTGCATCCAAAAAATACATCTGGATTTTGCACAGACTTCACCAATTCCTTGGAGATAAGATCCCAGCAGCCATCTCGACTGACAATACAGCTGCCATTGAACTTGCTCACAATTCAAAACTAAACAATGCTTCTAAACACATCAACATTGCTTATCATTTTACAAGGGAACAAATTGAAGACGGCTTTCTCACACTATTACCTGTTCCTTTAGCTAAAAGTCTCGCAGATATATGTACAAAAGGCTTATCAAAGCCAAGGCACTCCGATTAATGCACTTCAGTTTTTGGTACTAATGCAACACCATAAAAAGATGACTGAAGTTGGAAGATTCCAGCTAAAGTTCGAGATGTAGCAGCCCTTAAATCTCCTTGTATGTGTAAGGAAAAGCCTCCAGTTATTTCTCCAATCATGGAGGTAAGCCAGGTGTCACGGAATATATGAATGGAATATCTGGATCTGGATCTGGATGGGTCGGGATAGATAATTGTGTTGTGCGATAAGGAGAGTAAATCTAACTATGTACATGGAAGTCTCTAAGTCCTAAGTTCGCTAAGCCATTCCTAGGACTTAGTCCCGTGACAGTACTCCCCCTCCAAAATTTAAGTTTGGACCCCAAAATTTCACTACTTTTTATATTTTTTTTTATTATGATTATTTCAATTTTTTAATCTGTTTCAGTCTTCTACTTGATCTTCGTGGTTGTTGTTCTGGAATTGATTGATTTGTAGACGGCATCTTCACCCATTCCGGAGGCCCTGGCTTACCAGGGTTTTTGGTGTGGAAATCTATTATTGCCTTGTGACATCCTTTCAAATCTGATTCTGGCTGCCAGGTGGGATTTTGATCGTATTTCCACTTCACAAGGTATGTAAGACCGGTCTTATCAATATTTTCATCATGTACATCAAGGATCTTATCAAATTTCCATTTATCGACAATTTTACCGTCATTTTCTCTTTCTACAACCGGCCTACAGTATTACGACGCTCGTTTACGTTGATACTAGATTGGCCTGGGATTATCGAGTCTGGCCACGGTCGAACCATTGATGTATGAAAGCTATTGTTAACCCCAATATGTTTCGGAAGTTCAACAATTACCGCCCCATCATATACCTTTACCACTTTGAAAGGACCATCCCATTTGTCATCCCATTTATTTTTTGGTCTATTTGTCTTAATATTTTTAAGGCTTATCATGACCTTATCTCCTGGATGATATACTGGAGCCTCCGATCTTCTAGCATTTGCATTATTCTCATATCGTTCTTGAGACTGACGGCTTAGTGCTTTAAGTTTTTCCAATATGCGGTTAAAGCGATCCGCAATAGCATCAGCCCTTAGGTATTCTTTCTTCATCGATCCATTCAAGTCACAGGTCTTGGGGGCTGGTGGTTCTATTCCAAGGCGTGGGTTGTAGCCATAATTTGCAAAAAATGGAGAGACACCTGTTGTCTCGCTAACACTGTTGTTTCCTGAGAATTCTGCAAATGGGAGCCAGTCAACCCAATCATCCTGCGTAAAATTAACAAATGCACGTAAATACTGGTTCAATGCCGAGTTAATTATCTCCGTTTGACCATCCGTTTGGGGATGAAAAGCAGAACTATGTTTCAAGTTCACAGATAGACGTGTGTTCAGACGATGCCAAAAGTCCGAGACAAATGCAGAGCCACGGTCGGAGATAATTGATTCTGGTGCACCATGGAGCTTGTACACTTCCTTTATAAAACAACTTACCAATTCTGCACTATCTAGGGATGATGTTGGTATGAAGTGGCGCATTTTCGTCAGACGATCCACTACCACGAGGATATGATTAAATACCTTTCCAGAACGCTTACAAGGGGGTAGGTCAACCACATGATCAATTGAGATATCGACCCATGCGCGGACTGGGATATTGAGGGGCTTCAGGAAGCCCGGTGGTGATGTTCTTGGGGTTTTTGTTCTAACGCATAGCTCACACCCTTTAACAAAATTAGCCACAAACTTACTCATTTTAGGCCACCAGTATGATCTTTGTAATAAGTCTAACGTTTTTACTCGTCCTGGGTGACCCGCGGGTCCTGAAGAATGGGTACCATGGACAATTAATAAACGTAGCTCTTTGTAATCTGGCGCAAATAATCGATTCCTAAAATAAATCAACCCGTTATTAATTTTGAACTCTGCCATATCTTTCATTAATAATTTTTTTAAATTTCTAGGCCATTTTCTCCTGGATTGGTCCTTCAAATGCTCAACCATTTCTCTAGCGGTAGGGTTTTCTTTATATGCCTGATATATGAGATCTATCAGTGCAACTTCATTAGAAAGCGGGGCAAGAATTTCGGAATGTTTATATTCAGGAAATTTTTCATCATTTAAACAATCTAGTTTTAAATCCGGGTGAACTTTATCCTCTGGTATCATTGCACGGAAACGTTGCTGAAGACGTTCATCCGAAGCATCTTTCGGCTTCAAACCTGGCAAACGACTCAATGTATCTGGGATTAGTGCTTTAGATCCTGGTCGATAGGATATCACAAAATTAAACTGAGATAGAAATTCAGACCATCTTACTTGACGCTGGTTAAGTTGTTTTGCTGTCAAAAATGTCTTCAAGTTCTTGTGGTCTGTAATAATTTCGAATGTGGACTGGACCCCCGCAAGCTCTGGTCGCCATTCTTCCAATGATTTTACTATGGCTAGCAACTCTTTATCATAAATATCATAATTTGACTCAGCTGGGCTGTGTTTCGAAGAGAAGAAAGCGACTGGATGAAGAATATTGTCGTCCCCTGTCTGAAGCAGCGCACCCCCGAAGCCCAATTTGATGCATCAGTCTCGACCACTGTGTGTCTATGATAATCAAAATACCTGAGTACTGGTGCTTTCGTGAAAGAATCCTTTAAATATCGGAATGCCTCATCCTGATCATCTGACCAATTCCATTTTACGCCTTTCTGTAAGAGGCGGGTTAATGGCTGCATAAGCCCCGAATATCCTTTAATGAAACGCCGATAATAATTTGAGAACCCTAAAAACTGCTGTAACTCCTTTAAGTTAGATGGCTCCTTCCAACTCTCAATTGACTTTACTTTTTCAGGATCCATGCTGAGCCCATCAGTAGAAATAATTAGCCCCAGATACTTTGTCTTCTTTGTATAGAATTCTGATTTTGCAATATCAAGCTGTAGACCTGCATTTCCCAATCGTCTTATTACTTCATCTACATTTTTTGTGTGTTCCTCTCGGGTCTTTGAGTAGATCAAGACGTCATCTAGGTATGCTGTACAATACTTATCCAATGCATCATGTAACGTGTGATTGATATAGTTTTGGAACGTTGCTGGCGCATTGCATAAACCGAATGGTGTTACTAACATTTCATATAATCCAAACCGTGTGGTAAAAGCTGTCATCCACTCGTGTCCCTCTGCAATCCTGATACGATTGAAAGCAGATATGACATCCAATTTTGTATAAAAATTTGCACCAGATATAGAATCCAGGGTCTCCCTGATCAAGGGTAGAGGATAGCGGTTTTTTATTGTAACATCATTAAGACCTCTATAATCTTGGCAGATACGCACCCCTCCATTTTGTTTCGGGACTAGTAGTAAGGGAGCGGCAGCGGGAGAGGATGATTGTCTTATAAATCCTTTATCAAGCATGTCGTCAATCCATTTTTTTATGCATTGCAACTCCGAGGGAGAGAAAGGTCTATTTCTACAGGATGGAACCTCTTTGCCTGGCATTATTTCAATCTTATGGTCCCACTGACGATGAGGTGGTAGTATTCCGGCATTTTTCGGTAAGAAGTGCTCCGCATGATGATTTAACTCATCTGGCAATTTTTGTTTTATCATATCAATGGTTAAATCAGGCTTATTTTCCAAGAATTTTTCCACATCCGCCTGGTCAACTTTCCGGCGAATAAGATCTAGCGAATCACTGTCTTCTGGACTTTCCCAAATTGGAGTTGTCTCCTCCACGACAATCTCTTCTTTCACAGAAATATCTTGACTACTTAAACAATTATTTTCTTTCATTTTTGTTATTAGATGTTCTCCTTCATCTTCGCAATCCTCGACTGTGGTATTGTATGATCTGCATGAAGGTGCCAGCTCATTTTTGCAACGAGGATTACAGGATAAGGAGTCTCTTTTACTAGTAAGCACATTGTCTCCCAATATCTTCTATGAATACAGTTACGTTTACAATATTCAGACCTGAAAGAGAGCGTCATAGACCTCCAATCACAAACTGGATTATGCAGTTTTAACCATGGTATACCTAGAATAACTGGATTACTCTTGCTGAGTTTTGTTATATAAAAGATTAAATTTTCCGAGTGTTGACCGAGATGCAAACGGAAGACGACATAATGCGTGATGGCTGCTTGTGAGCTACCGTCAGCTAGACGTACGGAGCGAGGGGCGACAAGTGGTTTAGTTTCAATTCCAAACCGCTTTACAATCGACTCTTCATCAGCGAATGCAATAGCTGTGCAACCGCTGTCAATCAGACTTGTTGTGGAAATTTTCACACTATCATTAATGCGTGGATTAGAAAGATGAGAACGTAGAAGCATTGAATTACTTGAACTAGTGGAACACATTTCTAGCGGTGAGCTATCTAGTAATACACTTCTTATAAATTCATTCTCATCCTCATAACTCTTTGACCCCTGTCGACGACTTAAGGCAGGGGTTTGTCTTTTAACTGATTGCCCACAGCCCGTACGACATCTTTGGAATCTTCGTCTTCAGGGTAGGTATCTGTGATGCTCCCAGTATTGTCCAAGGCGCGAAGTCGTGCAGGGGCTGTCGGACGTAGATAATCTGACTGGAAGCCCTGTGAATAATGCTGTGGTATGTATTGCGCTTGATTATAATAGTTATGAGGTGTTAGCCATGGTTGCATGTTCTGGTGCGGAGGATATTTTTGCTGGGAGGATATCGGGGAACATATGCCCTAGATTGTAAACGACCATTTCCCCCGCTGACTGATGGCTGGTTAATTGAACGTGTTGGCATTGGGATCGGATCTATCTTTCTGTGGTGATCTTTTGCAAAATGGCCCTTCTGGCCACAAGCTAAGCACAAGTGGTTATCCTTTCTATGTTTCCTGTCAGATTCTGTGAGCTTCACACGACCGAGATCCATCGGATCACCAGCATCAATCGCATCCTGACTATGTCTTAGATCTTGGCGTGGAGAATAGCTGGACGTTTGTTGGATTTTTGCAATGTGCTCCTGCTGTCCCAGGTTTCGGGCAATCCTATTGATCATTTGACTCCAACCGTTGAAGTCGTCATCCTCGGGCAGGTTCACTTGATTGTCTATAACATTGGTTATCCTTATATTTAACCGCTTCCTTAACATATCGACTTTTGTCCTGTCATCATATTTAGCCTTTTCTGCAAAATGATCAAAGTCTACTTTGAAGTCTCCGTAGGCGCGCTTTTCTTGAAATAAGGTATCCAATTTATTTTTGGCTGTCTGTGTTGGTACAACGGGGTTCACTTGGTTTAATGCCTTAAAAATGCTAAAAAACAAGTGGTATATTCTGTCTATCTCTCTTCTGTATCCCTCCTCAAGCATTAATATCTAAAGTACAAAATGAAGCTTAGCGCCCTGATTATGTCACGTGACGCGCTGACCAATACTTTTGGAAGTAAATGTTTAATACAAGCCCTTTATCCCTACGCCATTCACCTGTGAACCGACAGTCTGAGTTACATCTAGCAACATGTATCGCCCGTCCAATACTGACCACAATTCTTCAGATGTCTCCCATGCCCATTTTGCAGGATGGTGAGGGTTCTTGTTCATCATCTGAACACCATCTTGCACGGAATCCCATGCCTTGTCTGTGAGTTGCCCTGTAATGTATGAAATTTTCTCAAATTCTCCAGGGAAGCAGGGTTTATCAACAATTATAGTCTGTTGAACTTGTGTCTTCCATCGCTCGTATGCCAATTGTCTTTTCTCCATGTTGTTATGATTACCAGTAAACTTATCATGGTCTGTTGTGGTACGGCGAGGTGTTCGGATAGCCTGTTCGTTAGAAACAATGTTGGAATTAGCAATATTGTTTTGAATTTGGGTTCGTAACTTAAAAATTTCATCATTCCCCGATGATATGTGGGCATTCAATTTGCTTATTCTCATATTTAATGTATTGATATTGTTCAGACGGCTTTCTACTTGCTGGTTTTTCGTTTCTATTATTTCTCGCACCTTTAAAGTATCCTGATGAGCGAGTGTAAGTCTTTCGTAAAGCTCACTGATGTGCCCTTTCATGCTTTTAAAATTGGACTCAAATTCAGATATTGTTGCTGACTGGTGGGAGATCTGCCTGTTAAGTACGCCAAACTTAAGATCAAAACATTTTAACAAACTACAAAACATTATTTTTTCAGGTGAATCGGAAGTTGAGGCTATTGTTGTCAAGAGAGGAGTCGGATTTGAGTCTGGTGGGAATGTGTAGTCTCCAATAGCGCTGGCAAGATTTGGCCAACTTCCACGGAAGGAATCTAAAAGTTGATTCATAATGGACGCGTCCTGGTTGCTGGCCATTTTTATAATAGCTGGATAAATTGATTTTAAGAATTTAGGGGTGCCTTTTCGCGTTCGAGAAGAACCTTCTGAAAGGATACAATTGTTTTCTGGTTACAGGTTACTGGATCAGGGAAGCAGGGCGCGGTAAGGCACGTGTGTTAGAGATCGCACAAAATGTCACGGAATATATGAATGGAATATCTGGATCTGGATCTGGATGGGTCGGGATAGATAACTGTGTTGTGCGATAAGGAGAGTAAATCTAACTAAGTACATGGAAGTCTCTAAGTCCTAAGTTTGCTAAGCCATTCCTAGGACTTAGTCCCGTGACACCAGGGCGAGAAAAATACTACGCCAAAGAAAAGTGTCACAAATAATGTAGCCTCTAATATTTCTACCAACGAGAAGACCCCAGATATATTAAAAAAGCTAGACTTATCTAGACTACCAATGGTTTCAAAAATTCTTGGAAAAAAAGTAACAAACAGTTGAGTTCTTAAAGTGGTGAAGAAAAATTTGAATGCATTCAAAGGGGTAACAGGTGATAGGGATGTTGGCCATTGGAAAACGCACAGTGGGCAAGACTATTTCGAATGAAAATTAGCTTAATAGATCTACTGCATTGTTTGCCAAATTTTGCAAAGAATGTCAAGAAAATATCAACAAGGGTAAAAACAAAGAGAGAGCCAGTCAAGAGACAGAAACGCTATCAGGCTATGTTGAAATGGAAGATGAGTTAGATATTATAATAGAAACAGCATTAGTCGACTATCAATTCATGTTCAATCGAGTTGCATAAGTGTCAGATTGGAGCGTGGGAGTTTGAACTGAAGCTGAATTGGAGGGCAAGAAGAGGTCAGATGGATTGCAAAAGATGATTGAAGGTCTACTGAAGATAATTTAGAGGAGCTTAAGGTTTGGAAGACGGGTAATATAAACATCTAAAGAGTCTAGAGGCTCAAATGGGTACTAACAGTTGTTATACTGGAAGTTGTGTAGAGAAGCTTAAGATGTTAGGCTTCTGTTTAATATCACCTAGTGAAGCAAGTTGGGAGATTGAAGAGTCTGAAAACTATAGTGGAGAGTTGTTGATTAAACCCACTTAGTATCAGAGTGCTACTTAAACTAATTATTACAACTAAGCGAGGGACACAATTACTGGCTTATTGTGGATAATTGGGAGGCTGGTCAATGTATGAGTCATCATGAACCTGGCTAGAGAACTTATACCTTTCTACGTTCCATGTTAATGATACCCTTCATTACCATATAGCACCAATTTCAACCACAGTAACTGAAGAGTCTAGAGGTTAATAGAGATGATGGCCTGGTCTGTAGCTTCAGAGTTCTTCATGTTTTGTTTTCTGTTACAACCACCATCTTCGGATCATTTCTGTTCACCTCTAGACTATTCAGTTACTGTTAGCACCAATTCTAACCTCTAGACTCTTTAGATATTTATATTACCCGTCTTCCAAACCTTAAGCTCCTCCAAATTATCTTCAGTAGACCTTCAGTCATCTTTTGCAATCCATCTGACCTCTTCTTGCCCTCCAATTCAGCTTCAGTTCAAACTCCCATGCTCCCATCTGACACCACTCCTTACTTGGAGCACCATAATATAAAAACCTATATATATTGCATATTACCATCTGTATTATCTTATTCACATGACAATACTTTCTCAATATCCCAACACTTACTCAACCAGAATCAAAATCACGTGATACTATTGGAATGAAATCACAATTGTTATATTAACAAAGAATTAATGAACTTGAACCTTACTCCCTATACTGGAGACAGAATTTTCTTCAGCAATTGGATTTGTGGATGACACCAATTTGATTACATGGTCAAATACAACTGAAGAAAACTGCCGCAAACTGGAGGAGCTCCACGAAAAATGTGTTTCATGGGCTACAAAGCATGGGGTTAAATTTGCACCAGAGAAATATCAGCTAATGCATTTATTGAGGGCCCGGAAATGTCATAATCTGAATGCTACCATCCAAATACAGAGTCACAAGACTATCCCCAAATTGTCTCTTCAATTTCTTGGAATTCAGTTGGACCCCAAGTTAAACTGGGCATCTCACGTTAAAGGATTACAAGCAAAAGCGGAGTCACAGATGCAGGCATTGAGTCGACTAACTCAGTCAACATGGGGTGAAAATGTCAACAAATCACTACTATTATACTACTTGGTAGTGAGACCAGCACTTACCTATGGATCCCATATCTAGGCCAGGACTGGACCGACAGGCAAAATCCCTGAAAGGATACTCAAGCCACTCAGAAGTGTTCAAAGGAAATTCCTAAAGATCATTACAGGGGCATACCAATCATACAGTAGTAGAATGCTAGAGCATGAAACGTCAACTCTCCTGATAGAGATCTACCTTAAACAAAGGCGGCTTCAATATACCAGGATATCCAATAACCTACCTGTCCATCAGACAATTTCAACTGCATGTAGAAAAATCAAATTTTTTGATGAAAAGTTAAATAAATGCGATCTTAATAGGAGAGATGATATAGCAGAATGGACCCTAATCTGCAGCAATATCAAGTCTGAAACAGGACAGAAAGTAGCCAGTTATTACACCGCATTCAAGGAATGGTCAGAATCCTGGACGAGCCAGAAGAAGGAGCAGCGCTTGGGTCTGCAAGCGCAAGCCAATGCAGATATGTGGAAGGCTACAAACATATTTAACGACAAGAAAACAGGTAGACTTATGATGAACTAAAGAGAGTCACTGTTACAACTGATCTGAGGATGATACGTGCCTCTAAGGAGAAGTTGTATTTGGACATTAGGCTACAATACGTAGGTAGGAGAAAAGACAAAGAGAAAGAAAATGCTGGGAGCTACAAGCTTGAGGTAAGCTCTACCGCGGCTCCACCTTAGTTCGGCCCACGTCCCTGGTATAAACTATAACTGTTGTAATGGAAGTTGTGTAGAGAAGCTTAAGCTGTTAGGCTTGTGTTTAATATCACATAGTGAAGCGAGTTGGGAGATTGAAGAGTCTGAAAACTATAGTGGAGAGTTGTTGATTAAACCCACTTAGTATCATAGCGCTATTTAAACTAATTACTACAGCTAAGTGAAGGACACAATTCACTAGTTTATGCTAGATAATTGTGAGGCTGGTCAATGTATGAGTCCGCATGAATGTGGCTAGTAATACTCGAACCTTATTACATTCCATGTTAATGAGACTCTTCACTGCCAAGTAGCGCCAATTTCAACAATAACATGATCCCGAATTCTTCCACCAGTCTACCTCTAAGTGCCCTAGCAAGTTCATTCATAACAGTTACCTATCCAAATCCACCAAAACCTTAGTAGGGCCCAGAGCAACATTGCCACACAAGTAAGAAGCGATCATATTGTGCTCAATGCTTACTGATTCAGAAATAACGTGCCAGGAGTAGGAAAACCATGGTGCCAATGTGGACATCCGTCCCAAAATATAAAGCACATGGTGATGTCTTGTCCAATATGGGCAAAGGGAAGAGGTCAGTTGCTGCAAAAATCAATAACCCAATCTTTAGAAGCTATGGCAAATAATGTCAAAGATATGACTAGAATTGCACAGTGGATTCAAAAAGAAGGATGGCTAGAGCAGTTTCTGATGTTCGGGAAATCGAGGCGTTAATCAGGCAAAGAGAGAAAAATAGAAACACAGGACAAGGACGGAATCCACACTGGCAACAACAGTGTGAGTGCACTTCCTAGAGGTAAGACTATAATGGCGTAGATGCAACTGTTATGCTCAGCTATATAATATGGTAGATCTAGTAGCTGGTGCATATGTAGTTATTATGGCAGTATGGCATTAATGCCGTTACGGTTTGACAGTTGTTTGAGCTTAGGTGGATGCCTAAGCCTAATATTGAGAATTCTTACAATGAGGCTGTATGGGGGAGATGAAGCTGAACGAAACGGCACTACTAGTCAGGAGGCGGAAACGTTATTACAACTTAGTGACACCTGAAAATACGTGGCTGGGTAATAAGTATTATGCCTAAGGACAAGTCACTAGTCTGTAGATTCACGAGGAGGATTAACGCCTATAAATACCTGTTAGTAGTAGCTAGAGTTATCTTTTCTCCTTATATAGTTTATTAAATCGATTTATTCATTACCTTCTCGGTTTCTATCACAATGCACATAAAGGATATCTGTCAGGATTGCCTTCTGTATAATCTATATATGTGGAGATAACCAGAATCTAGTGTTCTATGATTCTGGTCTGGCCCTTTGGCCGAGTGGTTATGCAACTATCTCATGCATAATGTAGGATGGCGCCCTTTAGCCTGAATACCACCTCTTTGACCCTTGTCTCTGCCCTGCTGTCTACATGCTGCTCTGACAATATCCAATCTCTACATAACAGCAATACAGGTAGTAATGTGCGCAGTATGTCACGGATCAGCTATAGAAAGTAGAGAGCATTTGTATGGGTGATGGTATATTAACAATTCAACTATGGAGAGCTAAGTTCTACATACTAAGCATCATATATGTACAGACTTGTTGGCTTCTAAGATCTTCTTTCAAAGGCCAGGTTACATCTAGATAATTCCAGTTGCTGTGGCAAGAATATCATTTCTAGCAGTTTCTCCAAGGTTCATTCTCAATCTTAATCCTGTGAAACATTTTCTAGCTCCTTCCCCAGTGGTTCTAGTATGTTCTACAGGGCCCAATACCCGGTAGTTGTACGTCTGTACTGGCCAGTACTGACTACAGGAAATTACCGGCTTTATAGCTGCTACACAGTATGAGAGATGGGTTGATTATATAGGATAGATGGCATGGCTGCTCAGTTGGGAATACACTTAGGTGCACTGCATACTGGCTATGTGATTGGTTTACAAGCAAACAAGCTAGTGAATAAGAGACGAGGCTTCCCCAATCTGTATCATAACAATTATCATAGAATGTCACTTCTGTATACAAATAAAGATATCTCTCCACAAAATATCTTAGCTGTTCCAGCGCATGTGTACGTTCCCAAATCATATACCAATCATAACAGTAACAGCTGGTGAACCGACAGTAATCCCTGCAGCCTAGCTCGTACCAACGTTCCCCTACTAGGCTCATCTGTCATGGTTCTTATCATGACTCTCCATAAAAGGGTGAAAATATGCCTAAGTAGCGGTGGGGGGTTGTCAAGGCTCTCTTGGGACTTGGTTACTTAACTTGGAAATGGTTGGTGGGAAATCTTGGATACTTGATAATAAAGACAATATATTAACAGAAGACTAGGTTCTTGATTCTTGGATATCTAGGTAATAGTGCAAGACTGAAAGCTAAAGAGCTTTCGACATGAAGATACCTCAGCTACTTATACTTCGACACTATCTACTACAGACTACAGTAATCTAGTTCCAGCCCGATTCCTGTCGAACTCCTGAGAGTGACCTAGAATCTGATCGAATCTCAGTGAACTGGTAAGAGTACATAATACCATCCCGAAACATCTGGAAACTAATTGCTAGAATAGCTTAGAATGCCATCGAAGTAACTCAACACCATGAATCATCTCCACATCAGTCAGTCCGTGACAGGGGTCTAGTTGTCATAGTAACCTAATTTCATGGATAAACGCAGTAGAAGCTAGGATGGTGTTTCATGGGGAGTTCCATGCCAAAACAAAACGCAGTGTTAGATTGAGTTCCTAAACAATTAGGACATACTCAGGAACATAGGGTCGTTTCATAGGAATTACGTAGTATCACTGTTCGAGACAGTGCTTAGGGCTGTCCTATTATCTGATGTACATATATACTCAGCGTGAAGAAGAATACTTCTTCACGCAACGTCTTCTGTTTATACTCATACCTATTGTTCACCTACTTATCTCTTCTCTAAAGAAGACCGCCGTTATTGTACCATTGTCAGATTGGAGAAAAGGCGTACGGACTGAAGCGTAATTGTAGTGGAATAGAGGTTAGATAGACTGCGAGAGATGACTGAAGGTCTACTCGAGATCACATAGAGAAACTAAAGGGTTGAATTTGGTAGTATAATTATCTAGAGAGACTAAAGGTTCGAGCGAATACTGGTGTTGACTAATGGTACTAAAGGCGACCGGAGATGATCGGGAGGTGTTGGGTATGACAGAAAACTAAGCGTGGAGAACTCTGAAGCTACAGACCAAGCCTTCCTACATATACTGGCTTCCTTCCACTAGCTCATTGTGACGGAAACCGAGTTGGTAATGAATAAATCGATTTAATAAACTATATAAGGAGAAAAGATAACTCGAGCTACTACTAACAGGTATTTATAGGCGTTAATCCTCCTCGTGAATCTACAGACTAGTGACTTGTCCTTAGGCATAATACTTATTACCCAGCCACGTATTTTCAGGTGTCACTAAGTTGTAATAACGTTTCCGCCTCCTGACTAGTAGTGCCGTTTCGTTCAGCTTCATCTCCCCCCATACAGCCTCATCATAAGAATTCTCAATATTAGGCTTAGGCATCCGCCTAAGCTCAAATAACGGTAAAACCGTAACACTCATCATAACATAGGCCCTAAACTAGTACCAACATAATAACAAGTGCCAAGAACTAATCTGTTGTCATAATAACATAGAAGGAATGCTAAAATTATGAACTGAAGTAAGGATGGGAAGAGGAATCCTTACAACCATCCTCTCCCATTACTTACTTTGCCTTTATCTCTTCCGTGAACCCTATACCTCACGCTGATTTATACCTCCTACTCTTAGGAATCACCACTATCCTCCACATCTATAACCTACTTGCACCCAACCCGTACCCTACGGAATACCGATAATACAGTGCCTTGAGACCTAATTGTACAGGAATGGAAAGGACTGGTGTTGTTATTGACACTAGCATCGAGCTAGTCCGAGGAGACCTCTGAGAAGTCCTCGTTCATGTCTTCAGAGGGCGTGTGATGTTTTGTTAGATTTCTGTATCTTGTTTGCATCCTATCTTGTCTATGTTCCATCTTACGTATCTTGTTCATATCTTGTCCTGTGACTTTTACCTTGAATACTCTCTTGCCCCGTAACATCATCTACACGCAAATATGGAACTACTAATACAGGGTATATAAGATCTCCAAGCGCCTTACCCTTTTTACTCCTATGTAAATAATAATCACAACTATAACTATAGGAATGTTAGCTTTGTGGTTATATTTATTGGGATAGTTTACTGGCGTTTGCAACTGGGATGATTGCTACTTAGTTTTAGTTGTATGATTAGTCAGCATATCCTAGCACATGTAGTTTGTAAAACTAGATACAGAGGAGAGA
This sequence comes from Blumeria hordei DH14, assembly GCA_900239735.1. Taxonomy (NCBI): domain Eukaryota; kingdom Fungi; phylum Ascomycota; class Leotiomycetes; order Helotiales; family Erysiphaceae; genus Blumeria; species Blumeria hordei. Next base: position 1,431,633 of record OENG01000015.1, read on the forward strand.
TACATAGATATACACAATTTATACCAACAATCAAGTCCACTACTATAGTAGAGAAGTGATAACTCCTGATTTTACCAACAATAACTGTGTCAGGATTGTTGTAATAAAACAGTTCTGCATCAGTATCGGTGCAGGATCTCTGTCTGTGCACTACTACATGTATCTCTTAATTCACTTGTTACCAGATTCCATGTTTAATGTAGTCACATCTGTTTCTTGTTTTAGTCTCGGGGGTTCACTAAAACACAAGGCTAAAACGTCATTTGGATAATGCTGCCAAGTTGAGACATTGGCACGTACCTCAACAATTCCCCAACTTTTCACAGACTAAACCATCATGATGAAGTATTGAAGGTAGGAGCGAAGATGTACTATCTTCGTACGTCATATCTTCGTCGATTAATACTCTAGAATTCTCCCTGTCATGACATCATCTAGATCGGAATAATCTTACTTGGGTGTTCATGACGTCAATTAATCAATAGCATGCGATATTCTTAAGTCACTGAGAGTATGATATCACCGAAAGTATGACATCATGAAACTCATGATATTATGGAAAGTGTGATGGTTAACTGGATTGGGCTATGTATATAAGAGAGTTAGTATTAGGATATTCAGATCTCACGCAACGTCTTCTGAAAAATATATACGCTTCTCCTTCTAACTTCATCTCTTCTTTGGGAAGACCATTACACTGCCTCACTTCTTTTGACTCCTTCACTCCTCTCAGTGACACCTCAGCCTAAGTTATTGTTGTATGATCCCCATTCCATTTACGATCTCATTTCGTACCCTGTGGAACTATTGCTATATTAGACTCCTTGAGACAACTTTAGTCATACCAAGTTTGATTCCTGTATATAGATGTAGTCTCTCCTACCTCCAGAGATCCTCAGTTCATTGTATTAACTGAATATCTCTGAAGGTAAGTCCTATTACAGTAGTCTCTCCAATATTATAGTTCATTGTATTAACTGAATATCTCTGAAGGCTATATTCATCACTCCTCTCGTCAACTCCACAGCTTTACATCTAAAGCCCCGTTCACCTGTTCCTGTGCTCGAATACCACCCTTTTCTTCCACTCCAACAGCCCGAAATCCCTCTCGATCTTTAACCTTACAACAGGTTATGAGCCCGGATTTAGCTCTTCCCTCAACAATGTCCACTGATACAGCCTCCATCTCTGTTGGATCCCTCAAGGCCAACCTTCCACTGTTGTCCTCTCAGTCCCAGTATCGGACATGGGCACAGACGTGGCAAGTTGTGTTGATGGGATCCGACTACTGGGGTGTCATCACGGACCTTGATGACAAAGAAATTCGACCCTCAAATTCTGACTCAGGCTTCACGGAAAAAGTAAAGAATATTCGATCAACAGATCAGAAAGAATACGACAAAAGGAACAACGCTGCACTTGCTGCCATTCTCGCTGGAGTATCCACTGATCTCCAAAGAATCGTCGCTGGCTTCGTTGGCCAACCCGAATCTGCTCGGCTCGCATGGCAGGCTTTGAAAAACAAGTTTGACCATGAAACAACTATATCAACTCTTGAACTTTTTAACTCTCTTGTAGAGCTTAAAATGGACGAAGGCATATAATATCCGATCACATCTCCAACTTCGAAACAATATACGCCCACATCTACAATCGGTGTTCTGATTCAACCCGAGAGGAAGCAATGTACCTCAAACAGTTCCTTGCTTCGGACTCGGTCAAAACCATGTCATTTCTTCGCACTCTACCTAGATCCTTCGAAAATATCGTGGACAACCTCATGTCCAAGGAACATATCACTTTTGCTAATGTCAACAAACGTCTACTTGACATCCAAGCAGCTCGTTCCTCTTCGCTTGGTGATTCCAAAGCCTACTTTGCTGGAGGTAAAGAATCATCTACGCATGAAGCCAAGAAAGCTAGTAAAGAATGCTCCTGGTGTAAATCCAGAAACAAGAAATATAAGGGTCACATACACTCAGAATGTCGACAGTTGAAGGCTCACAAAGAAATGGGAACCCAAAACGACAAGGAAAAGGCACATACAGCTGCAGCAACCGAAAATCTCGATTCAAGCTCTCATCAATTGCTGGATCCTTCAGTTGAAAAGGCCTTTGTCTCACGTTCCTTTATCTCCTCTTATCCATGGATTCTTGACTCTGGTGCTACCTCTCATATGACACCATTCAAAGAAGATTTTATATCAATGTCTCCTAAGAATGGCTCTGTCTCATCGGTATCAGGTTCAGTCTTACCCATTCACAGCTCTGGAAATATCGAATTTGACGTGCGTCTTAGTAATCAAAAAATGAAGACCGCCAAATTCAATAATGTCTTGTTTGTTCCGGGTCTAGGAGTCAGGCTGTTGTCAGAATCTAAATTGGATGAAGATGGATTTAAAATTGTTTCAAGTAATGGTGAACGGCGCGTTATTAAAAATAACGAAGAACAACTGTACGCTAAACTTAATTTGGGTCAATACATTGTCCAAAAGGTGGTAGAAAAATCAGCTTTTACTTCCTATCTTGACGCGCATGAGTCTCTTGGTCACGCTGGTACCTCGGTCATGTCTCAATTGCGAAAAAGTGATCCCTCTATCCCTTCAAAACCCGAATCGTTTACATGCACTGCCTGCCTTCGTTGTAAATCAATACGCAAAACTCCTAAGTCTACGCATAAGCGCGCCTCCAAGAAATTTGAACTCGTACACTCTGATTTATCTGGACGATTCTCTGTCAAGTCACTTGGCGGAAAAGAGTATTACATCACCTTCATCGACGATTTCTCTAGACATGCCTGGATCTATTTTCTTAAGCACAAATCTGCTGCTTCAAAGGCAATCCAAGACTTCGTACGCTTGATCCAAACACAGTTTGACGCAACGATCAAAATGTTCCAAACTGATAACGGTGGTGAATACGTTAATTCAGATGTCGAGACTTTTCTTGCAGCAACTGGTATCATCTTGCGAAATTCTCCTGCATACTCACACGAGTCTAACGGTGTTGCGGAAAGATTCAATCAAACAGTTGTTACCAAGGCTCGCATAATGCTCATGGACCATGGAAAATTTCTCTGGGCAGAAGCAATCTCTATGGCAGTCTACCTATATAACAGACTCCCTCATCGAAGCATTAATGGTCAATCTCCGATTGAGGCTCTGACTAGCCATCCCTTCAATTCGACCACTCACCTCCACCCTTTCGGCTCAAATGCGCTTGTTCACATCCCTGAAGAAGCCAGACCATCCGGTTCAAAATTGATGCCCAGGGCCATGGACGGTATACTCGTAGGATACACAGACTCTACTAAAATTTTTCGAATATATGTCCCATCAAAACGCTCCATAATAGTATCAAGGCAAGTAATCTTCCCCCCTGCCATGCAAGGGGAAGTCTCCCTTGATATTAATATCCCCGAGAAGACGACACCAAGCTCTTCATCAAAAGCTGATTCTTCTCCTTCGTCTCCGATAAATCACTCAGCAACGCCGCCAGAAGTTACTAATATGCCTGGTGGGTATTTTGATTCTCCCATAAACTCGACTCTGCCTGCTGCTATCAATTTATCTGATCCAAATCTACAAGAAATTATTCCTTCTGCCCCTCGCCGGAGCAATAGAAATAAGAGACAACCAGATAGATTTGCAAACTATAAAGCGCACGCAGTCATTGAGGAGCCCACTACACACAAGCAGGCAATGGCAGCTGGTGATTCTGAAAGATGGAAAGAAGCAATCAACGAAGAGATGGATGCACTTCGGCGCAACGACACATGGACAGTTGTGTCTAGACCCGTTGATCGCTCAGTCGTAGGATCTCGCTGGGTTTTCAAAGTGAAACATAATGCAGACGGTTCTATCGAAAGATACAAGGCTCGAGTTGTTGCTAAAGGATTCTCTCAAATTCCTGGCACCGATTTCGAAGAAACCTATGCACCAGTTGTACGCTTTGACTCCCTACGCCTGCTTCTCGCATTAGCTGCCCATAACAATTGGGAAGTTATACAAATGGACGTTAAATCAGCATTTTTATATGGAAAATTAGACCGCGACATCTATATGGAAATTCCCGATGGGTTTAAGGAATCCAATATGGTATATAAGTTGCGAAAATGTATCTACGGACTGAAACAATCCCCCTTGTCTGGCATCTCACCTTAAAAACTGCCCTGACCAAGTACGGATTCGTTCCAGCTACATTTGACCCATGCATCTTCGTCCACAACAAGACCACCGTCTATGTTGCTGTCTACGTCGATGACATTCTGATCTCTGGTTCTGATCCCAAGATTATTAATGAAACTCGCCTATTCCTTCATTCCGAATTCGAATGCACAGATCTAGGACAAGCTCATTATATTCTTGGAATCGAAGTAGAAATCACACCGCAAGGCATATCGCTTAGCCAAAAATCATACTTCCTCAAAGTCCTACAAAGATTCGGCATGCTAGAATGTCATCCTGTTGCCACTCCACTCGAACCGAATGCTCACCTCCAACGAGTCGAACCAGCGGATCAAATTGACCATATCAGCACATACCAATCTCTTATAGGCTCACTGATGTATGCGCAAATTGGTACCCGACCTGACCTCGCATTTAAATTACACACCTTTCACAATTCTCTTCTTGTCCTGGCTCATCGCACCTTGCAGCAGCTAAACGGGTTCTTCGATATCTTAAAGGCACCATCGACCATACGCTTTTCTTTCCTAACAAACATGACTCTACAATTCACGGCTACGCTGATGCATCATGGGGTAATAACCTTGATGACCGTAAGTCCTATTCTGGATATGTTTTCAGGCTAGGGGAAGCCTCTATATCCTGGTGTTCCCAGAAACAGAAAGCTGTCGCACTCTCTACAGTTGAAGCTGAATATATGGCTATCTGTCTTTCATCGCGACACTTAATCTGGCTCGCTCGAGCTATTAAAGAACTTCAGCAAAGCTACGGTGCTATACTTCACGCCGACTCAAATGGAGCAATAGATCTCTCTGGAAATAATAAGGTCACTCAACGCTCGAAACACATCGATATTCAATATCACTTTGTTAGGGATCATATCCACAAAGATTTTGAACTCGAATACGTTCCTTCTTTCGATAATTTGGCCGACTTATTTACCAAAGCTCTACCCAAAGCTTCTCACAGAATTCTTACAGAGCGAATTTTGATGCAGATCTGAGGGGAAGTGTTGTAATAAAACAGTTCTGCATCAGTATCGGTGCAGGATCTCTGTCTGTGCACTACTACATGTATCTCTTAATTCACTTGTTACCAGATTCCATGTTTAATGTAGTCACATCTGTTTCTTGTTTTAGTCTCGGGGGTTCACTAAAACACAAGGCTAAAACGTCATTTGGATAATGCTGCCAAGTTGAGACATTGGCACGTACCTCAACAATTCCCCAACTTTAGTCATACCAAGTTTGATTCCTGTATATAGATGTAGTCTCTCCTACCTCCAGAGATCCTCAGTTCATTGTATTAACTGAATATCTCTGAAGGTAAGTCCTATTACAGTAGTCTCTCCAATATTATAGTTCATTGTATTAACTGAATATCTCTGAAGGCTATATTCATCACTCCTCTCGTCAACTCCACAGCTTTACATCTAAAGCCCCGTTCACCTGTTCCTGTGCTCGAATACCACCCTTTTCTTCCTCTCCAACAGCCCGAAATCCCTCTCGATCTTTAACCTTACAACAAGGATTGCCTTCTGTATAATCTATATATGTGGAGATAACCGGAATCTAGTGTTCTATTATTCTGGTCTGGCCTTTTGGCCGAGTGGTTATGCAACTATCTCATGCACAATGTAGGATGGCGCCCTTTAGCCTGAATATCACCTCTTTGACCCTTGTCTCCGCCCTGCTGTCTACATGCTGCTCTGACAAACTGTTATGATAAGATGCGGCAATAATTATGCTTGACCAACGCTCTTACAATTCAACACAAGACACCAGCTTGAATGCCTGAAAATGACATAACTGTTGAAATTATGGAGTACAGAGATAAGTCAGGTGATGATTATTGGCAATTATTGATGAAGGGTTTGGTTGTTGGGTTTTCTACTATTTTTATGTTGGGATACACTTTATTGATCCTACTAGGCTCGATAATTAGAAGTCCCAACAGACTGGTGTTTGGCAAACGGAGATAGCGTATACCCTGTGTTAGCGTTGTTTACTGCTGTTAATAGGAGATCCCGCACGGGCTATCTATTGTGATTAAAAGGAGTCTGGTACCTGTGTTTAGAAGAGTAGTCGAATTGAGATCCTTTTATCCTTCATTGTTGCATAATCTTCCCTCTACCAATAAGTCCACGAACTAAGTAGTGGGTCATAAATTTCAAAATTAACGTTTTACAAACCCACTGAGGTATCAAGCTATTCCAATTTACATAATCCCAATTTTTGAATGAAGTTGTTATATTTTTGCAATCCAAGTGGCTTGGTGAATCCATCAGCTAGCTGATTGTTTGTTGGTACCCATAATATTGCAATGATACCCTTTTTCGACTCCTGCTGTAACCATAAGTGATGAATGTCAATGTGCCGCATTTTTGTTGTTAATTGTGGATGATCCTTATTAATGCACCATACTATCTATTGGTTATTGCAGAGTGAAGGGGTATTGCACTCTGGGTCAAAAGGCTTGACTTGAATAGTTGTTTTATACTCATGATTTTGCAACCAACCAAGGTTAGAGCCATGATTTTGGCTTTGGTGGTAGATAAAAAATTTTTCGCTGGACTGTGTATTACCATGCAGTTAGTACTCTGAATAATTTTCTCAAAAAAACTGTGGTTAATTTTCGAGTATTATCATCTGCAAAACTGGCATCACTGGTGTTGAAATTGGTGCTATATGTTAATGAAGGGTATCATTAACATGGAATGTAGAAAGGTACGAGTTCTCTAGCCAGGTTCATGATGACTCATACATTGACCAGCCTCCCAATTATCCACAATAAGCCAGTAATTGTGTCCCTCGCTTAGTTGTAATAATTAGTTTAAGTAGCACTCTGATACTAAGTGGGTTTAATCAACAACTCTCCACTATAGTTTTCAGACTCTTCAATCTCCCAACTTGCTTCACTAGGTGATATTAAACAGAAGCCTAACATCTTAAGCTTCTCTGCTCAACTTCCATTATAACAACTGGCAGCTATCATCAAATCATCTGGTTGTATATTGCCATTCTATCAAATACCCACATCTTTGGTTGCTGCAAGAAAAGAAATAACATGATCTGCTTCTTGGATATGATCAGGACTCGGATTTTGGTTGAACTAGCTCAACATAGCTGTAGCAAATTATACATCCGGTCTGAGTACAACAGTGGGTTAAGTAAGATTACCTATTTGTTGCTCATATGCTGTCTGTTGTTCTGGGGTTGTAACAACGTCGTACAGAAGCAGTTTTTTACCAGTCAGTGGACCATTTGGTAGTCATGCATACTGAAGATGGAATTGAGTCACAATTTTATCAATATATGATGCCATGGAGATGTGTATTGTGCATTTTTCTTGGTTAAAACAAATATCAAGATTTAAATACCTCTTGACTTCTCCAAGGTCTCGTAATGCATACTTTGCATTGATTGATAACTTTATCTGATCGATGTGTGCTCTCAGGTTATTAGGAGTGGCTATAAGAAAATCATCAACATAGATTAAAATCAAGATGGTTAGTGATTGATGAATCATTATACAATTATCCTCAGGAGAATATTTAACCCCAATTGTTGCTAAGAACCAAGAGATTTTATTTAACCAAAGTTTTGGCAAAATTCTTAATCCATATAATGATTGCTGTAATTTTAGCACAGTATTTCTATTTTTATAACCCGGAGGCCAACAAACATAAATGTCCTCTTGAATCAGAGCATTAATATAAGTGTTAATGGCATCCATTTGATCACAATCCAGATCAAATGCTGCAGCAATAGTCATGTAGGTGCGAAAAGTCCGGTACGCACCTGTTGCAGCATATAAATCTTCTGCTGTATGGGGTTCAAGATCTCCTCGAACGCAGATACAAGCTTTGTACTTGACTAAAAAACCCTGATAATCTGACTTATAGGTAAATACCTGTCAATAATTGGATCGTTCGGAAGGTCGGCAGTTCGTGAGGTCAATAGTTCAAGAGGTCAATGGGTGTTCAGGAGTTGATGAGTCAAGAAGTCAAGATGTCTGGTGTCAAAAGATCAAGAGTTCAGGTGTTCAATAAATTGAGGTACAAGATATTCAAGATTATCAATAAGGTTCCTAAAGTACAAGACCATAATCTGCCCAACTAAAGTTATCCCAATTGCCCATTATATATTCCTTTCTGTTATTCTCGAACTTTCCAGTATACTCTCATACAGAGTAGAATAGTCTAGACAAGTACAGAATAGAACAGAACAGAATAGAACAGAACAGATTAGAACAGAACAGATTAGAACAGAACATCACAGATATCTTTGTACAGGGTTCCTATTGATTCAGAATAAGCCCTCGGTCCGTGACAATACCCACTTTAATGGTAAGACTTTAATATTTATAGGTCTAGGTATCACTATCTATGTGCCTTTCTCTTCTTGTGATTGAATCTCTAAATTTGCTGCGCTGATGAATCTGGATGATTCTGGATGTTTTAGCATTGTTTCCCATTGAGATAGTGGTTTTTGAATTTGATTGATGTTGAGTCTTCGATTCTGGCTAACTGCAAAAGATGAAGAAATATGTTCGAGAGGATCACTTATGAGAAGACTGTCTATATTGGGAACGTTGGTGTAGAATTGAGATTTTCATTCCTTTGATTTCTTTGTCAAGCTCTGGCTTCACGAGATATTTCTCGTAGCCTATCAAGAACTCACTCTTTAGTCAGTCTTCGATTGTGAGGTTGCCCATTCTTTTCAGATTCCTCGACTCTTTCATGGAATGTTTCTCTGGAAATTGTCTTTTCATTTGAAATTTTGGGTATGTCCCTTGGTGTTGGTAAATTCCCACCAAAATCAGTTTGTATTTTTTCTGTTGACCCTGATAAAGGATTGGCTTTTGTCTGAATTTTTTCATTATTGGCTTGATTTTATAAAATTGGTGATTCTTTGATGACATCTTCGAGAAGTTGATCCATTGAATTCCTATTTTATATGCGGACAGAATTATCCTATAAAACAGGAATAATATTAGGATTTCTGACATTTTATCAACCCTAACATCTCTTGATGAGATAACTTTATTACCATAGGGCATCCAGATAATTGATATATTTCTTGCTGTGTTTGAAATGTAGTATCCAAAATCAGATTGTGTTGCTTGCTTCTGTAATGCTGGAATAATTTTCTTCATGGCAAAGCATTTAAACCAAGGAATTTTATAGCTTGATAGATCTGGTCGTCTTTAAGTCACTAGCTCAAAGGGTGTTTTGAATCCAAAAGCTTTCTTTGATGTTTGGTTAAAAATCCTTACTGCTGCCAGCACAATGTTCTGTCAAAGGTTGCTGGGAAGAGACAATTGTAATCTTAACTTTCGTGCTACAGTGACAATCCACCCCCGGATCTGTCTGCTGCTCCATTGGGCTCTTTTGTGTCATTCGGAGTTTTTTCCTGCCAGATACTGTGATTTGCACAGTAGTCATTAAATTCGGATTGTAATCCCGCCTCTTGGTCCATTTGGACAAATTGTATATTAAACCCCCATTTGATAATGAGGCCATGTGCCTGCGTGTCAGAGTAGCATGTAGACAGCAAGGAGGACCCAGGGGTCAGAGAGGTGGTATTCAGGCTAAAGGGTGCCATCCTATATTACGCATGAGATAGTTGCATAACCACTCGGCCAAAAGGCCAGACCAGAATCATAGAACACTAGGTTCTGGTTATCTCCACATATATAGATTATACAGAAGGCAATCCTGACACTGCGCAAAACAATTAACTAAAGTTTTCTGTTTCCTGTATGAAGTGACTTAAGCTATATTAAATTTTGTAAACTGACAGTAAAAGTGACAAATATAGCATTTGTTGGACAATCCTGGCTCTTCATGTATGAGATCAATGTGAGTCCATTGGAACAAGGTTTTGCCTTTATACTGTAACTGCCAGGAAAAATTATATGGCTGATAGCAGTATTACAAACGTTGCAGAGTATAGTTTCTTCATTACTATTGTCTCTTTTCTTCATATCTGTGACTTTGACTCTGTCCACAATTTGGGATAGATGGCCGATGTTTTCATGTGACATATGTCCAAGACTGAGATGTCATCTTACTTCCAATGCAGTATTATCTTATAGTTTGGAACTATTAGTGGCAAAAGAAGTATTGAAAAAAAGATCAGACTTGTTGTTTTCAAGCAACAAAAACAAGCCACAGGGAGATGTTTTGCAAATTGCTACATATCTGTTACCCTTAACCTTACAGATCCAATTCGCCTTTCCATCCAAATAAGCACCTCCATAATTGAAGGCTTTATATGTGATAATATTAATTTGAAAACTGGGAATATGCAGGAAGTTATCAATTTGTGAATATCTTTGTCCCTTATCAGTATTAACAGTAAGTTTAATTGAACCAGTATCAATGATGAAATAATTGGAATCACTAGTGCGGACTTCAATAGGGTTTTCGAGCTTCCCATATTTGATGAATTGTGTAAATTGGTGAAGCACATGATTTGTGGTCAATGTATCTAGAATGACCAACTGGTGTTGAGAACAACAACTAGAAAAAACTCTTGGTACAGTAACAGTTGCATAGCTCTCTTTTTTGTACAGGAAATCTGCCAACACAGCAGCACCCTTAGTCTTTTCAAAAGATGAGACCATCTATTTGTACTTTTCTGGATTGCTGTGAAACCATTCCCAAATTCCGGTGTTAGTTTTGTGATCTTCAACATATCCATGCCTATGTTGTGAAACATTGATATGCTTGCATTTGAAATAATTTATTTCGCTTATTCTTCACGAAAAGCAACACCACATTCCATGAACATTATTTCATCATTTTGATAATTTTTTTCATCTTTATAAACCATTATTAACTGACTCCCCAAATTATTTTCAATGTGCTTTGGCATGGCAAGTTGGAAAGCCAGTGAGGTGAATTTTGCAGGTGCAAATTTTTTCACAGCACCACTACAACCAACAATGGGCAGTAGAACAGCTGCAATTATGGCTAAAGGGTCTCTCGCGATCTCTACAGGCGTTAACATAGATAACTTGAAGACAATATGGTTTTTCCTAAACAAGGTTTGAGACAGACTGGTGATAGCAGGTACTAACTCAACTGCGGCACCAATGGCAGAGGTAGATGGGGCCATTGACGCCCTCAAGCCACAAAAATTGTCACTAAAATTGACAGTGAAAGCGACACCCATGAAAGAAAGGATGCTGGCCTTATATAAGGCAGTAACAAAGAGCCTCGAGGAGCCAATGCGCAAGATGGCTCCTCAGTTGTTACAAGGAATGGGAGGTAGACCCACTTATGCCTCAGTTGTCGAGCCCTAGCGACTAAAGTGGCAGTAAGATTAAGAATTCCAGGAGCAGATAAGATGCAGCATGCAGAGCTGCTAAAAAAAGCAAAAAAAACATATCCAGAGGGTGTTGGAAATATTGCGGAATGAAATGGGCGCAATATTTGTGGAACAAAAGTAGAAGTTGACTAAAAGAGTGTCATGTTCGGATTACAGCTAAAAGTGTGGGATGTGTGCGCTACAAGTACAAGTGTAAGCCACACCGTAAACGAATGTGGCGCCATCTAGGCATAGAAAACCCCCAATAACCTCCTTGTGCCCACGCCATACAGCCGCTCATACATCTAATAGGTAGCCTGAAGCGCTACCATATTACCTATTCCAACCTCTTAAATATACACAAGATTGTGTCGGGAACCTAGACGAAGTGGAGGTCTCATACGTCCACAATACACTGTGTCTCCATTTCCAACAATAATCAAAGGTTTTAAATTTCCTTTTGGTGGGTACTTAGGGAGGAGGGTCGACTGTTTGTGTAAGCAAATATACCTCGTAGTGGTATTTGCTAATGAAATCCAGAGTATGAAGGTTTCTAATGTCAAAAGAGTCATCCTACATGTATATATAGTACCGGTGTCACAGTTTCATAACAAAATGCATGGGCAATCTTGAAGGTACAGTATATTAATTATAATTCTCTAAAGAGAGAATTCTAACAGCTAGTGACTACAAATATAAATAATCCAGAATACTCCTTCGTCCATAGGATTCCCTGCATGACCAGAATTGTTTGGATTCTTCGACAACTTCCTAGAAGATTCTGGATGGCACTATTGATCTCATTGTGTTGTATAATCCACGTAGATTGCCAGGGCAGACGCTTGGGGCCACGTCGCGGTTAGTGCACATGACGGTGGAGCTAAACTGTATAGGTTTAGTGTGCAATGCGTGCATTGGCAATATGGAGCCAACCAGATCTCGATGAAACAGGGTTAATGGGACTAGCCAGAGACCAATGGAATTGGGGAGAGCGAGAGATACATTTCTCCTAGGAGAGAAATGATGTAACAAAGGGAATGTTCTAGCATGGGGCTGTGGACAACACAGTAGGTCTGGAACAACATATAAGGAGGACTTGACCTCCGTTCATTCACTTGTAACTAAGTTTCCTTAATATACAATTCAAGTCTTACATACAAAGAGAACACACGCAACAGTGATAATAGAGACCTACTGCAAGTACGAGTTCCCCAGTAGCACCCATCATCCCGCTCCTATATTGCCTCGTTATCATAACACATTGCCTGCGCTAGCTAGCGTAGGCTACAGGGATAGTTAGCCTTAACAGCCGTTACAACCAGTCATATTTTATTGATTTATTGTTTTTGTCCTAAGCTAAAGCTATGTTTTCCACATTGGATCAAGGACCGGTGGAGCCGGCAGGGTTTCCTGTCATCTTTTCTACAGCCTAACTTGTTCCAACCTCGTGAATCGCTACCAAAAGTGCAGCTGATTGTACAGAAACGAAAAACCACGAAAATCAAACTAACTCCGAAAAAGACAGAAGATTTCTCCATGTTAGACCTAAGCAATGTGCTCCTCACACATTCCGTCGTTTGTCACACCTTTCAAATGACAAATTTACTCAATCTCCGCTGAGAGCAGTAGATGAGTTGGCAGCCACCTTTTATACAGCCGGTGTTCTGCTATTGGTTAGTAGATGCCCTAAAAGAGGCATCATCGAGGTTGCTGTGTCCTGAAACTTCTCCAGCTTCCAGAGCTCCGAAACCTGTTGCCTCGACCATCGAGACATCCTTCGCCGCGGCGATGATAGCCTTTTCGGCCTTATTAGCTGCACCCCTTGTATTGTGATTAAGAGCAATGCGGAAGCCCGCACGAGGGGCGACTTCCCGTTCTAAAAGAGCATGCCAGTTTCGATACGGTGCCCCAGGTTGACACGTCCCATGAGGTCAGACATGTATTGGTCTCGCGCCGGTCGTAATGGCAACCTTGTCGAAGACCCATTCAGAATCGACCGCCATGGGGCCTCGCTCTGTAACTATACTTACAGGTACGTTCGGTATCTGTAAGGCTACAAGATCTGGAGATGCCTCGAGTTTGGCGTTATCACTCGCCAGCTTCGAAGAGCCATCTAGCATCTCTTGTCATGTTTTTTTGTTATTTGCTAGCATAACAAAGCCAGTCCTCACTTGATGAAGCGAGGTTATTTTATCGTGAAAGAAAAGGAACCTTTTCTCCAATTTACTTCTCACGCAACTTGTGGACAGTTTTCGCCACAGGTGGTCCTTTTCAAGGCAAAGGAACAGTCGCTTGTCAACTTTCGCCTTGGGGGTTTCTTTCTTTCGGGCTTTGGCTGCAGGTCGCGGCACAGCCTTTGCAATATGAACTGCTTTTTGTCACAGTCCATTTTTTGCTGCTGTAGTCCAGGTGTTGTGCTGGCTCCGTTGAGTTGTTAGGAGACAGTGGAACGGAGGATGGGCTGCTGTATTAGGAAAGGGTGGAAAATACAGGCTGGTGCACAGACGCTGTTCATGTACTTTTGTTAGGATTAGGTCTTAGTCAACGATGTCTAGCCTAATTGCGCTAGGTTGCAGGCTACTGTTACAACTATTTATAGGGTCATATTCAGGGTAGTGAAGTAGTTTGGGTTTGGTATGGGTTATAAGGTTGATACCTGAGCGTGTCTCATAGTAGTCAGGCACGTGACTCAAGTAGCAAGTACACGGTAAACCTCAACCCCAGAATGATGATACGTATCAAGTTTAATATGCTAGGTCCTGTATGGCTAGTATGGATGGGATATGGGGGATTTTACCTGTAGATAGATAAAGGCGCTGTAGCCCTCTGATAGTTGGGACAAGTCTTCTACCAAATAATATCGGAATCAATCCTAGCCTCTCATTAAGCAATCTCATGAATTATTTCCGTGTCTGTTATTACAGACCAATAAACAGAATCGACGATCAAGATTTAGAAAGTCGATCAACTTTACAATCCCTTCACCTGCCGAGTTTAGTGAATAAATCTATCCAAAATAATATCATACTTCACCTCATCCATTAGATGATATTATCAATCGTCGGGATGCACATCTAGCATCGCTTTCATAGATCACTCTTGTCAGTAAGAGTTCACATTTGATACCTACTGACACCCATTTGGCCACAGTGATACGCACTCAGTGTCCATCGTGCCATCACCCAGCGTGAGCGCGCCATCTCCGCAACTCACCATTGCACATGAGCCGGGGCACTCCACCGACGGACAGCAGAGTCATTTAATCGCCATATACCTCACAGCTCATAACCACAACACCAGGTGCTTTTGATAGACAGCGCTTGGACGGCGGGCGTTGGTGTGCTACTGGTGTCGGGAGCCTTTGGGAATTGGTTCGCCGGTCGAGGAGGGAGGACGGGTGGCGTAGTGGCCGGGCCTGTGGCCATATTTTGTGCAATGGCGGCGCGTAAGTAGACTCTTATCGAGTCTACGAATTGTCTATTTGACCCGTTGGTCAAAAGGATGAGGGTGGCTTCGACGCCAGAGATGGCGGCGGAGCAGAGGGCCAGATTTGCCGCTGTTTCGGTGGTGCGTCGGTGTTCAGCTTCGACAATGGGTCGGAGCTCTGGGGGACACTCTGCTTTCGTGGCAGCTTTTGGCTGCGACGTTAATTTTGGCGCTGATTTGGATGCAGCGTTTTCCGACGGTTTCGACGCGGTCGGAGGAGATTTGGACGATTATACAATCCCGTGGGGGACGGAGAATGGTTGAGGAATTTCCTCAACTCTTTCGACTGACCCGATCATGTCAATATCGGGCTCAGTGACAGCGGGGAGGGCTTTTTCCTTCCCTTTAGTAGAGACCTTGCTCATCTCCGCGCATTTCGGAGACTGGACAAGGCCAGGTAATTGTTCAAGAGCCCTCGGGCGGACTCTCGTGTTGTCCAACTTTGCGTTGGGACGCTTTTTTCGGACTGGAGGCATTGTAAAAATGCCTACTCTCAATCACAATTCAAAGATGTATGCGACGAGAACGAGAAGGGAGGAAAGAGGGAAAAAATGAACTTTCGAATTTTCGAATTTCTCAAAAATATGTGCACCGGTCATGTGTCATAGCTAAATAGCTGAATACACATTAAATGATTTTTAAATAAAAAAAAAGACAAGATGAAAACTTAATGGCAGTTATTAGTGCTATCGAAAATGGGAATGAGCATCAAGTTCGCAATTTCACTACTGCTGAGTGCTAATGGAATGATGGTATCCTTCCACATCTGGAGAGAATTGTGGTCCCACAGTGCAATGATGATTATCTTTTAACAACAGAGTTAATTACGTCTTAACATGAGCCACCAGCGGCAGGTCATCATGGCGCAGCAATGACTTATGCTGTGTTAGCTCGAGACTTTTTCTGGCATGGTATGTTACAACAAGTAAAGATTTTTGTTAGGAATTGTCATACCTGTTCGAGATCTAAGCCCTCCCGCGAGGCAGCTCAAGAGTTACTGCGTCCACTTCCTATTGCTAGAGAACGCTAGAGACACATAGCCATGAATTTTGTGGTAGACTTTCCGGTCAGTGGGGGACTATTCTCAACACCTGTCAGTGGTGTCCCCTACGAACCTTCAGCTCTCACTGTAGAGTCTGCAGAGCCGAATTGAGTGACAAAGTCCTCACTTCGATGAGGATTCCCAATCGCTTTGGCGGTCTATATCGTCTTCATCCACAAGCACATCCCCCTATCATCTTTATCATGAAGCTAACCACGATCAGATCAGATGGTAGGGTCGGAGCCCTGCTCATCACCAACCCTTGGTCATGGAGGAAAAGCCATCCGATGAGTTTCCAGAGCGTATCCAGCACCTGATACGGAGATGGTGGATTGGATCAAGATGGCCTCGAATGCTGCAAATAAGGGAGATATAGATGAACATGCGCACCTAGTGTGGTCCCGGTGTCTAGGCCTCGCCTGGATGGGGCTGCAGGTTTTTTGAGACATTTTCCCGCGCACGCAGTTTCCATTGCTACCATATTTTTTTTTGGGTAGAAGGTTCCGTGGAAAAGGTGGCTGAATTCCATGAGTAAATACTGAGCTGAATGGCTATTCATCAAGGGCAGTATATCAATGATCTTTCAAGAAACATAAGGGGCAAGGAGCACTGTACAAGGTTTGGCCTGGGTTAGAGAAGATTCCAATGTGCTAGATGGTCTATGACTCAAGTAAGACCATAAACAATCACTCACTTACCGGCCAGTAAAGATTCGTGCGGCATGGAGTTTAATTAGATGTTTGTGGTGGTTGACTGGATGATTAGGAAGGTACACATCCTCCAATGTAATGACCTGACCACCAGGAACACTCCATAACTGTTTTACCGTGACTGCTGCTGACTGCATGGCCTACCTGATTCAATTCTGTCCGACAGAGGCAGCCAATTTACGGCTGGGAGGGCAAGACTGACACCTGTACGTGGTGCTTTCTACGAACCTGGGAGTGAAATATTCTCCCAGAGCCAAGTTCAGTCAAATTTTGCAGTACCGAAGAAGTTGGCCCACGAGGCAATAATTCAAAATTCTCCGCTACGTCAAATTTTCGCTCCCAACGAGTTCGACTCCTACCCAAATCTCATCAAGTCTACTAGTACCACTTAGTACATCCTCATTTCAATGACCACACCTCTCATCAACTATTTTCTGGCCTCAGCTAGCCGCCAAATATACGCCCACGCCGATATTTACACCCGACGGAAGAAGCAAAGTGTAAGGGGGCAGATCAGATGTAAGAAGACGGAACGGAAGGAGATATTAGATCGTAGGTTAAGCTAAATTTACAAGAACGTCGCACGGCCTCTAACAGGTGCGCGTAGCTCTTAATTTATACACGAATTACGGACTACTTCCAGCGGAATATGACGAGCATCCAATAACCCCTTATTCCCCGGAGGACGAAGGCTGAACACCTGTCAGTGGTGTCCTCTACGAACCTGGGAGTGAAATATTCTCCCAGAGCCGAGATTCAGTCACGAACAAGGGTGGGATGAATTTTATTTGATGGATTTTCGGCTTGAAGGAGTTGTACTCGGTATTTTGTTCGAAAAATCAGTCGACAGAGATTTCACAACCGCAAGAAAGTCGAACAAAAACCCATCACTACCAACATACGATTTACGGATGGACCAAGGTCTGTCTGGGGGTCGTATTCAAACATCCGACATTTCTCTATCTCCCCATATATTTGCAATGAAGCATTTCTCAATCGGTCCTATACCTGCGACCCACCTCCATACTCGTCAGATCACCTACCTAAACACGCCCTAATGAGGAAAGTCATGATGGAAACGGGACGTGTACAAAGGAGGAAGAAAAGGGAAGATACACCGAGGGGATTACACAATTTCCCAATGACGACAACAACCCAACGGTACGATATGAAAGTGCAAGGCTAGAGCAACGATGAGATATTGGACAGCAATTATATTTCGGAGTTTATGAGGATGTCAAGGGCTCGGGCTCGTGGTGGCCGAGGCTGAGGAGAATTTGCGCTTCGGCGCGTCAAAAGAGGGTTCTCTGGACGGTTGGGCTTGACATGATTCAACACATGGGTGAAGTCTGAGGTGGTCCGGTCATTTAGGTGGGACGAGGTAGATGTTCTTAATGGTAGTTAACCTGATCCAGCCCGGCCCCACTCGTGCTTAAGGTCCAGTAGGAGTGCGACGGGAACCAATGTACCTAGCACGTAAATGAACAAGACAAGACCCCTTATTCCCCTAAACTATTACAGATAACACCTGATAAACCACCTGTTCTGATCTGCACTCAACTATACTATTGAACCATACTCATTCCATCAAGTTGGGCGATCAAGATCGTCCATAAACTGATGATCCTACCTAGCTGAATAGGAACACTGACACAAGGCGTGGTGCACAAATCTTGGAGACAATTCTTTGGGATGTATGTGAGAGGGATTGGGACAAGTTTACGAGATGACACAGAGGATGGATGTAATGATAATGATGATAATGATATTTTTATCGTGACCGGGTACTATCCCAGCACCCAGAGGGCATGGCACGGGTAGTCCAGATCTATAAGACTCTCGCTACCTACATCATCATTTCATAGAAACCTAGACACACAAAACTAAAACAGATAAAGACACCATTTCTAATGTGTTAGCGCCCTGCGCTACACCTTAATTCTCGTACCACACCGAACGGTCCCAAGAAGCAATACAGTTGACCTTTATATCCCCCGTTCACGATTCAATCTTGCTGTAACACTTTGTCACAGTTAAAAAACGCCAGAATTTCTGCCATCCTTCTTGTCCTATCATCTCCCTGATCGTAGGACGTGGTTCCTTCGTTTCCGTCCTCCATTTCTGGATGGTCGGGCGACACTCTGCAAAATGCCATGGTCGCTTTTCTCGGCCACAATTGCAGAGCATTTCTTCATTCTGGTGTTGGAACCGTCTATGATAGCTGGCAAAGTCACCATGCCCGGTCCTTGCTGCGATGAGGCGGTGGTATGCCCATCGAGGTAGTGCTAGCTCTGGAGGGCGTTTTCTGAGGATGGATGTAATCTCGACGGGCATGTGATTTTGAAATTTGGCAAGGAGTTTTACGAATTTAGCTTTGTGCGCGCCAAGACTTCGCTTGCGAGAGCGCAGCGGACACTATGTGGATCCTGAAAAGATCTACATTATCACGTGTTGATCAGATTTTAGATGTACGGCGCATAGACAAAATCCTAGAGCCATTATGATCTCACACGATCAGATCGCACTGGAGCTGAGGGGTAACAGAGTATTGATGTATATAGGCGCATAGATATGCTACATTTGGGGGAAAAATAGAATTCACGTATTAGTCTCAAGCTCTACACAAGATCCGTTGTAGTTAGGAGCCACGAGACACCACGTGACAACATTCCATTCTTACACCCACACCCCGCCATTTACTAGCTAACCAACGCGCGCCCAGAAACCTCAAAAATATATTTTTTAAGAGTAAACCTCATTTTTAAGTTTAAAATAAGATTCTGGTAAAGAATCGCCAAGATTCAATTGTTACTATGTTTGAGAAAAGTTTTACCGAAAAAGACAAGCTCAAGTTAGATGAACATGTAAGGTTACAGAAAGCACAAACTGAGCTATTCTCTTCCTATCTCGCGGAGTTGGCAAATAGAACAAGCGCTCAAACGGAGCGATTGGATAGAGTAATGGATCAAGTAAAGAGTAAAATGGACCGCATCGAATTATTGTCAATCGACATCTTGCCAACAATAAAGGGGAGTCCACGGGAACAAGCTGCCTCTAACCCTAATAGTCAGATTACAAAGTCCTCGCTCGCCGAAATTGTTTCTACACCAGTTGTTCCAGACAATGAGTTGGAAGTAATTGCGGGACCATATTTTAAAACTCCAGAGGAAGATACAACACCTCTAATCAACCCCGAAACTGATTCCTTCGCAATGTCACACGAGGATCAATTTGCCAAGGAGATCCGGCCGCAGGTCTATTCGCTCAACAATTTAACACACGATGCACGCACCAGTATTGAAGACAAAGTGACTCTTCTGCCAAAATATTTTTTCGACAAAGCCCATTCTCCAATGCCTCCAAAGATTGCGGAATTCCAGCCAGCCCTTAGGGATTCTCTAGTCACATACTGGTATCAGTCACAACCGCGGTGGCTGGATCTAAAAAAAGGATTCCTCCGCACTCGTGTTGAGGGCCAGAGAAACTCTTCTATTACATGGCTAAGTCTTCTCGAAATTATAGCTAAGGCCATGCAGCGAATTAAAGTCCTTCATAATGCTAGAGCTATCTACTCTCGCCTTACCACTACGAAAGGAGAAGATAACAACTTCTTTGCTATATGGACACAAAAACGCAACTATTACCACTGTTTATAGAAAGAATTAAAAATTTAAAAATTTAAAAAAATATAGGGCTTCCGCTTATAACTACTGCAGGAAAGCCACAACAATCTAAAAAATAACATTTTCGCACTCGTTTAATCATTCACTGTTAAACCCATCTTCCACCATAGCTATCGCTTTAGTTACATTTTTATATTCTTTAACTCAGTATTAACTTAAAGAAATCGAATTATTTCAAAATTAAATAAAAAAATTAAACGTCACTTTAATCTCTCAATAAAAATGAGACAATACACCATCTTTTCTTGATAGCTTTCCAAATGAAATTTTCCTGAAAGTCCCTCACTAGTTCAAAAGCTTCTCGAATTCCTACCCCGACCCCGCAAGCCAACGACAACTTCCGGTAATTAAAAAAAAAAAAATAATAATAATAAGCAACTTTATAGTGATCCAGCTATTTTCCAATCTTTTATGGAAAACGTCCTCTAAACATTCCTTCTAGTTGTCGCCTATCTTTTAGATGATACTACTATCCAGGACTACACTCCTCAATATCTCCGTGCAATTTTAATTCCTCTTTCCTCTAACCTTACCGAACACGGATTAAATTTATGCACGTTATTTTCCCAGTTTTTTTCATTTTTCATTCTAAGAGTTTCACATGACCTAAGCAAACTATCTACAATGCAGACAGACCAAAAAAAAAAAAAACAAATTCTAGACTCCTTTAAAGCCACCACGGAAAATTACATTATATAGCTTCAAAACAAAAAAAAAAAAAAAAGGAATCAAGGTCTACCCACTCAATTCCTAGAAAGCCTCAAAGCCATGGCAAAGTAAGACAAGTGATAATGTGTTCAAAGAGATTATGGCCAGGACCTTCTAGACGGTTTTATTAATTCCCCTGGTAGGGCACTTCTATATACAGTGATGGCACACAAGCGAAAGCTTCTCCATCCAGACAAAGTCTCCATTGCCCATATTCAAGATGTAACTTCCAGAAGAAGTGGTGGCATACCGGAACACACTTAGGAACCAAACCTATGAGAAGAAAACCGACCGAGCCACTGAGCAAATAAAATTACACGCCACAACAATCCTAAGATCTTAAGCCTCCAATATGACGGCTATTTGTGACTAGAACCTTTCATACCTAAAATAAAAAAATGCCTCCCAATTAGACAGATTAACTAGGCGACTGGAAATCGCGAATACGACAATGAAGGAATAATTTGAATAATTCTACAATAGTCCGTTGGCAATACCAAGATATCAGTACGGAAATATACACTCGTTGATATCTGCTAGAGGATGCAAATTAGCCTATAAGTAAAATTCTACAAAATTATTACCAGCGAAATTTCGACAAGGAAATCTGGTGAGAAGCCTACGCTATTACAGCCAGAAATTACTAGTTCAAGGTTGGATCAGGTCATAAGTATCCGCCGTTAGACTGTAAATATTTTATCTATATATGGCGATGCAAGTATATTTTTTGTGAGCTGAGGACAGCTCAGGTATGGGAAAGGGAGTATTGTGGATCCTGAAAAGATCTACATTATCACGTGTTGATCAGATTTTAGATGTACGGCGCATAGACAAAATCCTAGAGCCATTATGATCTCACACGATCAGATCGCACTGCAGCTGAGGGGTAACAGAGTATTGATGTATATAGGCGCATAGATATGCTACATTTGGGGGAAAAATAGAATTCACGTATTAGTCTCAAGCTCTACACAAGATCCGTTGTAGTGAGGAGCCACGAGACACCACGTGACAACATTCCATTCTTACACCCACACCCCGCCATTTACTAGCTAACCAACGCGCGCCCAGAAACCTCAACTATAACAACACGCAAACGATGGAAGGTGCCGCGGTCCGCCTCCTCGTGGTGTTCTCCGGTATAGTTTGAGTAGCCTAGGCACCTACTTCACTTGGGAAGGAGACACCGAAGACTGCATTTCGTGCGGAGAAAGTTCAGTGGATGATGAAGGCATGTCTGGATAGCCCAGGGTTTTTGAGACGTTCCCCTGGGTGGGTATTCACGGATGAGAGTTGACTTGAGGTGAAGAAAAAGCCGCCATAACTTCGCAGTGGTACTTGCAAATGAAATCCGAGGCATGAGAGCTCTACTTTTAAATTGAGTCAACTTTTCTGTATATTTTCTCTGATATTGTGTCATAGCTAGTTAGATGCATACGCAATTAAAATCTGATGCAAAAACAAAAATACCTTCAAGTATACCTTGCCATAATATCCAGATAGTGGCAAGGTTTTATCTTTGAAAATCAAGTTATTCACAAAAGGAGGCTTTATATATTCTCCAGTTTTGTAATCAATATTAACTACATAAATGTTGCTCTTTTCCTAATCCACTCAACCAGTACCTTGTTTAATTTAACTCCATGGACCATGAACACTTTACCATGTTGAGGTGATAGCTTTTTTGTGTAAGTATTTCATTCATACTTGTAAATTAATGTTTTGCTACGCATATCATTCAATAATTTCTTGACAGTCAAAATGATTACCCCCTGTTAAAAGCTGTACAGCTGTAATTTGTTTTCTATGGTTGAAAGAAACTTGAACATTTGCCATTGGAGCTGAAAAATTTCATTTTATTAGCTTTGAATGATCTTTGCAAATGAGATTTACTCACATGCAAAATTCGGGAATTCTAAAGAAAAATATATAGAAACACTTCTAGTGCTGTCTTTAAAAAATTTGTTTCGGGGATCTTGTGGTACAGTCTCGTCATAGGATTCATTGATATGGTGCATGAGTACTTGACGAGAAATAAAATGTCCAGGACAATCCTAACCATCCAGAGCTAATGTAGGCATAACATTGCTCAGAAATGCTACAAGTGATGCAACTAGAAAGATTTTCATTTCTGCGGTGAAATATTATTTCAATTGTGGACAACTTGTGTATTTTGAATATTTAAGGAATTTCTAGCAAAAGGTGAAGTTTCTGATGAAAGGCGTCTAGGTTTTTAGCTAGAAATTTAGAAAGCAACTGTGATTATATATTTAATGAAGTAATGAGAGAGGCTTTATTCATCCCCCATCTTTTTTAAATGAATAAAACTCTTAATTTACAGGGTAAGCCAAAATAAGGCTTTCCATTCTTATCAGTTACTTAATAACAAGGAGTCATCCTAGCTGTAAATGCTCCTACAAGCTTTCGAATATAATAAGATCTTCATTTTTCTACCAATGCCGCCACTCTGGACGTACTAAAGTAGCTTCCGGGAGTCACCATTTTCTCTCCACAAATACATGACGAGGTCCCAAAGTAGCTTAGCGATCCAAATTCGAAGCGAGTATATCGGGCTCAATTCTTATTTGTACAGAAAATAAGTACCAGCAGTTTATCACCCAAGTTGCCCGTGTGGCTACCAATCACAAAATCCCAAGCACAAGATCTTGTCCTGCCGTAAGTGGTCAGTTGGTAGAGGAGAAATCTGGGGACAAGTCCGAAATCGATCCGTTGAAGCAATGACCAATAATCCCAGCAATATGAAAAGGATCACACAATGGATTTTTGAATTTGAATTTCATTTCATTGTCCTAATTTGGCGCCCTATGGGCCTATGCAGGTGTCTATCAAACTATCTAATTTATAGGGGAGGAAACCTTGCAGTAAAAACCCCCTTAGCTATCTGATTGGATTCTGTACCATTATAGTCTTAACTTTAGGAAGTGCACCCACACTGTTGTTGCAAGTGTGGATTCCCTTTTTCCCATCTTTGCTTGATTAACGACTCGATTTCTCCCGTCATCCGAAATTGCTCTTTCCATCCTTCCTTCTGAATCCACTGCGCTTTTCTAGTCATATCTTTGACTTTATTTCCCATTGCTTCGAAGGATCGGGTCGTCGATTTACGAAGCAACTCGCCTCTTCCTTTTGCCCATCTTGGACAAGACATCACCATGTGCTTTATATTTTGGGACGGATATCCACATTGGCAACGTGGTTTTCCTACTCCTGATACATTTCTTCGGTATAAGTAAGCATTGAGCTCAATGTGCTCGCTTCTTACTTGTGTGGCAATGCTGCTCTGGACCCTGCTAAGGTTTTGGTGGATTTGGATGGGTGACTCTCTGTAGTTCATCATAAGCCTACCTGTTTTCTTGTCATTGTACAAATTTGCCGCTTTCCAGTTATCCGGATCTGCTTGCGCTCGGGGACGCAAGCGCCGCTCCTTCTTTTGGCTCGTCCAGGATTCTGACCATTCCTTAAATGCGCTGTTCTTCCCGGCTACTTTCTGTCCTGTTTTAGAATCAATGTTGCTGCAGATTAAGGTCCATTCCACGAGATTATCTCGCCACACAATGGATTACTAATCATGGTTGGATAGAACAATTCCGCATGACAAATACAGTCGAAATGCTGCTCAGGGAACGAGACGTAACATGTACAAAGTTGGGGTTGATAGAAGGAACGTGATTGGTACACATCGACGGCGTTACAGTGTAACTGTACTTCCTGCAGGATAAATTGCAAACTTTAAGAATTAAATCAGATAGCTTGGGAGGTTTTCACAGTAAGGTTTCCTCTTATGTAAATATATAGATAGGTTTATAGTCACCTGCATGGGCCCAAAGGGCGCCAAATCAGGTTCATGAAATCATATCAAAAGATCTTCATTTCCTTAGTCATTTTTTGATTTTTACCAATCAAATTGCCTCTGCAAAATTCCTTCAATTAAAGTTTGTACAGTTTTGATAGATGATATACTCCTCACTGTTCAGATATGATCATTATTGGTCCCAAAAAGCAGTAATTCAACTACTGTAAGTGTGGATATATACAGGCATTGTGTGGAAAGATAATCCGGATTAGAGAGCCATAGTGATTTTATCCTTAGACAGGAAAATAGGGGTAGCTTTTCACCTTAGCAATGGATATTGGTATCCAGCAGAGCAAGTCTAGAATAAAATCAGTTAATTTACAATATTTTGAGAGAGAAAGTTTACTATATCTTACTATATACATGACTAAGTGTAATGAATGACGCCGATCATATCAGTCTCTGTTTTATTTTATTTTTTTACTTTTTGGTCCTAAGCTAAAGCTATATTTTCCACATTAGATCAAGGACCGGTGGAGCCGGCAAGAATCACTGCGAACAGGCCAAACTCATTCCAACCGCATGAACTTCTACTGTAAATGCAGAAGTTAACATCAAAACTAAAATCAAAAACTGAAATCAAATTTGGAAGAAATACTGTTTGGTCCGGATCCCACGCTTCTCGCCCGTTCCCTTTCCTGCCACATCTTCCAAGTGACCTTTTCCTCATCTCCGCTGAGAGCGAAAGATTAGTTCGCAGATAACCTGAGTTCAGCTGGTATCCTGCTATATATTTTGAAGCTTCAGTCTCTGTTGCTAAGCAGCTTTATCCAATCTTGACCCTGAAAAATTTGATTTCACTTTGCCCAAATTGGAGCTCAATGGGCCTATGTAGGTGCCTATAAACTTTAAAATTTATGTAGGAGGAAACTTTTATGGTGAAAATCCCCTAAACTTTTCTATTTGTCTACACTTTAATTTTGTGTTACCTTTGAGGAGTGCATTCACACTGTTATATCCAGTGCAGATTACGTCCACTTCCTTACTATGGACAGGAGATGACATTTCTCCTACTCTCCTGTCTCCTTCTCATCGCCGCCTCAACTTTAGCTGTCAGTCAAACCTGTTCTAGCCGTCCTTCATGCAGGATCCATCTAGTCATCCTTGCGATTCATTTGTATTGTATTCTACACCGTTGGTAGTTCCAAATGCTGACCAGGCCCGAGATGTCACGGAACAAGTATATGGTATTTTATTGCATCTAGCTTACTAGCCAATAAGTACACTCAGTAATAGGGTTAGTACGTTACAATGGTTAAAGTGTTGTGGTAGCATCAGTCACTAAACAAGATACTGATCAGTTGCTATGTTACAGCTGTAGGCTATTGCATCCTTGATTATAGTGACTGGTCTCAGGTACTTCAGGAAGCTGATGGGCTGTATTTGTGTTTATTTATTTATAATACTTAACGTCGTGCCCGCGCACAGCACGTGAGCTCCTCACGTGCCGGTTAGCTCAGTCTAAATAAAAGTACCCGACGTGTTGGCGCCTAAACAAACCCAACTGTTTAATGACTTAACGATCCAATGATCATTATGTATTTCCTTAGAACTGATGACTAATTGTGTTGATGAGTAATGAGGTACCCGTTCGGGAATGGCGTTAGGAGACAGGGGGTTTTACGGTTTATAGATGTTTCCTTCTAGGTAGATAGGGGAGATGGATCAAATTTTTATACGTACCATAATTATTACTGCTACATCAAGCTTGTGATATCAATTACCACCGAAGTATTCCGACACCAAAATAGCAAATGAAAGCCAGGATCTTATCATCCTGCGCTTGAAGATTAAATTATACATGGTTACCGGTCATCCTTCAACTCTCATGTATTCAGATTGTATTGAATGAAGAATAGATGAAATAAACAATATGGAAGGGAGAACTTGGTTAAATCACATGATTCCCTTTCGGTCAGACTTGTTGTGCTTTTCCAAAGAAATTTGTGACCCGCACCCAGCTATTAAATGCGTGCACTCCCTCCGCGGAAGCGAGAGCCCAAGATATGCTGGGACTAGGATTCTGTGCTCCGTGGAGCTGTGCCTGGTACTGCCCAAGGTGGCAATAGAAAAGGTGGTCGGAGGACTTTTCTTCTCCGCATGAGCAGGTTAGAATGGCGTTTTCGTGCTGAGTCCGTCGGTGGTAGTCTGCGAAATCGCCATGTCCAGACCGTGCAGCTAATAGATATCCTAGTGTGCGTCGCCCTAGACAGGCGAGCTCGGCAGTAATCTTAATATTAGCACCAATTCCTAATTCTTTATATCTAGATGGAGAATTTTCTGCCCAATAAAGTGCAACAGAAGCCTCGTAATGGGCTTTGACTTCCCTTCTTGCCCTCGCAATGGAGAATACCGAGTGTAGAGATGGAGCCGCACAAGCAGCTTTGGCAAGCGCGTCGGCTGCTTCGTTTCCCAGAATACCTGCGTGGCCCGGGCACCATCGGATGGCCACTTCCCCAGGCGTTGTGTTTTGGCGCGTGACTTTCTTTTCCAGTTTGCTGTATTTGTGTTGGAAATATTGCGCAGTGATGTGGGCATAATTTTCCCATGGCAGGTTTACTAAGTGCGTGGCAAAGTATTATATTTGAGTTGTGCAATGAGAAGAGAAAAGACTATCTAGCTACAGGAAGGCCTATAGAGTCTCAGTTATCGCGTAACCTTAAAAGATAACAACTACCATATTACTACTGTGACAATAATATTTATGGAACAAAGTAGAAGTTGACCTCAAGAGTGTCATGTTCAGATTACAGCCAAAATCATTGAAAGTGTGCGCTACAAGTACATGTAAAAGCAACATAGCTTCTAAGCCATAGCATAAACAAATGTGGTTGTTGAAATTGGCACTCCTTGGCAATGAAGAGTTGGCTTAACATGGAGCGTGAAAAGGTTCGAGTATTACGAGCCACATTCATGCCGAATCATACATTGACCAGCCTCACAAGTATCTAGCATAGACTAGTGAATCGTGTTCTTTGCTTAGCTGTAGTAATTCGTTTAAATAGCGCTCTGATACTAAGTGGGTTTAATCAACAACTCACCACTATAGTTTTCTCTCAAGGATGAGGGTTTGACAGTGTTCCACGGGGTGCGTTGTATAGCCTAGTGAAGATTTAGCTGGTAAATGAGGATGTTTAATGGGTCAAAGTGATGACAGGTCTTCTCTAGGAAGAGATGAATGGGCAACTAGTTGCAGTAGATGTTACACGTGAGTCTTGCTGATGAAGAACTGGGCAATGGATAAATGGTCTTCCCGAAGAAGAGATGGGTAAACAAATGTATTGTAATGGATGAGTAAAGAAGACGTTGCGTGAGGAGTAAAGCTCTCTCACGCTGAACTATTATATACAAGAGTAGAAGCATTCGCCAGGCGGAATTAATTGTAATCAATTCTTGCCAATATCTTCGCATTGATGGCTGTGTTCTTGTCCTTCTCTTCATGACTCTCTTGTATATCCTTACATGAATTTGTAAATGACTAATTGTATAGGGGAAGCTATTATTAAATTGATGGTTATAATTAACTACCCCTTCATCTTATCACAATTTAATATTAGTATTAGAATGCTAATTGCGGATCCATCAAATTTTCAGACTCTTCAATCTCCCAACCCGCTTCACTAGGTGATATTAAACACAAGCCTAACAGCTTAAGCTTACCTACACAACTTCAGCTTCTCTACACAACTTCCATTACAATAGTGGTGCCATCTAGACATAGAAACCCCCTGATAACCTCCTTGTGATCACGCCATACAGCCGCTCAAAGATCCAATAGTCAGCCTGAAGCAATTTCATATTACCGATTCCAACCTCTTTAAAACACACAAAATTGTGTCGAGAACCTAGACAAAATGGAGGGCCTATACATCCACACAACTCAGTGTCTCCATTCCTAACAACATGTTCTATAGCTTTTTGACTTGAGTTTTACTTACTTTTTAGAATCTAGTCTCTGCCCTAGTTTTTGTCTCAGTCCCAGCCCTAATATTTGTTCTCACAAAAGTCCCCTATCTTCTGATCCCTAACACAAGATTCAACCCCTACAGTACTGGCATTGACAGCATTCACAAGGGTTTACCATTATGATATTGTCAGCTTATGACTAGCTCGTTGACAATAGATGCATATGAATGTTGTGCTGACAATGGATGCAACTACTATCGCTCCTGAGAAATGGTCAAACAACTGCAGAACTGAATAATTTTATGGTAATGATTGGGGCGACGCCATGATTTGTTTAGGAACCATAGACAGGAGAGCTGTCGTTCCCGAAAAGCTTGGTTCAGGATTGCTCCGCTAGAATATTACAAGTGACCAAGGCATTGCACCTGTGTTGTGCCTCGACCCATGTAGCTAAAATTCACCGCTCAAGCGAAAATGGTCACGCAACTGCATGCATTTGTTCTGTTTGTAACTACTACGTTGACTTAGTATAATTAGTAAGCAATAGTCTAGGGACTATAAGTAATGAGCTTTCCTCAGGTGTAGATAGAACAAGCAACTCAGTCTTTCTTCACACAAAAGAGATCCTTCCTCACATCACTTTTTGACCCATTTGGCCGAACAGTTCATCTTTGATCACAAAGAGCTAGCTCCCATAAATTGTATGTACACCCAAATCATATACCTATCATAATAGTCATATTGGTGTATATAAGTAGTCTATATTTGGTATCATCAACTGAATCAGAAAAGAATTCAAAAATTTCCAGTAATCAATTCAACTATCCAACCACTCACCATCCAAAACTAAATTTGCGATTAATGTGAAAAGTATCTATGTTCTGATTAAACTCATAATCTTATCATTATTCTGCGAGGATTTTGGCTTGGTTCTGTAATGGCACAGCATTCTGCCATATCATTAAATATGTCAGCTGACCAGAAAGGTATTTGGGATAGTTTGTTATTATTATTATTTTCTTGTGCCAGGCTTACATCCTCCATCCAGTGGACATGACACGTATGGAGGGCATCTAGAATACAAGTTCCTCCGTTTTCCAGCAAAGCCCATCCGGTGCCTGACTTTTCCTGCTACGTGCCTCAGGCTTGTTACATCAGGTCGAATAGGTAGGAACGCATTCACCATGATCCTCAGACCATGTATTGAGGGAAAACCTCGATAATTCCTCTTGTACTCTTTCACGACGAGCAGCCGTAGTCCCCCCTTAAACAGGCCGTGTAGGAATCCAACATACCACTTCTAGAAAGCACATCCAGCACCCGACCAACTGTGCCAACAGTCTGTTGAAAATCACATATCATTCTTCCCAAATTCTCCCCTGTATTGCGCTCAACCCCCATTTGAGAGGGCTGAAATTCCGATATCGAGAGCTCAAAACCGAGGCATCGGTGCCCTAGCTTTTGTCGTACATTGATCGTTGTCTGTGTGAGTTTCATGGATCATTGTGGCAAAGCCTAAGATGATACTTCATGTGGAGTTCTAGGCTAAAACACAACGAGTTGTGTAACAAACTTCTAAACCAAGGAGGGAGGACTCGAAACATAGGCTAGTTTTACAAAGTGCTGTGTAGTAGATCGTTCGGGATTGAGATAATGTGCTATTTGGTTATCTGGTTATTTTATGTATATAAATACTCGGCGTGGAGAAGTATTCTTCTTCACGCAACGTCTTCTGATTACACTTATACCTTACACTCATAAATACATCTCTTCTTTAGGAAGACCGCTGTCCTTTGCACATTGTAACTCACGTTCTCACCATATTTCATCACCACAGAATTATTCATTCTTCCAAAGACCCCACCACTCGTACCCTACGGAACATTGATAACACAACTCCCTGAGAGTGAGGCGTCTTTGTTCGCGCCTTTTTTGGAATGTGTCGAAAAGTTGAGAATGTTGATGTCGCGGTCGAGGTGCCTGTCTAAAATGAGGCCGAGCAAGTGCCCAGTCCTGCACGCAATGTTAGTAAGGTTGAAAGCGAAAGGAATTTTACCTTTGATTTTGGGCGGTTGTTGGTGAGTCGTAAAGTCCTCCCAGTCAAACTCAATCGGGAAGTTGTTAGAAGACTGAATAGAATAGAAGAGACCCAAACTTTTGATCTATTGTGCCGTGAACGGAACCTAGCCTGTGTGTCAACCAAAATCGACTGGGCCACGCTCAGCAAGCTGCCGTTGCTTTTGGTGTTGCACGTTTTTACGGATGCTTATAGGATGATAGTTTAACTTGAATTTGAATTTGAAATCTTTTACGTGACAGGTAGAACCTAACATCTATTTAGACGTGACACGGGTAGATGGGCTCTGAAAGCTCATTGCTACCTACATGACCGGCAGTGGAGCCAGAAGCGACAAAAGAAAAGAAATAAAACAAAAGTAACAGTATATGTCTGAGTTACGGTGCCCTGCGCCGCATCCCTAACTTCCACACCCATCTCCTCTCGGGTCAGAAACAATCTCAGTGTGGTCACCTCCCACCCTGTTCATTCTTCGGCAGACTATAACATCTGCTTGTAGTTAAGAATTGAATGAACTTCTGCCATCCCTTCTCCCCTATCATTTCCCTGGCCCCAGGTGGGGCCATTTTCTCATAGCTTCTCCAACGTAGCAAAGCAGGTCGGCACTCTGAAAAGTGCCAGGGCCTTTTCTCTCGGCCGCAAACGCATTTCAGATCTTCATATTCGGGTTTGAAACGTCGATAGTAGTCGGCGTAGTCCCCGTGGCCTGTTCTTGCCGCAATAAGACGATGGTGCGCCCATCTTGGTAAAGCTAGTTCCGGTGGTCTTTTGCAACGCATGAATAGGTCCAGGTCTTTGTATCGTTTCGGTCGATACTTCTGCCACCACTCTTCCACGAGTCCTTGGCTGCGCAGTTTAATCCACCTCCCTAGTGCCGCAAAGGTTAGATCTTGATTTTCTCTACTGGGCGCAGCTGAGGTTAGTGACCGGTTATTGGGAGCTCCCAAGGCTGATTTGGCCAGCTTATCGGCCTCTTCATTGCCTTGGATCCCCACATGACCGGGTATCCAGCGTATTTCACACGCTTATTGTGTCTCAGCGACGAAACTTGTCCACCGCTGACTGCGAGGAGTTAGATCTTCCTCTTTCGAGCGCCTGGGTGGCCGCTTGGTTGTCCAGAAGAATGCAGATCAGTAAGTCTTCTCCTACCTCTATTGCAGCCTTCAAGGCTTTCATGGCACCCACAACTTCCGCGTCGAATACCTCTGCTCCAGGAAGTGGACCGGAGCCACTTGCAACTAGCTTGCCTCCTTGGTATACTACATACCCCCAGGCTGATTTTCCGGGACCCGATGATGATCCATCAGAGAAAGCGAAGACTGTGTTAGCTGGACGGGAGGCTAACCACCTCTTTATGCATCCAGACCTAGCTTCATTTTCTCGACTACATGGAATCGATGCTGGGGTGCCACGTGGGAAGTATAGCTTTCCCGGGCCTTCGGCTGTCGGAACTCGACGCACACTCATTTGTAGGCGTGTCATGTACCGTTCTGGTTGTCTGAACAAACGATCTCTTTGTCCCGATCTAAGACCTAAGCGTCTTATTGTCTCTTTCGGATCCTCAGCCGCTCGAAGGGCTAGAGGGTGCCAGATATCCATTCTTCGCATACGAGCTGCAGACCGCAGCATCTTTTGCTGAAGAATTATCGATGCCGGGGGTATTCCCGCTTCACGATGAAGAGCGCCATTGGGAGTGGTACGCCTCGCTGGGAGTGCTACTCTGATAGCTTTCATTATCGTTTTGTCCAGTAGAGATATATGCCAGCCTACTCCAGTGCCGACTTCTTTATCTCGCAGTGTGGTTATTCGAGTGAGACCTGGCCACCACGCTTCTGCCCCGTATAAAGCTGTGCTCAGAACGCATGCGTGTACCGCACGAATCAGAGGACCGGGTGCTGCACCGCGTTGAACTCCGTTTATATGTCATAAGAAATGTACTAGACAATTAGCTTTTCCAGTCCATTTCTGTACATGTTGCTTGAAGTTTAGCTGGGTATCAAGCCAGACTCCTAGCCACCGGATATGAGGTGACAGTTCGATCCGGCGATCTTTCACCAAAATGGAGAGATCAGCCGCGTTGATTTTCTTTCTAGGCCCTCCTCCGGTCACTAGAAGTTCTGACTTTGCTGGGTCAAAATCAATCCTGTGTTCTCTTGCGAGAAGAATTAAGCTGTCGAGGTCGTCTTGAGCTGCGGAGATAGCATCCGCCGCGGTATTTTCAATTCTGACAATAGCTACATCATCAGCATAACCAAACCTACTCGTTAGACCATGATCATCAAAAAGCACAGCGATGTAGAGCATGAAAAGAAGTGGCGAGCGCTGAGGTACTCCACATTCCAGCATCTTCTCTTCTGTGATTCCACCACGGTATTTGACCTGAACCTTTCGTTGGCAAAGAAATGTCTGAATGAACTGGCACAAGGATCGTGGCCAGCCTTGTTCTCGAAGGCGTTTGAGCAGTCGGTTGTGAAGGACTGCGTCAAATGCACCTTGAATGTCGAGTGTGACCATAGCCGCACACTTACCACTTCTCATGGCCGCCTCAGCATCATGGATTACACAGGATGCAAGGTCGACTGCAGATCGTCCTGGTACAGAGCCGAATAGTTGTGGGTGAACGACTTGGTGACTTATTGTCAGCCATGCCATTCTCTTACCAACTAGACGCTCAAGTCCTTTGCCTAAGCTCGACAACAGAGATATTGGTCGCCAACCCTTGGCAGTTGACAGATTTCTACCCGGTTTTGGAAGAAGCACAACTTCTGCCACCCTGAAAGCCGCAGGAAAGTAGCCGATTTTTAGACAAGCCTGGTAAAGATCTTTCACGAGAGGTCCTAGATGGGACCAGCATGCTTTAAGTAACCGTACCGTTATCTTGTCCGCTCCCGGTGCCGTATCGTTGACGGAGACAGTGGCGCTTGTCACATCGTCCAGTGATAATTCCGTATCCCATGGAATACGCTCCTCCTGTCCGTTCTCCCAGATAGAAATGTCGTTCTCGCCGCTAAACCTAGCCAAGAGAGTGTCTCGTAGCGCACTAGCTCGCTCTCGCGGGTCAGATAGCCACCGGTTTTCGTCAATCTGCAGAGGAGGGGCTCAGCAGCTGGTCGAGGCTTAGCCCATCTCATGAGCTTGAATACCTGTGCGTCAGTAGTCACTGCCTCTACTTGCCTCTTCCAGTACTCTCGCTTGGCTTTTCGCACCACGGCTCTAAAGCTCTTGCGGGCCTCTTTTGCGAGGTCAGGGTTGTCTCTCGCTGCCTTGTACTCTTGCCATTCTGTGCGACATTCATCGGTCCACCATGGCCCAGTTCTTCCGCTTTCGATGGCTGGGACTTTCCCTGCAATCTTGAGCGCATCTCCAAGTGCTTGTAGGAGATCATTTGTGAAGTTTTCGATGTTGACGACACTGTCAAGAGGGCCAGATTTGGTCCATTGGCTAACGCATCGGCTAAATTCCTTCAAGTTGGCGTCACTAACACGAATGTTCTTTACAATTCCAGAGAGATCTGACACTGTAGGGTTAAGCACGGTACCTTCGATGGTCGAGTGATCTGAGGTACAGTGGTAACGTTTGGACACTGATGCTATAGCAGCCGTGTTGCTCCACGTTAGATCTAGGACGTTCCCATCCCTATGCGTTGGCTCTCCAACAATGCTGACTAGGTCCATGTCGTGGGCTGTTGCCCATTCCATAACTTGGTTACCATTGCCGTACTGATTTGTCGCTAGCGGTTGCCAATGCTGTGACACAGAATTGAAATCGCCTCCAACAATCACTAGACCTCTAATTTCCCACCGGAGTAGGGGCTCCAGGGTTCCACTAGTGCCTGGGGCACGGTATACGTTGACAAAGGTCAGCCCGCCCATCTTTACAAAGCAATAATCAGATGTCGGGCCTGACAACAGTGGAAAGAATTGAGTCGCATGACTACCTTTGCGCGTGAAAGTAATCGTGCGGGGCCGGATGTCTGTTCCTCCGAATGGTATATGGCTATTGAAGCCAGGGTGACTTTTATTATAAAACCCCCCTCTTTCTTTCTTGTCCATGGTTCCTGTACCATGAATACATGTGCACCGGTATCCCATGCCTGCTGCAATGCTATATCCGTATTTTCCCCATCCCTTCCGACATTCACTTGGTGAAAGTGGACGATGTTGTACTTGTCTTTTGGTGCTTTTGTTGAGGGGTTTCCTAACATTAACACGACATTATTGAGTCCTGGGCAATGACGGTTTCAACCGCTTTGCCCTTCCTTTCCGAGTACGCTAGAGCAGCGTGATAATCACGATGTCCGCGTTCTCTTATGATATGTAATTCTGCGGGGGTGCGGGGCAGAATTATCCCGTTTTGTCGTCTTGGCCTAGCCATAAAGCTACCCTCATTTGAGTGGTGAGGTCCCGCGCAATTCGAGCACTTTAGCACCTTGGCCTGGCACTCCAATGTCTCGTGGGTTCCTCCGCATCGTCCACATCGCTGGCTCCTGGTACAGGAACGCGTTGTGTGAAATCCCCAGCAGCGTTGGCATTGCTCGATTGGTCTTCGGCGCGAGAAGGGAATGGCTGGTCCGCTCTCGTCAAATAGCCGAAATTTTGTGTTTTCTGGTTTTTGTTGGAAATGAACAATCCAGCTCGTTGAATATTGCCCCAGCTTTGTTTCTGTGGGCCTTACCTGTATTGGTATGGTGCCGCATACTGCTTGGCACTCGTTCTTCACCATTTCGTTGGTGACTGGGATGCTGCCTTCAAGCGTCCTGATGTACAATGGTACATGCGGGATTATCAAAGACGTCCATTTGGACGCTGCCTCGATCACAGTATTGTCTTCCTGTAGGAGAGGTGCAATTCCCATGACTGTATCTCTCAATGCATCTGATGCGCATTCGAGAGCGATCCCCGACCTGACTGGGTACATGGACGTGATAGCAGAAGTTGCTATCCCAGCTTTTTCGGTGATAATTTTCTTGATTGTGACTGGCGATAACTTGTGCCAGTGGTGATCTTTCCTCAGTCGTAAGAACAAGCGCTTGTCCTCCTTTGGGATTGACTGAGGTTTCGGGTTGCTTGCTGGAGCAGGCCTTCGCGGAACTTGCACGCTAGGCGGCGTCGGTAGTTTGGCCGCTTTGCGGGCAACTGTCCCCCAGGGCGAGCTGGTGCCTTGGGGCTTTGAGGGAAGGGCGTGGCTATGATCCTCAACAGCAGTGATATTCCTAGGGGCGACTGGTTTGGGAGTGCTTGCCATAGTGGGAGGTTTCTTTCTTAGTAGGCTGGCTGCTTCTGCCTGATCTACTGCAAAGGCAGTTATTACAGGCGTGATCTTTTCCATCAGCGTCGCGACGACTGCTGCTGCTTGTTTCTCTCCTTTGCTCTTAGCCCAGGAGTCGATTAGTTCTAGAAATTCCTGGGCTATACCCAGTCTTTCTTTCCGTTGTTGTTCTGCTTTTTGCATTGCATTCACAATGCCAAGCAGGCTTGGGTGAAGTTGCCCTCCAGGATTGGAGGGCGTTGAAGATGACGATGCAACAGCAGGGGCCATTGCACCGGTTGGTAGCTTTTTGTACGAAGGGTTGTTGGTGATGTGAAGTGATATCTAGGATGATAGTTTATTATTATTATTATTTCTTGTGCCAGGCTTACACCCTCCA
Organism: Blumeria hordei DH14; assembly: GCA_900239735.1. Taxonomy (NCBI): domain Eukaryota; kingdom Fungi; phylum Ascomycota; class Leotiomycetes; order Helotiales; family Erysiphaceae; genus Blumeria; species Blumeria hordei. The sequence continues at coordinate 1,468,268 of OENG01000015.1, forward strand.
TCCAGTGGACATGACACGTATGGAGGACATCTAGAATACAAGTTCCTCCATTTTCCAGCAAAGCCCATCCGGTGCCTGACTTTTACTGCTACGTGCCTCACGCTTGTTACATCAGGTCGAATAGGTAGGAACGCATTCACCATGATCCTCAGACCATGCATTAAGGGAAAACCTTCGTGGGAAAACCTCAATGATTCCTCCTGTACTCTTTCACGACGAGCAGCCGTAGTCCCCCCTTTAACAGGCCATGTAGGAATCCAACCTACCACTTTTAGAAAGCACATCCAGCACCCGACCAACTGTGCCAACAGCCTGTTGAAAATCACATATTATTCTTCCCAAATTCTCCCCTGCATTGCGCTCAACCCCCATTTGAGAGGGCTGAAATTCCGAAATCGAGAGCTCAAAACCGAGGCATCGGTGCCCCAGCTTTTGTCGTACATTGATCGTTGTCTGTGTGAGGCGTCTTCGTTCGCGCCGTCTTTGGAATGTGTCGAAAAGTTGAGAATGTTGATGTCGCGGTCGAGGTGCCTGTCTAAAATGAGGCCGAGCAAGTGCCCAGTCCTGCACGCAATGTTAGTAAGGTTGAAAGCGAAAGGAATTTTACCTTTGATTTTGGGCGGTTGTTGGTGAGACGTAAAGTTCTCCCAGTCTGTCAGGATTGCCTTCTGTATAATCTATATATGTGGAGATAACCAGAATCTAGTGTTCTATGATTCTGGTCTGGCCTTTTGGCCGAGTGGTTATGCAACTATCTCATGCATAATGTAGGATGGCGCCCTTTAGCCTGAATACCACCTCTTTGACCCTTGTCTCCGCCCTGCTGTCTACATGCTGCTCTGACACAGTCAAACTCAATCGGGAAGTTGTTAGAAGACTGAATAGAATAGAAGAGACCCAAACTTTTGATCTATCGTGCCGTGAACGGAACCTAGCCCATGTGTCAACCGAAATCGACTGGGCCAAGCTCAGCAAGCTGCCGTTGCTTTTGTTATTGCACGTTTTGATTAGGCTCATAACCTTGATGATGGAAAGTTTAGTTTAGTTTAGTTTAAATTTAACGTCGTGCCTGTCTACAGCTCGTGACCTTAGTCACGTGCTGGACGGCCCAGTCCCTACAGAACTACCCGATTCTCTAACGCGCATTACAACACCTAGAAATTACAAAAGAGTCCGACCAGCTGTCCGCCACATTTTGTTGTACCCACGCGCCAGACACGCGATTAACTTCTGTCCAATCTTTTGTCCAATCTTCTCTGACTTACTCCTTGCAATGCCGCCCTAGTCCTCAGCAGAGGCTGGCTCTTGGCCCCCCCTCCCACCCGCAAATTCGACGCGTCCTGCTGTCGAAATGATCCTCAACGGGCCTCAACAGCAACACACCACACACACACAACAATTCGTAGAGCCAATCTGCGAGGCGAGTCACCGAAACTCTCCCCCAAACCCAACTCAGTCGCCTCAACTTGTTGCAACCGAATTCCTCGCCAAACAGGGCAGGATATTCCAGACGCGCTCTGCACAAGTGGAGCGTTTCATCATCGGGTTCTGCAAGCTGCTGGAACCAGTCACTGACGAGAGACTTCGGAGACTCTTTGATCAAGACTTACTGGCCCTTCAGGGCAAGATCATGGAAATCTTGTGGGGTAACCCATCCCAAGCAGACGCTACCCTCCCCCCAACGGACTGCTGTTGGACAGGCCAACTGTAAGGATTCCCTGTTTCATTCTTAATTTAGTATATATTTTTTGTCTTCTTCCAAGCGGCTATGACAATACCGTAACTCTTGGCACTGGGTACTCTATTATTAGGATAAGACTCATGTTGTGATGGAACAATGGAAGGATTTCATGTAAATAAATTAGGGCTTGGTCTACTGAAGCTGAGTTCTCCACGCTTAGTTTTCTGTCACAACCACCACCTTCAGATTACCTCGGATTACCTCTTGTACCTTTAGTTACCACTATTACCCACTCAAACCTTTAGACCTCTTTAGCTATTTATATTACCCATCTTTCAAACCTTTAGTTCCTCCTAGTTATCTCCAGTAGACCTTCAGTCATCTCTTGCGACCCATCTGACCTCTTCTCACCCCTCCAATTCCGCTTCAAGTCAAACGCCTGCGCTCCAATCTGACACCAACTTATCCAATCCGGCTCACGTCATAGAGCCTCCCCAACCAAACCCAGCAAGCGTCACGCGTCCAGTGCAGATCCTTGCTAGAGAAAACAACAGACCGGCACCATCCAGGCTGTCGACCTCATCAACAACTCACCAGCCTAACCAGGGCACAAACACAAACCACAACACCACTGAGAAATCCTGGACTGAGGTGTTGTGAAAAAGGAACAAGCCAGCAAATCAAGCGACTCCATCCGCCACACCCAAGACAGTACTTGTGAGGCCCGTCTCCAGGCTGAAGCCTAAAGCACCAGCACCAAACCCACAACGACCAGACGAGCGTGTATTCTTACGCCTCAGACCCGACCACCCGTGGAGACGTATGTCACCACACTTCGTAAAAATAAGCCTGGCAAGCAAGTTGCGTCTGGCGAACTCGGCAATCAAGCAGGTCATTGTCGTGAACTCAGGGTTCGCAATACAAGCCGAAGGGGAAGGAGCTCGAGGTGCACTTCTATTAGGAGGAGCCAACTTGGATAGCTCTGAAATGAAATTGGAAGCCGCTTCCAGCTGGATCTCAGTTCTGGCACCGAATATCCCAGACAAGCTCTACACGCTTGAAGGGCCAACTGTAACGGCTGGTGAACCGATAGTAAGCCCTGTAGCCTACATTGGCCAACGCAGGCACCATTTCCACCCGCCAGCAGGTCCCAGCTAATAGAAAACTCACTTCGCGGCTCGGACTACTTACGGCACTTAGACGTGCACGGAGATGGTTGCCTCGGCACGGGGTTCCACATAATGAAAGGACCGTGCAATAGACCGTGTGGTGAAACATCCACTCAGATAGTTAACGGCACTCAGACGGGCACAGGGAGGATTGTTTCGGGCACGGGAGGCACAATGTGGAAGGTAGCCGAGTTACAAATTTCCTGTCCGAAGTGAACAGCATCGTAGAACTCTAAACTTCCTACAGGTACATCTGTCCGCTTTGTAGGAATGAATGTTGGTCACGAATGGGAGGAGAGCGCGGGTATAAATAAGGCTTTCTTGTACATACAAATTCTCTCCTTAGAAGAATCGTAAACTATTGATCGTGCATCTCAAGCCAACTTGAGAATTCCCCCCGACTGTCACATACGATTCTTCTCTCCCCCCTTCCCCACAAACGAACGAACGAACGAACGAATTTTTGTAGACGTACGAGCGTCAATATTTCCCGAACTCTGATTGTCATACGAAGATTTGCTATATTCATCATTCTCTAACGTCGTGTTATTTTTCCGCTCAATTTCCATTTTTATTTTTATTTTTAAAATTGTTTTGGTCTTGGAAAGTGTGATTGATATTTTTATATCTTTATATATAAATTTTTTATTTGTATTATTCTCTTTTTTTCAAGTTTTCATTCTATTTTATTTTGTTCTTAACTTCCAACTAAGTCCTGTCTTTCACTTCTAACCCCTACGTCATACATTGACATGGCTACCTACCATGATCCCATGAGTGAATCGGAAGCGGAGGATGATAGAGTTCAAATGTTGCAGACGCAGATCGACGTACTAAGGGCTGAACTAACACGTCGTCCTATTGCCATCGAAAAACGCGTAATAATTGAAAAAGACCCCGTCCCAGCCGAGGGTGTAAGATTTCGCCCGACCAGTTTGCCCGAATATGACGGTAACAGGGCACATTACCCTGCCTGGAGACAAGCTGTCCTCGATATCTTCAGGATGGATTGGAACGCCTTTGGTTACAGCGACACTCGGGCTTTCCTAATAATTTACACGTCGCTGAAGGGCGAGGCCAAGACAAAATCAGGGTCCTTCTTCGAGGTTGGAGGCATTGGTGGAACACGACGCCCAGAAGATTTCATAGCCTTTCTCGATCGGGGGAACCTAGACGATACACGCTCAGACAAAGCCTGCGATGAGTTATACGCAATGAAAATGGGTGAAAATCAGAGATGGTCATCTTTTTTTACGTCCTGGGCAAGCAAGCTAACCGAAGCGGAGGGAGATGCTTGGAGTGATAGGAACAAAATCACGATGCTTCGAAATGCCCTTAACGAGACCATAAGACGTGCTCTGTCCGGAAACCACCTCCTGCCTAGAGACAATTACGCGGAATGGGTTGGAATTGTAGGGCAGGTCTCTCAGCAAGTTGAGGAATTTGCTACCCGCGGACGGCGGGTAGTACAGATGGAAAATTTGGAGAGAGGTGCTAATAATACAAGGAACTTCCAACAACCCATCAGTAGGGACAGGGGTCGATATGTGGGTAGGATAAGTCAAGGAAGGCCCTACGATGGGCAAGGCGATGTCATCATGGGTGGAGTGAACACGGCCCGACCTAGACAGACGTCAGACAACGAGTCTGGCTTGAACCAATACGCACAGCAACAAGCCCCTCCAAATAGGCGATCTCGTTGGAAAACTCCGGATGAAATTAGGCAGCTACGCAACGAGAACCGCTGCTATCGCTGTGAACGAAAGGGATGCAATACTAGGGTATGTCCTGTATTGCCAGCCATCAATCCGGTCGGAAATAATGTGAGGACTAACGCCGTCGCGCTCGATCCCATTGATGAGGGGGTCTACGAGGAACACGAAGGGTATTACACGGCCGGGCAAGCGGAAAACTAGTCACTCCTGGGGAAAGTCGCCCTCAGGAGTCAAAATTGGTCCATAGTTCTGAATTTAAGATGGTTTCTACACCGTTTCTCGTCAATGCATTGTTAAATGATGTGACAATGGTCCAAGCATTAATTGATAACGGATGCTTGTGTACTGGAATTATTAATGAGAAACTTGCCATCAGACTAGGTCTACCGCGCCTTCCAATTGAACCTCGTCCTTTAGAGACAGCGGAGAACTCAACTAAAGATAAACCCATGATTCGATTTATTACCCACGTTTCATTGGACTTGGATGGGTTCGTGACCCCAAAATTACTACTTTACGTAGTGCCGGGTAGCACACACCAGCTCATTCTTGGTAAGAGGTGGCTCGAAGACCAAGACGCCATAATACACTCAAAAGATCAACAGCTTCACCTTCGGAAGCTTGGTGGGTACGTACAGAGCGCCAAACGCTGGCGAAACGACCTAAAGGGCACTCCAAGACCGAAAGCATCAACTGCAAGCGAACTTACAAATATGCTCAAATCGGTACCAGTGTGTAGAGCGTCGCTCGAGGATATCAACAAGGCACTTCGATCAAAGCCTCGACTAACCATTGGAGAAGCTCGCAAACGACTACCAGAACAGGTGAAAGACTTCGCCCACCTATTCGCCGACGACAGTGGAGCAGACGAACTACCCCCACTCCGAGGCTCACTCGATCACGCTATCAATCTCATCACAAAAGACGGCAAACCAGCGCAGCCCTCCTGGGGCCCATTATATAACATGTCTAGGGAAGAATTACTGGTCCTTAGAAAGACGCTAACAGATCTTTCCGCAAAAGGGTGGATACGGTCGAGTAATTCGCCAGCAGCTGCCCCAGTACTATTTGCCAAGAAACCTAATGGAGGGCTCCGTTTTTGTGTGGACTACCGTGGGTTAAACGCTATCACGATACCAGACAGGTATCCGCTTCCCCTCTTCAAAGAAACACTAAGACAATTATCAAAGGCGCGATGGTTTACGAAGCTGGACGTAAAATCAGCTTTCCATCGTATACGTATACGAGAAGGAGATGAATGGGCTACGGCATTCAGATGCCGCCTAGGGTTGTTTGAATGGCTAGTTACTCCTTTCGGACTTGCTAATGCACCTGCAACTTTTCAACGTTATATTAACGAGCAGCTACGGGAACATTTGGATCATGACGCGACAGCCTACATGGACGACGTACTAGCATACACGAGTGGTATCTGTGAAGATCACTGGAAGACAGTACGAAGTATATTAACCCGGCTAGATAAGGCTGGCCTCTACCTAGACATTGATAAATGCGAGTTCCTTTGCCAAGAAGTTAAGTATCTAGGGTTTATTGTACGTGCCGGAAAGGGAATCACGGTTGACCCGGAAAAAGTAAAGGCCATTCAAAGCTGGGAAGCGCCCATATCCGTCAAGGGGGTTCGTTCATTCCTAGGCTTTGCCAATTTTTACAGGTGTTTTGTAGACGGATTTTCTGAGATTGCAGCTCCCCTGACTGATTTGACTAGGAAGTCAGCATTGTGGAAATGGGGACACGAAGAAAATGCGGCGTTCGAAAAACTGAAAGAAATCTTTGCATCGGAGCCCGTACTAGCCCAGTGGGACCCAGAAAGAGAGACCATACTAGAAGCAGATTGCTCTGGGTATGCCCTTGGAGGCTGTCTTTCTCAAAGAGACGAGCAGGGAAGACTCCGGCCAGTAGCCTATTACTCAAAAAGGCTGAACGGGGCTGAAGCTAACTACCCTATCCACGACAAAGAAATGCATTCCATAGTGACATGCCTCCAAGAGTGGCAGGCGGAGTTGACGTCGGTGGCTAAACCATTTGTTATCATGACTGATCACAAGAATCTCAAATTCTTCACTACGAAACGCCTTCTCAATGAACGGCAAGTTCGATATAACGATGTCTTGCAGCGATTTAATTTTGAGTTAAAATGGCGCCCAGGTAAAGCTTGCGAGCGTCCGGACGCTCTCTCACGCCGAGATCAGGATAAACCTACGAGATTTGACGACGAACGTACGACAGGGCGGGTAATGCAGTTACTCCCGAAGATCCCTGTGCACTCAACAAGTGCCAAAAGAAACGACGAAACGACCCAAATCAGGGATACGGCCTCAACGATGAGGATATTTGACGACGACGAACTTCAACGGCTATGGGAACATGGAGTTAACGAGGACAAGCAATGGCGACGTGCACGAGATGCTGTTCAGTCAGGGGAACGCGGGTTCCCACCGGAAATTTCTCACGATATGACAGCAAATATCGCAGAATGTACGGTGGCGGCCGACAACATATTACGAGGACGCGAAAATCGAATTTGGGTACCAAATTATGAGCCATTGCGGACGGCAATAATGCAAAAAACGCACGACAGTTACCTTACGGGTCATCCGGGAAAGGACACCATGGTAGGAATACTGTTACAACGATGGTTCTGGCCTAAGATGAGACATTACGTACGTCAATTTATACGTAACTGTGACGTTTGCGGCCGAACCAACGTTTGGAGGGAGGCTAAAGCAGGATTCCTAAAGCCGCTCCCAGTTCCTGAGAGGTTAGGAAGCGATTTAACAATTGACTTTGTCACTGATTTGCCAGAATCAAATGGGTGTACAAATGTCATGGTTATTACGGATAGACTGGGGAAGGATGTATTCATGTTCGCCGCGCCAACCATGGACGCCGAGAATTGCGCACGTATCTTTATCGACAGATATTATAGATACTACGGATTTCCTAAATTTTTGACGAGCGACAGGGGAAGCGATTGGCTTAGTCATTTCTGGAAATTCTTTTGTAAATCGCTAGGAATATCGCAGCAGCTAACCACAGCTTACCACCCCCAGTCAAATGCTAGTGAACGTGCAAATCAGGAAATGTTCAAATACTTGAGGGCGTTCACCTGCTACGCACAAAGTAACTGGGCAGAACTGCTACCTATGGCCCAGATGGCCTTGAATGCTCGACCAAGCTCGGCAATTGGGGGCATAAGCCCGTTTTTCCTCCGACACGGATATGACGTCAACCCACTTCCAGAGCCCACAAAAGAAAACGACCTATCACGTCACCCAGGTAAAGTTTTAGCAGAAAATTACATTCAACGTCTAAGGAACGCACAAGACTTCGCTCAAGCAGCCATGGCTTCTGCACAGCAACGGTATGAGGAAAATGCCAACAGACTTCGAAGGCAACCGGAAAGATTTAAAGTCGGGGATAAAGTTTGGTTAAATCTGCGAAACATCAGTACCCCGCAACTTTCAAAAAAATTGGCCTGGCTGCACGCCAAATACAGGGTAACGGCTGTACCCGACGCACTAACCGTAGAACTTGATGTCCCAGGTAACCTCCATAAACGTTTCCATGTCGAACTTGTCAAGCGAGCAGGGGACGACCCATTCCCAAGCCAAAAACGCGATGACGCGCAAAACCCGCCTTTGATTGATCAGCTAGAAGAACCAGAATATGAAGTGGAGTCTATACTGAGAGCAAGAACAGTACAACGAGGACGGGGAACTTTCCGTCAAGCACTAGTCAAATGGACAGGCTGGGCTAACCCATCATGGGAGCCAATCGAGCTCATAAAAGACACCATAGCATTGGACAAATACGAAGAAAAATATGGACAAATAGAATCAAACGACGGACCTCCCGAAAACAGTGCAGGTGCATATGTTGGACCAGCAGAACCCCACGCTATGGAGAAACGACGAAGCAGGCGAAAACGGCGGTCATCTTAACCCCACTTCAGCGAGGAAAAGGAGGGGGATTGTAACGGCTGGTGAACCGATAGTAAGCCCTGTAGCCTACATTGGCCAACGCAGGCACCATTTCCACCCGCCAGCAGGTCCCAGCTAATAGAAAACTCACTTCGCGGCTCGGACTACTTACGGCACTTAGACGTGCACGGAGATGGTTGCCTCGGCACGGGGTTCCACATAATGAAAGGACCGTGCAATAGACCGTGTGGTGAAACATCCACTCAGATAGTTAACGGCACTCAGACGGGCACAGGGAGGATTGTTTCGGGCACGGGAGGCACAATGTGGAAGGTAGCCGAGTTACAAATTTCCTGTCCGAAGTGAACAGCATCGTAGAACTCTAAACTTCCTACAGGTACATCTGTCCGCTTTGTAGGAATGAATGTTGGTCACGAATGGGAGGAGAGCGCGGGTATAAATAAGGCTTTCTTGTACATACAAATTCTCTCCTTAGAAGAATCGTAAACTATTGATCGTGCATCTCAAGCCAACTTGAGAATTCCCCCCGACTGTCACACCAACGCCAGTAACACCAGAAATGGTGATAGAAGAAGCAGCTCTCAAAACAGGAGTTAGACCAACCTCAGCTCGTGCTTTCGCATCTAGTATGGCTAGGCCGTCAACCAACTGGGTGTTGCACTTTGCAACTGGAAAACCGAAGCTTGGAGAAAGACTGTTCGAAGAAAGCGGACGTCTCCACGAACTCCAGCGCAAGCTCAAAATTGCGCAATGCAACCGATGCTGGGGACACCACCCAACAAAGATTTGTTCACGAGCCGAGCGCTGCTCTCGCTGTGGCTCAATTGAGCACAAGGCTGCCGAATGCAAACAACTTGTCCCAAGGTGCATCAATTGCCATGGGCCACATGCCGCAACCGAGCCTAGCTGCATGGCCAGGCCGACGCGGGCCGGCGGAAAGACTGTACAACGTTCAAGAGACCAGCTGTCGGTGATCCGCAAGCAGGGTCCAAAAGAAAGAAACGCTTCGATCCGAGAGGTGGAAGCAAAGCAGAAAGCCGCCGAGGCGACTGCTGAAAACGAAACTTCAAGTGTTGCTTAATGCCCGTAAGGGACCACAACCTTATCGAGCTCCACACAACGGCAGCAACCATCTCGTTACTCTGTGCTAATTTGGGCAGAGGAGACCTCGCTACTGACATCATCCTGCAATCCGCTTGGGATTCAGGAACCAATGTCCTACTTATCCAGGAACCCTGGACCCAACAAAAGGACGGCTTCTGGCTCACCAAGTCGCACCCCGGATTTGATAGGCATTTACCTCCCCGTGTCGCTTCCAACCCTTCAAGGCCTCGCTCCCTCATTTACACGCAAAAAGGGATCAAGTGCCAACAGCAAGCAATCTGCGAGACATCACCAGATCTCACTGCAGTAACGGTAGGAGGAGTCACATTTGTCTCCGTATACCGCTCTCCTGGAGCAGACCTTTTGCTGCTGCTATCATGGGCTCCATCTGGGCCTACAGTAATTGGCGGAGACTTCAATGCCATTCATACCAACTGGCAGCCCATGGCTACCAGATCACACGGTGACGGCCAGGTGCTCACTGATTGGATGTTCGAGCACGGTATGGACCTATCTTCCACACCGGGCGTCCCGACACACGACTTTGGAAACACACTCGACCTGGTCTGGTCTAACGCTGGTGCCCTTGCAGATGTCTCGACAGAGCTTGACTCAACATCGGACCACAGAACGCTTGCAGGAGATATTCCCCGCCCGAACTCGAAAGTCAGAGCGGTTATCAAAACTGTTCAACCGGTAAGAGTGACAGACGACGCCCTCGAAGACTTCGCCAAGGTACTAGGTAGGTGGGCCCATGGAATAGGGATGTAGCCTATGGTTTCAGTAGACGCGGTGGACAATCTTGCTGAAAAGCTGGTCCAAACTATTAGCAACGCAATCAGGGCTACCGGAAGACGCGGGAGTGCGAAGAAGGGTAGGACAGCACCTTGGTGGACGCTAGAGTGCGCACAGGCCAAACGCGAGTACAGGATATTTAGGGATGGAGAGAGTAGAAAGGATTTCCGTCGCATAGTCAGAAGTGCGAAAAGTCAATACTGGCAACGTAAGTTCTCCGAAGCCACAACTGACGTCGACATGTATCGGATGGCACGCTGGGCAAAGCCGCAACCTATATCTGCTGCTCCACCACTCCAAACTCCGGATGGCTTCGTCTCGGACCCAGGAAAGCGAGCACTTCTGTTGCGCGACCTCCTTCTTGGCAGGTTCACCAGCCAAAACGACGTCGACGCTGAGGACTTCGCGCCAGGACGCGGAAACCTCCCATGGGACTCAAGCGTCACTGATGAAGGAGCCAAGTGGGTCACAACGGCCTGCCAGAATAAAGCCTCCGGAGCAGACGCAATTTCTGTTCGTCATCTTAGGATAGCCTGGCCATCAACTGGTCACGCAGTGAGAGTACTCTTTGAGGGCTCACATCAATTGAACCACTTCCCAAAGGCACTCACACTAGTGGAAGTAATTCTTCTCCCCAAACCTGGCCGTAATCTTAGTACAGCTAAAGGATGGAGGCCAATCGCAATACTCTCCTCTCTTGGAAAAGGTCTTTAGAGACTAGTCGCAAGGCGAATGGCTTACACCGCCCTCACTCACAAGGCAGTTCCGCAGCAGCTCTTTGGAGCACTCTCTGGCAGGTCTGCTAATGACCTTGTCTCATGCATCATCCACGATGTGGAACATGCAATGAAACGGCAGAAGAAAGCAGTCCTTGTCACTTTGGACGTACAGGGGGCATTTGACGCTGTACTCCACGGACGACTAATGCAAAGGATAACAAAGTTGGGTGGCCGAAAGCAGCTATCAGCTGGATAAAGTCTTTTTTACAAGAACGATCTGCTCGCGTACGACACGAAGACAGAGTAACAGACCCGGTATTCCTAGAATGCGGGCTGCCACAGGGATTGCCTCTTTCCCCAATTCTTTTCCTGTTCTACATGGCCGAAGTCGTGGGAGGCAGTAGCTGGAGATTTGGCTATGCAGATGATGTTGCTATCCTCGGCATAGGTTCGACTCCAACTGAAGCCGCAGCAGCTGTCCAGAGAGAAGTCGACGCAGTCCTGGGGTGGGCTGATGAAAATGCCCTCTCTTTTGACCCAGACAAGGCCGAAGTAGTCTACTTCCTCGGCCCTAGATCCAGGGGATATGATCTTCCGACAATAAGGGTAGGTCCTTGCGATGTTCAAGCATCCGAAAACATCCGATGGCTCGGAGTCTACTTGGACCGTGGCCTGACCTTCGAAAGCCACGTCTCCAAGTGGACCAGTAAAGCAATGCGTCTAGTGAAGCACTTCCGACAGCTCACACTGTGCACCCAGGGACCAAGGCCTGATTTACTAACCACAGTGATCCGCACGGTAGTTTTGCCAATTGCGATGCACGCAGCGGAGGTCTGGTACCCGGGACCAACCAGGGAAACCTATTGGGGTGTCGCGCAAAATTCAAGAAAGAGACAGTGCAAAGTCATCGACCAAAGTTCTGCCTTAGGAATTTGCGTGGCTTTACCAACCTAACGCACCATGCCCATCGCAGCCCTGAGAAGGGAGACTGGCATTCCACCAGCACACATTCTGCTCGAGGAATGCAGGCTCAAGACTGCCGCACGAATCCGGAGACTGGATGATTATCATCCGCTTTGACTTCGGGCCACAGAAAGTACTGACAGCGCTCGCCACCGACTCGGACTAAAGACATGCAACAAAACCAGACTTGGTCTAGATAGAGTTCATGATTCGAGGGTCCAGAAGATGTACCGACTTCTGCCAGAGGCTGAATTTCCGCTACCTCTCCGACCTCCGGTAACCCCCCAGCCGATTCCTCGTTGGACAAGCAAGAAAGAGGCTGCCAAGTTCATAAGAGAGTGGCTACCTACACTCCCACCTGACTGTCTCTGCGTGTACAGTGATAGTTCTGGGGCGTCCACCGACAAAGTGTCATGGGCCTTTGTGACCTTCATCAGTGGCACAGGCACGACAATTGAACAAAGTGGTTCAGGTAAAATTACCAATGCGGAGGTCTACGAGGCGGAGGTTCATGGAGCTTTGGCTGCTCTCGAAGCAATTACTGCCAGCAAGCGAGATCGAGGACGAAGCGCAATCTACATCTGTTATGAATTAGTTGTAAGTAATTTGGATTGGGTGGCGCACGGACTATTTCGTAAATTCGGTTAGGGCTAGGCAAATGGGGGCGTAGATTATGTTGGTTGGAATTTTAGAATTTGCTCCTTAGTTCAAACAACTTTTGTTTTAAGATACACGACCTTATACCTTTCGATAATCAGAACTAAATATATCTACTTGATTAACTATTCGTGATTTACCTGCACCCTTGAAATCTTTGTCTTGCCAAAACTGACTCGACCTCTGTAGCTTAACAGCTCCGTATTCCAGTCCATAAGTAAGATTAATAACACTTTGTTCGAACTCACATTACAGACCTCGAGTCAGCTTTGACAAATCTAAATCCAACTCGATTAATTAAGTTAAAATCAAAAATGTCGACCGAAGAATCAACTACTGCAAATGCCAATTTACTTGAGAGCGAGTGGGATAAATTAGCTGCTCTGATCGGGGAAATTCAGAGCCAGCCAACCCGCTGTTCGGCTCCGATACCAATGGGTGCACATCCTAAGGTCAAAATGTTCTGTACCCAAGCTTTTGTAATGGGTAAGCAAGCTGCCAGTCATCCTGAGATTATGGGACCACAGATCCCTTCTACAGCTTGCGATAATCAGCAATTTCTGATGTACGAGTACTTCTCACTTGGTATGGATTTGTGCCGCACAATTAAACCATCGACTTCGACATCAAGGCAAAAAGGCAACAGGCCTGACCTGTTCTATGGAGATCGTGATAAATTTAAGGCGTTCTCCAGACAATTAGCACTCTGGTTTGGTCAAAATCCAAACGATTTTAGATCTGATAATGAAAAAATTTGTTTCGCTGCCAGCTACCTCCGTGGTGAGGCATTTGAATGGCTTGAGCCTTTTGTGAACGAATCCGATGGGAAAGTTCAATTCGACACCTTCGACAACTTGATGCATGCCCTGAGAGCGGCCTTTGCAGATCCTGATTCATACGCCTTGTCTGAGAGGGAGTTAGATCAGCTCAAACAATATTCATCTTGTTCGGCATACTTTTCTAGATTTTCGGCGTTAATATCGCAACTTGGCTGGAACAAAGATGCTGTGAAAATCCACCACTTTCGCCGTGGACTAAAGGATGGAATCAAGGATATGCTAGTGGGAAGAGATGTCCCATCAACAATAAATAAATTCGCTGCATTTTGCATTAAATTAGACAACCAGAATCAGGCACGACCACAAGAGAAAAAGAGCGTGGGGCCATTGAGGCTACAGAATAATCCACTGAAGCAAGCGAGCTCAAATTTGTATTTGCCCCCACCTTCGCCCCAATCCGCCCCCCAGCAAACTCCTGGAGAACCCATGAAGCTCGATGCAGCATCACGCAATGCCTATTGTAGGGCAAATAATTTGTATACATATTGTGGAGCGTCTGGACATTTTGTCAGGTATTGCCCAAAGGCTGAAGCAAAAAAAAAAATAAAGTAGCATCTGCAATTGTACAATCACCAGATCAACCTGAAGAAAATTCGTCTACTATATTTGAAATAAAAAAATAGGATATCTAGAGGATAATCGGCAATCTTTTAGTAAAATTCAGGCCGCATTACATTCAATTAACTTCAATTTGGGAAATAAACCACCACTTGTTTTAAACACTATAATCAACAAAAATATTTCTTCTTCATCAATGGTGGATTCCGGCGCAACTTCGCTCTTTGTTGATTCTCATTTCCTTGAAAAAAATAATTTAATACCAAAAAAGAAAAAATATCCTGAGACTTTAAAAGTTGTTGATGGCCGTGAATCAGTTAGTGGAGCTATAACACACGAGATTGAGTTAAGTTTACAGCTTGGTGATCATTCTGAGTGTGCCCTGTTCCAGGTAACAAAGCTCTCAGATTATCCTATTATACTTGGAAAAGCTTGGCTCAATCGTCATGACCCTACAATTCATTGGTCTTCAAATTCGATCTTGTTCACATCAGAATTCTGTCAGTCTTATTGTCTCCATAATAGGGACTCTGATGTCTCAATATGTTCTGTCACGCTACCTGTTCTCAACAAATTAGCAAAGCGTGAAAAACTTGAAGTCTTTGCTGTTTCTGTTAGGGAAATTGAGGAGCATCTAGAAAAATCCGAAAAATCCGAATCTGAAGAGTGCAAGAATTACTTCAAAAAATCCCACCGGAATTCAATGATGTAACGGAAACTGAGTTGGTAATGAATAAATCGATTTAATAAACTATATAAGGAGAAAAGATAACTCTAGCTACTACTAACAGGTATTTATAGGCGTTAATCCTCCTCGTGAATCTACAGACTAGTGACTTGTCCTTAGGCATAATACTTATTACCCAGCCACGTATTTTCAGGTGTCACTAAGTTGTAATAACGTTTCTGCCTCCTGACTAGTAGTGCCGTTTCGTTCAGCTTCATCTCCCCCATACAGCCTCATCATAAGAATTCTCAATTTTAGGCTTAGGCATCCGCCTAAGATCAAATAACGGTAAAACCGTAACACATGACTTGTTGCCACTGTTCACTAGAAAGGAAGCAGATAAGCTTCCTCCTCATAGGTATGTCGACTATAGCATAGAGCTTGAGGAAGGCAAAAAGCCTCCATTTGGCCCATCATACAACATGTCGAATTTGGAACTTCGCGCTCTCTGGAACTACCTTGAGGAAAATCTAAAAAAAAAATTCAATTGTCCTTCGTCTTCGTCCTCGGCCTCACCAGTTTTATTCGTTCGTAAGCCTGGGGGTGGATTGAGATTCTGTGTGGATTACAGAGGGCTTAATTCCCTGATGTTACGGTTTGACCGCTATTTGAGCTTAGGCAAATAACCTAAGCGTAATATTAAGGATGTTTACGAAAAGGCTGTATGGGGGGGGTAGATGAAGCTGAACGAAACGGCACTACTAATCAGAAGGTTGGAGCGTTAGCACAATAAGTGATACCTGGCATTGCGTGGCTGGGTAGCAAGTATAATGCCTATGGATAAGTCATCAGTCTATAGACCCAGAAAGATCAACTCTTATAAGTACCTGTTAGTAGTAGCTAGAGTTCTCTTTTCTCCTTATATAGTTTAATAAATCGATTTACTCGTCACCAACTCGGTTTCTGTCACAATTTAAACTATATCACTCATACTCTTGCCCGTCATTAGGTATATCGCAGTCTTAGATTACTGTGACCTAGGGCATCTTTAATTATTGGTTACATTGCACAGGGATTTTAAAATAAATCAACAATGGGTTCAGAAATGAACAATTTTTACAACGGAATGGACTTCATGGCATTTGGGTTATCGAATCAGGAATCGACGCCACACGGAGAAATACAATCGGAAGTAGAGCAAATGGTCGAGGAAATGAGATTAAGGGGAATAGAACACAGAAGAGAGCTTGGGATGCTACAATCTCAGATGAACGAAATGATGAAAAGGATGCAGGAACGATCGCAGAAGGAGAAGAAATTATCCCTGCAAAACTCAAAAGCTAATATGGAGGGCCAATCAGAACGCAGATATTGCTTCATTGAAGATGAACCACTTAGATTGCCAGAGGCATACGACCACAAGGATAGAAGTAAGTGGGCTATTACACATGGAATACTTCGCTACATATACAGACGTGATGTAGAAGAGCGATCCATACTTCAACCATCAGACTTCTCAGTGCAACTATTCAGTCATGCGGTAACAGGAACAGCGAAAGATAAGATCACAGGTCAGTTCCAAAATATGCTTGCAAATGGCATGGAATAGGATGCACTGGGACTATTACAGGCCATGGATGATACTTTTTGCAATAGGAACGAAGAACAATTGGCAGCCGCGCTACTCCATGCATGCAGACAATTCCGGGATGAGAACCTATTGTCATATTTACCGCGCTTCCAACAGTTGCTCTCCCGAAGTCCCAGTTCGAAAGGAAATGAGAAGTGCAAGATCTACTTATTGCGGAATTCGTTGAACAAGACGACAAGGAATTACATGATCGGCAGTGTGCATCCTAAAACACTTCGTGAATTGATCAATTACCTGTCAATCCTAGGTTCTGAAATTGACGAAGTTGGTATGGAAATTACAAGGGAATACCTGCTAGGTCAGACTGGCTACTTCGACGACGGAACACGAGGCGTTGCTGGGGGCAGATTACTAGGTGAAATCTCACGAGACGTAGACAGCAATTCAAGGACGATCGGTGTCGATAAGGTCCGTGCGGAGTTGGTTTCACATGTTGAGTTGAACAAGCGCAAAATAAACGGATCATGCTTGCGATGTGGGAATAAAGGACACATTATAGCTGATTGTCGACTGCTTCCAGCTAAGCGTCCTGACACACCTATCCAAGCAGCACCATTTACCAGAAAAATTTCAGATACAGTTAAGGCCAAAGTTACGAAGAGCGTGGTAGAAAAAGGATTAGATCTAAAATCAAATTGTCCTCAGTTGCAAGCAAATGGATCGATGGAATTGATTATCAACTCAAAATTTATTGGAGATAAAGAAGCTGAGGGCACTATGAATGGATCTTCTTTCATTATAGATACGGTAATTAACGGAATTTATTCAGTATCCACTTTGATTGACAATGGATGCGAATGCCTAGCCGCTGTCAGTAATTTATTGGTAGATAGAGCTAACCTAACTCGGATAAAAATAACTCCACGCAAGCTTACAGAGGCAACAGAAAATTGCCACCATATAGATTTTATCACAGAAATGGTTAAAATGGAGCTAGATATAGATGGGTACCAAAGAACTTTGTATGCCTACGTTATACCAATGTTGTCTCATGATCTCATATTGGGAAAACCATGGATGGAGCGAGAAGACGTTATCTACAATGCAAGAGATTATTTCATAGATATTGGAGAAGCAATTGTGAACAATCGACCATTGAGAGTATGGGAAAAGGGCCATCAGGCAATGATGAATTCGTCTTATCGTACAACAAATATCAAAAGTTTATCTGCAGGAGTATTTCTTGCAACGGTCAGGAAAGCCAGGAAGTCAAGCGCTGGCATAACTCAGCTATTTTCTGTAACGTTGGCAGATATTCAGAAAGCGCTTGCGCCATCAAAGAAATTGTCAACGTGTCTGGATAAGCTTCCTGATGAGTATAAGGAATTTTCAGACCTATTTCGAAAAGAACTCACAGATAAGCTTCCACCACATCGGCAAGGATGCGATCACGAGATTAGGCTCGAGTCTGACAAAAGCATCCCATGCGGACTCCTGTATGGAATGTCAAGGGATGAGTTACTGGTGTTAAGGAAGACACTGACAGATCTTCTTGATAAGAATTACATTTGAGCGAGTAGTTCACCAGCAGGGGCCCCTGTATTGTTCGTTCGGAAACCAGGTGGAGGCTTGAGATTTTGTGTAGACTATCGCGCCTTGAATGCCATTTCGAAAGCCGATCGATATCCCTTACTGTTGATTAAAGAGACGCTTGCTAAACTGAGCAGAGCTAAGTGGTTGACTAAGCTAGATGTGCGATCTGCGTTTCACAAGTTGCGTATTAAGGAAGGCGACAAATGGAAAACAGCTTTTCGAACACGATTTGGATTGTTTGAGTGGCTTGTCATGCCGTTTGGACTAAATGGAGCTCCGGCATCTTTTCAAAGGTATATCAACGAAGCCTTACGTGAGCACCTCGATGATTCCTGTTCGGCTTATGTAGATGACGTGCTTGTATTCACCAACGGAGACAAAGAGGAACACGAGAGGCACGTGCGATTGGTACTTGAAAAGCTTCAAAAGGCAGGACTAGGGTTGGATATTGACAAGTGCGAGTTTGGTGTCAAGGAGACTAAATACTTAGGCTTCATCATATCTTCCGATGGTGAAAATTCTGCAGTCAAGATGGATCCTGCAAAGGTCCAGGCAATATCGGAATGGAAGGCACCCACAACAACAAAAGGGCTAAGAGGATTTTTAGGGTTTGCCAATTTTTATTGTGGTTTTATCAAGGGGTTTTCAAGAATCTGTGCACCTCTAACTTCTCTGACAGGCAAGGGTACACCTTGGAAATGGGGCTCTGAACAAAACGCTGCATTTGAATTGCTCAAGGAAAAATTCGTTGCAGAGCCCGCTCTAGCCCAGTGGGATCCCGACCGTGAAATAATGTTGGAGGCAGATTGCTCCGGTTATGCACTCGGTGGATGTTTGTTACAAAAGCAAGAAAATGGCACATGGAAACCTGTGGCATATTACTCTCGGAAGCTGACTGGAGCAGAAATGAACTATGACATTCATGATAAAGAACTCCTAGCCATTGTAGCAAGTATGAAAGAATGGGACGCGGAGCTACGGGGTCTAGCAAATGCTTTCACTATCCTAAGTGACCACATGAACTTGAAATATTTCCTGACCACTAGAAGGCTGACAGAACGGCAAACTCGGTGGGCAGAATTTCTATCCCAATTCAGATATACACTTGTGTATAGGAAGGGAGTAGATAATGAACGACCAGATGCACTATTGAGAAGGGATCAAGATAGACCTACGGAAGGCGACCCACGACTCATAAGCCGCGAGCACCAGGTCTTAACACCAATTTATGCATCAAAGTTACGTGTTGGTAATAGCAACCTAGCAGAAGGGCACGAGTTATTTATCAACGAAGATTTGCAAAATCTCTGGGACCAAGCATTAAAAAACGACAAGGGATATATACAGGTGGTGAATGCAATTCTAAGTGGGGAGCGTACATGGCCTAAGGACATTAAATTGCAAAAAGAAGGTTCGGATGAGCCTAGCCCAATTAAAGCAACGATCGCCGCTTGTGCATTTGACAATGATATTGGTGTAGCTCGCTACCAAGGACGGATTTGGGTACCTCTATATGAACCTCTGTCACGGAATATATGAATGGAATATCTGGATCTGGATCTGGATGGGTCGGGATAGATAACTGTGTTGTGCGATAAGGAGAGTAAATCTAACTATGTACATGGAAGTCTCTAAGTCCTAAGTTCGCTAAGCCATTCCTAGGACTTAGTCCCGTGACAGTACTCCCCCTCCAAAATTTAAGTTTGGACCCCAAACTTTCACTACTTTTTATATTTTTTTTTATTATGATTATTTCAATTTTTTAATCTGTTTCAGTCTTCTACTTGATCTTCGTGGTTGTTGTTCTGGAATTGATTGATTTGTAGACGGCATCTTCACCCATTCCGGAGGCCCTGGCTTACCAGGGTTTTTGGTGTGGAAATCTATTATTGCCTTGTGACATCCTTTCAAATCTGATTCTGGCTGCCAGGTGGGATTTTGATCGTATTTCCACTTCACAAGGTATGTAAGACCGGTCTTATCAATATTTTCATCATGTACATCAAGGATCTTATCAAATTTCCATTTATCGACAATTTTACCGTCATTTTCTCTTTCTACAACCCGGCCTACAGTATTACGACGCTCGTTTACGTTGATACTAGATTGGCCTGGGATTATCGAGTCTGGCCACGGTCGAACCATTGATGTATGAAAGCTATTGTTAACCCCAATATGTTTCGGAAGTTCAACAATTACCGCCCCATCATATACCTTTACCACTTTAAAAGGACCATCCCATTTGTCATCCCATTTATTTTTTGGTCTATTTGTCTTAATATTTTTAAGGCTTATCATGACCTTATCTCCTGGATGATATACTGGAGCCTCCGATCTTCTAGCATTTGCATTATTCTCATATCGTTCTTGAGACTGACGGCTTAGTGCTTTAAGTTTTTCCAATATGCGGTTAAAGCGATCCGCAATAGCATCAGCCCTTAGGTATTCTTTCTTCATCGATCCATTCAAGTCACAGGTCTTGGGGGCTGGTGGTTCTATTCCAAGGCGTGGGTTGTAGCCATAATTTGCAAAAAATGGAGAGACACCTGTTGTCTCGCTAACACTGTTGTTTCCTGAGAATTCTGCAAATGGGAGCCAGTCAACCCAATCATCCTGCGTAAAATTAACAAATGCACGTAAATACTGGTTCAATGCCGAGTTAATTATCTCCGTTTGACCATCCGTTTGGGGATGAAAAGCAGAACTATGTTTCAAGTTCACAGATAGACGTGTGTTCAGACGATGCCAAAAGTCCGAGACAAATGCAGAGCCACGGTCGGAGATAATTGATTCTGGTGCACCATGGAGCTTGTACACTTCCTTTATAAAACAACTTACCAATTCTGCACTATCTAGGGATGATGTTGGTATGAAGTGGCGCATTTTCGTCAGACGATCCACTACCACGAGGATATGATTAAATACCTTTCCAGAACGCTTACAAGGGGGTAGGTCAACCACATGATCAATTGAGATATCGACCCATGCGCGGACTGGGATATTGAGGGGCTTCAGGAAGCCCGGTGGTGATGTTCTTGGGGTTTTTGTTCTAACGCATAGCTCACACCCTTTAACAAAATTAGCCACAAACTTACTCATTTTAGGCCACCAGTATGATCTTTGTAATAAGTCTAACGTTTTTACTCGTCCTGGGTGACCCGCGGGTCCTGAAGAATGGGTACCATGGACAATTAATAAACGTAGCTCTTTGTAATCTGGCGCAAATAATCGATTCCTAAAATAAATCAACCCGTTATTAATTTTGAACTCTGCCATATCTTTCATTAATAATTTTTTTAAATTTCTAGGCCATTTTCTCCTGGATTGGTCCTTCAAATGCTCAACCATTTCTCTAGCGGTAGGGTTTTCTTTATATGCCTGATATATGAGATCTATCAGTGCAACTTCATTAGAAAGCGGGGCAAGAATTTCGGAATGTTTATATTCAGGAAATTTTTCATCATTTAAACAATCTAGTTTTAAATCCGGGTGAACTTTATCCTCTGGTATCATTGCACGGAAACGTTGCTGAAGACGTTCATCCGAAGCATCTTTCGGCTTCAAACCTGGCAAACGACTCAATGTATCTGGGATTAGTGCTTTAGATCCTGGTCGATAGGATATCACAAAATTAAACTGAGATAGAAATTCAGACCATCTTACTTGACGCTGGTTAAGTTGTTTTGCTGTCAAAAATGTCTTCAAGTTCTTGTGGTCTGTAATAATTTCGAATGTGGACTGGACCCCCGCAAGCTCTGGTCGCCATTCTTCCAATGATTTTACTATGGCTAGCAACTCTTTATCATAAATATCATAATTTGACTCAGCTGGGCTGTGTTTCGAAGAGAAGAAAGCGACTGGATGAAGAATATTGTCGTCCCCTGTCTGAAGCAGCGCACCCCCCGAAGCCCAATTTGATGCATCAGTCTCGACCACTGTGTGTCTATGATAATCAAAATACCTGAGTACTGGTGCTTTCGTGAAAGAATCCTTTAAATATCGGAATGCCTCATCCTGATCATCTGACCAATTCCATTTTACGCCTTTCTGTAAGAGGCGGGTTAATGGCTGCATAAGCCCCGAATATCCTTTAATGAAACGCCGATAATAATTTGAGAACCCTAAAAACTGCTGTAACTCCTTTAAGTTAGATGGCTCCTTCCAACTCTCAATTGACTTTACTTTTTCAGGATCCATGCTGAGCCCATCAGTAGAAATAATTAGCCCCAGATACTTTGTCTTCTTTGTATAGAATTCTGATTTTGCAATATCAAGCTGTAGACCTGCATTTCCCAATCGTCTTATTACTTCATCTACATTTTTTGTGTGTTCCTCTCGGGTCTTTGAGTAGATCAAGACGTCATCTAGGTATGCTGTACAATACTTATCCAATGCATCATGTAACGTGTGATTGATATAGTTTTGGAACGTTGCTGGCGCATTGCATAAACCGAATGGTGTTACTAACATTTCATATAATCCAAACCGTGTGGTAAAAGCTGTCATCCACTCGTGTCCCTCTGCAATCCTGATACGATTGAAAGCAGATATGACATCCAATTTTGTATAAAAATTTGCACCAGATATAGAATCCAGGGTCTCCCTGATCAAGGGTAGAGGATAGCGGTTTTTTATTGTAACATCATTAAGACCTCTATAATCTTGGCAGATACGCACCCCTCCATTTTGTTTCGGGACTAGTAGTAAGGGAGCGGCAGCGGGAGAGGATGATTGTCTTATAAATCCTTTATCAAGCATGTCGTCAATCCATTTTTTTATGCATTGCAACTCCGAGGGAGAGAAAGGTCTATTTCTACAGGATGGAACCTCTTTGCCTGGCATTATTTCAATCTTATGGTCCCACTGACGATGAGGTGGTAGTATTCCGGCATTTTTCGGTAAGAAGTGCTCCGCATGATGATTTAACTCATCTGGCAATTTTTGTTTTATCATATCAATGGTTAAATCAGGCTTATTTTCCAAGAATTTTTCCACATCCGCCTGGTCAACTTTCCGGCGAATAAGATCTAGCGAATCACTGTCTTCTGGACTTTCCCAAATTGGAGTTGTCTCCTCCACGACAATCTCTTCTTTCACAGAAATATCTTGACTACTTAAACAATTATTTTCTTTCATTTTTGTTATTAGATGTTCTCCTTCATCTTCGCAATCCTCGACTGTGGTATTGTATGATCTGCATGAAGGTGCCAGCTCATTTTTGCAACGAGGATTACAGGATAAGGAGTCTCTTTTACTAGGTAAGCACATTTTCTCCCAATATCTTCTATGAATACAGTTACGTTTACAATATTCAGACCTGAAAGAGAGCGTCATAGACCTCCAATCACAAACTGGATTATGCAGTTTTAACCATGGTATACCTAGAATAACTGGATTACTCTTGCTGAGTTTTGTTATATAAAAGATTAAATTTTCCGAGTGTTGACCGAGATGCAAACGGAAGACGACATAATGCGTGATGGCTGCTTGTGAGCTACCGTCAGCTAGACGTACGGAGCGAGGGCGACAAGTGGTTTAGTTTCAATTCCAAACCGCTTTACAATCGACTCTTCATCAGCGAATGCAATAGCTGTGCAACCGCTGTCAATCAGACTTGTTGTGGAAATTTTCACACTATCATTAATGCGTGGATTAGAAAGATGAGAACGTAGAAGCATTGAATTACTTGAACTAGTGGAACACATTTCTAGCGGCGAGCTATCTAGTAATACACTTCTTATAAATTCATTCTCATCCTCATAACTCTTTGACCCCTGTCGACGACTTAAGGCAGGGGTTTGTCTTTTAACTGATTGCCCACAGCCCGTACGACATCTTTGGAATCTTCGTCTTCAGGGTAGGTATCTGTGATGCTCCCAGTATTGTCCAAGGCGCGAAGTCGTGCAGGGGCTGTCGGACGTAGATAATCTGACTGGAAGCCCTGTGAATAATGCTGTGGTATGTATTGCGCTTGATTATAATACATATGAGGTGTTAGCCATGGTTGCATGTTCTGGTGCGGAGGATATTTTTGCTGGGAGGATATCGGGGGAACATATGCCCTAGATTGTAAACGACCATTTCCCCCGCTGACTGATGGCTGGTTAATTGAACGTGTTGGCATTGGGATCGGATCTATCTTTCTGTGGTGATCTTTTGCAAAATGGCCCTTCTGGCCACAAGCTAAGCACAAGTGGTTATCCTTTCTATGTTTCCTGTCAGATTCTGTGAGCTTCACACGACCGAGATCCATCGGATCACCAGCATCAATCGCATCCTGACTATGTCTTAGATCTTGGCGTGGAGAATAGCTGGACGTTTGTTGGATTTTTGCAATGTGCTCCTGCTGTCCCAGGTTTCGGGCAATCCTATTGATCATTTGACTCCAACCGTTGAAGTCGTCATCCTCGGGCAGGTTCACTTGATTGTCTATAACATTGGTTATCCTTATATTTAACCGCTTCCTTAACATATCGACTTTTGTCCTGTCATCATATTTAGCCTTTTCTGCAAAATGATCAAAGTCTACTTTGAAGTCTCCGTAGGCGCGCTTTTCTTGAAATAAGGTATCCAATTTATTTTTGGCTGTCTGAGTTACATCTAGCAACATGTATCGCCCGTCCAATACTGACCACAATTCTTCAGATGTCTCCCATGCCCATTTTGCAGGATGGTGAGGGTTCTTGTTCATCATCTGAACACCATCTTGCACGGAATCCCATGCCTTGTCTGTGAGTTGCCCTGTAATGTATGAAATTTTCTCAAATTCTCCAGGGAAGCAGGGTTTATCAACAATTATAGTCTGTTGAACTTGTGTCTTCCATCGCTCGTATGCCAATTGTCTTTTCTCCATGTTGTTATGATTACCAGTAAACTTATCATGGTCTGTTGTGGTACGGCGAGGTGTTCGGATAGCCTGTTCGTTAGAAACAATGTTGGAGTTAGCAATATTGTTTTGAATTTGGGTTCGTAACTTAAAAATTTCATCATTCCCCGATGATATGTGGGCATTCAATTTGCTTATTCTCATATTTAATGTATTGATATCGTTCAGACGGCTTTCTACTTGCTGGTTTTTCGTTTCTATTATTTCTCGCGCCTTTAAAGTATCCTGATGAGCGAGAGTAAGTCTTTCGTCAAGCTCACTGATGTGCCCTTTCATGCTTTTAAAATTGGACTCAAATTCAGATATTGTTGCTAACTGGTGGGAGATCTGCCTGTTAAGTACGCCAAACTTAAGATCAAAACATTTTAACAAACTACAAAACATTATTTTTTCAGGTGAATCGGAAGTTGAGGCTATTGTTGTCAAGAGAGGAGTCGGATTTGAGTCTGGTGGGAATGTGTAGTCTCCAATAGCGCTGGCAAGATTTGGCCAACTTCCACGGAAGGAATCTAAAAGTTGATTCATAATGGACGCGTCCTGGTTGCTGGCCATTTTTATAAAAGCTGGATAAATTGATTTTAAGAATTTAGGGGTGCCTTTTCGCGTTCGAGAAGAACCTTCTGAAAGGATACAATTGTTTTCTGGTTACAGGTTACTGGATCAGGGAAGCAGGGCGCGGTAAGGCACGTGTGTTAGAGATCGCACAAAATGTCACGGAATATATGAATGGAATATCTGGATCTGGATCTGGATGGGTCGGGATAGATAACTGTGTTGTGCGATAAGGAGAGTAAATCTAACTATGTACATGGAAGTCTCTAAGTCCTAAGTTCGCTAAGCCATTCCTAGGACTTAGTCCCGTGACAACCTCTAACAACAGCGCTTTGTGACGGCTAGTAAGCCGATAGGATCCCTGTAGCCTGTGCTATTCAGCACAGACATATCCTTAGTGTCAGCGCTAAGTTACGCTTGTATTGAAAGTCTGGAACTGCCTATGTTTGAGACGTTAGAAACTAACCCGCACCTGAATAATGGGAGCACGACTGGAGGACAGCTACTAGTGTTTGAAATATTGGAATCATGTATATAAAGGGCGTTAGATATAGCATTACATTTGTTCTTCAGTTAATAAATAAACTTACCTTTCGACATACAAACGCCCAAGCTTTATATATCGGAACTGTTACATATTTATTAACTCTTCTCATCAGTAAAATTCAGTCAGTTCAGTCAATTCAGTAAATTCAGTCAATTCAGTCAGTTCAGTCAATTCAGTAAATTCAGTCAGTTCAGTCCATTCAGTTAATTCATCAATTTCAGTCAATTTGTAATTTCAACATGTCGGATGTGTCATTAAGGCAAGAATTGACCGACCTGCGGAAACAGATCAACGAACTCAAAGCTTCTAACTTGTCCCATCAACAGCCATGTCAAGTCGAGCGGTTATCATCGAAAAAGACCCACCTACAGAGGGACTGGGACTAAAGCCAACCAAACTACCAGAGTTTGATGGTGATAGGGTCAACTATTCGTCGTGGAGAACAGCGGTCCTAGATATTTTTAGGATGGACTGGTACGCCTTCGGCTACGATGATTCAAGGGCATTCGTTTTAATATATACTACACTAAAAGGCTCGGCCTTAAAGAAAGCTGGCTCATTCTACGAGGTAGGAGGAGTGCACGGAACTCGGAAACCGGAAGACTTATTGAGTTTTTAGACAAATTATACCTTGATCCCTTAAGAGCTGTAAGGGCAGGCAGGGAGCTACATGCAATGAAAATGTCTGAGGGCCAGCGTTGGCCAGAATTTTTCGCAGCTTGGACGAATAAGCTGACAGAGGCATGAGGAGACGCTTTGGGGACGACACCAATAAGATATCGATGCTCTGGAACGCGCTGAACAGGGATTTGATACTTGCTCTGGCGGGGAATACTAACTTACCCAGTAATGATTTTCAATGCCTGGATAAGACTAGTAAATCAGGTAGCTCAACAATTTGGAAATGGCAGACAACTGGGTGGGCCAGAAACCAACCCGTCCAAAACACGCCAAAGGAGTAGCTACACTGATACAGACTGGTAAATAATACAAACAGCGACCATAGACACTCTCGGGAAATACAAGCTTTACTGACTCGTCTGGGGATACAATCATGGGTGGAATAACACTGCTGTATATCAAACACGAANTTCTGCACTATCTAGGGATGATGTTGGTATGAAGTGGCGCATTTTCGTCAGACGATCCACTACCACGAGGATATGATTAAATACCTTTCCAGAACGCTTACAAGGGGTAGGTCAACCACATGATCAATTGAGATATCGACCCATGCGCGGACTGGGATATTGAGGGGCTTCAGGAAGCCGGTGGTGATGTTCTTGGGGTTTTTGTTCTAACGCATAGCTCACACCCTTTAACAAAATTAGCCACAAACTTACTCATTTTAGGCCACCAGTATGATCTTTGTAATAAGTCTAACGTTTTTACTCGTCCTGGGTGACCCGCGGGTCCTGAAGAATGGGTACCATGGACAATTAATAAACGTAGCTCTTTGTAATCTGGCGCAAATAATCGATTCCTAAAATAAATCAACCCGTTATTAATTTTGAACTCTGCCATATCTTTCATTAATAATTTTTTTAAATTTC
Source organism: Blumeria hordei DH14 (assembly GCA_900239735.1). Lineage (NCBI taxonomy): Eukaryota > Fungi > Ascomycota > Leotiomycetes > Helotiales > Erysiphaceae > Blumeria > Blumeria hordei. Next base: position 1,495,819 of record OENG01000015.1, read on the forward strand.
TAGGCCATTTTCTCCTGGATTGGTCCTTCAAATGCTCAACCATTTCTCTAGCGGTAGGGTTTTCTTTATATGCCTGATATATGAGATCTATCAGTGCAACTTCATTAGAAAGCGGGGCAAGAATTTCGGAATGTTTATATTCAGGAAATTTTTCATCATTTAAACAATCTAGTTTTAAATCCGGGTGAACTTTATCCTCTGGTATCATTGCACGGAAACGTTGCTGAAGACGTTCATCCGAAGCATCTTTCGGCTTCAAACCTGGCAAACGACTCAATGTATCTGGGATTAGTGCTTTAGATCCTGGTCGATAGGATATCACAAAATTAAACTGAGATAGAAATTCAGACCATCTTACTTGACGCTGGTTAAGTTGTTTTGCTGTCAAAAATGTCTTCAAGTTCTTGTGGTCTGTAATAATTTCGAATGTGGACTGGACCCCCGCAAGCTCTGGTCGCCATTCTTCCAATGATTTTACTATGGCTAGCAACTCTTTATCATAAATATCATAATTTGACTCAGCTGGGCTGTGTTTCGAAGAGAAGAAAGCGACTGGATGAAGAATATTGTCGTCCCCTGTCTGAAGCAGCGCACCCCCCGAAGCCCAATTTGATGCATCAGTCTCGACCACTGTGTGTCTATGATAATCAAAATACCTGAGTACTGGTGCTTTCGTGAAAGAATCCTTTAAATATCGGAATGCCTCATCCTGATCATCTGACCAATTCCATTTTACGCCTTTCTGTAAGAGGCGGGTTAATGGCTGCATAAGCCCGAATATCCTTTAATGAAACGCCGATAATAATTTGAGAACCCTAAAAACTGCTGTAACTCCTTTAAGTTAGATGGCTCCTTCCAACTCTCAATTGACTTTACTTTTTCAGGATCCATGCTGAGCCCATCAGTAGAAATAATTAGCCCCAGATACTTTGTCTTCTTTGTATAGAATTCTGATTTTGCAATATCAAGCTGTAGACCTGCATTTCCCAATCGTCTTATTACTTCATCTACATTTTTTGTGTGTTCCTCTCGGGTCTTTGAGTAGATCAAGACGTCATCTAGGTATGCTGTACAATACTTATCCAATGCATCATGTAACGTGTGATTGATATAGTTTTGGAACGTTGCTGGCGCATTGCATAAACCGAATGGTGTTACTAACATTTCATATAATCCAAACCGTGTGGTAAAAGCTGTCATCCACTCGTGTCCCTCTGCAATCCTGATACGATTGAAAGCAGATATGACATCCAATTTTGTATAAAAATTTGCACCAGATATAGAATCCAGGGTCTCCCTGATCAAGGGTAGAGGATAGCGGTTTTTTATTGTAACATCATTAAGACCTCTATAATCTTGGCAGATACGCACCCCTCCATTTTGTTTCGGGACTAGTAGTAAGGGAGCGGCAGCGGGAGAGGATGATTGTCTTATAAATCCTTTATCAAGCATGTCGTCAATCCATTTTTTTATGCATTGCAACTCCGAGGGAGAGAAAGGTCTATTTCTACAGGATGGAACCTCTTTGCCTGGCATTATTTCAATCTTATGGTCCCACTGACGATGAGTGGTAGTATTCCGGCATTTTTCGGTAAGAAGTGCTCCGCATGATGATTTAACTCATCTGGCAATTTTTGTTTTATCATTCAATGGTTAAATCAGGCTTATTTTCCAAGAATTTTTCCACATCCGCCTGGTCAACTTTCCGGCGAATAAGATCTAGCGAATCACTGTCTTCTGGACTTTCCCAAATTGGAGTTGTCTCCTCCACGACAATCTCTTCTTTCACAGAAATATCTTGACTACTTAAACAATTATTTTCTTTCATTTTTGTTATTAGATGTTCTCCTTCATCTTCGCAATCCTCGACTGTGGTATTGTATGATCTGCATGAAGGTGCCAGCTCATTTTTGCAACGAGGATTACAGGATAAGGAGTCTCTTTTACTAGGTAAGCACATTTTCTCCCAATATCTTCTATGAATACAGTTACGTTTACAATATTCAGACCTGAAAGAGAGCGTCATAGACCTCCAATCACAAACTGGATTATGCAGTTTTAACCATGGTATACCTAGAATAACTGGATTACTCTTGCTGAGTTTTGTTATATAAAAGATTAAATTTTCCGAGTGTTGACCGAGATGCAAACGGAAGACGACATAATGCGTGATGGCTGCTTGTGAGCTACCGTCAGCTAGACGTACGGAGCGAGGGGCGACAAGTGGTTTAGTTTCAATTCCAAACCGCTTTACAATCGACTCTTCATCAGCGAATGCAATAGCTGTGCAACCGCTGTCAATCAGACTTGTTGTGGAAATTTTCACACTATCATTAATGCGTGGATTAGAAAGATGAGAACGTAGAAGCATTGAATTACTTGAACTAGTGGAACACATTTCTAGCGGCGAGCTATCTAGTAATACACTTCTTATAAATTCATTCTCATCCTCATAACTCTTTGACCCCTGTCGACGACTTAAGGCAGGGGTTTGTCTTTTAACTGATTGCCCACAGCCCGTACGACATCTTTGGAATCTTCGTCTTCAGGGTAGGTATCTGTGATGCTCCCAGTATTGTCCAAGGCGCGAAGTCGTGCAGGGGCTGTCGGACGTAGATAATCTGACTGGAAGCCCTGTGAATAATGCTGTGGTATGTATTGCGCTTGATTATAATACATATGAGGTGTTAGCCATGGTTGCATGTTCTGGTGCGGAGGATATTTTTGCTGGGAGGATATCGGGGGAACATATGCCCTAGATTGTAAACGACCATTTCCCCGCTGACTGATGGCTGGTTAATTGAACGTGTTGGCATTGGGATCGGATCTATCTTTCTGTGGTGATCTTTTGCAAAATGGCCCTTCTGGCCACAAGCTAAGCACAAGTGGTTATCCTTTCTATGTTTCCTGTCAGATTCTGTGAGCTTCACACGACCGAGATCCATCGGATCACCAGCATCAATCGCATCCTGACTATGTCTTAGATCTTGGCGTGGAGAATAGCTGGACGTTTGTTGGATTTTTGCAATGTGCTCCTGCTGTCCCAGGTTTCGGGCAATCCTATTGATCATTTGACTCCAACCGTTGAAGTCGTCATCCTCGGGCAGGTTCACTTGATTGTCTATAACATTGGTTATCCTTATATTTAACCGCTTCCTTAACATATCGACTTTTGTCCTGTCATCATATTTAGCCTTTTCTGCAAAATGATCAAAGTCTACTTTGAAGTCTCCGTAGGCGCGCTTTTCTTGAAATAAGGTATCCAATTTATTTTTGGCTGTCTGAGTTACATCTAGCAACATGTATCGCCCGTCCAATACTGACCACAATTCTTCAGATGTCTCCCATGCCCATTTTGCAGGATGGTGAGGGTTCTTGTTCATCATCTGAACACCATCTTGCACGGAATCCCATGCCTTGTCTGTGAGTTGCCCTGTAATGTATGAAATTTTCTCAAATTCTCCAGGGAAGCAGGGTTTATCAACAATTATAGTCTGTTGAACTTGTGTCTTCCATCGCTCGTATGCCAATTGTCTTTTCTCCATGTTGTTATGATTACCAGTAAACTTATCATGGTCTGTTGTGGTACGGCGAGGTGTTCGGATAGCCTGTTCGTTAGAAACAATGTTGGAGTTAGCAATATTGTTTTGAATTTGGGTTCGTAACTTAAAAATTTCATCATTCCCCGATGATATGTGGCATTCAATTTGCTTATTCTCATATTTAATGTATTGATATCGTTCAGACGGCTTTCTACTTGCTGGTTTTTCGTTTCTATTATTTCTCGCGCCTTTAAAGTATCCTGATGAGCGAGAGTAAGTCTTTCGTCAAGCTCACTGATGTGCCCTTTCATGCTTTTAAAATTGGACTCAAATTCAGATATTGTTGCTAACTGGTGGGAGATCTGCCTGTTAAGTACGCCAAACTTAAGATCAAAACATTTTAACAAACTACAAAACATTATTTTTTCAGGTGAATCGGAAGTTGAGGCTATTGTTGTCAAGAGAGGAGTCGGATTTGAGTCTGGTGGGAATGTGTAGTCTCCAATAGCGCTGGCAAGATTTGGCCAACTTCCACGGAAGGAATCTAAAAGTTGATTCATAATGGACGCGTCCTGGTTGCTGGCCATTTTTATAAAAGCTGGATAAATTGATTTTAAGAATTTAGGGGTGCCTTTTCGCGTTCGAGAAGAACCTTCTGAAAGGATACAATTGTTTTCTGGTTACAGGTTACTGGATCAGGGAAGCAGGGCGCGGTAAGGCACGTGTGTTAGAGATCGCACAAAATGTCACGGAATATATGAATGGAATATCTGGATCTGGATCTGGATGGGTCGGGATAGATAACTGTGTTGTGCGATAAGGAGAGTAAATCTAACTATGTACATGGAAGTCTCTAAGTCCTAAGTTCGCTAAGCCATTCCTAGGACTTAGTCCCGTGACAACCTCTAACAACAGCGCTTTGTGACGGCTAGTAAGCCGATAGGATCCCTGTAGCCTGTGCTATTCAGCACAGACATATCCTTAGTGTCAGCGCTAAGTTACGCTTGTATTGAAAGTCTGGAACTGCCTATGTTTGAGACGTTAGAAACTAACCCGCACCTGAATAATGGGAGCACGACTGAAGGATAGCTACTAGTGTTTGGAATATTGGAATCATGTATATAAAGGGCATTAGATATAGCATTACATTTGTTCTTCAGTTAATAAATAAACTTACCTTTCGACATACAAACGCCCAAGCTTTATATATCGGAACTGTTACATATTTATTAACTCTTCTCATCAGTAAAATTCAGTCAGTTCAGTCAATTCAGTAAATTCAGTCAATTCAGTCAGTTCAGTCAATTCAGTAAATTCAGTCAGTTCAGTCACATTCAGTAATTCATCAATTTCAGTCAATTTTGTAATTTCAACATGTCGGATGTGTCATTAAGGCAAGAATTGACCGACCTGCGGAAACAGATCAACGAACTCAAAGCTTCTAACTTGTCCCATCAACAGCCATGTCAAGTCGAGCGGGTTATCATCGAAAAAGACCCACCTACAGAGGGACTGGGACTAAAGCCAACCAAACTACCAGAGTTTGATGGTGATAGGGTCAACTATTCGTCGTGGAGAACAGCGGTCCTAGATATTTTTAGGATGGACTGGTACGCCTTCGGCTACAATGATTCAAGGGCATTCGTTTTAATATATACTACACTAAAAGGCTCGGCTTTAAAGAAAGCTGGCTCATTCTACGAGGTAGGAGGAGTGCACGGAACTCGGAAACCGGAAGACTTCATTGAGTTTTTGGACAAATTATACCTTGATCCCTTAAGAGCTGTAAGGGCAGGCAGGGAGCTACATGCAATGAAAATGTCTGAGGGCCAGCGTTGGCCAGAATTTTTCGCAGCTTGGACGAATAAGCTGACAGAGGCACGAGGAGACCTTTGGGACGACACCAATAAGATATCGATGCTCTGGAACGCGCTGAACAGAGATTTGATACTAGCTCTGGCGGGGAATACTAACTTACCCAGTAATGATTTCAATGCCTGGATAAGACTAGTAAATCAGGTAGCTTAACAATTGGAAATGGCAGACAACTGGGTGGGCCAGAACCAACCCGTCCGAACACGCCAAAGGAGTAGCTACACTGATACAGACCTGGTAAATAATACAAACAGCGACCATAGACACTCTCGGGGAAATACAAGCTTTACTGACTCGTCTGGGGATACAATCATGGGTGGAATAAACACTGCTGGTATATCAAACACGAATGGACAGCGTGCCAAGTGGAAAACTCATGCCCAGCTAGATCGGCTAAGACAAGAAAGGAAATGTTTTCGCTGCGAAAGGGTGGGTTGTTCATCAAGGAAATGCACACTTCTGCCGGCGCGGAACCCGAATAAAACGGTATAAATATCAATGTGGCGAGTTTACCAGAAATTGATCCTTCAGTAATAGATTCAGAAGGACAAAGACTATCGGTAAAGGGATTTTTGAGCGGGTCGGAAAACTAGATGCTCCTGTGCCCAGTCGCGCGCAGGAGCCTAAGGGAAGTTATAATAAAGAAGTTAGGATGAATACAGAACCATTTCTAATAAATGCACTTTTAAATGATACTTTTATGGTGCAAGCCTTAGTAGATAATGGATGTCTGTGTTCTGGAATCATCAGCGATGAATTAACTGAACGATTAAACTTGCCGCGCATAGCCATATCCCCACGAACTCTCGAGACAGCAGAGAATTCTTCGTCGATCAAACCTACTGTTAATTATATAACCCATATAGCACTCGACCTCGATGGGTTCCATCTACCTAAACTGTGGCTGTATGTTGTTCCTTCAAGCACGCACAAAATGATCCTAGGAAAGAAATGGCTTGAAGATCAAGACGCAATAATCCATTCAAAGGACCAACGACTTGAGCTCAGAAAGGGAAATATGAGTGTTTACAGTGTTAAGAGATGGAGGCAAAATTTGAGACAAGTGCCTCATCCAAAATATTCATCAACTAAAGATTTGATGTCAATGAGCGACTCAGTGCCGATCGGCAAAATTACGATAGAAGATATAAGTAAAGCACTCCGTAAAAAACCCTTACTCTCGGAGAATGAGGCTAGAAATCGTCTACCGGAAAAAGTGAAGGACTTTGCACAACTTTTTGCCGATAGCACCGGGGCAAATAACCTACCCCATTGAGAGGAAACTTAGATCACGCAATCAACCTTCGTTGTGAGAATGGAAAACCCTTGTCACCCCGTGGGGGCCCTTATACAGCATGTCACGAGAGGAACTTTTGGTATTGCGGAAAACCCTAACGGATCTATTAGAAAAAGGATGGATAAGACCAAGCAGCTCTCCAGCAGCATCACCGGTACTTTTTGCGAGAAAGCCAAATGGCGGCCTACGCTTTTGTGTGGATTACCGTGGTTTGAATGCAATCACAATTCCAGACCGTTACCCACTCCCACTTTTTAAGGAAACATTGCGACAGCTTTCTAAATCCAGATGGTTCACGAAACTCGACGTCAAGTCGGCTTTCCATCGCCTCCGAATTAGGAAAGGGGACGAGTGGATGACAGCTTTTAGGTGTCGCCTAGGACTATTCGAATGGCTGGTGACTCCATTTGGGTTGATAAATGCACCAGCCTCATTCCAGCGATACATTAACGAAAAACTACGCAATCATTTAGATGTGAACGTTACGGTATACATGGACGACATTTTGTGTACACCGATGGAAGTGAGGATGACCACTGGGAAATAGTCCGGAGTGTTCTATCGAAGCTAAAGAATGCAGGATTATATTTAGACATCGAAAAATGCGATTTTCTTTGCAAGGAGGTGAAGTATCTAGGTTTCATAGTCAAAGCAGGCGAATGTGTTGCTGTAGACCCATCGAAAGTCAAAGCCATACTCGAGTGGGAGGCCCCGGTAACTGTATCTGGAGTAAGGTCTTTTCTAGGTTTCGCAAACTTTTACAGGTGTTTTATTAGTAAATTCTCGGATATAGCTGCGCCTCTAATTAGGTTAACGAGAAAGAAGTCAACTTGGAAGTGGGATGAGGAAGAAAGCACATCTTTCAATGAGCTAAAAAGAATATTTGCAACAGAGCCAGTATTAGCCCAGTGGGATCCGGACCGGGAGACTATTTTGGAAGCGGATTGCTCGGGATATGCTATGGGAGGATGCCTTTCGCAGAGAGACAAACTCGGCAGATTACGACCTGTAGCTTATTTCTCAAAGCGCCTTAATAGTGCTGAAGCAAATTACCCAATACATGACAAAGAAATGCTCGCAATAGTAACTTGTCTTAAGGAATGGAAAGCGGAGTTGAATTCTGTTGCCAAACCTTTCACTATCTGGACAGATCACAAAAACTTGAATTACTTTGCAACAAAACGGCTTTTAAACGAACGTCAGACAAGGTACAACGACGTGTTGCAACAGTTCAGGTTCGAGCTGAAGTGGCGAGCGGGTAGAGCAAGCGATAGACCAGATGCCTTATCACGGCGCGACCAAGACAAACCCAAAGATTTAAGTGATGAGCGGCTAGCGGGTCGAATCATGCAACTGTTACCGTCAGTATCCTTGGGCTCAGCAGAGATTATACCCGATAGCACAGACGGTGAGGAAATAGGTGAAAGAGTATCTCAGGCAATATTGTTCGACGACATTGAGCTGCAAACTCTGTGGGAGCAAGCCACTGTGAAGGATAAAATTTGGCAGCGGGCCTGTGAAGCCGTAAAATCGGGGGAAAGGAGTTTTCCACCGGATATCGCGCATGAGATGAAGGCCAATATTGCAGAATGTTCGGTGGCCGCAGATGGTCTCTTACGGGGAAGAGAGAATCGTATATGGGTGCCAGATTATGAACCTCTCCGAACAGCTATTATGCAGCGGACACACGATAGTCACTTATCAGGTCACCCAGGTCGAGATACGATGGTTGGAATACTATTACGACGGTGGTTTTGGCCAAAGATGAGAGAATCAGTTCGTAGATTTGTCAGGAACTGCGATATATGTGGACGTTCCACAATCTGGCGAGAGGCAAAAGCAGGCTTCTTGAAGTCATTACCAATTCCTGAACGCATTGGCAGTGAACTCACTATCGACTTTGTGACAGATATGCCAATGTCAAAAGGGTGCACAAACATCATGGTAATCACAGATAGACTATCTAAAGATATCATGTTATTTGGCACGTCGTCAATGGAGGCTCAAAAGTGCGCGATTTGTTCGTGGATCGATACTACCGCTTTTTCGGGTTTCCACGCTATCTGACAAGTGATAGAGGTTCTGACTGGTTAAGTCATTTCTGGAAAAACTTCTGCCGACTGACAGGAATAAACCAGAGACTGACAACGGCCTACCATCCACAGTCAAACGCAAGTGAAAGAGCAAATCAAGAAATGTACAAGTATCTTAGGTCATTTACTTGTTACTCCCAGGATGATTGGATGGATCTGTTACCACTGGCACAAATGGCGTTAAACTCCCGCCCGAGCTCAGCCATAGGAGGGATGAGCCCATTCTTCCTACGAAATGGCTATAACGTAGAACCCTTAATGGAGCCTACTCCAGCTGAGGGCTCCGCCTCGCGTCATCCAGGCAGCATTAACGCACAAAAATTTGTTCAGCGCTTGAAAGACGCGCAGGATTTTGCACAAGCCGCAATGGCATCAGCTCAGCAGCGGAATGAGCTAAACGGTAACATACAACGTCGACAGCCCGAGCGGTATAGAATAGGGGATAAAGTTTGGTTGAATTTGCAGCATATCAAAACACCTCAGCTGTCAAAAAAATTAGCTTGGCAACATGCTAAGTATATGGTTACTGGAGTACCTGATGCATTGACTGTAGAACTCAACGTACCCGGTAATATACATAAAAGATTCCATGTGGAATTAATTAAACGAGCCGGCACAGATCCTTTTCCAAGTCAAGTACGGGACGATGCTCAGAATCCTCCAATAGTTGATGAGCTGGGTAATGAAGAATTTGTAGTCGAATCCATTATCAGAGCGCGAACGGTGCGACGTGGACGAGGGGTATTTCGGCAAGCCCTAGTGAAGTGGGCTAGTGAAGCGGATCCGACATGGGAGCCAATAGAATTCATAGAGGATACTGAAGCCTTAGATAGGTTCGAAGAACTTTATGGTCCAATCGAAAATAACGATGGACCTCCAGAGGAAAGCGCGGGAAAATTTGTTGGTCCAGCTGAAAAGAATACGATGCAAAAGCGGCGCCTCCGACAAAAAAAAAAAAAAAATAGTTCAAATGCCTCTCAAAAGTGGAAGGGGCAATGTGACGGCTAGTAAGCCGATAGGATCCCTGTAGCCTGTGCTATTCAGCACAGACATATCCTTAGTGTCAGCGCTAAGTTACGCTTGTATTGAAAGTCTGGAACTGCCTATGTTTGAGACGTTAGAAACTAACCCGCACCTGAATAATGGGAGCACGACTGGAGGACAGCTACTAGTGTTTGAAATATTGGAATCATGTATATAAAGGGCGTTAGATATAGCATTACATTTGTTCTTCAGTTAATAAATAAACTTACCTTTCGACATACAAACGCCCAAGCTTTATATATCGGAACTGTTACACGCTTATCCAGAATATCCATGACTCAGCTGTATCGGGTCATCCAGGGAGAGATGCAACCCTTGCCCAGGTCGCTCGTGAATAATTTTGGCCTGGAATAAGTAAGTCAGTAAAACGGTTCTGCAAAAACTGTCATGTATGCGGGAGGTCATCGATCTGGCGACACCAGAAACAAGGGCTTCTTAAACCGCTACCAGTACCTGAAAGATTCCATCAAGAGCTTTCCATTGACTTTATGGTGGACCTTCCCAAATCGAATGGCGCGACAAACATAATGGTAATTACCGATAGACTGTTGAAATCAGTGACACTGGAGGCTATGGATAAAATGGATGCGGAATCTTGTGCTAAACGATTTGTAGAATGTCACTGGCGCTATCACGGATTTCCAATGGCCTTAACCAGTGATAGAGGCACTAACTGGACTAGTAAATTCTGGAGACGACTTTGCGAATTAGTCGGAATTGAACAGAGGTTAAGCACAGCCTATCATCCTCAAACCGATGGAGCGACGGAAAGAATGAACCAGGAAGTTCAAACCTACCTGCGAGCTTATGTTTCCTATACTCAGCACAACTGGTCTGATTGCCTTGCTGCGGCCCAACTTGCGATTAATAATCGAGATGTGGTATCCTTAGGCGGTATAAGTCCATTTTACGCAATACACGGCTACCATGTCAACCTTATTCAAATTGTTAACAAGCAGTCGATGATTCCAGTATCAACAGGAAAAGAAAGGGCCGAGAATTTTGTCGACAGATTACAAAACGTTACGATTTTTATGCAATCTGCAATGGCAGCTATTCAGGAACGCTACAAAGATCTCACAGACAAAAAAAGACATCCCGCACCAAGATATGAAGTCGGTGATAAAGTTTGGCTACTTCTGCGAAACATAAGGCTAGAAGATCAACCTTCCAAGAAATTGGGATGGCAACATGCAAAGTACACAGTCACTAAAGTTATTTCGCCAGAAGTAGTGCAACTTAATATCCCTGGAAAGATACAAAATTGGTTTCATGTAGACTTACTCTTACCAGCAGATGAGAATCCGTTGCGGTCGCAAAAATTAGAAGACGAAAATCCAGGTCCAATAATTGATGTTGATGGCGAAGAAGAATATCAGATTGACAAGGTCCTTAGATGTAGAACAAAGAAGGGAGAAAGACAGGCTTTAGTCAAGTGGACTGGATTGGCGTTACCGGAGTGGACATTGCTCACAAACTTGCAGGATGCCGCAGCGCTCGACGTGTGGGAGAAGAAGTGGGGATCAGCAGAGACAAACAATGGGCCAGCGTCAAGGAAAGAAAAGAAGAGAGGGTGAATAGGGGGGTAATGTTACGGTTTGACCGTTATTTGAGCTTAGGCGAATAAACTAAGCGTAATATTAAGGATGTTTACGAAAAGGCTGTATGGGGGGGGTAGATGAGGCTGAACGAAACGGCACTACTAATCAGGAGGTTGGAGCGTTAGCACAATAAGTGATACCTGGCATTGCGTGGCTGGGTAGCAAGTATGATGCCTATGGATAAGTCATCAGTCTATAGACCCACAAAGATCAACTCTTATAAGTACCTGTTAGTAGTAGCTAGAGTTCTCTTTTCTCCTTATATGGTTTAATAAATCGATTTACTCATCACCAACTCGGTTTCTGTCACACCTGACCAAAAAAAATCGATATCCACTACCCTTAATAGATGAAACTCTCCGCCAACTACAAGCTGCAAAAATATTCACTCGACTCAATCTTTGTGGAGCATACAATTTGATTAGAATTCGAGAAGGAGATGAACATTTGACGGCATTCCGCACCCGCTATGGACTATATGAATATCTAGTTATGCCATTCGGCCTCACAAATGCTCCTGCTACTTGCCAGCAATATGTTAATGATACCTTGAGACAGTATCTCGATCGTTTCTGTGTCGTCTATCTTGATGACATTTTGATATATTTTCAAAATCTGGAAGAGCATCGCCATCATGTCCGTCAAATACTAGAATCGTTGCTTCAAGCAGGACTCTATGTCAAGGGAGAAAAATGCGAGTTCTTCACTACTTCGACAAAATTCCTTGGGTTTGTTATCTCGACATCCAGTATATCCATGGATCTAGCTAGAGTTTTAACAATACTCGAGTGGAATCCTCCCACATGTGTAAAAGAGCTTCAGTCTTTTCTTGGATTCGCAAATTTTTATTGTCGATTCATAGAAGGTTACTCCCAAAAGGTGAAACCTCTAACTAAATTACTTTGTAAAAATTCGACTTCTGAATGGTGTAATGAACAACAAGAAACATTTGAGGCTTTAAAGCAGAAATTTTGTTCAGCTCCAATACTCCGACACTTTGAGCCGAATTTGGAAACAATCCTCGAAACAGATGCTTCAGATTTCGCAATCTCAGGAATTCTGTCCCAATATTTCCAACATTCAGGTAAAAAAATGCTACACCCAATAGCATACTTTTCGAGAAATTTGACTTCAGCTGAGCGCAACTATGGGATTGGTGACAAGGAGCTCCTCGCCATTGTAGCATCACTAGTGCAATTTCGACCATACGTTGTCAATTTGTCACAGCCTTTATTGATTCTTACAGATCATTCGAACTTGACAACCTTTGCCTCAAAACAAATCTTGAACAGAAGACAAGCCTGCTGGGCCAGTGAGCTCTCAGAACTAAACTTCAAGATTGTTTACCGTCCAGGCAGTAAAAATCAACGCGCAGACGTGTTAACTAGAAGATCAGGAGATCTTCCTGTTGAAAATGAGGAACTGCAACCTGCAACAATACTCGGACCTGAGAAATTTGAAATTTCGGCGCTAGAAGTGCACTTTGAAGCAAAAATTAAAGAAAATTTGAAATTAGATTCATTTGGGCAGAGTATATTCAAGGCCCTTGATCAGGGACTAACTCGTCACCTAGGTGTCGATTTGGCTACATGCCGCAAAAATGATGATGGTCTTTTAGAAGTCAATGGACTAATTTATATACCACAAAACCTAGAATTCCAGCAGCGCATTATCAGCTCACGACATTCGCATCCTGCTGCAGGTCATCCAGGACAGGCAGCTACATTTGAACTAATATCTCGCGATTTTTGGTGGCCTGGAATTCGTAAGACCATCGCTCGTTACATTCGCAATTGTGATACCTGTCAGCGCATAAAACCTGTCCGACATGCACCCTATGGGTATATTAAGCCTCTGGAAATTCCTCAGCGACGATGGGAATCAGTCTCTCTAGACCTTATCACGGGTCTTCCGTTTTCTAACTCATTTGATTCAGTACTTGTTGTGGTTGACCGTCTCACCAAGATGGCACATTTTGTACCCTGTAATACTGACTTGGATTCGACTAACTTTGCTCGCCTCTATTGCGATTCGATTTTCCGTCTCCACGGTCTTCCGAGCTCAGTAATTTCAGACCGTGGTTCGATTTTTACATCTGGCTATACTAAGGAACTTAGTAAAATTCTATCCATTGAATCTCGCCTTAGTACAGCATTTCATCTCCAAACAGATGGACAGACTGAGCGAGTAAATGCTATTCTGGAACAATATTTGCCGGGATATATTTCGTACCAGCAAGATAATTGGGTTGAGTATTTGTCTCTTGCTGAATTTGCATACAATAATTCGATTTCTGCAACCACTAAGGTTACTCCGTTCTTCGCAAACTATGGCTTCAACCCTCGATTTGAGATTCTAAGAAAGGATTCAATTAATTTGTCACCTTCATTACCAGAACTACAACAGTTCCGAGTAAAACTAGAAAAACTCGAGCAGCACCTTCGACAGGAAATTCGGCTAGCGCAGGAAACTTATGTTGAACATGCTAACAAGCACCGAATTTCTCCTCCGGTATTTGAAATTGGATCTTCAGTTTGGCTGCTACGGAAAAATATTCGAACAACTAGACCATCTGCCAAGCTCGATTACAAGCGACTAGGACCCTTCAAAATAAGAGCGAAAATCTCGACTCATGCTTATAAATTGGATTTACCTTCGACCATGAGAATTCATCCAGTCTTTCATGTTTCGTTACTCGAACCAGTAGCTATAGACTCTCTTCCTGCGCAGAATAAAATACCTCCTCCTCCAGTTGAAGTTGATGGGGAACTCGAATTTTACGTTGAGGAAATATTAGATGCCAGAAAAACTGGGAAATCAGGTCAGCTTCAATATCTTGTCAAATGGGCTGGCGATTTGCAACCTATTTGGGAACCTTTTGAACATGTAAGAGATTTGGAAGCACTCAATAAGTTTTTCGCTCGTTTTCCGAAGAAGCCTAGACCTGCTGCTCGTAGGAACTCGCACCAAGAGAGGGACCTACTGTTATGAATTAGTTGTAGGTAATTTGGATTGGGTGGCGCACGGACTATTTCGTAAATTCGGTAAGGGCTAGGCAAATGGGGGCGTAGATTATGTTGGTTGGAATTTTAGAATTTGCTCCTTAGTTCAAACAACTTTTGTTTTAAGATACACGACCTTATTCCTTTCGATAATCAGAACTAAATATATCTACTTGATTAACTATTCGTGATTTACCTGCACCCTTGAAATCTTTGTCTTGCCAAAACTGACTCGACCTCTGTAGCTTAACAGCTCCGTATTCCAGTCCATAAGTAAGATTCATAACAACCAGTCATCCCTTCGACCCACTCATCACCTTCATCTATCACCTAGATCTCCGTTAGACCACATACGCACCCTATGGAACACTATCCTAACCTCGCCCTTGAGACAACCTAACTCCATTATGTTAAGATGCAGCGATAATTATGTTTGACCAACGCTCTTATAATTCAACAATTTCGAATATAAAAGAATGCAACTGGCTCAATAAACATTTTCCAAGAAGGCACATTGGACATATGTAACAATTGCATAAGCAAAAATAAAGTTAAAATTAAGGGAGTCCAAGAATAATCTTTCCAAGAAAGATGACAGCAGAGATGAGGCTCACATTACAAACTCATAGAAGTAAGATGCCAGATACCATCCCTCCTTGATACTTGTGCAATCTCTTATATGTATTCTTACTGAAAACGGTTCGAGAATCTCTCGACTTGTACCGAACTTGTTACTTCAAGCTCTGGTCAAGGTATTCCTGTGAAAGGTAGAGGAACTGTGGTTACACATTGTAAAGCTTCAAATGGTTCTGTTTCATCCCTCCGTCTAAATGATCTTTTGCATGTACCTCAACTGCAACGTCCATTCTTATCTTAGAAGAGAGAAAGATCTTAAGGCTGTACTTTATTTGATTATGGGAATAAAATTAAAATTCTTAGAATTGGTCAAACACTATTGGAATCAAAGTTTGATGGCCCTGTGCCATATCTAATCAAAATTGAAGACATTATCTGCCTGACTTATGATTCTGGCACGAATCCTTGCGTCATTCAGCTCTATTTTCAATCACTTAGACAAATAAAGTTATATTGTATCTCAAAAACTATTCCCCCATATCCAGGAAATTTCAAGTGTGAAGCCTGCGTAATTGCTAAGTCCAATTGCAACAAACCTAAACCAGCTCCAAGAAGAGTAAAAACCAAAGGAGAATACATACATTCAGACTTGTGTGGACCATTAACAGTACCTCCTTATGCATGCGCTGTATATTACATCAGTTTCATTGGCGACACAACTCGGCTTTCTTCAGTTCAGTCTCTAAAATTTGAATCAGAAACCCCTCACTCAATCATCAGTTACATTTCAATAATGGAAACTCAAATTGATGTCAAAATTAACCATTTCCATACTGATAATGGCGGGGAATATCTGAATGAGAAATTGAGTAGATTCTTTACTCAGAAGGGGATAGAAAATGAACCTTTAAGCCCTGTTAATTTTCAGCAACCTCTTGACTCAACCTCTTCACAATATTAAACAGACTCAACCTCTATGAATCCCTTGTCAACTCCTGAATCTCAAAGCTTACCTCATCTTACAAGATGTAACTCTGATGAAAATTAGATCTATTATCAAAGAATGCAATCTGGCCGTCAAGCTCAATCTCGGCTATATAATGAAACTATAATAGTTGATTGGTGGAATGCATCAATTAAAATTTCCTTCAATCAACCTTCAACCAAGAATTTGACTGAACTTCTGGATGAAGAGGCGCTGATCAACATTCTAGAAATTCCTATACCAAAATCCTATAACATGGCTAAACAATCTGTGCACTGGGATCAATGGGAAAAGGCCTTCAATGAAGAGATTACCTCCCTTCGCAAAAATAACGTGTGGGAGCTGGTACCTAGACCCAAAGGACAAAGATAGTTGATGGCAAATGGGTCTGTAAGGTAAAAGGGGATGCTCAAGGAAATATAGGACGCTTCAAGGCACGATATGTAGCTGAAGGATTTCCTCAGGTAAAAGGGCTTAACTATAACAAAACCTTTGCTCCAGTCGTGCGATAAGACTCTCTCTGACCACTTCTAGCCATTGCGGTAAACAAGCGTTGGAAACCTAGACAGCTCGACATACAAACTGCTTTTCTTATGATATTCTTAATGAAGAAATATATATGCAGTATCCGAAGGATTTAGGAAAGAAGATCACGTTGCACGACTAAAGCGATGTATCTACGGCCTAAAACAGTTACCTTGAGAATAGTACTTCCAATTAGTCGAATACCTTAAACCTTCCGGTTTTATCTCTTCCCTCTTAGACCCCTGTGTACTTGTCCATGACTCAGGAAACCTAATCATGGCAATTTATGTAGACAAAATCATACTATTAGGGGAAAATGGAGATCTTATAGAGCAAACAGTCAACCTACTAAAATCTGAATTCAAAGTAAACAATATGTAAGGGTTTAATGAATTCAGATGTACTTGAAAGACAATAACTCGTTAGGAATTAATAACTTCTTCCTTGGGAAGACAATCTACCACGTACACTCCCATCCGTTATAAGCTCTGCGTAGACTAGTCTTAACTCCCTCCATTGGCCCCCTGAGAATCATCCTTTCTCCCTGGCACGACTCTTCTCCTGTATCATACTCCCCATCTGGTATGTACCCCCTCGGAGACGGAGTGGTCCTAGTGACCAGTCCCAATCCGGGCAAAGCCTGTCACACAATATTGGAACACTTCATTGGATTCTTTGAGTTCAAATTGAGTATTCCGAATCAGACATCTTTCTGTCGCAGACTGCCTACATCGATAAGATATTGAGCCGATTTTCTATGCAAACATGCAATCCTGTATCCTCACCCATCGATCCAAATCATCGGCTCATGGCTGCGGAAAAATGGGAACCTAAAACTAATACAACAACATACCAGCAAATTATTCGGTCTATTATGTATCTGGTTTCTGGGACTTGACCAGATCTTGCATATACAATCACTCATCTCTCCCAATTCAATTCAGGCTCCAATCAGGCTCATCTAAATACGGCAAAACGTGTACTACAATACATAAAAGGTACAAGGAATTGAAAGCTTCACTACAAGTTTGATTTTCCCCTCGAACTTGATGGATTCTGTGATGCATCTTATTTTAACTGTCTCAATACACGGAGAAGTTTTTATGGATATTTCTTTCAACTCGGTAGCTCTACTATTTCTTGGAGATGACGTAAACAATGTACTGTAGCGAATTCAACCTGTGATGCTGAGTACATGGCAATAGCGCTTGCATCCAAACAATACATCTGGATTTTGCACAGACTTCACCAATTCCTTGGAGATAAGATCCCAGCAGCCATCTCGACTGACAATACAGCTGCCATTGAACTTGCTCACAATTCAAAACTAAACAATGCTTCTAAACACATCAACATTGCTTATCATTTTACAAGAGAACAAATTGAAGACGGCTTCCTCACACTATTACCTGTTCCTTTAGCTAAAAGTCTCGCAGATATATGTACAAAAGGCTTATCAAAACCAAGGCACTCCGATTAATGCACTTCAGTTTTTGGTACTAATGCAACACCATTAATAGATGACTGAAGTTGGAAGACTCCAGCTAAAGTTCGAGATGTAGCAGCCCTAAAATCTTCTTGTATATGTAAGGAAAAGCCTCCAGTTATTTCTTTAATCATGGAGGTAAATCAGGGCTAGAAAAATACTACGCCAAAGAAAAGTGTCACAAATAATGTAGCCTCTAATATTTCTACCAACAAGAAGACCCCAGATATATTAAAAAAGCTAGACCTACCTAGACTACCAATGGTTTCACAAATTCTTGGAAAAAAAGTAACAAACAGTTGAGTTCTTAAAGTGGTGAAGAATAATTTGAATGCATTCAAAGGGGTAACAGGTGAAAGGGATGTGGGCCATTGGAAAACACACAGTGGGCAAGACTTTTTCGAATGAAAATTAGCTTAATAGATCTACTGCATTGTTTGCCGAATTTTGCAAAGAATGTCAAGAAAATATCAACAAGGGTAAAAACAAAGAGAGAGCCAGTCAAGAGACAGAAACGCTATCAGGCTATGTTGAAATGGAAGATGAGTTAGATATTATAATAGAAACAGCATTAGTCGACTATCAATTCATGCTCAATCGAGTTGCATCAGTGTCAGATTGGAGCGTGGGAGTTTGAACTGAAGCAGAATTGGAGGGCAAGAAGAGGTCAGATGGATTGCAAAAGATGATTGAAGGTCTACTGAAGATAATTTAGAGGAGCTTAAGGTTTGGAAGACGGGTAATATAAACATCTAAAGAGTCTAGAGGCTCGAATGGGTACCAACAGTAACTGAAGAGTCTAGAGGTCAATAGAGATGATGGCCTGGTCTGTAGCTTCGGAGTTCTTCATGTTTTGTTTTCTGTTACAACCACCATCTTCGGATCATTTCTGTTCACCTCTAGACTATTCAGTTACTGTTAGTACCAATTCTAACCTCTAGACTCTTTAGATGTTTATATTACCCGTCTTCCAAACCTTAAGCTCCTCCAAATTATCTTCAGTAGACCTTCAGTCATCTTTTGCAATCCATCTGACCTCTTCTTGCCCTCCAATTCAGCTTCAGCTCAAACTCCCACGCTCCAATCTGACACCACTCCTTACTTGGAGCACCATAATGTACAACCCTATATATATTGCATATTACCATCTGTATTATCTTATTCACATGACAATACTTTCTCAATATCCCAACACTTACTCAACCAGAATCAACATCACGTGATACAGTTGGAATGAAATAACAACTGTTATTGTTGTGATAGGTATATGATTTGGGTGTACATACAATTTATGGGAGCTAGCTGCTTGTGATCACCGATGAACAGTTAGGCCAAATGAGTCAAATGGTTGAGGTTCCTAGTGGATTAGAATGTGTAAAATGTGAGATAAGCTTAGTTTTAAGATCGCGTGGGTTACGGGTGTCTCGTGGCTCCAAACTACCAATATCTTTAGTAGAGCTTGAGACTAGATGTAACTTGATTTTTTATTCATACAGCGTATCGTCTATATAAGTACAGTATTCCTTATCTTACGCCCGGACTCCGACATGACAATATTACGTAAGCATTACTATTTATGATAGCCTCGTACTAACCTAGAGGTCTATCAATTAGGGATCCTCAATCACTCCTCCTCTCAATTAAGAGTTGTCCTCAACTCAAGGTTTGCTTTTGATACACTTAGATTCCTACTGCAGATTTTAACTGTCTCCTATCCTGGTCTAACATTCTTTGGCTTCCGTACCACAAGCTTCGTACAGGATGTCCATCGCGAGTATATGCTGGAAAGAGATTGGATCCATTGTAACGATTTGCCATTTTGTAACCTCCAGGTGACACTAGAGAATATGTATTACCGGAATGGCATTCAGCGATGGCCCACGGCCCGTCGTAGAAGGGTTCAAATTTATGTCTTCTTTGCCGGACTGTTAGTACCCAGTCACCCGGGGCATATATTCTTATTAATGCTTTCGACTCTTGTAAATATTCACGAGTTTTGGCTCTGGAAGCTTTCATGCTGTTTACATATGATCTAGCAGTGGGTGCAGCTTGAAAGTTAACCAATTCATGTACCCATTCTTGTTCTTCTGTCTGGGTGGCTTCTCGGGTGTATATTGGGTATACAAGTTCTGCTTCCGGAGGTTGTGTTCCAAAGAGTAGGAAATAAGGACTGTAACCTGAAGGTGATATACGGCGATTATATATAGATACTGCGCGCGCTAGTGATCTATCTAGTGGTCCCTTGGGATTATCAAGAATTGCACGAGCCAGTATTCCCTTGAGAACACCATTGGCTTGTTCTACTTTTCCGTTACCTCGAGGTCTAGCTGGAGTGGTATGAGACATTGTAAATCCGTGCTTTATCTGAAACTGCTGTGCTTCGTGTCCACTGAAGCAATTGGCATTATCGCTTATAATTTGCTTGGGTGTTCCAAAAACATGAAATATGTGCAAAAGTAAAGGGACGGTATTAGCAAAGTCAGCGTTAGGTACGAATCGTGATTCCAGCCATCCGGTAGCGTACTCAACTGCATTGAGAAGAATTCGTGAACCTACCTGCGTATGATCTACTCCCCAGCGGGTAAGTGGGGGTGCTGGTTGGATTGGTCTTAGGTCACCTATGCTCGGATCAGGAGGTTTCATGAGTTGGCAAGATCTACATGTGCGAATGACTTCATGTACGGCTAACATAAGTTGAGGATGCCAGTATGTCTTGGTTGTTTCGCGGATCGTTGTACCAACAGATGGGTGACCTAAATTCTCGTGTAATTGTCTTGACTTGTTGATTAACTCTTCATATTCTAAGATCTCGAGAAATATTGCTTTCCCAGACGAAGTTGGCGGATTGCCGACATCAGTCATTGGATTCATTATAACTCGGTGTAGCTTAGCATCATAGATTACGAAGTTTTTATTGACCCATGCCGGATGGAGATTTGTCGGTAAGCGTTGATCGTGGGATAAGAATTCGTAGATACAACAAAGGTCAATGCAATTTAATTCTTCAGGGTTTTTTACCATTGGCAGATCTGGCGTTTTGATTAGATCAGGGTCATCTGTTAATTCTACTCCAGTATCGCTTTCATTTTCTTCCAAAGGGTACGCTTCTTCTGATGGCCTGGAGAGGAAATCTGCGAGTACGTTCGCTTTTCCTTTTCTATAGAGAATACGTATACCGTAATGTTCAACAGAATCAAGAAATCGGAGGATACGCGCTGATTGCTCAACTTTTGTCTGGATAGATCTGAGTGATTCGTGGTCTGTTATAACAGTGACATTGCTTCCTTCTACCCAGTGTCGCCAATGTCGCAATGCCAGGAGAATTCCAAGTAATTCGCGTTCTTGAGCGGAGTACCTTTGCTGTGTATCGTTTAGCTTTTGAGAGAAATAAGCTATTGGGTGCAGAATAGTTTTTATTTCTTCCTCAACTGCGAGGTTGTGTGGTTGCAAGAGTACGGCACCGACATATTTCTGGGACGCGTCTGTCTCGACAACTACTGGTAGGCGCCAGTCGAATTTTTTGATTAGTGGGGCGGTTGACATAGCTTCTTTTATAGACATCCACGAGTCAATTGCTTCCTGTGTTAGTATAACCGGCTTGTTTTTTGGTCCTGTGGATTGATCTGTGAGAGGGCCTGCTAATTTGGAGAAATTCTTAATAAGGCACCTCAAGTAGCTGGCTGCGCTGACAAATCCCCTTATTTCAGATGTCGTGGTAGATAGAGGTCTGTTGCGGATAGCGGAGACTTTTTCAGGATCTGCAGCAATACCTTTTTCGGAGATTGAGAAACCTAGGAATATCCTGCCATGCACAAATAGGCGACATTTGGATGAATTAAGAATTAGGCCGTATTCTGCGAAGCGAGATAGAACAGAGAGTAGACGAGTGTTTAACTGGTCAACTGAATCTCCCCAGATTGCTACATCATCCAGTAAGCCCGCCGTGAAAAGGCGAAATGGTTCCAAGACTTCTTCGATAAAGCCTTGAAATGTTGCAGGCGCATTGCATAGGCCAAAAGGCATAACCGTCCATTTGTATATCCCAAAGGGGGTAACAAAGGCAGTTTTTTCACAGTCATCAGCGTGCATGCGTATTTGCCAGAATCCGTTTTCGAGGTCAAGAAATGCGTACCATTTGTGTCCTGCAGCTCTTTGTATTTCGTCTTGAGCGTTTGGAAGGGGGTGGGCATGCTTTTTCGTGACTTTATTTAATTCGCAATAATCAACGCAGATTCGCCAAATAACCTGGTCGCTATAGTTGGAACTTTTCTTTGGTATTAATACAAGAGGGGCTGCCCAAGGTCCTTTGCTCTTTCTTATAATTGAACCTTCATGGGTCTTGCAGAAATCACGTATTGATTGCTGCTGGTTTGGACTATAGCGACGTGGAGGAAGTTTAACTGGAGGATGATTTTGGGTTTTGATTCGGTGTTTTGTTTTTGCAATTTTATCAGTTTTTCGTGCTGATTTATCGAACAGGGAAGGAAATAAGCTTGCATATTTCATGCCAAAACGAGTGCCCACATCTGTGGTGTCTTTGTGCCAGATGACTGGTCTTTTATCTTTGATAGTAAAGAGTTGAGTGGGGCATTGCGGTGCTTTTATCGGGTAAATGGTCGGTTCTCCTTTCATTGTTGATAATCGGATAGAGCCATCCTTTTGACAGAGGATTCCTAGTGCGTGAAACATGGTTTGTCCTAAGGTGAGATCGGCTGGGAAAGTATTATCAGGTGTTACACCGACTGAAACAGTGAATGTGGGGGTCCAAGATTGTTGTGTTAATGCTGAAATAGAAAATTCGGCTTGCACTATAGCATCTTGCGTGATTTTAGGGCCTTTCCCCCTGATCCCGGCCATAGTAGATGATATAAGAGAGTTGTAAGGAGCGAGTTTATTTGCAAGAGAAAAAGAAACATAACAAGAAGGAGATCCATAGTCGAAAAATGTAGTGAACGTGATAGTGGGAAAATTTGACAGTCTTGTAAGGAAAATATTATGTGGCTTTCCAAAGCCTTCTCGAAGATGTTTTATTTGTGGCTTGATTTCGCCGACACCTACTGCCACGTAGTAGGCATCTTGGCACCATTAAGTTTCTTCGTCGTCGGCTAGATCTTCCTGCATGTTGTCTTATTTTAAGCTTGAGCTTTCATACTCTTGTGCACCTAGCTTTTGTAAAGATTCCCATTCTTCATCTGTGAAATCCTTTGTATTTACAATGTAGGATTTATTGTTTTGGGGTCGGTTATAGCTGGTAGTTTGGTGATTTGGACGAGCCATACTAGATTTAGGTCTCAGAGCGTTAAATCTTTGGGTGAGATCTGGTTGACGATATGGGATGCTTCTTCTCTGAGATTCAATTTGTGTCCTCGGATTTCTTGGCATTTCACGTTGTTGATGGCAGGTGTTAGCCCAGTGACCTTTTTTACCATAACAATAACATAAGTCGCTGTTGGCAGGAAAAGCTTGATCGGCCATGCCCTGTGAAAATGCGCCATCAGCCGTTGAGAATACATGTGCGTCTGACAAAGGCTGTTCGATCATTGTGTGCAATGACTGTGATGAATCAAAACTGAAAGTTTGTTCTTCCTTCGACCAGTTGCAGACTCTTTCCGTGACTTGCACTACCTTTTCAATCCTCTGGTAGTTTAACAAATTGATCATGCTTGGTTCTGCCAGTGTCCAAATTCGGGGCAGGTGTTTACTACAAATATCTGTAATCATGGTTGTTACAGATGTGCTATTTCTATCATTTGCAGACAGCATATAAAATGCCCGCCTGAACCGTTGTGTAAAAACAATAATTGACTCCTTCTTTTTTGGTGCGACACTCGAGAAAATCGTCAAAGGGCTACGCAGAGCATCGTGGTCAGTCATTGCGACAAAAATAGCGTGCAGCATTTCCACCCAGGTTAGATTAGGCCTAGAGGCAGACCATATACAGATTCCCATGAAGTCTTCATCGAGCTCATGAGATAGACGTTCTGCCCAGAGATGATAGGGCACGAGAGCCACTCTAAATGCAGATTGTATGTGACGCAGCTTCTCGAAAACTGTAATATCCGCCTTTTTTAGACTGTACTCCGGTTTAATTACGACTCTATTCTTCGAGCTTGTATACATATTGTCTTCTATGCTACGTGCGAGTAGAGCTTCAGGCCAGGCATCTTTGACAAATTTTTCCATCAAAGTTAGCTGAGGGTTTTCAAGATTTAGAGTGGTGATCTCTTCTGTGGGAAAAGACTTTCCGTATTCTTGTGGTAAAGTTGGTTGGGAGGCACTGGAGTCTACAACTTTACTGTTTTGCTTTGTATCGTCAGACGGGTTCTCTTTGGTCTTGTCAGATACAAGTTGTTGCAATAAGGCTTCGATTCTATCGAAGCGAGTGGTAGTCATAATTTCCAATTTGTCAATTTGTTTTGTCAACGCTCCGATTCTGATATCAGTATTTTCATTGCTCTCGCGCAACTTCTTGTTCAAACTGAGAATTGTTGGATGTTTGGGTGTAGCTTTAGAACTTTCTGCCATTTTCAAACGAATTTATTTAAAGTGGCTAGCTGTGAAATGGAAGTGAGAGTTTCTCTTCAAAAAATATTTTTTGAGGTTCCTAGTGGATTAGAATGTGTAAAATGTGAGATAAGCTTAGTTTTAAGATCGCGTGGGTTACGGGTGTCTCGTGGCTCCAAACTACCAATATCTTTAGTAGAGCTTGAGACTAGATGTAACTTGATTTTCTATTCATACAGGGTATCGTCTATATAAGTACAGTATTCCTTATCTTACGCCTGGACTCCGACATGACAATATTACGTAAGCATAACTATTTATGATAGCCTCGTACTAACCTAGAGGTCTATCAATTAGGGATCCTCATGGTGATGGGTGGAAGGATCTTTTTTGCAGAAGAAAGACTGAGTTGGTTGATCTATTTACGTTGGAGGAAATCTCTCTACTTTTAGTCCCTAGACTATTGCTTACTAATGATACCAACTCAATGTAGTAGTTACAAACAGAGCAAATGCATGTAGTCGCGTGACCATTGCAGCTTGAGCTGCGCATTGTAGATACGTGAGTCCAGGCACAACGCTCCCCCTGTCGGTAACAACTCCTTAAGTTATTGAATAGCAACTGGTGATTTAACAGTTTGGTGCATTTTATTGATCAGTTAAAATTATATTCAAAGAATAGATACCTGAATTATATTTTAGGATACTGATTAAGATTGAACAAATGAAGAGTGTTGGTGGAAGTAGAGTTGTTGATCATGAACAAGAAGTGTTGTTGTTTTGATGAATGATGATGAACTATCTAAGTGGGAAATGGCTGGCTTATATACATGAAAAGGTGGTCTGTGCAGTTAGTTTAAGCTAAATCATGTGACCTATCTGTTTGGCCTATATGTCTTCCTACCCAACTCAATGACACTTGAGTGATTATTTTCAACACATTTTGCTCCCTCTATGCAATCAGCAATGTTTAACTCTTCCATAAGCAATTTTGTCCATTGTAGCTGACAACATGTTTAGTTAGCAGCAAGATACTCAGCCTCAGTTGTAGATAAAACAACTTTTCGCTGAAGATGAGATTGCCAACTTATTGGTCCTGATATTAACATAATCAGCAATCCGGAAGTTGATCTACTTGTTGATGGGTCTGCTGCAAAATCTGTGTCCGTGTCAGCTTTAAGTAAGGGTTTTGTCAAGGAAAGAAGCTTAGATAATATCACGTGAGATCGTCTATTTGGACAAGTGTACTGCTTTATATATGTTTTAGTTTTGTATCTATAAGGATTCTTTCTCTCGTTGTAGACAATCTAATCAGCTAGATCTGACATCATCGATCTATCAATATCCCTCATCGTGGTACATTGTACAGTGACTCTAACCCCTCACATTGACACACAAAAAAAAAATTTAAAATAATTAAAAAATTTCTTTATACACTCCCAGTTGCCAAGATGGAAAATAATCCTTGGGATCTTGAAAGCACTGGTATTCCACGATACCAACAAAAAGCATCTGTGGTAGAAAGGTTTAAGGATTGTGACGCAGAATTTGTAAAAAGATATCCTCTCCTTTGCTCCATTCCCAGCCAGGAATTGTTGATTCAAGCTATGCAAAGCGGCATCCTGGGTAACAACGCAGTTCAGCTCAGTGAAGAGATCATGACTCTGGCAACCTCATACGTGCAGCTTGACACAGAGCTTTTTCAGAGTAAGAACAAATACAATGCGCTGATCGAGAAATTCCAAGAGCTAAAAGACGCCAACTCAAAGCTTGATAGACAAAAGAGAGCTGCGGGTTCAAGCAGCTCGCAGCTGCAGCAACAAAATGCCAACCTGCAGCAGCAGGCTAGCACCTTACAGCAGCAGGTCAGCTCCTTGCAGCAAAACGTTACGAACCTCCAACAGCAGAACCAAGCTCTAAACCAGCCCCCATCTAATCCTCCTCAGAATGCGCACTCTATTCATCGATCAGCCGAGCATCCGGATCCTGAAGTCTTCTCCGCCGATGATCCTAAGCAACGAAAAGACCTCCCACTATTTATCTGGAAAGTAAATATGAAGCTCAATACCAACGCTGACTGGTACCCATCGGAGCAGAGTAAGATGGTCTATATTATCTCCCAGCTAAGAGGAAAAGCATACTCGACAATTTCATATGGAATTAAAAGGGATGGCACTGTTCAGTTCCCATCCACCGATGCCATTTTAACTTTGTTGGAACAATCTTTCTCGGATGTAGACAAGATAAATACTGCCAGACGAGAAATCTTATTAATCAAACAGGGTCACAAAGACACGGCGACACACATCATCAACTGGTTTGAAATTGCACAAAAAACAGGCCT
This sequence comes from Blumeria hordei DH14, assembly GCA_900239735.1. Taxonomy (NCBI): domain Eukaryota; kingdom Fungi; phylum Ascomycota; class Leotiomycetes; order Helotiales; family Erysiphaceae; genus Blumeria; species Blumeria hordei. The sequence continues at coordinate 1,522,692 of OENG01000015.1, forward strand.
CTCTGACAACGCTCTAATAAATCACCTTTATGATTCATTGCACCTAGAGATAACAACTCAAATCAGAAATCGAGTCATGCTTTGTCAGGTCATGCCAACAGACCTCACCTCATACCTTGTCGAGGTCCGACACATCGACGCGGTTCTGCGATCCTCAGACCCGAATTACACTAAGTCTAAGCCAGTCTCCGGAACCTATTTTCCATCCACTCTTCCATCCTCAGCAACAACATCCACTCCAATTGGGGAGCCTATGGATCTCAGCTCAGCTACAACCATCCCCAAAAACCACTTGGACCGCTGTCGACGCCGCCACCCACTGCATCCCTCGGACTGAAGCAGAAAAATGTGCTAAGAGAGCATACTGTTTCGAAAACAAGCTGTGTAGCTGGTGCTACGACCCTGGCCATAGAGCTAGAGTATGCGCCGAAGCACGCTGGAATAAAGATAAGCCAAGGAACGCGGATAAAAAACTGTGATAGAAGAGGGAAAAGCCTAGTCCCTGATAACAGTCGCTATCAGGGACCCGAAGAAAGTAAGTCACAGAAGAATCCAAACGTACCCAATATAGAAGTCAAGTGTATCAACGAGGAGAAAACATCACAATTATTGTCACTTTCAACTCCACACAACGATCACCTGCTACTATCCTGTACTATAGCATCAAATAAAATAAGCTTCCAGACCCTAGCTTTTTTAGACTGCGGTGCTACTGACAAATTCTATGACTTAAACTCTGCGCAAAAAAAAGGCCTCCCCATAAATCCCCTATCACAGCCCCGTCAACTCTATCTAGCGGATGGAAAACTAGCTACCCAAATTACTCATTCAACAACTATTCATCTTGACATCTTCGGCCACAAAGAAACCATCACATTATTCCTCACAAATATTGGCAAATATGACCTTATTCTTGGACGTAAATGGCTCAGAAAGCACAACCCTGCTATTGACTGGTCAAAGGACGTCGTAAATCTTAATTCGTACTATTGTAAAGAAAATTGCCTCCCTGCCCAACTCGACCACATAACTATAACCAGTAAAGAGCAAGGCAACGGACGACCAAGGAAGATTGGAGCTGCAGCTTTCCAGACACTGTCAAAACAAAAAGGTGTTGAGATATTTTCATTATCCCTGTACGAGGTTGATACAAGACTCAAAGAAGTGGGAGCTACCTCTACCCCCTCGCCAACAATTCAACCGCCATTTCAAACACCAACAAATCTCACTCCTATCCAAAAAATGCAACAAGAGCTGTGCTGCCAAATGGAAGACTTCCCTAACAATTCGCAATGGCAAAAAACAGCCACCGACATGCACTTATCTGGCTTCTCCCTAGAAGACATTCAAATCGCTCTCCAAACCAAAGATCATCCCGACCCTTCCAAAAAACTCCCTCTTCATTACCATCAACACCTAGCAGTTTTCGATCACAAGGGTGCAGACACACTCCCCCACACCGGTCCTGTGACCACAAAATCGAACTCAAACCTGGCACAACACCACCTCATGGCCCCTTATACAACATGTCCATTGAAGAACTCAAAGTACTGCGGAAATACCTTAATGAACAACTGGATAAAGGCTTCATACGCGCCAGCAGATCCCCAGCAGCAGCGCCAGTACTCTTTGCCAAAAAACCAGGAGGTGGTCTCCGTTTCTGTGTTGACTACCGCGGCTTGAACGCCATTACAATCAAAAACCGGTATTCCCTCCCCCTGCTACAAGAAACACTAGCTAGACTCAGCAATGCAAAATTCTACTCCAAACTAGACATTATCGCGGCTTTTAACCATATTCAAATCGCAGAAGGTCAAGAATGGATGACAGCGTTCAACACAAGATATGGTCTTTTCGAGACTCTTGTCATGCCATTTGGACTGTCAAATGCACCGGCCACTTTCCAAGCCCGCATCAACGAGATCCTACGACCTTTTCTAGACATTTTCTGTACCGCTTATATTGACGATATTTTGATCTACTCCGATGACCTTCTTACACATCGCACCCACGTCAATACAGTATTACAAGCGCTACAAGATGCAGGGTTACACTGTGATATAAAAAAATGCGAATTCGAAGTCCAGGAGGTCACATACCTCGGCATGATTATCTCCACCACTGGCGTTAAGATGGACCCAAAAAAGATTCAATGCATAGTAGACTGGGAGTCCCCCTCTTGCCTAAAAGACGTTCAAGGCTTTCTAGGATTCTCAAATTTTTACCGAAGGTTCATCAAAGACTTTTCAAAAATTGTAAGGCCTCTTGTCGCCCTTACTTGCAAAGACGTCAAGTTCGTCTGGTCGGAAGCATGCCAAAACGCTTTTCAGCTCCTCAGAAATTCATTTATATCAGCCCCAGCTCTACGCCACTTCGACGCCTCAAAAGAAATCTTTGTTGAAACGGACTCATCCGATTTTGTTTCGGCAGGCATCTTATCCCAAAAGGACGACAACGGCGAGCTCCACCCAGTTGCGTTTATGTCCAAAAAATTTGAGAACTCGGAGTGCAACTACGAAATCTACGACAAAGAACTGTTGGCTATCGTCCGATGCTTTGAGGGATGGAGAGCCGAGCTCCAAGGCTCATACTATCCAATCACTGTCACCACCGACCACCGTAATCTCGAATACTTCATGACCACAAAAGAACTCTCACGCCGGCAGGTCGGCTGGAGTGAGTTTCTGTCTCAATTCGATTTCGTCATAAAGTCTCGACCAGGAAAGGACAACGCCAAAGCCGACTCTCTTACTCGACGGTCACAGGACCTTCCAAAAAATAACTCTGACCCACAATTACTTCATCAAAAACAAGTTCTCCTTCCATCTCATAAGCTTCATCAATCTGTTATCCAAGATCTTCAGGAAAAAACTGATAATCCGCCAAACCCCATCTGCAACTCCTCATATCTCTCCTCAGAAATTGTTCATAGACCCAAGGAGGAGCCTCTGGACTGTAAGATCGCCCGACTACTTGAGGAAGGATATACAGACAAGAAAGACAAGTGGCTGGCTGAAGTAGTTACAGAGTTAACCAAACCTGAAGGTGTTCCACACTCAAAAGAGATTTCCCTATCAGAATGTGAATTTCGTGAAGGTCGCCTTTACTTTTGTGATAGACTCTACGTCCCTGATAATGAATTGAGACTACTCCTCATACAAAAAACCCACGACAGCTGTGAGAAGGGTCACCCCGGAAAAAATGCATTGTACCAAGCTGTTTCAGACCATTACTGGTGGCCAAATCTATCCCAACAAACCGACCAATTTGTTAGAAACTGCCATAATTGTATACGGAATAAAGTCTCTCGACTGAGATACCAAGGAACTCTCAAACCCCTACCTCTTCCCGACCAGCGCTGGCGTGATATTTCAGTGGACTTTGTTGGTCCCTTGACCAAATTTAATAATTTTAATTGCATCATGGTGGTTATAGACCGCTTAACCAAAGAACGTCATTATATACCCTGTCACACAAAAATGAAAGCAAAAGATTTAGCTAAAATCTTTGTCCGCAATGTCTGGCGACTACACGGACTATGCGACTCTATTGTTTCCGACTGCGGACCACTTTTTGTTGCAGAATTCTGGAAAGCAGTTTGTCACCACCTACAAATAAATGGTTCACTCTCCACATCCTACCATCCCGAAACTGACGGCCAAACAGAGAATGTTAATGCATTCATGGAACAGTATCTTAGGCAGTATATTGATTACTCCCAAGAAGATGTCTATGAGTGGTTACCAATGGCCGAATTTGCAGCTAGTAATGCAGTCAACGCTTCAACCCAAATATCTCCATTCTTTGCTAATGAGGGTTTCCATCCACGCATGAGTTTTGGACCTCCACGGCCAATCTCAAGAACAGATTCGAAACATCTAAGGGAACAAATTGCTGGAGGTTACAATTTTGCATCCAAAATGGCCGGAGTATTGGACGTACTACGCTCAAACCTCGCGCGGGCCAGAGAAAGACAGGAAAAAGCTTCATGTGCAAATCGCTCGCCAGCACCAGCCTACAGAGTTGGTGATGAAGTATTTCTAGATACTCGAAATATTACGACCTAGCGATCAATCAAAAAATTAGATTGTAAATTTATTGGACCATTCCGAGTGACAAAAGTAGTCAATTCCCACGCATACCAACTGGAACTTCCCTTCGAAGATGAGAATTTACACAATGTTTTCTATACGAGCTTACTTCGACCGGCGCCAACAAATCCTCTCCCGGGACAAACTAATCCCCCACCACCACCTATTGCGCTTGACGTGTCTGGCGAGAAATTGTTTGCTATTGAGGCGATTGTTGACTCCAAGCAAAGAAAAAATAAGAAAAATTTTTATTACTTAATCTTATGGCGTGGACATGACCTTGATGACCAAACATGGGAGCCTCTTGAGAACGTTGTCAACGCTACATTCTCCATCCAGGAGTTCGAGAGACGGTTCCCTAACAATTTGAAACCAACAAAGCGCGAGATTGAAACAGCAAAGAAGAAAGCAAGATATTCCACAAAAATGTTGTCGAGTAATGCGAAAGAATAGGGAGTAAAGCGGTACCATATGTCAAGGAAAGAAGCTTAGATAATATCACGTGAGATCGTCTATTTGGACAAGTGTACTGCTTTATATATGTTTTAGTTTTGTATCTATAAGGATTCTTTTTCTCTTTGTAGACAATCTAATCCACCAGATCTGACATCATCGATCAACCTCCCATTCCCGTGACAGGTTTACCTATTGATCTGTTGAAGGTGATTCCTCGATCCGGCTCTTTAGAGAGATACCTTAGCACCCGGTGAGCTGCGTGCAGATGTGCATCTGAGGGGTTTGTCAAAAATCGTGCCAAGTGATTGACAGAAAAAGCAATATCATGTCTGGTGCCATTTGCAAGAAACTGTAGGCCACCTATGATGGAGTTGTATCTTGTAATCTCTTCTGGTGTCACGGGACTAAGAGCTAGCGCCGTACACTAGGATATTAGTATAGATCCCTCCTGAAGATAATCTTCCCTTGCTATTGCACAATGCAGTTATATTATTAAACCACCAGAACCTGACCCGTAACCCACCATGACATCTGGTGTGCTATCTTTATTGCTTGAAGGCATTAGACATTCTAGGGGAATTGAAGCAGGTTTGCAGTCTTTTAAGCTGTGTCGATCTATTAGTGCGCGTGTATACTGACTGTGTAATAATGCTAGGGTATCATTTCTGGGGTAACTAATGTGGATGCCTAAAAACAAGTCTGTGATAACTGATTTCAACTTGTATCTCTTGTGTAAAGCTTGCATCAGTGTTTCTATCTTGCCTAAGTTAGGACCCATCACCTGGAAATCATCTACATGTATGACCACGAAAACATCTTGGTGGGCCTTAGTGTATAGACATACATCTGATATAGTTGGGTGAAAACCAAGTCTAGCAAAGGCTGCTTTTGCATCATCATACCATAGAGCTGCGGCCTACTTGAGACCGTAAGGTCATTTGCTAGGGAGAATTATGCATCCTTCTTTCTCATAGCCTTGAGGCATTTCCATGTATAGGTCAATATCAATGTTAGGGTTAAAGAAGGCGGTTGGAGCATCACCTTGTGTCAGAGTAGCATCTAGACAGCAAGGAGGACCCAGTGGTCAGAGAGATGGTATTCAGGCTAATGGGTGCCATCCTACATTATGCATGAGATAGTTGCACAACCACTAGGCCAAAAGGCCAGACCAGAATCATAGCACACTAGATTCTGGTTATCTCCACATATATAGATTTTACAGAAGGCAATCCTGACACCTTGACTACAGTGCCAGCCAAATTGATGGGCTAGTACAAGTATGATTCTACCTGTTTCCGGTCGCGGTGTAGGAGCGAAAGTTTCATAATAATCTATGCCTTGACGCTGGGTAAAACCTTTTGCGGTACAGCAAGCCTTCCATCTTTCAATGCTGCTGTCTGCTCTAAATTTCTTCTTAAATACCCATTTACATTTCATAGGTTTGCGTCCCTGTGGAAGTTCTGTGCGGCGAATTATTTTTATGGCTCCTTTTTCTTTGGGGGAGCGAAATTCCTCGTCTGTAGCTTTTCTCCATTGTACGGCCTCTGGACTAGTCATGGCTTCGTTCCAGGTCTTTGGGCCATTAGAAATCTGTACTGCCTTGCCATAGTGAAGACGTTTGTAGTCGTGTTTCTTAACCTCCCTACCAAACCTAGTCCTTATGATCTCGTTTTCCGGCGAGTATTCCCTTTCTGGTGAGTGCGCTCGTTTTTGTCCAACAATAGAGCGTATAGTGTCCCATCCAGTCATGATCTTGTCGTATGGCGTTTCATCTGCTTCTTCTTCAGAACTGGACTCCCCCTCATCTTCTGGCTGCAGGCTAAGCTCCTGTGAATGGCTAGGGAAGGATGATTCTGGGGGGGAGTCTGCTATATCTTTCGAGTGGTACAATTCACTTAATGAACCTTGCTCACTACTTTGGGAACTCACATCTCCAATGTCTATTGGTGGTGTTTGTTCTTCTGGTGACAAGAGTGGAGACACTTCTTCTTGAGCTATTGATGCGGGGTGATTGTTCGTGTTATAAGCTAATTCGGAATCTTTTGTTGCGTCTTGTGTTGTAGAGTCAGATTCCAATGTGGTAGCTGATGAGCTCTCCCCCTCAAACAATGCTGAAGTTGGTAGTTCTGGGGTTAAAGGAGGATTATGTTGATAATTTATTGTTTCTGTGAATAATGAGTTATCACTAGCCCAGTAATTGGATGTTCTCTGCTGATTTTCTGGACTTAGCTCGTCACCAAACATTATATCTTCATTGAAAGTTGCATGGGGAGTGAAATTCTCTATCCATTTCCATCCTTGTGATGTGGTCCAATGGGGATAATAAATGATGAAATTCTTGTCAGTATTTGCTTGAAAACTCATAAACCATCCTTTTACTGCTCTGGGCTCGAATTTACCTGGCTTTGGATGTATTAGTTTATATGCTCAACAGCCAAACCTTGGAAGGCTGGTAAGATCCACTTGACCAGTGTACAGCTGATGAAGGCCTTGCATGAAATCAAGTAATGGGATCCGTTTAGTGCGTAAGCAGTATAATCTATTGACAATGTATCAAGCGTGTCGAACTGCCCACGGCCAATAAGCTGCAGGCATGTGGGCATCAATCAGCATTGACCTTGCGAGTCTGTAAGGATTCCTCTCCCGATCCTCCCGATCCTCCCGATCCTTCCGATTCTTCCGATTCTTCCTTCGCCATATAATTTTACCCTTCTTCTCTCAAGGGCGAGGTTAGGACAGTGTTCCACAGGGTGCGTATGTGGTCTAACGGAGATCTAGGTGATAGATGAAGGTGATGAGTGGGTCGAAGGGATGACTGGTCTTCTCTAGGAAGACACAAATTGGTAGATAGTAGCGATAGAGGCTACACGTGGGTCTTGCTGATGAAGAGCTGGAAAGAGATAAATGGTCTTCCCGAAGAAGAGATGGGTAAACAAATGTATTGTTAAGGTAATTGAAGAAGACGTTGCGTGAAGAATAATGCTTCTTCACACCGAGTATTTATATACATAAAATAACCAAATAGCCTGTACCACACCGCCTCTATGCCAAACAATCTGCTACACATCACCTAATGAGACTAGCCTACTCTTATCAGTCTTCCTTGCTAGTTTTAAACGTACATTGAACTAATGTTTGTGTTTTAGCCTAGCCGTCCACATGACGTTTCATATTACGCTATGCCACAACGATCCATGAAAGTAGCTCCCCTCCTAAATTGCGAGCTCCTGCGAGTCTAACTATTTGAGCTTTGTTTTCCTCTTAATGTAGTGGGCCTGGTTTATTTTGATACTGTTGGTGGAAGCTTCCAACGGCTGCGGTATCATCAAGGTTAATAGCTGGCTCCCAAGTTGGCTCGTTGTCTCCCACCCACTTGACTAAATATCGTAGTCCATTATGTTTTGACATTTTTGAGTCGTAGATTTCTTCGACTTCGAATTCCTCTTCTTTGTTGACAATAATTGGCGGCGCTGGTGACTGGATCTGACCTGGTACAGGATCAACCGGAGCAGGCTCTAATAGAGATACATGAAAAACCGGGTGTATTTTAATTGTCTTTGGGAGATCAAGGCGATAGGCGTATGGGGATATTATCTTTGTAATTGAAAAGGGGCCAAGTTTTTTCCAGTCGAGCTTCCGAGAGTTCCGCGTAGTTCTTATATTTTTTGCAGAGAGAAAAACGAGGTCGCCGACGTGGTAATTGGGTGCAGGTTTTCTATTTACGTTGACTGCTTGTTCCTGTTTGTCTTGCGCTGATCTTATATTAGCTCGCAAGACGTCATGTATTTGTCTTATTTTGGGCAAAATCCCTAGCGTTATGGCTTGCGTTGTTTTAGTGTAGGGCTTAACGGCGATTGTGAAGCGAGGATGAAAACCATAGTTGCTCATAAATGGTGTTGCTTGCGTTGAAGCCGCCACTTGGTTATTTGCAGCAAACTCTGCCATATGGAGCCACTTGGCCCAGTCATCCTGTTGATATGATACATAGCTTCGTAAGTACTGTTCCATTACAGCATTAAACCTTTCAGTCTGTCCATCTGTTTCTGGATGGGAAGCAGTGGACATACTTGCCTTGATGCGTAAATTGATGCATAATTCCTTCCAGAATTTGGCCGTAAACTGTGTACCGCGATCCGAAGTAATATGGGTTGGCAGACCATGAAGCTTTCAAACATTACATAAGTATAATTGAGCAACATCTTTGGAAGTTGTTGTGGTATTGCAAGGTATTAGATGACGCATTTTTGTCAGTCTATCTACTACCACCATAACTGCGTCAAATCCATCACTTACAGGTAATCCACTTACAAAGTCCATAGAAACTTCTTGCCATGGCTGTTGAGCAATGGGTAGTGGTCGCAAGACTCCAAACTTAGCGTGGTTACTGGGCTTACTTCGACGACAAGTGTGGCAGTTGCGCATGTAACGCGCTATGTATTTTCGCACAGATGGCCAATAATAGTCTCGGTTTACAAGTTCATATGTTTTTTCGCGACCAGAGTGTCCAGCCGAGGGATTGTCGTGGCATTGCTTGAGGATATGGAGTTTGATTGGGTTGTATTGTGGCACATGTGACAGAAACCGAGTTGGTGATGAAATAAATCGATTTATTAAACTATATGAGGAGAAAAGAAAACTCTAGCTACTACTAACAGGTATTTATAAGAATTGATCTTCGTGGGTCTACAGACTGATGACTCATCCATAGGCACTGTACTTGCTACCCAGCCACACAATGACAAGTGCCACCTAGTCGTGCTAACCCTCCAACCTCCTAATTAATAGCGCCGTTTCGTTCAGATTCATCTATCTCTCCCGCGCAGCCATATCGTAAACATTCTTAGTATTACGCTTAGGTATCCGCCTAAGCTTAAACAACGGTCAAACCGTAACATTACCCCCCCATTTACCCTCTTCTTCTCTCCTTCCCTGACGCTGGCCCATTATTTATCTCTGCCGAGCCCCACTTTTCCTCCCAAACGTCGAGTGCTATAGCATCTTGTAAATTTGTGAGTGATGTCCACTCTGGTTGCGCCATTCCTGTCCACTTAACCAAAGCCTGTCTTTCTCCTTTTCTCGTCCTGCATCTAAGAACTTCGTCAATTTGGTACTCTTCTTCGCCATCATCACTAGTGATGGGGCCTGGATTTTCGTCCTCAAGTATTTGGGATGGCAACGGATTTTCTTCTGCTGGTAACAGCATGTCCACATGGAATTTATTATGTATCTTTCCGGGGACATTAAGCTGTACTACTTCAGGCGAAATTACTTTTGTGACAGTGTATTTTGCATGCTGCCACCCCAACTTTTTGGAAGGTTGGTCGTCTAATCTAATATTTCGCAGTAGTAGCCAAACTTTATCACCCACCACATATCTTGGTGCTGGCTGTCTATTTTTGTTCGTTAGTTCCTTAAATCGTTCTTGAACGGCTGCCATTGCGGATTGCATAAAGATCGTAATTCCTTCCAATCGCTCGATGAATTGCTCAGCCCTTTCTCTTCCTGTAGATGCGGGAATCATTGAATCTTCGGAAGCAGTTTGTATAGGGTTTACATGGTACCCATGTGTCGCAAAGAATGGACTTATGCCGCCTAGGGCTACTACATCTCTATTATTAATCGCAAGTTGAGCCGCAGCGAGACAATCAGACCAATCATGTTGGGTATAGGAAACATATGCCCGCAGGTAGGTTTGAACTTCCTGGTTCATTCGTTCCGTAGCCCCGTCAGTTTGAGGATGATAGGCTGTGCTCAACCTTTGTTCAATTCCCACCAATTCACACAATCGTCTCCAGAATTTGCTTGTCCAGTTAGACCCTCTATCGCTAGTCAAAGCTTTCGGGAACCCATGATAACGCCAGTGACATTCCAGAAACCGCTGAGCACAAGATTCTGAATCCATTTTCTCCATTGCCTCTAGTGTTACTGATTTCAACAATCTATCAGTAATTACCATAATATTTGTTGCCCCATTAGAGTTTGGTAGCTCTACCATGAAGTCAATAGAAAGTTCTTGGTGAAATCTATCGGGTACTGGTAGTGGTTTAAGAAGCCCTTTTTTCTGATGTCGCCAAATTGATGATCTTCCGCATACATGGCAGTTTTTACAGAATCGTTTTACGACTTGCTTATTCCAGGCCAAAAGTACTCTCGAGCCACTTGAGCAAGTGTTGCATCTCTTCCTGGATGCCCAGCACGGCTGAGTCATGAATGTGCTGTATAATGGCCGTTGTGAGAGGCTCGAAGAGAGGTACCCATATCCGTCCTTGATACCTGACCACTCCTAACGCTTCGTCAAATTCACATGCACCGATCATTGCTTTAATCGGACTAGGATCGTCCGAATCTTCCAATTGTAATTTGAGGTTCTTCGGCCATACACGCTCTCCACTTTGTACCGCATTCACAACTTGAATATATGTTTTGTCGTTTTCCATCGCTTGGTCCCAAAGCTCCTGCAAATCTCCATTGACGAATATTTCCTGGCCTTCTGCAACATTAGTACCATTTATACATAATTTTGAAGCATTAATTGGCATTAAAACTTGGCGTTCGCGGCTCAAGAGACGGGGATCGCCTTCCACTGGTCTATCTTGATCCCTTCTTGAGAGTGCGTCCGGACGTTCACTATCTATTCCTTTCCTGTAACTAGTGTGTACCTGAATCTAGATAGAAATTCAGCCCATCGAGTTTGCCGCTCTGTCAGCCTTCTTGTGGTCAGAAATACTTCAAGTTCATATGGTCACTTAGGATGGTGAAAGAATGCGCTAGACCCCTTAGCTCTGCATCCCATTCCTTCATGCTAGCTACAATAGCTAGAAGTTCTTTATCATGAATTTCGTAATTCATTTCTGCTCCAGTTAACTTCCGAGAATAGTACACCACTGGTTTCCATGTAGTATTTTCTTGTTTTTGTAACAAACAGCCACCAAGCGCATAACCAGAGCAGTCTGCCTCCAACATTGTTTCGCGATCAGGATCCCATTGGGCCAGAGCAGGCTCTGCTATAAACTTTTCCTTTAGCAATTCGAATGCTTCATTTTGTTCAGCGCCCCACTTCCAGGGTGTACCCTTGCCTGTAAGAGAAGTTAAAGGCGCACAGATTCTAGAAAATCCTTTGATGAAGCCAGGATAGAAATTGGCAAACCCTAGAAATCCTCTAAGTCCTTTTGTCGTTGTTGGAGCCTTCCATTCCGAAATTGCCTTAACTTTTGCCGGGTCCATCTTTACAGACAAATTCTCACCATCTGCAGAGATGATAAAACCAAAGTATTTAGTTTGTTTAACACTAAATTCGCACTTATCAATATCCAATCCCAGTCCAGCTTTTTGAAGCTTTTGAAGTACCAATCGCACGTGCCTTTGATGTTCTTCTTCGTCCCCATCAGTGAAGACGAGAACATCGTCCACATAAGCCGAGCAAAAATCATCTTGGTATTCACGTAGGGCTTCGTTGATGTATCTCTGGAAACTTGCTGGTGCTCCATTCAACCCAAACGGCATCACAAGCCATTCGAACAAGCCAAATCGTGTTCGAAAAGCCGTTTTCCATTCATCGCCTTCCTTGATGCGTAATTTATGAAACGCCAATCGTACGTCTAGCATGGTAAACCATTTGGCTTTACTCAGTTTGGCCAGTGTCTCCTTTATTAACGGAAGCGGGTAGCGATCAGCCTTTGAAATTGAATTCAAGGCACGATAGTCAACACAAAATCGTAAGCCCCCACCTGGTTTCCTAACAAAAAGCACTGGGGCCCCTGCAGGTGAACTACTGGCGCAAATATAATCTTTGTCAAGTAAGTCTGTCAGGGTCTTTCTCAGTATCAATAATTCATCCCTTGACATTCCATACAGGGGTCCCCAGGGTATTTCCTTATCAGACTCAAGCCTTATCTCGTGATCACTTCCTTGACGATGAGGCGGTAGTTTATCCGTTAACTCTTTTCGAAATAGATCTGTAAATTCTTTACAATGACCTGGAAGCTTATCCAGATTCGTCGTTGATTTCTTTGATGGCGCAAGTGCTTTCTGAATATCTGCCAGTGTCACAGAAAATATTTGGGTCGTGCCAGCCCTTGACTTCCTTGCTTTCCTAACCGTTGCAAGAAATACTCCTGCTGACAAACTTTTGATATTTGCTGTCTGGTGAGAGGAATCCATTCTTTCTTGTTGACCCTTTTCCCATGCTCTCAGTGGTTGATCATTCACAACGGCTTCTCCAATGTCCATAAAATGTTCCCTTGCATTGTAGATAACATCTTCCCATTCCATCCATGGTTTTCCGAGTATTAGATCATGAGATAAATCCGGTATCACGTACGCATGTAACGTGCGCTGATAACCATCAATGTCAAGTTCCATTCTAACCATTTCCGTTATAGAGTCATTTTGGCGCCGATTTTTTGTAGCCTCAGTAAGCCGTCGTGGAGTTATTTTAATGCGAGGTATGTTAGCTTTACGTACAAAGGAATTACTAACCGCGGCTAGACATTCGCATCCGTTATCAATTAAGGTAGGAATTGAATAAATTCCGTCAACAACAGCATCTATAATGAAAGAGGACCCATTCATAGAGCTCTCGGCTTCTTAATCTTCCACTGACTTTGAGCTAGTGACTTTATTTATGGCTCCATTATTCTGCGTTTGGAGACAATTTGGTTTGGGAGCCAATCTTTTTTCTACCAGTTTCTTCCCAACTTTGGCCTTAACTGTATCTGCAATGTGTTCGGCGAATTTTGCAACTTGGATAGTTGTTTCAGGATGCTTGGCTGGAAGAAGTCGACAATTAGCTATAATGTGTCCTTTCTTTCCACATCGTAAGCATGACCCAGTTTTTCTGCGCTTGTTCAACTCAAAATGTGAAACCAACTCCGCACGGACCTTATCGACACCGATCGTCCTTGAATTGCTGTCTACGTCTCGTGAGATTTCACCTAGTAATCTGCCCCCAGCAACGCCTCGTGTTCCGTCGTCGAAGTAGCCAGTCTGACCTAGCAGGTATTCCCTTGTATTTTCTATACCAACCTCGTCAATTTCAGAGCCCAGGATTGACAGGTAATCAATTAATTCTCGAAGTGTTTTAGGGTGCATACTGCCGATCATGTAATTTCTCGTTGTCTTGTTCAGCGAGTTCCGCAACAAATAGATCTTGCACTTCTCATTCCCTTTCGAACTGGGACTTCGAGAAAGCAACTGCTGGAAGCGCGGTAGATATGAAGATAGGTTCTCATGCCGGAATTGTCGACATGCATGAAGTAGCGCAACCGCCAATTGTTCTTCGTTTCTGTTGCGAAAGGTATCATCCATGGCCTGTAATAGCCCTAGCGCATCCCATTCCATACTATTTGCAAGCATGTTTTGAAATTGGCCGGAGATCATATCCTTCGCAGTTCCTATTATAGCATGACTAAATAGTTGCAAGAAAAAGTCTGACGGTTGAAGTATACATCGCTCCTCTACATCACGCCTGTATATGTAGCGAAGTATTCCATGTGTAATATCCCACTTACTTCTATCGTTGTGGTCGTACGCCTCTGGCCATTTGAGTGGTTCCTTTTCCGTAAAACATCCTCTGCGTTCTGATAAGCCTTCCATATCACCTCTTAACTGCTGCAGGGGTGATTTCTTCTCATTCTGCGATCGTTCCTGCATCCTTTGCATTATTCCGTTCATCTGAGATTGTAGCATCCCAATGTCTCTTCTGTGTTCTATTCCCCTTAATCTCATCTCTTCGACCATTCGCTCCATTTCCGATTGTATTTCTCCATGTGGCATCGATTCCTGGTTCGATAACCCAGTTGCCATGGAGTCCATTCCGATAATAAAATTGTTCATTTCCGAACCCATTGTTGATTCTTAGAATCCCTTTGCGATGTAACCAATAATTAAAGATGCCCTAAGTCACGGTCATATATGACTGCGATTTACTTAATGACGGGCAATGAATATGAAAGATATAGTTTAAAATGTGACAGAAACCGAGTTGGTGATGAAATAAATCGATTTATTAAACTATATGAGGAGAAAAGAAAACTCTAGCTACTACTAACAGGTATTTATAAGAATTGATCTTCGTGGGTCTACAGACTGATGACTCATCCATAGGCACTGTACTTGCTACCCAGCCACACAATGACAAGTGCCACCTAGTCGTGCTAACCCTCCAACCTCCTAATTAATAGCGCCGTTTCGTTCAGATTCATCTATCTCTCCCGCGCAGCCATATCGTAAACATTCTTAGTATTACGCTTAGGTATCCGCCTAAGCTTAAACAATGGTCAAACCATAACAGCACGTACCATTTTTCTCTGTAGACTAGTTTATTTTCGAACTCCGCACATTCTGCCAGCGATATATCTTTTGATTGCTTCACGTTAGCCTTTATCAGGCCCAGTATCTTACCAGGGAACGGGTCATTTTGATACCCCTGAACAAACAATTCTTCCCATTCTGGGGTATTTGTTTTTTCAGTGCGAAGCGACAAGATTGCAGACAGATCTAGATGTCTTTCTAGGTTTTCCCTCTTCAGAACAATCTGACTTTGATGTAATCTTCTATTGTCATTTTCACCAGGGAAATCCTGTGATCTTCTTGTAAGTGCGTCTGGCTTTCCTCCTTGCTTTCCTGGTCGATACTTAATAACAAAATTGAAGCGTGAAAGGTACTCGGCCCAACGTGCTTGTCTACGATTAAGGTGCTTGGAGCTCATAAAATACTCTAAATTTTTATGATCTGATATAACCGCAATTTCATGTGCAGCACCTTCCAGTTCTGGTCGCCATTCTTCAAAAGCATGTATGATTGCCAGAAGTTCTTTGTCGTAAATTTCATAGTTACATTCAGCTGGCGAATGTTTTTTCGATAAGTAAGCAATCGGGCGAAGGATACCCTTGTCATCGCGTTGGGATAGAATCCAAGCAGAGACATAGTCTGAAGCATCTGTCTCAACTGTGATTTCTCTCTCAGGATCAAAGTGGGCCAAGATAGGTGCTGTGATAAAAGCATTTTTTAAGGCTTCGAATGCGCCTTCTGATTCCGAATTCCAGATAAAGGGAGCGTTTTTACGTGTTAGCTGGGTAAGTGGAAATGCTAGTGATGAGAATCCGCGGACAAAACGTCGATAGAAGTTGGCAAAACCTAGGAATGCCTGAACGTCTTTTACTGTTTTAGGAGCAGTCCAGTTTTTTACAGCATCTACTTTACCCGGATCCATTCTGATACCACCTGGCTCGATAATAAGTCCCAGATACGTTGTGCTTTGTGTATGAAATTTACACTTTTCTGGCTTCAGGAGGACTTCTTTTTTCTGTAAGGCTTCCAGCACTCTGTGAACGTGGGTTACATGATCCTCTAGAGTCTCGCTGTAAATGAGGATATCATCAAGATAGGCTGTGCTAAATATGTCTAAATAATCGCGAAGAAAATCGTTAATGAAATGCTGGAACGTGGCAGGAGCGTCGGTTAACCCAAAAGGCATAACAGTATACTCAAAATGGCCATATCTAGTGCGGAAAGTAGTTTTCCATTCCTCTCCCTCGGCCATTCTGATCTGATTATAACCTTGCCTAAGGTCCAACTTGGTGTACCATTTTGCTTTAGAAAGCCGGTCGAGTGTTTCTCGGATCAATGGCAGTGGGTACCGATTTTTGACGGTAAGTTCGTTTAGCCCTCGGTAGTCAACGCAAAGACGAAGTGTTCCGTCATTTTTCTTCACAAAAAGCACAGGAGCTCCAGCTGGTGAAGAACTTGTTCTAATAAATCCTTTTTTGAGATTTTCCTGAATATAGGACTTTAATTCCGTCAATTCCTCCCGGGACATACCGTAAAGAGGCCCAAATGGAGGCTCCTTCCCATCCTTAATAGGGATTTTATGGTCATAGATACGGCGTGGTGGAAGTGAGTTAGCGAGTCTTTCGTCCATCATCCCGTAAAATTTATGATACTGTACTGGTAAACTGACTTTTGAATTTCCAGAAGCAGTTAGTATTTTTGTTTTACGGTTGTCTTCAACCTCTACGCTGTGTACTCGAAGCTTATTTTTGGGTTCGCACTCAGAGGTGGCCTTGGAGTTTACAAATTTTGAGAGATTTCTTGGTGCAATTCCCTTGATTGAAGGGGGGGCTACAGAGCTATTACATATTTGTTTGCAATGATTGGAATTGAAGAGAATTGTGTTATTCTTAAACCGTAGTTCTGGGTCATGCCTTTGAAGCCATGGGATTCCAAGTACTATAGGGTACGAACCAAGTTTGGTAACAAAGAAAGTAGCGGTTTCGTGATGAGAGTCAATTGATAATTGTAGACGGCAAGCGTGGGTGACCCTACCAGAAGATATGGGCCTTCCGTCTTTTACTTTTAGAGTGCGCGGGGTTTTTAAAATGTTGAAGGGAAAGTTGTGATAGCGCGCAAATGTTTCGTCAATAAATGCATACCCAGAGCATCCAGTATCAATAAGTGAGTAAGTTTGAATGGATATTTTAGCTGTTACTAATATACAGGCAGCAACCAAATGGTCACCATCCAACTTGTCCTCCGCTTGCGACACCGAAAAGCTTGATATAGAAAATGCAGACATCAAGGAGAGTTTTGAGGGCCCCGGATCAGGGCTATCTTTCAAATCCGGGACTACTGAAAATCCGGCTCGGATTTGGTGTCCCCTGGACTTGCTGGATGGTGTGTGCACGGCGATGACATTAAAACTGCACCAGTAATTGGTGCCTGATGATTTGGGCGTTTAGCTGAAGGGCACCTGTCAGGGCCGTGCCCCGCCCCCGCACAATACATACAAAGGGAGTTTTCCCGACGCCATTGTTTTTCCCCAGCCGAAAGTTTACGGAACCCATTTACAAAACTGTATCGGTTTTCAGGTGCTGGTCTGGTGGTGTTAGAAAGTTTCATTGTTGACAAATCCATGGGAGCTAGACCACCTGCAACATGTGATGGGTGCGCGAAATTTCTGTCAACTGTTTGCCGAGAAAATTCGCGGGGGTTTTTTTGTTCAGCCTTGCAACCCCGGATCTGATTGTCGATTTTCATGAGCAAAGTTGCATAGTCCTCGAGGATTACTGGTATTTCTGTTCGATGCATCATTGCATCTTTCATATCCTCGGAAAGACCTTCGGCAAGAGCATCAATTTTTGCAGCTTCATTGTATTCAAGATAGCCAATGACTCGAAGAAATTTTGAATAGCAGGTTGCAAAATCACCAGCACCCTGTTTCAGAGTTTTCAGTTTACGACGGGCAGTTCCTCGAGGGTCTGGGTCTCCAAATGAGGCATCTAAATACTACAGAAACGCTGTGACCGATGAAAATGGTTTCTCTGGGTTTGTGTTTACTAGAGGAACAATTTGATCGAGAGCTTGTCCCTCCAACCGACTAATTGAATAAATTACTTTGGCAGACTCATCTCGGAATCTGTCATTATTTACCTCGAGCTTCATCCGTAATTGTGTGATGAAACCGGGCAGTTTACTCCTTGTGCCGTTGAATTTTTCGGGGTCCGGGAATTTCTCGGAGCGAAATGCCGAAGCCGATTCCCGGGCGGCTATAGCCGGGCTAGGTTTATTAGAAGAATGACCGGCTTTAGCGATGTTTAAGTCAAGGTTCAACTTGTTGTTCTGTTCCTCGAGGCTTTCAATAACCTGGCGAGCAGCCATAAGCTGACCCTGAGCAGTATCTCGTTCAGTGCGGTATCGATTGAGGTGCCCGTTCATGTATGCGTATAGCGCGTCCGCATCAGTGGCAAATTGCTGTTTGAAGTTTTCGATTGTGGTAGGAGGAGCCCAACCACGAGAGTAGTCTGTAGACATTCTGCACGGTGTGGATTACGACGCAACGTAATCTCAAGGGCGAGGTTAGGACAGTGTTCCACAGGGTGCGTATGTGGTCTAACGGAGATCTATGTGGTAGATGAAGGTGATGAGTGGGTCGAAGGGATGACTGGTCTTCTCTAGGAAGAGACGAATTGGTAGATAGTAGCGATAGAGGCTACACGTGGGTCTTGCTGATGAAGAGCTGGAAAGAGATAAATGGTCTTCCCGAAGAAGAGATGGGTAAACAAATGTATTGTTAAGGTAATTGAAGAAGACGTTGCGTGAAGAATAATGCTTCTTCACACCGAGTATTTATATACATAAAATTACCAAATAGCATGTAACACACCGCCTCTATGCCAAACAATCTGCTACACATCACCTAATGAGACTAGCCTACTCTTATCAGTCTTCCTTGCTGGTTTTAAAAGTGCATTGATATATTATTTGTGTTTTAGCCTAGCCGTCCACATGACGTTTCATATTACGCTATGCCACAACGATCCATGAAATCTTCTCATGTTGTTATGACAACAGTATAATCCTTTACATATGGGATCATGTTGATATGAGGTAAATGTATATGTTATGATGAGCTAGTGGAAGGAAAGCAGGTATATATGATGGCTAAGTCTGTAGCTTCAGAGTTCTCTACGCTTAGTTTTCTGTAATACCCAACACCTCCCGATCATCTCCGGTCGCCTTTAGTACCATTAGTCAACACCAGTATTCGCTCGAACCTTTAGTCTCTCTAGATAATTATACTACCAAATTCAACCCTTTAGTTTCTCTATGTGATCTCAAGTAGATCTTCAGTCATCTCTCGCTGTCTATCTAACCTCTATTCCACTACAATTACGCTTCAGTCCGTACGCCTTTTCTCCAATCTGACAATTACTATTGTCTCTTTTCTTCATATCTATGACTTTGACTCTGTCCACAATTTGGGATAGATGGGCGATAATTTCATGTGACATATGTCCAAGACTAAGATGCCATCTTACTTCCAATGCAGTATTATCTTATAGTTGGGAACTATTAGTGGCAAAAGAAGTATTGAAAATTAGATCAGACTTGTTGTTTTCAAGCAACAAAAACAAGCCACAGGGAGATGTTTGTTGAAACTGGTGCTATATGGTAATGAAGGGTATTATTAACATGGAACGTAGAAAGGTATAAGTTCTCTAGCCAGGTTCATGATGACTCATACATTGACCAGCCTCCCAATTATCCACAATAAGCCAGTAATCGTGTCCCTCGCTTAGTTGTAATAATTAGTTTAAGTAGCACTCTGATACTAAGTGGGTTTAATCAACAACTCTCCACTATAGTTTTCAGACTCTTCAATCTCCCAACTCGCTTCACTAGGTGATATTAAACAGAAGCCTAACAGCTTAAGCTTCTCTACACAACTTCCATTATAACAATGTTTTGCAAATTGCTTCATGTCTGTCACCCTTAACCTTACAGATCCAATTCGCCTTTCCATCCAAATAAGCACCTCCATAATTGAAGGCTTTATATGTGATAATATTAATATGAAAACCGGGAATATGCAGGAAGTTATCAATTTTTAAATATCTTTGTCCCTTATCAGTATTAACAGTAAGTTTAATTGAACCAGTACCAATGATGAAATAATTGGAATCACTAGTGCGGACTTCAATAGGGTTTTCGAGCTTCCCATATTTGATGAATTGTGTAAATTGGTGAAGCACATGATTTGTGGTCAATGTATCTAGAATGACCAACTGGTGTTGAGAACAACAACTAGAAAAAACTCTTGGTACAGTAACAGTTGCATAGCTCTCTTTTTTGTACAGGAAATCTGCCAACACAGCAGCACCCTTAGTCTTTTCAAAAGATGAGACCATCTATTTGTACTTTTCTGGATTGCTGTGATACCATTTCAAAATTCCGGTGTCAGTTTTGTGATCTTCAACATATCCATGCCTATGTTGTGAAACATTGATATGCTTGCATTTGTTGAAATAATTTATTTCGCCTATTTTTCAAGAAAAGCAACACCACATTCCATGAACATTATTTCATCATTTTGATAATTTTTTTCATCTTTATAAACCATTATTAACTGACTCCCCAAATTATTTTCATTGTGCTTTGGCATGGCAAGTTGGAAAGCCAGTGAGGTGAATTTTGCAGGTGCAAATTTTTTCACAGCACCACTACAACCAACAATGGGCAGTAGAACAGCTGCAATTATGGCTAAAGGGTCTCTCGCGATCTCTACAGGCGTTAACATAGATAACTTGAAGACAATATGGTTTTTCCTAAACAAGGTTTGAGACAGACTGGTGATAGCAGGTACTAACTCAACTGCGGCACCAATGGCAGAGGTAGATGGGGCCATTGACGCCCTCAAGCCACAAAAATTGTCACTAAAATTGACAGTGAAAGCGACACCCATGAAAGAAAGGATGCTGGCCTTATATAAGGCAGTAACAAAGAGCCTCGAGGAGTCAATGCGCAAGATGGCTCCTCAGTTGTTACAAGGAATGGGAGGTAGACCCACTTATGCCTCAGTTGTCGAGCCCTAGCGACTAAAGTGGCAGTAAGATTAAGAATTCCAGGAGCAGATAAGATGCAGCATGCAGAGCTGCTAAAAAAAGCAAAAAAACATATCCAGGGGGTGCTGGAAATATCGCGGAATGAAATGGGCGCAATATTTATGGAACAAAAGTAGAAGTTGACTAAAAGAGTGTCATGTTCGGATTACAGCTAAAAGTGTGGGATGTGTGCGCTACAAGTACAAGTGTAAGCCACACCGTAAACGAATGTGGCGCCATCTAGGCATAGAAAACCCCCAATAACCTCCTTGTGCCCACGCCATACAGCCGCTCATACATCTAATAGGTAGCCTGAAGCGCTACCATATTACCTATTCCAACCTCTTAAATATACACAAGATTGTGTCGGGAACCTAGACGAAGTGGAGGTCTCATACGTCCACAACACACTGTGTCTCCATTTCCAACAATAATCAAAGGTTTTAAATTTCCTTTTGGTGGGTACTTACGGAGGAGGGTCGACTGTTTGTGTAAGCAAACATACCTCGTAGTGGTATTTGCTAATGAAATCCAGAGTATGAAGGTTTCTAATGTCAAAAGAGTCATCCTACATGTATATATAGTACCGGTTATGTTTTTATCACGGACTGGCGTTGTATAAATACTCGGATGTTCAGAATAGATAATTGTAGTTGTACAAGGAACGAAGCTAATCTACAAGCAGAGATCTAAATCTAAGTATCCTCGCTTAGGGTTACGCCATAGTTCTCACGTGATTACGCCCTAACTAGTTGCCCCTGTGACAGTTTTATTGTTTTATTGTTTTTGTCCTAAGCTAAAGCTATGTTTTCCACATTGGGTCAAGGACCGGTATAGCCGGCCGGGTTCCCTGTCATCTTTCCTACAGCCTAACTCGTTCCAACCTCGTGAATCGCTACCAAAAGTGCAGCTGATTGTACAGAAACGAAAAACCACGAAAATCAAACTAACTCCGAAAAAGACAGAAGATTTTTCCATGTTGGACCTAAGCAATGTGCTCCTCACACATTCCGTCGTTCGTCACACCTTCCAAATGACAAATTTACTCAATCTCTGCTGAGAGCAGTAGATGAGTTGGCAGCCACCTTTTATACAGCCGGTGTTCTGCTATTGGTTAGTAGATGCCCTAAAAGAGGCATCATCGAGGTTGCTGTGTCCTGAAACTTCTCCAGCTTCCAGAGCTCCGAAACCTGTTGCCTCGACCATCGAGACATCCTTCGCCGCGGCGATGATAGCCTTTTCGGCCTTATTAGCTTCATCCCATGTATTGTGGTTAAAAGCAATGCGGAAGCCCGCACGAGGGGCGACTTCCCGGTCTAAAAGAGCATGCCAGTTTCGATACGGTGCCCCAGGTTGACACGTCCCATGAGGTCAGACATGTATTGGTCTCGCGCCGGTCGTAATGGCAACCTTGTCGAAGACCCATTCAGAATCGACCGCCATGGGGCCTCGCTCTGTAACTATACTTACAGGTACGTTCGGTATCTGTAAGGCTACAAGATCTGGAGATGCCTCGAGTTTGGCGTTATCACTCGCCAGCTTAGAAGAGCCATCTAGCATCTCTTGTCGTGTTTTTTTGTTATTTGCTAGCATAGCAAAGCCGGTCCTCACTCGATGAAGCGAGGTTATTTTATCGTGAAAGAATAGGAATCTATTCTCCAATTTACTTCTCACGCAACTTGTGGACAGATTTCGCTACGGGTGGCCCTTTTCAAGGCGAAGGAACAGTCGCTTGTCAACTTTCGCCTTGGGGGTTTCTTTCTTTTGGGCTTTGGCCGCAGGTCGCGGCACAGCCTTTGCTATAGGAACTGCTTTTTGTCGCAGTCCATTTTTTGCTGCCGTAGCCCAGGTGCTTTTGATAGACAGCGCTTGGACGGCGGGCGTTGGTGTGCTCCTGGTGTCGGGAGCCTTTGGGAATTGGTTCGCCGGGCGAGGAGGGAGGATGGGTGGCGTAGTGGCCATATATTGCGCAATGGCGGCGCGTAAGTAGACTCTTACCGAGTCTACGAATTGTCTATTTGACCCGTTGGTCAAAAGGATGAGGGTGGCTTCGACGCCAGAGATGGCGGCGGAGCAGAGGGCCAGATTTGCCGCTGTTTCGGCGGCGCGTCGGTGTTCAGCTTCGACAATGGGTCGGAGCTCTGGGGGACACTCTGCTTTCGTGGCAGCTTTTGGCTGCGACGTTAATTTTGGCGCTGATTTGGATGCAGCGTTTTCCGACGGTTTCGACGCGGTCGGAGGAGATTTGGACGATTATCCAATCCCGTGGGGGACGGAGAATGGTTGAGGAATTTCCTCAACTCTTTCGACTGACCCGATCATGTCAGTATCGGGCTCAGTGACAGCGGGGAGGGCTTTTTCCTTCCCTTTAGTAGAGACCTTGCTCATCTCCGCGCATTTCGGAGATTGGACAAGGCCAGGTAATTGTTCGAAAGCCCTCGGGCGGACTCTCGTGTTGTCCAACTTGGCGTTGGGAAGCTTTTTTCGGACTGGAGGCATTGTAAAAATGCCTATGCTCAATCACAATTCGAAGATGGTTGCGACGAGAACGAGAAGGAAGGAAAGAGGGAAAAAATGAACTTTCGAATTTTCGAATTTCTCAAAAATGTGTGCACCGGTCATGTATCATAGCTAAACAGCTGAATACACATTAAATGATTTTTAAAAAAAAAACAAAAAGAAAAGATGAAAGCTTAATGGCAGTTATTAATGTTATTTAAAATGGGAATGAGCATCAAGTTCGCAATTTCACTACTGCTGAGTTCTCATGGAATGATGGTATCCTTCCATATCGGGAGAGAATTGTGGTCCCACAGTGCAATGATGATAATCTATGAACAACAGAGTTAATTACGTCTTAGCAGGGCAAGACTGACACCTGTACCAGGTGCCATCTACGAACCTGGGAATGAAATATTCTCCCAGAGCCAAGTTCAGTCAAATTTCGCAATACCGATTATGTTGGCCCACGAGGCAATAATTCAAAATTCTCCGCCACGTCAAACTTTCGCGCCCAACGAGCTCGACTCCTACCTAAGTCTCATCAAGTCTACAAGTACCACTTAGTACATCCTCATTTCAATGACCACACCTCTCATCAACTATGCTCTGGCCTCAGCTAGCCGCCAAATTTACGTCCACGCCGATATTTACACCCGACGGAAGAAGCAAAGCGTGGCGCACAAATCTTGGAGACAATTCTTTGGGATGGACGTGAGAGAGATTGGGACAAGTTTACAAGATGACACAGAGAATGGATATGATGTCGACGGGCGTGTAATTTTGAATTATGGCTAGGAGTTTTACGAATTGAGCTGTGTGCGCGCCAAGACTTCGCTTGCGAGAATGCAGCGGACACTATAACATCACGCAAACGATGGAAGGTGTCGTGGTCCGCCTCATGGTGATGTTCTCTGGTATAGTTTGAGTAGACTGGGCACCTACTCCACTTGGGAAGGAGACGCCTAAGACCACATTTCGCGCAGAGAAATTTCAGTTGATGATGAAGGCATGTCTGGATAACCCAGGGTTTTTTAGACGTTCCCCTGGGTGGGTATTCACGGATGAGGGTTGACTTGGGGTGAATAAAAATCCGCCATAACTTCGCAGTGGCACTTGCAAATGAAATCCGAGGCATGAGTGCTCTTACTGTAAATTGAGTCATATTTTCTATATATTTTCTCTGATATTGTGTCATAGCTAGATAGCTGCATACGCAATTAAAGTCTGATACAAAAAAAAATTACGTCTTACCACGAGCCACCAGCGGCAAGTCATCAAGACGCAGCAGCGACCTATGCTGTGATAGCTCGAGACTTTTTCTGGCATGGTATGTTACAACAAGTAAAGATTTTTGTTAGGAATTGTCATACCTGTTCGAGATCTAAGCCCTCCCGCGAGGCAGCTCAAGGGTTACTGCGTCCACTTCCTACTGCTAGAGAATGTTAGAGACACATAGCCATGAATTTTGTGGTAGACTTTCCGGTCAGTAAGGGGGACTATTCTCAACAACTGTCAGTGGTGTCCCCTACGAACCTTAAGCTCTCAATGTAGAGTCTGCAGAGCCAAGATTGAGTGACAAAGTCCTCACTTCGATGAGGATTCCCAATCGCTTTGGCGGTCTATATCGTCTTCATCCACAAGCACATCCCCCTATCACCATTATCATGAAGCTAACCACGATCAGATCAGATGGTAGGGTCGGAGCCCTACTCATCACCAACCCTTGATCATGGAGCAAAAGCCATCCGATGAGTTTCCAGAGCGTACCCAGCACCCGATACGGAGATGGTGGATTGGGTCAAGTCGGCCTCAAATAAATCAAAGAAGGGACATATAGGTAAATATTCGCACCTCGTGTAGTCCCGGTTTCTAGTTTGTTGTGGCCTAAACCCTCGTTTAGGATGTAAGCTTTCTGCACCATTGCACGGAGCTCCAGGACCAGCTTCAATTCAGTTCGATCGGCTTGAGGCTGAAAATTTAGTATAAAAATTTAGGGAAATTGACAAGTTTATTACCGATAACATTTTGTTTCACTATGCAGAACATGAAGAACAATCTGATAATAGTAGAACCGCTGCGAGATATTTTAGACGAGGTGATAAGGTGTAGCTAAACTACAAGAACATCAAATCACTTCAACCTTGTCGTAAACTCGATTTTAAAAAGGAGGTCCATTCAATTTCAGTGAGTCTGTAGGCAACTGTGTGGAAACTCGAGGGACAAAAGACAATTGGCGAGTAGTCAAAAGCTAGCTTGGACCCAAATCATAAGATTCTAAACTTAAGACAAAAGCATCTAGAAGGATATGAATCTGTAAATATGTACATGGGTGTTCCACTGTCAAATGAAGTTGACATCACGAAACCTACCGTCCCTCATTGACTTCAACCCAAGGGTTTCGCATGAAAATCAATATACATGACAAACCTTTTGTATCGTGATTTGTCACCCTCAAGACTCTTGTGTGTGAGACTAGTCATTGGAATCCCTGGATTGACCCTGAGTCAGCTTACCGACTATTGGACCGACGACCACGTGGCCACTAAAAATGACGGGGCTTCACAAAAATGCGTATAAGCTGGAACTCCCCTCTTCTGCAAATAACCACCCTGTTTTCAACCTCTCCCCGCTATCCCCTGTGGCCAATGATCCACTACCCAGACAAATATCAGAACCAGTTACAGTTTTAGATCCCGAAGATGATACTCCTGAATACGAAATTGAATGAATAATTGGGTCACAATGGATTGATGGTGAATTGAATTATATAATACCATGGACAAGTTACGTACCACAGGATAATTGGGCAATCATAGCCTCTGAAGCCCAAATTTTTAAAGAATTGGTTACAGAATTTCATGAAATGAATCCCTCCGAGCCACACCCTGGTGACAAACAACCACCGGCTAGGAAGCAACCAATACGAAGATCAATTCCTGTTGGAAATATCGCGCAATGAAATGGGCGCAATATTTATGGAACAAAAGTAGAAGTTGACTAAATGAGTGTCATGTTTGGATTACAGCTAAAAGTGTGGGATGTGTGCGCTACAAGTACAAGTGTAAGCCACACCGTAAACGAATGTGGCACCATCTAGGCATCGAAAACCCCCAATAACCTCCTTGTGCCCACGCCATACAGCCGCTCATACATCTAATAGGTAGCCTGAAGCGCTACCATATTACCTATTCCAACCTCTTAAATATACACAAGATTGTGTCGGGAACCTAGACGAAGTGGAGGTCCCATACGTCCACAACACACTGTGTCTCCATTTCCAGCAATTCCTCACAGGAGTTCGGCTCGGATAAGGGGAGGGTAGGGTCGGATATTGTAGTGATACACCTTCCAGGCCGATCTTCTAAGTAGGGTCTGGATAGCCTGAACATCTATCCCACCTGAGACAGAAGATCGCTGGTTCGACTCCAGCAGACCTCACCTTACTGAAGTAAGCTACATTGATGATGGTGGCATATCTATATAACCCAATGTTTTTTGAGAGGTTTCCCTTGGGTGAGTTTCACGGAGGGCATAGTTCAACAGCGGTGAAGAAAAAGCCGCCTTGTAACAGCTGTAGTGAGACTTGCAAATGATATCTGAGGCATGATGTTCATCACAACTATATCATCATTGTATCTGACTGAAGTCAACACCTGCATGGGCCGAAAAAGGCGCCAAATCAGGATAATGAACAAAAAAAAAAAAAGGGGGAGGGTAATGTAACGGACCAAGGACCTATTCTAAAACAATAGGAACTATGTACGAATATATGTGAGCCATTCTACTGTATTCTATCCTAATCTATTCTGTTCTCTAAACTATCTTATTCTATACCATTCTAGTCTATTGTTTCTGTTCTATCCTGTACTTGTCTAGACTATTCTATTCTGTATGAGTGGATACTGGAAAGTTCGAAAACAATAGGGAGGAATATATAATGAGCAATTGGGATGACTATGGATTGGCAGATTATGGTCTTGTATCCTTAGGAACTATTTAGAAATTATTGAATCTTATCTTTGTTGTAAGGTTAAAGATCCAGAGGGATTTCGGGCGGTTGGAGAGGAAGAAAAGGGTGGTATTCGAGCACAGGAGCAGGTGAACGGGGCTTTAGATGTAAAGCTGTGGAGTTGACGAGAGGAGTGATGAATATAGCCTTCAGAGATATTCAGTTAATACAATAAACTATAATATTGGAGAGACTACTGTAATAGGCCTTACCTTCAGAGATATTCAGTTAATACAATAAACTGAGGATCTCTGGAGGTAGGAGAGACTACATCTATATACAGGAATCAAACTTGGTATGACTAAAGTTGGGGAATTGTTGAGGTACGTGCCAATGTCTCAACTTGGCAGCATTATCCAAATGACGTTTTAGCCTTGTGTTTTAGTGAACCCCCGAGACTAAAACAAGAAACAGATGTGACTACATTAAACATGGAATCTGGTAACAAGTGAATTAAGAGTTACATGTAGTAGTGCACAGACAGAGATCCTGCACCGATACTGATGCAGAACTGTTTTATTACAACAATCTTATGTCGAACTCTTGAAGTGTTTAACTCTTGAATTGTCGAACGCTAGACCCATCGGAATGCAAACACCTCTGGTACCCTTGACATTATCCCCATAAACATATCCCTTCTTTAGGGAGACAACTGCTATTGTACCAACCTTGTTTCTTACTCAATATCTTTTAACATCTTTAATGCTTATTGTACCTCCTGCTATCACCATATTTCATCACCATAGAATTAATCATTCTTCCGAGGACCGCACAACTTGTACCCTATAGAACATTGACAATACAACACCCCGAGACTTTGTCTCTCTTAAGTATAACTCAAATGAGGCTATTGCAAGATGGGCTCTTGATTCCAGCTCCACTAACACTATTTAGAGAGTTTACCTGAGAACGTTTTGTTGAGCAGAGAGATTTGCAAATACATGAGGCTGTTGGGCGCAGATTATATCACTTATTGTGTTAGCTGTTAAGCTGGTGTTTGCCTGCAGCCTGCGCTGTTTATTGAAGGCTTAGCAAAAATTGTGAGCAGGGTGTAATAAATGGGAATTGGATAATTGTAAGATCTGTGAGAACAAGGCACTAGATCGAAATCCGAGAATAGAATATAGAAATATAGATATTAAGTTGAGTCATTTGCAGGGATAATTATCAAGGATTGGAAGACAGGGGGCTTGTGACAGTATGGACTAGGGTGGAGTCTGGAGCGAGGACGTAGATACAGATGAGGACAAAGACTAAAACTAGGATGGAGACAATATTCAAGAAGTAGGTAAAACATAACACAAAAGACTACCGTAAAAACACAATCAAAGAGCTTCCTCAAGTACCTGAGACCAGTCCATACAATTAAGAGTGTAATGCCCTACAACTGTAGCATAGCAACTGTTCACTATCCTGACTAGTGACTGTTGCTATCACAACACTGTGACCATTGCAATGCCCTAGCCCTATTACTCAGTTTACTCAAGAGGAAGTTGGCTAGGTGCGACACAATATTACAGGGCTAGTCTGAGAAAGTAACAATTATGTATGAAGCAGCTTTTATTATTCTCTTTAACCTGTAGTTTGCCATACATGGAAAATAAAGTACCTCTAACCATAAGGTTGCCTCAGTGCCTATGTTCAGACTGTGAGATTTGGTTAAACAAGTGGAAAAATAGGAGAGTCTGTAAAACCAGTGTGGAAAATTGTAAACTACTCCCGCTAGGAGGCAGAGTGTAATGTGAACTATACTCTGTAATAAGAAAACCTAGTAGTTGGTTTTTATGTTATAGTGCATTAATACTAACCTCATACTTTATGAAAGTTTAGTTACATTTATTCTTCTTATCTCGACTTTTACCAGAATTGGAAGCAGTATTTTAACAACTTCTCCACAAACCTTCTTCAAGTATACCTTGCCATAATATTCAGATAGTGGCAGGGTTTAATCATTGAAAATCAAGTTATTCACATAAGGAGGCTTTGTATATTCTCTAGTTATGTAATCAATGTTAACTACATAAATGTTGCTCTTTTCCTAATCCACTCAACCAGTACCTTGTATAATTTATCTCCATGCATCATGAACACTTTACCATGTTGAGGTGATAGCTTTTTTGTGTTAATATTTCATTCATACTTGTAAATTAATCTTTTGCTGCGCATATCATTCAATAATTTCTTCACAGTTAAAATATTTGTCCCATGCAAAAGCCTGTACAGCTATAATTTGTTTTCTATGGTTGAATAAAATTTTTACTTTTGTCAATGGATCTGAAAATTTTTCATTTTATTAGCTATGAATGATCTTTGGAAATGAGATTTACTCACAATCAGGTTGCGGGAATGATATAGAAAATACTAGAGGAACACTTATACTGCTGTCCGTAAAAAATTCGTTTCCGGGATCTTGTGGTACAGTCTTGTCGTAGGATAGATTGATTTCTTCCGTGAGTAAATCATGAGATAAAACTTGTCCAAGACAATTGTAACCATCCAGAGCTAATGTCGGCATAGAATTGCTCAGAATTGCTACAAGTGATGCAACTAGAGAGATTTTCATTTCTGCGGTGAAATCTTATTTCAATTGTGGACAACTTATGTATTTTGAATATTTAAGGAATTTCTAGAAAAAGGTGAAGATTCTGATGAAAGGGGTCTAATTTTATAGCTTGAAATTTGGAAAGAAACTGTGATTATATATTTAATGAAGTAATGAGAGAGGCTTTATTCATCCCCCATCTTTTTTAAATGAATAAAACTCTTAATTTACAGGGTAAGCCAAAATAAGGCTTTCCATTCTTATCAGTTACTTAATAACAAGGAGTCATCCTAGCTGTAAATGCTCCTACAAGCTTTCGAATATAATAAGATCTTCACTTTTCTACCAATGCCGCCACTCTAGACGTAGTAGAATAAGCTTCCGGGTGTCATCATTGTCTCTCCACAAAAACCTGACGAGGGCCCAAAGTAGCTTAGCGATCCAAATTCGAAACGAGCATATCGGGCTCAATTCTTATTTGTACAGAAAAATAGTACCAGGAGTTTATCACCCAAGTTGCCCGTGTGGCTACCAATCACAAAATCCCAAGCACATGATCATGTCCTGCCCTAAGTGGTCAGTTGGTAGAGGAGAAATCTGGGGACAAGTCCGAAATCGATCCTTTGAAGCAATGACCAACAATCCCAGCAATATGAAAAGAATCACACAATGGATTTTTGAATTTGAATTTCATTTCATGAACCTGGTTTGGCGCCCTATGGGCCTATGCAGGTGTCTATCAAACTATCTAATTTATAGAGGAGGAAACCTTGCAGTAAAAACCCCCTTTGCTATCTGATTGGATTCTGTACCATTATAGTCTTACCTTTAGCAAGTGCACTCACACTGTTGTTGCAAGTGTGGATTCCGTCCTTGTCCTGTGTTCCCGTTTTCCCCTCTTTGCTTGATTGACGCCTCGATTTCTCTCGTCATCCGATATTGCTCTATCCATCCTTCCTTCTGAATCCACTGCGCTATTCTAGTCATATCTTTGAAGTTATTTACCATTGCTTCGAAGGATCGGGTCGTCGATTTACGTAGCAACTTACCTCTTCCTTTTGCCCATCTTGGACAAGACATCACCATGTGCTTTATATTTTGGGACGGATATCCACATTGGCAACCTGGTTTTCCTACTCCTGGTACATTTCTTCGGTATATGTAAGCATTGAGCCCAATATGCTCGCTTCTTACTTGTGTGGCAATGCTGCTCTGGACCCTGCTAAGGTTTTGGTGGATTTGGATGGGTGACTCTCTGTAGTTCATCATAGGCCTAGCTGTTTTCTTGTCATTGTACAAATTTGCCGCTTTCCAGTTATCCGGATCTGCTTGCGCTCGAGGACGCAAGCGCCGCTCCTTCTTTTGGCTCGTCCAGGATTCTTACCATTCCTTAAATGCGCTGTTCTTCCCGGCTACTTTCTGTCCTGTTTTAGAATCAATGTTGCTGCAGATTAAGGTCCATTCCACGAGATTATCTCGCCACACAATGGATTACTAATCATGGTTGGATAGAACAATTCCGCATGACAAATGCAGTCGAAATGCTGCTAAGGGAACGAGACGTAACATGTACAAAGTTGGGGTTGATAGAAGGAACGTGATTGGTACACATCGACGGTGTTACAGTGTAACTGTACTTTCATCAAGGTAAATTGCAAACTTTAAGAATTAAGTCAGAAAGCTTGGGAGGTTTTCACTGTAAGGTTTCCTCCTATGTAAATATATAGATAGGTTTATAGCCACCTGCATGGGCCCAAAGGGCGCCAAATCAGGTTCATTAAATCAAATTCAAAAGGTCTTTATTTCCTTAGTCATTTTTTGATTTTTACCAATCAAATTGCCTCTGCAAAATTCCTTCAATTAAAGTTTGTACAGTTTTGTCAGATGATATACTCCTCACTGCTCAGACATTATCAGACATTATCAGACATGATCAGATATGATCAAATTGGTCTCCAAAAGCAGTAATTC
The DNA here is from genome assembly GCA_900239735.1 of Blumeria hordei DH14. Lineage (NCBI taxonomy): Eukaryota > Fungi > Ascomycota > Leotiomycetes > Helotiales > Erysiphaceae > Blumeria > Blumeria hordei. The sequence goes on from OENG01000015.1 coordinate 1,554,642, forward strand.
AACTACTGTAAGTGTGGATATATACAGTCATTGTGTAGAAAGATAATCCGGATATGATGTTAAAAATGCAAGGTTATGGGAGGTAGAATAGTTACCGGTAAATAACTGCATGTTCACTGAGACTTGAAGATAAAGGTAAAATGTAATGAACTAGTAGACTTGCTTGCTTTGATTCAAGTTTAGACCTTTCAGTGGTGCCGGTGTAATCGCTCAGTATGCTCTGCATATCTGGGATAGCAAAGAAGAATCGCATCCGAATCGAAGTCGAAAGCAACCTCAAGCATATCACCATTTGATAACCTCTCGATAATTCCTTTCTTACTATTCTCATCTCAGTCCTCAACCTCCATTTAACCACGCCTCATCTCACCTCAACAACCAATAAAGAATTTACTCCAATTGCAAACAGGAGCTTGCCCCATTAATTACCGGCCATCACCGACTACAAATTTACGACGCTACGTATACCCGCAAGGAGGAAATCAAGTCATAATATACAAAGCTCGGGTCATGGTTTATGGGGGACTGATGCTCAAATGGAGTTCTACATCTTGGGGAAGGATAGGCGGCTGAGATGTGGTGCGAGAGGGGGAAAAGGTCTCTGAAGACGATGCTGGGACTGACATTTTCGAGGGGTTTTCAACTTTGGAACGTTTGTGGGCGCCAAGACCGAGATTTCGGCTAATTAGCCAGGAGGGCTTCTTTTGTCGATGAGTCAACGGCACTCCCAAGCGCCCTGGACGGCACAAAAGAAGTTAGGCTAAGCTACCATACAGCAATCACGCTCTGTCAAGACTTTTCTGACATTCCAGCACGACCTTAGGGAAGGAGTTGGAAGGAGGCTAGAAAGGCAGGGTGCGAATTTCCCGAGGTACACACAAGTCTGCAGCGCCCAGCTGGCCGGCCTCTTCGAACGCTTCAGAAGGGGCACTATGTCTTCGGATTTAGTCCTAATGCCGGTATTAGGAGAGCTCCGCAGCCAGTGGTTTTTGCGATTTTTCCCGGCTGCCATACACCCACAAATGGCCATCGTTTCGTTGGCTAGAGAGGGGAGATAATGAAGGGCAAAGGGCTCATCTAAGTGTATGATCGAATGAGGACTTGTGAGGGGTGGTACTGTTTGAGGGGAGCTGTATGGGAGGCATAGGAGGGGATATACTACTGGCATAGGTATCCTTGGCCTGTAGGCAGAGAGGACCTGCATGTCCTACATAGTCATAGACTCAGACAGGACAATAAAATGAATTAACAGCCCTTCAGCTTCCTGAAGTACCTGAGACCAGTCACTATAATCAAGGATGCAATACCCTACAGCTGTAACATAGCAACTGATCAGTATCTTGATTAGTGAGTGTTGCGAAACCAACTTAGACACTCCCCGTGCTTGTGGTTTCAGTAAATGTCCATCAAGATTGTCTGGTATCGCCTATTTGCTACTAGTTACACCATCATCTTCTGCCACGTCTGATATTCGAGACTGCGACGAGAATACGTGTAACTGGTATCAGATCTGTAGTTTGTTCCGTTGTATCCCGTAATGAGGCATTACACTCTAGCCCATGACATTTCTAGAAATCAATGTATATAGACAGCCTCGTATCCTGTTGGAAAATATACTCTGTACAATATGATATGGATATAAATGATGAAGTAAAGAAGACTTGATATTTTACAATTATGAGAACGTTGGACTTATATATACATCTAAGGGAGAAATCCCCACAAGTCTCATGTGCCTATCAAACCTAGTGATTACCAGCCACCTCTCATCTACCATGATGAGCTAAGATACACTGTAGTACGTAAATATCCAAACGTATATGCGACAGTAGGCGCAATTAGCGCACTCAAGACATGTGTGTGGATCCTGAAAAGATCTACATTATCACGTGTTGATCAGATTTTAGATGTACGGCGCATAGACAAAATCCTAGAGCCATTATGATCTCACACGATCAGATCGCACTGGAGCTGAGGGGTAACAGAGTATTGATGTATATAGGCGCATAGATATGCTACATTTGGGGGAAAAATAGAATTCAAGTATTAGTCTCAAGCTCTACACAAGATCCGTTGTAGTTAGGAGCCACGAGACACCACGTGACAACATTTCGTTCTTACACCCACACCCCGCCATTTACTAGCTAACCAACACGCGCCCAGAAACCTCAACTTTGTCAAAGAGTGCAAACTTTGCGTTAGAACTAAGACCCCTCGAGAATCACCGCCTGGTTTCCTGAAGCCACACGATATGCCGGTCTGTGCATGGGCTGATATCTCGATTGACCATATCGTTGTTTCACATACTTGTAAACGTAGTGGAAAGGTATTTAATCATATCCTTGTGGTTGTCGACCGTCTAACAAAAATGCGCCACTTCATTCCAACAACACCTTTGGATACATAGAATTAGTGGATTGTTTCATTAAAGAGGAGTACAAGCTTCATGGTGCACCAGATTCAATTATATATGATTGTGGCTCTGCATTTGTCTCTGATTTTTGGCATTGACTGAACGCACTTCAATCTGTCAATTTGAAACTGTTACGGTTTGACCGTGGTTTAGCTTAGGTGGAGACCTTTGCGGAGTTTGGGGGCGTACTAGGGAGAGCGTTACATATTATCTTGTATCAAGCGACTAAGTTTCACTTGGCCACATTACATTGGAGCTAGGAAGGAATGTGAGACGGCGAAGTAGAATTGCCAAGTGAGAGAGTCAGCTAGATGGCAAAGATGACGACGGGCAGTGGCGGAGCAATATGTCATTCTCACCAACAGAGTACGTACTGGATGAGCTAGGAGGATGTACAAATAGTCATTACCCGTAGTTGTGGCACTTCTCTCTTCATATAGTTTAAACTTTCTAAAAGTACACTACAACCAGCTTGGTTTCATCACAGAAACATAGTTCTGCTTTCCATACGCAGACAGATTGCCAAACGGAAATAATTCATTCGTCCCTAAATCAATATTTTAGGGCATTTGTTAATTTTACACAAGATGATTGGGTTGACTGGCTTCCGCTAGCAGAATTCTCAGGAAACTATAATATGAGTGAGACAACAGGTGTCTCTACATTTTTTGCGAATTATGGGTACAACCCACGCCTTGGAAAAGAACCAGCTAATCCGGAGCTATCATATTTATAGGGTTCATTGAAGAAAGAATACTTAAAGGCCGACGCTATTGCGGATCTTTTTAGTCGCATTTTGAAAAATTGAAAGCATTAAGCCGTCAGTCCCAAGAAGGATACGCGAATAATGCAAACTCTCCAAGATCAGAGGCTCCAGTCTATAAGCCAGGAGATAGAGTGACGATAAGCCTCAGGAATTTTAAGACCAACCGACCAAAAAAGAAATGGGATGACAAATGGGATGGGCCTTACAAAGTAGTTAAGGTAAACAATGGGGCTGTAATTGTTGAATTGCCAAAACAGATAGAGGTGAACAACAGTTTCCACACATCAATGGTTCGACCATGGTCCGGCTCAGTAGTCCCAGGCCAGCCAAGTATCAACAAAAATGAGCGTCGTAATACTGCAGGTATTAAGGAAATAATGACCCCTCTGTCATTGAGGTTGTAGAGCGCATTAAATCAATTAACTACCGAGGTGAAACTAAGTACAGAATTTGTAGTCACGTGTCTATAAGCAACGTAGCCTTTTCGATAGCCCCAATTATTGTAAATTCTAACAGCATGGTGTGTTGCTGAAACAAATATGGAGGGCAAAATTGTTGATAAATGGAAATTTGATAAGATCCTCAATGTACATGATGAAAATATTGGTAACTCTGGGCTTACATACCTTGTCAAGTGGAAATACGTTGACAAACACACTTGGCAACCTGAATCAGATTTGGAAGGCTGTCATAAAGTATTAATAAATTTCCATGTAAAAAACCCTGACAAACTGGGGCCCCCGGAATGGGTGAAAGCTGGACCTGCGTACAAATCTGTTCCAAAGCAACGACCACAAAGATCAGTTAGGCAACAAAATATGTCAAAATCAAAGACTTAGTAACTGACTAATTCTGAAAAAAAAGGTTGGGAAGATTAGATATTGTAGTTTGGGGTCCAAACTCAATTTTGGAGGGGGAGTACTGTCTTGGAATCAAGTTGCAGGTCTGACTTAGCGAGCTTGATACTTGAAGATTTACATGAAGGTGCCATAGCATTTAGTAAATGGCTTCATGAAACATGCTTTTTTGAAACATGCAATAACAACACTAACTAGTGCCCCAAACTATAAATATTGGGCATGTATTTGCAAGAGCTCTGATTTAAAGACTATTAGTCTAGGTGATGGATAATTTTCTTGTTAATATAGATAAATATCTTCTCTACTGTATTAGAATACAAAAGTCTCAGCTGGAGAGTACTTTTGACTTCAGTTGATAGTTCGGGGTGCATGGCAGGCTGGTCTTGGCCCATTTATTACATGTCCGGCCTAGTTAAAAGCGTCGGCACGTCGGGTAGTTTATATAGACTGAGCTGGCCAGCACGAGACCTTATGGTTGTTGTTTGTTTGTTTATTAATTTAGGTCCTAGAATATACCCGTTATCCCCTAAGGGTCAAAGACCGATGTTCACAGCCAAGATCATATCCCTGATAAGCCAAACTTGATCCCACCGCTTGAACCACTACACAAATAGTAGCTAGTATAAAATGCGCACTGATACAAAATTCAACCTTTAAAAAAACCAAACTCCTAACCACAAAACTATCCTGCTCTGTAGATTTACCAATCTCTGGTTCGGGAACAAATCTCCTCGACTTGTCTTCCTTCCTGTCATATCATCTGTGTGACTAATTTATATTGTCCCCGATGAGATCAGGGGACGAATTTGTAGATGGCAACCCAAAACAGCAGGTTTCCTTCTCAAAGATTTTGAAAAATTCGTGACACTTTGGCCCGAGAAGTTTTTGGATAAAGCCACTATGTGTCAATCTCCCTCTAAGTCGACGCGTGACGTGAGCGTGTAGTCGACAGTGAATAAAATGGGTTGGAGTGGTATCCTCCCCACAGGTGCACTCCATGAGAGCGTCCAGATTGTTGAAACGGCGGTGATTCGCCGCGAAATTGCCATGGCCCGTACGAGCTGCAATCAGATTTCGGAGTAGGAACCTCGAAAGTCCCAGCTCAGGTGGTTTTCTTCGTCACATGAGCAGGTCGAGCTTGCGATATCGGGGTGGGCAAGCTTCGTTCCACCAATCGTCGAGTAACGCCTGCCGCAAACAATTCATTTGGCCATGCAGAAATGCCAGAGTGATGGATTCTGGATGTATTTCCGGGCTCGGCAGCATTCGTAGGCCAGACCTGGCGGCCGAGTCGGCTTCCAAGTTACCCTGGATTCTTGAGTGACCGAGAACCCATTTAATTGCCACGCGAGCTGTTTTGGACAACTCACGAAATTTCCGTACTTCATCGTGGCTTGTCGTGGACTTGCCTGTCTCAAGTGCGTTGATCGCTTGTTGACTATCCAGGAAAAGGTAGACTCGTTGTGTCGCGCTCTGGAGTCCCAATGCTGCTTCAAGAGCCTTCCTTGCCCCGGTGATTTCTGCATCCAAAGCCTCACCCCCATGCCCGATGCCACTTCCCGTAAGCAAAGTCTGCCCGTATCTCTTCAGAACAAAACGCCACGCAGAGCGTCCATTCCCTTCCGATGAGCCATCTGAGTAGGCACAAATTTCCGACTTCGACACCTGGTTGATCCATTGTCTACATATCTCAATTTGCTCTTCTTTAGATCCTGCTTTCGGTAAGTAGGATGTAGGTGGCAGTGGTTCCGCACCCTCTGCCTCTGGTAATTGTCGGTACGCTCGCTGTACTCGAGACATTATTACCTCAGGGACCGAAGTCGCTCGATTTCTCTTCTTGTATTTCCGCGTGCCTATATTTTGGCACACAGCCGCACGAATCCTCAGCGGATGGCGGTCATCTAGAGTTTTGAGCCTAACTGACAGTCGAAGTCGATTACCCTCCAGTATGATTTTCCCTGGTGGGATTCCTCCTTCTCTGTGGAGTACAACGTTTGCTGTCGTCCTCATTACCGGGAGAGCAGCTCGAAGTCCCATCAAGACAGCCTTGTCGATCATGCCACATAAGTGTGCCGTTGGTGGAGTTGTCATCCTTTTTCTCGTTGGGCGTTTGAGACCTGGCCACCAGATCTCCGCACCAAATGTCGCAATAGAAATAACACACATATCGACTGCTCTGATAAGCGCTCCTGGAGCGGCTCCTCGGAGAGCAGTGTTGAAGCGGCGCAAATTCTGTGCAACTTTCAAGGCTTTACCGCACCATGTTGTTACATGGTGCTTAAAGGTCAGTCGGGGATCTAGGTAGACACCCAACCAGCGAATATGTTCAGCTGGCTCGATAAGGGTTCCATTGACATAGATTCCTTTCGCAGGCTCGCGGCACCGTGCGGGAAACTGAATCACTTCAGACTTACTTGTGTCGAAAGCAACCGCATTTTTCCCCGCCCAGCCCAGGAGATCGTCGACTTCGCTCTGGGCTGCAGCGGCGGATTCCGTTATGGTGCGGCCAAACCCGATGATTCCGAAGTCGTCAGCATACCTGAGCCTCATACCTGGCTTTCCGCTTCGCATTGGCTCTGCCATGTACAGAAGGAAAAGGAGTGGGGATATCGGTGAGCCCTAGGGGACTCCACAGCTTAGCTGTCGTTGGGCGGTCACTCCTCCCGAGTGCCGAACTTGGACCATTCGATGCGCTAGAAACGATGTCATCCACTTGAGGATCGAGTCTGGCCAACCTTGCTCCTGCATCCTTATCACCAGACGGTTATGTAGAACTGCATCGAAGGCACCTTGAACGTCCAGGGTGACAAATGTAGCCGTCCACTTTTGGGAGCTTGCCTCTTCAATTTCGTGTACCACACAGGAGACGAGGTCAATTGCCGAGCGTTTTGGGAGCGTGCCAAATTGCTGTTGTCCCGTTACATCAAAGATCACAGCGAGATGCGCCATACGCTTAGCCAAGAGCCTTTCTAGACCTTTACCTAGGCAAGAAAGAAGGGCGATGGGCCTCCATCCTTTGACTGTCGTTGGGTCTCGATTAGGTATCGGGACCAGAACGACCTCAGCCAGCTTGAAGCATGATGGATGAATGCCAATCCTCACGCAGGCCCGGAAGAGTTGAGCGACGTACGGTCCGATTGTGTTCCAGCAAGCCGCTAGCAGCTCAACTGAGATTCCGTCTGCTCCAGGGGCTGTGTTACCACAGCCGATTGTGCAGTGTCTTACTTCTTCCTCGGAGATGTCTTCATTCCACGGGATTCGGTTGCTGCTTGTCGCTGTGCACGGTGGCAAGTCGTCTGACGCCTGATGTCGGGCAAGAAGCTCATCGCGAAGTATTGTGGCTCGCTCTAATGGGTCCGAGATGAGGGTTCCATTATGATTGAGTGGTGGTGGAATGCTAGCCTGTCGTGGACTGGCCTTTCTCAGCAGCTTGAACACATCGCTCGGCGACTTCATCGCTTCGACCTGTTGCGTCTGGTATTCTTTTTTCGCAGCTCGGAGAACTGATCGAAGCTTTTTCGCGCAGACACTCCGCTGGAGAGAGGGTAAAGTCGCTCGATATTTGTCTCGTGCTGCCCTGCATGCCGGGGTCCACCAAGGTGCTGATTTTCCGCTACTAGCTCTGGCTCGGGTTCCTGTCGCATTAATGGCGGCATTAGTTTGGAAACAGAGTTCATGGCGTATTCTTCAACTTTTTCGACAGTGTCTAGGGCTGAAGACGGCTTGATCCATCTGGCAGTGAAGGCAGCAAATTTTGGAAGATTTTTCTTCGTCACTCGGAACTTGGGTATCCCAGCCTTCATTCTTGCAGCTCTTATCGGAATTTGTCCTCGGATAGGAAGATGATCGCTGGTTACGCATTCACTTCGATCCACCCATGCTTGCGCGCCATTGATGTTAGTCCAGGCTAGATCCAAGGTGTTGCCAGCTTTGTGCGTGGGCTCCCCAATGATGAGACAGGATAGATGGTGATGTTGCGCCCATCTATCGATTTCCTCTCCTTGTCCGTGAATTCGGGTGGTGCTCGGTTGCCAGGCCCAGCAAACTGAGTTGAAATCCCCCGCCGCAACAGAATTTGGCGGTGGATCCCAGTTGATGAGAGGCTGCACAGCCTGTGGGTCGTTAGGCGCTTTGTAGACGTTGAGGAACGTGATTCCATTGACCACGACCCAGCAATAGTCTGCCGTAGGCGTGGCACAGGGAAAGATCTGTTTTGCGATTATTTCATTGCCGCTTTTCCGAGTGTAGGTCACTGCCCTCGGCCTATACTGATCCTCACCACGGGGAATATGGCAATCATATCCCGGATAAGTCTTTGTTGACTTGCTCTGATTTTTCCACAGAGGTTCCTGAACAAGCAATACATCGACTCCCAGCTCAAAAGCTCGGGCGAGCGCGATGTCCTGTGTCGGGCCTCCCCTTCCTACATTTATCGACATGAAATTTAAGGTAGGAGGGAGGCGAAAAGGGGCCCGTGGGGCGCCCTTTATAAGCTTTCTTCACGAATCACTTCCTCTGTAACCTTGGTTACAGAAGGCGATGAATCGGTCATCAGCACTTCGAAGCAGTTGCTGGAATTGAAGCCCGTCTGAGCTATTTTTGCCTTTTCAGAGGCTGCTGAAACTGCAGCTTCAGCGCGTCTGACAGCTGATTTTGCTCGTGCAACTGCAGCAAATTCCCGTTGACTCGCCTGCCTGATTGCCTCGAGGTTCTCTTTGGATGCTGGTCCAGACTTTGTAGGACGAGCTAGACAGTCACGACTGTCCGATCGGTAGGGGCCCCCACAGTTGCGACACTTTGTATATGCCTTACACTCTGCGGAGGAGTGCATCGTTGACGTGCAGTTCCAGCAGGCTGGGGCACGTGAGCAACCTCGAGTGCCGTAGAATTGCAGGCATCGTTTGCACTGGCTTATTGCCTGTTTAGGCTTGTGACAAACTGCAATTCCAGAGTCGTCAAAAAGTCGGAAGCCCGGCCGAGGGGCAGACGCTCTCTCGAAGTGAGCTATCCAAGTTTGGTAGGGAGCTCCTACTCTCCCCTTTCCGAGTGGACGGACACGTACCGGAACCGCCTTGGTGGTTCGAGTTATTTCTTCTGCCACCATCTCCTCAGTGACTGTGACCTTGCCCATAAGTGTGTGTAGGGTCACTGGAACCGTTGCGATTCGAAGGGCAGCCAGATCCGAGGCTGTCTCCAACTTAGCTTCAACCTTGCTGAATGATTCAGCAGCGTTTAAGAGAAGCTGGCGTGCTTCTTCGTTTTTGGCTTTCATTGCAAAGCCGGTGGGAACACAATACACATGTTCAATATTGGAGGATGAAACCTCCACCAATCTGGTCACGGCATCACTCACGCCAGCTGGCGAAAGAGCGCGCCATGCATGCTCCTCTCCGAGTCGAAGAAACAGACGAACATCTTTTGGCTTTGCAGTCACAGGTCTAGCTTGTTTCTTGACCTGTGCTGCTGGGTTTGGGGCAACTCGAACAGTCTTCGCTGGAGCGATTGACATTTGTGGAGAGCCCCGGGCGACTGTTGCCCAGGTCGTTTTGGCCTGAGTCACTGGGCGTTTTTGCTCCTGATCGTTCATCGGAGTTCTTTCTTTGGCCTTGGTTATAGGACAACTTATATTGTCCTGGCAGCTTGGGCGCTGGGGAAGGTTTGGGGGGGCCGCACTGGGTCCCGACTTCATGAATTGAGCCACTGCTGCTCGGAGATATAACTTCATCGAGTCGATGAACGGATCGCTCGACTCTTCCGAGTAGAGAGAGACCGCGTTCTCGACAGCATTGATCGCAGCAGTGCAGATCATTATATTTTTTGCTGCTTGAGCTGCCCTGCGCTCTTCAGCTTCAATCATGGCTTGCAGTTCCTGGGGACAGCCATTGATTTTTTGTTTCCTGCTTTCGCTGCAGGAGGGTTGTTGTTTTTCAGTCGCCACTGATGGGGGTTTGCTGGCGATCTGAGTAGGTGTGGCTTGATTAGCCTTATTCACCTCTGGAATTGCTGCCTTCTTGCCAGCAGGAGCAGCAATTATCTTTGTTGTTGTAATGACAGAGGTCACAGGGACCACATCATCATTTTTCTGGGCAACATTCCATCTGGACTTGTCGAGACCCTCCATTATATATTGGTCTATGACCGCATCACCCATTTATGCGTCTCGGTTTGTTGAGTTGGAGTCTTCCTGGAAGGCTCTTATCCTTTCAGTCATCTCTGACTCCATCTTATCTTGATCTATCGTTTCGATCGATAGATTCCTTGAATCCAGGCGCTGTTGCAACCTGGTTTTAATTTTCGCCATTGCTTTGAGCTGGCGCGCGGGGCGAGTGATTTTCGTGGGCCCCATCGCCATTTCGGTGATTTGGGGTCTTGCCACTGTGAGAAGCGATGATATTAGCTTGCGATATAATGAATTGAAGGGTGAAGGGGACGTATGGGGGAATTTTCATCGATTTCAAAAATTGCGGTGTGTTGTGAGCTGGCACGACGTTGAATAAAAAAAACAAAACAAAAACTTGAAGATTTACATGTATATAGTTATATTTACTCTCCTTATCGCACAACACAGTTATCTATCCCGAACCATCTAGATCCAGATATTCCATTTATACATTCCGTGACAAGCATATCATCAAGGGCCTGAGTGGAAGACTAGATTGGGCCTTAGTTGAGGAGAACGAGGCCTGAACGAAACAGGAGATAATGAGATAAGACATATCTGGGACTGAACTAAATTAAAGAAGTAAATAGTAGAAAGTTATCGAGAGTTTGGACATCAGATGAAACCAGGCAGGTTGTAGTGTATTTGAGGATCACGCTATATGGAGAGAGAAGTAACACAACCATGGGTAATGGCTATTTGTACATCCTTCCAGCTCATTCAGTATGTACTCCGTTGGTGAGATTAACATATTGCTCTACTACTGTCTCTTTTTATCCTAATAAACCGTCTAGCTTAGCTCTCTCACTCAGCAATTGTACTTCGCCATCTCACATTCCTTCTCAGCTCCAATATAATGTGGCAAAGTGGAACTTAGTTGCTTAGTATAAGGGAATATGGAACACTCTCCCTATTGCAATCAAAACTCCTCATAGGTCTCCGCCTTGGCTAAACCGCGGTCAAACCGTAACATGGTGCGTGATAGCCGAGTCTAGAGAAGTTAGGCCTTTGCACTTTAAATTCTGGTTTTTTCAAGTGGTGGGCTTCGTATGATTCAACGCATTGCTAAAGTCCGAGGTAGTCTAGTAGTTCATGTGGGACGAGGCTCATATACTTGCTAGAAGTTAACATGATGCGGACCGACCCCACTTATTCTCAGGTTACTGTACAAATGCAGAGCCTACACATGGTCTAACACGTTAATATCCATAATACAAACCCTTTGTCAAATATATCCCAAGTTCACTCAAAACTGTAGCGAAATATTTTTGAGAAAAATTAACCAATCAGGTTAGATCATAGTCCAATAGCCAGCACCATGCACGCTTTTTTCATTCATCACATCTTTAAAGTGATAAATCTTCTCTCAAAATTCTTTCGCCCTTAATGAGCTACATTAAAAGATTAGGAAGGCCTTGATTGAGTAAACCAGACCAGCTTAGTGAATCTTGCCACTGTCATCTTCCATTTTTGAAGCGTCGCCTGCACTCCTAATATCGTTATCTTGAAAATTTGGCATTTTTAGAAATTTATATATTCTCTGTAGGTTGGGCTAAGCCAAACAATATTTTAATTTTGACTTGTTTGGGGAGGATCATAATTCGGACTTTAAATCATATTTCACTGTTATCTCTTCATTAATTTGGGACTGAGATCATGTCTTGTCTGGTCAAGAGTTTCGCGTGGCCCATATGGTGATTAAGCAAAGGAACGGCAGTAGCTTGGTTATCTTAAGGTGTATATACCTCAGCGAGCTTGGCCAAATATTTTGCGCTATCATTATGATTGAACGCTGCAAGATAGACGTGGCTCTCTGAAAGCATTCTTATACTCCCAAATTATCTGATTCAAATATCAACAAAGCGCAATTGTGCCTTACGAATAGTCCAATTAGCCCAATTAGACCCTGAAGAATTATTATTTCTCTTGTTAATTTATCCTCTCTCTTTGGTCCAAACCAGAATAACCACAAGTTTAACAGGGTAAAATTCGAACTTTCAGTAATCACTCCATTGACATCGGTAGTAATATGTACCAGATGAAAATTATGGAGAAACTTTACCAATATCGTGATTGGTACAGAAGAGGGACGCTCCCACTTAACCACCGAAAATTCCATAAGTCCTGTGAGGGCGTTAAAACGCGGGAGGCGATGACGTGGGCATGGAACGATGTGAAAAAGCTGAGGAACCGAGTAGATAAAATTGAAGATCTGCGGGATAAATAGCAACAGAAGAGTTTTAGAGAAGTGGCCAAGAACACCAACGACGACAAAGACCATGCCAGCAAAGTAGCAGTAGGTATCGCCAACAAAAACGCGGGATGGGTACCTGTTGTGCCACCATAGCGCCAATGAGACACCAACGAAGGGTAATATTATATAGAGCGAGAATAGATGGGAATCTGTTGCAGGATGTTGATATGGCACTAGCAAGTAGAGGCAGTCATTTAGCACCAACAGAAGAGCTATAACCAAGGATTGCGAGACTTCGATACCATTTATTCCAGCGAGTATATTTATACTGTTTGGGCAAAATATAGCCACAGCGAACATATAAATGTAGTAAAATACGCCGAGATCGTAGAGGCCCCCTAGGTATGGCCGAAATGGTATTGGAACAACGATTTGGGTAACCCCGAAATCTACAAAGTAGACTATGAGCATTGGTATGCTGGCGATACCAGGTATGAAGAACTTGTGTCGCCACCTGATGTTGAAAAGGTCATCACAGAATCCTAAAATGGAAACGGATTGGAGGGACAGAATGGCTGATAGATATGAAGCTAGCTTGCGTCAAATATTAGCCAGCGTCAATCAAATTACAATCATCATAGTAAGATTTTTCCAGCTTTGATTGAGAAGTTTGTGGATACTTACTTTGCTGTGTGGGAACTTGTGTAAAAGTCTTCCAGTGTGTACACTCTCGAGTTCTAGCTCAATCACGATGTCACGATTCCCTCCTCCTGATGTAGCAGCTACAATATCTTTGTAAAATGGTAATGGTATGAAGACAATCACGACCAAGAGATAGACAACAGCACAAATTGCGCCCATAGTCTCAGGGAGTTCTTTCGGGTGTAGTTTAGACATGTCCTTTCCTTTCAGGCCAGCCTTAACAAATGTGGGACCTAACCATCGTATCATTGAGAAAGACATGGAAAATGCAAGTCCACTAAATGCAAGAGACGCGACAAGAGGCTTTCCATCGCTGAAGAATGCATTGGCTATTATGGCGAGGCAGGCTACTGATATTGATGCAAGGCAAGTTGATTCAGTGACAGATAGTTCTGAAGCTGCAGCGAGCTTGTGAGGATATTTTGATTTCCCATTTGGAAGAAAAGCCGGCATTGAAACAATTTCTGGGAAAAGGGTTTTGGGTAGGCAGCATTCATACCTTTCGTTTTGAGATTGTGGTTGTGGTATACGCGTCCTATGTCAGGGGTATGAAGCTTTAACGTTATATCCTTGACATTTCGAACGAATTTATTATAATCAATCGACAAAATAGATTCCAACATTACAGACCGTAAATTTTCAAAAGGGTCTTTGAACACTCCGCTCATCTAACATGCAATAAGAACGAGGCTATTGGCAAGATCAGTAAAATTCCGAAATATTGCATTATTTTTAGTCACGTCGCAGAATAATAATTGTGTATCTACCAACTAGCTTATCGAGTCATTAAAATCTTCTGTTCACTAGGTTTAAGGGATAAAAGAGTATTTTACAAAGTTTCAATTTACTCAGCCATTTAATTATTAAAAACAAACATGAATTTATCCCAGAAATCTGCGCAGCGTTACATGTTACTTTTATTGCCAATTTAACAAATTATACATCACCTATGTTTCTTCCGCACCCCCTGATCAACGTTTTACTTCCCGTTATATAACATGGCGGGTGTGGGTGCCGTTGCGAGTACATCTAGAGACTTCGACGCGTCGCGAAAAGCGACAATTGCTACTACAAACCACGGCAGCGGAGCGCACACAGCTCCGAGCTAAGAATCTAAAAATCCTGGAGACTTTATTAAAGATTCAAGTAAACTTGTGATGAGTGAAATAAATGAAGACAACTTACCTACAGTGGAAGATGTCAACGAAGCCATAAAGTCTTATACTTGCCGAAAGAAGGCCTGAACAGCGATGTTCCGGGCTGAGCCTCCGATGAAGGAGAGGATGATAAAGCTCGAGGAGGTAGTTAAGAAGAGCCTCGCGTATCCCGTTCGCAGTGCTGCCCCAGGAGTAGCTTCGGGGATGCCGCCACCAAGGACATACGCGTCGGTCGTAGCCCAAAAAATGGCGAGAACGGTGGTACGAATCAGACTTGATGGAGCGGAAAAATTGCAGCCAGAAAAGCTACTATCAGTGGCGAAACAACTATCACAAGGCTCATACACGAGTAACTAGATGCGAGGAAGCTACACCAAGGTATTCGTCTAGTCAGATTTCTAGAGAGACGCGGCGGGCAATGTGTGACAATATGTAGTGATGTGAGCTCTCTCAGCCAATCCTATCAAGCTATATTAGATGATATAGACACCTATACGAGATGTGGTTGGTGTAGTGACATTGTAGACAGTTGCATGTGGATTATATTGGCAAGGATGTCGACTATTCTATAGCATACGATAGAATTTCCTATATCACAAGATGTAATTTTTTACTAGCAAATATTTAGATGAGCTATAATTATAAACAGGGGTATTCTCCTTTATGTAAATAGCAACTATCGGGAAACGAGTCTAGTAAAGCGAACACATATCATTGTCCGTTCCATCTTGTTAGCATCAGGATTTAATTGCGTATACAGCTATCTAGCTATGACACAATATCAGAGAAAATTTACTGAAAAGATGACTCAATATACAATAAGAGCACTCATGCCTCGGATTTCATTTGCAGGTACCACTATGGAGTTATGGCGGCTTTTTCCTCATCCCAAGTCAACCCTCATCCGTGAATACACACCCAGGAGAACGTGTCAAAAACACTGAGTTATCCAAGCATACCTTCATCGTCCTGAGGGTACTGGTAAGTAGTTGAGACAGTTATCGCTCGGGACTCACGATATCAGATTCACGGGGTGATCAATATCGAAGTCTAAGATAAGCAGAAGGTTGTCTAGCCTTTCTTCTAAGGACTACCATGCTCTATATACATCCTATGCTATCGCCCTGAGCGGCGATCCGGTCTTACCTAACTAGTGGTAAGACGACGCTTTTACCTCGTCTCCAGCTCACGATTATCTACCCTTCAGGATCCACAGTCCACTTAATTTTCTCCGCGCGAAACGTAGTCTTCGGTGTCTCCTTCCCAATTGGAGTAGGTGCACAGGCCACTCAAACTATATCGGAGAACACCACCAGGAGGCGGACCACGGTACCTTCCATCGTTTGCGTGTTGTTATAGTGTCCGCTGCACTCTCGGAAGCGAAGTCTTTGCGTGCAAAAAGCTCAATTCATAAAACTCTTTGCCAAAATTCAAAATTACACGCCCGTCGAGATTGTATCCATCTTCTGCATCATCTTGTAAACTTGTCCTGATCCCTCTCACGTCCATCCCAAAGAACTGTCTCCCAGATTTGTGCGCCACGCTTTGTTTCCTCCGTCGGATGTAAATATCGGCGTGGGCGTGTATTTGGCGGCTAGCTAAGGCCAGAGAATAGTTGATGAGAGGAGTGGTCATTGGAACGAGGATGTACTAAGTTGTACTTGTAAACTTAATGAGACTTGGATAGTGGTCGAACTCGTTGGGAGCGAAAATTTGACATTGCGGAGAATTTTGAATTATTGCCTCGTGGGCCAACCTCCTTGGTATTGCAAAATTTAACTGAACTTGGCAGTGGTGGAATATTTCACTCCCAGGTTCGTAGACGACATCGCCTACAGGTGTTCAGTCTTGACCTCGGCAAAACATTTATCTCGGTGTTGGTTCACATGAAAAACGAAGTCCAGTTTGGATTATTGAAGTTTTTTTAATTTCTTTTGTTGGGTATTCACGGAGGAGGGTTGACTATTTTACGTAACCAAATATAATTTGGTGTTACTTGTAAACGAAATCCAGAGTATGGATTATAACGTCAAAAAAGTCATCATACATGTATACATGGCACCGGTCATGTGTTAAAGCTAAATGGTTGAATACACATTAAATATTTAAAAAAAAGAGCCAGCGATCACTAGCTTCAAGTGGTTTTGGCGTCCAAGCTAACCTGAATCTACGTAGGAGACCGGCCTACATGATGCACCATCTTTGGTATGTTTCCCAATGTATAAACTAGTTAGCCCAGTATTCACCCGTAGAATTCAACCATCTTTTCTACTGAGCTTCCAACCCCCATAAAACGAAGTGGAGATGAAGGCTACGTACGTGGAAAATTTCTCAAAATATCAGCTGCCCTAGCCAGGCGATGCCTAAAAATCTAAACCATATCAGGTGCGTGCATCATTCTATGTCATCCTTCTTTGTAACATGGGTGGCCAACTTAATTTAATCTGCCGTCGCATTATCGAATGTTAGGTATGCTCCGGAAACTCATCGGATGGTTTCTCCTCCATGATCAAGAATGGATGATGAGTAGGGCTTCGACCCTAACATTTAATATGATCGTGGTTAGATTTTTGGTGATGGTGCTAGAGGATTATGTTGAGAGATGAAGTTGATACAGACCGGAAAGCGATTTGGATCTCTTGTCGAACCGAGGAGGAAGGTGTCACTCAATCTCGGCTCTCCAGACTCTACGGTGAGAGGTGGAGGTTTGTAGGGGACACCGATGACGGTTGTTGCCTTTTCGTCCCCAATGCTTCTTTTGCATGCTATCTATTGTCTAGTCTCCAAGAAAATTAGATATAGTATTCGAATTAATGAAAGTCTTAACGCAGAATTTTCGCTGCAAAAAAACCTTGCTCAACTTCTTGTGTCATATTTGAAATGAGAAATTGTTCCAGAAACCTGGACATTAGAAGCCTTCATCGTTAGTATAAGACTTAGCTGTTGTTCCGCAGATTTGACTTTGAGATCCAAAGGTTCATAGTGGATACTGCTGGTCTGTCTTGAGCATTCGTCCAATGCTTTATTCTAATTATCGAATGCCATAAAAGCATGTGTTAAGTAGTGGAATCATGGCACGGCACTCACAATTGCCTGAGTCGAACAAGTTTGTCTTACAAAACACAACTTCAGAATGATATCATAGTATCAGCTTCGACTTAACTCGAATTCAAAGTAGCCAGCTAATATTTGACCTGAGCATTTTTTGCTTCTTCTCAACTTCATTTAATATGTCAGGGTTGTTTTAACGGCTGTTGATCTGGTCCGTCCGATCGCCGAACGTCTACTTGCGACTCAGATAGCGAGACTAAAACATGTACAGCATCAAAAATTTTCATCCATCAGTTGCGCTTTAGAAATAATTATATCCATGTCGAAAAACATAGTCATTGTTGGTGCCAGTTACGTTGGTTTGGCAATAACCCATCGGTCAGAACAAAACCACAATACTAAGCTCGTCCTTTAAAGCACAACTAATCGTGAGACTTAGTCTCCTAAAGTACACGCTGAATGATCAACAACATGATTACAAGGTTGTAGTTGTGTCTCCTACCACACATCATTACTGGAACATGGCCTCAGTCCGGGGTTAGTATATGATCTTAATCCATAAAATTCAGAATTTACAATATCGACATCAGCTATCGTTCCTGGCCAATTTTCGGACGACAAGGTACGAATAATTTCTCCTAAAGTGATTCAAGACGTCGATTTTAAAGGATAACTTTCATATAGCTCTTCGCAGAGATACCAGCCGCTTTAAGCAAATATGGAGATAAAGTAGAGTTTGTCCACGGAACAGCAAAATCCCTCGATACTTCTTCTCAGTCTATCATTATTGCAACATCGAAAGATGAAAGACAGCTACACTATGATATACTAGTTATTGCGACGGGCAGCCGAGCAAAAGGAAGCACCGAACTACCTTGGTATAGCTCAGCTTTGGGATATGAAGCTACAAGAGATACCTTACACAAATATCAAGAAAAAGTCATCAACGCTCAATCTATAGTTATTAGCGGCGGTGGACCCACAGGTGTTGAGAGTGCCGGCGAGTTGGGTTATGAATTCGGAAAGACTAAAGAAATTTATCTGGTACATTCTTATACCAATCTCTGAGCTATCTCTAAATTTCATTGATAGATTACAGCTGGATCTAAACTGCTTTCAGCTGGTACTCCCGCCATGGCCACAAGTGCCGAAAACGAGCTACGAAAACTCAACGTAAAGATTGTATTCGAAACTAAAGTCACCGACGCTAAAACAAACGAAGCCGGGCAAACTACGTTGACCTTATCCAATGGCGAGACAAAAACGGTGGATATGTATTTGCCGTCTGTTGGCTCAGTTGTAAATTCTGATTTTGTTCCTGATATCTATCTGAATGAGACAAAAGAGATTAAGGTTGATGAATTTTTAAGAGTTAAGGAAACAAGTAATGTGTGGGCGGCTGGCGATGTAATTGATATCGAACCCTCACAATATGTTTATGCCGGTAAATACTTTATCATTGAGGGACCTGAAAAGCTTCTCACTTATAAAACTTAGAAAAACAAGCCGCTGCACTCTACAAGAACCTCAATTTGGTTATAAATGGGAAGCAACCAGTCCCTTACCGTCCAGGTCCAAGTAGGCGTCTCGTAACTGATTTGATAAATTTTACAACGCTCACTAACTCCACCAGCTATCTTAGGTGTTACCCTTGGCCGCTCTAGGGCAACTGGGAGATTGGTATGATATCATCCGCTCTATTTGACAACATCTCATTGTTATTACAGGGCCCTCTAAAGCTCCCCAGTATAGTTTTATGGTTTGCCAGTAGGTTCCTTGAATCCCGTAACCCATCTGTTCCCAATCTAACAAAAAAACCTATCAGAGGGGCGTACCTTGGGCACTCAAGATTTGCAGCCACTAGTTTCTGGCAGTAAGTTTTAGCAAATACCACGAGGCTGTCAAGTTGGAGGAATAGACAATATCCGTAATATTTTGTAAGTTATATGCCTAGTATTCTACATCCTGCATAGTAGTGTTGAATTAAATAATAAATGATGAAATCAATAGACTGTATCTAGTCCGTTCTGATTGCAAATTTAGCTTAGACTTAGAGAATTCCAATTACACTGTTACGCTGCTTTACGAATTAACTCTTCACGATAAACCCAACTATAAATGAATGAGAAAACATAATCTCACAACAAAATACACACATGTTACCGTGAATTAGATTCAAATCATTCCTTATACTCCAAGAATGTTTTAGCGTTGCTGCGGAATATTAACCATAATCTACACATGAATTTGATTGGAACAAATCATCCTATTTGTATCATTTGCACACATAGGAAAGGAACCTTTAACGAGAAACAAGAAGCTATAAATAAATGTCTCTTTTCTTCATCCAAAGTTGGCTAATAATTCTCCATTAAAATATTCAGTAACTCTGTACATGCTGTGTATATCTAACTTCGTCGATCATTTCGGCTAATTGCATCGGCAATCGACCTGCAGTTTGCATTGATGCAACGGTCTTTAAGAGGAAGGTAATTATTTAATTTGACCACTTCACCTGCTTGCCATTTCTTTATTTTTTTCGTTTAAAAACCCATATGCTCTTAGCAATTGGTTTAACATAAATAACCATGAGGATCAGTCTAATTCTGTTGCTATCGCGGTGCCACATGTTCATATGAATAAGTGCGAAAACTTTTTAACACTTATGACACTATACATGCCAAGTTGAGCGTATAAAATGAGGAGGATAACAGTGCTCAAATACAATTTTTCCGACTAGTCCAATCTCGAAGATTTTGGTGAATTCTTAAGAGACAGGCATTAACCGTGATCAAATTCGTCCAAAGTATAATTTAGTGGGCTTGAAGCAGTTTGCCGCACAATGCAAACCGCCATAGACTTTATTTCGCAACAAAGATGACGACAAGTTTCAGGCACTTGCACCAATAAAGTAAGATGCTAAGCTATTGAGATGGATGCAGGTTTCATAACGGTAGACGGCGTGCAGTACGGCAGTGTGATCGATTGAAGCTGTAGCTTATCAACACTAGCTAATAAATTATTGTGGTACAGATGTTATCCAAATCAAAGCTAGCTGTGCATGTAACAGATAGTAACCAAAGCTCCAAGGTAGTATTATTAGAATATTAGTTAAAGTTAACGAGCGGGATATTAAAGTAACTGAAAGATAGATATTTCGAACGATACTCGCATCATTAAAGAAATCTAGAGTTGCAATTGATTTGAAGTTATATATAAATACAATGAAATTAGCGTGTATACCAAAAATTATATCAGCATCCACCGAGCATACTTGTGTACCTATACAAGGTGTAGCTCGTAGAAGATAAACTGAAAATGAACGAATCATCCCTGACTATCACTCTCCTTCAACTGCAACCATGAGCAGGTAGTAATTTTTCCTCATGCATTTCTTCTTCGAGCTACCAATTAAAAACCAAATTTAACCCATTGATTCTATCGAAAGTATATGCAATGGAATTTATGTCCAGGGTAAGGAAAGACAAATCTTTGATTAGCCTTATCATTGATAGAATAAGAATTGCTACTACTGATGGTATCGCGTGTTCTCGTGCACTTAGCCCTTGGCACACAAAAAATTGCAGTTTCTTTATTGAACTTTACTATCTCTCCTTCAAAACGCCATCAAGTACCTACCATTGGCCATTGTATCAAGTCTTTTGATCCTGTTATCAATAACACATTGTATTCTTCCCTTCCTACAATCGGGAAGTGTGCACAATACTTCAGCCCCCTTCATCAAAATTATCACTACAATGGCTCAAGCCAAATTTTGTAGTGCACATCGTCTCGATTCAGTTGAAGATAAAGTGCCAAAAGTTGATGAGATGACCCTACCATATCAAACTGCCGAATTCGAGAATGCACTTGTTGATCTCAGTGGAAAGAGTCGCTTTATATATCGCGATCTCTATATTGGTTCTTTTAAATTACCATGCTTTGCAAGTCCTCCAGTGCAACTGTTTATGGTTTCGCTCGTTTGTTTTCTTTGCCCAGGAATGTTTAATGCGCTTGGGGGTCTTGGAGGTGGAGGCAAAGTTGACACGAAATTAGCAGACGAAATGGTAAGTAGGATCTCATCATTCTTATTAATCCTAGACTCTATTATCACTACTTATGCTAACGAGAATCCGTGCTGAGAATGTGGCCCTCTACTCGACATTTGCTTTCTTTGGCTTTTTCTCTGGCCCAATTGTCAACTATCTCGGGGTTAAAATTACCCTAGCAATTGGCGGTCTTGGATATGGCCTTTACACAGCTTCTCTTTTTGCGTCTGCTGTGGTTGATGGAAACTGCAAAATCTATTTTTTCAACATATTTAGTGGCGCATTTCTCGGTTTTTGCGCTGGACTCTTATGGACAGCTCAGGGAACTATTATGGTTTCGTATCCGCGCGAAAATCAGAAAGGCCATTTTTTTGCGTGGTTCTGGGCGATTTTCAATATGGGTGCGGTGCTTGGAAGTCTGGTAAGCATAGATAATTTCAAAATATCAAGAAATTTAATAATTATTGATTTCATCCAGTGATGGCAAAATATTTTCTAACATAATATAGATTCCCCTTGCGCAAAACGTTCATGTTACTGAAAATAAAACGATTGGGCAGAACACATATATTGTTTTCATGGTCCTGATGTTTCTAGGCTCTCTCTTAGCTTTGTGCTTGTGTAATGCCAAGGATGTCATTCGTGATGACTTTTCTCGAATAATTTTGATGCAAAATCCAACAGCTAAGTCCGAACTACTCGGCATGCTTGAAACAATAAAGTTTGAGTGGACAGTAATATTACTTTTTCCAATGTTTTGGTCCTCAAACTGGTTCTACACATATCAGCAGAATGGAATCAACGCAGCACATTTTAGTACGAGAACAAAGGCGTTAAATAGCTTACTTTACTATATTTCCCAGATCCTGGCGGCATTTTTTCTCGGCTATTGTCTGGACTCGAATTATAAAACCCGCGTTTGGCGAGGTCGAATTAACCTCATCTTTATCTTTAGTTTGACTTGCATCATATGGGGGGTAGGTTATATCTGGCAAAGGACTTACACTCGCGAAACGGTTAATAATCTATCGACTATTCCAGTTGATTGGAAAGAGGCTAAATATGGAGGCCCTTTAGTCCTTTATATGTGCTATGGAGCATACGATGCCTTATGGCAAGCTTCTGTTTACTGGCATGTTTAATTCTTCCCACTTGGCGCAAGATGTTTTTCTGACATGATCAAGGTATATGGGAGCCTTGTCAAATTCTGGCCGACGGACTGCAAATTATATTGGGTTTTATAAAGGACTTCAATCTGCCGGTTCAGCTGTTACTTGGGCTCTCGACTCACATAAAATTTCTTACATGAATGAGTATGCTTCAAATTTTGGCTTACTAGCCGGTTCTCTTTTAATAGCAGCGCCGGTAATATTTTTGAAAATAAAAAATACAGTAGATTTGAAAGGAGATATTGTAAACACTGGGGAAGATATCGAAGAAGTTAAGTCAAAACCTGAGCTATCTGTCTTTACATTAGAAGAGCAGGCCCGAGCTCGAACCCAGACTGCTCACCTTTCTCGAAATAAACGTGTATATCGTGAGAGGTCTGACTCAACGCCTACACCTGGCCCACTTATGATCCGGTCTCTAACTCCGGAAACTGGTTCACGTGGACCCCCGAAAATGCTATCACTTCAGTAATACTGTCTCTGAATACATTTGCATGAAAAGATAATTACATAAGAATCTAAATTGCTGCCTAGATAGGATGTATCCAAGGTAATTAATAGATATTTAAATACAATATTGATGAATCCTCTCAAGAATAATGGTGATATGGATAGCCATGGCAACGAAAATTACAGAAATTAACGAAGAGTTTTGTGGAGACTTTGAAAACTATTTTCTGTGATTATCGACCTCGTAATCATGTGCGTAATGCTCAGGAATGACTTGATAAGTGTTGTAAATAAAAAGATTCTGAGGCTTACTTAAAAGATTAGAAAGACTCGAAATTTGCGTGAGGAAACTGTTTGAACAAATTCTTAGCCAAATTGCTCCAGCTTACAAATCTTTGCCAGTAATACCCAAAAATTCCTCGCACTTAAAGGGACATTTTTGATGGTAGATTAGGATGCAATTGTAAAAGAATTTTAACTTGAAAACTTGACATGATTTTATTCATACATTTTGTGACTTGCTATAAAATCTAACATCATTGGACAATGGACTATCAGAAATTAGAGATGCATGTCAATTTTATGCAAGACTCCAAGTCATCGTTAGATCTAACATGTCCTTCAAAGTCTAATTCAGACTAAAAGTTTCTGAAGAATACTTAATAAAAAGATGTACAGAGTAGGTTATAAATTTCATTGGATTTCATCAACATGTTGAAGCTCTCATAACGGTCCGATATTTTTAGTATTTTCGCTTGAGAAAGCAGATTTGAAGGTTTCGTGGTAATAGCCTCAAGTGTTGGATTATTACCAGTAGTTCATGCTGTCACGTGTCAATGTCATGTGACATAATTCCATTAAATCTTCCCGTAGCACTGAAGAGAATAGACAATACAACAAGAATCATTGACGACATACTGCTAGCAGTTACACAGTGAATACGCCTACCAACAGCAAGATAAATTTAAATAAAAGCATTTCATCATTTCATTTTATTTCTCTAGTTTAACGTCCTATGCGGTATCTATATACAGAACCATGAAGACGGTAAGCCGCTTTGGTAAGGGAAAAAGCTTTTAACGAAACAAAACCCGATGTCCTGCCACTCTGAACCGACCCGGCTTCATGCCGAGGACGTTCCTTTCAACCATAACTTCATAAACTTTCCGCAGTTTTCGTTAACTCCCCCTTCGATCAGACTATCGTGATGGGAAATTGAAAAGAGAAGGTACCTCCTCGCCCGGCGTTGGTCGTCGAAGTGTTCGAAGAGATGGTATGGTTGGTGGTGGAATTGGAGCGGGGGTGGTTGGTGCCACTGGGGCTTCGACTACCTTGCGTGGTCGTCCCGGCCTTCTCTTGGGTGCTTCAGCCTTCTTACTGGTTACCAAAGTAAAATCTTGATCATCAGTCGTTCTGACTGTTCGTATCGGTGCCATCATTGGTTTCTCATTCCATATGTCCGCCATTCTTGATAATAGCTCCATCCGGGCCTTCTCCACACTTCCCTTGTAGACCTGGTAGGTCCGACGCGCTGCTTTCTGCCATGAACGATGTTCCTTGCCGCAGTTGGCGCAAGAAACCCTTTTCCTCGGACAGTCCCGAGTTTGGTGAGCGCCAGCGCACTCACCGCACCTGGCTGCCTTTCCACATGACGCCTGGGTGTGTCCCCACTAGCTGCAGTTGAAACACTGCTTTGGCTGTGCCCGTGGTGACCAGACCGGCGCGGTGAAGAGCATGGCGTTTATCACAAGGCCGTTTCGGACCACTTCCGTTTGCATCGCCTCTGACGGGAGGCTTACCACAATTGATCCCCTGTTTTGGCCTTTTTTTTGACCGTTGGTACTCCTTTCCATCGTGTAGCCATTTTATTCTGTTAATTGTGAGGCCTGGGATGCGAGCCTTTGTCGCCGTTTCAATCTCCCTGATGATGGCGTAGTTATCGGCATCTCTGCCGCCCTCGATTCTTGTCCTCAGTGGGACTCCGAAAACCTCGACTGGAAAATCTTGCCGTAATATCTTAAATTCGGTTGGTTGGCACATGTTTAATGCCGCGTCTCTCTGTGACGCCGACTGGACATACACCTCGGTGTCGTGGCTTCGCATCTGACGAATTGCGAAGGCTCCTTCGATGTGTTGTTTAGCCTTTGATAGCAGCTCATCCGGCTGCAGGTTCTGTGCTCCATCGATTCTTATTCTTACCGCCGTTTTCGCCATTTGCGGAGCCACGACCGACGCGTAGCTCCTTAGTGTTGGCGCGCCCGAGGTCACTGCAGGAGCAGAAACACGAGCGGGATCCGCGAGGCTTTTCTTAACCACCTCCTCGAGTGCCATCATCCTCTCCTCAATAGGAGCCTTCTTCTGGGACATTTCCGTCCAGGCCCTTTTGTGTGCGTTGAAGGCCTTCACGGCCTCGTTCACATCTTCCATCGATGGTAGGTCCTCCTCATCCATCTCTCCCATCACGATTAATCAAACCTGTTTTAGAAGTTTCCCTAGGATTTCAAGGTTCTTATCCTTTGGAGCTGTCTGCGCTCCGCTGCCGTTGTTTGTCGAGGCCATTGTCGCATTTTGCGACGCGTCGAAACCGCTGGATTTACCCACACCAGCACCCACACTCGCCATGTTGGAGCACGGAAAGCGAAAAGATGAGAGGAGGGTAATGAAGATGTAAAAATAATAATCACGATGTCAAATTGATGATACGGCCAGCGTGGAGCGCTGCGCAGCTTTCTGGCAAAAATGATGTTTTTTTCAAATGAAAGCACTTCTTGTTCGAAATAAATTATATTGGCCAATCGCGCGACATCGTAGATAAAGTAGAAGAATGTATACATGTTCGCAGAAAAAGACTCTCAAACTAATGTCAACAAGGAACGAAAGTCTACCAAGAGACGTAACTTATTTTTCTATCATGTAACTAGGTGTCACGAAATGAGGTCATGATCTGTACAATCGAACGAAGTAATGAAAGTCTATTCTGATTCCTTAAAGCAGTGAAAATACAAGAGTCGCTCTATGATGCGCTGGAGAGTGTGTAATAGAAAGCTATTTTACAGGGGGTATCTTAGCGGGCCCAGGACCCGTGACATCACCTCCCTCCTCCTGGGTGTATTTACAACTATTGGAGTAGCAATGGCCTCTTTTTGCTCCTTGAACCTGTATAGCTACCCGCATTGGAGTCACCAACATCATCTCCATCTCCATTGTTGCCGATGAAACTCTTAAAGGCATCGGTAAGAACTAAATTTTCTCGGGGTTCCCAGGTAGTCTCCTTATAACCTATCCATTTCACGCAGACAAATCTTTTTCCTCTGAAAGATTGGGCTCTGAGGACTTTTTCTACTCCATAGAGGGGATATTTTCCGTCTAATAGTGGAGGAGGTTGACTGTCGTGTTATAATAACGAGGTCATGAGGGGACAGATGAATACCTGAAATGGATGCAGATGATTATGGATGCGCGGATATAATTGATGTGGCTGTAGTGAGAAGATGTGTTGGAATGGACAGTAGTGAGATGGTTGATTCTCTATCTAACTGCGGAAGTATTGCTTCCTTATATATACATTCAGTACCCCAGTCCTGATCACGCACTCACCACAGGTGCTTCCTACTTCTGTCACAGTAACCACTTCCATAGCCCCTGACAATATCTCCTGTCATAACATACTATTGACACTGGTTGCTAGTGTGGAACTTCCGGGATTGCAGAGCTACACACCGTCGTCACATTGTATGCTGTTGCCACTCGGTAGCCATCAGAGTGATGAGCACATCAGTCTAAATGCATTGGTCCACCAGGCAACACTCGGACGTAAGGATGTTGCCAGAGTGATTAGGTACTTAGCTGTGCTATCAGTGCCCTAATCTCGCCTAGCTTACTGCGGCCGAGTGTCCGAGTGCCGCGATGGTGGAAGCCCGATGAGGCTCGATTGGAGCTGACCCGAGGTATCCACAACACATATTGATCTTCGAGCAATTTTTTTCCGAAATCAATTGATGAGTGCTGTTGGGTACAGTGTAGAGCCATAGTTTCGGCGTAACGTATCCATCAAGATCCAGTGATAAGTCGGTAATATTGTTGATGGTCAGTTTGTTTGTGGACAAATTGTCTGTGGTTTCTAGTATCCTAGGGGTTATTGGAATGCGCGGTAGTCGTAGTTTTTCAGCTAATATATCATCAATGATTCCAAATCACAAATAACCGTTGTCTACTAGTGCTTGGACCATTCTTGTATCATTTAATAATGCATATATAAGAAAAGGCTTTGTATTTAAACTTGCTTCAAAACTGCTGACTATTTCTGGCTCCTGAGCACGACTGGATTCAGGAGCTATAAGTTTTCCGAATCCAATTCCGTTCCTTCGATATAATACATAGATGGATCTATTTCTGGCAAAGATGTAGAGGTAACCCATGCTGAATTACCCTTGGGTTTTATGACTAGCAGTAAAGAGCACCTTTTGGCTACATACCCTTTACGCTCACACCTAAAGCAACGACCTTCCCGCCTCAGTGTTTCCAATTGTCAGATTGGAGCGTAGGCGTTTGAACTGAAGCGGAAATGGAGGGTGAGAAGAGGTCGGATGGGTTGCAAGAGATGACTGAAGGTCTACTTGAGATAAATAGGAGAAACTAAAGGTTTGAAAGATGGGTAATATAAATAGCTAAAAGGTCTAAAGGTTTGAGTGGGTACTAGTGGTAAATAAAGGTACAAGAGGTAGTCCGAGGTAATCCGAAGGTGTTGGGTATGACAGAAAACTAAGCATAGAGAACTCTGTGTCTTCACACCAAGCTGTCATATATACCTGCTTTCCTTCCACTAGCTCATTATAACATAGACATTAACCTAATATCAACATCACCCCATATGTAAAGGATTATACTGTTGTCATAACAACATGGGAAGACGGGTAAAATTATAAGGTGAAGGAAGAATCAGAAGGATCAGGAGGATCGGAAGAAGAATCCTTACACCAATTGAGATTTTGTTTTCCATTTTGCTCGTCTTCTTTCTTCTCTTTTTACGCCCGTCGCATTAACGCCACCCATGATAGTATCACCTGACTTATCCACGTCATTATTAATCCCATGACCACTGTATTGGCTGCCGAAGTTATCAGGAGTTATTTTTTGTGGTGGTCCGTTATTTAAATCACTTCCAATGGTGTAATCTTTTCCACTGCTTCCATGCCTGAAGTCTCCGTTGGAGCATATATACTCTCGTCTACCCTTGAAACGGGAATCTGCTATTTCGAATTGTTGCGCCACTTTATTGACTATGTTCACCCATTCATTAAAATCTTCTTCCAGCAACATATGATTCGAGGCTAATGCTAGGTCAACTTTTTGTTCAACATATTTTGAAGCAGTGATATTTTGTTATTGTCGGGCCAAAAGTCACCCCGAGCCTCAGTCAATTTGTTAGACCAAGATGCGAAAAAGTCCGACCACTGTTTGTTGTCTTCCATTTTCATCGACTGGAGCTCTTTTTTCGCTCTTGAAACTCTCGTTGAATCTAGAAACAGTCTATCAAGAAACTCGATGAAGTCTTCTGCGTCCCCGGTGTTGTGGACTCCACCCAATTTGTATAAGGGACTGGCTTTTTTCTTTGCCATGCCTTTCAGTGCATTGTATATCATTAAAAAAACACTAGAGTTGTGTTGTGATCAGGCCCGCTTATAGATCCCACAACTTGAAATGACTAGTATTAAGCAAGTGTAACCAACAGCACAAGCGATCCTGTATCAATGATACATCATCAGCACACAGCAATGACAACACCAGTATCTCAACCATACATGATAATATGATCATATGACGCAGGTATATCTAATGATATAATTGTTGAATGGCTGAATGGTTGGGAGTTATTGCTATAGAGGGTATAGTTTGTGTACCGTTTTTGTGTATAAATACTCGCTGCTAGACCTCTGTATATGATTAACCTTTTCCACTCCTACTTTCAATAGTCATCAATATAGCAGATCTACTTTACACATCCTTCTTCTTCACGTTAGACTTAAAGCGCTATCCTATATCCACCCAAGTTGACTGTTACATCCATTGCGACCATTCTTAGACTTCTCATAACCTCGTTAGTACAATAAGTTGTTGTATCAAAATAAATACCAATCCATACAAAGAGTGTCCAGGACAGCGGCACGCCATGCTGGATATTCTGCTCTGTTCCCAACAAATTCCGGAAGTTTTGTCGGCTTCAAGCAAGTGTTCTATCTAAGTGGAGGATCCTTTTCGATGATCAATTTTTTGGCATAATTTTACAAGACTGGGTGTCCAGTAGTTTTTTTAAACTGTTGTTGCAGCTCTCTGAATTTTTCTATTGGCACCACTTGCAAACTTCCCCCGGATGCCATTGTGAACAAATTTCTGCGATTCTGAATATCTGAAACTGACTGCTGATCTAATTATCTGAAAATAACTGCGGTTCTGAATGTCCGAAGATAGAAAATAATATGTCACAGTTTGGGTATAGATGCTGGGGCAATCAAATATACGAAGTGTCACAGACCAAGGGCCTACTCTAAATCAATAGGAACTATGTACGATGATATGTGTGCTATTCTGTTCTATTCTACCTTAATCTGTTCTATTATTTTCTGTTCTATTCTACTTTGTTCTGTTCCGATCTGTACTTGTCCGTGCTTTTCTATACTACTCCATTCTATTCTGCATCAGAGTATACTGGAAATTTCGAGAACAATAGAGAGGGGTATATAATGGGTATTTGGGATAACTCTAGTTCGGTAGATTATGGTCTTGTATTTTTAGGAACTCTTTAGAATTAATGAATATTATCTAATGTCGAACTTTTGAACTGTCGAACCCTTGAATTATCGAACTCTTGACCCTGGGAATGCAAACACCTCTAGCACCATTGACACTAAGGCTGTTTATTATTTTCTATACCACAATATGTATGTCCTAACTCAACTATTTATACACTTATTAGGCTATCTAAAATATTCCTTCCTGTCTGATACTAGCTTCTGTTATGTTCCCCTGATATCAGTTCACAGTCTCACTGCCAGTTGGTAGAATCTTCTAGTCATGTTCAGAATAAACTAGAGTGAAGTTTCGCCTTTCACAGAATTGTTGAGGCACGTGATTGACATCACGTGATACAGGAGAATTATTGGCTCACTAGCTGTTACACTCATATTACTTCCGATTGCGGTACACAGTTTGAGGCCAAATTCTGGAAGGAATTATGCAACAATCTAGGCATCAAGGCAAGAATGTCCACTGCTTTCCATCCAGAAACAGATGGACAGACCGAAAGGTTTAATGCTATAATGGAACACTACTTACGAAGCTATGTATCATGTCAACAGGATAACTGGGCCAAGTGGCTCCCTATGGCAGAGTTTGCTGCAAATAACCAAGTGGCGGCTTCAACCCAAGCAACACCATTTATGAGCAGCTATGGTTTTCATTCTGGCTTCACAATTTCCGTTAAGCCCTACACTAAAACAACTCCATGCCATAACGCTAGGGATTTTGCCCTCAAAATGGGACATATACATGACGTCTTGCAAGCTAATATAAGATCAGCACAAGACGAACAGGAACAAGCAGTCAACGTAAATAGAAAGCCTGCACCGAATTACTATTGTGATAACGAGGTTATGAGAAGTCTAAGAATCGTTGCAATGGATGTAACAGTCAACTTGGGTGGATATAGGATAGCGCTTTAAGTCTAACGTGAAGAAGAAGGATGTGTAAAGTAGATCTGCTATATTGATGACTATTGAAAGTAGGAGTGGAAAAGGTTAATCATATACAGAGGTCTAGCAGCGAGTATTTATACACAAAAACGGTACACAAACTATACCCTCTATAGCAATAACTCCCAACCATTCAGCCATTCAACAATTATATCATTAGATATACCTGCGTCATATGATCATATTATCATGTATGGTTGAGATACTGGTGTTGTCATTGCTGTGTGCTGATGATGTATCATTGATACAGGATCGCTTGTGCTGTTGGTTACACTTGCTTAATACTAGTCATTTCAAGTTGTGGGATCTATAAGCGGGCCTGATCACAACAATTACCACGTCGGTGACCTCACTTTCTCTCTGCAAAAAATATATGAACCACACATAACTCTTGGAAGCTCAACTGGAAAAAACTTGGCCCCTTTTCAATTACAAAGATAATATCCCCATACGCCCATCACCTTGATCTCCCAAAGACAATCAAAATACACTCGGTTATTCATGTATCTCTATTAGAGCCTGCTCCATTTCATCTTGTACCAGATCAGATCCAGCCACCAGCGCCGCCAATTATTGTCAATGAAGAAGAGGAATTCAAAGTCGAAGAAATCTTCAACTCAAAAATGACAAAACATAATGGACTACAATATTTAGTCAAGTGGGTGTGAGACAACGAGCCAGCTTGGGAGCCAGATATTAATGTTGATGATACCGCAGCCATTGGAAGCTTCCACCAACAGTATCCAAATAAACCAGGCCCACTACATTAAGAGGAAAAGAAAGCTCAAATAGTCAGACTCGCAGGAGCTCGCAATTCAGGAGGGGAGCTACTTTCATGGATTGTTGTGGCATAGCGTAATATGAAACGTCATGTGGACGGCTAGGCTAAAACACAAATAATAGTTCAATGCACTTTTAAAACCAGCAAGGAAGACTGATAAGAGTAGGCTAGTCTCATTAGGTGATGTGTAGCAGATTGTTTGGCATAGAGGCGGTGTGTTACATGCAATTTGGTAATTTTATGTATATAAATACTCGGCGTGAAGAAGCATTATTCTTCATGCAACAACTTCTTCATTTACCTTAACAATACATTTGTTTACCCATCTCTTCTTCGGGAAGACCATTTATCTCTTTCCGGCTCTTCATCAGCAAAACCCACATGTAGCCTCTATTGCTACTATCTACCTTTTTGTCTCTTCCTAGAGAAGACCAGTCATCCCTTCGACCCACTCATCACCTTCATCTACCACCTAGATCTCCTTTAGACCACATACGCACCCTGTGGAATACTATCCTAACTTCGCCCTTGTGACAAATATAATAAATGAAAAGTTGAATCGAGCATTACCTAAGAGCCAATGTTAAATTTGCACAAAACAATTGGATTTGCTTCCTTCCATTGGCTGAATTTGCAATCAATAACCATGACTTTCAGATCACTGGTGTTTCCCCAATTTTAGCTTTAATCCAAACATGACACTCTTTTAGTCAACTTCTACTTTTGTTCCATAAATATTGCGCCCATTTCATTGTGCAATATTTCCAACACAAACTATTTGTATAAGTTGAAACTCCCCATTCCTACAAAAATCCACCCTGTTTTCCATCTCTTCCTGCTATCCCCTGTTGCTAATGATCCACTACCAGGACAAATATCAGAACCAGGACCAGATTTTTAGGCCAAACATGATACTCCTGAATACAAAATTAAATGAATAATTGGGTCATAATGGATTGATGGGAATTAAATTATATAATACAATGGAAAGTTTACGGACCACAGGATAATAGAGCAATCCCAGCCTCTGAAGCACAAATTTTTAAAGAATTGGTTACAGAATTTCATGAAATGAATCCCTCCGAGCCACATCCTGGTGACAAACAACCAGAGGATAGGAAGCAACCAATACAAAGATCAATGCCTCACAAGTGTTTGGCTCAGATAAGGGGAGGGTAATGTCATAGATCAAGGACCTATTCTAAAACAATAGGAACTATGTACAAAGATATGTGAGCCATTCTTTTATATTCTTTCCTAATCTGTTCTGTTCTGAAACTTATCTTATTCTATTCCATTCTAGTCTATTCTATTCTGTTCTATTCTGTACTTGTCTAGATTATTCTATTCTGTATGAGGGGATACTGGAAAGTTCGAGAACAATGGAGAGTGTTGAATTATAAGAAGGGTTGGTCAAACATAAGCATCCCTGCAAATTAATATAATGGAGTTAGGGTTGTGGTAATTGTTTGCTTAGGAGTTAAAAAGGGTAAGGTGTCTGGTGATCTTATATACCCTGTATTAGTACTTTCATATTAGCATGTGGATAAGACTGGGAGCAATACATTACTGAGAGAGTGGTTGCGGTACTTCTATTAAGTGCATAGACAGAAAGAGGAAGACACAAATACCAATTGAACCCCATACTTTATCAAATATACTTGCAAGTATTCCTGTATCAGTTGTCTAAAGGAATCATAATCTAATGGAGAGGAATATATAATGGGTGATTGGGATGACTATGGTTTGGCATATTATGGTCTTGTATCCTTAGAAACTCTTCAGAAATTATTGTATCTTATCTTATGTCAAACACTTGAATTGTGGAGCGCTAGACCCCTCGGAATACAAACACCTCCGGTACCCATGACAATATACCCATAAACATATCTCTTCTTTAGGGAGACAACTGCTATTGTACCAACCTTGTTTCTTACTCAATATCTTTTGATGTCTTTAATGCTTATTGTACCTCCTGCTATCACCATATTTCATCACCATAGAATTAATCATTCTTCCGAGGACCGCACAACTTGTACCCTACAGAACATTTATAATACAACACTCTGAGACATTGTCTTCCTTAAGTACGACCCAAATGAGGCTATTGCAAGATGGGCTCTTGACTCTAGCCCCACTAACACTATTTCGATAGTTTACCTTAGAACTTTTTGTTGAGCAGGGAGATTTGGAAATGCTTGAGGCTGTTGGATGCAGATTATATCACTTATTGTGTTAGCTATTAAGCTGGTGTTTGCCTGCAGCCTGCGCTGTTTATTGAAGGTTTAGCAAAAAATGTGAGCAGGGTGTATTAAATGGGAATTGGATAATTGTAAGATCTGTGAGAACAAGGCACTAGATCGAAATCCGAGAACAGAGTATAGAAATACAGATATTAAGTTGAGTCATTTGCAGGGATAATTATCAAGGATTGGAAGACAGGGTACTTGTGACAGTATGGACTAGGGTTGAGTCTGGGGCAAGGACGTAGATATAGATGAGGACAATGACTAGACTAGGATGGAGACAAAATTCAAGATGTAGGTGAAACATAACACAAAAGACTACAGTAAAAACACAATCAAAGAGCTTCCTCAAGTACCTGACACCAGTCCATACAATTAAGAGTCTAATGCCCTACAACTGTAGCATAGCAACTGTTCAGTATCCTCACTAGTGACTGATGCTATCACAACACTGTGACCACTGCAATGCCCTAGCCCTATTACTCAGTTTACTCAAGAGGAAGTTGGCTAGGTGCAACACAATATTACAGGGCTAGTCTGAGAAAGTAACAATTATGTATCAAGCAGCTCTTATTATTCTCTTTAACCTGTAGTTTGCCATACATGGAAAATAAAGTACCTCTAACCATAAGGTTGCCTCAGTGCCTATGTTTAGGCTGTGAGATTTGGTTAAACAAGTGGAAAAATAGGAGAGTCTGTAAAACCAGTGTGGAAACCTGTTAACTACTCCCACTAGGAGGCAGAGTGTAATATGAACTATACTCTATAATAAGAAAACCTAGTGGTTGGTTTTTATGTTATAGTGCATTAATACTAACCTCATACTTTATGAAAGTTTAGTTAAACTTATTCTTCTTATCTCTACTTTTACCAGAATTGGAAGCAGTATTTTAACAACTTCTCCACAAACCTTCTTCAAGTATACCTTGTAATAATATTCAGATAGTGGCAGGGTTTTATCTTTGAAAATCAAGTTATTCACATAAGGAGGCTTTGTATATTCTCCAGTTTTGTAATCAATATAAGCTACATAAATGTTGCTCTTTTCCTAGTCCACTCAACCAGTACCTTGTATAATTTATCTCCATGCATCATGAACACTTAACCATGTTAAGGTGATAGATTTTTTGTGTAAATATTTGATTCATACTTGTAAATCAATCTTTTGCTATGCATGCCATTTAGCAATTTCATGACAGTCATGAATTTGCCCAAATAAAAAAGTTTGTACTCGTAAAATTTGTTTTCTATTGTTGAAAAAAACTTTTATTGTTGAATTTGGATCTGGAAATTTTTAATTTTATTAGCTTTGAATGATCTTCGGAAATGAGATTTACTCACCATTATATGACGGGAATGTGAAAGAAAATTCAAGATTAGCACTTAAAGTGCTGTCTCTAAAAAAAGCGTTGCCAGGATCTTGCTCTACAGCCTCGCCATAGGATTGATTGACTTCTCTCATGAGTATTTCACGAGAAATATTTTGTTCAACACATCGGTAACCATCCAAAGCTAATGTAGGCATAAAATTGCTCAGAAATGCTATAATTGATGCAACCATAGAGATTTTCATTTCTGCGGTAAAATATTATTTCAATTGTGGACAACTTGTGTATTTTGAATATTTAAGGAATTTCTCGAAAAATGTGAAGATTCTGATGAAAGGGGTCTAGTTTTATAGCTAAAAATTTGGAAATCAACTGTGATTATATATTTAATTAAGTAATGAATGAGGCTTTATTCATACCTTATCTTTTTTAAATTAATCAAAATCTTAAATTACAGGATAAGCCAAAATAAGGTTTTCCATTCTTGTCAGTTACGTAATGACAAAGAGTCATCGTAGCTGTAAATACTCCTACAAGATTTCGAATATAATAAGGTCTTCATTTCTTTAGTCATTTTTTGATTTTTACCAATCAAATTGGCTCTGCAAAATTCCTTCAATTAAAGTTTGTACAGTTTTGATAGATGATATACTCCTCACTGCTCATATATGATCAGATATGATCATTATTGGTCCCCAAAAATCAGTAATTCAATTACAGTTAGTGTGGATATATACAGGCATTATATGGAAAGATAATCTGGATATGAGAGCCATGGTGATTATATCCTTAGGCAGGAAAATAGGGGTAGCTTGTCACTGTATCTATGGACATTGTTATACAGCAGAGCACGTCTAGAAAAAAATGAGTCAATTTACAATATTTAGAGAGAGAAAGTTTACCATATCTTACTATATACATGACTAAGTGTAATTAATAATGCTGATCATATCAGTCTCTGTTGCTAAGCAGCTTTATCCAATCTTGACTCTGAAAATTTTGATTTCACTTTGCCCAATTTGGAGCTCAATAGGCCCATGCAGGTGCCTTTATACTTTAAAATTTACATAGGAGTAAACTTTTTTGGTGAAAATCCTCTAAACTTTTCTATTTGTCTACACTATAATTTTGTGTTGCATTTGAGAAGTGAATTAATACTATTATATCCAGTGCAGATTACATCCACTTCCTTACTATTGACAGGAGATCACATTTCTCCTACTCTCCTGTCTCCTCCTCATCGTCGCCTCAACTTCAACTGTCAGTCAAACCTGTTCTAGCCGTCCTTCATTCAGGATCAATCTAGTCATCCTTGCCATTCATTTGTATTGTATTCTACACCGTTGGTAGTTCCAAATGCTGACCAGGTCTGAGATGTCACAGACCAAGTATATGGTATTGTATTGCATCTAGCTAAGTAGCCAATAAGTACACTCAGTAATAGGGTTAGTACATTACAATGGGTAAAGTGTTGTAGTAGCATCAGTCACTAATCAAGATACTGATCAGTTGCTATGTTACAGCTGTAGGCTATTGCATCCTCGATTATAGTGACTGGTCTCAGGTACTTCAGGAAGCCGGTGGGCTGTATTTGTGAGGGAAATATTGCGCAGTGATGTGGGCATGTTGTATTCTTGGCATGTTCACCTTGCATGACACACCTTACATTAGGTGTGTTGCTGTGTCCTTGGCATGTTCACCTTGCATGACACACCTTACATTAAGTGTGTTATGCTAGCACTACATGATGAAGTGTTTGATGGGTTTAATTCTGTAATTCATGCGATGCTATAGTATAAATAGGGGTCGGAACTCCCCGTGTTGTAGTATAGATCAATCAACATCTTTCCACACTTTATTCCCAATAAAGCTCTCCTAACAGTCAAAGGTCAGCATCATGGTGATACATCCTAACCCATAACTATAACAGGTTATGAGCCCGGGCGCACTTACGTTAGCTATAAGAAACCTCTTGCTAACGCACCGGTATCATGAAACCATGCACAACGACTCTGACAAGGTAATACTCGGCCCAGGGGTATCCTTCACAACATGGAGGATGTCCATCCAGGCAAAACTCGGTCGCAAAAATATCCTCGGCTACATTTTCCATTCGATGAACGGTATATGCCCAGTGAAGAGGCCTATCAATCCAGAAATATCCGATCCGTAGCAGGCAACCGCACGCATCAGCCGAATACGGCTTTTGTTGCAACGGTGCCCACTAATGAGGAGTTGGATCCAAACGCCTACTGCACCAAATGTCGGCACAGACACAAGAACAAATACTGTTACAAATTACATCCAGAATTGGCACCCATTAAGGGCAACCGTAGTCGTGGCAGCAAGTTCAAAGGCAAAACTGCAGCAGGACTTGATTCTGATAATGATTCAGACACAGACATGGATAGAGTTATCATAGCATCATCTCGTATCAATGAATGCCCTACCATCTATGATACCGGTGCTTCGCACCATTTTGTCTCTCATGAACAATCTTTCAGTGACCTTCAAAACCGAGCAAAACCCTTTCGCTTCGACCAAGCTGTAGGCAACACGTGCTTAAACAGTCAAGGAACTGCAAATTTAAAAATAGGGAACCTCCAACTGACCCTTCAAGAAGCCTTGTTTTCTCCAAATTCCTCGTGCAATATAGTGTCTGCTGGCAGGTTACAAAGACTATGCAATGTAGTCGCTGACCATGATAAATCTCTTCTAGTCCTCCAAGACGCATCAAGACCAGATGTTCCAGTTGCCAGATTGATTCGAAAAAATGACGTTTATTACATCCATTCTTTAGCACAAGGTCGGTCCCCTCACACTTCCAGTTGTGTCGTAGCGCCCGGAGTAGCAAGGGTTCCCACCACCACAAATACGCAGCGCTGGCACGAAAGACTCGGCCACACCGACCAAAGCATAATAAAGAAAACTGCACAACTTGTGAAAGGACTAGAAGGAATAGACCTCAGTCAACTAACTACCTGCGAAACGTGTCATCTAAGTAAAGCTCAGAGGTTTGTCTCCAGGGATTCAAGACCCACACCATATGCACCTCTAGATGAAATTTTTATAGACACTGTGGGAAAATTAATTTCTGGGATAAACGGTCATCAATATGCTGTAATCGTCACAGATTCAAAAACACGGATGCA
Organism: Blumeria hordei DH14; assembly: GCA_900239735.1. NCBI lineage: Eukaryota > Fungi > Ascomycota > Leotiomycetes > Helotiales > Erysiphaceae > Blumeria > Blumeria hordei. The sequence goes on from OENG01000015.1 coordinate 1,592,868, forward strand.
ATGGGTACTTACTACTCAGTCCAAAGACACGATCGCAACATCACTGATTCAGTGGATTGAATTCCAAAATCTCCAGTATGGCAAAAGAGTCCGCGTGATTTTTAGAGATGGTGGAACTGAATTCCTCCGTATGAAGTCCCACTGTGAACAACAAGGCATACGCACGGACGTATCCTCACCAGATACCCCAGAACAAAATGGGGTGTCCGAATCTTCTAATAAGGTAGTCCTGCAATTGGCATGTTCAATGCTAATTGATGCACGCATGCCTACAATATACTGGCCATTAGCCATTTCACATGCATGCTTCATAGTTAACAGATTATACTGTCTTCGCACTAAGAAAATCCCACTTCTTGACTTCTTGCAAGGATTAAGCCAACTGCACCACAATCACGTGGATCTCACAAACCTTCCAAGATTTGGATGCAGAGCATACAAACTAATAAACCCCAAACCAGGTAAATTCGAACCCAGGGCATCAAAAGGATGGTTCATTGGTTTTCAAAAGAATACAAGTAAAAACTTCATCATTTACCACCCTCAACAAGCTCCCGTGCAAGGATGGAAATGGGTTGAAAGCGTCACCCCTCATGCGACTTTCAATGAAGATGTAATGTTTGGTGATGAACTACCTGCAACAATTCAACAAGATGCCACCAGCTGTTGGGCTAGCAACGATCCCATATTTATTGAATCAATGACCCACAGCCAGCATCACGATCCAGACCTAGCCTCAGAATGTCAAACTCAACAATCGTTTGAGCGGGAACAAATATCACCTACGTCAAATCTGGATCAGACTGCACAATACACTGTGAACAGCCCCAGAACAGATATAGAGAGCAACAATCTCCCCGTACCAAGACTGGAAAATGAAGCAACATCACTCCTACCACCTGAGGAGCAAGCTTCTCATCATGTAAGTCCCCAAAGCAGTGCGCAAAATTCACCTACTGAATCACACCACTCCAATCCAAACATAGACATTTTGTCTGAGCCAAATTCCCTCTACGGCCACTCACAAGAATTGAACTTGCAGCCGCAAAATCAGGAGGTGTCAAGCTCAGGCGAAGAAAGCAATGTCCAACGATATGACCAAGTTATGACTGGTTGGGACCCAGTTCGCTCTGTTGCTGGACATAAACGGGCGCACTTGCGAGAGAACAAATACGCGTCAGAATGAGAAGAACCCTCCAACAAAGACACCATGATAACTAAACGAGGTAGGGAAGTTAGAAGGCACGACTATAAACGTCTTCACCACGGAAGGACAGCACAAGTCTCCTCTGACCCAAAAACGTGGGAAGAGGCAATGACATGCGCAGAAGCTACTCAATGGAAGATAGCAGCAAATGAAGAATTCCAGTCCCTAAAGGAAAAAGGCGCCATCAGAATAATCAGTCGCAACCAACTCCCTGGAGGACGTAAACCTATGAAATGCAAATGGGTCTTCAAGAAAAAGTTTCGAGCTGATGGCAGCATAGAAAGATGGAAAGCGCGATGCACCGCAAAGGGTTTCACTCAGAGATAGGGTATAGATTACCATGAGACATTTGCACCAACCCCACGCCAGAAACAGGCACAATAATGCTTGTGCTCGCTCACCAACTTAGATGGTACCGAAGACAGGGAGATGTTCCGACGGCTTTTCTCAACCCCGATCTCGATATTGACCTCTACATGGAAATGCCGCAAGGTTTTGAGAAGGACGGTTGCATAATACACCTCCAAAAAGGGCTTTATGGCCTAAAACAGGATGCTGCCTTATGGTACGGCAATGCGAAGGCCACACTTGCAGAACATGGTCTACACCCCACCACCTCAGATGTATGTCTATACACCAACTTCCACAAAGATCTGTTTGTGGTAATGCATGTGGACGATTTCCAGGTCATGGGGCCAGACTTAGGCAAGATAGAAAATTTAATGCAAGCCCTGCACAAAAAATACAAACTTAAAACAGTGAACACAGATCTTTTTCTGGCATTCATATCAGTTACCCAGAGAAGGCAACTCTCAAATTGTCCCAGGGCCAATATGCGCGTACACTAATTGCCAGGCATGGGTTAAATGACTGCAAGCCTGCAACATCTCCCATGGAGCGTCTCATGCTCCCAAACGAACAGGAATGCAAGCCAGAGCAAGTAACTGAATACAATTCGATTATTGGAGGTCTGCAGTTTCTCGCGAATAACACACGACCGATATCGCATTTGCAGTGAATCATCTAGCACGTTTCTGTTACGGCCTTGTATTCCTAACCTTTGGGGCCTCTGATGCTATTGTTCTTTTCGGGTATTGTAGTGTGACCCTATATGCGCACGGACCAGTTGTATATTATGTATATATGTATATCTCTAGATACCTCTTGTTATCTTCTTTCCCTAGTTTAGAATCTTATGAATTATATTCCAGATCTTTGTCCTTATCTGATTCGACTTGTTCATCTGCTAACCTGTGCTCCCTTCTGGTCGTCACATTATTCTAAACTCACCAATACGCCTGGGAAGGCAAAACAATTTCCTTATCTCATCGAGACTGAGATTTTTCGCAGTTAACCTACTTAACTCGACGAAACGTACAACTACGCGATATCGTGCTCAAAGTACTTTCAGGGAACAACTTGTCACAAAAGTTATTACAGTTGATAAAGTTTTCCTACTCTCAATTAAAAAAAAAAAAAGAAAAATAAACGCACTAATTTGTTTCTTAATTTCTTCCAAAAATGTCCGACAAGTACAAGACTCCTAAACCCTATCTAACTCCCCGCCAACCTCTGATGTGGAGTCTGAAGCGGAAAATTTACATCATGAACTTAGCCCCGACAGGATAACTTCGAACATTGAAATCCCAAATGTTGCTGTTCGAAAAGGTGAACCACGTATTTCGGAAGTCAATCGAAGAGTGGACGAGTTGACAGTAGCTCAAAATGAAACTGGTAGAGAAATGGCTGATGCAATTGTCGACACGGCCTATAAACAAATGAGTCGCCATCACGAGCTTGAGTTCACAAATAGACAACAGCAAAGCGAAATCGAATTCTTAAAAACAAAAATGGCTAGACTAGAGAAGCTTATAGAATCCGCAAGTTTGAATCCGTCTCTATCAAGACCTAATCCTATGCCACGCTCCTCAGAATGCCAAAACGCCTACTCTCCGACAACAAGACAACGCTTTCAAGACGAAGAAGAAGAAGAAGAAGATATTCTGAGGCCATCAATTAGCCACTATCGTACACAGAAATCTCAAACTAGGGAGGGCCCCATTGACTATGATCATATAATTCCATCAGTCGAAAGAGGTGCCACTAGGAGGATAGAGTATCAGAGACAAAGTACAGCACGTCTCCGTAGCAGCGAAGAGCCCAATTTTCAAGGGCCTCCTTTTGCAAAATATCGCGATCCATCCGAGACAGTAGGTCAAACCTATGGGAACGTTCGACTAGGTACAGCCGATCGAATCATTAATCCTATTCGCGAGTTCGGAGGTATCGACGATCTGGATTTTTTTGAAAATTGGCTTATTTTACTTCGAGGTAGGATACAAGACAACGACGGACACTGGGGCTCAGATCGGAGGATCATGAATTTTATCTTTGCATCCACAAAAGCCAAAGCTCAAGAAATGCTGGTTCCGTACTTCTCTGGGAAGATGTAGAAAATGATTTCGTAAATTCGGTTCAAATGGTAAATCATTTAATCGCGAGTCATCGTAGTAGCACGTTACAAAGGGACAGTATGGTGGAGTTTGAATCACTACGACAAGGCACTTATGAAAGTTTTCAAAACTTTAAGACCAGATTTCTTTCATTAGCTGGCAAAGCCAAAATACATCATTCCCTACGAAGAGACCTGATGTATGGAAAGATGAACCGACAGCTAAAATTGGCAGTTTACACCCAGTTACATAGATGTCCGGATTTCAATTCTCTTTGTGAATTTGCAGAACCAGTTGATAAGGAACGAATTCGACTCGAGAAAAGTTCGACTTATAAACCAGAAAAACTAAACTCCAGTATAAAGACTTTACCAACCAGAATCTTCTACCCTCGCTTCAAATAGACAGCCAAATTTTAGACCTGATTCTAGACAAGAACAAAAATTAGGTATAGATGTAACTTGTCACTATTGTAAAAAATCGGGACACACCAAGTCTGAATGCCCTTTTAGAATCCCTAACAATAGGCATGCAACTGTTCAAGTGGTAGCTGAAGAGTCATCCAGCGTGGATTCAGATTTGTGTTCAGAGGATGAGGTAGATATTTTAGAGAATGATCCAAAGGGAAAAGTGGAATCCTAGATAAAAACTCCCTTCTAGGATATTTAGTCAATATACAACATATTGATCTGGGTAAAATAATGTCAGAGAAAACCTACACTTTGCAATGCTCGTTCTCTGGAAATTCGCGAATAGTGGACGGAGTATCTGTACTCCCGGACACAGGAGCAAATGGATTTGCATATATCGATTCAAGATGTGCATACGCCATATCAAAATGTCTTGGAGAGAAGCCTAAAAATCTCGGATATTCTATTCAATCCAAAGGCTTTGATGGAAAGAAAGGCCTGTAATATCGCAATACATATTATTGTCATTGTGGATAAATGGACGGCGGCTAGATAATCTGCCTTTCTTAATTGTAGAATTAGGATCGCATGATGTAATCCTTGGTAGTAGATTTTTAGCGCACTTCGACATAATGATTGACTCACGACAGCGCCGCCTTGTTTGGCCAACAGACCATCCAGAAACACTATCTTTCTCTTCACCTATTCGAACCTCGTTGCAATATCTCTTAACGGACCGACCCAAACCGTTTAAAATCCATCAAAAAGATGTCACACGTCGGGATAGTTTGTTTAACAAAGAAGACAGAATGGCAATGTACGGCGCTCGGTCTACAAAACGGTCCGTGCAGGACAAGAAAAGTTTTCACCTCGCTTCCAAGTCTGCTCTTCCAATTCAAATATCCAAATCAAATGAAGAATGCAACACAAATGAATCTGTCAGTGATGATTCAGCAGGAAAAAATTTGAAATTGACAAATATTCGATCAAAATCAGATTTAGACCTATGCCAATTAAGCGCTCCCGCCCTTCATTCAAGCCCTGGCTGTACTGACCATACATCTTCTTTCCTTAGTCTCAAAGAAATTCGACACGAAATCGAAGAACAGGAAGACGATCCAATTGTGTGTGAGAGTCAAGACTTAGAACTAGAGAAAATTGTACCTTCATTCTACCATGATCTCCTTGATGTCTTCTCCAAATCCGCTTCCAATTTATTACCCCCGCACCGGCCTTATGACCATAAGATTGAACTCGAGAACCTACAACAACTTTCCGCCGGACCCCTATACCCCTTGTCGTCTGAGAAGCTTAAAGCCGTGCACAAATACATCCTAGAAAATCTCGATAAAGGTTTTATTGAACCAAGTAAAGCGCCCTTTTCAAGTCCGGTCCTTTTTGTCAAAAAGCAGACAGTAGCCTTCGTTTCTGTATTGATTTTAGAAAATTAAATGCAATAACAAAAAAGACCGGTACCCTTTACCATTGATTGATGAAACATTGGCACGTTTAAATAAAGCGAAAATATTTACAAAACTTGATATCAACAGGCTTTCCACCGTATAAGAATGCATCCCGACTCTGAAGAATTGACGACCTTCCGTACAAGATATGGCTCCTATAAGTGTAAAGTTCTTCCATTCGGTTAACAAATGGTCCAGCCACCTATCAGCGATATATGAACGACACCCTTCTCGATTACTTAGACGTATTCTGCACTGCATACCTTGATGACATACTAATTTATTCCGAAAATGAAAGTGAACATTGTGAGCACGTCCGAAAAGTTCTTTTACGACTAAGAAAAGCAGGATTGCAAGCGGATATCAAGAAATGTGAATTCCATGTAAGGAAAACTAAATACCTCGGGTATATTGTGTGTGTGGATGGATTAAGGGTAGACCCTGATAAAATATCAGTAGTAGAGAATTGGCTGCCACCCAAGTCAGTAAAGGGTATCCAATCATTTTTAGGGTTCTGTAATTTTTATCGCCGTTTCATTCCTGAGTTTGGACGAGTAGCAAAACCTCTCATCAATCTCACCAAATCTGAAGTTAAGTTTAACTTTGATGAAAATTGTCATGTTGCTTTCGAGGGTCTTAAAAGCGCTCTTACTTCAACGCCTATACTAAAACATTTCGATCCAGATCGCCCATCGCAATTGGAAACCGATGCATCAGATGGGGTTGTCGCTGCTATACTCTCTCAAAGATATGATAAATACTGGCATCCAGTTGCTTTCTTTTCGAAAACAATGCAACCAGCTGAATTAAATTATGAAGTTCATGACAAAGAAATGTTAGCCATAGTCCGTGGACTAAATAATTGGAGAGCAGAACTGGAAGGTTCCCCGTACAAAATTGACATCATTACTGATCATCGTGCTCTAGAGTATTTCATGACTTCAAAAAATCTAACAGCTCGACAGGCCCGTTGGGCTGAATTACTATCTCAATATTCCTTTCAAATTAAATATCGACCTGGTAAACAGAACACCTCGGCGGACGCGCTATCCCGCCGTGAACAGGATACAGGCCCGCAGGATCAAGTGAAAAGAGAAATCCGATATAAACCAGTATTAAAAAATAGTAATCTATCAAAAGAAGTCAAAGGAGACTTGCACATCTGCCTCATGGAATCTATAAAAGTTATTGATGCAATCATAGAAGCTAATCGAACTCATGACAGTCTACATGATATGCGCGAACAAACGAGATCCAATAATAATTTAAGGATGGATAAAGGTGTACTCTTTTTTAAAGACCGGTTAGTTGTTCCAGACAAAGATAACTTAAGAACGGATCTCATCCGTGATATTCATGACCAGATCTCCACTGCGCACGCTGGTCGTAACAAGACATATCTAGAGCTTAAATCACGTTACTTCTGGAATAACATGCGCCAGGATGTCGAAAGATATTGCAGGAACTGTCACCTGTGTCGTGTCCACCATGCTGCACGCGATAAAACGCCCGGTCTCCTCAAGCCATTACCTATACCCGAGAGACCTTGGCAACACATTTGTATGGATTACATGGATATGCCAAAAGATAAAAAAGGGTTTGATAAAGTTGTTGTATTTATTGATCGTTTATCCAAAGTCTCTGTCACCCTACCATGTAAAAAAGGTATTACTGCCCGTGACACAGCAGAACTGTACTTCACATATGTCTATCGGTACTATGACCTTCCAGACTCGATTGTCTCGGACAGGGGAGCTCAATTCATTTCGGCTTTTTGGACATATGTCATGGAAATTTTGGGTGTGCAATTACGACTATCAACAGCGTACTCGCCACAAACTGATGGGCAAACAGAAATAATGAACCAATACATAGCTCATCGATTACGCCCGTTCATAGATCACTATCAAGACAACTGGTCTGATCTACTTCCTGCCATGGATAATGCGCAGCTAACACTACCACATGATTCTATTGGCATGTCGCCATTTCAACTTTCCAGGGGCTATACACCTCGAAAATCATACGATTGGAATCCTCCAGCACATCCAAAGACGGCAAGGGAAAAATTAGCGCTAAAAGATGCAGAAGCCTTTGCACACAAATTGCAGGAAACATGGAAGGTCGGCCAAGAGATTATGCGTCGAAGTCAAGAGAAAATGGTCATTCAAGCAAACAAACATCGTCGCGAGCCCGATTTCGATGTTGGAGATAGAGTTTATTTATCAACTAAGAATCTCCGGCTACAAAGGTCCAGCACAAAATTATCACCAAAATTCCTGGGTCCTTACAAGATTTTATCGAAAAAAGGTCACTCATTTAAATTAGACATCCTAAACAATGGTCCAATCACGATGTCTTTCATGCGCGTTACCTCAGGAAGGCCGCCGACGATCCATTACCGGGACAAATTATTCCTCAACCAGACCCAGTCAGCATCACAGGTGATGATGAGTGGGAAGTTGAAAAAATACTGGATGTAAAACTGCTGAGGGGTAAACTAAAATATTGCGCTAAGTGGCTTGGCTGGGATGACGACCCACAGTACTATCCTGCTTCTGACTTCATGACTGCCCCATCCAAATTAATCGAATTTCACAAGCAGTACCCAAACAAGCCAGGCCCTCCAAAAAATATAATGCAATGGCTAAGTGCTTGGAAGAATGGTGAGGACGATTATAGTATACTCAGCGATGATACTCCTATGAATTCAAGCTTGAGGACAAGCTTTTTTGGAAGGGAGGGTGATGTTACGGCCTTGTATTCCTAACCTTTGGGGCCTCTGATGCTATTGTTCTTTTCGGGTATTGTAGTGTGANTCCAAGTCTGCTCTTCCAATTCAAATATCCAAATTAAATGAAGAATGCAACACAAATGAATCTGTCAGTGATGATTCAGCAGGAAAAAATTTGAAATTGACAAATATTCGATCAAAATCAGATTTAGACTATGCCAATTAAGCGCTCCCGCCCTTCATTCAAGCCCTGGCTGTACTGACCATACATCTTCTTTCCTTAGTCTCAAAGAAATTCGACACGAAATCGAAGAAGAGGAAGACGATCCAATTGTGTGTGAGAGTCAAGACTTAGAACTAGAGAAAATTGTACCTTCATCTACCATGATCTCCTTGATGTCTTCTCCAAATCCGCTTCCAATTTATTACCCCCGCACCGGCCTTATGACCATAAGATTGAACTCGAGAACCTACAACAACTTTCCGCCGGACCCCTATACCCCATGTCGTCTGAGAAGCTTAAAGCCGTGCACAAATACATCCTAGAAAATCTCGATAAAGGTTTTATTGAACCAAGTAAAGCGCCCTTTTCAAGTCCGGTCCTTTTTGTCAAAAAAGCAGACAGTAGCCTTCGTTTCTGTATTGATTTTAGAAAATTAAATGCAATAACAAAAAAAGACCGGTACCCTTTACCATTGATTGATGAAACATTGGCACGTTTAAATAAAGCGAAAATATTTACAAAACTTGATATCAGACAGGCTTTCCACCGTATAAGAATGCATCCCGACTCTGAAGAATTGACGACCTTCCGTACAAGATATGGCTCCTATAAGTGTAAAGTTCTTCCATTCGGGTTAACAAATGGTCCAGCCACCTATCAGCGATATATGAACGACACCCTTCTCGATTACTTAGACGTATTCTGCACTGCATACCTTGATGACATACTAATTTATTCCGAAAATGAAAGTGAACATTGTGAGCACGTCCGAAAAGTTCTTTTACGACTAAGAAAAGCAGGATTGCAAGCGGATATCAAGAAATGTGAATTCCATGTAAGGAAAACTAAATACCTCGGGTATATTGTGTGTGTGGATGGATTAAGGGTAGACCCTGATAAAATATCAGTAGTAGAGAATTGGCTGCCACCCAAGTCAGTAAAGGGTATCCAATCATTTTTAGGGTTCTGTAATTTTTATCGCCGTTTCATTCCTGAGTTTGGACGAGTAGCAAAACCTCTCATCAATCTCACCAAATCTGAAGTTAAGTTTAACTTTGATGAAAATTGTCATGTTGCTTTCGAGGGTCTTAAAAGCGCTCTTACTTCAACGCCTATACTAAAACATTTCGATCCAGATCGCCCATCGCAATTGGAAACCGATGCATCAGATGGGGTTGTCGCTGCTATACTCTCTCAAAGATATGATAAATACTGGCATCCAGTTGCTTTCTTTTCGAAAACAATGCAACCAGCTGAATTAAATTATGAAGTTCATGACAAAGAAATGTTAGCCATAGTCCGTGGACTAAATAATTGGAGAGCAGAACTGGAAGGTTCCCCGTACAAAATTGACATCATTACTGATCATCGTGCTCTAGAGTATTTCATGACTTCAAAAAATCTAACAGCTCGACAGGCCCGTTGGGCTGAATTACTATCTCAATATTCCTTTCAAATTAAATATCGACCTGGTAAACAGAACACCTCGGCGGACGCGCTATCCCGCCGTGAACAGGATACAGGCCCGCAGGATCAAGTGAAAAGAGAAATCCGATATAAACCAGTATTAAAAAATAGTAATCTATCAAAAGAAGTCAAAGGAGACTTGCACATCTGCCTCATGGAATCTATAAAAGTTATTGATGCAATCATAGAAGCTAATCGAACTCATGACAGTCTACATGATATGCGCGAACAAACGAGATCCAATAATAATTTAAGGATGGATAAAGGTGTAATCTTTTTTAAAGACCGGTTAGTTGTTCCAGACAAAGATAACTTAAGAACGGATCTCATCCGTGATATTCATGACCAGATCTCCACTGCGCACGCTGGTTGTAACAAGACATATCTAGAGCTTAAATCACGTTACTTCTGGAATAACATGCGCCAGGATGTCGAAAGATATTGCAGGAACTGTCACCTGTGTCGTGTCCACCATGCTGCACGCGATAAAACGCCCTGTCTCCTCAAGCCATTACCTATACCCGAGAGACCTTGGCAACACATTTGTATGGATTACATGGATATGCCAAAAGATAAAAAAGGGTTTGATAAAGTTGTTGTATTTATTGATTGTTTATCCAAAGTCTCTGTCACCCTACCATGTAAAAAAGGTATTACTGCCCGTGACACAGCAGAACTGTACTTCACATATGTCTATCGGTACTATGACCTTCCAGACTCGATTGTCTCGGACAGGGGAGCTCAATTCATTTCGGCTTTTTGGACATATGTCATGGAAATTTTGGGTGTGCAATTACGACTATCAACAGCGTACTCGCCACAAACTGATGGGCAAACAGAAATAATGAACCAATACATAGCTCATCGATTACGCCCGTTCATAGATCACTATCAAGACAACTGGTCTGATCTACTTCCTGCCATGGATAATGCGCAGCTAACACTACCACATGATTCTATTGGCATGTCGCCATTTCAACTTTCCAGGGGCTATACACCTCGAAAATCATACGATTGGAATCCTCCAGCACATACAAGGACGGCAAGGGAAAAATTAGCGCTAAAAGATGCAGAAGCCTTTGCACACAAATTGCAGGAAACATGGATGGTCGGCCAAGAGATTATGCGTCGAAGTCAAGAGAAAATGGTCATTCAAGCAAACAAACATCGTCGCGAGCCCGATTTCAATGTTGGAGATAGAGTTTATTTATCAACTAAGAATCTCCGGCTACAAAGGTCCAGCACAAAATTATCACCAAAATTCCTGGGTCCTTACAAGATTTTATCGAAAAAAGGTCACTCATTTAAATTAGACATCCCTAAACAATGGTCCAATCACGATGTCTTTCATGCGCGTTACCTCAGGAAGGCCGCCGACGATCCATTACCGGGACAAATTATTCCTCAACCAGACCCAGTCAGCATCACAGGTGATGATGAGTGGGAAGTTGAAAAAATACTGGATGTAAAACTGCTGAGGGTAAACTAAAATATTGCGCTAAGTGGCTTGGCTGGGATGACGACCCACAGTACTATCCTGCTTCTGACTTCATGACTGCCCCATCCAAATTAATCGAATTTCACAAGCAGTACCCAAACAAGCCAGGCCCTCCAAAAAATATAATGCAATGGCTAAGTGCTTGGAAGAATGGTGAGGACAATTATAGTATACTCAGCGATGATACTCCTATGAATTCAAGCTTGAGGACAAGCTTTTTTGGAAGGGGAGGGTGATGTTACGGCCTTGTATTCCTAACCTTTGGGGCCTCTGATGCTATTGTTCTTTTCGGGTATTGTAGTGTGACCCTATATGCGCACGGACCAGTTGTAAATTATGTATATATGTATATCTCTAGATACCTCTTGTTATCTTCTTTCCCTAGTTTAGAATCTTATGAATTATATTCCAGATCTTTGTCCTTATCTGATTCGACTTGTTCATCTGCTAACCTGTGCTCCCTTCTGGTCGTCACAGTTTCCTAATTAATCCTTCCAACGAGCACATCCAGGCAGCATTCCGTGTACTGAGATACATAGCAAAGGAGCCAGACCGAGGAATCATATTCAACAGAACTGTAGAAAAAACTACCATAAAAGCTTACACAGATGCAGACTTTGCGGCAGATCTGTCTACAAGTAGATCAACCTCCGGATCGCTGATATTACTGGCATCTGGGCCAGTAAGTTGGCGCTCGCATCTCCAAAGAGAAGTTGTTCTCTCTACCACAGAAGCGGAATACCTGGCCGCCACCGAGACATGCCGCCAGCTCCAATGGACAAAGTCATTACTCCAGGAACTAAATGTAGGCAACCGCATTTTAGGAACAGATTGCACCAAACTTTACATTGACAACCAATCCGCAATCTCCCTTATCAAAAATCACGATAATCATAGACAGTCAAAGCACATCTCTCTTAGAAATTTCTTCTGCTGTGAGCAATATCAAAAGGGTCTAATTCAGGCAGTTTACGTTGATACTTCTAAACAGCTAGCAGACTGCTTAACAAAGGTAAAGTCACCAGTCATGATTCAGTAGAACTATGAGTCGTTACTGACAGGGTGAGTGTTGTATTCTTGGCATGTTCACCTTGCATGACACACCTTACATTAAGTGTGTTATGCTAGCACTACATGATGAAGTGTTTGATGGGTTTAATTCTGTAATTCATGCGATGCTATAGTATAAATAGGGGTCGGAACTCCCCGTGTTGTAGTATAGATCAATCAACATCTTTCCACACTTTATTCCCAATAAAGCTCTCCTAACAGTAAAAGGTCAGCATCATGGTGATACATCCTAACCCATAACTATAACAGGGCATAATATTTATGGAATAAAAGTAGAAGTTGACTTCAAGAGTGTCATGTTTAGATTACAGCTAAAATAATTAAAAGTGTGCACTACAAGTACATGTAAAGGCAACATAGCTTATATGCCATAGCATAAATAAATGTGGTTGTTGAAATTGGCGCTACTTGGCAATGAAGAGTCGGCTCAATATGGAGCGTGATAAGGCTGGAATATTACTAGCCACATTCATACCCACTCAGACTTTGACAAGCCTCACTATTATCTAGCATAGTCTAGTGAATCGTGTTTTTCGCTTAGTTGTAGTAATTGTTATAATTACGAGGTTGGATGGATAAGTATGGTGGTAGGATAGTATGTGTAAAGAAGAATGTGGAATGACGTTCTAGGTGGTGGGCAAATGTATTTAGACTATCTGAGTATAAAATGGATAACTAAAGATGAACGCATAGTCTACTTAAGAGGTAAATGGACCTGATAATATACATGTACAATTTACTCTACAGCCATGCTCATTGATTGTCGAACGTACTCATGTAATGCGTATCGACATTGTTTGATCCTTAAGCTCCTGATAATTAGCACGACTCACATTTGAGTCATGCATTAATATGAGCTTGATTGAATAAAGTCATGTTGTTTTATCACTGAGTCTTGCCTATGAAGCCTTTGCTCCCTTGCGTAGACTAGTGTTGTGATGGGCATGTTATACAGCTAGGATACTTGCATGTACATAACGTGATTAGATGTTTACGCTGTTCGTGTAGTTCCTGTATCGTTTGGGATATCTGCAGGAGAAAGCTCATGTGGTCAGGAGCCGACTAGCGGCCGCACATGAGTATAAGTAGCGAGTGCTCGGCACACAATTAGAAAAGAACAATTAAATACAGTGAACCTCAGATACACCTTCAACCACAACCTGAACTCATCAATCTATATACTCGTACAACGTCAGCATGCATAGTGACACTAACCTAAGCTCATAACCACAATAGGTTATGAGCCCGGGCGATTCCGCTGCGCCAAAATCACGATAACACGTACAAGTATTAAACAACTATGGCAAAAGACGACAATAAGCTCATCCCCCAGCCGGGAGTTTCGTTTGCAAAGTGGAAGACAAGTCTCCAAGCAAAACTCGCACGACGCAATGTTTTGGGACACGTATTCCACAACTTGCCTGGACTACGACCAGTGCATGCCCCTGTCAACGCTAGCTCTAGTAATACGAGCCCCGAAGATCTCCCTAACCTGTCTACCGAGCATGAAATTAAACTCGAGCAATGGTTACTGGGGGAGATTGAGGCCAAGAACGTGATTACTAGTAGGCTTTCATCATCAACGTGCCCTCAGAACTATGATCACATGACAGCAAAAGAGCTGTTCGATGCGTAGCTTGCACCCGGCAGGAAACTGCTACAGCCCCGTACGCAACAGCTCTCGAAATTTTTAATGATCAGATTCATGACCACTGCTGATGACTATATTGACAGGTTTTTAGCGGGTATTCAGAGCGTAAATAACGCAGCGGACGCATTACCGTCGCATGCTGCGCCAAAGCGCTCTGGTTACCACATTGGAGATGGTCAGGCAGCAGCCATATTTGTGATGGGAACCAAGAGGATTGAATGGTTGAACAACTGGAGGGACACCAGAATACATGAGCCCAATAATGAATATGTTCCATTGCAGACAATGATGTCATCGCTACGTTCTGTTGCAGGAAATCGGATGTTGCCAGCCCAAGTGGCGCATGCAACATCTCTTCCCATTACACGGAACGTAGATCCTGAGGCTATCTGCAAGCAGTGTCGTCATAGACACCAGAACAAAGATTGTTTTAGACAACACCCCGAACTTGCATCTAGAAACAGTCGGGGTAGCACAAATTCTAGCGGAGGAAGAAATAGAGTAGCGGCCACTTATGACATCGGAGATAGTGATACAGACTTTATTGTAGCTGCAACTGCTCAAGTTAATGAAAGCCGTACAATTTACGACACTGGTGCTTTGCACCATTTTGTGCCACATGAATCTTCTTTTGAATTTATCAACAAAACTACTAAGCCATTTAGATTTGATCAAGCAGTAGGAGTATCATCACTTGACAGTCTCGGAACTGCACGTATCAAGATTGGTAAACTCACACTAAAGCTACATGATGCATTGTACTCACCAGATTCTTCATGCAATATCATATCTGCTGGTAGGCTAGAGAGAATATCTGGGATTCTACCAGATTACAACAGAATGTTTTTAGTGTTGCATTGTCCGCCTGAGGCAGACAGACCAGTAGCCCGGCTTGTATGCAAAAATGACGTTTTCTACATTTTCCCAATTGAGACTAGCCAGCCGTCTAGTTCCATGATTGCTGCACCTGGCATTGCAAGAATTTTAACAACAACCAGTGCACAGCGATGGCACGAGCGACTAGGACATACGGGTCAGACAATTTTAAAGAAAACAGCACAAGTCTCGAAAGGACTTGAGGGCATTGA
This sequence comes from Blumeria hordei DH14, assembly GCA_900239735.1. Classification (NCBI taxonomy): domain Eukaryota; kingdom Fungi; phylum Ascomycota; class Leotiomycetes; order Helotiales; family Erysiphaceae; genus Blumeria; species Blumeria hordei. The sequence goes on from OENG01000015.1 coordinate 1,608,133, forward strand.
TTTAAGTGAACTCACGACCTGTGAAACATGTCATTTAAGTAAAGCCCAAAGGTTTGTGTCCAGGGAACCTAGACCAACCCCAAATGAACCCCTAGACGAAATTCATATTGACACAGTGGGAAAGATCCAGTCCGCAATCAACGGGCATCAGTATGTAGTTATTATTACCGACGCAAAAACGCGAATGCGCTGGGCTATAACAACCGAGACCAAAGATCAAATGCACCACTATTGATTCAGTGGATCGAAACCCAACAGCATCAATATGCACACTGCGAAAAATATGGCATCCGCACAGACCTATCAGCTCCATACACACCAGAACAAAATGGTGTTGCAGAATCTACAAATAAAGTAGTGCTTAGGAAAGCTCGATCAATGCTGATTGACGCCCGCATCCAGTGACATACTGGCCATGGGCAGTTGAATACGCTTGTTTCATTACCAATAGACTGTATTGTATGCGCACGAAGAATACTCCGCTAATTGATTTCATGCAAGGTTTAAGCCAACCGCACACTGGTCAAATAGATTTGTCTCTCGTTCCACGATTTGGGTGTAGAGCTTATAAATTAATCACTCCAAAGCCTGGCAAATTTACAGCTAGAGCTGAGAAGGGATGGTTTATTGGTTTCCAGAAAAACACTAACAAAAATTTCATCATTTACCATCCTCACAAAACAAGTTCACAAGATTGGAAATGGATTGAAAGATTTACTCCTCATGCAACCTTTAATGAGGAAGTGATGTTTGGAGATGAGTTAGACCCTATCGTACAACAACATACCTTGAGCTATTGGACTAATGATCAATCATTTCCCATAGATATAGAAACGCCGCATCCTAGGCCAGATAATCAAACTCTGCCATCGTCTGAAGGGGAGCAATCTATACCCTCTTTAGCAGCCCAAAGAGCAACACCAGACGATGCCACGAGCAAACCACCAAGAGTAGAGCATATACCTCCTCCAACAAGTGATGAAATAGAAAATCACATATCACCTCCACCAAATGAGCAAAGGGGAGAGCATGTACCACCTCCTCCACCATTTGAGCAACAACACGAGCATTCATCCACTCAAATTGAAACCCTGCCTACCAAGACAGACTTGGTAAATCATAGCCCAGCAACGAGGCTCAACACGCAAGAAATTACAAATGACTTTTCTGACACAGAATCCCAGCTCTCAGAAGCAGAGGATGAAGGGGAGCAAAATTTGGATGTTGTGCACAGCAAGACTGATGAGCATGAGCCCAAAGCCCTCGATAAAATCATGACAGGCTGGGATCCGGTAATTCCATTAGCAGGGCAGAAACGCGCACATTCCCCAGAGCGAGAAACCATGCATACAAGAAGTGGTAGAGAAGTAGTGCGACATGACTACAAACGACTACACCATGGCAAAGTAGCGCTTGCATCAACTGACCCTAAGACATGGGCTGAAGCCATGTCCTCTCCTGAAGCGTCACAATGGAAAAACGCTGCAAACGAAGAATTCCAATCACTACAAGAAAAAGGTGCGATCAAAATAATACAGCGTGACAAACTCCCATTAGGACGCAGACCAATGAAGTGCAAGTGGGTATTCAAAAAGAAGTTTAGAGTAGATGGTAGTCTTGAAAGATACAAAGCTCGATGTACAGCCAAGGGATATACTCAGCGAGAAGGAGTTGACTACCATGAAACTTTCGCACCTACACCCAGGTCCGAAACTGGACGAATACTGCTAGCTTTAGCACACCAGTTTGGCTGGCACAGAAAGCAAGGTGATGTTCCAACGGCCTTCCTGAACCCAGACATTGATATTGATCTGTATATGGAGCTACCGCAAGGATTTGAAAGGGGTGGCCGTCTCATACAACTCCGCAAGGGCCCATACGGACTCAAACAAGCGGCAGCACTATGCTATGATGACGCACGAGCCACCCTAGCCAAACACGGTCTTCTTCCAACAATATCAGATATATGTCTCTATACAAATAAACAAAAGGACTTATTTGTCATGATGTACGTTGATGACTTCCAAGTTCTGGGACCTAACATCCAGAAAATAGACGACCTTATGCTTACACTTCACAAAAAATACAAACTAAAAGCAGTCAACACTGATCTATTTCTGGGAATCAACATATTGAACCCAAATACAGACACGCTATCACTTTCACAGGGTCGATATGCTCGCGCATTAATAGAGAGGCACGGCTTATCAGATTGTAAACCAGCATCCTCTGCACTCGAACGCCTCATGGATCCTAATGAAACAACGTGCGAAGAGCATCAAAAGACGGAATACAACTCAATTGTCGGCGGTCTGCAGTTTCTAGCAAACAACACACGCCCAGACATTGCGTTTGCAGTCAACCACCTTGCACGTTTTCTAACAAACCCATCATCCGAGCATTATCAAGCCGCGCGTCGCGTGATAAGGTATATTGCAAAAGACCCCGATCGAGGCCTTACATATACTAGAACAAGATCGAAACCACAACTTGAAGCATATACAGATGCAGACTTTGCAGCTGAAACTTCTGGTAGTCGTTCAACGTCAGGTTCGCTTATCACGCTCGTAAACGGCCCAGTAAGCTGGCGCTCGAAGTTGCAGAGGGAAGTAGTTCTCTCAACAACAGAAGCTGAGTACTTAGCAGCCACTGAAACCTGCCGTGAGCTCCAGTGGATAAGATCTCTACTTGAAGAGCTGGGCATTATTGATCGCATTGATGGTTCTGAGTGCACGAAGCTTTACATAGATAACCAATCGGCAATATCTTTAATTAAGAATCATGACAACCATAAACGATCTAAGCATATCGCCCTTCGAAATTACTACTGCAGAGAACAATACGACAAAGGATACATGAAGCCTGTATATATACCTACATCAAGACAACTAGCTGACAGTCACAAAGGTTAAGTCACCGGTCCCAATACAGTAACCCTCTGCTGCAATCTAACAAGTACCCTAACCAATACCACATCATTTAAGAGTCGTTACCGACAAGGGGAGTGTTGTGATGGGCATGTTATACAGCTAGGATACTTGCATGTACATAACGTGATTAGATGTTTACGCTGTTCGTGTAGTTCCTGTATCGTTTGGGATATCTGCAGGAGAAAGCTCATGTGGTCAGGAGCCGACTAGCGGCCGCACATGAGTATAAGTAGCGAGTGCTCGGCACACAATTAGAAAAGAACAATTAAATACAGTGAACCTCAGATACACCTTCAACCACAACCTGAACTCATCAATCTATATACTCGTACAACGTCAGCATGCATAGTGACACTAACCTAAGCTCATAACCACAATAACTAGGATCACAACAGTAAGTAGTTTAAATAGCGCTCTGATACTAAGTGGGTTTAATCAAAAACTCTCTACTATAGTTTTAACTCTTCAATCTCCCAACTGTAACGGCTGGTAAGCCGATTGGTCCCTGTAGCCTATGTTGGTTAACTGAGGCCTGATTCGAGTGGCGCTATTAACCACTACTAATGCGCTAATGTGCGACGCCACCCAATACAATACCTTTGCGTCGGCATTGGCATGGCATGCATGTGGCATTGAACTCGGCAGTGCGGCACGGCAGTACGGCACTGCAACACATGTTAATAGGCTTACACTAACGGGAAATATACGAGACCGAGTTCAATCCTTCCGCGCCACAACGCGATAGTGCTGTATTATAGGTATAGTCAGAACACTAGGAGAGCCCCATAGCATAGGAAGAGGAGAGGGATTAGCCTCGGTGGCGAGGAGGCTTTCACGTATATATATGACTAGATAGATGTAGTGGGAGTTCTCTCCTTAGAATTATTATTTACTACCATCGACCACATAGTTGCCCCAGCGCTTGTCCCTCGAAACCGTGACACCAACTAGCTTCACTAGTAGATAGTAAACATATGTTAAACAGCTTAAGCTTCTCTACACAACTTCCATTATAACATAGACAAGTACAGATCAGAACAGATCAGATTATAATGGAAAGGAATGGAATAGAATATAGCAGAATACCACAGATATCTTTGGACAGGGTTTATATTGATTCAGAATAAGCCCTTGGTCCATGACAACTAAGTTAGGTGGAGTTGTGTTGATTTTTGACGACTAATTTGTAAGGTATTAGACTGGTAAATAATGTATAAAAAGCAATTAGATTAGCTTCGGGTTTCCTAGGTAGAGTGTGAAAATTACCCTATTTAGAACTGTTATGATCAGGCCCACTTATAGATCCCACAACTTGAAATGACTAGTATTAAGCAAGTGTAACCAACAGCACAAGCGATCCTGTATCAATGATACGTCATCAGCACACAGCAATGACAGCACCAGTATCTCAACCATAGATGATAATATGATCATATGACGCAGGTATATCTAATGATATAATTGTTGAATGGATGAATGGTTGGAAGTTATTACTATTGATGATATAGTTTGTGTACCGTTTTTGTGTATAAATACTCGCTGCTAGACCTCTGTATATGATTAACCTTTTCCACTCCTACTTTCAATAGTCATCAATATAGCTTACCTACAATACATATCTGTCTTTTTCATATAAGTGTTACGATTTTACTGTTATTTGAGCTTAGGCGGATGCCTAAGCCTAATATTGAGAATTCTTATGATGGGCTGTATGGGGGAAATGAAGCTGAACGAAACGGCACGACTAGTCAGGAGGCGGAAACGTTATTACAATTTAGTTACACCTGAAAATACGTGGCTGGATAATAAGTATTGTGCCTAAGGACAAGTCACTAGTCTGTAGATTCACGAGGAGGATTAACGCCTATAAATACCTGTAATTAGTAGCTAGAGTTATCTTTTCTCCTTATATAGTTTATTAAATCAATTTATTCATTACCAACTCGGTTTCTGTCACAATATAAACTATATCATTCAAATCCTTTGTCCGTCATTAAGTACATCGCAGTCGTAGATATCTATGACTTAGGGCATCTTTACTTATTGGTCTTAAGGCACAGGGATTCTAAGAATCAACAATGGGTTCAGAAATGAACAATCTTACTATCGGAATGGACTTCGTGGCAACTGGTTTATTGAATCAGAAATCTATGCCACATGGAGTAATACAATTGGAAATGCAACGTCTGGTCGAAGAAATGAGATTAAGTGGAATAGAACACAGAAGATACCTTGGGATTTTACAATCTCAGATGAACGAAATGATGTAAACAATGCAGGAACAATCGAAGAATGAGAAAAAAACTCACCTGCAACCGTCAAGAACTAATGTGGGCGGCCGATCAGAACGCAGAGAATGCTTCATTGAAGAGGAACCACTTAAATGGCCAGAAGCATACGACCACAAGGATAGAACTAAGTGGGCAATTACACATGGAATACTTCGGTTCATATACAGGCGTGATGTGGAGGAGCGATGTATTCTTCAACCATCTGATTTTTTGATGCAACTATTTAGTCATGCAGTAACTGGAACAGCGAAAGATATGATCACAGGTCAGTTCCAAAATATGCTTGCAAATGGCATGGAATGGGATGCGCTAGGGCTGTTACGGGCTATGGATGATACCTACCGCGACAGAAACGAGGAACAATTAGCGGCCGCACTATTTCATGCATGTCGACAATTTCGGGACGAGAAACTATCGTCATATCTACCGCGCTTCCAACAGTTACTCTCGCAAAGTCCCAGTTCAAAGGGAATGAGAAATGCAAGATTTACAAGTTACGAAACTCGCTGAATAAAACCACTAGAAATTACATGATTGGTAGTTTGCAACCTAGAACACTCCGAGAATTAATTGATTACCTGTCGATCCTGGGTTCTGAAATTGACGAGGTTGTTGTGGAAATTACAAGGGAGTACGTGCTAGGTAAGACAGGGTACTTCGACGATGGAACACAAGGCATTGCTGGGGGCAAATTAATGGGGGAAATCTCACAAGAAATTATGCACAACCCTTCAGCCAAAACCAGCTCATACAGTAAGACAACAAAGATTAGTATGAATAAAGTCTGTGCGAAGTGGGTATCACTGGTTGAGTTGGACGAGCGAAAAATAGACGGATCATGCTTGCGATGTGGGAAGAAAGGGCACATTATAGCTGATTGTCGACTGCTTCCAGCCAAGCGTCCTGATACACCTGTCCAAGCAGCAACATTTGTCAGAAAATTTTCAGATACAGTTAAGGCCAAAGATACAAAGAGGGTGGTAGGAAAAAGATTAGATCTAGAATCAAATTGTCCTCAGTTGCAAGCAAATGGAGCGATGGAATTGATTATCAGCTCAAAATCAATTGGAGATAAAGAAGCTGAGGGCGCTATGGACGGATTTTCTTTCATTATAGACACCGTGATCAACGGAATTTATTCAGTACCCACTTTGATCAACAATGGATGCAGATGTCTAGCCGCTGTTAGTAATTCATTAGTACAAAGGGCTAACCTACCTCGGATAAAAATAAATCCACGCAAGCTCACAGAGGCAACAAAAAATCAGTACCATAAAGATTTTATCACGGAGATGGTTAGAATGGAGTTAGACATTGACAGATAACAACATAGATTGTATGCGTATGTTATACCAATGTTGTCTCATGATCTCATATTGGGAAAACCATGGATGGAGCGTGAAGACGTTATCTACAATGCAAGAGATTATTTCATAGATATTGGAGAAGCAATTGTGAACAATCGACCATTGAGAGTATGGGAAAAGGGCCATCAGGCAATGATGAATTCGTCTTATCGTACAACAAATATCAAAAGTTTATCTGCAGGGGTATTCCTTGCAACTGTTAGGAAGGCCAGGAAGTCAAGCACTGGCTATACCCAGCTATTCTCTGTAACACTGGCAGACATTCAGAAAGCGCTTGCGCCAACAAAGAAGTCACCAACAAATTTGGACAGACTCCCAAACTATTGTAAACAATTTGCAGACATATTTCGGAAACAACTAACGGACAAACTGCCACCTCATTGGCAAGGATGCGATCACGAGATTAGGCTCGAGTCTGACAAAAGCATACCATGGGGACCCCTGTATGGAATGTCAAGGGATAAGTTACTGGTGCTAAGGAAGACACTGACTCTCAGGGAGCTTACTACTAACGTTCCGTAGGGCACGAAGGGATATGGAATATGATTATAGGATAGCAGTGAAATGGTCTTCTGTGAGGAAGAGAGATGTGAGGTGGTGCAATATGTGTACAGAATATAAGAAGACGTTGCGTGAATAGAAAACTCAATCATGCCTACCACACTATATACATGACATTGCCACTAGCGCTCCAGCATAGGAGGCGATGTGGCGACTACTTGTTTACCACCAGACCACCTTTACCTTTCTAGACCCTTGCATCCACACCTACTCACTAGCTTACTAAGATCAAGTACTACCCTACTGCTTATCCATGAAACTGACAGACCTTCTTGACAAAAACTACATTTGTGCAAGTAGTTCACCAGCAGGGGCACCAGTATTATTTGCTCAGAAACCAGGCGAAGGTCTACGATTTTGTGTAGATTATCGCGCCTTAAATGCTATTTCGAAGGCTGATCGATATCCTCTGCCTCTGATTAAAGAGACAATGTCTAAACTAAGTAGAGCCAAGTGGTTTACCAAGTTGGATGTACGATCCGCATTTCATAAATTGCGCATCAAGGAAGGTGATGAATGGAAAACTGCGTTTAGAACACAATTTGGGTTATTTGAGTGGCTTGTTATGCCATTTGGGTTGAATGGGGCACCAGCTAGTTATCAGAGATACATTAACAAAGCCTTACGTGAGTACCTTGATAATTTCTGTTCGGCTTATGTGGATGACGTTCTCATCTTCACCAACGGAGAAGAAGAGCAACATCAAAGACACGTAAAGCTGGTACTTGAAAAGCTTCAGAAAGCCGGTCTGGGATTAGATATTTATAAGTGTGAGTTTAGTGTCAAAGAGACAAAATACTTGGGTTTTATAATATCTTCAGAAAGTGGGAACCACTTGGTCAAGATGGATCCAGCAAAGGTTCGGGCAATATGTTAGAAATTGTCAAGGATTTCTAGGAGGAAATATCTCGAAGAACAAGTGTACAATTTCGGACAAGAATATATTGATAGTTGTATAGGATATCGAATTCTCTTCTCAATATAAATTAATAAAATATAATATTTTTTTCTTGGTTTAACATATACAAATAAGCCAATCCTTAAATACAGATTCCCGAGGCTTTGGTGATCTCGAACTCCCAGTGATCTAGCTACAACCAGCCACTCAATTACTGCATGGTGGCATTTCCTAGCCACTGCATTTCAGATACTATTGAACCTCGTTTCCCCCAGCTGAGCTTAATTGTATGCAATAGAAACAAGTAAATTGATCTTGATGATCAAACTAGAAATCTAAACCTTCATACATACGAAGTCTAGATTTCCAACACTCCTCCTGAGCATCTAGACCAATTGAGCCATTTTATTTGATCCTGAAGATTTGCTCATGAATTTCTTTCGCTTTGGGAAAGGACAGAGGTTTCGTGAGAATATCTGCTAACATCATTTTGGTAGGGATATATTTTACATTTATTTTCCCGTCTTCAACACACTTCCGGACATAATGATAAGCAACATCAATATGTTTGGACCTTGCAGAATTTGAACCTTTAGCAATTGCCATTGCACTTTGGTTGTCAGTATAAGTTAATATACCATCAGTATCAATAAATTTGTTTGCAATGTGAACCTCATTGAGGAATCCAGTGGTCCAGATAATCTGCTTTGAAGCCTCAAATAGTGCGACATTGTCTGTCTCTGTCATTGAATTTGACCCTGATTTCAAATGCCTAAATTGTGACTGACGTTTAGTCTTATCTTCTGTTCTGTTGAGAAACTCTGAATAAGATTGAGGTATTGCAATATATTTTCGAATTTGCAAGGCATCAGCCCTAGGTACATATTCATTTCTAAGATGTATAGTCGTAGTGATACGGCTACTCCTCCTAAGTATTGGGACTTTAGCTTCAGGAATTATTTCTAGTGAATCAGGTGTAGTTTCTCTAGAAATTTTAGGTCTTGATATTTGTGCTTGCTCCGACACAATAGGCTGTGAATAGTTCGGCGGCACAATATCAACTTCCGGAGTAAAATCTTCGTCCGAATAGTAATTAATATCACTTGAATTTGCTGAGGAGATGCATGCATATCTATAGTGTCAAAAACGTGGGATAATTGATCTTTCCAAACCCAAAAGGAAGCTACGATAACTCGCACATTTTCAGACGTTATCACCTTATTGGTTCCAAGTTTCAAGGGAATACAGTTGCAGAATTGAGTTTTTGGCTCGCAATACCCGATAAATATGCCACATTGAGAGGTAGGTATAGGTTTAATTCGATGTCGATCCTCATTATTTATCAGTGCATGATAGATATAGGCCCAAAATTTCTGGTCGAAGATCTCTGGAGAGCGACCACTCATCGATTCGAAAATAGTTGTACTACCATAGCGCATCAGTAATATGTTTCGCAGGTAACGGGCTGTAGTAACTGCAGCGTCCCAGAACTTGAATAGTAAGCGGGCTCGATAAAGTATACATCTTACCACTGTAATAAGTGATCGATTCAGTCTCTTTGCTACCTCATCTTGATATTGCGAATATGAAGCACTAATCTGCTGGGTTAAACCATTGAAATCGGTCGTTTTACATTCAGAGCTATCGTCAAAGCGCACTATATTGATGGTCGGTCTAGACTCTCGTTCTTTTCTTTCCTTTTCTAACAGAAGATAATTTGGAATATTCCGAGTATCGGGGTGATCCAAATCAAGGACTTTTGTAGATAAAGAGAAAGGACCGCGATTCACTTTCCCCACTTGTTTGCTTGAGCTACATACATCACATGGTTCCAAATCTGTCATTTGGATTTTGGAATTTTGCGCAATTTTAGTATGAAGACCTGGCAGACCCGGATGGGCAATGTGACGATGTAAAAGATCGGTGGCTGACTCCTGCGTCTTCTGTGATAGCATTCTGACAGAACGACGCGAAGAAGGTGAAGAGGCATTATTCCAGGAAGAAGATGTATTAAAGCAGAATAATCCCGAATCTGATCTAGCGGTTGCAATAACTGATCCATTCCTTGATAACACGCTTAGTCCTCCGTTCACTGATTTAATACCTAATCCCTTTGATAAAAGCTGAATCCCAGATACCAAGTTTCTTGTACAAGAAGGGACATATAGAACGTTCTCCATAGTAATAACTTTGCTAGCTTTCTTGTTCTCCAATTCGAATACCTTAAACTGTACATTTCCAGTGCCAGAGACAGGGATATGTTTGCCTGAGGCATCAAGAATGGATTTCTTGCTGGTGGACATAGAAATGAACATGGACTTATCGCAAAAGACATGGTGTGTTGCACCAGTGTCGAGCACAATATCATTCCAATTGGAGATATTTGTTGTATCTAATGAATGCTCCTCCATTATCCATACTCCAGCCTCAGATGCTTCATCATCACTAATGTGGTCGGATTCGACCTTCGCGGGTTTAAAACGATTAGCTGATTTTGCACGCAACTTCCTAACTTTGGCAGCCTTGTTAGGATTCTTGGCCGCCCATTTAGATCCATCAGGGGTATCAATCCAGTGAAAGCAGCTTTCGCGCAAGTGGCCTCGGCGCTTACAGTGTGCACATCTCTTTACAGTCATAGAATTGTCGGAACTTGTGCTGGATTTACCGACTAGGGCCACAACTGGTGTAGGGTGAAGATCGCGATATACTGCTTGAGAAGCACGTATTGATGATATAGCAGACTGCAGAGAGATGGTTGGTTCCCGCAATGAAATGACAATCGACATGTAGAATCCTCCGCAGCATTTAATGAAGTGGGTCAATATCCGTTTTTTCATGCTTGAATCTGAAGGCGCTGACATGCTGTTGATCAAACAAATTTTAGATCGTATTTCAAACAACTTTTGCACGCATTTGTCAACCTCAATGTCATCTTCGAAAGTTAATCCCCAGTATTCCTGTAATAGTTCGTCTACGTCCTCAGTTGCATCTGGACAGTAGAATTGTTTCAGGTTATCCCAACAAGTTTTCGAAGAGTAAGAGGAATGAACAAGGTGAAATGCGACGTCGGGTACAAGTTGAGATATGGCAACTCGTATATTTCTATCTTGTCTTGAGATAAGTAGGCCGGTCTCTGAGCTTTTTATATCCTGCGTATCGAGCTCGACTTTTGTCTCCAGAATGTAACTTTCAATTTCAAATAGCGACAAAGTATCAAGAAAATGAGTGCTCCATCTGTTGTATGTAGATTTCTCCAACTTTGGAGCACACTTCATTGACTTCAGTATTTCTGCAGCAGACATTGTGAGATTCGGAGTATTGAAGTAACGAATTAAAGAATTGAGGTATATTCGATCAAAGGACAACTTATCAATAAAATCAATCAGCTCAGTTGACTAGAGCGTTGGTCTCATAATCTGTTAGAAATTGTCAAGGATTTCTAGGAGGAAATATCTCGAAGAACAAGTGTACAATTTCGGACAAGAATATATTGATAGTTGTATAGGATATCGAATTCTCTTCTCAATATAAATTAATAAAATATAATATTTTTTTCTTGGTTTAACATATACAAATAAGCCAATCCTTAAATACAGATTCCCGAGGCTTTGGTGATCTCGAACTCCCAGTGATCTAGCTACAACCAGCCACTCAATTACTGCATGGTGGCATTTCCTAGCCACTGCATTTCAGATACTATTGAACCTCGTTTCCCCCAGCTGAGCTTAATTGTATGCAATAGAAACAAGTAAATTGATCTTGATGATCAAACTAGAAATCTAAACCTTCATACATACGAAGTCTAGATTTCCAACACAATATCAGAATGGCAAGCACCCACAACAACAAAGGGACTGAGAGGTTTTTTGGGGTTTGCAAATTTCTACCGTGGCTTTATCAAAGGATTTTCAAAAATTTGCGCACCTTTAACATCTCTAACAGGCAAGGGTACACCTTGGAAGTGGGGCTCTGAACAAAATGATGCTTTTGAATTGCTAAAAGAAAAGTTTGTAGCTGAGCCCGCTCTAGCCCAATGGGATCCCGATCGAGAAACAATGTTGGAGGCAGATTGCTCTGGTTTTGCGCTTGGTGGTTGTTTGCTGCAGAAACAGGAAAACACCACATGGAAACCAGTAGCATACTACTCTAGGAAGTTAACTGGAGCCGAAATGAATTATGAAATTCATGACAAAGAACTTCTAGCTATTGTAGTGAGTATGAAGGAATGGGACGCAAAATTGAGAGGTTTAGCACAGGCTTTCACTATCCTAAGTGACCACATGAATTTGAAATATTTTTTAACTACAAGACAGTTGACAGAACGGCAAACTCGATGGGCTGAATTCTTATCCAGATTTAGATATATTCTGGTGTATAGGAAAGGTGCAGAGAATGAACGTCCAGATGCACTTTCAAGGAGGGATCAAGATAGACCTAAGGAAGGTGATCCTCGATTTTCAGTCGCGAGCGCCAGGTCTTAACGCCTATCCATGCGTCAAAGTTGTGTGTCGACAATATTAATCTAGCGGAAGATCATGAAATATTTGTCAACGAAGATTTACAGGAGCTTTGGGACCAAGCAATAAAAAACGATGAAAGATATATCCAAGCCGCTAAGGCGGTACAAAGCGGAGAGCGTGTATGGCCTAAGGATATCAAGTTGCAAAAAGAAGGTTCAAATGAGCCTCCTCTGATTAAAGCAACAATTGCCGCTTGCGAATTTGACAATGATATTGGGGTAGTTTGTAACCAAGGTCGGATATGGGTGCCTCTTTATGAGCCTCTGACAACGGCAATTATACAGAACGTTCATGACTCAGCCTTTGCTGGCCATCCTGGAAGAGGTGCAACGCTTGCCCAAGTTGCCAGAGAAAACTTTTGGCCGGGAATAAGCAAGTGTTATGAATTAGTTGTAGGTAATTTGGATTGGGTGGCGCATGGACTATTTCGTAAATTCGGTTAGGGCTAGGCAAATGGGGCGTAGATTATGTTGGTTGGAATTTTAGAATTTGCTCCTTAGTTTGAACAACTTTTGTTTTAAGATACACGACCTTATACCCTTCGATAATCAGAACTAAATATATCTACTTGATTAACTATTCGTGATTTTCCTGCACCCTTGAAATCTTTATCTTGCCAAAATTGACTCGACCTCTGTAGCTTAACAGCTCCGTAATCCAGTCCATAAGTAAGATTCATAACATTATCCTCCATTTCCGATTCTTCAACTATCTGCTCGCAAGGAATCAGATCGAAATTGGTTACGCCATTGACCATCTGATCGAACTTCACGAAACGTGCCTCAATTACTCTCTTTTCCTTTGAACTCCAAATTAGAAAGATATTTTCTGACTCTTCCTTCAAACCAACAAAAACACCTTCCCAGGCCTTTGGATCCAGTTTGTTTCTCTTTTCTTTTGGTATATATACCCATGTTAGGCACCCAAATACCTTCCATTGCATTGCACTTGACTTCTTCCCACTCCATTGTTCCCAAGGTGAAAGCTCCATATCCTTAACCTTCTGACGGTTGTGAACATAAACTGAGTGTTTGACGGCAAGTTGCCAAAATGCTGGCTCCATTTTCATCCCAAATCTCATTGTATTTGCCTTCTCCATTATTGTGCACATACTGCACTATGCAAACCCATCACCTTCTGGATGATATCCGACTGTTGGCTCTATTGCAACATCACGGCCATCACACCACTTCATCAGCTCCGTGTTCAAGAATTCTCTTCCACGATCAAAACAAATGGCTTCAACTCTTTCGCTAATACCCCAACGGCGTCTTTGAGATTCTACGGTATCAATCCATTCACGAACTTTGCCCTAAGCTTGTGATTTATTTGTCAGGAAATATACCCAGATCATACCAATATGATGATCTGTGATTGATAGCATATATCGATTTCCTTGTATTGAATGCTGACTGATCGGCCCCCATAGATCCATATGGACCCTTTCAAGAGTGTTGAAATATTTTATATCCTGGAATGCCAAGGATAACTCATTTGTAAGTCCGGCTAATTAGGTTATCAAATTAACCTTCCTATATCATTGTCATCAGCACATTCCTCACGGAAAGTTTAATGCATATTGGCATTTATTTCACACTAGCATTCCATCAGATGATTATGTATCAAATGCAGGTTAAAGGTTTCTCGGATCTATTACCGACACACATGTATTTAGCTTTATATATCTGGCTCATATATCTGTACGTATATAGATTTACATCTACAGGGATCATAAATTATGATCCATGGAGATTGATAAATACTGGTCAAAAACCTCAGTTGATAAGAAATGTGCACACGCAATCTCACTCTTATCAGCTCAGTTTACTCAGAACCATACATCTCAATACACTTGTTTTCAGTCAATTCTTCCTTCTACAACTTCATACAAGACTTACTGTATTGGTCAAACTGCCGACAATGATTCCACTATAACCTCCATACTCGCTAAAGCTCATAACTTTAACAAAGCGGTGCTGATACTGATGATATTTTCTCTTTTGAACGGTTTCTCGTCAATTTTCCCTGTGTGCAAGCATTGCAGACGGATGGACAAAAAGAATGGTCAGGTAAATCTTTCATGATTTTTCTTAACCCTGCCTCTTGTTGCTTTCATGGGTGGCCTAAACGGGCATGCAGCAGCTCTACTTGGGCTCTGCTTGCCTTTATTTTCGAATTGGCTACATCCAAAGAAGCCTCCAAAATAGGTGCGAACTTGACTTTTTTCTTTTTCAGATTTGGCTTTGACAATGATGCTTTGAATACCTTATTTGATATGTCTTTAGGTAATGGGCGCACCCTTCACATTCTGTCTTTTCGTTTTCCTTCTAACGCCACTTTGTTCTTCTCTGTCAGGCTGATACTCCTGTTAGGTGAGTCTACAGTCAAGGAAACACCTTCATCTTCGAGCTTTCCAACGGAAATCAGATTGTTTGTGCATTTTGGTATGTATTCAACGTTTTTGACTGTTGTCATTTTTTCCTTTCCTTTCTTGTTCTGCCAATAAATCCTGACTGTTCTTGATCCTTTAGAATAAATGGTTCCTCCATTTGCGGCGGCAACGCAGGTATTTGAAGGGCTTAATATCTCTTCTACAAACACATCTTTACGATTTGTAATGTGGGTGGATGCACATGTATCAAGCCACCAGATCACACGTTTCATATCACAATTTTGGGTCATAAAGCAAAGTGAAGCATCAGATTCCGTATCACTATTCAAGACCCTTACTACTTTCGCGTTTTCCTTCCTAGGCACTTGGGCAACCAAGCAAGCTTTTCTTGCCGACGTTTTTAACCACACTGGGTATTGATTCTGGAAGTGCGGCCCTCCACAAGAGAAACAACCTCCTCCAGCTAGAAGCTTAAAATTGGTAGAGATTTTTGGAGTTAGATTGAAGCCAGCGGTGTTAGTATTATAATTGCCACGGGGTTCCTCCTTGCCTCTTACTTGGTAGCCCACTTGTCTTCGTCCTGCCCAATTTGCTGTTGCGATGTTAGAAGTAAGCTCAGTCTCCCTGGATGCCAACTGGGAAATTATGTCTTCGAATTCTGACTCCACAGTGCTTTGGTTGATTATTTGGAGGGTTGTCTCATATTGCTCCGCATCAATGCTCAACTTTAAGGTATGAATCATGAGCCATTCAGGAATATTGTTCTTTGGCTTGATCTTCAAGACTTGTGCTCGCAGCTTTCTCATCAGCTCGACTTTTTTGTGGATACCTGTAACAGCTGTTAAGCCTAATTATCCCTGTAGCCTACGCTAGCTAGCGCAGGCAATTAGATCAATGGTGTCATCCAGAATCTTCTAGGAAGTTGTTGAAGAATCCAAACAATTCTGGTCATGGAGGGAATCCTATGGAAGGAGGAGTATTCTGGATTATATATATTTGTAGTCACTAGCTGTTAGAATTCTCTCTCTAGAGAATTATAATTAATATACTGTACCTACAAGATCGCCCATGCATTTTGTTATGAAACTGTGACATATTATAATTCTCTCCACAAACTTCAGAACTGCAGTCAGCCAGTCAGTCAGTCAGTCAGCCAGTCAGTCAGTCAGTCAGTCAGTCAGTCAGTCAGTCAGTCAGATCGCAGTCAATCAACTTTGCAGAGATGAAGTGGAATCATTGCAACATTTCTATGGAGGAAAACAATTTTCTCAGGGCAACATGGATATCAGAAGATCAGCTAGCTAAGCTTCGGAAAGAAGGAAGCTGCTTCAGATGGGAGAAACGGGGATGTAAATCTAGGATGTGCCACCTTCTTCCAGCAATTAATCCACGAAAGATTAAGAAAAGTTTACATATTTATAAAAAAAATATGGAAGAGGATCTGGAAGGCGATGGTCTAGGTCCTATTGATCCGGCAGTGTACGAATTGGATCCGGAAGGTGATGGTCTAGGTCTGATTGATCCATCAGTATACGAAGTGGATCCGTATAGCATTTCTCCGAGTTTCATAAACCGTCCTATCGAAATTCAGCAAATAAGAGATCGAGGAGAATTAATGGGTTGGTCAGCCAAGAGGTCTGTCATGGGGAGCTGTCTTACAGATCATGAAATGAGAAAGAACACATCGCCACTCCTTATTAATGCCATTACTAGTGATAGACCGATTCAAGAAGAAAGGAAAGATTTTTTGCAGCCAATAATATTGGATAAAAAGTTTTCAGAAAGTTTGACAGCAGCTGAACAAGAACCAAAGATGAATACAAATCTATTTTTAGTTAATGCATTAGTTAACAATGTCACTATGGTGCAAGCATTAATTGACAATGGATGCCTGTGTTCAGGTATCATTGATGAAGAATTAGCAGCCCTACTAAGTTTACAATGTAAACCTATCTCTCCCCGAACCCTTCAGACAGCAGAAAATTCATCTCAAGACAAGCCAATAGTAAGAAGTATCACTTGGGTCTCCATAGACCTTGATGGATTTGTTACTGAAAAATTGTGGCTGTATGTAGTACCACACAGTACACATCAGATCATACTTGGGAAGAAATGGTTAGAGGACCAGGATGCAGTGATTCATTCCAAAGAGCAGCGGTTGGAACTCAGGAAGAGTGGTGGTTCTGTTTACAGTGTTCGACGCTGGCGTCAAAAACTAAGGGGAATAAAGCA
Source organism: Blumeria hordei DH14 (assembly GCA_900239735.1). NCBI lineage: Eukaryota > Fungi > Ascomycota > Leotiomycetes > Helotiales > Erysiphaceae > Blumeria > Blumeria hordei. The sequence continues at coordinate 1,625,324 of OENG01000015.1, forward strand.
GCCTAAACGTGCTGCTGTTGAGGCCTTATCTTTTCTGGAAAAGGGAGTTCCCGTCTGCAAAGCCTCCTTAGACGACATAAATAAGGCACTCCGTACGAAACATTGTCTCAAGATCTCTGATGCTCGAGACCGATGACCGGGCCCTGTGAAGAAGTTTGCGCGCCTCTTTTCTGACGATAGCGGCGCTAATGATCTACCGCCTACACGAGATCACCTTGACCATGCTATAAACCTCCGAAATGAGAATGGAAAGCCAGTCCAACCGCCTTGGGGCCCTCTTTACAGTATGTCAAGAGAGGAGCTTCTAGTGCTTCGCAAAACATTGACAGATCTTCTGGGTAAGGGATGGATCAGACCAAGTAGCTCGCCGGCGGCCTCACCAGTACTTTTTGCTAGAAAGCCAAACGGAGGGCTACGATTTTGTGTGGATTATCGCGGGCTGAATGCAGTCACTCTTCCAGACAGGTATCCCCTTCCATTATTTAAAGAAACTTTGCGACAACTTTCAAAAGCTAGGTGGTTCACGAAACTAGATGTGAAGTCAGCTTTCCATCGTATCAGAATCAGAGAGGGAGATGAATGGATGACCGCCTTCAGATGTCGCCATGGTCTTTTTGAGTGGCTTGTTACACCATTTGGTCTTGCAAATGCACCTGCAACATTCCAGCGTTATATTAATGAGCAACTACGAGGACACCTTGATGTTGATGCGACAGCATACATGGATGATGTTCTAGTATACACGAATGGTAGTGAGGCCGATCATTGGAGAACGGTTCAAAGTATCTTGGGAAAGCTAGAGAATGCTGGTTTGTACTTGGACATTGATAAATGCAATTTTCTATGTCGAGAGGTTAAGTATCTGGGATACATTGTGAGAGCTGGAGACTCGGTGACCGTAGATCCTGACAAGGTCAAGAGCATCATAGAATGGAAGGCACCTACGTCGGTTAAAGGAGTTCGATCGTTTCTCGGCTTTGCAAATTTCTATCGATGCTTTGTTGATAGATTTTCGGAGGTAACTGCACCACTGACCAGATTGACAAAGAAGGATTCAATTTGGAGATGGGGACCTGAGAAGAACGAAGCGTTCAAACGACTAAAGCATATTTTTTCAACTGAGCCGGTGTTAGCGCAATGGGATCCCGAGCGAGACACAGTGGTGGAAGCCGATTGTTCTGGGTATGCATTGGGTGGATTTTTGTCTCAAGCTGATATGCAAGGCCGGCTGAGGCCGGTGGCTTACTACTCCAAGCAACTGAGCGGAGCGGAAGCAAATTATCCGATACACGACAAAGAGATGCTGGCCATAATCACGTGCCTGCAAGAATGGAAAGCTGAACTGCGCTCTGTTGCAAAGCCTTTCACAATTCTGAGCGACCACAAGAACTTAGACTATTTCATGACCAAGTGACTACTCAATGAACAGCAGACCAGATATTACGATGTTCTACATCAGTTCAATTTCACTCTAAAATGGCGACCTGGTAATGCTTGCGAACGGCCGGATGCTCTCTCAAGACGCGATCAGGATCAGCCCCATGGCCTTTATGACGAACAAACCACGGGTAGAATTATGCAACTGTTACCAACTGTCAAAGCTTTACCTGTCGATGCACAACTCGGTGCAGTAGACCCAGCAGCGACAGCGAGAATATCTGACAATGATGAGATTCAGGCATTGTGGAATCAAGGAGTCATTTACGATAATGATTGGCGACGAGCGCGAGATGCTGTCTGTCACGGCGTAGAATAGGCACAAGTGAAAGTACAGCTTGTATGGCGATTATTCAATCTGTCGAGCGAATACTAAGCTGGAGAAGAATAGAAAGGAACAGAATCTAATTACAAAAAGCCCTGAGGCTATTCCTATTCGGGCGGGTTTCCACTAAATTGCCGCGCACGTGCTTCTTCCCGCATCAGCCATTAATCTCACCTCCTCCATCCACGTAATCGTATATCATGACGGAGCGGAATGCCGTGCCGTGACACTGTCCAGCACGGAGAGAGAAGTTTCCCACCAAATATCGCTCAGAAATTAACCGCTAACATTGCAGAGTGTACGGTTGCTGCAGATATTGTTCTTTGTGGAAGGGAAAATCGAATTTGGGTTCCCGATTATGAGCCACTCCGAACGGCGATAATGCAGCAGACACACAATTGCTACCTAGCAGGTCACCCGGGAAAGGATACAATGATAGGCATACTTTTAAGGCGATGGTTCTGGCCAAAGATGAGGGAATCGGTCCGTCATTTTATACGGAATTGTGATGTCTGTGGTCGTACGACAGTATGGCGAGAGGCAAAGGCTGGGTTTCTTCGATCACTGCCAATTCCTGACCGAATAGGAAGCGAGCTTACAATTGATTTTATTACTGATATGCCACCTTCTCAAGATTGTACAAATATAATGGTTATAACAGATCGGCTATCTAAGACGTTTTTCTATTTGGTACAAAGACAATGGAGGCTGCACCAAGTGCTAAAGTTTTTGTCGACCGATATTATCGTTACTTTGGCTTTCCACGATATTTGACAAGTGATAGAGGCAGTGACTGGGTGGGAACCTTTTGGCAAACTTTCTGCGAGCTAACAGGAATAACTCAACGCTTGACCACGGCGTACCACCCTCAGTCAAATGCAAGTGAAAGAGCAAATCAGGAATTGTACAAGTACCTGCGAGCGTTTACCTGCTACTCACAAGATAATTGGATGGCACTGTTGCCTATGGCCCAACTGGCACTAAATTCAAGACCAAGTTCAGCGATTGGAGGACTAAGCCCATTCTTCTTACGGCACGGATACGATTTGGACCCTCTAGCAGAGCCTACGCCTGTCTTAGAGAATGGTTCCCGACACCCAGGACGACTATCTGCTCAGGACTATGTTAAGAAGTTAAAGGACGCGCAAGACTATGCACAGGCAGCAATGGCTTCAGCTCAACAACGAAACGAGGGTAATGCAAATCGCTTCCGAAGACAACCAGATCAGTATCAAGTTGGCGACAAGGTTTGGTTGGATCTCCGAAACGTGAAAACACCACAGCTCTCCAAGAAGCTAGCCTGGATTCATGCAAAGTACGATGTGACCGCGGTCCCGGATCCTTTGACTGTGGAGTTGAACGTTCCTGGAAACATCCACAACCGCTTTCATGTTGAATTGGTAGAGCGGGCGGGTATGGATCCCTTTCCGAGTCAGCGGCAGGACGATGCACAAAATCCCGCTATCCTTGACAATCTGGGCGAGCAAGAATTTGGAGTGGACTCAATAATACGAGCGAGAACAGTGAGACGTGGCCGTGGTAGTTTCAGGCAAGCCCTAGTTAAGTGGACTGGCTGGGCAGAACCAACTTGGGAGCCCATTGAATACGTGGCAGACACCGAAGCTTTAAAGATATTTGAAGAGACCTATGGTCCCATAACTTCAAATGATGGCCCTTCAGAAATATACTCAGGTAGATACGTTGGCCAGGCCGAGCCTCATGTCCAGAAAACGCGGAGGGAACGACGAAAAAAAAAAGCATTAAATAAGAAAGTTAAATAAAATATTTACTCATTGAGGAAGAGAAGGGAGATTGTAACGGCTGTTAAGCCTAATTATCTCTGTAGCCTACGCTAGCTAGCGCAGGCAATTAGATCAATGGTGTCATCCAGAATCTTCTAGGAAGTTGTTGAAGAATCCAAACAATTCTGGTCATAGAGGGAATCCTATGGAAGGAGGAGTATTCTGGATTATATATATTTGTAGTCACTAGCTGTTAGAATTCTCTCTCTAGAGAATTATAATTAATATACTGTACCTACAAGATTGCCCATGCATTTTGTTATGAAACCGTGACAACGAGTTGTATTTATTGCGGGAAGGGTTGGTTTGTTTTTGGGGCGGACTTGATCTTTGAATAATTTATTTTTGTTTTGCCAGTACTCTGAAGCAAACTTCCGATTATTTGGATCAAGTTCATCGCCAAACACAATATCCTCATTGAAAGTTGCATAAGGTGTAAAACTATCAATCCATTTCCAACCCTGAACTGGGGTTTTATGTGGATGGTAAATGTGTTGAAATACAGGGCTAATCCTAGTAATCAGGATTAACATGTGTTCTTTATGATGGTTAGACCCCCAATAGTAGTATATATGTAGCAAAGTTCCCGAGCCCTTAATAGAAATCAGTTTATTTATTTATTTATTTATAATACTTAACATCGTGCCCGCGCACAGCACGTGAGCTCCTCACGTGCCGGTTAGCTCAGTCTAAATAAAACTACCCGACGTGTTGGCGCCTACACAAACCCAACATAGCAAATGAAAGCCAGGATCTTATCATCCTGCGCTTGAAGATTAAATTATACATGTTTACCGGTCACCCTTCAACTCTCATGTATTCAGATTGTATTGAATGAAGAAAAGATTAAATAAACAATATGGAAGGGGGAACTTGGTTAAATCACATGATTCCCTTTCGGTCAGACTTGTTGTGCTTTTCCAAAGAAATTTGTGACCCGCACCCAGCTATTAAATGCGTGAAAAATAGAAATCAGTTGAGCCAGTATATTCATTTTACAGGTTATAAAGTCAGGTGATTACGCTGCTAGCGCAATCTTGAGGATATACTTTATTACACTCACAACAAAAATCCACCATGTCTACAAAGTCATCGAAGTATGGATGTACGAAACTGACTGGAGAGGACAGTTTTGACATCTGGAAGAACAATTTGGAAGACAGTCTAGTTGTTGACAGCCAAATTGACCTGATCGAAGCGAAATGGGCCCCCGAGAAGAGCCTTGATGGAGAGATTGATGCAGCAGCTCGATCTGCAACAAGGTTATTACACGCGCAGGTATCTCTCAAAATAAGTCAGAGTGTTGATGAGAATCATCGATCGATAATTGGTGCTTTTAAGCATCCACAAGACATGTACAACGCCTTGATCTCGAAGTACGAAGGAAATAACGAGACACAATATCACCGCCTGGTTACAAGATTCACAGATATCACAGAGGGAAAATCGATGGGTATTGTCACGGTTTCATAACAAGATGCATGGGCAATCTTGTAGGTACAGTATATTAATTATAATTCTCTAGAGAGAGAATTCTAACAGCTAGTGACTACAAATATATATAATCCAGAATACTCCTCCTTCCATAGGATTCACTCTATGACCAGAATTGTTTGGATTCTTCAACAACTTCCTAGAAGATTCTGGATGACACCATTGATCTAATTGCCTGCGCTAGCTAGCGTAGGCTACAGGGATAATTAGGCTTAACAGCCTTTACACTCGTCTCCCATTTGAGTCTGAGGGGGAGCCTCTGCAAGGTCACAAGTTGCAGCATCCTCAAATTTGACAACAAGGTTTTTAATCTCAACATCCAGAAAACAGAGATAATCAGCAGACGACCAGAGACAATCCACAGACAGGGCCAGAAGCCCAGCACGGAAACAGTCCATCACATCATTACCTGCCATCTAACATTCAGCCACCAGTACCACACAGCACATTGAATGTTACGCCAAAAAAGGTTATGACACAACCACAGAATATTCCGCCAGTGATTTGAGCTGACAAATCGCTAAACATTCCAGTAAATAGATCGTTGGACATATCCCAGGACATGACAGCTCCAAGTACTCCTCCAAACCCTCCAATTTCATGGCAGCACACGGAAATGGAACCAGTAGCAATGCAGCCCAATGATGAGCCAGATTCATCAAAAGAGTCAGAGTATGGCTATGAGCGTTAGTCTAGCAATCCAAACGACAAATACACTTCACCTGAAATTCCTCGTGCCCTAGAAAATGGAGAAGCAACACCAACAGATATTCAGGGGGAGCCAGTTTCGGTCTTTGAAACCAAAGAGGCCCCACTAGATAAGATCATGACTGGTTGGGATCCACTACCTACTGTAGCAGGACAAAAACGTCCGCACTCGCCAGTATCAGGGAGAACACGATCGAAGAGAGGTAGGGAAGTCAAACAGGTTGACTATTATTGCCTGCATCATGGCCTATCAGCCAACCAAAATATTGATCCTAAGACATGGGAAGAGGCAATGATGAGTCCAGAAGCTCATTTTTGGAAAAGAGCAGCGCAGGATGAGATAAGATCACTGAAAGAGACTGGGGCTATCAAAATTATTCCACGTACTGTTATGCCAAAAGGTCGAACACCCCTAAGATGCAAATGGGTGTTTAAAAAGAAATTCCGTGCAGGCGGTAGCATTGATAGATTTAAGACTCGCTGCACTGCAAAGGGATATACACAAAGGCCAGGCATAGATTACCACAAAACATTTGCCCCTACTCCTAGACCGGAAACAGGCCGAATAATGCTCTCACTGGCATACCAACTCGTCTGGCACCGGTGTCAGGGTGACGCCCTGACAGCATTTCTCAATCCAAAACTAAAAATTGACCTCTACATGGATCTACCGCAGGGATTTGAAAGAGATGGCCAAGCTATACATCTTCAGAAAGGTTTGTACGGGTTAAATCAAGCTGCCGCCCTTTGGTATGATGATGCAAAAGCAACTCTAGCAGGCTTGGGCCTATATACGACACAGTCAGATGTATGTTTATATACCACCACTCAGAAAGATCTATTTGTATTACTTCACGTTGATGACTTTCAGGTGATGGGACCCAATAGAACCAAGATAGAGAACCTCATGCATGCACTTCACAAAAAGTACAAGCTCAAGACTGTTGACACTGACTTGTTCCTCGGAATCAATATCAAGCAGGGAAACAAGTCACTTGAGCTTTCTCAAGGCCAATATGCTCGTACACTTCTTGAAAGACACGGCCTAGGAAATTGCAAGCCAGTGAACTCAACGCTAGAACGACTCTTGGAACAAAGCAACTCCGAGTGTTCAGCGCAACTGAAAGCAGAGTACAATTCAATTATTGGAGGACTCCAGTATCTATCTAATAATACACGACCTAATATCACATTTTCTGTTAATCACCTTGCAAGATTCCTCGCCAATCCATCCATCAAACACCTTCAAGCAGCATGTCACATCCTAAGATACATAGCCAGAGAAACTAACAAGGGCATTACCTTCTCTAAAGGAAAGGGAAGACCAGTTCTAGAAGCATATTCAGATGCTGACTTTGCTTCTGATCAATCAAATAGTAGATCTACATCAGGAATGTTGATTAAACTCGGGTTTGGTCCAATATGTTGGAAATCCCACTTACAGCAAGAAGTTATACTCTCTACTACAGAGGCAGAGTACCTTGCGGCAACAGAGACATGTTGTCAACTGCAATGGGTGAAATCTTTATTCGGAGAACTGAAAATAACAAACCTTATTGAAGGAGCTGAATGCACTGCATTATACGTCGATAATCAATCAGCCATCTCACTGATCAAAAATCACAATAACCATAAGCTGTCAAAGCACATCACCCTCAGAAATTTCTACTGTTGCAAACAGTATCAACAAGGAAAGATCACAGTGCCATACATCCAGTCCGCAAACCAACTTGCTGACAGTCTAACTAAAGTCAAATTGCCTGTCTCAATAAAGTAACATTTGCATCCAGATAACAAGTTGTTACCAACAGGGGGAGTGTTATGATATGCGATAACTTGGTAGTCGGGGCTAAGGCATTGCGCAGGGCCTTAGGCCACAGGACGGTGTCACTAGTGTAATGGTTAAGCGAGCGTGTATGTATTCTCTTAGGTGTACCCACTATTAAAGGACATAGGTTTATTCTTTTACTTTCTGTTCATACCCTAACAGCATTCTATCATACAAGTATATTCACTGTCACCCACATCAATCACATCATCCATTCCTCATCACTCCGCAGTATAGCTTCCGCATGGCTTATAACCACAACAGCAACGAAAAGAATGAACCAGGAAGTTCAAACCTACTTACAGGCATGTGTTTCCTACACCCAACATGATTGGTCTGATTGTCTTGCTGCGGCTCAGCTTGCAATCAATAATCGAGATGTGGTATCCTTAGGCAGCATAAGTCCGTTTTTTGCGACACATGGGTATCATGTCAATTCTATCCAAACCACTTCCGAAGATTCAACTATTTCCGCATCAACAGGAAAGGAAAGGGCTGAAAAATTTGTCGAGTGATTGGAAGAGACTACGATCTTTATGCAATCTGCAATGGCAGCCTTTCAAGAACGCTTCAAGGAATTGACGGACAAAAAGAGACAACCAGCACCTAGATATGTGGTAGGTGATAAATTTTGGCTACTGCTGCGAAAAATTAAGTAAGAGGACCAACCTTCCAAAAAGTTGGGGTGGCAGCATGCAAAATATACTGTAACAAAAATTATTTTGCCTGAAGTAGTGCAGCTTAACATTCCTGGGAAGATACACAATAAATTCCACGTGGATATGCTGTTAGACTCTTCGAGTCAATTGAATAAATGTAAAATGTAACAAGTGTCTATTGATTCCTGGCTGCCCTTCTTCTGTCTATTACTGTCTAGATTATGTATGTCCAGAAAATGGCAATGCTCGATCTGTCCCCTACTTGTCTCCATGAACTAAGTTTTTCATAGTTTAGAACAAAACATCTCTTGTCATAGGATATAGAGTTCTTATTACTATAGCCCAAGCGAAATACCATTGTCTGAAACAAGTAACTCCAAGCTTTGTAAACCTAACACCTTAACTCTAAATCTGACTTTGACCGCTTCCAGACTATCCATAGTTTGATATATGCTCTTACCAGCAGAAGAAAATCCGTTGCCGTCCCAAATCCTTGAGAACGAAAATCCAGGCCCTATCATTGATGATGATGGCGAGGAATAGTACCAAATTGATGAAGTGCTTAGATGCAGAACAAAGTAGGGAGAAAGATAGGCTTTAGTGAAATGGACTGGATTGGCGCTACTGGAGTGGACATTGCTCACAAACTTGCAGGATGCCGCAGCGCTCGATGTGTGGGAGAAGAAGTGGCGCTAAGCAGAGACAAACAATTGGCCAGCGTCAAGGAAAGAAAAGAAGAGAGGGTAAATAGGGGGGTAATGTTACGGTTTGACTGTTATTTGAGCTTAGGCAAATAACCTAAGCGTAATATTGAGGATTTTTACGATAAGGCTATATGGGGGGGTAGATGAAGCTGAACGAAACGGCACTACTAATCAGGAGGTTGGAGCATTAGCACAATTAAGTGATACCTGGTATTGCGTGGCTGGGTGGCAAGTATAATGCCTATGGATAACTCATCAGTCTACAGACCCACAAAGATCAACTCTTATAAGTACCTGTTAGTAGTAGCTAGAGTTCTCTTTTCTCCTTATATAGTTTAATAAATCAATTTATTCATTACCAACTCAGTTTCCGTCACAGTGACTCTCTGTAGTTCATCATAAGCCTACCTGTTTTCTTGTCATTGTACAAATTTGCCGCTTTCCACTTATCCAGATCTGCTTGTGCTTGGTGACGCAATTGCCGCTCGTTCTTTTGGCTCGTCCAGGATTCTGACCATTCCTTAAATGCGGCGTTCTTTCCGGCTACTTTCTGTCCTGATCCCTTTTCAGGATTCCCTGTTTCATTCTCAATTTAGTATATATTTTTAGCCTTCTTCCAAGCGGCTATGACAATACCGTAGCTCTTGGCACTGGGTACTCTATTATTAGGATAAGACTTATTTCATGATGGAACAATGGAAGGAAATCATGTAAATAAATAAGGGCTTGGTCTACTGAAGCTGAGCTCTCCACGCTTAGTTTTCTGTCATACCCAACACCTTCGGATTACCTCGGATTACCTCTTGTACCTTTAGTTACCACTAGTACCCACTCAAACCTTTAGACCTTTTAGCTATTTATATTACTCATCTTTCAAACCTTTAGTTCCTCCTAGTTATCTCCACTAGACCTTCAATCATCTCTTGCGACCCATCCGACCTCTTCTCACCCTCCAATTCTGCTTCAGGTCAAACGCCTACGCTCCAATCTGACATCCCTCTTATTTAATTTTTCTTCATCAAAAAATTGGATTTTTCTACGTGCAGTTAAAATTGTCTGTTGGACAGGTAGATTGTGAGATAACCCGATATATTGAAGCCTCCTCTGCTTTAAGTAGATCTCTATTGGTAGGATAGATGTTTCATGCTCTAGCATTCCACTACTGATTGAATGGTAGGCACCTGTGACAAGCTTTAGGAATTTCCTTTGAACACTTCTGATTGGCTTGATTATCCTTTCAGGGATATTGCCTGCCGGCCCAGTCCTGGCCCAGATAGTGGATCCATAGGTTAGCGCTAGTCTTACTACCGAGTAGTATAATAGTCGAGCTTTCTTGAAATTTGCACCCCATGTTGACTGAGTTAGTCGGCTCAATGCCTGCATCTGTGATGCCGCATTTTTTTGTAACACCTTAACATGAGATGCCCAGTTTAGCTTGGGGTCTAACTGATTTCCAAGAAATCAGAGAGACAATCGGGGGATAATCTCATGGCTCTGTATTTGGATGGTAGCGTTCAATTTGTGACGTATCCAGGCCCTCGAGAAATGCATTAGCTGATATTTCTCTGGTGCAAATTTAATCCTGTGCTTTGTAGCCCATAAACTACATCTTTCATGTAGTTGCTCTAGTTTTCGGCAGTTTTCTTCTGTTGTATTTGACCATGTTATCTGTAACAGCTGCAAAGCCGGTAATTTCCTGTAGCCAGTACTGGCAATAACTGGCGTACAACCACCGGGAGGTTGGGCCGGCGCAATAGCCTTGCAGAACATACCAGAACCATTGTCGAAGCTACTAGAAACAATATTCTCAGAGTGTTACAGGCTAATGCCTTAGTAGTTGAATCCGGAGATTATCTGGTTCTTTTTGATTACATAATGCGGCGCTAGTAACACGTTGGGGGTAGTTAGATAGTGATTAGAGTGTAAATATTTTCTCTCCTTAGATTAATATAGACTCATTTTTGGGCACTTTCGAGCAAACAGCAACATTGCCTGTCCTCTCACATATATTAATCTCAAAAAAAAAATTTGTTTATGAGTAACCTTGTATGAGCACGTTTAGAGATCCATTGCCAACAGATTCTGCTCATTCCTCTTACTCAAATTCAAGCCTCGGCAGTCAGGAATATTTCTCATCACCTGAAGAACAAATGGCCAGCACTTCAGCAAAACCGGCTATTTCCTTAACTCCGAATCAGATCAATTGTATAATCTCACTGATAGATAATGATCGACTTATCTCCTTGTTGAATAATGATGAAAATCCCTCGGCCCCGGCACTGAGACCCCCACCTGTCGGAAACAAGCTAACATCAAGATGGCCGGAATGGAATGGCACCAAGGAACTTTACGCAACATATTTCGAGCAGCTAGGTACAAAAATAGACGTTGATTGGGATCTTTTAGGAGGCCATTGGGCGGTTTGTTCAGACATGATGAGTACAATCCCGAACAAATGTAAAACGCTAGTGTCTCAATGGTTTTCAACAGGTGGCCCCAACAGTGACTGGAATTATAAAGCTTTCATAGAGCATTTCAATGAAAACTTTGTAGACAAAACATCCACCCAAGCCGCTGGCAAATCCTTGTCTTTAATGAGGCAGGGACAACAGCAAAAATTCATGGACTTCCTGAAAGACTTCGAGTACACCCTGGCGCAGGCGCAAGGATTGGAATGGGGGGGACGAGTCAAAATAAATCACCTCAGTCTTTGCCTGAATAACAGACTCTCTGACGCTTTAGTTCATGTTTCTACCTCTCAAAACAATTACTCTTTATATGTCAAGCAAGTCCGAGAAGTGGCTGGTAAGCTTGAGGCCCGCCAGAATTATTCCTCAAAGCATGGCTCCCCTCATTCCACTATATGGCATATAAACAAGCAAGGTGGCAACCCCCAAGCTTATACCACGGGCTCAATGCAAACTTCTAGCGCACCTCAACATCCTGCAAGCGATCTTGATGTTGATGGTGACACAAAAATGTCTGGTATAAATGGCATCAATATTTCCACCCTTACAGCTTTAATCAATGCCATAAATTCTCAGAACAAAGAGAAAGACAAAGTTAGAGGGAAATATAAGCATAATAAACCGCCAGCACCATGGCGCTCCCCAGAGGAATTTGCGACATTAAGAGCTGCAGGAAAATGCACGCGTTGTGGAGAAATGTGACACTGGTTTAAGAAGTGTCCAAGGTTCACATGGGCTAAAAGGCCAGCAAGTATCAATGAGGTTTCTGGGCACGCGTTGGTTAGTTAGTAAATGGCGGGGTGTGGGTGTAAGAACGAAATGTTGTCACGTTGTGTCTCGTGGCTCCTAACTTTTCATGGATTGTTGTGGCATAGCGTAATATGAAACGTCATGTGAACGGCTAGGCTAAAACACAAACATTAGTTCAATGTACGTTTAAAACTAGCAAGGAAGACTGATAAGAGTAGGCTAGTCTCATTAGGTGATGTGTAGCAGATTGTTTGGCATAGAGGCGGTGTGGTACATGCTATTTGGTAATTTTATGTATATAAATACTCGGTGTGAAGAAGCATTATTCTTCACGCAACGTCTTCTTCAATTACCTTAACAATACATTTGTTTACCCATCTCTTCTTCGGGAAGACCATTTATCTCTTTCCAGCTCTTCATCAGCAAGACCCACGTGTAGCCTCTATCGCTACTATCTACCAATTCGTCTCTTCCTAGAGAAGACCAGTCATCCCTTCGACCCACTCATCACCTTCGACCCACTCATCACCTTCATCTACCACATAGATCTCCGTTAGACCACATACGCACCCTGTGGAACACTGTCCTAACCTCGCCCTTGAGATAACTACAACGGATCTTGTGTAGAGCTTGAGACTAATACATGAATTCTATTTTCTCCAAAATGTAGGATATCTATGCGCCTATATACATCAATACTCTGTTACCCCTCAGCTCCCGTGCGATCTGATTGTGTGAGATCACAATGGCACTAGCATTTTGTCTATGCGCCGTACATCCAAAATCTGATCAGCCTGTGGTAATGTAGATCTTTTCAGGATCCACATCAATGCTACTGCCTCAGGAAAGTCAAATTCACAAGGTTCTAGAGAAATAAGATTTGACAGAAATGAAGAATCAGATTTGGGAAACGAATAAACTCTGGTCAAAGTCGGGCCCAGAGTGATCAAATAGTTTTGGCAGAAGAAATGAAGAAGGTTGTAAAAAAATTGGATGGCCCCCCATTCATGATAGAAGTATTAATAAATAAATGTTTTTATATAGATACATTCATGGACTCGGGATGTTTGTGCTACTCTACCTTTAACCATTCATTTGTTAAACACCATAACTTACCGCAAATTTCTATTCAACCAAGAAATCTAAAGCTAGCTAAAAATGAATTGAAGCAGCAATCCATTAGTAAACTTACCTTCGTAGATATAGATATAGATGGCAGAAGCGAGAGATTATGGGGTTATATTATCGAAGATCTTGCATATAACATGATTTTAGGAGACCCCTGGATGCGGGCAAATTGTGTAGTATATGACGCACGTAAACAATTAATACGATTCGGTCCCCCTGGAGGGCTTGTTGTTAAGGCAAAGGGTTGGGATAGCAGACTTCCAGGTATAACAATAGCAAAGTTAAATTGCTTAAAAGCTGTCTCAGGAGGTGCCAGTCAAATTCTTGGATCGCACTTTGCAGCTATATGCACACAGGCTTGTAAAACTAAAGACAAAAACATCAAAATATTTGCAGCATCAATAGCTGATATAACCAAAGCTCTAGAGACCAAAAAGATGCAAATGCCTAAAGAAATAAAAGCAAGTTTACCGCTGGAAATTAAAGAAAATTCTAAGTACTTTAATGAAGACAAAAACCATGAGCTTCCACCCCATAGACCAGGAGTGGATACAAGGATAGATATAATGAAAGATGAAAATGGTAGGGAAAAAGAAGTTCCCTACAGGCCTCTTTATAATATTTCCAGGGAGGAACTACTGGTCCTAAGGAAGACCTTAACCAATCACCTAGACAGGAACTGGATTCGGGCTAGCGCATCTCCTGGTGGCGCCCCAGTGTTATTTACGAAAAAACCAGGATGTGGACTACAATTTTGTGTAGATTATCGCGCCCTTAATGTTATTACTGTAAAAGATAGGTATCCACTCCCTCTGGTCAAAGAAACTTTAAGACAAGTGACTAAAGCAACTTGGGTTTCCAAGGTAGATGTTCGGGCGGCATTTCATAAATTGAGAGTGCGTCAAGGAGACAAAGCAAAGACCGTATTTCGAACCCGATATGGATCATTTGAATGGCTAGTCACACCCTTTGGCTTAACGGGCGCCCCAAGTGCATTCCAAAGATACATCAACACCGTCCTGGGAGAGTTTCTTGGGGAATTCTGCTCTGCATACCTTGATGATGTCTTAATATATTCTACCGGGGACATCGTGGATCACTGGATCAAGGTTAATCGAGTGTTACAGAGACTAGGTCTTGCAGGGTTAAAAATGGACCCGCGAAAAAGTGAATTTGCTGTGAAGCGAACCAAGTACTTGGGATTTATCATTTGTATTGGAGAAGGTATAAAAGTAGATCCAGATAAAGTTGAGGCAATTAAAACTTGGCAGTCACCTACAAGCACAGAGGGTGTACGCAGTTTCATAGGATTTGCGAATTTATATAGGGACTTCATACCTAATTTTGGTGGTATAGCAGCCCCTCTGCTCAGCTTGACGAAAAAGCATGCAGCTTTCCAATGGAATGAAAAACATCAAAGAGCATCCGAAAGGTTGAAGGAGCTTTTTATTACTGCTCCAATTCTAGCACAATGGGATGATCAAAAAGAAACAGTTCTAGAGGCAGATTGCTCAGGATACGTATTGGGAGGTTTTTTATCTCAAAAAGATGCAACAGGGGCTCTCAGGCCGGTTGCATATCTTTCAAAAAAGTTGACTCCTGCTGAAGCAAACGATGACATTCACGACAAAGAATTGCTATCTATTGTTCGATGTATAGAGGAATGGAGGGGGATGTTGATAGGTTTGGATAAACCATTTGTTGTTTTGTCTGATAACAAAAATCTCAAACCTTTCATGTCCACTAGAAGGCTAAATGAACGACAAGTACGCTGGTCTCAATTACTTTCCGACTACAATTTTAAGCTGAGGTTCTGTCCTGGAAAGCAATCAGCGAGACCGGATGCATTGTCGAGGAGAGAGCAAGATATGCCTCAAGGGATGGATGACTCAAGATTAAAAAACAGAGAATTAAAACTTATCAAGGATACGTGGATCTCGTCAACCTCAGCAATAAGGTCGTTGCCTTCCCAAGTTGCCAATCATTCGGAATCAATTCCAAAAGGTGAAAATTTCTTTTCCAAGACTTGTGGGAGGAAGCATTGCGGAAAGACAAAAGAATACATATCCTCTACAATTGTTTGGCAGCAGGAGATACATGCTTACCCCCGAATCTTAGTGATTTGAAAATTTCGCTAGCAGAATGTAGATTTGATTCAAGAGGAGCTCTGAGATTTAGAAACAGAATATGGGTGCCAGACTATGAACCATTGCAAACAGCCTTGATCCAGAAAACCCATGATTCACATATTACTGGTCATCCGGGAAGAGACAGTACATTTTCCATACTCCATAGAAGTTTCTTCTGGCCCGGCATGTCAAAAGCAGTTCGAAGATTTTGCCGTAATTGAGATGTTTGCGGCTGCAGTCATGTAAGGAGAGAACTCAAAAAAGGGCTACTATGTCACAGATCAGCTATAAAAAGCAGAGAGCATTTGTATAGGTCATTGTATATTAACAATTCAACTATGGAGATCTAAGTTCTACATACTACGCTAGATATATGTACAGACACTTTGGCTTCTAGGTTCTTCCCTCTAAGATCAGTTCACATCTGGATGATTCCAGTTGCTGCTCCAAGTATATCATTTAAGCCGCTTCTCCGACGTTCAGCTGTAGTTACATTCATATGGGATCTTCTAGACACTTCATCAGTAGTTCTAGTGCATTCTGTGGGGCTCTTTCTTCAGCCCGACCCTAATAGTTGTACGCCAGTACTTGCCAGTACTGGCTACAGGAAAGTACCGGCTTTCTAGCCGTTACATACTACAACCATTGCCTATTCCTGATCGATACAATAGTGAACTTGCAATTGATTTCATGACGGATTTGCCAGCAAAGTCAATTGAGGATCCACATTACATGATGGTAGTAGTAGACCATTTGAAAGGAAGTGTTGCCATCGAAGAAATGACCAGTATGAAAGCCGAAGAATGTGTTAGAGTATTCCTTAAACTCCACTTTAGATATCATGGATTTCCAAATCATATTACATCAGATAGAGGCTCAAACTGGGTAGGGGATTTCTGGAGAGAACTTTGCCAACAAACAGGCATGAAACAACGATTATCGACGGCTTTTCATCCGCAGACAGATGGGGCTACAGAGCGCATGAATCAAGAAATCCTAGCATATTTAAGGGCATTTGTGACATACGCACAATTCGACTGGAAAGAATTGCTACCATGTGCCATACTAGCTCTAAACAATTGAACCTCAGCATCTCTCGGAATGAGCCCGTTTTTTATCAAACATGGGTACTATGTGGAGCCCATCCAAATTGTCAAGCCCATTTTCAAACCATCAGAACCGGCTAAACGAGCACAGGTCTTTGTCAAAAGACTCCGCGAAGCCCAGGATCTTGCCCAAGCTGCAATGGCATCTGCACAGCATAAAATGGAAGGATATGCCAATAAAAGCCGTAAGGAGGTAGATATTTTCAAGGAAGGAGACCGTGTTTGGTTAAACTTAAAGAATATTCAAACCCCTCAATTATCAAAGAAACTGTCTTGGATAAATGCAAAATATCAAGTCTTTAAAGTTATTGACTCACATGCAGTCTAGTTGAATACTCCACAGGGTATATGGCCGCGATTTCATGTTGATTTATTAAAAAAAGCTGCTACAGACCTGCTTCCATCACAAAATACAGATGATGTGCAACCTCCTGCAGTTAACCCACCAGTGGGAGATGAAATAACTTGCACGGAAGAACATGAGCCTGAGCAAATTGTAGAAAGAATTCTACGAGCTGACAAAAAAAAGGTTGGAAGAGGCCATAAACAATCATTGCAAGTTAAGTGGAAAGGGTTTGCTGAACCTACTTGGGAGGCTAGGAGCAACCTGGAGAAAACTGAGTCCCTTGATATATTCGAAGCTCAATATGGCACAGGAGATGGTGTAGGGGAAAATATAGGGACGGTGATTGGTCGCAGGAAAATAACGAAGCGCGCATTACTTGCAAAATTAAGGCCAAAGTCTTAGTCTCAATTCCGGGAAGAAGGGGGGTAATGTTACAGGCTAATGCCTTAGTAGTTGAATCCGGAGATTATCCGGCTCTTTTTGATTACATAATGCGGCGCTAGTAACACGTTGGGGGTAGTTAGATAGTGATAAGAGTGTAAATATTTTCTCTCCTTAGATTAATATAGACTCATTTTTTGGCACTTTCGAGCGAACAGCAACATTGCCTGTCCTCTCACACAGAGTTGCAACTGGAATTATCTAGAAATGAACTGACCTTAGATGGAAGGGCTTGGGACATAGTAATTTGTATAAATACCTGGCTAAGTATCTATAACTTAGTTCTACATAGTTGAATTGTTAATATACCATCATCCATACAAATGCTCCCTGCTTTTTATAGTTGATCTGTGACATAAAATTCAACTATCCTTTACGACAATTTCGAACGAAAATACGATACATGGATTTCATGGATCATTGTGGCAAAGTGTAAGATGATACTTCATGCAGAGTTCTAGGCTAAAATACAACGAGCCGTGTAACAAACTTCTAAACCAAGGAGGGAGTACTCGAAACTTAAGGCTAGTTTTACAAGGTGATGTGTACTAGATAGTTCGGGATTGAGATAATGTGCTATTTGGTTATTTTATGTATATAGATACTTGGTGTGGAGGAGTATTCTTCTTCACGCAACGTCTTCTGATTACACTCACACCTTATACTCATAAATACATCTCTTCTTTAGGAAGACCTCTGTCCTTGTACCAACCTTGTTTCTTACTCAACATCCATTGACATCCATAGTGCATATTGTACCTTACGTTTTCACCATATTTCATCACCACAAAATTAGTCATTGTTCTAAAGATCCCACAACTTGTACTTTACAGAACGTTGATAACACAACTCCCTGAGACTCTAAGACTGTATTTGTACTGTAGCTTCTTGTCTTGTAATTTAACTACTCTCTTGACCTCATCTTCGTTCTCGTCTTAGTCCTCGTCCTCGTCCTCGCCTAAGTCCTAGTCTTCGTCTTAGTCCTCGTTTAACTCTCCGTCCTAATCTTAGTCTACCGTCCGCGAGCCGTGACAGAAGGGGTGTGTCTCTGGTATAGGCAGAGAGGACATAAGGCTAAATTTTGTCCAAAGTTGGGGCTGAATGCAGCTACAGCAACAGAAGGACAGAGGGAAGAGAGAAATTTCGGAAAACAAAAACCCCTCAGGAAGATCTCTCTCGGGGGAAAGGACAGAACTTTTTCAATGGAGCGGAAGTATTCGGAAGAACAAGTCTTGCAGCTGCTACTAATTGACTGCTTAAAAAATACCTCATTTTTTGTACAAGCTATGACTGATACTGGATACTTGTATCTTTCAGTGGTTGATGTCATAGGGCAGGTTTACTAAGTGCGTGGCAAAGTTTTATATTTGAGTTGTGGGATGAGAAGAGGGAATACTATCTAGCTACACGAAGGTCTGTAGAGGCTCAGTTATTGCTTAACCTTAAAAGACGCCAACTACCATCTCACTACCATAACAGTACTTCCCCCTCCACATAGTTTGGTCCCCAAACGCTTACAAATTTTTATCAGGAATATGTAAAGCAACTACTTTTTATTTCTTGATCTCTAATTTAGGACGTTGTAATCTTTTGGAACGACGTAATCCAGAGTCCGCTTCTGCTTTAGAATTAAGTCGCATATTTATTCCATTAGGGGGCCCTGGTTTTTCTGGTTTTTGTTGTATAATCCACGTAGATTGCCAGGGCAGACGCTTGGGGCCACATCGCGGTTAGTGCACGTGACGGTGGAGCTAGACTGTATAGGTTTAGTGTGTGATGCGTGCATTGGCAATATAGAGCCAACCAGATCTCGATGAAACGGGGTTAATGGGACTAGCCAGAGACCGATGGAATCAGGGAGAGCGAGAGATACATTTCTCCTAGGAGAAAAGTGATGTAACAAGGGAATGTTCTAGCACGGGGCTGTGGACAACACAGTAAGTCTGGAACAACATATAAGGAGGACTTGACCTCCGTTCATTCACTTGGAACTAAGTTTCCTTAAACTACAATTCAAGTCTTACATACAAAGAAAACACACGCGACAGTGATAATAGAGACCTACTGCAAGTACGAGTTCCCCAGTATCACCCATCATCCCGCTCCTATATAGCCTCGTTATTATAACAATTTTGAAGATCGAAATTTCGAAGAGCTTTTTTGCAACCTTTAAGATCGGCCTGAGGTTGCCAGGTAGGATTTTTGTCATACTTCCACTTAATGAGATAAGTGAGCCCCGATTTTTCAATATCATCAGCATGAAAATCTAATATTTTTTCGAACTCCCATTTATCCATGATGTTTCCATCATCGTCCCTCTTGGCATCTCGACCTGCAACAATTCGATTTTCAAGATTATTGATGATTGATTGACCATTAATTACTGGTTCTTTCTATGGCCTTACCAATGAAGTGTGAAAACTTTTGTTAACGTGAATGTGGTCTGGCAAATCAACAATTACTGCGCCATTGTATACTTAGAGGATTCAATAAGGTCCGTCCCATTTATTGTCCCATTTCTTCTTTGGTCTATTAGTCTTCAAGTTCTTCAAACTAATCATCACTTTGTCTCCAGGTTGATATATTGGAGATTCTGATCTTTGTGTATTTGCATTGTTTTCATAACGGTCTCGTGACTGCCTTGTAAGGGCATGTAGTTTTCCAAGTATACAATCAAACCGCTCTGCTATCATGTCGGCACGCAAGTACTCTTTTTTGACGCACTCAGTTAAATTGGGGGGTCGAGGATCCGGAGGCTCAATTCCAAGGCGAGGATTATATCCGCAATGGGCATAAAACAGGGAAACTCCTGTGGTCTCACTTGCCTGATTGTTAGAGGCAAATTCTGCTAGAGGCAGCCAATTGACCCAATCATCTTGTGTAAGATTCGAAAAAGCTCGAGGGTATTGATTCATAGCCGAATTTACAATCTCAGTTTGGCCATCAGTTTGTGGGTGAAAATCTGAGCTAGGTTTCAGCGATACAGATAGACGCCTGTTCAGCCTGCGCCAAAATTCAGAAACAAAAGCAGAGCCACAATCAGAAATAATTGAATCAGGTGCACCATGCAGCTTATATATATTTTGTACAAAACAGTTAACGAGCTCACTTGTGTCCAGAGATTTGACAGGGATGAAATGCCGCATTTTTGAAAGTCGGTCAACAACTACAAGGATATGAAGGTATGTCCTTCCATTGCGCTTACATGGTGGGAGATCTACGACATGGTCAATAGAAATATCGGCCCACATACGAAGAGGAATTTCGAGAGTCTTCAAGAAGCCAGGTGGTGAAGTGCAGGGAGTTTTTGTGCAAAAACAGAGAGCGCATCCTCTTACAAAATCAGCCACAAATTGACTCATCCCCGGCCACCAGTAAGTACGCTGGACAAAATCTAGAGTTTTGACACGACCAGGATGACCTGCAGGACTAGATGAATGAGTGCGATAAACAATTTCAAGACCTAATTCTTCATGTTGTGATCAGACCCACTTATGGATCACATAACTTGAAATGGCTAGTATTAGGCAAGTATAACCGACAGGACAAGCAATCCTGTGTCAATGATATGTCATTAACATACAGTAAATGACAACACCAGTATCTCAGCCATACATGATGATATGACCATATGACGCAGGTATATCTAATGATATAATTGTTGAATGGCTGAATGGTTGGGAGTTATTGCTATAGAGGGTATAGTTTGTGTACCATTTTTGTGTATAAATACTTGCTGCTAGAACTCTGTACATGGTCAACCTTTTCCACTCCTACTTTTAATAGCCATCAATATAGCAGATCTACAATACATATCCTTCTTCTTCACGTTAGACTTAAAGCGCTATCCTATATCCACCCAAGTTGACTGTTACATCCATTGCGACAATTCTTAGACTTCTCATAACCTCGTTAGAACAACACTTCATTATCAGGGATAAAAAGTCGATTACGGAAGTAAATCTGTTGTGATGGGCATGTTATTCAGCTAGGATACTTGCATGTACATAACGTGATTAGATGTTTACGCTGTTCGTGTAGTTCCTGTATCGTTTGGGATATCTGCAGGAGAAAGCTCATGTGGTCAGGAGCCGACTAGCGGCCGCACATGAGTATAAGTAGCGAGTGCTCAGCACACAATTAGTATAGAATAATTCAATACAGTGAACCTCAGATACGCCTTCAACCACAACCTGAACTCATCAATCTATATACTCGTACAAGGCCAGCATGCATAGTGACACTAACCTAAGCTCATAACCACAATAAAATCAGTCCATCAATTAATTTAAACTCAATCTTGTCCTTTCGAAGCGTGCAAGAAATGGAAACCGGCCAGCACCTATTAGATGAGGATTTTAGGCATTCTACCATAGATATAGCTGTCTGGTTAGTAATATAAGCTCGACTTATTAAATCAGACAAAGTCAGCTCAGGAGTCAACAACTTCATAAAATCAACATTATCGGGATCCATATTTTTACATTCTGAGACAGGATTACCCATTAGACTAGCTTTATGTTTACATAATGGTATTAGCGGGCGAAAGCGATTCTGAAGTCGTTCATCTGATGCATCTTTTGGCTTCAGACCTGGTAGGCGGCTTAATGTGTCTGGAAGCAATGCTTTAGATCCGGGGCGGTACGTAATTTTAAAATTAAATTGCGATAGGAATTCTGAACATTGAACCTGGCGTTGTTTTAGTAGTTTTGCGGTATGAAAAGTCTAAAGGTTTTTGTGATCAGTGATAATCTCAAATGATTCATGCGTGCTTGACAACTCAGGGCGCCATTCATCAAGCGCTTTGACAATAACGAGCAGTTCTTTATCATAGATATCAAAATTTGACTTGGCTGGATTATGTTTGGATGAGAAAAATGCTACAGGATGAGAAATAATATTGTTCCCTATCTGGATAAGGACAGCGCCGGATGCCCAGTTAGAAGCGTCTGTTTCCACTATAGTGCGCCTCTGATGATTGAAATGAGCCATTGTTGGCACCTTGGTAAACAAATTTTTAAGATTTGTGAAAGCATCTATCTGATCCTTTTTCCAGACCCATGGCACATTTTTTCGCAGTAGGCGAGTTAAAGGCTCGACTTCTCCTGAATAATTCCTAATAAACTGTCTATAGAAGTTTGCGAAGCCCAAAAATTGCTGTAATTCCTTGACTGTTGTGGGATCTTTCCAGCTAGCTACCACTTTAATTTTTTCAGGATCCATACTAAGTCCCTCAGTGGAAATTAGTAGGCCCAGGTACTTGGTCCTCTTGGTGTAAAATTCTGATTTACTAATGTCAATTTGTAGACCAGCTTCACCAAGCCAACAAATTATTTCACCAACGTGTTTTGTATTTTCTTCTCGGGCCCTTGAGTATATCAAGACATCATCAAGATACGCGGTACAGTAGTCATCAAGAGCATCATGAAGGATATGATTGATATAATTTTAAAAGGTGGCAGGGGCGTTACACAAACCAAATGGTGTGACAAGCATTTCGTAAAGTCCAAAACGAGAAGTAAATGCAGTCATCCACTCGTGGCCCTCTGCAATTCGAACACAATTGAAAGTGGCAATTACATCAAGCTTTGTAAAGAATTCAGCTGCAGATATTGAATCTAATGTTTCCCAAATCAAAGGAAGCGGATACCGGTTTTTCACAGTGACTAAATTGAGACCACAATAATAATGGCAGATGCGCACCCCACCACTAGGTTTGGGTACAAGTAGAAGGGGAGCAGCAGCAGGGAAGCTGATTCATGTATGAATCCCTTTTCTAACATCTCGTCAATCCATTTTTTGATGCAACGAATTTTGCCAGGAGAGAATGGCCTATTTTTATAGAATGGGGGTTGGTTTCCTGGTAAAAGTTCGATTTTATGATCCCATAGACAATGCAGAGGTAGAATTTTAGCATTTTTTGGTAAAAAATGTTCAATATATTGGTGTAATTCTGGAGGTAGAAGACCTTTGATCTCGGTTACCAAAGGTTCATGCTCTTCTTGAAGAAATCTATCTACATCAACATGTTCTACTTTTCTTTGTAAGAGATTTGTAGAACTTTCCAAGTCATTCTCAGGGATAGTTTCCATTTCATGAACAGGACAATCTTCCACAGTCGCTTGGTGTAATCTTGCTGCAGTTGGAGAGGGTAAAGTCTGAATTTTTAGCATGTCTTGAAGTAGTTCAGGGGGTTTTGGGGGCTGGTAGAAGTCTGGTGATGAGATTGTCCATGGGAGACATTGATGTTGACAGAATTGTGAGCCAAAATTAACTATCATAGCATTCCAATCACAAAGGGGATTGTGAAGCTGAAACCATGGCATACCTAAGATTATTGGATTGCACGCACCCAGACTTGTTACATAGAGCACAATTATTTCTGAGTGCAGGCCCAGGTGCATTCGAATAGTGAAATAATCAGTAACAGTAGCCTGGGTATTCCCATCAGCTAGGCAAACGTAGCGGGGGTTGACAAGTTTCTTGGTTGAGATCATGAAGCGCTTTACAACTAACTCAGCATCTGCAAATGCGAAGGCTGTACAGCCGCTGTCAATTAAACTAGATGTATGGAACATTGTAGAGTCACTAGTGCGCGGGTCTGAGAGTTGAGTTTCAAGCAGCATTGAATTTTTAGAGCTAGTAGAGCGTAGTTCTAAAGGTGAGTTATCTAACAACACTGCTTGGATTGATTCATCCTCTTCACCATACCAATCGTACCTCTGATCGCGACTTAGATCAGGGGGTTACCTTTTAACTGATCTATTTTTCCAGATCTATTTCGGCCTCCAACAGGGATTTCATGGTCAGAACTAGTATCAGTTACATATCCAGGATTTTCAACTATGGCACGCAAATGAGATTGCGCTAGTTGCTGGGAGAGTTGCTGCGTCATTAAATGTGGGTACATGGGAGGATAGTAAGACATGGGCATTTGTGTATGCAATGGTAAAAACTGAGGATTTACAAAAGGGGCACGTGAATTACTGCTCTGAGGTCGAAAGTTTGAGCGATTCTCTGTGTCTTGAAGATTTTTCCTATTGTGGACTGATGTATAATTGGCACGTTTTGGCATCAGAATTGGGTTAAACTTTTGATGGTGGTCTCGGGCAATATGGCCACTCTGACCACAGGCTAGACAAAGACCTTGGCTGCGCTGGCGCTGACTTTCACTATCAGAAATCTGCAATCGACTAATATCCATAGGGTCATAGTGGGGATTGGGTCTGAAAGCAGCATTTGAAATATCTGATGAGAATTTGGCCAGTTCATTGAACTTTTCCTTCGTATTTAAGCCGCGAGAGTGATTGAGAGAATCATAGTGAGACTCTTGGAGCTGATTTCGCGCGATGTTGTCGCATCTAACTACCCATCTGTCAAAATCTTCATCGCTTGGTTTGTCTACCTGAGACCGGAGTATCCTCTTAATGTCGGCACCAATGAATTGACGCCATCTGTCAACTTTTTCCCGAGGACCTAGTTTAGCACGGGTTGAAAGTCTGATAAATTCGGCTTTCCATTCATCGTATGGTTGAGTACAATTTCTAGGGGTGTCTTGAAAATAACTGTCCAATGTATTTCTTGCAAGTGTTGCCAAATTAAAAAGAATATATTGACTGTCAAGGTCAGTCCAAAGCGCAATCTCATTCTGCCATTGTCATTACAAGGAGTCACTCAAACTAGCAGTGATAGACTTGTGACTGTCACAAACTGCATCCCAAGCATGGCCATCTATTAAGCCACATATATACAAAATCTTAGATGCCTCTGTGGGGAAACATGCAGAGTCAACAGAGATTATTCCATGCACTTGTGTCTTGAATGTCTCGTATTTTTCCTGGCGCTGAACAGGGTTCTTCTCGTTGTTCGATGCTGTGAACTTATCTGGGTCTTTTTGAGTTCTACAAGCAGTTGGAAC
The DNA here is from genome assembly GCA_900239735.1 of Blumeria hordei DH14. NCBI lineage: Eukaryota > Fungi > Ascomycota > Leotiomycetes > Helotiales > Erysiphaceae > Blumeria > Blumeria hordei. Next base: position 1,650,567 of record OENG01000015.1, read on the forward strand.
TTTAGCATTTATACCTTCCCCTATTGCGTGGTTCTGGGCATTTTGAAGCAAGGCAAATTGGAGCTGGGTTTTTGCTGCAAGTTTCTTTCCCAGAGAATCTGATAACTCGACACGAGTAGTTGTGAGTGTAGCTCTATCTGCTTCGAGTTGAGTGCGAAGAACATCTTTTTCGTTTTCTGCAGCTAAACAAGAATTGCGTGCCTTTACACTCCGCAAACGCTCTTCATTGTACGCCGTCTCATTTTCACTTGCTTTAACGCTAAGCTTCTCAAATCCATCTTCAAATGCAAGGAGCATGGCGAAAATGGCCTTTGCAGTGTCATCCAAATTAGGATTTGGGAGTACATTCAGAATTTCCGCTAATTTTGAGGGAGAAAAGGGCCTATTCACAAGAGTGTGAGTAAAATTGTATTCAGCAAGAACTCCTGATAAATATGGGAAGCGGGAAGTAAAAGATTCACTTATTCTCTGTCCAAGTCCATTGTTTGCAGTAGTCATGCTGGAGATCTGCGGCTAGATTTTTTATAAAATAAGAGGCAAAAAGAGAAAAATGAACTAATTAATCTTCTGGCCTGAGGCTGGATTGAAAGGACTTATCGAGGTTGTGCTGAAAGATACTTTCTTAAATCTATTCACCGGGCCGCAAATCAGGCAGGTTGCTGGGTATATAAATTTGCCGTGTAACGGAGAAAGCGAAAAATTTCGGGCTTGTATTTGCGACGGGGTATAAAAAAAAAACGCACAAAATGTCACAGGGCAGGTTTACTAAGTGCGTGGCAATGTATTATATTTGAGTTGTGCAATGAGAAGATGAAAGACTATCTAGCTACACAAAGACCTGTAAAGGTTCAGTTATTGCTTAACCTTAAAAGACGCCAACTACCATCTCACTACCGTGACAGTTGATGAAGCCCTTGTGCACAGAGAAAATATGTTTGTCAAGCAAATATCTCCAAGGAGCTTGCGGTTAGCTGATGAGACCAAGGCAACAAAAATCACTAGAATTGTGCGTTACAAGGTGGATATTGATGGGCGTTGGGAACAAATGTGGGGTTATGTGATGCCCAACTTGGCATACCCTATTATTTTGGGTAAGCCCTGGATGGAACTCAACGAGGTGTTATACTCAGTGGTTAAACAATTCTTACACATAGGCCACAGAGATCATGAATTAATGGTAAAGACAAGAGGGTGGGTCAAAAAGTTGGCATCTCATGAAGTGCAAGAAGGGCTGATAAGTGCGAAGCTGAGCACTGAATCGGAGGTATCATACAGGGAGTTATCAGAAATATGCACTCGCGAGCTGAAGGATTCACCTGCTCTTATAAACGAGCTCGTAGGGGCTATTTTGATGCATGACATTACAAAGGCATTGGAACCCAAGGAGCAAGTCTCGAGAGATATGCTGAAACATAGTCTGCCTGAGGAAGTCAGGCATTTCACGGACCTTTTTGTGAAGGATGGCAGCAACAGAAAAAATTTCGCTTCCACCACTCCAGCCGTGAGTGGACACAAAGGTACGGCTACTCAAAGGTCAGCAGGGTAAAGAAATGGGAGTGCCCCGGGGGCCGCTATACAGGATGTCGAGGGATGCATTGCTGGTCCTGCGAAAAATGCTAACTGAGCTGTTGGATAAGAATTGGATAAGGGCTATCAGCTTGCCAGGGGGCACCTGTTTTATTCATAAAGAAGCCAGGAGGAGGCCTAAGGTTCTACATTGATTATTGCGCACTGAATGCAGTGTCAGTGTGGATCCTAAACATAGCAGGCTACGTAGTGTAACATAGACTACTAAATGCGGTTAGCATACAATTAGTAAGCTACGCACAAAGTGTAGATTTCGGAGTTGGGAGTTAGAGGGAGATTTAGACAAATTTATTATAACTCAAGCTTAACTATTGCATTCTGCGGAACAAGCAGTAGTAGAGCCACGAGTTATATTTGTCACCATCCTGTTACAATTGTGATCGATCAAAACCCACATCAGAATATGACCACTATCCTCTACCCCTTATCAGAAAGTGTTGTATTATCCATGTCACTTACCATGGTAGATGCATATGGTCGCGTCATAGTAGATGCATGTGACTGTGAAACTAAACTGTGGGGTGTTTAGTGTGTAATGCATGTGTGGGTGTTATGGACCAAACTAGAACTCAATAGAATAGGGATAATGGAATCGGCAAGAGACTGATGGACTGAGGGAGAATGAGATGGTTGTTTCTTGTATAAGAGAAGTGATATCACAAGAGAATGTCCTAGCACTAGGCTGTGAATAACACAGTAAGTCTGGAGCAGGATATAAGGAGGTCTCAACCTCTGTTCACTCATTTGTAACTAAGTTTCCTTTATACAACAATTTAGAATCAAACCTTACACATCAAGAGAACACGCACAACTGCAATTAAAGAGAACTACTGTGAGCATAACTTCCCCCAGAGTATCCATCGTCCTTCTCGTATATAGCTTAGTTACTATAACATAGAGTGTTGGAAAATGAAGTATAATCCTATTAGTAACAATTACCTTCATTACGTAAGGGTTCCCAACGCAATCCCTACATCCACTATTTACACTCTAGTCCCATCACCCCTGTAAGATTAACACGAACAGGTACTAGTGTGGCTCTCCTTCTATGACAAGGGAATATAGTGTAAATGATTGCGTACTATAACTTACTGATTTTTACTAAAATATATCATCACGTTGTTTTTTATGGTCTTGATTGACATCTTTTTTTATCTAAACAAATAATTAATTCACTCTTCTTCGCTCTGCTTTAAGTGATACTCCATCTCTTTCAACAGATTATGAGACCAAAGCTCTAACCAACTGTGCTACAACTACATCAGCTCTTTTACACGAGACAGAACCATTTCTACTCATTCTATTTTTTACTACTTTTCGAGACAGGACTGTTTTCTGCTCAACCTTTAATCTCACACCTCAACGCTCATCATAGCATATTCTATTTCTGGAAACTTTCCTCATGTCTACTGCCAAGATTCTCAAGCATTGTAAGAATGCTCCCGAGCTCAGTAAGGAGACGTATCTAAGATGGTGTCGGATATTTAAATTGAGCTTAAACACTCATAATGCCCAAGAATATATTCTGTGGAAAGTGCCTGATCTAATTCCCGTCGATGAAAAGTCTACTTCTGAAATGTCCCCTCAGCAACTTGTCGACAACGACATAAAGTCAGCGCTCTTCCAGCTAGTTCCAGAAGATGTTTACTACATCATTGAAGCCTTACCTACGGCATTTCAAATGTGGAACGCAATTGCAGCCTACTACCAGCCTAACAGCGAAGTTTACATAGATGGGCTGATAAAAGATTTTTGGAGACTTAACTTCAATTCAGGCGCTGACGTCGACGAGTGTGCAACAGAGTTGACAAAACTGCAATCTAAGATTGCATCATTAGACCCATCCAAGCGCCCTTCTGATCTATCGAAAAGAAACCGCCTCCTAGATCATTTTGAAACTGAATGTAACGGCTTCCCTAATGGAGCAGTGTCATTTATGAAATTAAATTCTCATGTGACATTCCTCGAGGCGGTGAATTTGTTAAAGGACAGCCAGAGAAACCATCTGGAGTATAACGAGAAAGCTGTTGCTAATTTAGCTAATTCCGGAAAAGGCATGACAATGAAGATCTGTTCTTACTGTGGGAAGAATAACCACATCCGTGAAACATGTTTTAAACAGATAGACACTCCAGAGGGATCGAAATGAGCATCTAAGAATCCACAGAAGGCACAGACAGTTATGTCACTCAAGGGAAGATTTGGAGGTAGCTGGTTGAATAATAAAGATTGGCAGGATCATGAGTACGTTTTGTCGTGTTCAACTTTATCTACTAACAATGTCATTCTTGACACCGGCGCAACTCATCATATTTTCTGTGACTCATCACTATTCACGTCGATGGTACCTGTGAGGAAGTCCATTGAAATGGCATCTGGACGTGTGGAACCAGTTTCTTGGTCTGGCTCAGTAAGTTTTGAGGTAAATTATGCAAATAATAGACATCAAACTAAAACTGTCAAACTTACTGATGTCTGGTACCTACCATCTTGTGCAAAGAACCTTGTCTCAGGCTCTCAGTTAATTTCCAGAGGCTATACAATTAAGACTAACGAGTATGGACTAGGAGTCTATTCATCTAACGGCACAATTGTTATGAATGCACGTCCTAAAAATGGACCTTTTTGTTTCAATATGGAAGGTTCAGCACACTCTCAATTCCTTAGCAACAATCCTAATGCTCTCGGGTCAGAAGGCAACAAATGCACAATAGAAAATTTATTGCATCAACGTTTTGCACATGTAATTGCCCACGTCTTGAAAAACATTTCCAATTCAGACCTAGATCTAGACCCTAAAAACAAGAAGCCAACAAACCTTAAGCTCAAATCTACGTCCTTCAATGACTGTCATACTTGTAACTCATGCAAACAAGTGGAAAAAATCAACATAGAGCAGGTACAGAGGAAACTTAACCCTCTTGAATTGGTTCATTCTGACACAAGGGGGAAATGTAGGACAAATGGCTTACTTGGAAGTCTTTATTTTGTATCTTTCACTCATGATGCAACTCGCAAAAGTAAGGTTTATACTTTAAAAAGTTTGGTAGAAGTCCCCGAAAAGTTTCAATTATACAGGGAAGAAAAAGAGCTTCAGACTGGGCGAAAGATTAAAGCGATGCGCTTTGATGGAGGTAGTGAATACAAGAAAGTAGAATTTAACGGTATTTTGCAACAAATTAGCGCCCCATACACACAGCACCAAAACGGTGTTTCTGAAAGGTTGAATAGAACACTTGTGACTATGGCTAGATGTATGCTACACCATGCAAATTTACCCCTAAGTTTCTGGGTTCTTGCTATCAGCTCTGCATGTTATATTCGAAATCGTCTGCCTACGCAACCTGAAGTCAGAAACCCTCATAGACTAATGACTGGCTCGATTCCTGTAGTTTTACATTTAAGTGTATGGGGATGTCTCTGCTATGTTCTAATTCAAACTTCGGACCCACATAGAAATAAACGTTCTCCAACTTCCCTGAAAGGAATATTTGTAGGATATTGTGAGTCTACAACATAGCATCAAATTTACATTCCATCTAAAGAGGGTTGTAATAAAATCATAGTCTAAGCTAACTTTAAGTTTCTCGAAGATACTTTCTGAGATTGGGGTAAAACATCAGAGCAACAAGACATTCAATTTGATAGAATTCCTGAAATAGCTACTGAGGAAGAGGTCCCCCAAGAAAGAGAAACAAGCTGCTCACATGACTCCGACTCTGATTCCGAAGTTGATTCTGACGCAGAAATGCAATTCACTGATTCAAGAATTGAAACTAATTTACCTCATTTTCCTTCAGAAGATTCAGAAGAATCACTCCATTCCCCTTTTCTCCAGCTGTCTGAACGTCATCAACCTCCCCTGCCAATCTAACTGATCTACCAGAATCATTGGGCTCGGTGCCTATCTCTAACCCTATCACCCTTAGGAGAAGTAAACAAATCCGAACGACTGTATTGCCCCGTTTGGCGTGGCAACCACGAGCTCAAATTGCCGAAGAGAAAACTTTCATACCTAGGACTTTTAAAGAAGCACTAATCGGGAATGACAAAGAAAAATGGCGAGAAGTAATAAACAAAGAACTTAATTTGTTGGCAATCAAAAACGTTTTCACCCCTATAACACATGTCCCCCATGAAAGACGGCATATTGGTTCAAGGTGGGTATTCTCAGTAAAGAGCAATGGAAGGTTCAAAGCCAGATTGGTTGCCCAGGGCTTTAGTCAACTGCAAGGTGTCGATTATTTTGATACATATTCCCTAACAATTCATATGGATTCTCTTTGGGTAATTTGAGCAGACGCTACGTTCCGCGACTGGGAGATGCACCAGGTTGATGTGAAAACTGCGTATCTGGAGGGAGATCTCTCTGAAGATGTATACATGAGAACACCAGAGGGAATTAAAGGTGGTAAATACGTGAAACTAAATAAATCTCTGTATGGCCTCAAGCAGTCTGGTAAAGTATGGTATGATAAACTCGATCTCCAACTTTAAACTCTCAATTTCAGGAGATCAACCAGCGACCCTTGTATTTACATTCACAATAAGAGTGTTATAGTAATAGATGTGTATGTTGACAACTTGGTGATCTGTGGAGAAGAAATTACTGATGTCAACATGATCAAACAGTAACTTTCCTCCATTTTTCCGATCAAGGACCTTTCTGAAATTGGTACTGTCATTGGATGGAAAATAACCCAAGATAGATCTTGCAGTTCTCTAACTATCTCACAAACAGACTACATCACAAGTAAGATTGAATCACTTGGGCTAGAAGATGCTAAAGGCGTAAATTCTCCTCTTGAGGGGTACGGCTCCATCATACTAGCTGAAGATGGAGAACAAAAAGCAGATGATTCTGCCTGTCCAAGTGCATTAGAGGAGTTAGGATAAGCTTCTAACAGTACTCAACCAGATATCTGTTTTGCGACGCCTCAACTAGCCAGATTTAACTCATCCCCATACATGCAACACTGGAATGGTGGGTGTCATGTCCATAGGTATCTTAAGTTTACAAAAAACCACTGTATCACATACAAGTTTGGACCTAATACTTCAACAATCAATCAAGAACGTACCTTAAAAATGGTTTCAGATTCTGACTATGCCTTTGATATTCACACCTGTCGATCTGAGAGTGGTTATGTTTTGATGATCGGAGGTGGCCCTACTTGCTGGCAATCGAAAAAACAAAAGTCAGTTGCAAATTCAACAATGGAAGCAAAATATATTGCATTATTTGAAGCATCAAAGCAAGCGATTTTGGTTGGTAAGCTTCTAAGAGAGGTTCAAGTTGTGGAAGAATTTATCAGTCCAAAGGGAATGACAATTTACACTGATAATCAAAGCACCTTAGCCCTCGCCAATGGAACAAACTCCTCAAAGGCAAAACATAATGATGTAGCCTAACATTTTACAAGGGAATGTGTTCAAAATTGTACTATAAGTATACACTATATTCCTACAAAAGATATGCTTGCTGATATACTCACTAAGCCTCTATCTTTTTCTAAAGCTGGGCCTATTTGCGCTAACTTACTCACGGGCTCATGAACTTGAATTTTACTTGGTTGCCTCGGTCAGGAGGAGTGTTGGAAAATGAAGTATAATCCTATTAGTAACAATTACCTTCATTACGTAAGGGTTCCCAACGCAATCCCTACATCCACTATTTACACTCTAGTCCCATCACCCCTGTAAGATTAACACGAACAGGTACTAGTGTGGCTCTACTTCTATGACAAGGGAATATAGTGTAAATGATTGCGTACTAAAACTTACTGATTTTTACTAAAATATATCATCACGTTGTTTTTTATGGTCTTGATTGACATCTTTTTTTATCTAAACAAATAATTAATTCACTCTTCTTCGCTCTGCTTTAAGTGATACTCTATCTCTTTCACCAAGACTTGCCTGCAAAATCAAACACTGACCCAAGATATTTTATGGCTATAGTTCATCGCTTAAAAGGTAGTGTCGCTTTCGAAGAAATGAGCTCTATGAAAGCAGAAGACTGTGCCAAGGTATTCCTCAAGCTGCACTTTAGCTATCACAGTTTCCCTGCCCATATAACATCCGACAGGTGTTCAAATTTGGTTGGAGACTTCTGGCGAGAACTTTGTTGTCAAACGGGTATAAATCAACGCCTTAAAACAGCTTTTCACCCTCAAACCAGCGGTGTAACTGAACGTATGAATCAAGAAATCCTAGCTTATCTAAGAGCATTTGTAAGCTACACCCGATTTGACTGGAAGGATCTTTTACCCTGCATCTCAAGGCACTGTATTATTGGTATTCCGTAGGGTACGAGTTGGGTGCAAGTAGGTTATAGATGTGGAGGATAGTGGTGATTCCTAAGAGTAGGAGATATAAATCAGCGTGAGGTATAGGGTTCACGGAAGAGATAAAGGTAAAGTAAGTAATGGGAGAGGATGGTACAATAACGGCGGTCTTCTTTAGAGAAGAGATAAGTAGGTGAACAATAGGTATGAGTATAAACAGAAGATGTTGCGTGACCAAGAATACTTATTCGCGCTGAGTATATATGTACATCAGATAATAGGACAGCCCTAAGCACTGTCTCGAACAGTGATACTACGTAATTCCTATGAAATGACCCTATGTTCCTGAGTATGTCCTAATTGTTTAGGAACTCAATCTAACACTGCGTTTTGTTTTGGCATGGAACTCCCCATGAAACACCATCCTAGCTTCTACTGCGTTTATCCATGAAACTGTGCCATGTTGGCCATTAACAACAGGGTTTCAACCGCCATTGGAATGAGCCCGTTTTTTGTTGAGCACGGCTATAATGTAGAGCCAATTCAACAAGTAGAGTATATTGGCACTGCATCTGTTATGAATTAGTTGTAGGTAATTTGGATTGGGTGGCGCACGGACTATTTTGTAAATTCGGTTAGGGCTAGGCAAATGGGGCGTAGATTATGTTGGTTGGAATTTTAGAATTTGCTCCTTAGTTCGAACAACTTTTGTTTTAAGATACACGACCTTATACCCTTCGATAATCAGAACTAATTATATCTACTTGATTAACTATTCGTGATTTACCTACACCCTTGAAATCTTTATCTTGCCGAAACTGACTCGACCTCTGTAGCATAACAGCTCCGTAATCCAGTCCATAAGTAAGATTCATAACACTTTGTTCGAACTCACATTACAGACCTCGAGTCAGCTTTGACAAATCTAAATCCAACTCGATTAATTAAGTTAAAATCAAAAATGTCGACCGAAGAATCAACTACTGCAAATGCCAATTTACTTGAGAGCGAGTGGGATAAATTAGCTGCTCTGATCGGGGAAATTCAGAGCCAGCCAACCAGCTCTTCGGCTCCGATACCAATGGGTGCACATCCTAAGGTCAAAATGTTCTGTACCCAAGCTTTTGTAATGGGTAAGCAAGCTGCCAGTCATCCTGAGATTATGGGACCACAGATCCCCTCTACAGCTTGCGATAATCAGCAATTTCTGATGTACAAGTACTTCTCGCTTGGTATGGATTCGTGCCGCACAATTAAACCATCGACTTCGACATCAAGGCAAGAAGACAACAGGCCTGACCTGTTCTATGGAGATCGTGATAAATTTAAGGCGTTCTCCAGACAATTAGCACTCTGGTTTGGTCAAAATCCAAACAATTTTAGATCTGATAATGAAAAAATTAGTTTCGCTGCCAGCTACCTCCGTGGTGAGGCATTTGAATGGCTTGAGCTTTTTGTGAATGAATCCAATGGGAAAGTTCAATTCGACACCTTCGACAACTTGATGTATGCCCTGAGAGCGGCCTTTGCAGATCTTGATTCATACGCCACGTCTGAGAGGGAGTTAGATCAGCTCAAACAATATTCATCTTGTTCGGCATACTTTTCTAGATTCTCGGCGTTAATATCGCAACTTGGCTGGAACAAAGATGCTGTGAAAATCCACCACTTCCGCCGTGGACTAAAGGATGAAATCAAGGATATGCTAGTGGGAAGAGATGTCCCATCAACAATAAATGAATTCGCTGCATTGTGCATTAAATTAGATAACCAGAATCAGGCACGAGCACAAGAGAAAAAGAGCGATGGGCCATTGAGGCTACAGAATAATCCACTGAAGCAAGCGAACTCAAATTCGTATTTGCCCCCACCTTCGCCCCAATCCGCCCCCCATCAACCTCCTGGAGAACCCATGGAGCTCGATGCAGCATCGCGCAATGCCTATCGCAGGGCAAATAATTTGTGTACATATTGTGGAGCGTCTGGGCATTTTGTCAGGTATTGCCCAAAGGCTGAAGCAAAAAAAATAAAGTAGCATCTGCAATTGTACAATCACCAGATCAAACTGAAGAAAATTCGTCTACTATATTTGAAATAAATAACTAGGACATCTAGAGGATAAGCGGCAATCTTTTAGTAAAATTTGGGCCGCAATACATTCAATTAACTTCAATTTGGGAAATAAACCACCACTTGTTTTAAACACTATAATCAACAAAATTATTTCTTCTTCATCAATGGTGGATTCCGGCGCAACTTCGCTCTTTGTCGATTCTTATTTCCTTGAAAAAAATAATTTAATACCAAAAAAGAAAAAATATCCTGAGACTTTAAAAGTTGTTGATGGCCGTGAATCAGTTAGTGGAGCTATAACACACGAGATTAAGTTAAGATTACAGCTTGGTGATCATTCTGAGTGTGCCCTGTTCCAGGTAACAAAGCTCTCAGATTATCCTATTATACTTGGAAAAGCTTGGCTCAATCGTCATGACCCTACAATTCATTGGTCTTCAAATTCGATCTTGTTCACATCAGAATTCTGTCAGTCTCATTGTCTTCATAATAGGGACTCTGATGTCTCAATCTGTTCTGTCACGCTACCTGTTCTCAACAAATTAGCAAAGCGTGAAAACTTTGAAGTCTTCGCTATTTATGTTAGGGAAATTGAGGAGCATCTAGAAAAATCCGAAAAATCCGAATCTGAAGAGTGCAAGGAATTACTTCAGAAAATCCCACCGGAATTCCATGACTTGTTGCCGCTGTTCACTAGAAAGGAAGCAGATAAGCTTCCTCCTCATAGGTATGTCGACCATAGCATAGAGCTTGAGGAAGGCAAAAAGCCTCCATTTGGCCCATTATACAACATGTCGAATTTGGAACTTCGCGCTCTCTGGAACTACCTTGAGGAAAATCTAAAAAAAAAAATTCATTCGTCCTTCGTCTTTGTCCTCGGCCTCACCAGTTTTATTCGTTCGTAAGCCTGGAGGTGGATTGAGATTCTGTGTGGATTACAGAGGGCTTAATTCCCTGACCAAAAAAAATCGATATCCACTACCCTTAATAGATGAAACTCTCCGCCAACTACAAGCTGCAAAAATATTCACTCGACTCGATCTTTGTGGAGCATACAATTTGATTAGAATTCGAGAAGGAGATGAACATTTGACGGCATTCCGCACCCGCTATGGACTATACGAATATCTAGTTATGCCATTCGGCCTCACAAATGCTCCTGCCACTTGCCAGCAATATGTTAATGATACCTTGAGACAGTATCTCGATCGTTTCTGTTTTGTCTATCTTGATGACATTTTGATATATTCTCAAAATCTGGAAGAGCATCGCCATCATGTCCGTCAAATACTAGAATCGTTGCTTCAAGCAGGACTCTATGTCAAGGGAGAAAAATGCGAGTTCTTCACTACTTTGACAAAATTCCTTGGGTTTGTTATCTCGACATCCGGTATATCCATGGATCTAGCCAAAGTTTCAACAATACTCGAGTGGAATCCTCCCACATGTGTAAAAGAGCTTCAGTCTTTTCTTGGATTCGCAAATTTTTATTGTCGATTCATAGAAGGTTACTCCCAAAAGGTGAAACCTCTAACTAAATTACTTTGTAAAAATTCGACTTTTGAATGGTGTAATGAACAACAAGAAACATTTGAGGCTTTAAAGCAGAAATTTTGTTCAGCTCCAATACTCCAACACTTTGAGCCGAATTTGGAAACAATCCTCAAAACAGATGCTTCAGATTTCGCAATCTCAGGAATCCTGTCCCAGTATTTCCAATATTCAGGTAAAAAAATGCTACATCCAATAGGATACTTTTCGAGAATTTTGACTCCAGCAGAGCGCAACTATGGGATTGGTGACAAGAAGCTCCTCGCCATTGTAGCATCACTAGTGCAATTTCGACCATACATTGTCAATTTGCCACAGCCTTTATTGATTCTTACAGATCATTCGAACTTGACAACCTTTGCCTCAAAACAAATCTTGAACAGAAGACAAGCCTGCTGGGCCAATGAGCTCTCAGAACTAAACTTGAAGATTGTTTACCGTCCAGGCAGTGAAAATCAACGCGCAGACGTGTTAACTAGAAGATCAGGAGATCTTCCTGTTGAAAATGAGGAACTGCAACCTGCAACAATACTCGGACCTGAGAAATTTGAAATTTCGGCGCTAGAAGCGCACTTTGAAGCAGAAATTAAAGAAAATTTGAAATTAGATTCATTTGGGCAGAGCATATTCAAGGCGCTTGATCAGGGACTAACTCGTCACCTAGGTGTCGATTTGGCTACATGCCGCAAAAATGATGATGTGTAGTGTTGGAATCAGGCATATCACATGATGTACTGTAACAGTACATAATAAATAGCTAGTCATAACACAATGAAATCTTCATGCTTCCTCATTACAGGTTATGGCCCTCGTCACTTCCACTGTTAACACAGCGTCCGTGAATTAATCGCACGACATCGATTTCTTGCTTCCCTCTTCACGATAATCTTCGATTATCGCAGCGATTCCCGCACATCATGTCGGACTCATCGTCAAAGCCCTCTACAGAGGCAACCACAGACGCCTACAATCCAGCGTCAAAATGCACAGAGGAGGACATCACTGTTGGCAAAATACAATTTGCCACGGCTCCAGATGTCCAAGATTCAATAAAGTTATCCGCCAAGAAAACTGAATTGCACACGCTTACAGCACATCTAGAAAGCATTGACAAAATGACTCCAATCCCAACCCTGAAGCAATCGAATTGGAATCAATGGCTGAGAGCGATTCGAGATCTAATTTCTTTCACACAAACGTCGGCGGCATTTCTCGAATACCCTCCCCAGACAAAATCAGTTCGTCTGTGGTCAAATTGGTGGGCAGCTAAGCTAAGAGAAACCGCCCCACAAATACACTCTGCTCCCAGTGACTCTCCTAGAATAATTCTAAGTCACATTGTGCGGAATTGCCGCGCCAAGATACACACCAACGTGGTCAAGATTGTCGCACGGTTCTGGGATTACAAGCCAGAAAAGGGATGTTCTATTCAAAGTTTCATAAAAGAATATGAGAAACGATACCAGGATCTCCGGGAACATTCTAACATAACAACATAGGTAGAATTTCAAATAAGATACGTACTTCTAGATCGTATCTCCAACATCCACCCAGAACTCTCTCACCGCTGTCGCAATTTTTCCTTCGACGAGATTCTTTCAGAATGCCTTGAGTGGGCACCACCGAGTGACCACAAATCACATGCAAAGAAGCCTCACAATACCTTTAAATGCAACTATTGTGATATTGCTGGCCACAAAGAAGAAGATTGCCGAAAGAAAAAGAAAGCGTATAAGGATCAAAAAGGGGGGAAAAGAAAACAAATTCTATCGTTAGATAAATTAGAAGATAAACCTGTATATCAGCTAGATACAGCAGCAGACTTCCACGTGTCTGGTAATAAAGATGATTTCTCCTCCTATATCAATTCCCCACAAACTGTACGCGTAGCTGGAGGGGGGAAAGTAAACATCACCGGCAGTGGTGATATCCTACTCCCCGCTATAGATAACAAAACCGATAGACTTGAAGGTGCAATTTACATGCCAGGTCAAAGGACTAGAATTCTTTCAACAGCACAGCTTGAGCGGCAAGGCTACTCCATATGCTGGCCACGTAATTATCGAGATGTGCAATTACTCCGTCCAAATGGATCAATCTGTGCAAACTTTAGTCGTGTCTCAGGTCGCTTGATATGGAAACCTGCTGATAACACCAACAATTCGCCTCAAATTTATTCAATACAACGTGACTGGCATACAATTCTTGGTCATCCTGGACTCAAAGCACAAGAGGCTACGTTAAAATTGGCCGGAATCAAGGGTTACAAAGCTCCTATCAATTGCGAAACATGCTCCAAAACTAAGATTACAACCTCTAAAGGTCACGGGATAATACGTAGTGCATCTACGTTTGCTGATGTCATACATATGGACTTAGTTGGTGGTCAAAAAGCCCTCTCTCCTACAACTACTGAAAAATCAGTGCCCACCGCTACTTGGTTCCTTCTCGCCGTGGATGAGTACACATTGTATAAATGGGCATGGCCAGTCTACACTAAGAAAACTGTTCCTACTCAAATACGTTACTTTCTGGAGCACCTGAAAACTAAGTTTAATAAAACTCCGGTTAAAATCCATACCGATTGTGGTACAGAATTCTCCAATTCACACCTTCAAGAAGAGCTTCTCAGTCGTGGAATTGAATGGCATAGATCGTCATCACACGCTCCAGAACAAAATGGAATTGCGGAAAGAAACGTTCGAACAGTCATAGAGAAAATGCGTGCTCTACATTTACAGTCGGGGCTACCGCTACGCTTATGGCCAGTTATTCTAACAGCATCAATCAATATTTTAAATATGACGCCTAATAAAATATCCCCTCATAGCCCTTACTTCTCTGTCTTTCAACAAAAACCAAAGATTCAAAGTCTCCACTCTTTCGGCTGTAGAGTATTCTGGCTAGATCCCGATCAAAATAAGCTGAACTCCAAAGCCAAAGAAGGTATATATGCTGGGACAGAATTCACCGGAGGCCACATCATACTCAATCCTGAAACAGGAAGAACAATAATTCGAAGGGATATTCGCGCTCACGAGAAAATATTTCCTCTGAAAACAGAACAAGTTCTTTCCGTGAGGATTAACAATCGTCTCATCATCGACAACGCATTGTCAGGTCCTAAAGCTGAAGCTTGGATTAATGCTATGGATGCAGAAATTGATAATATGATGCGAAATAATGTGTGGAATTTAGTTCCCCGAGCCGAAGCCAAAGGAAAATTAATGACTGGTATCTGGTCATTGAAAGAAAAGTCAGATGGAAAACTAAAAGCTAGATGGTGCGCCCGAGGGTTCTCTGAACCTCACGCAGATGACACATACGCCGATGTTCTTCCGCCGACCACTATGCGTATGTTACTTGCACTTGCTGCCTCAAAAGATCTACGAATCAATCATGTAGACATTACTGCAGCCTTTCTCCATGCTGATCTCGATTATCCTATCTATATCGAACAACCACATAAAAGGGAAAAGCCAGGAAATCTTGTTTGCAAATTGAACAAAGCCATCTACGGACTAAGAACAGCCCCTAGACGATGACAACAAAAACTAAGGAAAGTCTTACATGACGCAGACTTCAAATCCTTAAAATACGACAATAACGTTTTCCGCCGAAACAACACAATAATTTCGACATATGTGGACGATTTTATGATTTTAGCAAAAACTAATGAACAAATAAACGAAGCTATTAACATGCTATCACAGGCATTTCAAATCAAAAACCTGGGAGAGATGACAAAATTCCTCGGAATAAATATTTGTCAAACGTCAGACGGCATCCAAATTGATCAAATGGACAAAATAGAAGCGCTATGCAATGACATGGGCATGGATATGTGCAGAGGCGCCAGTACGCCAGTCGCTGATGATAATCTAATCGACTGCGACACAGATTTGCCTTGTACTAATGATGAAGCTAACAAATATCGCTCGGTTGTCGGTTCGCTCTTACACATAGCAAAAATGACCCGACCAGATATTCAATACGCTGTAAATAGACTCTCTCGTCGAGTACATCATCCATCAAACAACGCAATTCTAGCCTTAAAGCACTTAATCCAATACATCTCACGTACCAAAGTAGCCGCCCTATTTTATCCTAAATCAGGAGATATAACCCTCAAGGCCTCATCAGATAGTAGCTGGGGTAGCGCGACATCCTCCAAAGGCACAACTGGGAATATCTTTCTCGTTGGTGGCTCTCCAATTGCATGGTGGTCAAAGAAGCAAACAGTTACAGCACAAAGCACCTGCGAAGCAGAATATGCTGCTTTAACATCGCTAGCTGTCGCTGCACAATGGATACGACCTCTATACGAAGAAATTTTCAGCATCAGTTCCTCACCTATCGTCACACAAGTAGATAACACAGCAGCTATGATCACGGCTAACTCCAATAAGGTCTCAGCGCGAAATCGGCACTTCCTGATGCGAGAATCTACTGTGCGTGAAGCTATTAGAGACGGTATCTTAGAACTTAAATATACACCCACAGATCAATGTAAAGCTGACGGACTAACCAAGTCCCTGCAGCGTATAAAACACACAGCGTTCTGCGCTCAAATAAACATAGATTTAAAGCATTCGATTTCTGGGGGGGTGTAGTGTTGGAATCAGGCATATCACGTGATGTACTGTAACAGTACATAATAAATAGCTAGTCATAACACAATGAAATCTTCATGCTTCTTCATTACATGATGGTCTTTTAGAAGTCAATGGACTAATTTATATACCACAAAACCTAGAATTCCAGCAGCGCATTATCAGCTCACGACATTCGCATCCTGCTGCAGGTCATCCAGGACAGGCAGCTACATTTGAACTAATATCTCGCGATTTTTGGTGGCCTGGAATTTGTAAGACCATCACTCGTTACATTCGCAATTGTGATACCTGTCAGCGCATAAAACCTGTCCGACACGCACCCTATGGGTATATTAAGCCTCTGGAAATTCCTCAGCAACGTTGGGAATCAGTCTCTCTAGACCTTATCACGGGTCTTCCGTTTTCTAACTCATTTGATTCAGTACTTGTTGTGGTTGACCGTCTCACCAAGATGGCACATTTTGTACCCTGTAATACTGACTTGGATTTGACTAACTTTGCTCGCCTCTATCGCGATTCGATTTTCCGTCTCCACGGTCTTCCGAGCTCAGTAATTTTAGACCGTGGTTCGATTTTTACATCTGGCTATACTAAGGAACTTAGTAAAATTCTATCCATTGAATCTCGCCTTAGTACAGCATTTCATCCCCAGACAGATGGACAGACTGAGCGAGTAAATGCTATTCTGGAACAATATTTACGGGGATATATTTCGTACCAGCAAGATAATTGGGTTGAGTATTTGTCTCTTGCTGAATTTGCATACAATAATTCGATTTCTGCAACCACTAAGGTTACTGTGTTCTTCGCAAACTATGGCTTCAACCCTCGATTTGAGATTCTAAGAAAGGATTCAAATAATTTGTCACCTTCGTTACCAGAACTACAACAGTTCCGAGTAAAACTAGAAAAACTCGAGCAGCACCTTCGACAGGAAATTCGGCTAGCACAGGAAACTTTATGTTGAACATGCCAACAAGCACCGAATTTCTCCTCCGGTATTTGAAATTGTATCTTCAGTTTGGCTGCTACGGAAAAACATTCGAACAACTAGACCATCTGCCAAGCTCGATTACAAGCGACTAGGACCCTTCAAAATAATAGCGAAAATCTCGACTCATGCCTATAAATTGGATTTACCTTCGACCATGAGAATTCATCCAGTCTTTCATGTTTCGTTACTCGAACCAGTAGCTATAGACCCTCTTCCTGCGCAGAAGAAAATACCTCCTCCTCCAGTTGAAGTTGATGGGGAACTCGAATTTTACGTTGAGGAAATATTAGATGCCAGAAAAACTGGGAAATCAGGTCAGCTTCAATATCTTGTCAAATGGGCTGGCGATTCGCAACCTACTTGGGAACCTTTTGAACATGTAAGAGATTTGGAAGCACTCGATAAGTTTTTTGCTCGTTTTCCGAAGAAGCCGAGACCTGCTGCTTGTAGGAACTCGCACTAAGAGAGGGACCTACTGTTATGAATTAGTTGTAGGTAATTTGGATTGGGTGGCGCACGGACTATTTTGTAAATTCGGTTAGGGCTAGGCAAATGGGGCGTAGATTATGTTGGTTGGAATTTTAGAATTTGCTCCTTAGTTTGAACAACTTTTGTTTTAAGATACACAACCTTATACCCTTCGATAATCAGAACTAAATATATCTACTTGATTAACTATTCGTGATTTACCTGCACCCTTGAAATCTTTATCTTGCCGAAACTGACTCGACCTCTGTAGCTTAACAGCTCCGTAATCCAGTCCATAAGTAAGATTAATAACAGCATCAGAACCTGGAAAAAGAGCAATAAATTTTGTTGAGAGGCTTCATGAAGCGCAAGAGCTTGCACATGCTGCCATGGCATCATTTCAGCACACTATGAAGGAATTTGCAAATAAAAGCAGGAAAGAGGCTGAAATATTCAAAGTGGGAGACCGTGTATGGCTGAACCTAAAAAATATTCAAACACCTCAGCTTTCAAAGAAACTCTCATGGATTAATGCAAAATATCGGGTAACAAAAGTTATTGATTCACATTCTGTCGAACTGAACACACCTTTAGGGATATGACCCAGTTTTCATGTCGATTTATTAAAAAGAGCAGCCAATGACCCTTCACCGTCACAACAAACCAATGTTGCTCAACCTCCTCCTGTTAATTCCCAATTATCAGAGATTGATTCAGAGTCAGACAGTGAAGAGCAATTTGTTGAAAGAAATCTTCGGGCAGAAAATAGAAATATTGGTCGAGGTCCTCAGAGGTTGCTGCTAGTCAAATGGAAGGGTTTTGCAGAACCTACTTGGGAACCTAGAAGCAGCCTGGAGGATACCGAAGCCCTAGAAACATTCGAAACGCAGTACAGGACACAAGACAACGTTGGCAAAAATATTGGATCTTTCATAGGGCTGAGGAGAGTTACAAAGTGTTCCTTAGTGACTCAATCTAAGTCAAATTGACACTAGCCTCAATGGAAGTAGGGGGATAATATTACAGGCTGAAGCCTTGTATGTGGATCCGTACCTATCCGGCTCTGGCTATGAACAAAAGCGGACTAGTGTCACAGAAAAACACGCTTGATTGGAACAAAACATCTTGCACACGCCTTGTAGATATTCTCCTCCTTAGATAAAATATAAATACATTTTTGGACCCATAATTGTTAACAGCCAATGTGAGGTTCCTTCATAATACATGTGTGTTGGTAATAGATCCGAGAAGCCTGTAACCTGCATTGAGACACAGTCATCCGCTGGAATGCAAGTGTGAAATAAATGCCAATGTGCATAAAACTTTCCGCGCAGGATTTACTGATGACAATGATATAGGATGTGGAATTTGATTAACTAATTAGCCAGACTTACAAATGAGTTATTCTTGGCGTTCCTGTTGAAATTGGTGCTAAATGGTAATGAAGGGTATCATTAACATAGAACGTAGAAAGGTATAAGTTCTCTAGCCAGGTTCATGATGACTCATACATTGACCAGCCTCCAAATTATCCACAATACGACAGTAATTGTGTCCTTCAATTAGTTATAAAAATTAGTTTATTTAGCACTCTGATACTAAGTGAGTTTATTCAACAACTCCCCACTATAGTTTTCAGACTCTTCAATCTCCCAACTCGGTTCACTAGGTGATATTGAACAGAAGCCTAACAGCTTAAGCTTCTCTACACAACTTCCATTATAACACTCATCAGTATTCTATTCACAAGGTGACATCTTTCAAGTAATTCTGGATTCATTAAACCTTTTACAAAATAAATGTATTGCTAAGGTAATTGAAGCAGACATTGTGTAAAGAATAAAGATTCTTCACACCGAGTTTTTATATACATAAAATTACCAAATTGCACGTAACACACAGCCTCTATGCCAAAAAATCTGCTACACATCATCTAATGAAAAAAGCCTACTATTATCAGTCTTCCTTGCTAGTTTTAAAAGTGCAATGAAACATTATCTGTGTCCTAACCTACCCATCCGCATGACGTTTCATATAATGCTATGCCACAACAATCTATGAAAATGCTCTGATTTCATCCGCTGGGTTAGATACTAGTGGACAATACCTTTTGATTGGCCAAACATGGATGTTTTACATGCATTTTGACTCGCTAGATAATATGAGAAGGTGTTACCATTTCCTTGAATCATTAATTTCCAAGTGTCATAAGTTGGGTCCATTCTGTTTTCAAGTTTCACTGAAAGGACTGGGACTCAATAAACGAGTTTATTTATGGAAGCTCAAACACAATTAATTATTCTACAAGAACCTCGGCTGGCGATTTCATTCAAAGAAGAATTACAATCATCTGCATTGCCATGAAAATTGTTGGGTTCCCAATAACTTTTCCTACCCCTAGGAGGCACTCTGTTAATGAGGTTGTTGTCCTCATCGGAAGATTCCTCAACGTCTTTTTGTGCTACAGATTTAGGGAATACAGAATGAGAAGTGTGATGGTTACTTTACTTGCCATCGGCCAATTAAGTTTGTGAATATCCAGGGTGAGCACGCGCTAGGGGATAACAAAGTTGAATCAAAAAGATACTGGAAACAGGTTTATAATATAAAGAATTCTGAACTCAGGAAGAGAAGGGAAAGCAATAATTTACAAATCTATAACTTCAAATAATTTACACATGGCCCGTGTGTTCCATACCAGGTAACTCCTTATAATACAGAATAATAATTATATCATTGCACTCCTACTCATTTCTATGATGCAGGGTCTTCCCAGAGTTGGAGCAGTTTTAAAGGCAGACAACTAAGCAATACATTCCTGTCAAAGGGTAGAATTTCACCTATTCATAGTAACTAAACTAGTCACGTCACATGATCTTCCAAGCAGTACATAGATTTCATCTATAGCAGTAGACCTCATAAATTCACATTTACAATCTATAAACTGTGTCCCAAGTTCTCTTTAAGAATTCCTCTTGTGCCATTATGTTTCGAGACTGCGTGGTTAATTCAAGCAGGATTGTTTGCCGAATATTTGCAATATACTCATTGCTTGTTTGTGGTAGTTGAGAAGGAGGAGATGGTGGTAATGAATCACAAAGATGTGGATACAAATGATCAATTGATTAATATTAGAGAGCAGATGCTCAGGTTGGATAAGCCGTTGATTGCCAAGAACAACCTACTCTACAATGAACCAAGTCAACCAATGAGGTACGTTTATTTTACAATTTCCGGCATTGGTTTATATTATTACATTGCAAGATACTGGTCAGGGGAAGCGTGCTGCTTGTGGTATTATAAGTTATATTTTATCTAAAGTGAGAAGACTCTCATTGCTGCATAGAAATTATAAAGAGTACGTAATCCTGATTAACCTTTGTCAAGTTTAGCCCCATTTGAGTGCATCATTGGGAAAAGACGACCGCCTAGATATCTACAGGCTACAGCTGTCACAATACCATCCTTGTTGGAATAGTTGCCAGGTGCTGTATGCATTATTGCATTAGATATTGTATACAAAGGAGATACAACAAATTAGTAACACGGGAATTTAAGTGTAACTTAGAGTCAGCAAGGTTCACCATGAGGCTATCAATCTATGAGTTTGTAAATAAATTATGATATCATCATCTGGTTTATTCCTTCCAAAGTCATTGGACAGACAGTAAGTTAAGGACTATATGGAAACCTGATGGACAAAGAATATTTGGCAAGTATCAAATAACTAGCTTGGAGTCAATTCATAAGTTTATAAACTAAAGAGGAATGTATCAAAAAGGATACCATA
Source organism: Blumeria hordei DH14 (assembly GCA_900239735.1). Taxonomy (NCBI): domain Eukaryota; kingdom Fungi; phylum Ascomycota; class Leotiomycetes; order Helotiales; family Erysiphaceae; genus Blumeria; species Blumeria hordei. The sequence continues at coordinate 1,671,933 of OENG01000015.1, forward strand.
CTGTATATATACAGATAAGTGTAACACTTTCAATCGTAGTGCCAACCACAAACCTTTGTCACTCATTGTCTTCAACCCAAGAATTTTGTTTAAAGACCAATTTCCATGATGAAACTTTTGTATTGTCATTTGTCAAACTCAAGATTCATGTGCATGAATCTAATTGATAGAATGCCTGGATTAACCCTGGGTGGGCTTAGCTACTAATGGACTTATTACAATGTGGCTAATAAAAATGAAACGGCATCACATCAATCAGATAATTTTTCCCAAACTCTACATAAATGTCACAAACATACAACTAGAAGGGTGAACGTTAAGATTTAAGACTTGAATTTTGACAAGTAATTATCAAAAACATGGAAACACAATAATGTCCATAAACATTTATGAATAATTATTGCAATTTGACTGTTGCATTCCAAATCTCATGAGCAACACAGTTTTGGCTCTAAGATGCTGAGACATATTTGTTACCAAATTTATGATCATTTAATTTAAATTACCTAATGTTTAGTTTCTCTTATTTTGATTTACTAAATTTAGCCAACCTTCCCAAAAAGAGATTTTTTGCCATGAATTACTCCAGTACATAATAATAAATTATAATATAAATTTTAATAGGTTACCTGTCAGATTAAAATATTCTAATGTAATCCCAATGTATTTAAACCACAATTGTAGCATACCCCCATTACATTAATCCTCCTCTACATCCTTTATATTTGGGAAAGACACCGTGGGTCTAAAAACCTTTGATTACATACTCTTATGTTTTATCAGCAGGTGCAACAGAATTTATTTACGATTTATTATCTAAGAAGCTTACATATAGTGGTGCTTTTCCTCATCATATGTAGAAAATCATTAATTGCTCCATAAAGTAGAGATATCACAGATTTGCATTATGGCTTATTTTCCTCCACAATATTTTGGTAATGAATTAATAAGTGAATTAATTATATTTAGAAGTATAATTTATTATTTTGAACAGGAAAGTGCTTTCCATCACCCATACATATAGATGACTGTTAAAACACTTTGAGAGTGTTACTTGACATACCAAATAATTTTCAAATATATATAAAATCAAACTCAAACTAATACAGCTATACACAAACCGAGTAGACAAGTTAAACAAAATTGAACTATAAACATGTAATGAATGATGAAGATAAATGTTATGCATTGGATGCCCGTAATTTGGATGGGGAGCCATACTGTAACGGCTAGTGAGTCGATTAATTCCTATACCAATTAATGATAATCGCGTGCCTCAACCATTCTGTGAAAGGTCGGACTTCCCTCTAGTTCATTCTAAACATGACTAGAAGATTCTAGAAACTGGCAGTGAGACTGTGAACTGATATCAGGGGAACATAACAGGAGCTAGTATCAGACATGGAGGGAATTACTAGATATCCTAATAAGTGTGTGATTAGGTGTGTTAGGACACAAAAACTGTGTTATAGAAAATAATAAACAAACTTCTTATATTTGATTGCCCCAGCATCTATAACCAAACTGTGATACATACAGACTGTTTTATTGATTTCGTTACAGCAGGTCCAATAAAGCATAAATTATGATTCTTGGAATTTTATAGATTACTACTAAGTAATAACAACTTTTGTTTTGAGATACGCCAACTTCTACTATGTGATAATAAAAACTCCAACATTATACATGATTCACTATATTTGATGTATCTGAACCCTTGTCAATTTCACTTATTATAACATTTTTGAACACTGCAGCTTAACAACTACTTAATTCAGACCTTAACAAAGATTCAAAAAAAAAAAATCTTAATAACCCAGTCACATTTCTTCCTACCTCCAAAAATGGCCATGGTTACCTCTGTACCAAAGCACAATAGATCAACTCTTTGAAGTGGTGCATAAACAACACAACCACAATTACTGTATCTTTGATTAAAAGCAAATATATGGTTGCTTTGCACTGCCTCTTCCAAAACATGTTATTAATTTCATTCAAACTAACACAGATGTGTTGCATCCAAAATATGCTATATCGTCATACCTGATTAGTATTAAATTCGGAAATTTCAGTGGAAGTAATCATGGAGGAACACAATGTCTTTCCTCATTGAATGTTAATAAATATTTTCTCTATCCAACATTGATGATTCCAATGATAACAGGACTCTGAGAAGTTTAATCTCCAAATTAATCAATTGTATTCATTCTTGATAAAATTCATTATTTAGGATTATATGTCACAGATACAGAAGAGTTAGGGTTAAGGTTCAAAGATTTTAAAAAATTATTGTAAAAAAACATGAAGACAAGAATTTGATTTTAGATTCTTTAAACAAAACTTAAATTTCGCTCTTGCACTTAAGAACTTGTGCCCAAATAATAATAGAAAGCCTGCTGCCAATCAGATTACTATATCAATTTTTAATTGCTTAAATGCAAGTTCCAAACATTAAATTTTGAATATTCAATTTTGCTTAATTACCCAAGATTTGAAATTGCATTTCTTGCAATACATTAGTGCTGTTACAGGCTAATGCCTTAGTAGTTCAATCCAGAGATTAGCCAGCTCATTTTGATTACATAATCAGCACTTTTAACACATTGGGGGTAGTAAGATAGTGATTGGATTGTTAAAAATTTCCCTCCTTAGATTAATTTAGCCTCATTTTTGGGCACTTTCGACCAAATAGCAACAATGCCTGTCCACTCACAAGTGTTGTAAATACTTGTGAAATTTTTTGAAGGTTTTCTTGAGTTTCTTATGATAAATTACATTCAAGTATGTTCCTCAAGAATTGACACCAAGTATGAAGAATATCCCTTTGAAAAGTTGTCTCCGCTCATACTTGTGGTTGCCTGAGATACAATATTGGTCCACTTGCTCCTTAAACAAACTTTTTCTAATTGGCTGGTACAACAGGAGTGGATTAAATTTTTGTATAAACAAGTTTTTGATAACTGCGTTATATTACTCAAAAACTGTGATGACCTCAGTTCTCTTCATCATGTAGCACCACTACAACTTCTCAGTGTGGAAGATGTTCCTAAACATTATATTGAGAAAAAATCAATTTTGATGATAAACAATTTGAAAGAGGTGAAATATTGTGATTATTGCAATAGTAAGTCTTTCCCAACACCCACAGATATATGCAATTTTTTTAAACAATTGAAATATATGGTACTTCACGTAGAAAACATATCTTTCGAAAAAAAGCAATTTAAACAAAACGCTATAGAACACTTCACCAAGCAAGCCATTATACAGAATCGAGCAGTACATCTTCCATGAGCAGAGGATTACTCCTGGTAAACCAGGGCACACACCCTGCTCCTTCCCAAGAGGGCCTTGAATGCCGCGGTACCAGAGTAAAACAGCTCCGCTCTTTGAATGGATAATTCCACACTACCACAAAAGTTGGATTTACTCAGACTAAAAGAAATATCTAGGACAAAAACGAGTCAGCCCCACATAATCTTTTTCAATTGAAGTAAGATTAGTCACAGACGTGTTGTGACAACAACGTGCAATGTCTACACACCTTAAATGTTATTATCTCGAAATGTAAATAAGTGTAATCATTGAGGCGACGCAACGTCTCTCCTCAAAGTTATTAAAAGATTTCTCAGTCTGACAATGATGGTCCAGTCAATTAAAACGTCAAAGATAACAAGACTCCCACAAAAAATTTACGAAAATACTTATGTGACTGATTTTAATATGAAGTTTTCTAAAAAATCTGCGACAGATACTAACCAGTACGGGTTAGGGTTAGGGTTAGGGTTAGGGTTAGGGTTAGGGTTAGGGTTAGGGTTAGGGTTAGGGTTAGGGTTAGGGTTAGGGTTAGGGTTAGGGTTAGGGTTAGGGTTAGGGTTAGGGTTAGGGTTAGGGTTAGGGTTAGGGTTAGGGTTAGGGTTAGGGTTAGGGTTAGGGTTAGGGTTAGGTTAGGGTTAGGTTAGGGTTAGGGTTAGGGTTAGGGTTTAGGGTTA